>OX419642.1:8688797-9985444 GCA_948473465.1 Lithophane ornitopus | reverse complement strand
CAAAATACCGAATTGTTCCGTGCTTATTTGCAAAAATAGGACAATTACAACAAACCTTAAGACAAGTGGCGTGTCCTACCACCGATATGTAAAAAAATCAAATTATTCATTATGATATTTAAGGATTTTATAAATAGGTATTTAATTGTGACATTTCAAAACGATGCGTTAGTGGTGTGCAGCGCTGAGATATGGATATCGATAATTGTTAGTTGTTGTTACGGATTTATATAATATACAAACATTTGCATATTAATCTATATTAATTAATTTTATATTATAAAGCTGAAGAGTCTGTTTGTGTGTTTGAACGCGCTAATCTCAGGAACTACTGGTTGCCATTGATAATATATTTTTGTGTCGGATAGACCATTTAACGAGGAAGGCTATATAACATCACGCTAAACTGCGACCAATAGGAGCGGAGCATACATGAAAAAGTTGCAAAACCGGGAAAAAAATATTCCTTTTTGAGAGCTTCCGTTGCGTGCGCTACGTAAACAGTTTAAGTTACGCAAATATCATGTATGATGGAATTGTTCCTCTTTAAAAGTTCTCAAAAAAAGTCCGCGACAGCACGTCTATCTTTAAGATTGACTCACTATAACCTTTTTTATGCTAATCAAATTTATTCGAAATTAATGCTTTATTTCCGAAGGAGTTTTAGCAACATAATATTAACTCTTATTCAAATAAATAGTTTTAACATCAATATTATTGGGTATTTATGTATCAGTAAAATACTTTTTAATTCATTCGAATCGGTCATTTAATTTTGAAGTTATCACTAGTATAAAAATGCAATACGCGAACCGTTCGACGCCGGGCGCCGCCGCCGCGCCGCCTTGACTTTCCCTACTCTAGAGAGGAGAGGATGGGCACTCGAGTAGACCATGACCTGGAATAGGATATAGGATACGTTTTATCCCTATATTCCCACGGGACCGTGATCGACCTACGCGGGTGAAACTGCGGGGCTCAGCTAGTATAAAATAATATTATTGGAGTTTGTTTACTCCTTAAGAATCGATTTTCATATAAGGCCCCCGGAATGGATATTTTATGAAGAGAGAAATTTATAGAAGCGTTACACTTGTTTTATTCGTAAAAAACACGGATAAAAATTTTATCCTCTAGAGAGGAGAGGATGGGCACTCGAGTAGACCATGACCTGGAATAGGACATAGGATACGTTTTATCCCTATATTCCCACGGGACCGTGATCGACCTACGCGGGTGAAACTGCGGGGCACAGCTAGTATAAAATAATATTATTGGAGTTTGTTTGCTCCTTAAGAATCGATTTTCATATAAGGCCCCCGGAATGGATATTTTATGAGAGAAATTTATAGAAGCGTTACACTTGTTTTATTCGTAAAAAACACGGATAAAAATTTTGAAAAAACATAGTACATATTTTACACTTCGATCTAGTTATTTCAGACTTTTTTTTTTTTTTTGTTGAGGTGTTATTTTTATGCATTTTATTTCAGTTTTAAATGAGTTTTGAATTATTAAATTAGATTTTAATTACGTTGGTTTTAATTACGTCAAAATACGCCCGAAAATACTTCTCTTTTTTGCAGGCGGTTTTCATCATAGATATCCTGTTTTCATCGATATTTTTATCGATCAATTATTTATATCAACCCCTCATCCCTAGTTGAGGCTAGAGTTGCTTGTGTGCGTACAGTCGCTGTATCTACACTTTCTAATGCCCGCCCCTTTTGAGCATGTGTGCATTAAATAAAAACAAATGTGTTACGCATATTTAGTTGTGTGCGTTCGTATCTATTTATTTTGCTTTTGTGTGAGTTTCGGGAGTGGGGAAAAGGTGGCGACACTTGAACTCGAACAAATATAGATAGAAGGCATATCTCTATATATCTATGGTTAGTACTTTCTGAGATTTATGCTATGCCACTTTATGCAAGCGTCTGGACTGAGCGTCAAGTCTTTTGTTCATAAAAGTTTTGATTCACGTTTAAGAAATTTTTGTACCTTTGCTTTAAGTTTTTACTATTTTTTACTAAATTCCCTATGAGCCTCAAGTTGTTTAGAAAGAAAAAAAAAAAAACGGGCCCTCAGACCAGATGCACATATTCAATTATACCTTGTTTGCAAGAAAGTATAAAAAAGTATGATAACTTTTTTTTAGTTAAACTTTAACGATAGATATTTGCATAATCTAAAGGTAGAAAAAAAAATCATATTTCTAAGGTAGAATTTAAGCCGGATTTACATTACGAAACTAGTTGCGCAAACTTAGTTCACAACAACAACAACAACCACGAACAACTAAGTTTGCGCAACTAGTTTCGTAATGTAAATCTATACAGCGTGCCGCTACAATGGCGACATTAATTTAACACATGGGTAGGGCTAGTAGCTAGTCAACATAAAAATTATAATAAAATAAAATAATTCGTAAATTGAAATTTAAAAAACAAACTAAATAACAACAAAGTTCACTCATGAAGCTACCTACCTGGCTAGCTGGCTTACGTTCTTTCGGCTTTTCGGTACTATGCTTTGTTGTCGGCATAATTTCTAAGAAATTGCGCGGTTTTCCTCTATTCGCCTACCATATGATCCGTCACCCCGGCAAATGACCTCTTCGCTACAGTTCTTTAAGTACAGGTTTCTCCAGGATGGTAATTTAGAAAATTGAAAATAAATAATAACGTTTAATGAAATTCAAATATTTTCATAAAACGAATACGCGAAATCGTATACGTGTGTTAAATTAATGTCGCCATTGTAGCGGCACGTTGTATATGTAAGATAACTCCTCCGACCAGCGTATCCATTTGGTCCCTCCATCTTGACGTCAAGATGGAGAGATGATACTTCTGATTTGAACGTTATCATGAAATAAACTATTAAGTAAATGATGTATTTAAATAATGACATTTAGCACATTATCCTCAGTTTCAATAGCCAAGGTAGGTACCCGAGGTTTTCAAAATTCTCCAAAGATCTGAACAAAAATGGCCGGTCGAAATTGTTTATTATTTAGTGATGCGGTCGTATGACTTTTAGGTTGTGGTGCTATCGATGTTAAGATTTTTCAAGTGTTTCATTAGTATTTCATACATTGAGTAATTTAAAAAACAAAAAAAAAAACCATTCCATGGAAATATGTTCACAGTTAAACCGTGAAATAAAATACAGGGTGAAATTAAAATCATGGGTTTCAACTTAAGGGGTCATTGTACTCATCATTATGAACAACTTTCACTATGATACCAAAACAAAAATCGGTAAAAAAAAACAGCTTTTCCAAACATTTTGACGAGCTATGCGAACATAGGGAATCGGGTCTTGGCATAAAATTTTTAGACATAATATTGTTTGGTATAACGCTTTCTCATAACTTTTAATAGCATAATAATACTGTGGCATAATTATACTTTAGCATAATGCTAAGGTTAGCATAATTGTTATTTGGTCTAATTTGTTTTAGCATAATTAGGAGTTGCATAATTTTTTAAGGCATAATATTTATTCGTTATAATTTGGGAATTACTCTATTGGATTAGGTTAAGGTGCGGCGGGGGTGGCCCTTGGGCCACTCCTGAGCCGCGAACATGTTTGTTTTTTAACCGACTTCTAAAAGAAGGAGGTTATCAATTCGGAGGATTTTTTTAAATGTTTGTTCGGGCATACATCGTATATTAACGGATTTGCAAAATTCTATGTTTTATTATAACTCGTGCAGTTACTCTGGGAAAGCTACATTTGGCGAAGTTGAACTGATGATGAAGACCACAGATCGCCACCGGAACTACTCATTAATAAGTATGTCACGGGTTGTGATTCGATTATTCGATGTTGGCACATTTGAATTCAAATGGGATTTTACATAGTCATCAGTTTGGTTTCACGAAAGGTAGGTCGACGACTGACGCAGGAGTAAAACTCATCAGTCACATTTTGGAATCCTGGGAGAAGTCCCAGGATGCAATTGGCATTTTCTGTGACCTCTCAAAAGCGTTTGACTGCGTTGACCACAATACACTGATCTGTAAATTGCACCACTACGGAATTCGTGGACAAGCTGCTGATCTTGTTCTTTCCTATCTATCAAACAGGCAACAAAAAGTAAACATTAACGGGGTGACGTCCTCGGGGTCTCTGGTTAAGATGGGCGTGCCTCAAGTTTCGATTCTTGGCCCTTTTCTATTTCTAGTTTATATTAATGACCTTCCTCACATGATGGATAAAATTTCTTCATTGCGAAGCGTCGTGCCTCCGGAATTTTCCCTATTGAAGATCATAAGAATTCGGCTAATCTATTTAGGATTTTTTTACACGCAAATGATGTAAATAAAAATAAATTATGTCGGTGTCAGGCTAACATTTGGTTGCGGTCCTTATTCGGCGCGTTGCGTTTACGCGAAAAGGGTACGGATTATAAGCGTTTGCAATTTCTAATACACACAGAAGGTAAATGTAAGAATATTCTTGTGACTAACAACAAGAAGGTGTCTTCTGGCTCTAAAATAAGTAATTACAAAAAAGGAGATCAGCAGAATGTCTTGAAATTATTTCATCAAAATATTCAAGGTATTTCTTCCAAATTATTAGAAATTGAAATGTTTTTAGAAAAAACAAAATATGATATTGTTTGTTTTACTGAACATTGGCTAAAGGATTACCAAATGCTAATTAATTATGAGAACTATAGAGTGGGCAGTTGTTTTAACCGGAAATCTATGCTGCGTGGCGGTTCTCTAATCTTGATAAAAAATTGTTTAAAATCTAAACAACGTAATGACATAGTTGGTTTATCAGTGGAACATTGCGTCGAACTGTCCTGTGTTGAGCTGGATAAGCATGTTGTAGTGTGCGTGTACAGACCCCCTAAATATCAGAACATTTCTTTATTTGAGTCAATAATGGAAGATGTCCTAGCGAAACTTGCATCCAGTAATAAAGCTGCAATTATTTGTGGTGATTTTAATATTAATATTCTGGAAAATAATTCACATAGCAGTAGATTATTAAGCCTTTTTAAATCGTTTAATTTATCAAATATTTTTACAGAACCAACTAGAGTAACTCCAACTTCTGCTACTTGTATCGATAATGTCTTCTGCGATTGTGATTATTTAGATAAAGCCATCGTTAATTACTTGCCGTCCAATCATAGTGGGCAAACGGTAACTTTTAAGTTTAAAATACCTTTGCAAAAAGTACAGATACAATTTAGACCCATAACAACGGGCAAATTAAGTAGATTCAATAGTACCATAAATAATAAGTTAAATGTTCTGGGTTATAATATGAACGATGCAAACAAATTGTATGAGGATTTCTTTTCAGTAGTGCAAACTGAATTCAATAAAACTTTTGAAAAGAAAACAAAAAATATTTTCCCTAATTTTATATTTAGTGACTGGGCAACTAGAGGTATTAGGATAAGCAGGGAAAGACTGTTCGAGCTGTATGGCCTTAAGCCTCACATAAATACTGAAACTTTCAACAAGTATGTTGCTACATATTCCAAAATTTTTAGAAATACCTGCCAAATAGCTAAAGCTCTGTATATCAGCAAAAAGATCAAATCAGCAGAAGATAAAATAAAAACGGTTTGGAAAGTTATAAATAATGAAACTAATGGGAAAAAAATACGAAACACTGATTTCACACTGGAGACTTCACGTGGTGCCATAAGTCCTAACTTAGAAATAGCTCAGGAATTTGTACATTTCTTTACTAATATACCCTCTAAAACGACGGAAGCTTTAAATTCCTCACCCAGTGTTTCAATTGATTTATTAAGATCGAACGTTCCAGGCTGCCCGGTTGAATTTCAATTTAAACATAGAACCCAATGATAGTCATAAAAGCATTTCGGCAAATAAAAATCAAATTGACCGAAGATCTATGGGGATTATCTATCAAAGTTTGTGCATCCATAATTGAGACTATAGCACCATATTTAGCTTTAATATTTAACTTGTGTGTGGATCAAGGAGTCTTCCCAGATTTAATGAAATATAGTAAAGTTGTACCTCTTTTTAAATTTGGGAACAGTAAAGACACCAAAAATTATAGACCAGTATCCGTGTTGCCGGTATTCAGCAAGGTGTTCGAAAAGGTAATGCTAAATCAGATGCTTAATCATTTTAACACCAACCAAATATTACACGATCAGCAATATGGTTTCACCAAAGGACGTTGTACGACTGATGCCGGTGTCACCTTATTAAAACACATATTTACAGCGTGGAAGGAGGCGCAAGATGCCATAGGAATCTTTTGTGACCTCTCCAAGGCATTTGATTGCGTAAATCACGAAACCTTACTTTTGAAACTTGCGCATTACGGACTAGGTAAACTTGCGCTCAGTTTAGTAAAATCTTATTTAGACGATAGACAACAGCAAGTTCAAATAAATGATGTCCATTCAATCGGTTTAAAAGTAAAAATGGGTGTTCCACAGGGCTCGATATTGGGTCCTTTCCTCTTTCTAGTATATATTAATGATCTACCCCATTTATTAAAAAACCAACCACAAATGGTGTTATTTGCTGACGATACTTCATTAATTTTTAAGATAAATAGACGTGCATCAAAATTGGACGACGTAAATAACGCCTTACTGCAGGTCCATAGTTGGTTCACTGCTAATAATTTAGTATTAAATGGGAAAAAAACTAAATGCATAAGATTTGCTTTACCGAATGTTAAAAGTAGTGATTGTGACATAGTATTGGATAAGGAGAAATTAGAATTCGTCGATAAAACTGTTTTCTTGGGGATCACCCTCGCCTCAAGGCTGCAATGGGGTCCTCATTTAACATCTCTTGCAGGACGGCTAAGTTCAGCAGCATATGCTGTGAGAAAAATCCGTCAATTTACTGATGTAGATACCGCGAGGCTAGTTTATTTCAGCTACTTTCATAGTATCATGTCTTACGGTATTTTATTGTGGGGACGAGCTGCAGATATCGATTCTATATTTATTCTGCAGAAAAGAGCCATCAGAGCAATATATGGGCTCCGCAGGCGCGATTCTCTAAGAGAACTGATTAAAGATATTAACATCATGACGGTACCTTGTCAATATATCTATGAAAACATCATGTACGTAAGGAAAAATCTAAGTCTTTTCAGTAAAACAGGTGAAAGACACACTTATAGGACTAGAAATAGGGACCAATTAGTTCAACCGGGTTTCAGACTGGCTAAAGCAGACTCATCCTTCATGGGGTACTGTTTAAAATGTTACAATAAAATACCTTCCCACATACTTCAACTGAATGAAACGAAATTTAAATCTTGGGTAGAACGCACACTATGCCGCCAAGCATATTATAAATTGGGGGATTACATCGCTGACAAAAATGCTTGGCTTAGCTCCACAAGGACGCATAAACTAATTGATTGGCATTCGAAAATATTGTTGGAGCTGCTGAATATTGTAAAGACTATCTTGACATTGTATAAATTCAATCTCCTAGTATTGTATAATTTCATAGCACATATGTGAGCACTATGTACTTACCTACCTAAAAGCTACCATTTACTAGGTACGTCGTTCATTGACTTGAATGTGCCCTGGCGGCAGAGAGTATGTCATGCTCACTCAAATGTCTCGCTGGTGGTGGCGTGTGTGTTGGATCATTAAGTTCCCTTCAAAATCGTTGAGCTGAATGGTGCTGATCCATGCGTCATGTTCGTGAACGGGCGCCGCCAGTAGGGACTGGTCATCTCTAAGCTGCCACGGCTTATTTTTAATTAATTTTAATTTTTGAATTGTTTTTTATCTTTACGGACGCTTTTAACGTGCACGTCTCTTTTTTTTTTCTTTTTTACATTGTTCTCACATGTTTAATTTCAAATGAATGATGTAACCAATATATTGTAACAAAATTTTGATTTAAAAGAGTGTCTGTGGAGTTTATTGCCCGTTCTTCTCCATAGGAACCTACTACGCTTTGACTTATACATCATTTACTTAATAGTTTATTTCATGATAACGTTCAAATCAGAAGTATCATCTCTCCATCTTGACGTCAAGATGGAGGGACCAAATGGATACGCTGGTCGGAGGAGTTATCTTACATATACAATGTGCCGCTACAATGGCGACATTAATTTAACACACGTATACGATTTCGCGTATTCGTTTTATGATAATATTTGAATTTCATTAAACGTTATTATTTATTTTCAATTTTCTAAATTACCATCCTGGAGAAACCTGTACTTAAAGAACTGTAGCGAAGAGATCATTTGCCGGGGTCACGGATCATATGGTAGGCGATAAAGGAATAGCCTGGGAGGTACCGTTGCAAATGAAAAAGTCATAGTAAGCCGGCTGATATTGTCATAGATGGTTGATGTTATATGACCATTATGTGAACCAACTGTCAGCTGCTCAAGTAGCGGTGGGTGCGGGTGTGGGTGGTTCCGGAAGTTGTAAAAAAATATATATATTTAAGTCATAGTACGCCGCCTGATTTTTTTTTCATAAGTAGTTTACATAATTATGAGCTCAAAAAAAAAAAAACTTAGTTTACGTTTTTTTTTACAAGTTCATGCGAGCGGATGACGCATAATCCCCCCTCCACCATGCAGCTGACGATTTTTTTTCAGCTCAGTATGATGTAAATATTTATATGAAAAAAATTTCAGCCGGCTTACTATGACTTTAATTTTAATTTTTTTTCACCGCTTCCGTAACCTTTCAATCCTACACCCACCGCGGGTGCGTCAGCTGACGCTCGGTTTACTTATCAGTCATTCGAGATCTATTGAACAAGATGGCAACCGATCGGTGTAAAAACACTACCTAAAATGCAACGGTACCTCCCGGGCTAGAAAACCGCGCAATTTCTTAGAAATTATGCCGACAACAAAGCATAGTACCGAAAAGCCGAAAGAACGTAAGCCAGCTGGTAGCTTCATGAGTGAATCTTTTACACAGTGATCTCAATTTTGATAACCAAAAATTGAGATCACTGTGTAAATCAAAATTGAGATCACTGTGTAAAAGATTCACTCATGAACTTTTTTGTTATTTAGTTTGTTTTTTAAATTTCAATTTTTTAATTTACGAATTATTTTATTTCATTATAATTTTTATGTTTACTGGCCACTAGCCCTACCCATGTGTTAAATTAATGTCGCCATTGTAGCGGCACGCTGTATAGATTTACATTACGAAACTAGTTGCGCAAACTTAGTTGTTCGTGGTTGTTGTTGTTGTTGAACTAAGTTTGCGCAACTAGTTTCGTAATGTAAATCCGGCTTAAATTCTACCCTAGAAATATGAAAATTGGATAGTTTTTTTTTGTTTTTCGATATCAGAATATTTAGTACCTTTAGATTATGCAAATATCTTACGTTAAAGTTTAACTGAAAAAAAGTAATCATACTTTTTTATACTTTCTTGCAAACAAGGTATAATTGAATATGTGCATCTGGACTGAGGGCCCGTTTTTTTTTTTTTTCTACACATCTTGAGACTCATAGGGAATTTAGTAAAAAATAGTAAAAACTTAAAGCAAAGGTCCAAAAATTTCTTAAACGTGAATCAAAACTTCTATGAACAAAAGACTTGGGCGCTCAGTCCAGGCGCTTGCATAAAGTGGCATAGCATAAATCTCAGAAAGTACTAACCATAGATATCCGGAGATATGCCTTCTATCTATATTTGTTCGAGTTCAAGTGTCGCCACCTTTTCCCCACTCCCGAAACTCACACAAAAGCAAAATAAATAGATACGCACGCACACAACTAAATATGCGTAACACATTTGTTTTTATTTAATGCACACATGCTCAAAAGGGGCGGGCATTAGAAAGTATAGATACACCGACTGTACGCACACAAGCAACTCTAGCCTCAGCTAGGGATGAGGGGTTGATATATATATTTGATCGATAAAAATATCGATGAAAACAGGATATCTATGATGAAAACCGACTGCAAAAAAGAGAAGTATTTTCGGGCGTATTTTGACGTAATTGAAACCAACGTAATTATTTTCTTTGGCAATGTTACAGACACCCCTCTAAATTACTGTTTCGGGACAACCTTCTTGAATCTGCTGTTGGCTGTCAACAAAGTGACCCCCTCGGGCCAGTGATTTTTAGTTTAGCCATTCACCCAATTATTCGGCAGCTAAATTCCAAATTTAATGTTTGGTACCTCGATGATGGAACCTTGGGAAGCGACGTAGAAACTGTTATAAATGACCTCCGATTCATAAAAAATGTACTTCATTCCATTGGCCTTGATCTGAACCTTTCAAAATGTGAACTATACTTAGCGGACAGTACTGACAGACATCTGACACTTCCCAAATTTAACGCAATAGCCCCAGAAATCAAAATTATTGAAAAAAGCTCTCTTCGTCTCCTTGGGTCTCCAATCTTTGAGGATTCCTTTCCCATTTTCATTGAGGAAAAAATTCAAAATTTCAATGACGTTTTGGAAAGATTGTTCCAAATTAACATGCATTCGGCCATAACCTTAATCCGTTACTGCTTTTTCGGCCCTAAATTAACATATTTCCTTCGCGCTTCGCATTTATGGAAGCACACTAATCTTTTAGACAAAATGGACCAAATTATCCGTCATACATTAACTCTGATCCTAAATGTGGCCCTGGACGACCGAGCTTGGGCACAAGCTACTCTTCCCATCCGTATGGGAGGCCTCGGCGTCCGCAAAATTTCTAGTATTAGTTTACCGGCATTCATATCCTCGGTTCACGGTACTGAGAAATTAATCAGGAAAATAAACACTGATTAATTTTGACGTGCCGTGCCTCACCGAGGCTATGGATGCCTGGAGACTCGCTTGCCCGAATTCAGATCCGCCCAACAATCCATCTTCCCAGAGACGGTGGGATGAGCCGCTCTGCAGAGTAGTACAGAAATCAGAAATCAGAAATCAGAAATATTTTATTTGTGATACATAGGTAGGTACAGTGGTTGGACATGTTTTAGGTTAATGAGCGCTATGATCAACCTATTAAAGGCATACAAAAAGAATTAATTACAATTATCACATGCAAATAAAGAGCTTACTCGTACTAAACTACAAATCAACTACATAAATGACTGTATTATTTGATTAATAAAGGAACAAAAGTCAAAATAATTTGTTAGGTAAATGTGAAAATAATCTGTTAGGTTAATGTGAAAATAATTTGTTAGGTAAATGTCAAAACAAATAGTTAGGTAAGTGTCAAAATAATTAGTTAGGTACATGTCAAAATAATTAGTTAGGTAAATGTCAAAAATAATTCAGATTTAAATAATTAATTATGATTTATGATTAAAATATAGTCAAAGAAGCAAATTACTTTACATTACAAAAATTAGATTAACATGTCAAAATTTATCTGATAAAAAATCCGATACACTATAATAACACTTTTGACATAGCAAACTTCTTAGTTTCAGTTTAAATGAGTTAATATGTAGATTTTTTAGCTCTTTTGGCAATTTATTAAATAGAACTGTTGCCATGTGAAAGACACTTTTATACATCAAGGCAGTATTCGTTTTTGGAACGCACAGACGACTTTCGTCCCTTTGGGTCCGATTGAAAGCTGTAGATGCTAAAGTAAATAAATGAGGATTTTGTTTAACGAAAGCCGCCACTTCAGAACAACTTGCTTGACACGTCTGCTACTACTGTGGAGCGCGCGCGCTTGCTGGCTGTTGGTAAGTCGGAGTCGGGTCTGTGGCTTCATGCACTACCGTCACCGAACCTAGGAACTATTTTCGACGACACTACGTTCCGCATCGCTGCTTCCCTGCGCCTAGGAGCCCCATGTTGTACTCCTCATCGCTGTCACTGTGGCGAAGTTGTCAACAGCCTCGGACACCACGGCCTGTCTTGCAGCCGAAGTGCGGGTCGCTTAGCGCGGCACGCTAATATTAATGACATCATCCGACGAGCTCTTGTCACCGTCGGCATTCCAGCTGTATTAAAACCCAATGGCTTGGCACGCGACGATGGCAAAAGACCGGACGGCATGTCCTTATTCCCATGGAAGATGGGTAGGCCTTTTAGTGTGGGACGCAACGTGTGTCGATACTCTTGCGCCATCCCATCTTCCTGGCTCGGCGTGCTGTGCTGGCGCTGCCGCTGCGGCTGCGGAAACACCTCAAGCGGCGAAAGTATAATAGCCTTATAGACAATTATATTTTCGAGCCGTTTGGGGTTGAAATCCTAGGGCCGTGGGGACCGAGTGCTCATAGTCTGTTTAATGAAATCTCCAAACGGCTGCTTGACACTTCTCGTGACCCAATGGCTGGCTTTTACCTTGGTCAGAGGCTAAGCATTTCCATTCAACGTGGCAATGCCGCCAGTCTCTTGGGTACATTTCCAGCGGACAGCGATGCGGAGGAATTTTTCGACGCCTTACTTTAGTTATACTTAGTTAGTTCTTTAAGTTTTAGTGTTTTATGTAAATAGTTAGTTGTGTTATGTATATATTGTCTAAAAAGTCATTTAAAACTGAAATAAAATGCATAAAAATAATACCTCAACAAAAAAAAACGCTACCTACATAGTGTAAAATAACATAAATTTTGAAAGTCTGTGGCAAAAACCAAAAATACAAAACCAAAGCAGAGATTTATATTTAGATTTTTTTTTTATTCCAAAGAATATCATTATTCGTTTATAACATTATGCTTTATAAAATTATGCTGCATTATTATTATGCCAACTGTATTTATGGTAATTAACATTATGGCAAAACATTTATTATTATTAATATTATGCGTAATGATCATTATGCTGAATTTCGTTATGCCAATGTAAATTATGACAATCTATTTTAGAGTCTGTCAAGCAAATCTTGTCCACGACTATTTAGCCGATTTCTTATAATGGCAATACTATTATCTGTCAAACGGATTGTCATTTGTCACAAGTTCAAGTTTACAACATTTTGATACTTTTAGTTTAATTACCGAATTTTATTTATTTTACTGTGATGTGATCACGATTTCGGATTTCGATTCAGACGTCGTAGTCATGACGTCTTTAGTCATGAATATAAAGGCTAGCCGAAACGGAGTTGGAACCCTTCATCATTTCTGTGCGTAATGATGATACTGACAGTGATTTCTCTTATGAAGGCATTGAATAACTAAATTCTGATTTTAGTTCTGATTGTAATTAATAAATAGCTACATTGAAATGCTCTTTTTTAATTTATCCCAAAGAATTTTTTGTTCTACAAAAATTCAAGTATCAAACCAGTTTTCATCGTACTATATCAGTGTTGACCCATGTAAGAATTTTGAATTTACCGCCTTTTTCATGGGACAAGCATCGCTTGACAGACTCTATGCTTAACATTAGTAAACCGCGAACATAAACGTAGGGAACAGCAGATATCGTTTTCGCGATTTCAGTTTTGTTCCCTTAGTAAAAGTTGTTCATAATGATGACCCCTTAGGAAGGGGTCTTACCCTTAAGAAGATAAAATCTTAATTGATTAAAGCATTAAACGTTAAAAAATTAAATCAAATTTTTAAATGGGCTAGTTCCAACAGCATCTTGAAGATCCTAGCCGAAAAACACGATTATTGTCAGTATAATAATATAAATAAATTCAATTGGTATTTTTTTCATTAAAGAAGTATTAAATACTTCTTGTATAAATAGTCGATATTTATTGTGTCAATCACTAGCATTCCAATGACAAGATAAAATTAGACGAGACAAAAAAGGATGACGGTCGTTTGACGTTTGAAAAAATTCAAAATCTATACCAGTTTTCGCTTTTATTGATATAAAAAATAGTATATTTAAAATTTTAGAAACACGCAAAGGATTTAGAAGTGTGTGTGACAATACGTGTGCGTATTAAATCAGTGACACGTAGATATCGCGTTCAATTCCCAGGCAAGTTCAATGTTTTGGGGAACTTTTTTTTCGCGTTTCTTTTGGGGAAACGCGAAAAATTCCAGTAGTCAAACTTTTTGACATTGACAAAATGCCAGATAGAGTTTTGCATCGAGTGTTGCCAGCACTATAATTACATTATTATAAACTATGCTAAACGATATCGATAATCGAATTATTTAAAATATTTTTAATTATTACATTACTATAAAATATAATATACTTATTCAAAAATATAACTAAACGCTATTTATTAATATAATTATGAGTTACGATTTATGTAAGTAATAAATTCACTTACGTATCTTCATATTGATATTATTGTAATCGATTTGCAAGTGCAATTTCGTATCGATATTATTATATTTTGGTATTGGTAACATTTCTAATTGAAAATGTAGCTATGAAATGTGTTGTTATATTGAATAACTATTTAAAATTACTTGTGTACGGTGTGCTTCCACAGATTTTATTTATATTGTACAATTCTTCCTATTTTTTAATATGAATTATCATTATTATAGAAAGTCTGTCGGACACTACATACAATTCGAGCCGATTCTTGGCATTGTCTTTTATAGTAAAGGTAGCAAATTGTAGATTTTTGGTATAAAAGTTTTGTGTAGGCTGATTTGGAATCCAAGGTTTGGTCCCTCCATCTTGACGCTAATTCGATTTTAGTTGTGTCAAAATATTTTTTAAAGGAGAATGACCTCTAATATAGGGCAACCTGTACCAAGCCGAAAAGTCCGCTGTCACAACCAAACCTAGTATATTTGGAGGAGAATTTAATGCTCTTTCTATATTATTAACTATTTTTTACATGGATTTCCGCAATTCGTATTTATTTACCATTTACCTACTTACTTCATATTTTGAGGTTAAGTTCGAGAAAGTGAATGACTCGAAATGTTAGAGTTGGTGACAAGTAAGGTGGTAATATCGGTCGCTTTTTATTCTTGATTTGGCGATAGTTTCCTGATGGATGATTCATTATACAATACATCACTCATAGTAAATAATAATTCTTGATCATTGTTGTCAGTTTTTTTTATATAATGATAATGAATATCAATAATCATGTACGTACCTAATCACTCGCAGTAAGTGCAGCTGGTGGTCTGAATAACTAATCAATTAGTACTGTGTTTACTGATTCCTTATGTCTTGAAATCCTATCATAACAGCAGACCTGTTTTCGCAGAAGAGTTAGGCAGAGTTGTATTTACTATACCCACTTCTCGAACTTGAAATGTTAATTAATAATAATATGGTAATAATGTTGTTAGTACCTACTAAGGTACTAACATCAGAAATGAAAAACGTAGTTAAGATTTATTAATAAATTATATTATATTCATATTTACATAATTTATAAGACCTCGACCACTAGAGAACAGAAATGTACAAATAAAACAATAGGTACGACACTTGGGTGGCACTCGGAAACGCCTTGCAAAATGTAGCATGGACTGTCCACATCCAAAAGCACATATCACTGCACATTGTGACCGAATGTTGGTCCAGGTATCAGTTCGGAATCAAAGGGATTTTTTCTTGTATCAATGTGAAACATTCGTAACATTGGGCGAATGCCCCCATACGTAACACAGGCGCCGCCGCCGGTGCAATGATGTTAAAACGCGATCATAGCCGCGGATATATTTTCTAATTTTTAATTTATTCTAAATTGTTCTTACAATACAAGCGAATAGTTTATATGTCGGCGACGTTGACTTGCTCGCCGATGTCTTACTTAAGCTTGAGGCATCGCTAACGATTATCACACAAAGACTACGTTATGAAAAAGCACCTGAACCCCCGTTTTTGCTAATATATTTATGTATTATAATTATATTTAAATAGTTCTGATAAAACTAATATTAAAAGTAACGTCATCCGTGACGGCGCCACAGAATAATTAATGCCACAGATTAATGCTATACGTCACAGTATAAATAGCATTTAATTTTTTTGAATCGGTTCGCTTATCCAAAATAACAATTTAAATTATTACGACGCAACCGTGACGTGACCTAAAGATTTTTTGACACGCCTGAAAATATATTATACCCTAATATTAAATCAAATCAGTACCTACATAATTATCTTCTTTATTGAATGTTCGTTGGCAGGTACCTATATTTTTTAAGTAGTAGAACAATCAGAAATGACGTACAATGAAAGCGACATCACATAAGCAGAAAATACGTACTTATACAAGTAAAAAAATACTTTTATTTTTGGTGTCCAAAATCCGGAAATCGTTTTCATAACAAAAACGTAAATCTGATAGTATTTTTATGAACTACATTTGGTTGTGACACACTAGCTCCCAAGTTGGTACGACACACTAGCTCCCAAGTTGGTACGACCCCGTGGCATTCTCCTTTAGAGTTTTTTTTTGTCAGATTAGCGTTAAGATTCTCATAGCCAAGAGTAAGGAATTTTAGTGATAGTTTAGTTCAGTATACAAGAGAATCGGCACCAATGTCAAATTCAGTGTAGGCCGTACGGACCTAGAGTGCATTTCATCAAATTAAGCTGTACTCTTGTAGGATCAATACGAATACGCTACGGCGCTAAGGCGCTACCTCATAGGTCCGTTTTTAGGGTTCCGTACCCTAAGGGTAAAACAGGACCATATTACTAAGGCTCCGCTGTCTGTCTGTCCGTCTGTCACCAGGCTGTATCTCATAAACCGTGATAGTTAGACAGTTGAAAATTTCACAGATGATATATACCTATTTCTGTTGCCGCTATAACAACAAATACAAAAACAGAATAAAATAAATATTTAAGGGGACTCCCATACAATAAAAGTGATTTTTTGCCATTTTTATAGATAATGGTACGGAACCCTTCGTGCGCGAGTTCAATTCCACTTGGTTGGTTTTTTTAAAATTATAATTGAGGCCAACATTACGGCATAGGAACTATTTGATGAATCGCACTCTAACCATGATCACGTCATCTACAGGTAGCTTTGCCCGACCTTCTCCATTTATGTGTCAATTTCTCAAAAATGTTGACCAACGAGTCCTGTTAATATCATTCTTTATTATACTAATTAGTAAAAATTAATAGATACTAAATTAGTTAAAAAGCTAAATGAATTTCTGGTAGACAACTCTCTTTTGAATTTTTCTATTTATTCGGCTGGCAGCCTTGTATCATCATTAGCCTAGGCTTTTTCCAACTATGCTGGGGTCGGCTAACCAGATACAGCTGAATAGGTACCAGTATTTTGCATGGATCGACTGCCTATCTGACTTCCACAATCGAATCCAGTTACTGTGTAACCCACAGTATAACTATGTGGTAACACGATACCTTCGGTTGACACTGGTCGTTACAGCAAGACGAATCGCAAGAAAATTCTCTATTTAAATTGTACAATGAAAGGGATTGTTATTGAGAGTGTGTAACGAAATAAGGGTGCAGAAGGCCTAGACAAGTGATAATCGCTTCGAAAGCGTTTCGTATTTCTACAACGACTTTCAACAGGATTTACATACGCTTTTCATCATCGTTATCTATACATTTTTGCCTTTTCCATCATCGTTATCGCTGATAAACTGTCACTTTGTCTAGGGCCTCTAGTTATCTTTCGGCAGTCAGGCACCTGCTGCCCCACCACCGCTGTTAACGAGAAACGAGTAGAACTAGCAGCGAGCAGCGAGTTCTACACGGCGACGAGCGATCACTGGTATGTTCTTGTACCAAGCGTGAGTGTCTCGAACCAGCGAGTGTTCTGCCAAGCGAGACTCCCTGCGTGGGTACTCTCTTTGATAGCTCTTGTCGTTGCGACGACCGAGTACTCACCGGCTGTGTGAACAGTCAGCGATCAACTATTATTAATATTATGTATCTTTTTTACTTACACGGGACCTACGATCTTTTGTAGGTACTTTTCTTGAGCGAGAGCATCGTTGATAGCTGGTCGTTTCCTCGTCGGCGGTGGGACAGGCGTTCTGGTTGTGTGCTACATTCAGCATAACGTCATGAATACTTAAATAGGTGTAGGTAGATCAGTTCTTAAAACATGTCATTGATAGACACAAAAAAAAAAGACATGTTTTGAAAACTGACCTACCTACACCTATTTAAGTAAAGAGAGAGTTAGTTTTTTTAGGCTCAACAAACAATTAGTCAGTAAGAGTCTGACACGCCCTTCCGCTCCGCCCAGAGCGGGAGAAGTCATTTGAAGAATTCCAAAAAAAAAAGCTCAACAATCTACATACTTACTTTTTCTCCCATATAACTCATGCAGATTATAATATGTAGTTATTTGTTATGCAAGGCTGCAAAGTTGTTTTTTGGCACGAGTACTTGTATTGAAACCAGAGCAAGCGAAGGATTTTAGGATTGAACCATGAGCAACGCTCAGGATTCTATATTTGACCACTCGCTTTGAGTGGTCAAATATAGAATCCTGAGCGTTTCGAGGGTTTCAAAGGTACGAGACGCAGAATAAATTGCTGCCGAGCGAAACACACAACTTTTCACCTCACTACAGCGAGGAAAATGCTAGGTGTCTCCATGCATTGAACAAAAATATTGTACCTAAGCTTTCATGTACTTTTCACGCAATTTTTCCGGTAGAAAGTTCCAATCGGCATTATTTACCGCTTGCACTAACTACATACACCCAAATGATGGAAAGTGAATTGAATATATAAAGTTTTTTATGTGAAAACTTCTTTAGGCGCGTTAAGCGATTTTTTTCGTGCTGGCCAGTGCGATTGTTCTAAAAATGAGGTTGGCGCTCTGACATAAAATAAGTATTGATGCATTATCAGTCGGTATAGAAAATTGTTGAATAGAAAGTTTCGAATTTTAAAAACTCTTTCCACGCTAGCGGGGAAAATGCACTTTTCCACGCAGATTTCGAATGACAAACAGAATCTTATCGAGCTTGTGAGGTGAAATAGTAGATTGTTGCATCGAGCGCAAAGTGAGTTATTAATGCACGAGGGAAAATTTAATTAACACAAGTGCATTAATTACTCACTTTAGCAAGATGCGTAATCTACCTGTCAGAATATTATAAACCATTAATTCGTGTTTTTGAGTGCATTTTTCCAATATAAAGTGAAGCTTGGTGCTTTCGAACGATACTCATTGTTATAGTGTATGGATAACATATTAATTAATGAGGATTATGAATTTGATTTTTCGATCTCATACGTATACGTTCATACAAAGTTATCGCGGCATGTATAATGAGAAACGTCAAATGCGCCGTGAAATGCGCGCGCCCGCTCGCACTCCGGACAGGTTCGAACATCTCGAACATTTGTTATATCCGCCGTTCATTCCGCCTACGCGGTGCGCGTTTACTCAGGACTCAGCCTTATGCATTATCAGTGGACCCGGCGTATAGAAAATTATTGAAAGAAAGGTTCGAATTTGCCTGTAGCCAAGGGTCCCGGTATCCCTTTCGGACTTTCCCGCAACCCTGGCGCCCGCAGTCTGGAGTCTGGATTTCTCCCCAGTTGATGGCAATAGGTTCGGCCTCTATTACATGGGACTTGAACATAACTAGCGAAATGTAAGAGTATAGCCCAACCCTTCGGGGACTTCCCGAATGATGTTATAGTATGTTAAAAACTCTTTCCACGCTAGCGGATAAAACGCACTTTTGCACGCAGATTTCGAATGACAAACAGAATCTTTCCGTGCTTGAGGTGAAAAATAAATTATCACTAATTGCTTAATAACTGGCGGTTGCATGGTTACTGGATAAAGGAACATACTTTTTGTTTTACTTTTTGCAGGATATAATGAAGATTTTAGTCGTCCTTTGCTGTGTTTTGGTGCTTGCGCATGCAGTAAGTAACGTTTTTAATGCAATTGTTATTCGTTCCTGACTGACTCTTTGGCCTAGTGCAGAGTTTTCAACGTGTGGGTCGCGACCCCCAGGGAGTCACCAAGCTTCTATTAAGGGAGTCGCGGTCACTTTAAAATTTAAAGCTCATAATAAAATAAATGAGAAATCATACTAGTAGATGTTTACAATATTGTATTTATTAAGAAAAGTTAATGAAACAAAAAACCCTGTCTTGTGGCCACAAGCGCTACTATTGAGCTTAAGGTCCTGGGTTCGATTCCCCGGTCGGGCAAAGTTTCATTGGGTTTTTCCATCAGGAATTTTTCAGTAGCAGCCCGGAGTTTAGATTTGTGGCCGGTTGATGGCAATAGGCTCGCCCCCTGTCACATGGGAATTAAACGAAATGTTAGTGTTACTATAGATAAGTACACCTCTGCCCACCCCTCTGGGGATTACAGGCGTAATGTTATGTTGTGTTAAAAGTTCTTTAGCATAAAAAAAAACAAATTTGTTTTTGTCGTTTTTGTTGTTTTTGACGATGCGTTTTATAGTAATGTCCGTTTTCACTAACACTAAGCGACATCTAAATGTCACGCATAAATATAACTCACGCCTTCTACCCATGAAGGTAGGCAGAAACTACAGGACGTCACCTGCTACGATCCTTACATATTCCGTTTGCCTCGTTTATGTTTCTACTTCTGGTCAAAACATAATATTTGTTTATTTTATAGAAACCAGCGCCAGAGCCGATTGTGAGTATATTATCATTTTAAATTATTATTATGCCAATAATGCGCGGCGCGTGTAGATTGTTTCTATAGAATGATGCGCAAGCGCGCTGATCAATGGTGGCACGGATCAGGCTAAGCGTATGCTGAACCGCAGGTGATGCAGCAAAGATTTTGTAGGCGAGGCAGAGATAGGCCGCGAGCGCGTGCGGCGACGCAGGTACTCAGACACGTTCGCGTCCTAGCTAGTACATACAATAGACGATTGCGGCAAAATTAGGAAGCTACGTATGCTGAGCCGCAGGTGACACAGGTCCACACAGCGCAGGGCAGAGCAGATTTTGTACGTACTGACAGCTGGTTGGTACTTGTTTTGGATGATGAAAGAATTATACACTCGGATACTTGTACAAAACGTTTAATTGGTACTTAACACCTTAAATTGTACTCGAGACCACATTCGTCGCTTTTTTGTGAGAATAGAAAATTTTAATTCCCGGCGCCTTTTTCTAGTTTTTTGCCAATCTCATCTATATCGTCTAAACATAAAATATCTATAAAATAATAAAGATGCAAGCCACACATAATATTTATTAAATAGTCGATTATTGTGTATTCTAACATTCGGCTAATCCTGACGTCAAACGCGGCCTCGCGTTTAACAAAAGTTAAAAAAAGAGAGAGAAAGAAAAAGAACATCATAAAAAAACAAAAATTAAGGACAAGATCTTATTACTAAACATCGACTACAAGTACTCTCGCTTGTAGTGACTCACTCTTAAAACTGAACATCAACTACAAGTACTCTGACTTGTAGTGACTCACTCTTATAAATAATTAAACATCGACTACAAGTAGGTACTCTCACTTGTAGTGACTCACTCTTATCACTAAACATCGACTACAAGTACTCTTACTTGTAGTGACTCACTTTTATATCAAAAGGTCGTTTATGGGCATGCACACCCGTAACAACTCACTAATCATCGCTAACATTGTCTATCATCATCATCTCTATCTCTATGGTACATCGTTACATCTCACTTATAATATTTTATTTATGTTTAATGCAACAACTGAGTTCACTTTAATTAACTCAAAAATCAAGAAATAACAAACAATTTTTAAACTATTGCATGTAATAATCATTACTACATTTATTCTCTCTATTCATAAAATATAACTCATCAGATATCGCTTTTAAAAATAATAATCTGAATACAATTCTCTAACTAGTTATAAATCCAATCATTTTTATATTCATATTAAATGTTACCCAAGACGCTATCAAATAATTATATTTCACGACCATACTAGAACTAACAGTATTGCCAAATCTTACATTCACTGATAATTTGTCATAAACAAAGTCAAAGTCAACTGTTATTGACTCTGACATTGTTACTGACTCTTACTCTGAATCACTCGACATCGCATCATGATTAAAAACAAGCCAAGGATGTAACCTATCGACGGCATAAACCGACTTATACGGTTTGCAACCTTCTTTCCTAGTAATAGGAGTGTCCTCTATTTCATAGCGATCATTGCCTACTATTTTAGAAATTCTGTACGGTCCTACACATTTTGGTATTAATTTACGACTTTGTCCAGGGTCTGTACGAATATCTTTTTCTACACGAACTAAATCTCCTACTTTATACTCGGTTGGTTTTTTATGCGACTTATCAAAACGTTATTTTTGTACTTGTTGGCTTACTTGAATTCGCGAGTCTGTATCCGATCTAATTTCATCGCGATCTAACGGGGTATGAGATTCCGCGACAAGTGGATTCATGAAACCATCCGAAACGCCAAACAACATTTCAGAAGGAGTATGACCAGTGGATTTATTTATAGTGTTGTTCAAAGACCACTGTATCTGTGGTAAACACAAATTCCACTCATTTTCTTGTTTATTGTGATTAGCAGCCGCTATCGCATCAACAATAGTGCGATTGTACCTCTCAACTTGACCATTGGCCCTGGGAGAGGCAACCGCATTTAATATATGTTTAACGCCCCTTTTATTAATAAAATTTGAAAACTCTTTGCTTGTAAAACTAGTTCCGCGATCAGATATCAGACGACGTGGCACTCCGAATAACGAGAAATATTCCGTAAATACCTGAACAGTAGTACTACTTTTAATATTTTTTACTGGCTTTATATAAATAAATTTTGTGAACGCATCAATT
The DNA here is from genome assembly GCA_948473465.1 of Lithophane ornitopus. Lineage (NCBI taxonomy): Eukaryota > Metazoa > Arthropoda > Insecta > Lepidoptera > Noctuidae > Lithophane > Lithophane ornitopus. Next base: position 9,962,789 of record OX419642.1, on the reverse strand, counting down.
ATCACTAAAATATGACGATTCTTCTTCTTGCTAATGGGAAATGGACCACAATAATCGGTATGAAGTGTATCAAACGGTTTATTACTTTTTGGGATTGGATGAAGCTCGCCTTCTTTAGCTCCAGCTGGTAACTTATTGTGAGCACAATTTAAGCAAGAATTGCAATACTTTTTAATAAAACTTCTCATTTTTTTAAACCAGTAAATTTGATTAATCCTATTGTAAGTCTTATCAAAACCAAAATGACCGACATCGTCGTGATTCATACGAACTTTTTGCCATCTTACTGATTTTGGAACTACCCATTTTAAATTGATTACATCATTTTTATCATTAGTAATTCTGTACAAACGGCCATTTTTAACAGTATAGTTCTTATGAATCTCGACTGTATCTTTTGTTTCTGTATCATTCAAAATATTAATTATCCTTTGTATTTCTGAATCCTGTTCCTGCACTGTGCGCAACCACGCATCGTCATCTATCGTTAAAACATCAACCACCTTTACTACGTCATGGAATTCAGAGTCACTTGGGTTGCGTGACAGTGCATCAACGAGTCATCTTGTTACCATCGCGATGTTCTACAGTAAAATCGTACTTCTGCATTAATATGTACCAACGCGCTACCCTCGGTATTAAGTCTTTTTTTGTCATAGTGCTGCGTATAGCCGCACAATCAGTGACAACTTTAAACGATTTACCCAAAACATAAGCTCTAAATCTATTCAAAGCACAAACTACCGTTTTTACCAAAGTTTCCAACTCATACGAGTGTAGTTTGCTTTCGTCTGGTGTCGTTTGACGGCTATAATAAGCTATAGGATGAAATACATTATCTAAATTCTCCCGTTGTAGCAAAATTGCCCCTATACCGATTTTACTAGCATCAGTGTGAATGTCTAATTCAGCCTCAGGGTCATAAAGTGCCAAAACAGGTCGGGTGGTCAACTAACTTTTTAATTCATTAAATGCTTTTATTTGAGGTTCGTTTAAACACCAGGAACCATTTTTCTTTGTAAGAATCGTTAGAGGTTTTGCTATCGTTGAATAATTTCGAATAAACCGTCGGAAATAACTTGTAAGGCCAACAAACTGTCGAACCTCGTGAACATTTTTAGGTAAAGGAAAACCTACTACAGCTTGAATTTTGGCTGCCCCGGGTCGGATGTCATTCGAACTAATCTCGTAGCCTAAATAATTTATACGAGTCTGAAAGAAATCGCACTTTTTAAGATTTAACGTTAGATAAGCAGACCTTAATAATTGAAAAACCTTTTCCAGTTTATCTAAACCCTCTTCAATTGAACGTGACGTCACTAAAAGATCATCCATATAAGCCAACGCCAAGTTTTGCTTACCTTTAAGCATACAATTAATCGTCCTTTGAAAAACACTTGGTGCATTCGCAAGTCCAAAGGGCATTCTTTCAAACTCATACAAACCATCCGGTGTTACAAATGCAGTAAATCGCTTAGTGGCCTCGCTTAAAGGCATCTGATAGTACCCTGAAGTAAGGTCAAGGCTTATAAAGAACTTATTGCCCCCTAATCTGTCTAGTTGGTCTTCGATGCGAAGTAACGGATATTTATCTTTTAACGTTTTTCTATTTAAGGCCCTATAGTCGATACATGGCCGTTTATCCCCATTTTTCTTACTCACTAAGATAACAGGACTCGAATAATCCGAAGTGCTTTCGCGAATTATACCGTTCAATAATAATTCTTCAATCATTTTATTTAGGTGATCACGCTCACTGTGATATTCTATAAGGATTATATACTACCGGTCTATTGTCTGTCAGCGTAATATCCATTTTTGCTAGATTAGTTTTTCCTAACTCTCCTAAGTACATTGCAAAGCAATCCCTATACTTTTTTTAACAAATCAAATAATTTGAAGTTTTTGTTGTTCTGTTACTCCCGTGCTAATTTTTATATCTGATAAAGGTAACTCTTCATAATTCTTAGTTTCCGTTGTTAAACCTATATATTCCTTATTTACTTCTTTGTATTGTTGACGCCTAACTAATAAAGTTCCTTTCCTACTATTTAAATCGTTAGATGATAAATTTGCTATCATTAAATATCCTTTACCTGCATCAAACTCAAAAATTCCAGAAAAAACAGCATATTCATTCTGCGGTAAAACGCGAAGACTGTATTGTACCCACAAGCCGCCACTATATGTATCATTGGTAATCGCATCTATTGGCATTACAGTTTTGGGTTTTATAATTTTGTCACCATCTGCATATACCTTAGTCTTAAAGACATCATCATCTAAATCTGGTGTATGCATAAATACTAGCTCATCTGTTGTTTTTAAAATAACAACATTTGGTTTTTCTGTAAAAGACTGCCCTACTAAAATTGCTGTCTATAATAATGATCATCTACAACTAGAACTTCCGTTTCAGCTTTAACTGAGCCAATTTCTAAAATTGCTATGAACTTTCCTAAAGGCGTTACAGCGGAATTTCCGAATCCCTGTAAAATAGGTAAATTTTCTATATCCCAATCATGGACTATTAGCTTAGCATTTGTCTCTCTAAGAAGAGTACACTTACTACCGAGGTCAACGTATCCTTGCAGGATAACATTGTTTATTTTAACGTTTTTATAATATTTCGAATTTGCGGATTCACTATTAGTAATGCACACAATAGCTTTATTTTGGTCAGTAGAAGCATTCGTTTTATTTAAATCGTCACTGTTATTTGTGTTTCTTCTACGGCAGTCTTTAGTATCATGTCCCAATTTAAAACAAAAGTTACATCGTTTAATGGGTTTGTTACATTTTAAACTTATGTGCCCTAGCTCGTTGCAATTAAAACATCGAATGTTATCATTTGAACTGGTTTTTGGTTGCTCATTATATACCTTATTGGAATTCTTAGGTGGCACATTATTCCGGTTACGGAAGTTAGAAGTAGGTGTATTAATATCGTGTTAGGACACTGTACGCAAGTAATTTAGAATTTGTTCCGGTTCATTAAACATGCATGCTCCTGCTCCCATTCGTACAAATTTGTCGTCAATCCCATGTAAAAGACAGCCAACTGCTTTATTAACAGTATCACATTTATTTATAAGTGCCATTTTGTCATAATAATAATGTTCTAAAGACTGACCGAACTTACATCTAAGCCTTAGCATTGATGTCAACAGGTCTCCATAAGTTTCGTTGGAAGGAAAAGCCTGTTTTAATTTTTGAACCCACTCATTCCAATTAAATAGTACCGAGGGTAAACCCTGGTACCACTTCTTGGCTAAACCACTTAATTTAGGAAGGGCATAGTGACATATTTGACGATCATTCCAAGAGTAAATCTGCGCACATTCACTGACCTTGTTAATCCAATTTTCTAATGTTTGGCTATTATCACTTGGATCAAATTCGGGTACAACATTAAAAGCAACAGGAAAATTGTTTTGAGCCCAAAAATTTGAGGTTGGTAGTGATACAGAATTACCGATGGGATTATTCACATTTAATGGAATATTGTTCACTAAACTATTTTTATTCAATAAATCAGGAGTAGTCCGATTGACAGCACGTAATGGTATTGAGGAAGTCAACGAAGTAGTTTTAGTTGATTCACGATCAGGACTATTTCGAGAAGATCCTAGGTCATGACGTTTAGACCGCCTTTGTTTCGTACTTCTCTTACTATCTTGTCTATGGTTACTGTTATACTTTTTATTACGACGTCGCCGATGTCGGTTATGCTGCGACCTGCGGTTGTTATTTTCACTATCACTACTATTTACAGGCGAACTATCGCTACTTGAGTCACGTCGCCTTCGCTTAGAGTTGCCCATTATCGTGTTATACGATTTTGAGTGATTCAAAATAAAATAAAAGTAATTTAAATACAACAACAACAAAATTAAATAACTATAGATAATAATAAAAGTAATAAATATTTACAATGCAGTTAATTAACTAACAAAAGAAAATATAATTAATTCAACTAAAATTCGTTTGTAGCTCAAATTATTCGAATAACCGCTTCAGCCAACAACTAGATATTTCAAACGATCGGTAATACTTAAAATAATAACTCCATCGCAAATCTATAATAAATAGACCACCACCATCCATCCAGTATTCACTTCAGTAACCAATTAATAAACCAAATTGTCAACAACAACCAAAACTGGTATCACTTTCACTAGGTACATCCCAATGATCACTATTATTGTTATTGCTCTAAATGTTTGAGCCTTGTTTCTTGTTTCGAGAACTCACGTACTTCTGTACGTGCGTGCTTATGCACGTGTTATAACATCAACTAGTTTGTCGGAAAATCACAGGGAAACGAAGTAATACGTTCAGATCTGACCTTAGTCCAGGAAACCGTAGCATCAAGCACGTAGATAAACTTTAACACACTTCTGACTTGAAAGAATTATACACTCGGATACTTGTACAAAACGTTTAATTGGTACTTAACACCTTAAATTGTACTCGAGACCACATTCGTCGCTTTTTTGTGAGAATGGAAAATTTTAATTCCCCGCGCCTTTTTCTAGTTTTTTGCCATTCTCATCTATATCATCTATGGGTTGCCACCACTAAAAACCATAAAATATCTATAAAATAATAAAGTTGAACCCACAGATAATATTAATTAAATAGTCGATTATTGTGTATTCTAACAATAAGCAGGTAACGCTCCACAGCACGCGTCGCGCAGCAATGTGTCCCGGCTCTACAAACAGACGCAGAGCAGTGGGCCTAGACAAAATCCATGCGTTTTCTGCTCACGCTTTTTCCTTTCACGCTAAGGAATTGACGTTAGCGATTTTTTACTTCGTCTGAGGCGTGAAACATTATCTTCACGCCTCTCGTAGACAAGTTACACAGAGATTGCGATACGCCTATTCCGCAGCGTCACACGAAACACTCTATTGGAATAGTGTGTAGCAGTTGTCAAATCTGAGATTATGGAATGTTTTGTTCGACATTATATTATGTAAATAAAATTCCGGATTTTTCTACATTAATTGGCAATATTTTATTCTTGAAATCATTTAACATTTAACACAGTTTCTGTCGTCACACTGCTAGATAGACTGGAATCCATTGGAGTAAGAGGTATTCCCCACGCCTTGCTCAAAGACTATTTAAGCGAACGCAAACAAAAGTTTAAGTTAGGTAATACCATTAGCTCTGAAGAGGTTGTCCAATTCGGAGTAGGTCAAGGTAGCGTGCTCGGACCGACATTGTTCCTTATATATATAAATACCCTATGTAGCATGAAAATTGTGGATGCACATATTCTTTCATACGGAGATGACACTGCTATAGTGTTTAGTGGTGATACCTGGGACAATGTCCGGATAACTGCTGAGCGTGGACTGGCAAGAATAGCAGCCTGGCTTGACTTTAACCTCTTAACCTTAAATACTACCAAAACCAACTTTATCTGCTTCACAAAGTACAAAACCTCGCAACCCCCTCCAGAATTCATAATTAAGATTCATAAATGCAATTTCCCTGTAAACCCAAACTGTTCTTGCACAGAAATCACTAGAGTGGAATCTACCAAATACCTAGGTATTATGGTTGATCAACGATTATCCTGGCATAACCACACTGAATTAATAATGAAGCGTATGCGGAAATTAATCTGGACTTTCAAGGCATTACGACATGTCACCTCGAAAAAGCTCCTGCTACAGATTTACATTTCACTTGCTCAGTCCGTCCTGGCTTATTGCCTACCCGTCTGGGGAGGTGCCACAAAGATTAAATTCCTAGACCTCGAGAGAGCTCAGAGATCCCTACTGAAAGTTATGTTTTTTAAACCCTTCAGGTTTTCAACTGAGAACCTTTACCGGATTTCGGATCTTCTAACCGTTAGAAAGCTTTACATACTTAATATAATTTTAAATAAGCATAAAACTCTATCGTTCAACCCACAGAAGACAAAAGGCAGAAGGAAAAACACGGTCGCTCCCACTGTGTCAGTAAAATCCACATTTGCAAAAAGACAATTCCCTAGGCAATCATCCCACTTATACAATCTCCTTAATAAAGCACATATACCCACTAACCTACCGCGAATGCAAAAACGCTTTGTCTAAATGGCTCAAGTTAAAAACGTATGACGAAGTGGAAAATATGGTGCAGTCAATGAGACTGTAATATACACTTAAATATAAATCACGCAATGATATTTATGCCGCTAATGGAAGTTAATGTCCTACATTAATTCCGATCCCAAGACTAGTCGCAGGGTTAGCTTGCAAAAAAGAACTATCTGCATTTTACTCCACCGTAGATAGTTAATCTCCACCGATACAAGATGTGGATACAATCCTCCCTCCAATACTTACTCTCACCCACTACTCACATACACACTCACCTCCACACCATCTCCTACACACATAACACACATCACAGCGCGTAATTTGCCTCTCATAAAAATACTGTGTACCCACTTTATTTTATTTTTGCATTTTTATTTGTATACGTTCATTTATATCCTGATCAGGTTCAATAACTTAAATACACTTACATAACCTGGGGAAGAGCGGAGCATTCTAAAACAAGCATACTAATTGCTTAAAAGGATTCTCCCCATTGTAATTAGAATAAGTTATTTAAGTTGAAGCAATAAACTATATATTATTTTTTTTTATTTTTTTTATTTATTTAAAATAACATCAAAAATTTTATAAAACATTTTTTTGTTAGATGATGGTTTGACAATCAACTACTTAATTACTATGGAAACCGCATACTTGTTATTTTTTCTCTGAGGTCCAAACAAAGAGTATCTACATAATATTAAACAGTGCTTGGTGCTTGTGGTTATAATTATATGATTGTGGTTCTTACATATGTTATTCTTCTTTAGATAAACTCGAATTACCTTAATATTAATACTTATTGCATATGTAGGGTGTTAGAGAGCACAAGGATCTTTCGGTGCGTGACCAGAAATCGGAACTAACGCCGTTGTCACCCTTTGGGTTCCGTACCCAAAGGGTGCCGATGGGAAACTATTACTAAGGCTCCGCCGGCTATCCGTCCGTCTGTCGCAGGGCTGTATCTTTTGGAACGGTCATAGTTAGACACTTGAAATGTTAGGAAAGGACTTCCAGCGGAAAGGAATCTAGAAGGGAAGACTTCATAAAGTACCTAATACTTTATGAAGTCTTCCCTTCTAGATTCAAATAGTTATGTGTGTACACATAATTATTTCAATCTAGAAATACTGTGTACACACACACATATACAGTTTTCATATCGCACGCAATATATTTTGTAAAAGCCTAATTCCACTGTGTGCAGGACAGCCGATCGCATAGTTTAAACTGTAGAATTAAATGATATAGGCATGTGTTATTTTTTAGGAAAAATACCATTTAAGCTGTTAACTATTTTATAAAGTAGCCACATGTTCGAGACCCTCTGGCGGCGCTCGGGAATTTTGGGTTATATTGTATTTGCTTATTGCCGAGCGGCGTAGTAAAATTCATTGTTATATTCGTTTCTAAATGTTTTGTTAATGGATAACAAAACAAAACGTGCATTATTGTTTTCTTCATAAAATGTGCATTTATTTTTATAGTTTGTAGTAAGAGTTTGTGCCGGCGTTGTTATCCGCACCAAATGTGTTTTCTATAATTTTTAATAAACAATAGCGTAGCGAGTACTGGTCGGTCCCAAAGCGTGGGAAATGGTAGGGGTAAACTGACGCCACTGGGCCAGATAAAAGGGCCTGTCTTGTCCAAATAAAGTTAGTTCCAAGCGAGTTCCAAGTCAGTTCCAAGTCAGTTCCGAGTCAGTTCCGACTGAGTTCCGATGAGTTCCGCCTCAGATCTGGTACAAGACAGTAGGCTGAGTAGATCATCAGTACTCGCTTCCTTTGACAGTGACAAACGAGTTAAATATTGTACGGGGCTACGGAACACTTCGTGTGCGAGTCCGACTCGTATTTGACCGCTTTTTTGTCAATACATTTCACAAAACAGTTGCACAAATGTTGACCAACAACGCCCCCCCACGCCCCCCTGCAACGTTATTTGAGAGTCAAGTCAAAAGATACCTTTTTTCTCACGACGCGCGACGATCAGCACAATCCTGGACGGTACCTACTTTATTTTTACATATAATGTTAATCTGATTTTTTTTATCATTTTCAGCCCCAAGTAATTAAATGATTTTGCATAATTTACTATAAGTGTCGATGGATGATCATTAATCAGTTGGAACATCTATAGTAGGGATGTTATGTTTACATGAGACGTCTCCCAGCTAGATTATACAGATCTTCTGCTAAAAAGGTACAGATATTCTCCTCCCAAAAGCGTGTCATTACGCATGGTGTACCCCAGGGAAGTGTACTGGGCCCTCCCCTGTTCTTATTATATTTTAATGACCTACCAAATGCAACTAGAGAACCCATCACATTATTCAGTGAAGTCAGTACTGTAACTATACTGTGGCGGTATCTACATCGCCACATGCGATCAACGCATCAAAAGACCTGACGTCACATAAATCTTGCATCGCGCAAGTAAAGTTTACCGTGCAATGGACATAATGATATATACAAGAACCCAACATCAACTGTTGGGCAGCTGTCCGCCAGACACAACACCCGTCTGGTCGGAGAATCCTCCCTTTTCTATGGTGGATGAGTGAACTTTACACCCTATTCCTCATACCCCTAAAATACCATCCAAAAATGTATGTGACTAAAATTTTGACGCAAATAATTCGTTAAACTCTATAATAACCTGACTTAGCAAAAATAATTTGAAAATTAACCTTTTAATAAAAGTTACATAATGCATTTTAGACAACGGGAAAAAATTGATAATTTATCAAAATTTAATTAACTTACAATGACAATTATATACAAGAAGCACAGAGAGTTAGAGAAGGCCTGTGTCCTAGCAGTGGCAACGTTACAGCTGATTATGCATAGGTACTAGTTGGACGGTACGATTTATTTTTGCATATCACAATGTTAATTTGATTCCTCTTATCATTTTCAGGGATCAGGCCAAGTAATTAAAAGATTTTGCATAATTTACTATAAGTGTCGATGGATGATCCTTAGTCAGTTGGAACATCTACAGTAGGGATGTTATGTTTACATGAGACGTCTCCCAGCTAGATCGTCTGCGGCCTATGTCCAGCTGTAGACTGCGATAGGCTGATTTGATGCAATTTCCTACAATAAATGTTAGATGTATTTACAAAGCAGATGTGAGTAGAAAAACCGGCCAAGAGCGAGTCGGACTCGCGCACGAAGGGTTCCGTACCATTATCTATAAAAACGGCAAAAAAAAACACGTTTGTTGTATAGAAGCAGTATATTTGTTGTTATAGCGGTAACAGAAATACATCATCTGTGAAAATTTCAACAGCTTACTATCACGGTTCATGAGATACAGCCTGGTGACAGACGGACAAACAGACAGATAGACAGCGGATAGTGATAGGGTCCCGTTTTACCCTTTGGGTACGGAACCCTAAAAAGAAGTCGGTGTTAGATAATAAAACACTGTTTCGGCCGTTATATTTGGTGTCTAATTTTTAATTTAATTTTGCTTTTTAATTTTAGGATGTAAGTACCAATTTTAAGTACCGTTGGTCTTGTGATTGCAAGTGCTACTGCTCAGCATGAGGCCTGGGTTCAATTCCCAGGCCGGACAAAATATTATTGGGTTTTTCCATCTGGAATTTCTCAGCAGCAGTCTGGAGTCTGGGTTAGTGCCCAGTTGATAGCAATAAGCTCGCCCATTGCATGGGACTTGAACATAACTGGCAAAATGTGGGTGTACTATATCCGGGCTTTGAGTGTCCGTATCCTGATTAATATGGTTCACTAAATATTTTATTATTATTATTTTTTGATTTATTTTTTGAATATCGTTGCTTTTGTATACCAACTAATTAGTAAAATTAAAGCCCTCTCCCAGTCTCCAACTTTGCTGTGCCCTTACAGGGTCCATATTTATGTACCTAGCTTTAAGCCCCTTGTAACATCTTTTTACAATATGGAATGCAAAATAAATGAATATGAATATGAATATGAAGAACCATTTTATTGTATTTTTTTTTCTAAATAGTCTCATTAATTTCGGAGATTGGGTGGAATTGTCAATTTTCTTATTTGCCCTAAAGATACCACCAAATTAAAAATTCATATAGTTATGTTACACGTGAACGGAGGGACCCAAACTGCGAATCGCAAAAAAAATGTGTGGAAAATTATCAAATAATTTGTCCCGCTCTTCGTGTCAGACTTTTACTGACTAAAACCCAACCGTGTTCCTTCAGTTGCCTGTTGCCAAGGCATCGGTCCTAGCGGACCCTGTCAATTGTGCTGACATCTCTTTGAGGCGCGCGTGGAACACAACGCGCCGTCGACCTAACTGCAGCCCTTAAAGTGTGGTCCCACAGTTCTCAAAGATCATCAACCAGATCTGAGAAAGTATCTTAAACTGGGCAAGTGCATGTCGAACCACGCACAATGAAGGGTTCCGTAGTTGGGATGAATTTATCCAACAAACTTAACATTGTAGTTGAAAAGCTTGTTCTCCCAGCCTCAATGTATGGGACCAATCTTCAATGTATGGGAGAGTATGTTTTTGCAACAGACTGCAAAGTTGGTCGATTATTACTCGGTAACTTGTGGAGCCTAAGTAGCAGTGATAGTATTCCTTTTAATTTCGTTATACATACTACTGCCGTGAATTTTGTCACATATCCAAAACCAACCATTTAGCTGGCAGGGACACACACTCTTACAAAAATTAGCACTTTAATTAAAGCTTAATATTTCACAAACGGATCCCTGAATCCAAAAATGGTTTACACAAACTCATTCTCACTCATTTACACACACTCTATTTTTAAAACGATACCCTTTCTAACGATACCCCACACCATGGGATTGACGAGAAAAAAAGCCATACCCACTTTAGGTGCAGGGGAGGTACCCAAAAAAAACGATTTTTTTTTACCACTTTTTCGGCGTGATTCATAATTTTTTTTTTTTTTTTTTTTTTTTTTTTTTTTTTTTTTTTTTTTTTTAAAACGTTGCCCCACACTAGGAATTTCTTCCTGTATCGTGGGTGCGTTTACAAACATAGAAACTCACATACACTAAATACCCAGACCCGGAACAACTACTTGCAGATCATACAAATATTTGTTCCGTGCGGGAATCGAACCCACGACACGTTGCGCAGCAGTCCATCGCTCAGCCACTGCGCCAACCGTGTCGTCAAATAAAATAATTATGTATACCCATACCAAATTGCAGGCTTTCTAGTACCAACAGTCTCTGAGCTAAGCCGCGGATAGACGGATGGACAAACAGACAGACAGACAGACGGACATAGCCTTACTAATAGGGTCCCGTAAAAAGTGTTGTGGTTACAGGCATTTAGTAAAGAATATGTAAATATATTTACAAAATTACACCACACAGCATTAAAGATTAAAATATGGTCCCTAAAAACAAAAATGTGGACCCTCAGTCAGCGGCTCCGTCGATTAAGCCTTTGCTTAAATTACTTTCTGACTAACCACTTCGCTTTACAAAACTTATTTTGAATTATATATTATGTGCTTAAGAACATTATAGTCACCTTATCAAAGCTCCTATATTTTTTTTTTTATGTAAAACGAATTTTCTCCTTAAGTATGGCATTTAGAGCAACGGACGATATGTCAAAATTTTATTAAAATGTAGTAAAAATCTTGGTCTAATTTGTATTAATTTAAGATGTTGAGCCTAGTCAATAACGCCGAAACCATTGGGCTCTCAGATCTAACGTTTTACTTTTCAACAAATAACTTTTGAGCCATTATTTCTTTTAACGAATTCACAGAGATGTATAAGATGTACAACTATAAGATATAAAAGGCATAATATTTTATGTATGTCCACAGCTCGTGTTTTGAAGATTCCTCAGTATAGACTGAGGGTCCTAGTTAAACCGCCATACATCTGTAACATCTTATTCTAGCGAGTTGGAAACTTAAAAGATTTAAGAAAATCTATCTTCTATACTATATGAATAAAAGGCAAGAGTGATTGACTGATCTATCAACGCACATCTCAAATTTTAATTAATTTTAAATTTCAAAAAATTTATAGTTTTTCTAAACTACTCCCTAAACGGGGATTGGGGGGTGTCAAAGTTTGTATAGAAGAATTTTAACGTGCGGTCCGATTAGCTCGAAACTCAATATTTATTCTTAAAACCAAAAACATTCAGGATTTTTCAAAAATCTACCCCTAACGGGGTGAAAAGGGGTAGTCTCTATCACAGCTCAAACCACTGAATGGATTGGGCTGAAATATGGCACACAGATAGTTATTAGAACGTTGGCATTCACTAAGAAGGGGTTTTTGGAATTTTGACCTTTATAGGGGTGAAAAGAGGAGAAAAATCTTATTCCTTGAGTTAATAGATTTGAAAACACGAGTACTTAACTAAGTAAATGATAATGTTTGTCATTTTTAGTTTTTCTAAACTACCCCCTAAACGGAATTGGGGTTGTCAAAGTTTGCATAAAAGAATTTTAATGGGCGGTCCAATTAACTCGAAACTCAGAATTTATACTTAAAACCACAATCCTACTAATATTATAAATGTGAAAGTTTGTGTGTTTGGATGTTTGTTACTCAATCACGCAAAAACGGCTGAATGGATTTGGATGAAATTTGGCAAACAGATATATTTATAACTTGGATTAACACATAGGATACTTTTTATCCCGATATTCCCACGGGAGCGAGACTTACGCGGGTGGAACCGCGGGGCGCAGCTAGTTAAAGAATAACGTGTATCTGGATTTTTCGAAAATTTAACCCTAACGGGGTGAAAATAGGTTATCAATTTTGTGGGGGAGGATTTTACTGCTTCTTTGAGTCAAATTATGAAAACATCTCAATCGATTTATCAAAATTCTCCCCCCCCTTTGGAGGTGGAAATAGAGGATACAGATAATATGCAACACACGCTTAAGCAACAGATTATTTCCACGCGGATGAAGTCGCGGGCAAAGTCTCGACCCAAATGCATGGGACAGCTGATCACACCCTGTAAGATCTCAAAACGGTGAAGGAAAATATCGTGAGAAAATTCTAAGAAATGTGACATTCCCAACACGCATTGTGCCCGCGTGGCGGATTATAGTCCGCTCCCTCTCACAGAGAGATAGAGAAGGCCTGTCTGTGTCCCAGCAGTGGGATTGTTATAGGCTGATTATGCATAGGCACTAGTTGGACAGTACTATTTATTTTTGCATATCACAATGTTAATCAGATTTTTCTTATCATTTTCAGCTCTCGGTAATTAATTGCATCATTTGATACAATGTTTATGTTAATATCTTTACCAGTCGTTACGGGTAGTCAGAAGTCCAAAGTCTGACAACCAGTCTTACCAAGGGGTATCGCGTCACCTAGTAACTGGGTTGTGGAGTTCAGATACCTATTCGCTACATGTTAAATACTGATAGTTAGCTGCATGCGGTTAAACTGGTAGCTGACTCCAACATAGTTGGGAAAAGGCTGGGCAGATTGATTGAAATAACAAAAGATACAAATTGTGTGCGAGATAAAATGGGCATTAAATAGAAAGATGATAAAAAAATGGCAGATGCAGTATGTCATGTGTCACAAGATGTCGGTTTCTTATTACATTAACAATAATAAAATGCATTTTTCGTTTTTAAATGTTAATCCGATTTGTCCTAATATTTTCAGATCGTAAGTGAAATGAGTAATTTAATAACTTAAAAAGGACACCCACTAAAATAAATAAAAAGGAAGTCGTTGCTAGATCGAAACAGTGTTTATAAATCTAAGTGAACACTTATTTCGGCCGTTATTTTTGTGTTAAAATTCTGGAAGAAATAAGTTTCGTTGGTCTAGTGGACGCAAGCGCTACTGTTAAGCAAGCATTAGGTCCCGGGTTAAATTCCTGGTTGATGGCAATAGGCTCGCCCCCTATTACAGGGGAATTGAACATAACTGGCGAAATGGGGGTGTACTTATAGCCTAACCTTTCGGGAAGTACACGAATAATTTTATAATGTTAAGTACCATAACTAATTAAGTGTGAGAATAGGCAATAATATTGAAGGATGATCAAAAAAAGGCAGAAGCAGTAGGTATATCATGTCAAGTCATGTATCAAAAGATGACGGTTTCTTATTTTACATTGACAATAATAAAATGCATTTTCGTTTTTTATAATAAATGTTAATCTAATTTCTCTTATTATTTTCAGGCCGTAAGTAAAAATTAGTAATTTAATATGTTAAAAAGGATACCCACAAGAATAAATAAAAAAGAAGTCGGTGTTAGATATTAAAACACTGCTTACAAATCCTAGTAGGTACACTTATTCCAGCCGCTAGTTTTGGTGTAAATTTTTAATCTGATTTCCCTTTATATTTACAGGAAGTAAGTAGCAATAAGTCTCGTTAGTCTAAATGGTCGCAAGCGCGTGTTAGGTTAAGAAACGTGCCGCCTCGTTAGAAAGAATTTAAGGTTATTTGAGGGTTCTAGACGGTCTCACTTCTACTTATTTACGAATGCAAGAGCGAGACTAGCGAGCTTGAGACTTGGGGCACCCGACTCGGACAGATAAGGTTCGAAAGGAATGATGGAGGCTCAAGTGAGCGAGCAAGGCAAGTGAACGAGTCCCTGTCATCTCCTTCGTGTTAGGTTCCTTTACACCCTGATGACAGAAAAAAAAATACGTTGAACCTGAAAATGTGTCTCCTGTGAACCGGTGGGTGGGGATGACTTGTCCTCTTCCTCTGTCTTCACGTCCACCTCCCTCTACATTTTATTTATCAACATAAACTAGCCAAATGTGGGTGTTTTGGGGTATAAGGAACAGGGTGTAAAGTTCACTCATTCACCATAGAAAAGGGAGGATCCTCCAATCAGACCGGTGTTGTGTCTGGCAGGCAACTGCCCAACGGTTGATGTTGGGTTCTTGTATATATTATTATGTCCATTGCACGGTAAACTTTAATTTCGCGATGCAGGATTTATGTGACGTCAGGATTTTTGTGTGGCGTCAGGTCTTTAATGCGTAGTTCGCATGTGGCGATGTAGATACCGCCACATCACTCCCCTCCGGAGACCGGAGGTCGATAGTGGGCTGAGTCTTGTATCTTGCGATGCTTGCCAGTGCCAGTTGTGGTTGCAGTGAGTCGGAACCGGGTGTCGCATAGTTCGCGGTGAGTCGGAACTGTCTGCGGTGATTCCCCAGTGGGTCGGGGTGGCGCTGCGTGTTGATCCAGTGAGTCGGATGTGGTACAGCGCCGGGTCGTGGCTGAGGATGATGACAGGAATGCGCGTTCGCTGCATGCTGGTGGTCAGGATACCCGTTGTAGCCGTGGGTGTTGGCTGGCTCTGTGACTCGCCTCACGAAAGCTTGTGGGAGTGATGATGATGACGTCACGCTGGAGTAGTTGCACGAAGGCTGCAGTGACGTTCATATTCGGGGTCACCAATTTAGGGGTATGAGGAACAGGGTGTAAAGTTCACTCATCCACCATAGAAAAGGAAGGATCCTCCAACGAGACGGGTGTCTGGCGGGCAACTGCCCTAAGGTTGATGTTGGGTTCTTGTATGTCCATTGTACATTGTGCGATGCAGGATTTATGTGACTTCAGGATTTTTGTTTGACGTCAGGTCTTTGTTGCGTAGTTCGCATGTGGCGATGTAGATACCGCCACAGGTGTACCATAGGTACAACTCTGCCTACCCCTTCGGCGATTACAGGTGTGATGTTATGTTATGCTTTTTATGAGATTTATGTAATGTTAAAAAAACAGCAAAGAACACAATCAGTTTTATTCTAATGCTAAACTCCTTGTCGAAAATGTCATCCAATCACATCGGAGTTTGTATCAAGTATTTTTTCGCAAAGAGGTTGTACAGCATTGAGATGGAGTTCGAATATATGGATGTGTTCTAAATTCAAACACCAAAACAGTGACTAAAAGTGCTTTTTATTCACTGTTTTCAGTGATTAAAATAAGCTTTTTAGAGGGGGAATGGTATAAAATTCATTTTTGTTTTTAAATGTTAATTCGATTTCTCTTAATATTTTCAGCTTGTAAGTAAAATGGTTATTTTAATAAGTTAAAAAGGATACCCAGACCCACTAAAATAAATAAACAAGAAGTCGGTGTAAGATAGTAAAACACTGCTTACGAATCTAAGAAGGTACACTTATTTCGGTCGTTATATTTGGTGTTACAATTTTAACCTGATTTCGCTTTATGTTTCAGAAAGTAAGTACCAATAAGTCTCGTAAGTCTAGTGGTCGCAAGCGCTACTGCTGAGCATGAGGTCCCGGGTTCAATTCCCGGGACGCGCATAATGTTATTAGTTTTTTCCATCTGGAATTTCTCAGTAGCAGTCTGAAGTCTGGATTCCTGCCCGGTTGATGGCAATAGGCTCGCCCCTCTTCAATGGGACTTGAGCATAACTAAAATGTGGGTGTAGTATAAGCGTCACCCTTCGGGGAGTACACGCGTGATGTTAGGGATGTAGTGTTAAGAACAAATAAGTTACTAATTAATTGTGATAATAGGCAATAATATTGAAGAATGATCATAATATGGCACGCTTAGCAGTTGGTCCCGGCTGTTATTTATAGATCTTTGCCAGTCGTTACAGGTAGTCAGAAGTCCAAAATTCTGACAACCAGTCTTACGAAAGGGTACCGCTTTACCCATAATCTCTGTTGTAGAGGTCAGATAAGCAGTTGCTACATGTAAAATACTGGCACTGCTAATACTTCAGCAGCATCCGGTTACACTGGAAGCCAACCCCAACATAGTTGGGAAAAGGCTCGGCAGATTGATTGAAACAATAAAGTTATTAATTAAGAGCGAGTTGGAATGGGCAGTAATATTGAAAGATGAAATACGTAAAATCGCAGATACAGTATGTCATTGTGTCATAAGATGTCGGTTTCTTATTACATTGACAATAATAATATGCATTCTCGTTTTAAATGTTAATCCAATTTTTCTTAATATTTTCAGACCGTAAGTGAAATGTTACTATGATAACTTTACCGGTTGGCTAACCTGCGAACCAGAACTACAAACTTGACAGCAGAGTGACTACCCAAAGTCAACCAATTGCAGGTCTAGCAACAGTAACCTAGCAACGATTGTTTAAGCGTAGCGATAGTAACGTTAGCGTACGGAGAAATATTAATAGTCATTTCGACAACTTCGAAATTAACGTCTCTGATATCGACATTTTCAAAATAATCGATTAATGAGCTCTGATTCAAACGAGGTCAGTATCAAATAGATTGAATAAACTTAATGCAACATTTTATTTATTTTTATCATTGAGAACTTATTAGTCAACCTATAAGGATAAGACTATTTTCGATTATACCTAAGTAATTTATTTGTCATCTTGTTTACGAGCGTACGGTTTGAGTTCGTGTTTAATCGTGTAATCTCGTGAATGTATGAAACTGTAAAATTGAAAAGTTTGAAGGTGGCTTATCAATTAAAGCCTGTGGCTGTACCTACACGTCGTATTTCGGCCGTTATTTTTTATTTGTAAAAATATTATTTTAATTTCGCTTTATATTTTCAGAAAGTAAGTACCAATAAATCTCGTTGGTCTAGTAGTCGCAAGTGCTACTGCGGAGCATGAGGTCCCGGGTGCTATTCCCGGGTCGGGCGAAGTGTTATTGGGTTTTTGCATTTGGTATTTCTTAGTAGCAGGATGGAGTCTGGAATTCTACTCGGTTGATGACAATAGGCTATAACATGGGACTAAAACATAACAGGCAAAATGAAGGTGTACCATAATAGCTTAACCCTTCGGGGGGAATACACGCACGATGTTGTTAAGTACCAATATGTATTTAAAATGTGCAGTTTCATTCATCACTCATGTTTTGAGACATTGAAAATAATAAAATGCATTTTCGTTTTTAAAATATTCATTTATTTTATTATTTATGTACACACAGTACAATACATATAGATACGACATAACATAATCAGCCTATAACGTTCCCACTGCTGGGACACAGGCCTCCTCTCTGTGAGAGGGAGCGGGCCGTAATCCACCACGCGGGCCCAGTGCGGGTTGGTAGATGTTACATGTCTTCGAATTTTTGGTTCTAGGACATGCCGGTTTCCTCACGATGATTTCCTTCACCGTTTTGAGAAAATTGGCGATGAAATAATTTACACAAAGTAAAGCCCTGTCAGGGTTCGAACTTACGACCGTAAGTCGTGGCCGTTACCACTGCGCCACCACTGCTCTCCATAAGCACATACGACATAATTAATGTTAATCCGATTTCACTTCATATTTTCAGGCCGTAAGTAATAATAATAATTATTATTATTTTGTATATGTTTACATATGTATATGGTCTTTTGGAAGGCGTACGAGGGGCCGAAGCGAACTCGCAGAGGCCCCTTAGGCAATTTCAAAAGGAATGAGGCACCAACCGACGATTATCCCTGTATGCACTATGCAAGTGCACACAAGGACACCCCCCGGTTGGTGTTGGACTATTGCAGAACATGGAAACAAAACATAATGAGTTATGGGTTTGGGTGGCTATAGTGGACTGGATACCTAGAACTATGGAAGGAGTACGGCCCCTGTCTGATCAATGTTATGGTATACACGGATAAAATGGCAGGGGGTGACTTGCACACTCAATAATGGGCCCCCGAAAACAGTCACTAGCACATAGTGACGTAGCGACAAGGGCGCAACACTTCCTGAGGTGCTTGAGGAGTGGAGAGGTATTCCACGGCTTTCAGAACAATCCCAGAGCCCGGAAGATGGTCAAGAGCCCTACGAGCACTTACTGAATACTTCCTTCCTCCGAGCACGTTTGCTCTTGCGAATCTCCACTCAAGCCGGCCAATCAAGGCAAGAATGAGGTGGGAGCTCTGTTCCTCGTCATTGTTCACTTCAGCCGGCCAATAAGGCAAGCCAGAGGTGAGGAACAAGACTTCTCCCGGAAAATAGGGTCCGTGGGGTCGCAACTGCCCAAAAGGTCGCCACATGCTGCCCTGCGGGTTTTTGTATCTCTCTTGGTCTGGCTCCTCACTCTAGACCCGTAACGGCAAAGTAAACTCTACCGGCTCAGATCTCTTGTAAGCAACTGTTCCATTTAAGTTGTAACATACCCTTATTTGGCACTTCTATTTCCAAACGAGTAGTATAACAGAGTAGTATATCGGCTGTAGTGGCGAAAGGAATCATTTTGCAACCTTTTTGGAACCTAACGTGATTGCATCTTTCAGGCCTATTGTACTCTAATATGCCACTCCAACGCGTAGATAAATTTCAATAGTGGGTTCTTGAAAACCAACAGCAGCTATTTCCACTTATTTAAAACCACTAACGATGTAACAGTTCCCAAAATACATAATTGTGACCTATTACTCGTATTATTTAAGTCAGATCATCCTGCGCGTCACTCCGTTGATAGAATTTTTTCTTTCTGTTGTTATAAAGTTCATAGTTTAAACTACTTCATCAAAAATGAATTCCGTGAAATGGAAAACAAAATAAGCGATGTGGTAGTTATCATCGGCAGGTTGTACGGGAGATCTACAATAGAGCAAATTATTACTGCTGGTAGTAGCATCCACAGGTCAGCCACTAGCAACATACAAATAAATTAAAATAAAAACTATGAGATGCCATAAACATCGCCATGTTTAGAAAATGGTTGTCCTTGAAAATATTTTGTTTTGAAAGTGTTATAACACACTGACGCATAATCACTGTGTTTTGTTAATTGTAACTGATGTACTTTGACATTATACTTAGTCTAAAACCATTAGGTACGTTAGGTTTTTAACATTTTTATTTTTTTATACTATTATTTCGCCAATTGATTTAGCACACTTTATTTAATTGTTCTTGATCAAATCGAAGGCGCTTCGAAATTTACAAAGAAACCATACTATACTTTCACAGTAACAAAACATTCGTAAGGATTTTGTGCTGTAAATCAATGCCTGCATTATATCAGTACACATGAAGTTTTAACCAAATAGATGTAATCCAAAATGGAATGGCTGTTCACAGTACAAATTCAAAAACACATCTCGACTTATTGCCCCTCAAAAGAACTTTGCGTTTCATTTATGCATTTATGCATACATTTACATTTATGAATAGAGTAGAAAATGAAACGAACAGAACAATAAAAATTCTAAGAAGCGACAATGGTACCGAATACAAAAATAATAAATTTGAAGCCTATCTTAAGAACTATGGAATATGGCACCAGACATCTAATCCTTACACTCCCGAGCAAAACGGTCTCAGCGAAAGGATGAATAGGACATTAATAGAGCGTGCTAAATGTATGATTTTTAATGCTGAATTGCAGGAAATATTCTGGGCTGAAGCAGTAGCCACAGCCGTGTATATTGTCAACCGTTTGCCAACTCGTGCTTTATCTGATGTGACCCCACATGAAGTATGGACTGGAGAGAAGCCTGATTATTTGAGTCATATGAGGATTTTCGGGTGTCACGCGATGGTACATATCCCTAAAGAAAATAGGACAAAGCTTGATGTCAAATCACGTAAATTGATATTTGTAGGGTACAGTGATTCCACTAAGGGCTATCGATTCATAGAACCTGAAACAAAAAAAGGAATTGTAAGTAGAGATGTTGTATTCTTACAAGCTACGGTAAAGAAAAATAAAGTTGTTAAAATACAGCGAAAGGAAGAAATTATTAAAGAGAAGGTAATGGACAATTGTTCAGATAAAAGGAGAATATACTGGAGAAAAATGAGTTAATAAAAGAAAAGAAAACAGTAGACTTACCTTTATTTGAAGATCACGATGAATCTGGAACAGATAACATGCATGTAACAAATGAAACACAGTTTACCTCTCAAGTTCAAGATTCATCATTCAGATTCATCATTTCTTCTGATGACTCCGATCTATTTGAAGATCTTCATGATGAAACATACTTACCTGATGAAACATTGCAATCTCCACTGCGATTCAGCATGACTCTGAGACCACGTCCACATCAAATAGAAAGACATCAGAATAATGATGCTACATCATATATGTGTATGAACGGTGAGTCAACGATGAGTTTATTAAATAGAGATCCACAGAACCTTGAAGAAGCTCTCAACAGTGACAAGGCTGATGAATGGAATCATGGTCATTAATAATCAACAATACTTGGACACCAGTAAACTTACCAGAAGGAAAAGTAGCAATTCCCTGTAAATGAGTTTTCAAAACAAAAATAGATGAAAACGGATCCATAGCGCATTACAAAGCTAGACTTGTAATCAAAGGATATAAACAAGTAAAAGGTATTGATTATCAAGAAAAATATGCTCCAGTAGTCCGTTATTGTTCTATAAGATATTAATTGGCATGGCTGCGAAACATGATCTCAAAATTCAACAAATGGACGCAGTTACTGCTTTTTTGCAGGGAGATATTGATAAAGAAATTTATATGATTCCACCACATGAAGAACAAAATAAAGTTTGTCGATTGAACAAGTCTTTATACGGCCTGAAACAAGCTAGCAGAAAGTGGAATAAAAAATTAAATGCTGCATTGATAGAATTAGGGATGACTCGTTCCAAAGTAGATCCTTGTATATGAACTGGAACTTTCTCGTTCTGCATTTACAGTGTACAGATAGCAATATTTAGTAATTACCTACTTTAAAAATAGTGACCTCCTTTAGTGCATTACTAACGTAATGCAACTGTAATTTTGCAAAGTGTGTAGTTTTAGCGAATAATGGACCCGAAATAGTGAAATCGGAAAAATACAAAATGGATAACAGCCCCTTTAATCCAAGGGGGCCAATGCACCCCACCGCCTCGCCGTCGAGGATGACGACGCAAAACCCAGCCCTTGAGTCGGAGACGGTTGAAGTTATTTCAACGCCTGAGATTCAGAAATGGATGTTAGCAATCGAACAGAACTTAAATGAAGTTTGCGCTATTGCCGCGGAAAGCAAACTCAACTCGGAGCAGAAAATGAAAATTTCTACCCTATGCCGTAAAGTAGGATCTGGCACCTCACAAATGGCAGTCCTATACCAATCTCTCAAACAAAAAGCCATTCAGGCGTATAATGTGGTTGATGACCTTCAAGAAAAACGCGACCTAATGGAACAGATTTCGGAACTCAAGCAGACAATTAAGGATTCTGGATCTACGAGAAATGGTTCGTTTGCCGATATGGTGAAGAAGGGCGCAAATGATTTCGTTCGACCCAATAATCTAAGCTCTATTGCCATTTATCCCAACGAGCAAATGAAGCTCCACGTTCGAGGTGTCCGGAATACAAAAAATGGAGGCGTAATTATCAGTACCGAGACAAAAGATGACACTGATAAACTGAAGCAAGCAGTTCACCTCTCTCTATCTGGACTTACCACCGCCGAGCCCAACAAGCGCAAACCTAGGATCGTGGTTGTAGGAGTGCCGACTTCATTGGCTGAAAATGAGGTGTTCAGATGCATTTTCGAACAAAACGTAGCCGACAAGTTACCAGAGATGTCCTTGGAATCCTTCTTGACCTTCATAAAATTAAGCCACAAATCGGGGAAGAGAGATGCTACGACCTGTAACTACGTTGTTGAAGTTTCAGCCGATATACGGAAAGCCCTAATCCCTCAATCAAGGCTTTTTATAAATTGGACGTCCTGTCCTGTCAGGGAGTTTACATTGGTAACAAGGTGTTATAAATGCCAACAATATGGCCATGCTGCAAAATCTTGCCGAGAGATCGTGTCTACGTGTGGTCACTGCGGTGACGCAGGCCATTCGTTGTCCGAATGCGCGAAGAAAGCAGACATTCCGAAATGTGCAACTTGCTCACGCTTTAAAAAGCCTAGTGGTCACAAAACAGGAGACCCTGAATGCCCTGCTAGGAAAATAGCAGAATTCAGATATATTAACTCCATCGATTATGAGGGCACCTAGTGCGTCATAACTAATACTCAAGGCCTGAGGCCTGACTTCCGTAACTCTTGTAGCTGACTCAACATATATCCCTGGCCACTGCGCTGTCCTACTTACCATGCCATTTGTCGACCGCTTCAAAAATTTAATGTACCCTTGATTGATTTATGCAATATTTGTTTTAACCCAGTTAATGATACTGCAGACGCAATCGTAATCGTGCAACTAAGTGCAAACAGCTTAATTATTTACAGCTAAATTATAACATAGTAAATTAACTAGCTATCTCACTATTTTTAAAACTGATGTTAAATATTGTTAAGAAATCAGTTGTCCTAATAGTAATCGTAAGAACTAATGCCGCCTGTGATACAGGTTTATCCTAGTACAGGCATCATACTTTGTAATACCTACATTATTTCTAAGCTTTACAATGTATTTTACCAATTTTTATTTTCTGAATAAATTTATTATTATTTATTATATACCATCGTATAATTAATGAAAAGGATTTATTTCATTTTATAGCAGTTTGTGTTGATGATTTGTTATATTTTTATAATAATGAAGAAACATCTCAGACTATAAAGAACAAGTTAAAAGAGAAATTCAAAATGAAGGATATGGGGACTGCAAAGCAATGCATTGGATTTAGAATTTCTCAAAATACAACTGAGCATGAAATTTCATTAGATCAGTCATTATATATAAAAAAGATACTTACCCGCTTTGGAATGCAAAACTGTAGGCCAATATGGACACCTACTGATGCCAATCTAAAGTTAAAAAAGGCTGAAACTCAAAATGAAATCGTAAAGAATATACCGTCCATATCAAGAAATAATTGGTTGCCTACTGTATCTATTACAAGGAACCAGGCCTGATATAACTTTGGGCACGCCACAATTGCGGCGATAAGTCCCCTCTTTGAGGAGTGGCTGGAGAGGCGCCACGGCGTCCTCACCTTCCGCCTGACGCAGGTCCTCACCGGACATGGCAGCTTCGGGAGGTACCTGTGTAGGATCAGGCGGGAGGAAAACCCCGGGTGTCACCACTGTGCGGATCGTCCGGAGGACACGGTGGAACATACGGTGGAGGTGTGCCCTGCTTGGGCGGAGCACCGCCGTGTCCTCGTGGAGGCGATTGGCGGCACTGACCTCTCGCGTCCGGCCCTGGTCCAGGCCATGGTACGCAGCGAGAGGGCATGGGAGGCGGTCACCTCCTTCTGCGAAGCAGTGATGCTCGCGAAGGAGGAGGCGGAACGCGTGAGGGAGAGGCAAAGCCTGCGCCCTCACGCCCCTAACCACCGCCGCTGGAGACACCCTGGGCGTCGGAAATCCCAGGCGGATTCCCGGCCACCATAGGCGCGGGCTTGCAGACGGCGAGCAATGGGTAGCTCGCCGTCCGATAAGGACCAGGCCCGGGTCGATGGCCTCAAAGAGATTTCAGCACACCTGACGGGGTCCGTTAGGACCGATGCCTGCCAGGGTTGCGGAATAGTCCGAATGGGATACCGGGACCCTGGCAACAGGCAACTGAAGGAACACGGGTGGGTTTTAGTCAGTAAGAGTCTGACACGCCCTTCCACTCCGCCCAGAGCGGGAGAAGTCATATGCTGATTTCCCACCCAAAAAAAAAAAAAAAAAGCCTGATATAACTTATATAGTAAATTTTTTGAGCAGATTTAATAACCAACCAACTGGTGAACATTGGGCCGCTGTGAAACGGGTTTTGAGGTACTTGAAAGGTACAATTAATATGAAACTTACTTT
Organism: Lithophane ornitopus; assembly: GCA_948473465.1. NCBI lineage: Eukaryota > Metazoa > Arthropoda > Insecta > Lepidoptera > Noctuidae > Lithophane > Lithophane ornitopus. The sequence goes on along the minus strand of OX419642.1, from coordinate 9,938,021 downwards.
CAAGAGAAATATAAATGAAAATATTTATGGCTATTCTGATGCAAACCAGGCAAATGACGTAGAAGATCGAAGGTCTTGCACAGGCTATATATTTTTATTTCAGGGTGCAGCCATAAGCTGGAATTCAAAAAAGCAGCAAACTGTAGCATTATCCAGCACAGAGGCTGAATATATGTGAATGGCTTCTGCAATACAAGAAGCACTTTATTTAAAACAGCTGGAAGAAGAGGTTTCACCCAAATTGAAAGGTACGCCAATCACACGTTTCTGCGATAGTCAAAGTGCGATTAGTCTTTCAGTTAACGCCATGTACCATCCACGCAGCAAACATATTGATGTTCGTTATCACTTTGTTCGAGAGAAGATTGCTGCTAATCAAGTTGCTGTTCAATATCGATCAACTAAAGACATGGTCGACGATGTTTTAACTAAAGGGCTCCATCGTCCGAAGCATGAAGGGTTCACCACTTCAATGGGCTTGACTTTGAAGCGTTTGCGTCCAGGAGAGGATGGTGAAAGTATGGACCCTGCACTAGTTTAATCTGACATATAATTGTAAATGGAACACTCTCGTGTGTCCGATCTGTCATGTGTGTGCTAACATTATCCGGTACGATAATCCTTTAAATAAATTAATAATTAATAGTAATTTGCCCTTGTTATCATTTCATCATAGTTTGATCAGAATAACGAGCAGAATCAATTGAACCACTTTTTAATATAGGTCACATTTTTCAAAAAATCTTCATTAACAACGTTACCGTGTCTATTTATTAATAGGTCAAACCATCACATGCGCAAACTCGCCAAAATAGGTAAACAAACACAATTAAAATTGATGTCGACCAATTAAAAACTTCTCATACGCGGGATAATAATAAGTCAGTGAAAGTCAAACGCGTAAATTAGCAACCAGTTTGATTTTGTCTAGACTCTAAATTGTCTTAAGGAGTAAGAAGACCAGCATGTTTCCAGGCATTCTTATCTCGGATATAATCCTCTAATTTGTAATAAGCTTGTTTACTAAGTGTACATTTAACTATGAGTTTTAATTTTCCTTCATTTAATTGCAATATATCACAAGGTATTTTAACAATCTCACTGGGGAAGAAAGGTGCCATTGTTAGCCAGAATTTAGGAGTCTCCTGATTTGCTACCTATCTCAAAGCTTGAAATGTTCTCATTGGACACTAAGGTTCACAGGTTTGATCTATCTCAAGCTATGTATCAAAGAATAGATGGTTTGGTTGCGTCTAAAAAACGCTACCAAAATGCTAAGCTAAGTGAGCCATGTACCACAGCTCTAAATAACACGTAAGTACTCGGGTTTCTAGAGAATTATACACAGATGGATCCAAAGACGAAATAGGTTCGGAAGCAGCGTTTTTCTATCCACAAACTAAAATTGATGCAATATAATCTGTACTGAACTTGGGGCAATACATAAAGCATTATCTTACATGGACTCATTTGAAAGCGGCATATTATTTCGAGTGATTCTAGAAGCGCTCTTCAACATATTTTGGCTACTTCGACTTATCGGGGTAATCCGAATGCCTACAGTGAAGTCAAATCTATTTGTAAACAAACTAAAAATATCAACATTGTACTAGTAGATCGATAGGCGAAAGATTCTTGCGACGATGGTTTGGATGGTACTGTGAGGTGTTCTGCGTTGCAACCTCATGTGGTACAGGTTGTCAAGAGGGCAGCCGTAGCTTCGAACGTTCTAGCAATTTGATTTGAAATAAATGTAGGAGTGCTATTTTGTTATATAAGAAGACAGTCTAGTTTTAGCTACCGAATAGTGGACGCGTCTTTTATAAAAATATCAGAATAAATCTCTTAAAGCGATACGTTGTCTGCTGCGCCCACCAAATTCCCCCCACACACGCTCTTCAAGCTTTACAGTACACACTTTCCCGTGCACAGAGATTAGTTGTGTGTAGTTTAAGAGGAATGCACTAAAATGTGGCACGAACACTCCGATCAGATGTCTCTGAGCGTGTCACTGAGCAAGGAGAATCTGGTGTCGGACAATCCAGCCAGCACTTTCTCGTTGTTCATGGTTCGACCAGGCATGAGTCGTCTGGAAATTGTAATGGCTCATCGTATTCGATCAGGACACATTCCAATGAACAGTTTCGCATTCCTCTTGCTTTACCGAATTGTCCGGAGTGTAATATAGTGAAAGACACTTACCATATTATATTGATGGAGTACGTCCGGAACGAAGCCGAAAGAATCACATTGTTATCAAAGTCACTGGATGTTGGAAGGTGTAACAGCATGCTTGCGTCCCCATTGTCAAAAGATGCAAGATTCTATAAATAGGCAAAAATAGGATTTAGAGTATTTAAGCAATAATTGTTTGTACCGATGAAGGTTGTATATATAGTAAGTTTTTGATTAAACCCTCTATGAATTAAATTGAATATAAAATATAAAAAATGCGTGAGAATAGGCAATATTATAATATTCAAGGATGATCATAAAATAGCACGTTAAGCAGTTGACCCCGACTGTCATTCAAAGATTGCCAGTCGTTACGGGTAGTCAGAAGTCCAAAAGTCTAACAACCAATCTTCCCAAAGGTGTATAATGTTACCCATCAACTCGGTTGTGGAAGTCAGATAGGCAGTCGATCTTTAGGGGTATGAGGAACAGGGTGTAAAGTTCACTCATACTCCATAGAAAAGGGAGGAATCCTCCGACCAGACGGGTGTTGTGTCTGGCGGGCAACTGCCCAACGATTGATGTTGGGTTCTCGTATATATGTCCATTGCACGGTAAACTTTAATTGCGCGATGCAGGATTTATGTGACGTCTGTCTGACGTCAGATCTTTGATGCGTAGTTCGCATATGGCGATGTAGATACCGCCACAGATCCATTTAAAATACCGGTATTCAGCTGCATTCGGTTAGACTGCAAGCCGACCCCAACATAGTTAGGAAAAGGCTAGGCAGATTGATTGAAATAACAAAAGTTACTAATTAAGTGCGAGATAAAAATGAGCAAGTAAAGTCGATCCATTTAAAATACCGGTATTTAGCTGCATTCAGTTAGACTGCAAGCCGACCCCAACATAGTTAGGAAAAGGCTAGGCAGAATGATTGAAATAACAAAAGTTACTAATTAAGTGCGAGATAAAAATGAGCAAGTATTGAAAGATGATCATAAAATGGCAGATACAGGTCATGCATGACACAATGTGACGAGCTCTTAATACATTGAAAGAAATAAAACAAAGTTTCGTATTTTAAATGTTAATCCGATTTCTCTAAATATTTTCAGGAAGTAAGTGAAAATGAGTAATTCAATAAATTAATGGATACCCACTAAAATAAAAAGTCTGTGTTGAATATTATAACACTGCTTACAAATCTAAGTACGTACTTACAATTATTTCAACCGTTATTTCTGGTGTTCTAATCTGATTTTGCTTTATATTTACAGACAGTAAGTACCAATAAGTCTCGCTGATCTAGTGATCACAAGTGCTACTGCTGATTATGAGGTCCCGGGTTCAATTCCCGGGTCAGGCAAATTCTTATTGGGTTTTTTTCATTTAGAATTACTCAGTAACAGTCTGGATTTCAGCCAGGTTGGTGGCAAAAGGTTCGCCCCCTATTACATGAGACTTGAGCATAACTGACGAAATGTAGGTGAACTATAGTCGAAACCTTCGGATAATACACACATCATGTTATTATGTTATGTTGAGTACCAATAAGTAACTAAATAGGTGTGACAATAGGCAATAATATTGAAGGATGATCTCATAATGGCACGTTAAGCTGTTGGTTCCAGCTGTTCAATCATAGATCTTTTCCAGTCGTTACGGATAGTCAGAAGTTCAAATTATGACAAACAGTCTTACAAAGAGGTATCGTGTTACCCAGTCACTGGGTTGTGGTGATCAGAAAGGCAGTCGCTCCATGTAAAATACCGGTATTCAGCTGCATCCGGTTAGACTGGGAGCCGATCCCAATATAGCTGGCAACAGTCTAGGCAGATGGTTGAAATGACAAAAGTTATTAATTAAGTGCCAGATACAATGGGCAGTGATATTGAAAGATGATCATAAAATGGCAGATACAGTATGTCATGTGTCTTAAGATGACGATTTCTTATTACATTAACAATAATAAAATGCACTTACGTTTTTTAAATATTAATCTGATTTCACTTAATATTTATATTTTCAGGCCGTAAGTAAAAATGAGTAATTTAATAAGTTAAAAAAGATACACCCTAAAATAAATAAAAATAAGTCGGTGTTAGATAATAATTTAAAACACTGCTAAAAAAGTAGATACTCTTATTTCAGCCGATGATATTTTTGTTAAAATTTAATCTGATTTCGCTTTATATTTTCAGAAAGTAAGTAATTAAGTCTCGTTCGTTTAGAGTTCGTAAGCACTGCTGCTATGTAAGAGGTCCTGTGTTCAATTCTCGGGTCGGGCAAAATGTTTATTTATTTATTATTTATTTACACACAGTAAAATACAAAGAGATATGACAGAATTATGATATGAGTACAAAGGTACTGCTAATTTCTTAAGAAATTTCTTCCAGCAGACCTGCGAAGGGAGAAATGAGAAAGAAATGTAGACAATAGTGTGTGAGAACAAGAAGTGAAAAACATGATTATGCGAAGTCTTAACTAAAATATTAAATATACCTACTACACATATACGCAAGAAAATTTACATATACTTAAATAAATACATAAAGCTTAAATATATAAACATAAATACACTATAGGTACCTATATAATTATATACTCATAGTTGAGAGGAAAGATAATGCTCTTTTACACGAAATTTAAATAAAGAAACAGTTTTCAAATCACGAATGCTAGGCGGAAATGAGTTCCACAATCTTACAGCATGGACAAAGAAGGAATAAGAATAATAGCTAGTTTTATGAGGATGGGATTTAAAGAGGGATCTAAGGTGAGATCTACACGGTGCGTCACTAGGATGTTATTGAGTGTTACCATCTGAAATTTCTCAGTAGCAGTTTTTTTTTTTTTTGATGCTGGATATTCTTCTAATGACTTCTCCAGCTCTGGGCGTAGCGGGAGGGCGTGTCAGGGTCCCGGTATCCCTTTCGGACTTTCCCGCAACCCTGGCGCCCGCAGTCTGGAGTCTGGATTTCTGCCCAGTTGATGGCAATAGGTTCGGCCTCTATTACATGGGACTTGAACATAACTAGCGAAATGTAAGAGTATAGCCCAACCCTTCGGGGACTTCCCGAATGATGTTATAGTATGTTAAGTACCAAAAGGTAACTAAATAGGCGTGAAAATAGGCAGTAATATTGAAAGATAATCATAAAATCGCAGATACATTATGTCATTGTGTCATAAGATGATCGTTTCTAGTGAATTGATACTAGTAAAATGCATTTTCGTTTTTTAAATGTTAATCCGATTTCTCTTAACATTTTCAGGATGTAAGTAAAAAATTGTAATTTAATAAGTTAATAAGGTTACCCACTAAAATAAATAAAAAAGAACTCGGTGTTTGATAGTAAAATAATGCTTAAATCTAAGTAGGTACCATTATTTTTGGTGATAAAATTTTAATATGATTTTGCTTTATATTTTCAGGAAGTAAGTAACAATAAGTCTCGGTGTTCTAGTGCTCGCAAGCGCTTCTGCTGAGTGGGAGGTCACGGGTTCTATTCTTGGGTCAGGCAAAGTGTTATTGGGTTTTTCCATATGGAATTTCTCAGTAGCAGTCTGGAGTCTGGATTCCTGCCAGATTGATGACAATAGGCTTGCCCCCTATTACATGAGACTTGAACATAACTGGGGAAATGTGGGTGTACTATAGCCTAACCCTCCGGGGAATACAAGAATGATGTTATGTTACCGAAAAGTAACTAAAAATAGTTGTGGGAATAGGCAATAATATTGAAGGATGAACATATAAATGGCAGTTGGTTCCGCCTTTTCATTCATAGATCTTTGTCAGTCGTTACGGGTAGTCAGAAGTCCAAAAGTTTGACAAATAGTCTTACCAAGGGGTTTCGTAGTACCCAGTTACTGGATTGTGGAGGTCAGATAGGAAGTCGCTCTAAAAAAAAAATACAGGTATTCAGCTGCATCTGGTAAGACTGGAAGCAGACAACAATAGTTACCAATAGTTGGGAAAAAGCTGGGCAGAGTGATTGAAATAGGTAACAAACGTTACTAATTAAGTGCGAGATAAAATGGGCGTGTACCAGTGGGACGACCGGGAATTTAATAAATTATTTAAATTTATTCCCGCTCGTCCCACTGATTTTCTCAGTGGGACTAGCGGGAATGATTTATAATTTTATTTTTAATTCCCGTTGGTCCCGCTGAATAATTTGAGCCTGGTTGTTGTTCAATTATACACTTATTTATCCTAACTAATACTATAATTGCGAAAGTGTGTTTGTTAGTTTATTTGTTAGGTAAACTTTCACCTGTCAGGGTTGCGGAATAGACCGAATGGGATACCGGGACCCTGGCAACAGGCAACAGAAGGAACACGGGTGGGTTTTAGTCAGTAAGAGTCTGACACGCCCTTCCGCTCCGCCCAGAGCAGGAGAAGAGTCATTTGATGATTTGCCGCCCAAAAAAAAAAAAAGGTAAACTTTTACGCTATAATGGCTGAACAGATTTCGATAAAATTTGGCACATGGATAGACCTGGGTTTGGAGATAAAATACTTTTTATTTCGGTGGTCCGTTGCATGCATACGAGACGGTATTCTTCTGTTCATAACACGTTGTATAATTTCCGAGCTAACCTTACAAAAACTACTAAGCTTGCATGAATTCTCGATAGTATTTCAATCATTAGTTTTATCTAACTTATAGAATTTGAATGACAGATAGTTTATTTAACACGTAGGATACTTTTTATCCAGGTAGTACGTTACATGTATACAATATATACTAGCGTCGTCCCACTGGTGGGATGACGTCAGTGGGACGAACGGGAATACACGAAAACAATTGAACAGAATACCATAATAAACGGGAATACACGAAAATGGGCAGTAATATTGAAAGATGATCTTATAATGGCAGATACATTTGTCATGTCTTAATAAAATGACGGTTTCATATTATATTGACACTAATAAAATGAATTATCGTTTTTAAATGTTAATCCGATTTCTCTTAATATTTTCAGGCCGTAAGTAGAAATTCGTAATTAAATAATTTAAAAAGTTTGCCCACTAAAATAAATATTAAAGGTGTCGGTGTTAGATAGTAAAACGCCGCTTACAAATCTAAGTAGGAGCACTTACTTTGGCCGTTAGTTTTGGTGTTAAAATGTTAAGAACCTACCAAAAAAACTAGTTAGTATAGTGGTCGCAAGCGCGACTACCGAGCATAAGGTCGGGTTCAATTTCCGGGTCTGGCAAAGTGTTATTGAGTTTTTCCATCTGGAATTTCTCATTCGCAGTCTAGGCTGTATTTTCCTGTCTATTTGTCCCCCACTTACGTGGGACTTGAGCATGAAAAAATGGCATGGTGAAATCTGGGTGTACTTTAGCCTATCCCTTGTTATGTTAAATAGTTGGTTCCGGCTGACATTCATAGATCTTTGAAAGTCGTTACGGGTAGTCAGAAGTCCAAAAGTCTGACAATCAGTCTTACCAAGGAGTGTCGTGTTACCCGGTACCTGTGTTGTAAAGAACAGATAGGCACTCGCTCCATCCAAAATATTGGTATTCAGCTGCCTGCAGTTAGACTGGAAGCCAACACCAACAAATGTAGGAAATGGCTAGGGAGTGTGATTGAAATTTAAAAAAAAGTTACTAATTAAGTTTGAGATAAAATTGTCAGTATTATTGAAAGATGGTCATAAAATGGCAGATACAGTTTGTCATCTGTATGACATTATTACATTATTGACAATATTAAAAAACATTTTCGTTTTTTAAATTATAATCCGATTTCTCTTAATATTTTCAGGAAGTAAGTAAAAATGAGTAATTAATTAAGTTGAAAAGGATACCCACTAAAATGAATAAAAAAGAAGTCGGTGTTAGTTTAACTAACACCGACTTCGACACTGCTTACAAATCTAAGTAAGTTCACTTATTTTGGCGTTATTTTTACATTTTAATGTTATTTCACTTTATGTTTTCAGAAAGTAAGTAACAAAAGTCTTGGTCTCAAACGCTACTACTGAGTATGAGGTCCGGGTTTCAATTCTCGGCTCGGGCAGAGTTACCTATTGATTTTTTCCATATGGAATTTCTCAGAAGCAGTCTGGAGACTGGATTTCTGCCAGGTTGATGTTAATAGTTTCAGCAACTATTACATGAGACATGAACATAACTGGCGAAATGTTGTTGTTCTATAGCCTAAACCTTAGGGGAATAAACACATGATGTTATGTTATGTTAAGTACTAAAAAGTAACTAAATAGGTGTGAGAATAAGCAATAATATTGAAGGATGATCATATAATGGTACGTTAAGCAGTTGGTCCCGACTGTCATTCATAGATCTTTGCCAGGCGTTACGGGTAGTCAGACGTCCAAACGTTTGACAAATACCACATAGTTAATTTGTATGCTAGTCCATGGAGAAACATGGAAGATCATAACTACATAAATAAGACCAAATGTACCATGCTTTTAAGCAAATAAATGTATTCTATTCTATACCAAGGCATTTCGTACAGGAGGTCAGACAAGCAGTCGCTCCATGTAAATTACTGGTATTCAGCTGGATCTGGTTAGACTGGAAGCCAATCACATTTTATGTAGTTGGGAAAAGGCTAGGCAGATTGATAGAAATACAAAGTTACGTATTAAATGCGGGATAAAAATAATGTAAAAATTAAAGATGGTCATAAAATGGCAGACACAATGTTTAGTAAGATACCATTTCTTATTATATTGACAATAATAAAATGCATTTTCGTTTTTAACACATTTATTAGTCCGATCATTCTAAATATTTTCAGGCCGTAAGTAAAAATAATTAATTTATTCAGTTAAAATGGATACCCATTTAATTAAAAAAAAAGAAGTTGGTGTTATATAATATAACACTGGTTATAAATCTAAGTAGATACACTTATCTCGGCCGTTATTTTTGGTATTATAATTCTGGAAGTAAGTACGAATAAGTCTCGCTGGTCTAGTGGTCGTAAGCACTTCTGCTGAGCATGAGCTGCCAAATTCAATACCTGGGTCGGGCAAAGTGTTATTGGGTTTTCTATCGAGAATTTCTCGGTAGTAGTCGGTCGGTCTGGATTTCTGCCCGGTTGATGGTCGACCCCCTCTTGTATGAGACTTGATCATGTGTGGTGAAATGTGGATGTACCATAGCCTAACCCTTCGGCAAATACACGCATGTTGTAAAGTTAAAAACAGTCATATTGAAGGATGATAATAAAATGGCACGTTAAGCAGTTGGTCCCGGCTGTCATTCATAGATATATGCCAGTCGTTAAGGGTAGTCAGAAATACAAAAGTCTGATAACCAGTCTTACCAAAGGGTATCGAGTTAGCCAGTAACTGGGTTGTGAAGGTCAGCATATTCACCTGTATCCGGTTAGATTGGAAGCCCACCCCAACATAGTTGGGAAAATGGGCAGTAATGTTGCAAGAAGATCATAATGGCAGATACTGTATGTCATGTGTCATACTCATAAGATGACCGTTTCTTATTATATGGACAATAAGAAAATGCATATTAATTTTTAAATGTTAGATTTTTCTTATTTTCAGGCCGTAAGTAAAAATGAGTATTTAAATAAAGTAAGGATACCCACTAAAACAATAAATAGAATACAAATGTTAATACTAAAACACTGTTTACAAATCTAAGTAGGTACAATTATTTCGGCCGTTATTTTTGGTGTTAAAATTTTAATTTGGTTTGGCTTTATATTTTCAGAAAGTAAGTAACAATATGTCTCGGTGTTCTAGTGCTCGCAAGCGCTTCTGTAAGAACCAATATGTCATGTTGGTCTAGTGGTCACAATCGCAACTACTGAGCATGGGGTCTTATGTTCAATTCCTTGTTCAGGCAATCCAATTGGTCAATACGGACCAGTCAATTCGGATTTTCCATCTGGATTTCTCAGTAGCAGTCTAGAGTATGGATTTCAGCCCGATTGATGGCAATGAGCTTGCCCCCTTTTACATGGAACTTGAGCAAAACTGGTGAAATGTGGGTGTACTATAGCCACTATAACACTTCGAAGAATACACGCATGATGTTAAGCTATGTTAAGTACCAAAAAGTAAGGAAATAGGTTTAAGAATAGGCAATTATATTGAAGGATGATCATAAAATGGCACGTTAACCAGTTGGTATCGGCTGTCATTCATAGATCTTTGCCAGCCGTTACGGGTGGTCAGAAGACCAGAAGTCTCAACCAGTCTTAGTAAGGGGTATCGCGTTACTCAGTTCGTTTGTTGTGAAAATCAGCTTTGCAGTGGCTCTATGTAATACTGGTATTTACCTGTATCCGGTTAGACTGGAAGCCGACCCCAACATAGTTGTGAAAAAGCTAGATTGATTGAAATAACAAAAGTTACTAATTAAATGCGATAAATAGGGCAGTAATATTGAAAGGTTATCATAAAATAGTAAATACAGTATGTCATGTGTCATGCATGACGGTTTATTTTTACTTGGACAATATTAATGGAATTTGTTAATCCGATTTTTCTCAATATTTTCAGGAAGTAAGTAACAATAAGTCATTTAATAAGTTAAATAGCATACCCACAAAAATATATAAAGAAGAAGTCGGTTGTAGGTATTAAAACACTGATTACAAGTTAGTGTAGGTAGGTACATTTATTTCGGCCGTTGTTTGGCTGTTAAAATTTTAATCTGATTTCGCTTTATACTATCCGGAAGTAAGTAATAATAAGTCTCGTTGGTCTCGTGGTCTCTAGCGTTACTGCTGAGCACTAGGTCCCGGGTTTAGTTACCGTCTGGTTTTCTGCCCGGTTCATAGCAATAGGCTCGCTCCCTTATAATGGGATATGAGCATAAAGACTCTTAAATACTGGCGCGACTTGTAGCGCGACGCGAATTTAACAAAACAATTTCTGAGAAAACTTCACAGCGAACAATGCGTTATATACTGGCGCGACAAATTGCGCCAGTATGTAAGAGCCTTAAATGGCGAAATGTGGGTGGCCTAACCCTTGAGGAACTACACGCATGATGTTATGTTGGAGATAACATGGCCAGTAATATTAAAAGATGATCATATAACAGCAGATTCAGTGTGTCATGTGTCATAAGATGACGATTCCTTAGTACAATTACAACAATAAAACGCATTTTTGTTTTTTTAATTTTAATCCGATTTCTTTTAATATTTTCAGGCAGTAAGTTTAAATGAGTAATTTAATAAGTTAAAAAAGTTACCTACTAAAATAAATAAAAAGAAATTAGTGTTACATAATTAAAACACTGCTAAAAAAAAATAGGTACATGCACTTATTACGGCCGCAATTTGTTTTGTTAATTTGTTTTAACTGATTTCCCTGTATATTTCCTGGAATTATGTAGCAATAAGTCTCTTTGGTCTAGTGGTTGAAAGTGCTACTTCTGAGCGGAGGTCCCGGGTTCAATTGCCGGGTCGGGCATAGTGTTATTCGGTTTTTCTCAGTAACTGGAATTTCTCAGTAACAGTCTGACGTCTGGATTTCTGGCCGGTTGATGGCAATAGGCTCGCCCCCCCCATATATGGGACTTGTACATAACTGGCGACATGTAGGTATGCTTAAGCCTAAACCTTCTGGGAATACACGCATGATATTACGTTATGGTAAATACCAATAAGTAACTAAATATGTTTGACAATAGACAATACTATTGAAGGATGCTCATTAAAAACGTCTTTGCCAGCCGTTACAGGTAGTCAGAAATTTGAAAAGTCTGACCACCAGTCTTACTAAGGGTTTTCGTGTTGCCCAGTAACTGGGTTGTGGAGGTCAGATAGGCAGTCGTTTCATGTAAAATACTGGTATTCAGCTGTATCCGGTTTGACTGGAAGCCGACCCGAACATAGTTGGGAAAAGGCTAGGCACTAGGCAGATTGGTTGAAATAACAAAAGTTACTAATTAAGTGCAAGATAAAATGGCAGTAATATTGAAAGAAGATCATAAATATACTGTGTCGTCTGTACGACACATAACGTGATGAATTCTTTTTTCATTGGCAATGATAAAATACATTTTTGTATGTTAAATGTTAATCCAATTTCTCTTAATATTTTCAGGAAGTAAGTAAAAATGAGTTATTTAATAAGTTGAAAAGGATACACAATAAAATTAATAAAAAAAAACAGTATTATTAAAACACTGCTAACAAATTTAAAAATAACGGCCTAATTAAGTGTACTTAACACTTATTTAGGCCATTATTTTTAAATTTTAATGTTATTTCGCTTTATTTTTTCAGGAAGTAAGTAACAATAAGTTTCGTTGGTCTAGTGGTCGCAAGCGCTACTGCTGAGTATGAGGTCCCGGGTTCAATGCCCGGGTCGGGCAAAGTGTTATTGAGTTTTTCCATAGTATGGAATTTCTTAATAGCAGTAGGAGAAAAATTGGTGAAATGTGTACTATAGCCTAACGATTTGAAAAATACACCCACCATGTTAAGTTATGTTAAGTACGAAAAAGTAACTAAATAGGTGTGAGAATAATAGGCGATAATATTTAAAGATGATCATAAAATGGCACGCACGCAATGGTAAGCAGTTGGTACCGGCTGTCATTCATAGATCTTTGCCAGTCGAGTCGTTACGGGTAGTCAGAAGTCCAGAAGTCTTAACCAGTCTTCGCAAGAGGTGTGGTGCCGTGTTGCCCAGTACCTTAGTTGTGGAAAGCAGCTATACAGTCGCTCTATGTAAATAAAATGTAATACTGGTATTTAGATGTATCCGGTTAGACTGGAAGCCGACCCCAACATAGTTGTGAAAAAGCTAGTTTGATTTAAATAACAAAAGTTACTAATTAAGTGCATGATACAATGGGCAGTAATATTGAAAGGTTATCATAAAATACAGTATGTCATAATTACGTCGTATGATGACGGTTTATTTTTATTTGGACAATATAATCCGATTATAATGATAATCCGATTTTCTCAATATTTTCAGGAAGTAAGTAACAATATGTAATTTGATAAGTTAAAAAGGATACCCATATAAATAAATAAAAAAGAAGTCGGGTTTAGATATTTAAAGTAAACATTGATTACAAGTGCATTTATTTCGGCCGTTATTTCGGGTTGTTAAAATTTTAATCTGATTTCGCTTTATATTATCCGGAAGTAAGTAATAATAAGTCTCGTTGGTCTCGTGGTCTCTAGCGTTACTGCTGAGCACTAGGTCCCGGGTTTAGTTACCGTCTGGATTTCTGCCCGGTTGATACCTAGCAATAGGCTCGCCCCCTTATAATGGGACTTGAGCTTATCTGGCGAAATGTGGGTGGCCTAACCCTTGGGGAAATACACGCATGATGTTATGTTGGAGATAAAATGCCAGTAATATTAAAAGATGATCATAAAACAGCAGATACAGTATGTCATGTGTCATTAGATGACGGTTCGTTACATTTACAACAATAAAATGCATTTTCGTTTTTTAAATTTTAATCCGATTTCATTAAATATTTTCAGGCAGTAAGTAAAAATTTGTAATTTCATAAGTAAAAAAGATACCCACTAAATTAAATAAAAATAAATTCGTGTTACATCATTAAAACACTGCTAACAAAAATTAGGTACATACACTTATTTGGGCCGTATTTGAGGAGCTCGTGGCTAAATATTAACGGCCGCACGGATCGATCCATCAGGTTAAGCTACGCTTGCCGGGGTTGGTCCGTAGATGGGTGACCATCTTTACATATCGAAACTCCTCCGTGCCTCGGAAAGCACGTTAAGCCGTTGATCCCGGCTGTCATTCGTGGATCTTTGACAGTCATTACGGGGCGTCAGAAGCCCAAAAGTCTGACAACCAGTCTTACCAAGGGGTATCGAATTACCCAGTTACTGGGTTGTGGAGGTCAGATGAACAGTCGCTCCATGTAAAATACTGGTATTCAGCTGCATCCGGTTAGACTGGAAGCCGACCCCGACATAGTTGGGAAAGGCTCAGGCAGATTGATTGAAATAAGAAAAGTTACTAATTAAGTGCGAGATACAATGGGCAGTAGGATTGAAAGATGATCGTGAAATGGCAGAAACTATATCATGTGTCCGACACATTATTTGACGATTTCTTTTTACATTGACAATAATAAAATACATTTTTATGTGTTAAATGTTTATCCGATTTCTCTTAATATTTTCAGCAAGTAAGTAAAAATGAGTTATTGAATAAGTTGAGCAGGATACCCACTAAAATTAATTTAAAAAAAACTTTTTACAAAAAAAAAAACAACCGACTTCCAAAAAAAACTTCCGAAATTAAAGTAATTTTTCACTTTTTTTGTGTTTTTTTTTGAAGTCGGTTGTATTTTTTTTTTTGTAAAAAGTTTTTATTTTTCACTTTTTAGTTGTGGTACCTAACCCACACATATCCGAATACCACTACCTGCTATGTAAATAACAGTGAAGGAGTCAAATAGGATATCGTCTAGATAAACTAAGTGGGAAAAACACGTAATATTGAAGCTAACTCAAAAATTACTCAAGCAAAGTTAATAATATTTATATGGGACCACCTCGAAAGCATGACCTACCAAACAAAAAAGAATCATCAAAATCGATTCACAATTGGCGGAGTAATCGAGTAACAAACATACAAAAAAAAAACATACTGACGAATTGAGAAACTCCTCCTTTTTGAAGAAGTTGGTTAAAAATAAGTCAGTATTATTAAAACACTGCTAACAAATCTAAGTCCACTTATTTAGGCCGTTATTTTAAATTTTAATGTTATTTCGCTTTATTTTTCAGAAAGTAAGTAACAATAAGTCAATAAGTAATAATAATAAGTTTCGTTGGTCCAGTGGTCGCAAGCGCTACTGCTGAGTATGAGGTCCCGGGTTCAATGCCCGGGTCGGGCAAAGTGTTATTGAGTTTTTCCATACTATGGAATTTCTAAGTAGCAGTCAGGAGTCTGGATTTCAGCCCGATTGACTGACCGATCGGTTGTTCCCTTTTACATGGGACTGGAGAAAATTTGGTGAAATGTGTACTATAGCCTAACGATTCGAAAAATACACACACGATGTTATGTTGTACCAAAAAGTAACTAAATAGGTGTGAGACTACGCAATAATATTGAAGGATGATCATAAAATGGCACGATAAGCAGTTGGTTGGTTTTAGATATTAAAACATTGATTACAAGTGTAGGTAGGTACATTTATTTCGGCCGTTATTTTGGAATCTGATTTCGCTTTATATTATCCGGAAGTAAGTAATAATAAGTCTCGTTGGTCTCGTGGTCTCTAGCGTTACTGCTGAGCACTAGGTCCCGGATTTATTTACCGTCTGGATTTCTGCCTGGTTGATAGCAATAGGCTCGCTCCTTTGTGACCTGACTTGAGCTTAACTGGCGAAATGTGGGTGGCCTAACCCTTGGGGAAATACACGCATGATGTTATGTTGGAGATAAAATGGCCAGATATATTAATAGATGATAATAAACCAGCAAATACAGTATGTCATGTGTCATAAAATGACGGTTCTTTATTACATTTACAAAAAATATTGTTTATTGGAAAATTCATTTTCGTTTTTTAAATTTTTATCTGATTTTTT
This sequence comes from Lithophane ornitopus, assembly GCA_948473465.1. NCBI lineage: Eukaryota > Metazoa > Arthropoda > Insecta > Lepidoptera > Noctuidae > Lithophane > Lithophane ornitopus. Next base: position 9,922,266 of record OX419642.1, on the reverse strand, counting down.
TTTAATTTTCAGGCTGTAAGTATAAATGAGTTTTCATAATGAGTAATTTAATAAATTAAAAAAGTTACGCACTAAAATAAATAAAAATAAATTGGTGTTACATTTCTTGTTCATTCGCAGGAACACTCGGTTTTTAGTCTCCTCTTCAACATCTTACACAACCCGTTTTATCCGTCCTACCTGCGTGAGCGTTTTTCTTATGCTCGTCCTAGTGACGCACCATGTAGATCACACTTTAGATCCCTCCCTAAATCTCATCCTCATAAAACTTGCTATTATTCTTATTCCTTCTCTGTCCATGCTGTAAGATTGTGGAACTCACTTCCACCTAGCATTCGTGATTTGAAAACTGTTTCTCTTTAATTTTCTTGTAAAATAGCATTATCTTTCCTCTCAATTATGAGTTTATTATTATATGTATAGCTAAAGCTTAAATATATAAACATAAATACAGTATAGGTACCTACCTGTAGTGTATTTATGTTTATATATTAAAGCTTTATGTGTTTATTTAAGTATTATGTTAATTTTCTTGCGTATATGTACTCGCCGCGCGGTAAACTCTGCATGCGATGCAGGATTTATGTAAGTTCAGGTCTCTGCGTAGATACGTAGTTCACATGTGGCGATGCAGATGCCGCCACACACTGCTTACAAATCTAATTAGGTACACTTATGTCAGCCGTCATTTTGGGTGTATAAATTTTTAATCTGATTACGCTTTATATTTTCAGAAAGTAAGTACTAATAAGTCTCGTAGGTCTAGTAGTCACAAGCGCTACTGCTGAGCATGAGGTTCAATTCCCGGTTCGGGCAAAGTGTTATTGGGGTTTTCCATCTGCAATTTGTCAATAGTAGTCTGGAGTTTGGATTTCTGCCCTGCTGGCGAAATATGGGTGTACTAGCCTAACCCTTCGGGGAATACACGCATGATTTTATGTAATGTTAACGACAAAAGTTGTGAGAATAGGCGATTACATGGAAGGATGATCATAAAATGACATTCATAGATCTTTGCCAGTCGTTACTAGTCTTACCAAGGAGTATCGTGTTATCCATTAACTGGTTTATGGAGTTAAGATAGGCAGTCGCTCCATGTAAAATACTGGTATTCAACTGCATCTAGACTAGACTAGAGGCCGACCCCAACATAATAATGTATATTGTATCGTTGGGAATAGGCTAAGCAGTTCATTGAAATAACAAAAGTTACTAATTAGGTAAGTGCGAGATAAAATGGGCAGTAATATTGAGATGATTATAGAACCGCAAATTCAGTATTTCATGTATAATATAATGATAACGGTCTATTAATACATGGACACTAATAAAATGCATTTTCGTTTTTCCAATGTTAATCCGATATCTCTTGTTACTTTCAGGTCGTAAGTAAAAATGAGTAATTTAATAAGTTAAAAAGGATATCCACTAAAATAAATAAAAAAAAGTCGGTGTTAGATAGTAAAACAGTGTTTAAGCCGTTCGGTCCCGGCTGTCATTCATAGATCTTTGCCAGTCGTAACGGTAGTCAGAAGTTCAAAAGTCTGACAACCAGTCTTACCAAGGGGGGGGGGGGGGTATCGTGTTACCCAATAACTGGGCTGTGGAGGTCAGATACGTTTATATACCAGAAATACATTGTATAGGTGCAGGTGACAACTTAAGTATCATTGTGTTCTGCCTGCAAGCAAGCGTGTACATTTTTATAAAGTTTAAGTAGTTTTTTAAGTTTTGTTTTTTTACATTCTTATTTTATTACCCTTCCCGCGGATCACCGTGTGGTACGGACGTGTTTTAAGGTAGCAGCGTAATAAGTAGCTTTTGTTGACAATGTACGGTATACATTGTCAACAAAAGTTACTAATTAATGCGAGATAAAATGGGCAGTAATATTTAAACATGATCATAAAATCGCTGATACAGTATGTCAAGTATCATAGGATGACGGTTTCTTTTTACATTGACAACAATAAAACACATTTTGGTTTTTGAAATGTTAATCCGATTTATCTTAATATTTTCAGGCTGTAAGTAATTTAATAAGTTCAAAACCGCCAAGTGCGTGTCGGTCTACGCAACATGAAGGGTTCCATAGTTGTAAAAATAAAACTACAACTTTTTTTTTCCTTGACATTTTAGTCTGATTATGTAAAAATCTGACTGCAAACAGACGATTATAAGAGAAGAACCCTTCGGGGATTACATGCATAATGTTATGTTATGTTAAGGACAATAGTTTAATCAGTAATTCAATAGGTGTGAGAATAGGCAATAAGATTGAAGGATGATCATGAAATGACACGATATGCAATTCGTCCCGGCTGTCATTCATAGATCTTTGCCAGTCGTAACGGTAGTCAGAAGTCCAAAAGTCTGGCATCCAGTCTTACCAAGTGGTATCATGTTACCCAGTAACTGCATTGTCGAGGTCAGAAAGGCAGTTACTCCATGTAAAATACTGGTATTCAGCTGCATACGGATAGACTGGAAGCAGACCCCAACGTAGTTGGGAAAAGGCTAGGCCGATGATTGAAACAACAAGTCACTAATTACGTGCGAAATAAAAGTGGGCAGTAATATTTAAAACATGATCATAAAATGGCAGATACAGTATGTCAATACTCAATACTCAATGTTTTATTGCATTCCATATGTAACATAGATGGTATAACAAGAAGAGATCAATAAAAGATCAATATGGACCCTGTCGGGCACAGCAAAATTAGGAGAGAGGAAGAGGGCTAAGCAGAAATGTAATAATAGTATAAATTATTAGATGTGTTTAATATATTATTAGGTTAGTGTAAATAGGTATAGTATATTAGTTATTTTTATTTTATGTATTGAATGAGAACAATCTAGGTAATTATTTTGAAATTATTAAGAAGTATTTTCATTATTATTAAATTATGTCGATATATAAGTATTCATGTTTTCATATTTATATTTGATTTTCTATATTCTATATTATATATATTTCGTAATATTTGGCTTTGTCATATGTCATAAGATGACGGTTTCTTATTACATTGACAATAATAAATTGCATTTTCATTTTTCAAATGTTAATCCGATATCTCTTGATATTTTCAGGCTGTAAGTAAAAATTATAATAAACAAGTAATAGTTAATACGTTCAAAATCGGCCAAGTGCGTGCCGCACCACGCACAAGGAAGGGTTCCGTAGTTGGGATGAATTTATCCCAAGAACAAACTTAACATTGTAGTGGGAAAACTCAATTAAAAGAATGTTAAAATTGTAGTTCCCTACTTAGCTGTGATAGCTTTCCTTTTAACTTCATTATATAAACTACTGCCGTGAATTTTTTCACATAGGTATCCAAAAATAAGTATTTCGTTGGAGGGGGGAGACACTGTACTCTTATAAAAATTATTACTTTAAAGCTTCGCACTTCGCAAACCTGAATCCAAAAATAGGTAATTTCCTAGAACCACAGATTCGAAGACATGCGACGTCCGCCAACCCGGACTGGTTCCGCATGGTGGATTAGTTATGGCCCACTCCCTCTCACAGAGAGGAGGCCTGTTTCTAAAAAAATATAATGATATGTTATGTTAATGACAAATAAGTAATTAAATAGGTGTGAGAATATGCAATAATATTGAAGGATGATCATATAATGACGCGTTATGCAGTCGATCCCGGCTGTCATTCATAGATCTTTGCCAATCGTAACGGTAGTCAGAAGTTCAAGTCTGACAACCAGTCTTACCAAGGGGTATCGTGTACCAATAACTGGGCTGTGGAAGTCAGATATCAAATCAGAGCAAACGTTTATATACCAGAAATACATTGTATAGGTGCAGGTGACAACTCAAGTATCACTGTGTTCTGCCTGCAAGCAAGCGTGTACATTTTTATAAAGTTTAAATAGTTTTGTAAGTTTTGTTTTTTTACATTCTTATTTTATTACCCTTCCCGCGGATCACCGTGCGGTACAGATGTGTTTTGAGGTAGCATACCGTACATTGTCAACAAAAGTTACTAATGAAGTGCGAAATAAAATTGGCAGTAATATTTAACCATGATCATAAAATCGCAGATACAGTATGTCAGGTATCATAGGATGACGGTTTCTTATTACGTTGACAACAATTGAATAGAATAGGATTATCTAGTATCATGACTCAAAAATGGTTAGTAAGACTTACAACTATGTTAGTAAGAACTCACAAAACAAAAACAAACAAATAGGATCCCCGTTGTGGCAACCCATGTGAGATGGCACAACAGTGACCCACGAAAACGCAGTCTTGGCTAATGGAAATCATGCTTAGTATACTGATGGAGCTGCTCCACACCCTGCGCACTATGGAAGCGCACCTTTTGCGCATGGTTGCGTAGAAACAATCTACATGCACATCCGCAAACATCCCCGATGCACTACAGAAGCGGGGCAGCCCCACCACATCCTAAACGCGTTATTGTACTGGAGATATTTGCGTATATCTAGCCCACAGGCTGCTCGTGTAAATAGACGTACAGTAGGTTCGAAAGAGCGTTATCTTTACCGTAAGTGAGCATCGCGCAAACCTGCGAGCCAGCATGTTCGCTCTAACCGACAACGCTCTCCGCTGCCGTTCAATGTCGTCATCGTCTTTGAGATTGGGGATTAATATATGACCTCGATACTTAAACTTATGGACCCTTTTTAAAGGCGTGCCATAAAGTAAAACAGTTGGTACCTTATTAGGGCTCCTACCCCCAGCCTCAAACACCATGATCTCCGACTTCTTGATGTTAAATGGCAGGCCATGTAACCTAGCATTCGCCTCACACTGGGCAACCAGTTTTCTCAAACCACAGATTGACGCACAATAAAACATATTTCCGTTTTTTAAATGTTAATCCGATTTCTTTCAATATTTTCAGGAAGTAAGTAAAAATGAGTAATTTAATACGTTCAAAACCGCTAAGTGCGTGTCGGGTCACGCACATTGAAGGGTTCCTTATTTGGGCTGAATTTATCCCAAGAACAAACTCAACATAGTAGTTGGAAAACTCAAAAGAATGTTAAAATTGTAGTTCCAACTGCAAATGTAAGTTTGTCGATTATTACTCGGTAACTTGTGGAGCGCTGAGCTGTGAGTTTTCCTTTTAATTTAGTTATACAGTATGTTATCTAACGACGGGCGTTCCCGTTAACCTGCAGTAGTATAGCGTCTATATACAAACAATATATATATTTTATAGGCTGATTATGTAAAAATCGAACCGCAAAAAGACATAATTTAAAAGAGAATAACCCTTCGGGGATTACACGCTTAATGTAAGTTGTAGACAACTATTATGTAATTCAATAGGTGTGAGAATAGGCAATAAGATTGAATTACGATCATGAAATGGCACGATAAGCAATTCGTCCCGACTGTCATTCATAGATCTTTGCCAGTGGTCGTTGCAGGTAGTCAGAAGTCCAAAGGTCTGACAACCAGTCTTAGCTGGGTATCATGTTACCCAGTAACTGGATTGTGGACGTCAGAAAGGCAGTTGCTCCATGTAAAATACTGGTATTCAGCTGCATACGGATAGACTGAAAGCAGACCCCTACGTAGTCGGGAAAAGGCTTGGCAGATGATTGAAACAACTAGTTACTAAAGATGTGCGAAATAAAAATGGGCAGTAATATTTAAACATGATCATAAAATGGCAGATACTGTATGTCATGTGTCATAAGATAATGGTTTCATACTACATTGACAATAATAAAATGCATTTTCATTTTTCAAAAATGTTAATCCGGTATCTCTTAATATTTTCAGGAAGTAAGTAAAAATTATATTAAATAAGTAATATTTAATACGTTCAAAACCGGCCAAGTGCGTGTGCGGACCACGCACAATGAAGGGTTCCGGAGTTGGGATGGATTTACCAAGAATTATTATTTTTTTCCCAAGAATTAACTTAACATTGTAGGTTAGAAAACTCAATTAAAAGAATGTTACAATTGTAGTTGCAACGGGTTCAATGGTTGGGAGAATAGACAATAAGATTGAAGGATGATAAATAGTGGCTCCATGTAAAACACTGGTATTCAGCTGCATCCGGATAGACTGGAAGCAGACCCCAACATAGTTGGGAAAAGGCTAGATGATTGACATAAAAAGTTACTAATTAAGTGCGAGATAAAATAGGTAGTGATATTGGAAGATGATCATAAAATGGCAGATAAAATGTTTCATTAGATCACCGTTTCTTATTACATTTACCGTTTCTTATTAAATGCATTTTCGTTTCTTAGATATTAATCCGATCTTTCTTAATATTTTCAGGGCGTAAGTAAAATGAGTAATTTATTCAGTCAAAATGGAAACCCACTAAAATAAATAAAAAAGAAGTTGGTGTTAGATGATAAAACAATGCTTCTAAATCTAAGTAGGTACACTTATTTCGGGCCTTATTTAAGGTGTAAAATTTTTTATCTACACCCATGCTATAAATCCTCTATAAAAGTTTCCGAACAGGTAGTTTATTGCGAACTTTAAAACACTGGTTGTTTTAATGTTGTCATAGTAACCATAATATCATCCAAACGGGTGTTATAATGTTGTACTAAATTTCATAATACAACTCATTAAAAAAAAAGAACATTGTCATGCAGGCGCGTTTCAATAACAAAGCACCGTAATTTAAAACAAAAAAATATCTATGTTATTCGAATTCGAATTCACGTGCGTCGTATCCCTCCATTTTTGTTGATATTAGTATTGCAAAGTACCTTTTATAGAGGATTCATATCATGGGTGTAAATAAAGTCTTGTATGTAACTGTAAATAATTAGGTATTAAAACACTCATGTGATACTATTATCAATATATTATTAACACACATTCGTGTTTTAATACCCCTTATTATATAACAGTTGCATAAATAACTATAATCTGATTTTGCTTTTTATTTTCAGAAAGTAAGTACCAATAAGTCTCTTTGGTCTAGTCTTTGCAGTAGCAAGCGCTACTGCTGAGCTTGAGGTCCCGGGTTCAATTCCCAGATAGAGCAAAGTGTTATTAGGTTTTCCATCTGGAATTTCTCAGTAGCAGTCTGGAGTCTGAATTTCTGCCCGATAGGTGGCAATAGGCTCGCACTCTCTTACATGGGACTTGAACATAACTAGCGTAATATAGGTGTACTGCCTAACTCTTTGGTACCAACAACTAAATAGGTGTGAGATTATGGATGATCATAAAATGGCGCCTTAAGTCGATGGTCCCGCCTGGCTGTCATTTCTGGATCTTAGCTAGTCGGTACAGAAGTTCAAAGTCAAAGTCAAATAATTTATTTCAATTACCTATTAATTTTATAAGGCACTTTTGAACGTCTTTACATAAAAATATAATTGATTCTGAAGAAGAATGGGGAAGAAACTCCACCGTTACTCTTTTAAAATATTTTACAATAAATTATTGTATACAATTATATTATTATAATTATAGTAAGTGAAAACGATGCACCTAGAATGAGATTACTATACCACAATAGGTAAAAAGAATTAGAAATAACAAATAAATTAATATGCGATAGATTATACATGGTGCAGCTCACGTATTTACAAACATTGTAAAAGTATACGATATTCCTAAAATTTTTAACTAGTACCTAATACTAAAAAGTGTGCGTTAAAAAGTCTGACAACCAGTCTTGCCATGGGGTATCGTGTTACCCAGTAACTGGGTTGGGGCAGTAAGTAATTGAATAAGTTACAATGATGTTGATAGATAATCATCTTTATAATCTATCTATCCACATTAAAACAAAGTGGCATTTCGTGTCTATCGTGCCGCTTGGATCTTCTAAACTACCCAATGGGATTTGATGCGGTTTTTATATAATAACATAATTAAGAGCATGTATTGTGGAAGTTTTATGTGTAATATACAATATTGGCTAATATATTTGGCTTAGATGTAGCACATAATCCCTATGTTCTGGTATGTTGCCCCCGTGCGAAGCCAGGTCGAGTCGCGTTGGGTCTGTTAAAATATGTTTTTTTTATTTGAATATTAGTGCGTATTTATTTACTAGATTGTTATTTTAGTATTCATTTATAATATACTTACGTAGGTTATTTAAAAAAACATATTTCGTAATTTTATATTTTGATTTCGCAAACTAAATTGTTCTATTTATTTTTGTTTACCTATTAATAATTATGAAAGAACATTTTTGAGGAATCAAAGTACAATAATAATGTATGTTTTTTTTTCGATGTAAAATATTAATCTGTTTTTATTACTTATTATTTTCAGGAAGTAAGTACCATAAAAGCTATAAACCCAAAGCCGGCTGTCATTCGTGGATCTTTGGCAGTTGCTACGGGTCGTGAGAAGCCGGAAAGTCTGACAACCAGTCTTACCAAGGGGTATCGTATTCCCCAGTTACTGGATTGTAGAGGTCAGATAGGCAGTCGCTCTATGTAAAATACTGGTATTCAGCTGCTGAAATCGACCCCCCGGGGCCGCAAGGGAAAAATCCATCTGCATCACTTTCGTATCGGTATTAACGGCGGACTGCACTGCACTTTTTTGTATCGGAGTGCGGTGCGATGCGATGCAACACGATGCGGCTGTTATTATGTGCTTAACTAAACAACAATAGGTATGTTATCTTTCATTGAAGGAAGGCTTTAGTCTAACTATGGACAACTGGCATAATTGCGAAAGAAAACTGAACAAATAATCGTCACCTTTCTAAATTGGTCCAGTAGTTTTATTTGTTTATTTTACAACTACAACAGCTTTGTTTGTGAAATGTAACCCACATCTATTTAAAAAATTATCAGAAGTCAGGAAAAATGCAATACGGACTCAATACATCAATCAACTATGTCAAGTAAAATGTAAAACCGCGCTAATGCAAAAAAGTTTTTTTGGTATTTTTATCTGTTCTGTGGTATTGCCCCACTCATATATAATAGAGTACCTAATATTATAAAAAATATGACTACAGTAAAGTTTAAAAGGGCACTAAACGAAATTTTAATTATGAAGACTTATTACACGATTGACGATTTTCTTAATGATGATTTAATAACTGATTGACATAATGTTACTTACATCTTTGTTTCCGTTTGACATTATGTAATTTTATTATTTATATATTGTTTATTTTTATTTTTTATTATTGCTGTGACCATACTGACATTTTTAATACATTCAAATTCATTTTTTTTTAAATTCCAATTGTCTGCCACTAATTTTTTTTATTTTTTATTTGTTTAACTTTTAATTCATTTAATTGCAAACTAGCTGTGCCCCGCGGTTTCACCCGCGTAGGTCTCGATCCCGTGGAAATATAGGGATAAAACGTATCCTATGTCCAATTCTACCCGTGTGCCCATCCTCTCCTCTCTAGAGTACGGAAAGTCGCGGCGGCGCCGGCGTCGAACGGTTCGCGTTTTGCATTTACGATAACTTCTAAATTATCATTGTTATTTATAAAAATCTCGCTAATCACTACGCGTTAGCTCTTAATCAATGATTAACTTTTCTTCATTTATAAACGCTAGTTAGCAAGTGATTAGTTGAGAAACGAAATAGAGGTAACATTATGCGTTCAGCACAGATGATAATCAAAATAGTTGACTATAAAACAGAATTTTAAGAAAAAACGTTGTCAATACCACCCTTTTTGTATCTGTCGTGACTTTGACGGACAAAAGTCAACAATTTCATCGGAAAATTAGAATTTGAATAAAATCCTATATTAAAGTATAATTAATTGTGTTTGCGATGGTATATCAATGAACATAATAAGCGTCAATAAATTGGAGTTATCTGGAAAAGGTATTTATCTCTGAATTTATATCTACTTATCTAAAACAATGTAATCTGACCAAATGAATGTGAAAGCAGTAGTATACTATTCAACCTCGTAAAGATAAGGGAGGAGACCATGCTACGTGAAAAAGATGAGGAATACGAGTGGCATGAGAAAAGAAGGGCAAACATGTCTTTGGAGGAAGAATTTTGGAAATCAATAATAATTTAAATATAACAAAAAAATTGCTTCTTTATGTATCAAAATAAATTATTTTCAATAAATTCTCTTGATAATTGTGTGACTGCCACAACATAGCTTTTCTTTAGTTCTGGGCCTTAGAGCTGGCTCAATAGGATGAGGGGCACATGGGATAACATATTGGATAATAACTTCCGATGAGCTTCCTCACGAACTCGATTCTCTTCAAATCTCCTAAACACCTACTGAGCTTCCTCATAATTGAGATTTCCACAAATCCTTGCATCATGACTGTGTAATTCGAATGAAGAATATTATATAATAGGTAATCATCCTCGTAGTGGATTTAAATGAGTTTTGTAGGTGTAGTTCCTGGCGGGCGGCGTTTCAAAATTATGTAATCTTTCTACGTCGTTCTGAAATCCCGTAAAAGATTGTCGAAATCCATATTTACTAAGGCACAACTCTGTAATACGATCAAAATTACCTCGAAGCACACAATATACCTATGGGATCGAACAGCTGATTCAAATAAAATCCGCCATCTTGCCTCTTAGCATCCTCTTAACAGTGGTCCGGTGGTGTTTAATTTTGACAGCTACTAATCAATTGCTTAGCGACCTCTTAGCGCTAAATAGCGTTTATGAATACAAATTTTGCTAATCAATTGCTTAGCAATTGATTAAAATTTAACTGGTGTTTATAAATAACACTGTAAATGTCCGATTCGAATGAATTAAAAAGTATTTTACTGCTACATAAATACCCTTGATGTTAAAACTATTTATTTGAATAAGAATTAATATTATGTTGATAAAACTTCTTCGCAAATAATGCATTAATTTTGAACAAATTTTATTACCATAAAAAGGTTATAGTGAGTCAATCTTAAAAGATAGAAGAACAGTTCCATCATACATGATATTTGCGTAACTTTAACCGTTTACGCAGCGCACGCAACGGAAGCTCTCAAAAAGGAATCATTTTTTCCGTTTTTACAACATTTTTCATTTATGCTCCGCTCCTTTTGGTCGTAGCGTGATGTTATATAGCCTTTAACCTTCCTCGATATATGGACTATGTAACACAAAAAGAATTTTTCAATTCCAACCAGCAGTTCCTGAGATTAGCGCGTTCAAACAAACAAACTCTTCAGCTTTATAATATTAGTATAGATTTTAAATAAAATACACAATCTAATTCTAACATTATGTACAAAGGGAAAAAATAATATATAAAGTGTTGAATAAAAGGCGTGCTCTCGGTACGAGAAGGGACATAGACAAAACAAGCGTGGCTAGAAGAGAACCATAATGTTATCTCTATGACCTTAAAACTATTAAGGCGTGTACACACAACACCTCTACCCTTAATTATTAATATAACAAAGAAAAACTAAAACTAAGCCTTCAACACCTTAATATACATCGAATACGAAGTATACTATAAGTTATGCACTTGAAATTATGAGTAAACAAAACAAGTGTGAAAATGAACTTATTCATCTGTTCTTATCAAAAATCATACAATTAATAATGTAATTAATAATAATATAATATAATATAATGAACTTATTAATCCTAAACAAACATTAAACACTAAAACTAACTTAATCAATTTCATCATGCCACCCGTAACGTACTGGCGGTTTACGTACTCTTACTGAACGAATAATTCTTGTGACAACATTACCAGCATCCTCCCCATTGGAAGACACATTGGGTTCTCTAGGCGAACTACAAGATACTACCGCGGCGGCCTCTTGTTCCACCACGGCTGCTGATTCTACAGGTTTCGGAGTCAAAACCTCACCTAAACTACTTTCTCTCGAACAAGCAGCACTACGGCCTCGATCCACGCCACTAGTCATGGGAACTGATAATGATTTACGAGAATGACTATTGATTTCCAACTTTTTCGTAACTTGATCTAGCCCTGTCTCTTTACTGGGAATGTCTTTACCTACATTTTCCATCACCCTTAGCCTCAGCTGATCGACATGTCGGTGTATTTCCGTTCCTACGACAGTTCTAACGGAGTAATCCGTACTACCTAACCTTTTGAGAATCGTTCCAGGTATCCATTTATCAGAGCCTCTGTATTCGCGATACCATACACGAGCACCCGGCTCGATTTCACGATGTGTTCCGCCCGCATCTCGCTCACTTGAGCTGTCGATCGCTAAAACTCTGTTCAGTGTTACCTTATAATCAGCACATATTCTTAGGCCACCGTCGGCTTTGCGTACCACAACTAGTGGCGTGGCCCAGTCGGAATGGTCCACCGGTTCAATAACCCCCGATTTCAGCATAGCATCCAGTTCAGCATCAACGCGCTCGCGCAGCGCATATGGCAGAGGCCGCGCACGACAAAATGTGGGTACCGCCCCATCCCGCACATGCAGCTCTGCCATTCCACGAATAAATTTACCCAATGTGCCATCGAATAGGGATTCATGCCTGGAAACAATTTCATTGATTATTTGGTTCTTATTAAATGTGCAATGAGTTTTATTCTGATCAACTAGCAAATGGCATTTAGATATTTTAATAGGTATATTCAGTTCAGCGAACTATTGCCGATCCAATAAGTTTGAGGTGCCCTTGTCCAAAACATACAGATCTAATGTTTTAATTATACCATTATAACAAACAGTTGTTTCTATAAATCCAATCGGTTGAATAGTTGAGCCATCATAAAATTTGATGTTCAAATTACATTCATTCAAGTGTAACTTGCTGAATAACTTATCATATACACTTCTACCGATGCAGGAAAGGGCCGACCCCGTGTCTATTTCCATTTTTACAACAACTTTGTACCTGAACAGTTATATACACCGGTTTATAATCGCTTAAAGACATTTGGTACATGGGCTCCTCATCATCCCCGTCGTCCACGTTTTCATTGCAACTGTTGCCTTCTTCATCCAAAAAGCATAAAGGAGCCCCTTCCCGGCTACCCCTGGCGCCACGATGTCCGCGCGGTCCGCGCCCTGCTCGCCTCCATGTTGTGCGCCCGCTTGTACCACGGTTGCTCCCGCGCCCCCCACGGGAGGCTTTGTCGTTTTGACTATCGGCCGATCCCGCCGATTTATTCCGACTCGTCTCATTGTACCTTTGGCACATCCTTCTTAAATGGCCTTTTTCGTGACAACCACTGCACACGAATCTTTTATATTTACATTCATCAGCTCTGTGACTCATACCACCACACTTCGGGCATTCTTCCAGTTTGTTTAAATTTTGCGATGCTTCCGAACTCCGCTCCACAGCAATGGCATCACGTTCTGCAGCCTCTAACGACAGCGCCAAACTAACCCCTCGATTATAGATAAGCTCTTCTTCAGCGAACAGCCTTTGGCGGATTATGCCGCTCCTTATACCACATACTAACTGGTCGCGTAAGTTTTCATCTAAAGTTGTCTTAAAATTGCAATGTTTCGACAACTTTTTAAGCTGTGTGACATATTCCGCAACCGATTCCTCTGTTTGTTGTCGCCGCTGCCGGAACCGAAACCTCTCGGCTAGAATTGATGATGGTGTTGGCTGCAGGTGTGCAGCCAATAACTCCACTGCTCTATTAAAGGTCAATTCAGCGGGTTTCATAGGACTCGCCAATGAGGATAGGAGCTCATAGGCCTCCTCACCAATCATCGAAATCAGCGTCGGCAGTTTGAGCTCAATTTTTACGCTGTTGACTTAGAAATACATCTCAAGCCGCTCAACATAAGCGGACCAGTTCCCTGTCGAAACATTGAATTCACGTACCTGCCCCACGTTTATTTTAAGAAGGGAAATAGACAAAACAAGCGTGGCTAGAAGAGAAGCATAATGTTATCTCTATGACCTTAAAACTATTAAGGCGTGTACACACAACATAAAGGAAGAGCTCATAGGGCGTCAAAAAATACTTCCGCATAGCTTTCAGTGGGAAAAGTGCCCAAAAGGCTGGCAGCATTGCCACGTTGGATGGCAATGCTGGTTCTTTGACCTAGAAATTGGTCACGGGTGATGTCCCGAAATACTCGATTGGCACTCGGCCCTAGTGTTTCAATCTCAAACGGCTCAAAAATATAGCTATCAATAAGGTTGTTATATTTGTGCCGTTTGAGGTTTTCTGTACCTGCACCAGCCGCCCCAGCACAGCCCGCCGTGCTAGGAAGATAGGATGGCGCGAGGGTTTACACAGGTTGCATCCCACACCAAAGGCCCACCCAACTTCCAAGGCATTATGGTCATTCTGTCTGGTCTCTTCCCATCGTCGCGTGCCAAGCCATTGGGTTATAAAACAGCTGGCACCCCGGCGGTGACAAGAGCCCGACTGATGATGTCATTAATGCTTGCGTGCCGTGCCAGCCGACCAGCGCTCTTGCTGCAGGAAAGGCCATAGTGTCCGAGGCGGTCGACTACTTCACCGCACTGACAGTGATGTGGGCCCCACAAGGAGCGCCCAAACGCAGACAAGTAGCGAGCCGGAAAGTGGTGTCACCCAGCATCGTGCCTATTTTGTTTTACCCTTTGGGTACGGAACCCTAAAAAAGGAAAAAAAAACACGAATTGAGGAAAAATATTCTATCCTGAATATTCCCCTGATTTCTTCGGCACAAAAATTATACTTTATCAAATTATTGCCATATTCTATTCATCATGGCGTCGTCTTACTTGTACAATGCTTTTGTCCAGAAGTCATGTTACATTAAAACATAATAAAATCACGTAGACGTTATTTAAATAAATATGAAAGGCATGTATTTCTCTGCTATTAGATAAGACAATAAGATAGCTACGTTAAACAACTTTTTTGATTAATTATAAAGTGTTATTCATCATTTAAAGAAAAAACAACTTTTGAGGATTGTAGATTTGTAGGTACCTACTTCTGAACGAAAAATTCAAACATATTGTTTGTATTGGTATTTGACATCACATCTTTGACAGTTCTAGGTTTTAAAATAGAGATGGGTTGTAACAGGTTAAACAAGATATCTGTTATCACTGTTACTTAGAATGTCATTATATGTGGTGACTTTAACATTAATATATTGAAAAAAAAATAGAACTTCCCTTGAGTTTACCAACTACTTATTAAGCCATAATCTAAAATTGCAAATTGACCAGCCCACTAGGTTAAAAAGCAACACATGCATAGATAATTTTGCGCACAATTTTACGCAAAAGTGTATTCACCATGTAATTGACCTTAACATGTCAGATCACACAGCCCAAATCTTATAAATTCCCGTTCAAAAGACTTGTACAGTAAACAGTTGGAATATTACAGCGCGTGATTTGATTACAGTAACGGTAACCTGATGAAATTTAGATCATGTTTATGCCCTTTATCGTTTTGTGATGTTTATCAAGCTGATGATCCTAATGCAGCGTACGATAATTTCTTGGAAGTATTCCAGCTGTTTTATGATTTATGTTTCCCATTGAATAACAAAAAAATTTAGTAAAAATGGAATCCGAATTGGTTAACACCCGGTTTAAGACGCTGTAGCAAAAATAAAAGACAACTTCTTTGCCAACTACGCGCTAAACCTAATAGCAGTAACTTGTCTAAACTTACAAATTACTCACGAAGATAAAAACAAAAAAAAAAAACTAACACAAACGGCAAAAAATAACCATAAGATAATGACATCAACAAATAAATCAAAAGATACATGGAAGATCATAAATGAAAATAAATATTGCCCTCCCTATGAACATATAACAGAAATACAGAATAACGGGATAACAATAACAAACCCCACTGACATAGCGAACGCATTTAACGGTCACTTTGTGAATCAAGCAAAATTACTTTCGAAGGCCTCAAGATCTGCGAGCTATGAGACCCCGAATACATGTTGTGAATCAATGTTCTTGACCCTGAAAACACCCAATGAAGTTTATCGAATAATACAGGATCTAAAAAATAAAGTTAGCGTAGGGTATGATAATATCTCAACAAGAGTATTAAAATTTGTTTCCGATGTGATATCTGGCCCCATTTGCCACATCATTAATGTTAGTATCTGCTCTGGAATTTATCCTGATAAGCTAAAACCAACTATAATTAAGCCCTTATTTAAAAAACATGCCAAACTGATATTAATAACTAAAGACCCATTGCCTTAATACCAGTAATATCAAACATATTTGAGAAGGCTATTTATCACCGTATGTATTCTTTTTTCACGAAACACAACATCTTGGTAAAGGAACAGAAGGGTTTCCGAAAAAACAAATCCATAAATATGGCCATCTATGATTTTCTTAATATTATAATGACAGATATCAATAACAGAATTCCTATTAGCGCTATATTTATGGACATGTCGAAAGCATTCGATCTAGTTGGTCATAATATACTACTACAATAGAACGCAGTGTACGGAAATTAGACGAATTTCTAAAAGGGATAAAAAAGAACTCAAATATATTTCAGGAAAGCGTAAAATCACTTTTGGCGTACCACAGGGCAAATGGTAGGCAGGTACAAATGACTTTCCAAAACACGTCGCTTTTCCTATGGTTCTTTTTGCTGATGACAGTACCATAATTGTAAGAAATAACAAAAATAGAAACTATGAATGTGACAGCAAAGACGCATTGCAACAATCAATTAAATGGCTTGACCATAATAATTTAAAATTAAAATTATGCAGTTTCGACAAAGATTGACCACTCCTGACATAAATATAACTTTTGACGATAACAGAATTGAAGAAGTAGAGCACATAAAATTTCTAGGCTTGACAATTGACTCGAAACTGACATGGAAACAAAATACATCAAATCTTATAACAAAATTAAGTAGAATACAATAGACGTAGATATATTTAGTAACCTATTCCGCTTGACTATTCTTCAAGTCCTAAAAAACCCTGTAAGAAATCGACACGTGTTTCACCTCTCAACGGGGCATCCTCAGGATTACGATTGACCAATTGCAAACCAGAACGCGACGTGTTTCCACACCGAGCGCTGGACACAAAGTGAATCAAATCGTCCGTCACCCCCACTTATATAGGATTGCTGCTCGGCGCTAATTGGCTAGAATCGTTATCAGTGCGATAAGCGCGATAAGGGGCGAACAATCGCAACAAAGGCGACCTTGGCATACTGGTATTTAATTCGTTCAACAGTGTAACGTTCGCTGTATTATTTTTAATAATTTCTAAACTCTCTAATACTGACATTTTAAATCCTTTATCACAAGTATGTAAAATTTTGAAAGTGTTATTATTATTTAATGAATGACCTGAATCTATTAAGTGTTGAGCAAAATGAGATTTTTCTGGACAACTATTCCTATAAGCTGCAATATGTTCCTTATATCTTGTTTGGAAATTACGACCAGTCTGACCTATGTAAATACCATTACAATCATCGCAATTTAATTTGTAAACACCTGACTTTTTATGGTTTTCTAACCGATCTTTTCCGTTACAGATCCGCCTTAAAGAATTATCTGTTTTAAAAGCTACCCTTATTTCATATCTAAACAAAGTTTTTGAAACCCTATCACTAATTGACCCTAAGTATGTCAAACTACTTATATATTGATTTGTTTTTAAAAAGAAGACTAAATACATTTTTAATTGAAAAATGCTACTACACCATTGACGAATTCCTTCTTGACAAAATGTTATAAACTAAATGATAATTATGTATTTATGCTTGATAATTCAAAACTTGACATATTATTGTGTTCTGAATATCTATTATAATAATTAATTGTATTCTAAATGTTTAAATATTATAAAAAATGATTGTACCTATTCTAACTATTTAAATTTTTGTTAATTTGTATGTAAAAAACTAAAACTAAAGGGACTAACTAAATAAATATAAAAACAAAGGGACCTTTAGGCGTCGAAGTATTCGTCCGCATCGCTGTCATCGGGAAACGTGCCCAGAAGACTGGCAGCATTGCCACGTTGAATGGCAATGCTAATTCTTTGGCCAAAGAACAAGCCAGCCCTCTGGTCACGTGAGGTGTCGACCAGTCGGTGGGAGATTTCCATAAAAAGGAGACGTGCACTCGAGCCCCATGACCCGAGCGTTTCTACCCCAAACGGCTCAAAACTGTAGTTGCCTATAAGGTTACAGTATTTGCGCCGCTTGAGGGTCCCAGCAGCCGCAGCAGCGGCGCCAGCACAGCCCGCCGTGCTAGGAACATGGGATGGCGCAAGGGTGTCGAAACAGGTTGCGTCCCACACCAGAAGCCAACCCACCTTCCAAGGCAACAACGTCATGCCATCTGGTCTCTTCCCATCGTCACGTACCAAGCCGTTTGGTTTTAATACCGCTGGTACGCCGGCGGTAACAAGGGCTCGACGAATAATATCGTTGATGCTGGCGTGCCGTGCTATGCGGCCTGCACTCCTGCAGCAGGACAGGCCATGGTGTCCGAGGCTGTCGGCAGCTTCGCCGCAGTGACACCGATGCGGAGCAACACAAGGTGCGCCTAAGCGGAGACATGTAGCGAGCCGAAACGATGAGTCATCCATCATAGTGCCTATGGTGGATGACGGGAGCGCCTGAAGCCACAAGTCCGACTCCCATTCTCCCTCAGCCAGCAGACGGGCACGCTCAACAGTATTAGGTGACGTGTTTACCAGGTTATTCCGTATAATACTGCAGAGCGGTACGTCCCACCGTCTCTGGGAGGACGTGTTGTCGGGCAAATCCGTATTGGGACAAGCCATTTTCCAAGCGTTCAACGCATCAGCCAAACACGGTACCTCAAAATCAACCAGTGAGGAAGGTACAATGTTCCTGGTTAATTTATCGGTACTGTGGACTGAGGAGAGGAGGGCCGGTAAACTTATACTTGAAATTTTGCGAACGCCGAGACCGCCAACCGAATGGGGAGTGTGGCTTGCTGCCACGCTCGGTCCTCCAGAGCCACATTTAGGATTGAGGTTAGTGTGTTTCTAATAATTTGGTCTACTTTTTCTAAAAGTTGTGGATGTTTCCAGAGGTGTGAGGAGCGAAGGCTATACGTAAATTTTGGTCCAAAGCAACAATACCGGATGAGGGTGAAGGCCGAATGAATGTTAATTTTGAAAAGTCTTTCCGAGACATAATTGAAATTGTGTATCTTCTCAATGAACGTTGGAAAGGATTCGTCGAAAATTGGGGACCCCAGGAGGTGAAGTGACTTTCTTTCGGTAATTTTGATGTTTGGTGCTACTGTGTTAAATTTTGCGATGGTAGTCTGTCTGTCAGTGGTTTGGGGAAGGTAAATTTCACATTTTGAGAGGTTAAGGTCTAGGCCAATGGAACTGAATTTTTCTTTTAAAAAGGTTAAATCTTTTAAGACTGTCTACGTCACCTCCTAGGGTTCCGTCATCCAGATACCTTACGTTGAATTTAGAATTTAGTTGTCGAATGATTGGATTTATTGCTAAACTAAAAATGACTGGCCCAAGAGGGTCATCCTGTTGACAACCAACGGCTGATTCCAAAAGGTTGTCTTTATAAAGTAATTTAGAAGGGTGGCTGTAACATTGATAGAGAAAACTGTAGATTTTGGGTATTTCTTTTTGAACTTCTGTCAACAAGGTGTCCCTGTTTACGGAATTGAAGGCATTATTTATGTCAACCTTGAGGATGACTTCCCCTTTATTGCTATTGAGGTAAGTGGATAGTGCATGTACCGCAGCCTCACAGCCCCCTTTGGACCCGAAGCCTAGCTGTAGGGGCTGGAATTTGCTGGCCAGTGATTCACTGTAGAAAGCACAGCAAATTTTGGCTGCGATACGCCGATAAGTGAATCCTACGGCAATGGGACGAATGCCGCCATCCTTCTTGCGCAGGGCACATAGGTTTGCCCCATACAAGATATCAATGACGGCTTCGTTCACATTGCCAGAGTGCATCAGATTGATGAGGGCTGTCAGCTCCTTCAAAAGTGAATCACCAGCCTCCCCGGCGCCTGAACACAATAAGTCCTTCAGATGTTGAGGTGTCAGGCCGTCGAGGCCGCCAGCGGAGCCACTTCGAAAGGAGCACTTGTTGAGGTGTAATTTCAAGTGAGTTGGATTCCGGATCGGGTGGGTCAGGGAAGGAGAGGTCATAGTTTTTATGTAAATAGTTAGTAGTGTTCTGTAAATATTGTGTATAAATAACTATCCTACTATATAATATTATAAATATTTGTATGTATGTAATATTAATTTTAAATTCTTATATTTTTAAATAGTGTATAATGGGTAGTTTTTTGAGTTACCATAACCTAAATATAAGACCTACTGTATCACCAAAAATCACACTAATAAATACTTTGAATTTGACTTTGACGACTGTTACAAAAAAAAAACAGATCCAAATATCTGTTATTAAATAACAGCCTGTTATTTTTGTACGGACGATAAATACGTATTTAAATCTCTATTGAATATCTTCTTTATCTCTTTTGGTTTCAAGTCGATAGTCGTATCTATCTGTTATTTTTGTACGGACGATAAATACGTAAGTAACAGCCGCGGTAACAGTCTGTGTGGGGATTGTTATAATGTATTAACAGTAACAGCCGAGATAACAGTCTTGAGGATCTGTTATTTTATGTAACAGGTACCAGGTATGTTTTATAGTTAGGAACAATTCTTATTTGTTATTTTTTAATATCTGTTACGATAAACACGCCTCAGCCCTATTTTAAAATGTAAACTAGAGATGGGTAGCACACCTTTTAAAAAATGAGGATCGTGCGAGGCGCTCTTTTTACAAAGTGTGCTAGCACACTGTGCTACCACGAATGAGGCGTCACCGCGCGAGTCGCGTGTGTGCTGTGTGGTGTATAGTGAGTAGTGAGTAGTGACGACAGCGCGACACGGCACGGCACATATACGCAATTGAGTAGGAAGACGCGCGGTGAGTTCTGTCTGTGGTGTATGTTTGTGCTAGCAACAGTGAACGAAGACATCAATGATCAAAATACACAAACAGAGTGAGCGACTCGATCAACTGACTCATTTCGTTCAAAACTCACAAGTACAAAATGTTCTGTGTGTAGCTAATATGTGCCACTGTGATAAAATGAGTGCGTGACTCATTTCATCCAAGTGAGTACAGTCCAAGTGAGAGCTACAACTGCGCTAGCACGTGTGCTGAGTTAACAACACTAATGTAAACGTCATCTGTCCAACCAACCTGTCATGGCTGGCTGTCGATAGTCGTATTTCTCCAGACAAATGTCAAACATTTTCAGTTTATAATTAGTGCCTAAAAAATATGCCTTTATTGTATTCAGGGGTTCTATAAAGGTGTCCTTTGTCAGTGACAACTGGGCCCGTGTCAACTCAACCCAAATAATAATACCAGATATATTACTCCCAATTACGGTGATTTGTACGTTCAGACAGAAAATAGATACCTATTTTAAAATAAGTCATTACGAATTTAATTTTGTTTTTCAAAGGTTTTGGTCTTAGATTATAAAATGTCCAGATTCCGTGTTCAATACAAAACGCAACGTTTATTGTGAAGCCAAAACTATATACGTGTGTGATTAACCACGCTCCTCGCGAGTGTATTACCGGTCGCGCGCCAACGTAATTTATGATCGTCGCGAAAAACAGTCGATCCCCACCGTAGATTTAAATCGTCGGTCGGTTGCCATGCAGTTACAGCTCTTTGTCGCTTGGGATACGGGCTATGATGGTCTATGGGCAGTAGAACTCTAGAGTTGGATAAACTATAAGTCAAATTAATCGACTAAAACATAAATTTAGCAAGAGGACAACACTGAAATAAAATAATAAATTGACAAGTAACAACACGTTGACAGTGACGTGTCTTGGCGCGGGCGCGGTGGGCCTCTTTGCGTAATAAAATCAATATTTCGTGTTTTAGTGGCGTTATTGACTAGAAGTGTTATAAAATCTATTTATGAATAGTTATTCCGTAATTATCGATAAAAACCGTGTGTCAAAAACATGAGCCGTGAGTGTGTGAGTGAGCTACTGAGTGAGAGTGATTATAGTGTATACTGATAGTTATTGGGGGTCTACAGCTTGGTAAGTCATGTTTATTTTATAAAATATACGTTTTTCATAATTTATAAGTAATTTGAAACAGTTTTACGACATAATAACAACATTTTGTTGTCAAGACACGATCCTTGAAATCAAGGTCACGATGTACTCATGTTTCGTAATATCTTGTGTTTTTTATTTCTGTTATTATCATAAACTGCTATTGTTGTAAGATTAGTTATCTATTTATAATGCTTCCTGCAAAATTTTGTTACAATCGATTCAGTAGTTTTTTGTTAGTTCGTCAAAACAAAAGAACAAAGAAATTCCCACGCACACAACGATAACATTCATTATTTGTAATTTCCATTGTATTATTCCACCTATTGTATATAGATAAGTATGTGCTCTGGTTATTCAAGAACCCAAAACACTTTACTTTATCGAGCTGCGTTCAGTATATCTCAAGTTATTGTGGATTTCGTGGTACCGCAGATAAGCAAATCTGGGCCCGGGGCGTGAAGCGGGAGCGCTTGGGCCACCTTGTAACTTATAAGCGACGCGCCGGCGCGCGACCGCTTTTAAAAGACAGTCCGGTTAGTTGGTTTTCTTAGCGGCGGATCATATTGGACTTACAGAATATTTTTTTTTTTTTTGATTACCAAAATATTATACATAAGTATAAGTATATAGACTCGGTTTAAAAAATACATAAAAGACACCTTTATAGAAAAATTTAAATTATTCGTCGACCCGTTTTCGTTGTATACATGTCCTCGACATGGAAGTGAACATATGGACGTTTTTGGTTTTGGATTCCACCAATTTTCATTTCTAGCCCTTCTGATTATGTTAGTCCAACGGTTAGCAGCTACGGGATCGGTTGGAAATCTATGTAAGTAAAGATGATATTTTTTAGAAAAAACGGAAGTCTTTAATGCATCTTATCTCCGTATCCTGACATAAATACGAGCCATATCACAAAAAAATATGTACATTTCGAATTATAAAATCCGCATCGAAATCGGTTCAGCGCTCAGTGCTGTGAGGTTGAAAAACCACTCACAAAAACAATCATCGTCCATGTTAATAAAACTCCTTTATCATCCCTCGTGATGAGTTGAAAATATGGGTAAATAGATTTCATGCCCTTGGCAACACTTAAGTTATTCCGTCACATTTTTTTTTTTTTTTTTTTTTTTTTTTGTGTGTATGTTACGCGATTACTCCGCCAATTATGAATCGATTTTGATGATTCTTTTTTTGTTTGGTAGGTCATGCTTCAGAGGTGGTCCCATATAAATTTTATTAACTTTGCTTGCGTAGTTTTTGAGTTAGCTTCAATAATATGTATTTTTCCCACTTAGTGTATGTAGACGATATATTGTTTGACTCCTTCACTGTTATTTACATACCAGGTAGTGGTATTCGAATTTGTGTGGAGTAGGTACCACAATTAAAAAGTGAAAAATAAAAACTTTTTACAAAAAAAAAAACAACCGACTTCCAAAAAAACACTAAAAACGTGAAAAATAACTTTAATTTCGGAAGTCGGTGGCAAAACACGAAAATTGAAAAGCAAAGACACCGACTTCCGAAATTAAAGTTATTTTTCACGTTTTTAGTGTTTTTTTGGAAGTCGGTTGTTTTTTTTTTTGTAAAAAGTTTTTATTTCGGAATGAAAATACCGGCTCGTGACGCGTTTACGCGGCGATCGCTACTTGACGTGTGGAGCGGGGAGCGAACGAAGACATTACTTTGGTGCCTTATTTTTGGCTTCAATTTACGGTGGCCTACTAGGAATCTGGACATTTTATGATCTAAGGTTATGGTTTTTTAAACATAGGTAATTATCGACAACGCCTATTTCAATCATGATACCTATATAAGTACCTAGACTAAGTTCATTAGTTTTATAAATTGTCTGGACTGAAAAAGCCAGAAAAGCTAGTTAGCTAAGAAAATGACACATGACGGATCTGATGACAAAAGAAAAGTTTTCTATCTCACTCTTGCACATCAAATGTACAATAGGTATAGGTATAGAGCAATAGTACAACATAAAAAACAAGAAGGCGATTTCGGCGATTCTGATTTCTGCTTATACGAATAAGTATTTAAATAAATAAAAACAGGCTTTACTGCAGAACAATTTCTAGCATTCAATTACATTTAAAATATTACACTATTTATTACATTTATTCACAAAAATACTATTTTTACATTTATTCACAAAAATAAATAAATAAAATCTTTCAATAAATTAAAAAAATCGTCAATATTTTAAGAGGTCGATACTTTTCAGACCGACGGTACACGACGACGGCTATTTAAGGCGTTTTGACGACGTGACGTATGACGTACCAGGTACTACCTGGTATTATAATTCGGGTTGAGTTGACACTTGCTCAGTTGTCAGTGACCCATACGATCAGCCTCCACTGATTATCTAAAGATGTCACCATTTTTATGTCTACCCCCAATAAATCTAATTCCCAAGATTGGACCCTTAAAATACCACACGAAACAGATTTAAAAAAGAGATTTCCCAAATACTCAGCTAACTCAGTAGAGCCGCGTCACCTAGTGACGTTGTTACTAACGAACAAAACCATAGTCTATTTTGTTACTAATAATAAAGTAATAATAAGTGATCAAACGAACTTACCTGTTGTGAAGTTCGATCATTATTATACGAAGGGCTTCGTTCGTAGATATAAAATTTACAATGCAGCTTCTTCTCGCTAGTCGGCAACCAATCGCTTATTTAGAGCTGAAAGCAAAAACTAAACGGACATGTGTAGCGACCTCCGCTCTATACGTCATCTGTCATTATTTTAGAGTAAGAAGAGAATCTCAATTTTTCTGGGGCAGGGTAGGGAGGGTTCCCTATATCTTCGAACGAAGCCCTTCGTATAATAATGATCGAACTTCACAACAGGTAAGTTCGTTTGATCACTTATTATACTTTAGGTTTCGTTCTCGATATAAAATTTACAATGCAGATGTTAAGAGTATATGAGGAAAATTGAGGTTCCAAATATGAAATTATAAATATCTAGTATTTCAATATCAAATAAAATATTTTAGGTTTTAGAAACAAATGATATAGGTAATAAAATGGCAATACCTAATAGATAAACAGTCTCGTTCATCTTATTATAGGACACACTGTCCAATTTCTAAACAAGATTTAATAAAATTACCCTAATATATAAACAATCAAATTATTCATTATATTACTGAACTTCTTGTCTAATTTAGTTTCATATTTATTATGCCACGTAATAAATAGAGGTAACATTCATAATACCTACTTAATCAAGTATTTTGTTCAGCATTAAGCACAGCATGAGCAAATTTCACTTGAATTATTGACAATATTGGCGTAAAAAAAATCTAGCGCTGCTATAGTACATTTAATGATACTCCCTTAGCGTTAGTAGTGAATGTACTATGTCCTGAAAAAATACTAATATCTATTCGGCAAACAGATAGTATGTTTTATCCATCTATGATGATAGAGGCAGAAACTGGTTTGTGGGGCTTATAATGAAAGTATCATGTGAGTACTACTTCCCCTAATGCTCTGAGTAAATACAATTAATTTTATCATGTAATGTACTAGCTGTACAAATTTTATTTATTTAGAAAGGTAAAAAGAGAGGTTCAGTCAGTTGGCTGCAACCGGGACCAGATGTTTTAATAGCATCTGTAATGGAAATGTGTACACCTGTATGATTTACTATGTTGTTAGGTATTTTAATAAGAGATAAAGTCTGTGCTCTTTGGGCTGTACTTAGTGTCAGTAAAATCCAATACCCACAAATACCAATAGGTACATTAAAAAAAAAAAATTAAGAATCATTTGGAGTCAAAACTTTACTTGGGGTTTCTAACTAGTTTGATACTGGGACCAATGTAGTTTGATTTTATAGAAACCTCTTGAAGCGGTCTTTTAAGTCTATTATTATAGCAAGAGCTGACTTATGTAAGTAAATTTAAAGACCCATAATATCCTTAATTTGAATTGCTTGATACATAATAATTAGTAGGTATAGATGGTGTAAATGGATCTATAAGTACTTTATTTTTGACAATAGACCCACCATATATATTTTATTGGCAAAATTGTATTGTTTGAAGTTATTATTTGAAAGTCAATTTAACATAACATCTATTGCTGATGGGGGGATGGCTCGTCTTAGCCATGCCTTCCTGATAATATCCCGACCATTAGTGTAAGGTGGAGGTGTGTAGGTGATTCTCTCAGGCTTATGACGGCCAGTATGGCATAACCGTGCCTGTCGTTTTATAATTCAAAATTTTTGTAAACGTCTTAATAATAAACTAAATGGACATAAAAAAGACGTAACTAAGTAGTTCGACCAAGACGCGGTAAAAGCATCTATGTTTGATGCATCTCGGCCCGTTTCCAGAAAATGTTAAGATTAACATTTTTCATTACCTAATTCTTGAAGCAAAAAGTCAATATGAGGTTGACCAAACTGAGTCACAATATACTGGAATGTGGAGGTATTTCGTTCCCACTTTATGTCAGCATTGGCTGTCCTATGTGATTCTTTATCTGCTTCATTTTTATCCCTCAATTTTTTGGAAGACGCAAATAGCCAAAATTAGTATATCTTCA
The DNA here is from genome assembly GCA_948473465.1 of Lithophane ornitopus. Taxonomy (NCBI): domain Eukaryota; kingdom Metazoa; phylum Arthropoda; class Insecta; order Lepidoptera; family Noctuidae; genus Lithophane; species Lithophane ornitopus. The sequence goes on along the minus strand of OX419642.1, from coordinate 9,895,659 downwards.
CACCATTGCCATATAACTAAACGTTTATATATGCTTCTGGCAAAGTTATTTAAATGTGGGTACCTACTGAATACCTCCCATTTGGTTAATATATGATATGGCAGTCTTATTATCAACATGTAAGTAACAATATAAATGTGAATGTTGTTTACTTTTACCAAACATTTTTAAAGGCTAAAAATAATGAGTAATTCTATATACCTAATTTATGTGATAGGTACTCATAATTTTCAGTCTCTTTCCAGAACCCATGAACTCTATGGTCATTACAAACAGCCCCCCCCCCCACTTCTTAATGCAACAGTAAATATTTCCAAATCATATTTGAAGTATGCTATACTTTTGTGTAAACTATTGATATTATCAGCCCACTGCTGTAGGTCTGGGTGAATGATAATCTTTATACCATAATTGCATAAATGCCTTTGCTTTAAATTAAACCATTATATTTATGGTTATATGGTATATTTAAATGATCTAATAGTTTTATGTGAAATCAAACATAATATAATATGTACTTGCCAGCCATGTGGCAGTTAATGTTCCTATTAGCAGAGCAACGTCTCTAATACTACAACTATGTTTTTTCAAATTAATATTTTTTAAACCTAAAAATTGACAGGAGTCATGATGGTCTAATTATACTTTTTTCATTTTTTAACTCATCCAAAACATTTGATTATAGCAATTGTTTCATTAACATTGTTCAAACATGTTTTATAATCAGAACCAATGCAAGTGGTCACCAACAAGTGGGCACCAACAAGTGGAGATCAAAATATTGTGCAAACTTGAGATTTCTAGATTTTTAAATTATGTTACCAGTGCTCTCAGAACTTTAAGAGAATGCATAATGTGCAGAACATAAGACATATGGGAATTCATTAAATTCGTATAATATAATAATGTATCATACTGAAACCATTAATGCTGGTTTACCAATAAATATAAATCTTTTAAATCAATAAATTCTCCTGGACAAATTAGGGCAACTGCAATTCTGTGTGTTAACAAATTTGTTAAGAGGCTTAAGGTTTAGAATAAATCCTTAGCTACTGTTTGGTTTTTAAATCAAAAACACTTGGTATAAATTGGCCTTTACATGCTGTGGAAAAAGAAATTGCACCGTAAGTCCAGCAAATTATTAATGGCTGTATGCATATCAGGATCATTTAAAATTATCATTTTATAATGACTGTTCAGATTGTGAAACTGATGGTGTGTCAGTAAAAGGTATTGAGTATCCATTGACATGATTCAATATTGAAACACTGTCACAGATGCATGGCCAATAAGGTAAGAAATTATATAATTTTCCAGCATGACTAACCTCTAGTATCAAGCACGAGCCTCGTCCTGTGGTGGTGGGGTTTTGGGCTTTCTTACAGCGTGCTGTGACTGGTACTGGTTGTATTGTTGTTCTGGTTGATATTTCCATGCTTGATATGAGAACTGTGGTTTCTTGTATCCCAGCCTCAGATTTGTCCTCTGTTAGTTGTAACGAGGTAGACCACTCAAGTTTCCCTGATGGGTTGTGGTAAAAGTAGTTGGCTTTTTAAAGATTGGCCTGTTCTTTGGCAAGCTATTATGACTCTCTATAGTGTCAGATAGGTTGTTACCATAAAGGTAAGATAGGATATTAGTGTTATTACCATATCATGTCTTTCTGCATCTTTGATAATATCTTAGCATTTTTTGCCCAGGATTTTTTGAATTTTAATTCTGTTAACATCCTTCCAGCATAACTAAGCAGGGAGACCAGTATTAAGTCTATCATTATTGTTATTGATTAACATTGATAATGCACCAACTGAAATGGCAAGTCCTTTCTTCAAAGTGGTATTCCAAATACGGGCTAAGTCCTTGTTTATTTCTATTTTATATGCATATTAATGCATCAAATCCCATAGTGTTAGCAGCACTTCCAGGGATGGAATAAATGTAGGCTCAGTGTCTAACACTGGTGCTGGGTCAGGCTCAGGTAGAGCATCAGTTACAGTCATGGCTGTATTAGTGTTACTTATCCGCGTTTGCGGTAAATGGAACCGGTGGCTTGACACAGTCATCATGTAGTTCTATAACTACTAACACGACCCACTGACCCTTCTTTTGGTTCATGATTTTTGCAGTCTGCAAAAAGATCCCGATAATGTACCATAATAAACTTACTTAAGCTTAGCCTCTCGGACTACACCCTATAAAATAGGTAAATGATAAAACTCGTGCGTTTATCTTGTAAACGCCCCGAATTATTTGTTCGCGTCAATGCATCTCGTACATTACCCGCGTAGTACGGTTAATATCGTTTAGAAGCCATGTGAAACACGTTTTACTGTGTAAAACAATGATAGAACTCGTGCGTTTATCTCGTAAACGCCCCTAATTATTTGTTCGCGTCAATGCATCTCGTACATTACCCGCGTAGTACGATAAATATCGTTTAGAAGCCATGTGAAACACGTTTTACTGTGTAAAACAATGATAGAACTCGTGCGTTTATCTCGTAAAAGCCCCGAATTATTTGTTCGCGTCAATGCATCTCGTACATTACCCGCGTGTTACAATAAATATCGTAGGTATAGCTATTGTTTTAACTGGTGAAGAAAAAATGTACGACTTTGATGAATCGGTGTTGTACCGGTGTCGTTTCATCTTTTTTTGTAATCTTCGGATATTTTGAAGATAATATTCTTTTCCCAGTTTTCGTTTCGGCATGTTATCGTATGCCCACTTTAAACACCTTTAAACTAGTTTTAAACACTTTAAATTAAATATTATTTGGGAATCACAACGTACTGGTTGCCGCGCAAACGTAAAGAATGACAGAGAAATATAGAGCGGAGGTAGCTACACATGTCCGTTTAGTTTTTGCTTTCAGCTCTAAATAAGCGATTGGTTGCCGACTAGCGAGAAGAAGCTGCATTGTAAATTTTATATCGAGAACGAAGCCTAAAGTATAATACAAACTATAGAACACAAGTCCTACCTACCTACTCACTCCACCTACTCACATTTTTTAGGAAGAAAGATAAGATTAATAATAATCTGGTATTTTTTACATTTTCAGGAAGTAAGTTTAAATTAGTATAAAATAAAACAGTACAATGCGCTTATCTTCTTCTTTCATTCTCAGGTATGGTCTAATACAAAGACATGATAATTATCACTATCGGGAAGAACAACTCTCGGCTTCGTTAAGCGATATTTATACTTAATCCATTTTTATCTTCATGTCCTAATAATATTTCGACTTCTCTTATTATTTTTAGGATGCAGTAAGTACTCAATTATAAAGTGTGACATGTACGTCACGTATCACGTTTAAATAATTAAAATAACATCTCGTCTGTATTTTTGGTGTTAAAATATTAATCATATATTTCTCTTTACAATTTCAGAAAGTGAGTAATTAAAGTAACTCGAGGCTAAATAATAACAGACGCACGGGGCGATGGAACGTTCAAGCTACGCTAGTAGCATGGATGGGTGACCATCCATTAGATAATAATATAATTATCGAGACCTCTCCATGCCTCTGAAAGCACGTTAAGCCGTTGGTTCCAGATATCATTCATAGAAAGTCTGACAACCAGTCCTACTAAGAGGTATCGTGTACCCAGAGTAACTGGGTTGTGGAGGTTAGATAGGCAGTCACTTCATGTAAAAAAGGCATTCAGCTGCATCCGGTTAGACTGGAAGCCGACCCCAACATAGTTGGGAAAAGGCCCATTGAGTAATTTAATAAGTTAAAAAGGATACCCACAAAAATAAATAAAAAGAAGTCGGTATTAGATAGTAGAACACGGCATAAAAATCTAAGTAGGTACACTTATGTCGGCCCTTATTTGTGGTGTTAAATTTTAATCTGATTTTGCTTTTTATTTTCAGGCAGTAAGTACCAATAAGTCTCTTTGGTCTAGTGGTCACAAGCGCTACTGCTAAGCATGAGGTCCCGGGTTCAATTCCCGGGTCGAGCAAAGTGTTATTGGGTTTTCCATCTGGAATTTCTCAGTAATAGTCTAGAGTCTGGATTTCTGCCTGGTTGATGGCAATAGGCTCGCCCTCTATAACTTTGGAGTAAAACATAACAGGTGAAATGTGGGTGTACTATAGCCTTGCAGTTTTGGGAATACATACATGATATTATGTTAAGCTATGAGAAGTACCAATAAGTAAATAATTAGGTGAAAGAGGTGGAAAGGCAAAATTTATTCTACGATGATCATAAAAGCAAATAAAGTTCGTTAAGCAGTTGGTCCCGACTGTCATTCATAGATCTTTGCCAGTCGTTACGGGTAGTCAGAAGTCCAAAACTCTGACAACCAGTCTTACCAAGGGGTGTAGAGTTACCCATTAAGTGGGTCGCTCCATGTAAAATACTGATATTCAGCTGCATCCGGTTAGACTTGAACCCGACCCCAACATAGTTAGGAAAAGGCTAGGCAGATTGATTGTAATGACATAAGTTACTAATTAAGTGTGAGATAAAAATTGGAAGATGATCATAAAATGGCAAATAAATTATGTCATTTGTCTTATGATGACGGTTTTTAATTAATGTTAATACGATTTCGTTTAACATTTTCAGGCCGTAAGTAAAAATGTGTAATTTAATCAGTTAAAAAGGCTACACCTTAAAATTCATAAAAACGAAGTCGGCGTTAGATGGTAAAACAATGTTTAAAAATCTAAGTACTAAGTACTCTTACTTCCACATTTATTTTTGGTGTTAAAAATCTGGAACTATGTACCAATAAGTCCCGTTGGTCTAGCGGTCGCAAGTGTTACTACTGTGCATGAGGTCGCGGGTTCAATTCCCGGGTCGGGCAAAGTGTTATTGGGTTTTTTCATTTGGGATTTCTCAGTAGCAGTCTGGAGAGTCTAGATTTCTGCCCGGTTCCTCTACTTTGTATTACATTTTGCATGCTATATTAAGGCAGAATGTACATGGATCCTATTATATAATTTAACAACTTATTTTTATGTACAGTCACGGACTTTAATTGATAAGCCACTTTTCAATTTTACAGTTTCATACATTCACGAGATTACACGATTAAACACGAACTCAAACCGCACGCTCGTAAACAAGATTACAAATAAATTACTTATAATCGGAAATAGTCTTATCCATAGAGGTTGACTAATAAGTTCTCAATGATAAAAATAAATAAATGACAGTTGAAATGTCGATATCAGAGACGTTAATTTCGAAGTTGGCGAAATGACTATTAATATTTCTCCGTACGCTAACGTTACTATCGCTACGCTTAAACAATCGTTGCTAGGTTAATGTTGCTAGACCTGCAATTGGTTGACTTTGGGAAGTCACTCTGCTGTCAAATTTGTAGTTCTGGCTCTCAGGTTAGCCAACCGGTAAAGTTATAAAATATAATTTTCTTCTACTAATACGAAGACATTATGACTTTCCGTGTCGGGAACCGAATAAACCCGATTTGCATTACACGGCTAAAATACGAACAGTGCCAGGTGGCTCATCAATTAAAGTCCGTGACTGTACCTACATTCTAAGCAAATAAAGACCTATTCTATTCTATTCTATTATATTTAATGGTAATAGGCTCGCCCCCTATTTCATGGGACTTTAAAATACCTGGCGAAATGTGGGTTTCTAACGCTTCGGGGAAATACACGAATGATTTAATGTTATGTTAATTACCAATAAGTAACTATATAGGTGTGGGAATAGGCAATAATATTAAAGAATGATTATAAAATAGTACGTTAAGCAGTTGGTCCCAGCTGTCATTCATAGATCTTTGCCAGTCGTTACGGGTAGACAGTAGTCCAAAAATCTGTCAACCAATCTTAACAAGGGGTATCGTGTTACCCATTTACTGGGTTGTGGTGGGCAGATAGGCAGTTGCTCCAGGTAAAATACTGGTATTCACCTGCATTCGGTTAGACTGTAAGCTGACCCCAACATAGTTGTGAAAAGGCTTGGCAGATTATTGAAATAACAAAATTTACTTATTAAGTGCGGGATGAAAATGGGAGGTAATATTAAGAGATGATCATAAAAAGGCAGATATAATATGTCATGTGCCAAAACATGACGGTTTCTTCCTACTTTGACAATTTATAAAATGCATTTTCGTTTTTTAAATACATAATAATCCGATTTCTCTTGATAATTTCAGGCCGTAAGTTAAAATGAGTAATTTAATAAGTTTATTTTATTTTATTAATTTTTTTTTTTTTTTTTTTTTCGTCAAGTTAATTATTAATTAATTTAAAAGGATACCCACTTAAATAAATAAAAAGAAGTCGGTATTAGATAGTAGAACACGGCATAAAAATCTAAGTAGGTGCACTTATGTCGGCCCTTATTTGTGGTGTTAAATTTTAATCTGATTTTGCTTTTTATTTTCAGGAAGTAAGTACCAATAAGTTTCGTTGATCTAGTGGTCACAAGCGCTACTACTGAGCATGAGGGTTCAATTCCCGGGTCGAGCAAAGTGTTATTGGGTGTTCCATCTGGAATTTCTCAGTAATAGTCTAGAGTCTGGATTTCTGCCTGGTTGATGGCAATAGGCTCGCCCTCTATAACTTTGGACTTACAACATAACTGGCGAAATGTGGGTGTACTATAGCCTAACACTTTTGGATATACATGCATGTTGTTATGTAATGTGAAATACCATTAAGTAAATAATAAAGTCTGAGAATAAGCAATAATATTGAAGGATGATCATAAAATGGCTCGTTAAGTAGCTGGTCCCGGCTGTCGTTGTCATCAGTTGCTACGGACGGTTGGTAGGACTTATAAAGTCCAAAAGTCTGAAACCAGTCTAACCAAGGGGTATCGTGTTACCCAATAACTGGCTTGTGGATGTCAGATAGGTAGTCGCTCCATGTAAAATACTGGTGTTCAGCTGCATCCGGTTAAATTGGAAGCCGATTCTAACACAGTTGGGTAAAGGCTAGGCAGATTGATGTAAATAACAAAAGTTACTCATTAAGTGCGATGTAAAATGGGCAGAAATATTGAAAGATAATCATAAAATGGCAGACACATTATGTCATGTGTCATAAAATGCCGGTTAATTCTTACTTTGATAATAACAAAATGTATTTGCAATTTTTAAATGTTAATAAAATTTCTCCTAATATTTTCAGGCCGTAAGTAAAATTGAGTAATTTAATAAGTTAAAAAGGATACCTACCAAAATAAATAAAAAAGAAGTCGGTGGTAGAAGTAAGTAACAATAAGTCTCGTTGGTCTAGTGGTCACAAGCGTTACTGTTGTGCATGAGGTCCCGGGTTCAATTTCCTGATTGCGCATAGTGTTATTTGATTTTTCTAACTGGAATTTCTCATTGCCAAACCCTTCGGGGATACACGCATGATGTAATTTTATATTAAGTACCAATAAATAACTAAATAAGTGTGAGAATAAGCAATAATATTATACGGTGATCATAAAATGGCACGTTAAACAATTGGTCCTGGCTACTGTTCATAGATCTTTTTACCGCTGTTACGGGTAGATATAAGTTGCAGCAGCAGCAGGAGTTGACAACCAGTTTACCAAGTGGTATTGTGTTACCATGTAACTGGGTTGTGGAGACAGGAAGCCGACCCCAACATATTTATGAAAAGGCTAGCTAGATTGTTTGAAATAACAAAAGTTACATATTAAGTGCGAGATAAGAATGGGCAGTAGGTACCTAATGTTTACTAGATGATCATAAAAAAGAAGATATAGTATTTCATAAAGATGATTCCTATTTTGACAATAATAAAATGCATTTTCGAATACCTATTAATCCGATTTCTATTAATCCGATTTCTTATATTATTTTCAGGCCGTAAGTAAAAATGAGTAATTTATTAAATAAAAGTATACCCACTAAAAGAAAAAAAAAAAAAGTATTTATTAGATATTAAAACAGTGCTTGCATTCTTAGTACCTACACTTATGTTGGCCGTTATTTTTGGTGCTAAAATTTTATTTCGATTTCGCTATATATTTTCAGAAAATAAATAAAAAGAAGTCGGTATTAGATAGTAGAACACGGCATAAAAATCTAAGTAGGTACACTTATGTCGGCCCTTATTTGTGGTGTTAAATTTTAATCTGATTTTGCTTTTTATTTTCAGGCAGTAAGTACCAATAAGTCTCTTTGGTCTAGTAGTCACAAGCGCTACTGCTAAGCATGAGGTCCCGGGTTCAATTCCCGGGTTGAGCAAAGTGTTATTGGGTTTTCCATCTGGAATTTCTCAGTAATAGTCTAGAGTCTGGATTTCTGCCCTCGCTCGCCCTCTATAACTTTGGACTTACAACATAACTGGCGAAATGTGGTTGTACTATAACCTAACAGTTTTGGGAATACATGCATGATGTTATGTTGATATGAAATACCAATAAGTAAAAATATAGGCGTGAGAATAAGCAATATTGCCGGATGATCATAAAATGGCACGTTAAGCAGTTAGCGTCAGCTGTCATTCATAAATCTTTGCCAGTCGTTACGGTTAGTCAGAGAAGTCCAAAAGTCTGACAATCAGTCTGCAAAGGGTATTTTGTTACCCAGCAACTGGGATGTGGAGTTCAGATAGGCACTGACTCCATGTAAAATACTGTTATTCAGCTGTATCCGGTTAGACTGGAAGCTGATGCCAATATAGTTGGGGAAAGGCAGGCAGAATGCATGAAGTAACAAAAGTTACTTATAAAATTAGCAGTGATATTGAAAAGTGATCTGGCAGACACTTTAGGTCGTGGGTCCTAAGATGACGATTTCTGATTACATTGATTTATTTATTTATTACATTGGCAAAAAAAAAACACCCCACCACCCTGTATTCAAGTATATAATACACAATATGATTTCAGATAACGTTGAAAGTGTCTTGATCGCCCGCTGGTTATGTGACGTCATTAAATTGAATATGAAGCCCTATAGAGAACAAAAAGCAAAGAACACAAAAAAAAAAATTGTTGCCATTGAAAGAGCTTATTAATTGACTTTTTTGGCGTAGTTGGGTTTGTTTTAAAATTTGATAATCCAATTTCTCTTAATATTTTCAGGCCGTAAGTAAAAATGAGTAATTTAATAAGTTAAAAAGGATACTCACTAAAATAAATAAAAATGAATTCTGTATTAAATATTAAAACAGTGCCTACAGATCTATGTGTGTACACTTATTTGGGACGTAATTTTTTATACTTAAATTTTAATCCGATTTCGCTATATATTTTCAGAAAGTAAGTACCTACCAATAAGTTTCGTTGGTCTAGTGGTCGCAGGCGCTACTACTGAGCATGCGGTCCCGGTTTCAATTCTCGGGTCGGGCAAAGTGTTATTGGAGTCTAGATTTCTGCACGTTTGATGGCAATAGGCTCGACCCCTATTAGAATAGAATAGAATATTTATTCAGTATTAAAAATTGGTAAAATATTAACATAATATCTTTGAAATAATTTACAAAGGTAATAATACGATGTTAGATGCCTGTACTAGGATAAACCTGTACCACAGGCGGCATGAACTGACACTTTACGGTAATTGTAGGACAATAAAATTCATGAGAAGTCTTGACATAATGACAAAATTTAGTATTCTAGTTTACTATTTACCTTATATATAAAAAGAACAAAAAAAGTCTTCAATACGTAATTTCTTATTTAGTTTGCGTAAAATAGTTTCTTGCACTTTATAGCCTGGTTAAACACATAATTATTAATATAATTTACCGTCAGCAGAACATTATATGGAACTTGAACGTAACCAGCGAGATATGAGTCTACTAGCCTAACCCTTACACGCAACATGTATTTTTATAAATAAATAAGTAATTAAATAGGTGTGAGAATAGGCAATAATATAGAAGGATAGTCATAAAATGGCAAGTTAAGCAGTTGGTCCCGGCTGTCATACATAGATCGTTGACAGTCGTTACGGGTAGTCTGAAATCCAAAAGTCTGACAACTAGTCTTACTAACCCCTTGACAACCCAGTTACTGGATAACACGATTCCCTTATCTTGTTACCCAGTAACTGGGTTGTGGACATTAAGGTTCAATGGAAACTTGAGCAGACACCGTGAACAAAATTTTTGCGCAACAATATGTGGTCCAGGGGCCACAACCGTCTCAGTCACTACCGGACGTTTATGGTGGCAGCACATGACAAATAATAAAAATATATTTTGAAAATGCCTTCCTGTGCGATGAAAAATTGTTTCCATCACTCGAGAAAATGAAATAAAGCTCAAAGTGTGAATTTCATCAGAAAGATAACTCGTTTTGAACTCATTTAAAAACTAAATAAAATCTGCAATAGCCATTTTCTGAAAATCTGAGATTATGAGAAATTATCGTATCAGACACGACATAATTTTATTATCTTACCTACCTATTTACCTACATTATGATGTAAATTAAGTCTGCTTGCATCTTATGCAAAAAATTAAGATTAAAAAAAAAAAAATGTTTCCGAATGAATGATTCTCTTCTTCTTTACAAATTGTGGATAACCTTAAATTATCATCATTTTATGAAAAATGGGCCGCGGAAATGTGACCGAAATAAGACTTTCTTTGGTTTGTTAAACTCTTCAAATAAAATCGCTTAATTTGAAGGTTTCACGTTCTGAACTTCTGGGCATTCAATGGAAATTAGAATAATGTTCTGCAGTTAAAACTGTGTTAGGTATCAAGTAGGCAGAAGAAGCAGACTGTGTCGCATCTGGGGGACGGATTACTCTATGAGAACCGCCTCGCACCGCGCATACACCGCAGTTATAACACTTGACAGCCACAGGACAGATTTTTTTGTTTGCGATGTCTGCTCTAGTTTATATTGAACTTCAATAGTTGTGGTGATCTGATAGCTACGTACAGTGGAGGGGCCACTGTCGGTCCGCAGAAAACGACGACGACCAAGAGAGACGCTTCCGTCAGCACTTACGGGTGGTTTCGAGACCACCTGGTAGTGCTGACGGAAGCGTCTCGAACGAGATTATAATGACGATAGCTCTAAACTTTTTACCGTAAGTGTTTACTAACATATGTCGTTGGAATCGTTATGATATAAGCTAACACATTCAAAATGGATAGTAGAGTTTGGCTTTGTAATATATTGTTAATTTTAATCACAGTCGCTCCTTATAAAAAACTGGTGTCCAGCTGTATCCGGTTAGACTAGAAGCCGACCCCAACGTTGAAAGAAATAACAAAAGTTATGTATTAATTAAGTGTGAGATAAAATGGGCGGTAATATTGAAAGTTAATCCTATAATGGCAGATACAGTATGGCATGTGCCATAAGATGACGGTTTCTTATTACATTGACAATATTAAACGCATTTTCATTTTTTAAATGTTAACCGGTTTCTCTTAATATTTTCAGGCCGTAAGTAAAATTGAGTAATTTAATAAGTTAAAAAGGATACCTACCAAAATAAAAAAAGAAGTCGATGTTAGATCCTAAAACAATGCTAGCAAATATATGCTTTAATGTATGTAGTTACACTAATTTGGGCCGTTATTTTTGGTGCTAAAATTTTAATCGGATTCGCTTTTTTATTTTCTGGAAATAAGTACCAACAAGTCCCGTTGATCTAGGGGTCGCAAGTGCTTCTGCTGAGCATGAGGTCCCGGGTTCAATTCCCGGGAGCGGCAAAGTGTTAGTGGGTTTCTCCATCTGGAATTTGTTAGAAGCAGTATGGACGGATTTCGTGAGCGTCAAGATGACGGGATCAAGCCCCCAATTTAAAATTTATCACATTTAAGTGTTTGTACTACATATGTACTAATTGTACCCTAAACAAGACATTTGTACCTCTAAAGGTAAAGAAAGTATAGTTGATGGCAATAGGCTCGCCCCCTCTTACATGGGACACGAGCATTACTGGAATAAAAACAAAAAAAAAGTCAAAAAAAAGTTTAATTTCGGAAGTCGTGTCTTTGCTTTTAATTTTTAGTTTTTTGCCACCGACTTCCAAAATTACAGATATTTATACATTTTTGTTTTAAATGGAATTCGGTACTTTATTTTTTGTACAAAGTTTTTATTTTACGTTTTTTAGTTGTGTTACCTACCCCACACAAATTCAAATACCACTACCTGCTCTGTAAATAACAGTGACGGAGTAACATAGAACATCGTCCAGATATACTAAGTGGGAAAAATACGTAATATTGAAGTTAACTCAAAAACTACGCAAGCAAAATTAATAAAAATTTATGGGATCACTTCGGGAGTATACCCTTTCGAACTAAAATTCAGGAAATACACGCATGATGTTATGATGTTAAGTACCAATTAGTAACTAAAAATAGGTGTGAGAATACACAATAATATTGAAGGATGCTTATAAATTGGCATGTTAATCAGTTGGTCCCGGCTGTCGTTCATAGATCTTTGTCAGTCGCTACGGCTAGTTAGTAGACTAAAAGTCTGACCACCAGTCTTATCAAGGGGTATCGTGTTACCCAGTAACTGGTTTGTGGTGGTCAGATAGGCAGTTGCTCCAGGTAAAATACTGGTATTGTTCTGCAGCCGGTTAGACTAAGTACACATTATTATAAAGCAATAAAGATATTGAGTATTGAGACTAGAAGCCGACCCCAACATAGTTATGAAAGGACTAGGCAGATTGATTGAAATAACAAAAGTAACATAATAAGTGCCAGATGAAAATGGGCAGTAATATTGAAAGATGATCATGAAATGGCAGATACAGTGTGTCATGTGTGGTAAAATGACGGTTTCTTAATACCTACATTGTTACTAATGAAATTTCGTTTTATTTTGGATTTTCGTTTATAAAATTTTAATCTGATTTCTCTTTATATTTTCAGGCTGTAAGTAAAAATGAGTACCTAATTTAATAAGTAAAAAAGGTACCCACAGAAATAAAAAAATCGGTGTTAGATTACAAAACACTGCTTACAAACCTAAGTAGGTACCTACACTTATTTGAGCCGTTATTTTTGGTGTTTGAAATTTTAATCTGATTTCGCTTTATATTTTCAGGACGTAAGTAACAATAAGTCTCGGTGTTCTAGTGCTCGCAAGCGCTTCTGCTGAGTGTGAGGTCACGGGTTCTATTCTCGGGTCAGGCAAAGTGTTATTGGGTTTTTCCATATTGAATTTCTCAGTAGCAGTCTGGAGTCTGGATTCCTGCCTGGTTGATGGCAATAGGCTCGCCCCCTCTTACATGTAAATTGAGCATAACTGGCAAAATGTAGATGTACTATATACAAAATTTATATAATATAGTAATATATATCGACGGGTAAAAGGCGAAGGTGTTCAGGAGAACAAAAACAAAGTTTAAAAAATTATATCTCTTTATTGCTTTATTGAATCACATCACAATCTTTAGAAAAGTTAACCAAAATACAATGTTCTTTAATAAATTTACATCAAGTTAAGTCTCAGATCAATATTCTCAAAGATAGCTGTCGCTTGACCCCAGGTTTTTTCCATGTTTATCGAATTTGCGAGGGGTCAAGTAACAATATCTAATGTTGGGATATTTCGATTTTTGGTTTATGCTACATGTTAATAAAGTAAGATTTTAATTTATTTGGCACAACCGGTCATAGAACTAATACAGACGTCAATTTCTTCTTAGGTAACCCTTTTACTCGATTCTGCCTGCAACACATTCTGACTTGCTTCGTCACTTTTTTCTTTACGTCGTAACACACCCACATGCTCTCAAATTAATACCAGTGTGAAATGTAGCAACATTTGTGCTGCGTTCCGTACCTATGGTGAGACAACCGAAAGCAGTCAAGTGGGAAAGGAGTGGCAACGCATCAGCAATACCCCTGATGTTAAGGCAACACGCCCCCTTTGGTCCGGATTTCAAGTGAAACGGTGGCTCTACCCATTAGCCAAGGGTAGGGAAATGGCCACAGTGTGCCGTCAGAGGGCCACAGGCGAGGTGCGTGAGGTCCGCTGAGGTCGTCCCCGGACGGCCGAAGCGGTAGGTAAAGGTCATGCTGACGGTGTAAGTGAGGGTTGATCAGTTCGTTTGGGGGTGGGCCTTTTGACCCCCTACGCCAACCCGATCGAGCACCCGATGTCGCACTGTAAACCAGCCTTGCGCACCTATATCTCTCTGGTAGTCCTAACGTTCTTGCTCCTTTTGTAGTAAGACGTTCCCAGTTGCGGGCTACATGAAGGGTGGCAGCCAGAGAGATGAATCTTCAAAATATATAACATGGACAATTTAAGGCCTGTTAAAAAACCCAAGGAAGGTGCTCGCACTTCCCTTGCCCCTGTTGGCCTCGCAGCTAACGCTGCGGGTACCAGCGCGGGCACCGGTCCGGCTGTGGCGAGAACCACAGCTAAGACCAAACCCAAGTCCCAGTATAAACAAAGGACGTCGGCGCTGATTGGGACCAGTACCGACCCTTCCAAACAGACGGTGACCTCGGCGACGACTCATACCACTGCTGGTCTGACCCTCTCCAAACAGACCCCGGTGCCGGGTAAGACCGGTACCGGGCTCCCTGCCAAACACCCTCCTCCTCCAGCGGCTCCTCTAGCCTCCTCCCATCAGGCGGCCGTCACCGGTCAAGCGGTGACGGCCAGCTGCGCCAAGGACGCGTTCTCGCGCGCCTGGTAATTTGTGCAGAAACGCAAGGGCAAGGGTAAAAAACAAACTCAACAAGCCCAATGCCCTAGCACCGACCCTTCAGGTCAAACTGCCGCCCCGGTACAGGGCAATAAGAGGGACAGATTGACGAGGAAGGAGCGCCGTCAAGCACTCAAACGGAAGCCAGGGAAAGTCTCCCGTAATAAACAGACCACCGCCGCCAGCGGCCAGCTGAACTTCTCCGCCGGAAAGCGGGCACAGGCAGAGGCCGGCACAAGCCGACCAGCGCCCTGTCAGCCGCCAACCAGCGCTCCGAAGAGACCAGCCGAAGGTAACTGCACACAGCGACCCGATTGGAAGGATCAGGCCGCGGCCAAGCGAGCTCTCAACGAGACCTTGACACCTCGGGGAGAGCACAAGCGTCCGCGGCTTGATCAATCCAATAGGGTCGCCCAGCGAAGCTACGCCCAAGCTGCCAGCGCTGCCCTAGACGCCGCGATCACCTGCGAGCGCACGGGGATCCTCAGCGAGGACGTATCGGACCAGGTACTCGCTGCTATCCAGAAGCAGATCATCCTCGAGGCCTGCTCCGCCAAACAAGACACACCAGGGCCGACCTTCAACGCCAAACCGCTGTTCGCCGGGGGTGTCCTGAAACTGTGGTGCGGAAACGACCACACCTTAGCCTGGCTAAGGAAAGCAGTCTCCGACTTGGCTCTGCTAACTAGCACCTCGCTAGTCGTCTTGAGCCAGTCGGAGGTCCAGAAGCGTGCACGGTGCGGTGTCGTGATCCCGGACGAGCAGGGGGTATACGGAAAGCCGACCAACATTGGTCGCGCTCTCAGCTACCAGAACCCATGGGTCGACATCAAGCGGTGGGTACTGCTGCACGCCGACAAGCAAGCCGCAGCGTGGTTCGTGGTGGTCGGCGTCCCTGTGGACCAAATCCCGACCCTGATGGAGGCCGAACGCCGTCTCTCAATTGGATTAGGGACGGTGTACGTGAAGTTCCAGGGTCGGAACGGTAGCACCGATGTCCCGCAGGGATGGGACCCCGCCACGGGAACCGTCTGCGAGGCGCCGAGACCTTTGGAGCAGGCACCAGAAGGGGATTCCACTCCCCCTTCACACAACCCGGAAGCAACCACGACCGAACATGCTGCTGCAGAGTCGGCCGCTCCTGCCGCCGCCACCGTGGATGCCGTCCCTTCATCGGGCGAGGAGCTGGACGACATGACCCTGTCCCCAGCTTCGGGCCCGGAGGAGGACGGCTTCGGCGAGGGCGACCTGTTTGCCGGGCTCAAACTTGTGGGGGACGATGAGGGTGCGACCAGCGATGGCGTCCCTTTCGTCGGCCTGTAGAGTCCTCCAAATTAACCTCCACCACAGTCAGACCGCGACGGCTCAGCTTCGCAAGTGGCTGGAGGTACAACACACGGCCATTGCCTTAATCCAGGAGCCGTGGATTAGGGCGGGCCGCATACAAGGACTCTCCAATCTCGGCGGTAAGCTCTTAGTCACCTCAGATCATGATCGCCCCAGATCGTGCATCTATGTCACAGGTAACCTTAAAACACAGCTTTTAACTGACTTCTGTTGCAGAGATGTCTCTGCAGTTAAGCTGCTTATACAGCGCGTCGACGCCACGGAGATGGCGATTGTTTTTGCCTCGGCCTACATGCCCGAAGCGGAGGCGCCGCCTCCTCATGACCTCGCCCGTCTCGTGAGCCATTGCGAGAGATGTGGGTTCGAGGTCGTTGTCGGGGCCGACGCCAATGCTCACCATCAACTGTGGGGTATGGACACGCAGAACGAGAGGGGCAAGGCCTTGGTTGACTACTTATTCTCGACTAACCTATCTCTATTAAACACTGGCTCCGAACCAACATTCGTAACCAGGCGAAGCCGCACTATCATCGATCTTACCCTGGCAACAGAGAGCGCGGCGGAAACCATCACGGGGTGGCAGGTCTCCAAGGAGGCCTCCTGCTCAGATCACAGGTGGATCCGTTTCGACATCCAGGTCTGTGTGCCACCAGCACAACCGCGGCGGAACCCGCGTAACACGGATCGAGCCACCTACACACGCAATCTAGAATGCAAACTTGCGACATTAAACATTCCGTCGACTTTTGCAGACGCGACACAGATTGAGGTACAAGTAAATCATCTCACCAACTCAATCATAGACAGTTACCAAAGTGCCTGCCCAGAGACCACGCCGCGCAGTACACCGGGAAAGTAACCCTGGTTGGGCGCTGATCTGGAGCGAAGCGCGGCAAGGTAAGAACAGCTCTGAATAGAGCACACTTGTGCGGATGAGGACAGGTACTATTCGGCCAAATCCAACTACAAAAAATGCATCAGATTTAGAAGCACCACAGGATGGCGCAAATTCTGTGGTAGCATTGAATCTTGTCAGCAAGCAAACAGGGTAAGGAAAGTACTGGCGCAACAGAACACACCTGGGCCCGTCAACCTACGCAAACCTGATAATACACTCACGTCGTCGCCTGAAGAAACAAGACGCGTCATAATTGAGACTCACTTCCCCGGATGCGTCTTCGCGCAAGTAATCGACTGGCAAGATGTAACTCAAACACCGTCGGACAATGATTGGCGCTATGCAAGCAGGGTGATCACGTTGGAGAAACTTCAATGGGCCATCCAGAGCTTCCATCCCTTTAAGGCAGTAGGTCCTGATGGAGTGTTCCCCGCTCTACTACAGTGGGGGGGGACGTCTGTCGAAATCAAACTGATACCTTTAATGAGAGCGTGTCTGGCCCTAAGATACGTTCCTAAAGGATGGAGGGAAGTGAAAGTTATATTCATCCCAAAGCCAGGTAAGGGTGACTACACAAACGCCAAATCCCACCGACCGATCAGCCTGACCTCCTTTTTATTAAAGACTCAGGAAAGGCTATGTGATAGGGAGCTGAGAGACGGCGCTCTGAAAACCATACCGCTGCATGGTAATCAGCATGCATACAGCTCAGGTAAGTCGACCGAATCTGCTCTTCATCTAGTGGTAAGCCAGATAGAGGAAGCGGTTCACCAAAAAGGCACCTGCCTGGGCACTTTCATAGACATCGAAGGAGCCTTCGACAAAACTAACTTCTCCAGCATTAGCAGCGCCCTCTCCAGGCATGGAGTAGAACAGGTACTAACGGACTGGATTACAAACATGTTAGTTAAAGGAGTGGTTCGCCTTGAGGGGGAGCAGCAGTTGGCCATGATAGCCAGAGGCTGCCCCCAGGGAGGAATCCTGTCCCCCCTTCTATGGAATCTGGTGATCAACGACCTCATCACTAGACTCAACGACAGCCGCTACTACACAATAGGATATGCAGACGACCTCGCAATCCTTGCCTCAGGGAAGGTGACGGGAACGATCTGTAACCTCACTCAGCAAGCACTACGCATCGTAGAAAGTTGGTGCGGGGAATTTGATCTATCAGTGAACCCCACTAAAACTGAACTAGTCATGTTTACCTACAAACGAGCTCTAGGCCCATTCCACCTACCAAAACTTTTCGATACAGAACTTCAGTTGGCCAACGAAGTCAAGTACCTCGGGGTCATTCTAGACAGTAAGTTAAACTGGAGCAGTCATTTAGACAACAAGCTAACACCTGCACCACCTTCTGGCAGTGCTGGAAAATGATAGGTAAGAAGTGGGGCCTATCCCCCAAAATTATACTATGGCTGTACACCACAGTGATCCGCCCCATGATTGCGTACGGTGCCGTGGTCTGGTGGCCCCGCACCCAACTAGTTACAGCATCCAACAAACTACAACGCATGCAAAGGCTAGCCTGTGCGGCGATCACGGGCTGCATGAGGACTACCCCGACCGCAGCGGTCGAAGCCATGCTGGAACTACCACCGCTCCACCTGTTCATAAAGCAGGAAGCGACGATGGCGGCAGTACGTCTTAATACAACAAACCTCTGGGGTAAGAGAGCAACACTACACACCGCGCTGCTTGCGGGACTCAATAAGGATTTCCCCATCACGAAAGCCATAACTGACCGGGTACCCAAACAATTTATCTTTGATAAAAAATACAGAATCCAACTTCATGAGAATCGCCGTTGCGAGGACTTGCGCCCCACGGAGCTACGCATCTTCACGGATGGACCCAAAACAGGTAGTGGCACAGGTGCTGTGTTCCAGGCCGAATGCATGGGTATTTCTCTTGCCGCTTCGGCCATCATGGCCAGGGAAGTTACGGACCACTCGATACGAATACTCTCAGACAGCATGGCTGTGCTGTAAGCGCTTAACAGCTACACTGTTGACTCTGGGCTAATATACGAATGCCACCAGCGCCTCAACCAGGTGGGTAGCCTCAATAATATAACCATTCAATGGATAAAAGGACACAGCGGTTCGCTGGGCAACGATGCAGCTGACGAACTTGCCAGAAGAGGGTCGAGCATGGC
Organism: Lithophane ornitopus; assembly: GCA_948473465.1. Lineage (NCBI taxonomy): Eukaryota > Metazoa > Arthropoda > Insecta > Lepidoptera > Noctuidae > Lithophane > Lithophane ornitopus. Next base: position 9,876,632 of record OX419642.1, on the reverse strand, counting down.
ACCAGTGGGGCCCGAACCCATTGCGCCACTCCCCTTCGGGTATCTACGCACTCTGGTAAGGAAACGAACCAGGGACCAACATCACAAACTATGGTTGGACCAAGGTTGCATGGAGGACGACGAGACCGCAGCTCATGTGCTACTACACTGCCCGGTGGTCGCCACATATGGGGCAAAGTACTTCGGTAACCCAGGTACCCTACGAGAGATTGTCAGTAACACCAAGGCGTTGTTGGCCTTCTTAGAGGAGCTGGGGTGGATCGAATGAGCGATTTCCCACCCGTACGCAAAATACGCGCTTTGACGTGGAGTTGCGGATACCAGCCCGTATTACCTATTACCCCTGATGTAGTGGTCGTTTATATAAATTTATTATATAAAATGAGGTTGAACTTACCGATGATAAGTAGTACTGTACAGCGTACAGGCATCACGTCATCTTGAATTTCTTCGACCTCTCTGTTGCTATCAATATAATCGAGTAATGTAATCGAATATCCTTCTTTGTACTAGCAACAGTCTTTTGCGGTCTGAAGTTTCACATTTTCGGGAGGCCCCGACATGTTTTATAAATTAAATATCAATCTGTGTTATAAATGCGATCGCGATTAAACAAGCGCGAGCCTGCTATCTATAACCCACTTTCAACGGCGCTGATGTGGGTACTGGGAGAATCAAAATCAAAATATTTTATTTCACATAAACCTACATGGGCACTTATGAAACGTCAGAAGCTAGGTGCACGGTTCCAATTGGTCGTTTCCTATGGAGAAAAGCCGGCAAGAAACTCCACGGTTACTCTTTTAAAAATAATTGGCTTTTACAATATTTTTAAATTACAGTGTTAGTAGGCATGGGAGGACAATGTAGGCCTTTTAACAAGTAAGTACCAGGTACTTAACAAAATAGATGTTCAGCAAATCTACAGTCCAATAAGCCTACAGAGTTCTCACATTCACAAAATAGAAAATAATCTATATAAAAGACAAACAATAAAAATAACAATAAACCTATTTCAGCCAAATGACGTGATTGCTATTACAACTGTAACAAATTGAATAATTATCATGTCCACAAAAGCCACTAGGAGTTGAAATTAAATTGGAGGTATCTATAATAATAGGAATAATGTCAAATACAATGATTATGTCAAGGATGAATGTAAAGAAAATAAACATGGTAATTTGGGAGCAGTTAATAGACTCTTACATAATTATGCCGTTTATAAGGTACCAGGGAAGCCACATGTGCAGAAGGAATTATTGCCAAACTTCCTTGTCATCAACGTAGTCTTTAATCTTATAATATGCTTTTTTGATAAGGACACGTTTGATATGGGTTTTAAATTTTCAATCGCTAAGTTCTGTAACCGACTTTGGCAACTTGTTATAAAAGCGGATACTGTTTATAAGAAATGACTTGCTTGTTTTAGTTAATCTAAATTTGGGTATGACAATTTCGTGTCTACTACGTGTATTTATATTATGGAAATCGCTTCTTATTTTGAAAAGTCCTAAGTTTTTGCGAACATACAAAATACTTTCAAAGATATAGAGAGAAGACAGAGTCAGTATATCGATTTCTTTGAATTTGTTTCTAAGGGACTCGCGAGGACTCATTTTATAGATCGCGCGGATTGCCCTCTTCTGTAAAATGAAAATTGAATCTACTTCAGCTGCCGATCCCCACAGCAGAACGCCATAAGACATAATACTGTGGAAATAAGCAAAGTATACTAACCTAGCTGTGGCTATATCAGTCAACTGCCTTATTTTTCTAACTGCATATGCAGCTGAACTTAGTCTACCTGAATCTAAAGTAATTCCTAAAAATATAGTTTCTGTAATTGCATCTAGTTTCTTGCCATCAAGTTTTAGATTTAGACCCACTTGAGGTACAATTGGTAATGAGAACCTAATACATTTAGTTTTGTTCGCATTAAGTAAAAGATTATTAGCTGCGAACCATTCCGAAAGAGTAGCCAGACTATCGTTGACATGTGAGACATCTGTATCTTTTCTATCTATTTAAAAAATAAGAAGTGTCGTCAGCGAATAGTATTACATCCGACAAGTTAGCCATCATGTAAGAAAGGTCATTTATATAAACTAGAAATAAGAAAGGGCCGAGTATTGAACCTTGAGGCACGCCCATTTTAACTAGAGACCCCGAGGACGTTGCCCCGTTAACATTTACTTTTTGCTGCCTGTTTGATAGGTAAGAAAGAACAAGATCAGCAGCTTGTCCACGAATTCCGTAGTGGTGTAATTTACAGATCAGTGTATTGTGGTCGACGCAGTCAAATGCTTTTGAGAGGTCACAGAAAATGCCAATTGCATCCTGGGACTTCTCCCAGGATTCTAAAATGTGACTGATGAGTTTTATTCCCGCGTCTGTCGTCGACCTACCTTTCGTGAAACCAAACTGGTGACTATGTAAAATCCTATTTGAGTTAAAATGTGACAGCATCTGGTCTAGCATGATTTTTTCATAGATTTTGCTCAATGCTGGTAATACAGATATTGGTCTATAGTTAGAGGGATCGCGTTTACTACCCGATTTGAAAATTGGTACAACTTTACTATGTTTCATTAAATCAGGAAACGTACCAGTGTCCAGACATTGATTAAATATGCCTGTTAGGACAGGGGCAATAGTTTCAATGATATCTCCCAGAACCTTAACAGAGATGCCCCATAAATCTTCAGTGTTTTTTGAGTTAAGACTTATCAAACGCAACGTAATGAAAATAAATGATTTAAGGAAAGGGTCAAGCACCAATTATGTTTAGTTGACAATCTCAAATCCATTGGTTCAAACGACAAATTTGTTTTTAATTTATTATTTTAAATTAAGCCAAATGACAAGTTGATATACAAACATAATATACAAAATGGCCCTTCAACCAACCAAGGTAAAGTCGGTGTCGCTTGAGCACTTTTGGTGAGTACCGATTTTTCAACTCAGTACAAATAAATCATTTGTGCAAGTGACTTTTTTTCATCCTATAGAAATGAAACTAAGACCATTCGAAAGAGAAAAATTAAAGTAATAAAAGCTAAAACCCAACTAGGACTACAAAGGTATAAACAAGACACCACTGACAGACAAATTAAAAATCCGGAGTCACACGTAATCTGTTCGATTTATGCCCTAACACGTGTTATTCCTTTATTACTCTAATTTTTTTTTAAATTCTTTTGGGGTTATAATATATATATTTTTGAAATATGCTCATTATCTGTACACTATCATTATCTCATTATCACAGCACGGTACGATTAAACAATTTTTTTTTTAGTTCCTGTCAATATGTCCTCTAGAGGGCGCCATTTTTTATTTAATGTGACGTCACATAGCCTATAACCAGCGGACGATCAAGACGCTTCCAACGATACCTCATTTGTCAAATTGTGATGAGTCGTTTAGAAGATATGAGGGAACAGATTAACATACATACATACATACATACCGGTCAAAATCATAACCCTCCTTTTTTCTTCGCCGTAGTCGGGTACAAATAGTGAAGTTGGGGTCAATAAAAAAGTTAAAATCGCAAAATATGGTGCTTGACCCCTTTTGCCTTTTTACCGTCGATATACATTTTTTCTAATTATCTTGAAAATGTATAAATAAAATGTAGAGATATCCCTTCGGGGAATACACGCATGATATTATGTTATGTTGGGTATCAATAAGTAACTAATTAGGTGAGAATAGGCAAAAATATTGAAGGATGATATGGCACGTTAAGCAGTTGGTCCTGGCTGTCATACATAGATCTTTGCCAGTCGTTACGGTTAGTCAGAAGTTCAAAAGCTTGACGGTAGAACACTGTTTAGGTAATTTTCTCTTTTTTGACTTGTTTCCGTTTCTTTCCTCTTTAGGGGTATGAGGAACAGGGTGTAAAGTTCACTCATACTCCGTAGAAAAGGGAGGATCATCCAACCAGACGGATGTTGTGTCTGGTGGGCAACTGCTCAACGATTGATGTTGGGTTCTTGTATATATGTCCACTGCATGGTAAACTTTAATTGCGCGATGCAGGATTTATGTGACGTCTGTCTGACGTCAGCTCTTTGATGCGTAGTTCGCATGTGGCGATGTAGATACCGCCACACCTCTATTACTCTCAACGTCTCTCTGCGTCTATTGTATTTATTTTATAATAGATTTCCAGAAAGTCACGCCTGAATCAATTATCTATCTCTATTACTCTAATTTATTCCAGCTTTGTTAATACTCTTCTCTTCCTCGTGTGGTCGGTTTATCAACTATAATACATCTTCGACCATAATTTGTACTTCGTTCATAATTTGTAATTTGTCATAGCAGTTTGATTCATTAATATTATCTAACGAATCACTTTTATTTTCTTCATCTTATTTAAGTGACATCCATCCAACTGACGCACTTCTTCCTTATCAGTCTGATCCAAGCTTGTTTTTTCGTGTCCACGATCATCTGTGGCCATTTGCAATTTCTACACCATAATCAATAGTCGACCGATCTACACGAGTACCGTGACATAACTGGACAACCAGTCTTACCAAAGGTTATCGTTTTACCCAGTAACTAGGTTCTAGAGGTCAGAAAGGCAGTAGCTCCATATAAAATACTGGTATTCAACTGCATTCGGTTAGACTGGAAGCCGAACCTAACAAAGTTGGGAAAAGGCTAGGCAGATTGATCGAAATAACAAAGTTACCAATTTAGAGCCTATACTACCTCAGCTGAAATTCTGAGGTGCTGGAGAGGTGCTGGCGGGTACGAGTTTACGGTGAAAATAATGGTAATAAAAATAAAAATAAACATTAGACCTGCTTTATAGTTAGTTCAGTAATTATTATGCAAAGTTTAATGATCTAATTTGAAGTATTTTTTAATACAAGCTAGTTTATAGTTCGGTTGTAACATTGTACCTAGCATCAATCCTCAATTAATGCTGCAGTATTTCTGACATAGAGGATCATGCTAAGCATTTTGAGGTTGTATAGGCTCTGAAGTGCGAGATAAATGGGCAGATATAAAGACAAATGATTATAAAATGGTAGATCCAGCTTGTCATGTGTCATAAGATGACGGTTCCTTATTACATTGACAATAATACAATTTTCGTTTTTTAAATGTTAATTCGACTTCTCTTAATTCTTTCAGGCCGTAAGTAAAAATGAGTAATTTAATAATTAAAAACGGAGACACACTAAAATATTAAAAAAGAAGGCGGTGGTAGATAGTAAGACACTGCTTAAAAATCTTAGTAGGTACACTTTTTCGGCCGTTATTTTTTATTTTGACATATTAATCTGATACCGCTTTATATTTTCAGGATGTAAGTACCTACCAATTAAGTCTCGTTGGTCTAGTAGCTGGAAACTCTACTGCTGAGCATGAGGTCCCGGGTTCAATTCCCGGGTCGGGTAAAGTGATATAAGGTTTTTCCATCTAAAATTTCGTAGGAGCAGTCTTTTTTTTTTTTTTTTTGTTTGGAAAATCATCATATGACTTCTCCCGCTCTGGGCGGAGCGGAAGGGCATGTCAGACTCTTACTGGCTAAAACCCACCCGTATTCCTTCAGTTGCCTATTGCCAGGGTACCGGTATCCCTTTCGGACTATTCCGCAACCCTGGCAGGCATCGGTCCTAACGGACCCCGTCAGGTGTGCTGACATCTCTTTGAGGCGCGCGTGGAACACGACGCGCCATCGACCCGGGCCTGGTCCTTATCGGACGGCGAGCTACCCATTGCTCGCCGTCCGCAAACCCACGCCTATGGTGGCCGGGAATCTGCCTGGGATTCCCGACGCCCAGGGTGTCTCCAGCGGCGGCGGTTAGGGGCGTGAGGGCGCAGGCTTTGCCTCTCCCTCACGCGTTCCGCCTCCTCCTTCGCGAGCATCACTGCTTCGCAAAAGGAGGTGACCGCCTCCCATGCCCTCTCGCTCCGTACCATGGTCTGGACCAGGGCCGGACGCGAGAGCTCAGTGCCGCCAATCGCCTCCACGAGGACACGGCGGTGCTCCGCCCAAGTAGGGCACACCTCCACCGTATGCTCCACCGTGTCCTCCGGACGATCCGCACAGTGGTGACACCCGGGCGTTTCCTCCCGCCTAAACCTGCACAGGTATCGTAGGAGCAGTCTGGAGTTTGGATTTCTGCCTGGTTGATGACAATAGGCACGCCCCCTATTACATCGAACTTGAACATAACTGGCGAAATATGAGTCCAACCCTCGGGGAATACCTACATGCATGTTGTTATGTTAAGTATCAATAAGTTACTAAATAGATGTGAGAATAGGCAATAATATTGAAGGATGATCATAAACTGGCACGTTAACCAGTTGGATCTATGAATGACAGCCGGGAGGCTGTCATTCATAAATCTTTGCCAGTCGTTTCGGGAAGTTTTATTTTTGATTAAGTTTTATTTAGATAAGTTGACGTCAGATTAGCAGTCACTTCATGTAAAATACTTGTATTCAGCTGCATCTGGTTAGACTGGAAGCTGACCGCAACATAGTTGAGATAAGGCTAGACAGATGATTTCAATAACAAAAGTTACTAATTAATTGAGAGTTAAAATGGTCAGTAATATTGAAAGATATTCATAAAATGGCAGATACAGTATGTCATGTGTCTTACGATGACGGTTCTAGTTTTTTAAATGTTAATCCGACTTCTCTTAATTCTTTCAGGTTGTAAGTAAAAATGAGTACCTAATTTAATAAGTTTACTTTGTTTAATTTCAAGCTTTTTAGTTCTAATATTACTTTATATATATTTGGTATTAACTCATTACTAGCTCCTAATTGATACCATTATTGTTATAATTTATTTAAAAAACATTCCCCTCCCTTTTTTCTGTAGGTATTTCCAGATGAAATATATAAAAATTATATAGCCTATGTCGCTCCCACAATTAAGACGAACCTGGCGACACCGCGTATGTTAAAATCCATCAAGCCATTCAGGCTACAGAAAGAAATAGACATACATACATACAAAAATACATACATGCTCTTGAAAAACATTACCCTCCTTCTGGAGCAGTCGGATAAAAAGAATATCCAATAAAATAAAAATAAGACGATGATAAAGCACTGCTTTAAAAGCTAAATAAGTGCACTTATTTCGGCCGTTATTTGTGGTGTTAAAATTATAATATGGTTTCGCTTCATATTTTCAGGCAGTAAGTACCAATCAGTCTGTTTGATCTAGTGGTCGAAAGCACTTCGGCTGAGCGTGAGGTCCATGGTTGATGGCAATAGGCTCGCCTCCTGTTACGTGGGACTTGAACATACCTGGCAAAATATGGGTATACTGAGCCTAACCCTTCGGGGATTACACGCATGATGTTATTTTAATTACCAATAAATAACTAAATAGATGTGAGAATAGACAATAATATTATTGAAGAATGATCATAAAATGGCACGTTATGCAGTTGGTCCCGGCTGTCATTCATAGATCTTTCTTGGTAGTCAGAAGTCCAAAAGTCTGGCAACCAGTCTTACCAAGAGGTATCGTGTTACCCAGTAACTGGGTTGTGGAAGTCAGAAGTCGCTCCACGTAAAATACTGGTATTCAGCTGCATCCGGTAAGACTGGAAGCTGAACGCAACATAGTTGGGATAAGGCTAGGCAGATTGGTTGAAATAACAAAAGTTACCTACTAATTAAGTGCGAAATCAAATGTGCAGTTATATTAAAAGATGATCATAAAATGGAAGATACAGTATGTCATGTGATGACGGATGCATATGTTGAGAATAATAATTAATGCATTTTCGTTTTTTAAATATAATCCGATTTCTCTTAATATTTTCAGGCCGTAAGTAAAAATGAGTAATTGAATAAGTTTAAAAGGATACCCAGTAAAATGAATAAAAAAGAAGTCTGTGTTAGATAATAAAACTTACAAATCTAAATAGGTACGCTTTTTCAGCTGTTATTTTTGGTGTTAAATTTTTAATTGATTTGCTTTATATTTTCAGAAAGTAAGTACAATTTTAAGTCCCGTCGGTCTTGTAGTTGCAAGCGCTATTGCTCAGCATGAGGTCCCGGGTTCAATTCCCAGGCCGGGCAAAATGTTATTGGGTTTTCCATCTGGAATTCCTTAGTAGCATTCTGGAGTCTGGGTTTATGCCCAATTGATGTCAATACGCTCGCCCATTGCATGGGACTTGAACATAACTGGCAAAATATGGGTGTACTATATCCGGGCTTTGAGTGTCCGTATCTTGGTTGCGATTCGTTCATGTCTTTGGGAAAATTGAAGGTTTTGTCTTTGCGATTATGGACGAAGTTATGATAACGAACAACTACCGGATATGATATATTGTGAAGGACGGCACGGTGTATGATATGAGTCGGGCATGCCAACGTCCGGGGGAATCAGTCGGACACACTCTTTCTGGATGTTCTGGTCTGGGTAACGCAGACTACTTGCAGTGGCACAACCTTGTAGCCAGGATAACCCACCAGTAACATGCTCTGAAATACAGTCTTGTGGAATCGGATGTACTGTACCATAGGTATATGCCTGACGCAGTTCTCGAAAATGGCAATATCACGATGTACTGGGATCGATCTATCATCACTGACAGGACTATTGTTGCTAATAAGCCATAGTGGTGATAGATCGATTAGACTGTCGCACAATGATTATACGAGAACCTCTTGAAAGCTGAAACAGATAAGCAGATTAAGTATCTTGACCTGACATGTGAGGTTGTCGACATGTGGGATGTGGATGCAGAATCATTGTGCCGATAGTCGTGACGACCAATGGCATAATAGCCAAGAATCTCGACCAACACGTGAGGAGGCTCTCGTTAGGCGGCTGGATCAAGAGCTTGATCCAGAAAGCAGTACTTCTGGACACGGTGCGTATCGTTAGGTTCCTATCTCGGGAGCCCTAACCGCCGTTAGCTTGGACCCTGTTCCCGATGCCGGTGGGCTACTATTTTTTTATATTTTTATATTCTAATATTTAAAAATGTAATTTGTATGTAACTTTATGAAATAAAAGAAATAATAAAGATAATAAACCAGTAATATTGGAAGATGATCATAAAATGGCAGAAACGGTAGGTCACGTGTCATCCCTGCAGACTCTCCATCGGCATACAGGCCTATTGTGCTCTTGGACGAGGCGAGCAAGTTATTAGAGAGAATAATTGCTGACCGCCTCGTTCGGTACTTGACTGATGTGGGGCCAGATTTGGCGGATAACCAGTTTGGTTTTCGGCGGGGTCGCTCCACCGTGGACGCCATCATGCGCTTAAGAGCTCTAGCGGAGGAAGCAGTTTCCCAGGGTGAGGACGTCTTGGCGGTGTCTCTGGATATCGCCAACGCCTTTAACACCCATTCTTTTTGTTTTGTTTTTTTGGGTGGGAAATCATCTTGAAGCTTCATCGCTCTGGGCGGAGCGGAAGGGCGTGTCAGACTCTTACTGACTAAAACCCACCCGTGTTCCTTCAGTTGCCTGTTGCCAGGGTACCGGTATCCCTTTCGGACTATTCCGCAACCCTGGCAGGCATCGGTCCTAACGGATCCCGTCAGGTGTGCTGACATCTCTTTGAGGCGCGCGTGGAACATGACGCGCCATCGACTCGGGCCTGGTCCTTATCGGACGGCGAGCTACCCATTGCTCGCGGTCCGCAAGCCCGCGCCTATGGTGGCCGGGAACCCACCTGGGATTCCCGACGCCCAGGGTGTCTCAGGGTGGCCCAGGGTGTCGGCGTGAGGGCGCAGGCTTTGCCTCTCCCTCACGCGTTCCGCCTCCTCTTTCGCGAGCATCACTGCTTCGCAGAAGGAGGTGACCGCCTCCCATGCCCTCTCGCTCCGTACCATGGTCTGGACCAGGGCCGGACGCGAGAGGTCAGTGCCGCCAATCGCCTCCACGAGGACACGGCGGTACTCCGCCCAAGCAGGGCACACCTCCACCGTATGCTCCACCGTGTCCTCCAGACGATCCGCACAGTGGTGACACCCGGGCGTTTCCTCCCGCCTAATCCTACACAGGTACCTCCCGAAGCTGCCATGTCCGGTGAGGACCTGCATCAGGTGAAAGGTGAGGACGCCATAGCGCCTCTCCAGCCACTCCTCAAAGAGGGGACTTATCGCCGCAATTGTGGTGTGCCCAGCACTGGGTTGCGACAATCACACTCTCCATGAGATCCTGCCGGAGCTCTGTCCGCTGTACCGCGATTTCTCGCGGCAGCGGAGTTACGCCCCGGCGCTTCATCTCCTCGCACCACTCCCAGATGTGCGCGAGGACCTTCGCCTCCAAATCTCATGGCGGTAATCCGGCAAGGAGGCTCGCCGCCTCACGAGAGACCGTGCGGTATCCCCGGGCCAGCCGAATGGCCATGACCCTTTGGGACGCGTTCAACCGGCGGGCTGGCCGCAGCCTAATGGAACGCGCCCACACCAGTGCCCCGTAAAGGGCCATGGACCGCACGACCCCCGCGTAGAGCCTCCGGCAGGAGGCGTTTGACCCCCCAAGATTGGGCAGGAGCCGTCCCAAGGCGCCCCCAGCCCAGTCCAGCCTGTGCTTGTCCCTGCCCCTGGCTTTGCCAGGCTTCGGTTGAGCGCAGGCCTTACTCCCGATCCGATGGCCGGCCGGCTTGCCTGCCGCCGCACATACGACGCAGTGCGGCGTGGCCTTGCACGTGCTGGCCTTGTGACCGGGCTGACCGCAGCGGTAGCAGGCATCGCTGCGGTCAACCTCGGAGGTGCATTTAGCTCCCACGTGGTTGCCCACATGGCGGCGGAAGCACCTCTGAGGTCTGGGTTCCAGTTGCAGTTTGACCTGCGTGGAAACCCAGCCCACCAATAGCCGTTGGCCCTCCCCGGCTATTTTCTTGGCCACCGCCACGGGGTAGCTAACCGTAACGGCTTGCATACCCTTGTAGTCAGGACCGATGGTGCCCGCCTTAACCTGCTCGGCAGAGCACCCCCCAGTCCTGACGACGGCGGCCACCACCTGTGCCTTCGTCACCGAGTCATCCAAGCCCTGGATACGCATTTCAGCGCACTTAGTCGGCCTGGACACTCGGGCCTCGTCCGCGTTTAGGGACGCCCTGAGCTTTTCAGCCAGGGCGTCAGCAGCCGGGCCACCAGACGAACCGGGGAACTCCAGCATCCGAGCCCCTGTGGCAGCAATCCTCAGTCGGATGCCACTGGCCGCACCGAGCTCACCAAGGTCGACCACCTCCACCACTTTGGCGAAGACGTCCTTATAGGACACGCCCTTCTTTGCCGCTTCCGGCTGTAGCGTGACCACTACAGCTGCGGACTTCGGGGCGTGAAGCCTTGCCACGACGCTTCGCTCCTTGCGCCGCTGCCGCCTCGCCTTCTTCTTGTTGGCCGCCCTTGCCTTCTTACCCGCCCTCCCCTTCTCCCCAACCACTTGCCATTCGGCATCGGCTGGGGGGGATATAGGAGGTGCGGGTGCGGTCGAAGGTGGTGGGGGCCAACGTTTAGCCTTGGCTAAACGAGCCGGGGCCGGGGCCGGGGCCGAGGCCGAGGCCCGAGCTGGCGCCTGCTTAGCCGCCCCGCCCTTCTTTGCCACCCCGCCTTTGTTCTGCCTCGACGAGGCTTTAGCCGCAGCAGATCCGGCGGCGACGACGGCATATGTCGCCTCCTTCTGCTGGCCGGAGGCCGGCTGTCTTGCCGTCAAGGGGGGATGCAGGACGATGGCCTCAAGGGTGGAGAATCTTCTCCGCATTTCGGCCATCTTCCGCTGCATCAGGGTCAGAACCATGTCCTCAGCAGCATCAGCAACGGGCCGCCCCTGCCCATGCTGCTGCCCCCTCTCCGGCACCTCCCGGGTGCTGGCTCCTCGGAGCAGGGCCAGTTCCGCTCGGAGCTCCGCATTCTCCTTTCGGAGAAGCTCCATGGCGGCCATCAGGCGTGCGACCTCCGCCCGCATCTCGGACACTCCGTCCGACGGAGTCCCCCTGCGGGAGGCCTCCGCTGCCGCAATTATGGAGGCCGTGGCCTCTGCAATGGCCTTGTCTTTGGAGGACTTAATCCTCTTCAAGGCCACATTATTAATTGCAGAGGCCACGATCTCTGCGAACCCAGCCGCGCCCTCCGGCTTGGAGGCACCAGCAGCACCCGCCAACTCTGAGGGGGCCGCCCTGGGGTTCGGGGCTCGCTGGGCTGGCTCAGCTGGGCTACTTTGGGTCACATCTCCGGCCTCCTTTGTGGCGAGCCCTCTGCTCGCACCCTTCACACGGGTTCCACCCCTGCGGCCGGAGTGTATCTTCCTCCGGCTCGTGGTGCCCTCGTCCGAGGATGACCCCGGGGCGCTTCCGGAAGAACTTTCTCCCGGAAGGCCCCACTAAAACCACTTCCCGCTCTACGCTCGTACACGAGCTAGAGCTCGATGCCACGTCGGACTCCGACCGCGCATCACCTCCTTCATCTCCCTTTCTCTCTCCCTGTCTCTCTTCATTTTTGTTTTTTTGTAAACCATATTTGTTCCCACGAGTAAAAACTTTAAAACTTGCTCAAAAAACTGTGGTTCGCACTAGCGACTGATTAAGCTACCCATCAGCCAAGCTATCAACCTCCCTCACGGTGCGCCGCCGCTTGCGAGGTTTAGGGTAATTTTTTAAAGAAGATTTCTTCCTCGTGGCCCGGGCGGTTAAGCCAAGACCCTCGACCCCCGTCAAATGCCAGAGACATGACCTAGACACTCTTCGGGGCTACGAGACCAACGGTGGCAAAAGGAAGTACTTCCTCCTGCCTGCCCGACGGCAGGGTTAGTGCACGTCGAGCCCGCTCCAGACGCTAAACTTGTACTCCTCCGAGTACACATTAGAGCGTCCCACCGACAGGATATTGGCATGCGGGCAATGCCTCTCCACTAGGTACCGTGTGTATAACACACAGCACCCAATGGAGAAACATTGCCCGCACCCCAGGGTGCACCGTCCCAGAGACTGGCCTTCCCCACGGACGTATCAGTAAGGGAACTCCAGCCCCCGGGCACTCGGGGAGGTTTCCTGTCCACGCACCCCGCCTTTAACACCCTGCCCTGGTGTTGCATAAGGGAGGCACTCGTGTATCATCGTGTGCCTGTCTACCTCCGTCGCATTATCGGGGACTATTTGGCGGAGAGAGCCGTTATCTACCCAGGTCGGGAAGGGTGGAGACGGTGAGAAACGTCGTGCGCTGTTCCACAGGGCCCGGTCCTGGGGCCGGTGCTGTGGAACATTGGGTACGACTGGGTGCTGCGCGGTGCACTTCCCCCCGGTGTTGACGTTATCTGCTACGCCGATGACACATTGGTAATAGCCCGGGGGCAAACTCATCGGCAATCAGCCATATTGGCCACGGCAGGGGTTGCGCAGGTTGTTAGAAGGATCCGGTGTTTGGGTCTCGAGGTGGCTTTGCACATGTATGAGGCTCTCTGTTTCCATGGGCCTCGGAACAAGCCATCCCGGGATTTACATATAGTGGTGGGAGGCGTCCGCATTGGTGTCGAGTCGACGATGAAGTACCTGGGACTCGTCCTCGATAGCAGGTGGGACTTCGGGCCGCACATTCAGCCGTTGGTCCCCAGGTTAATGAGCGTTGCAGCTGCGCTTTCGCGACTGTTACCCAATTTGGGGGGGCCCAACGCCTCCTGTCGGAGGCTGTTCGTGGGGATCGTACGGTCCATGGCTCTATATGGGGCGCCCGTGTGGGCGGACAACCTGACGGACCGCAACGTCGCAATATTACGAAGGCTGCAGAGAGCGATGGCTGTTAGGGTGATAAGTGGATACCGTACGATATCCTACGAGGCAGCAACTCTCCTAGCCGGATCAATGCCCTGGGATCTGGACGCGAAAATCCTAGCGTCCTTATATCGCTGGCGGAAGGTGGAGCTAGCGAGTGGTCAGCGTCCGGTTCCCCGGGAATTTGAGGCACGAAGGACCGAGCTCCGGCAGATCCTAGTGGCTGAATGGAGGGATCGACTTGCGCAACCTAGGTGGGGGCTCGCCACAATAATGGCGGTATGGAGCAATGGCTGGAGAGGCAGCATGGAGCCCTCAGTTTCCGGCTGACACAGGTGCTTAGTGTGTTTCGGGAAGTACCTGCGCCGCATAGGTTGGGAGCGGACGCCCGCTTGTCATCACTGTGCGGACTGCTTCGAGGACACGGCACAACATACGCTGGAGGAGTGCTCAGCTTGGGCCCAACAGCGCTGTGCCCTCGTCTCAACACTTGGTGCGGGTGATCTTTCGCTTCCGCTCGTTATTCAGTCCATGATCGGTAGCGAAAACGCGTGGGATGCTGTCGCCTCTTTTTGCGAGGAGGTGATGCATGCAAAGGAGGCGGCGGAGAGGGATAGAGATCATACCCCTCATTCCACCCGCACCGGAAGAGCAGCCGGGCGTTGAAGGGCGCTTAATGATCTCTGGCCACCATAAGGAGGGGCCTGCGGGCGGCGAAATTGGGGGCTGTGTCGTTGTCCGAGTAGTCAGGTCCAAAGAGGTGGCACGCCGTACATCATGCGTGCCTTTATAGGAGGACGTGCGGTCGTGGGATCGGCCGCATTTTGAGATGGGGCTAGGTTAGGAAAAAAAAAAAACTTGTCATTAGATGACGGTTTTAATTTTTTAAATGTTAATCTGATTTCTCGTTATATTTTCAGGAAGTAAGTAAAAATTAGTAATTTAATCAATTATAAAGGATACCAACAAAAATTAAAAAAAATAAGAAGATATCGGTCGTATATAGTAAAACACTGTTTAAAGATCCAAGTAGGAACACTTATTTCGGCCGTTGTTGATTTTAAAATTCTGGAAGTAAATACATTGGGACTTACTTCCAGAATTTTAAAGACAGAGAGTTATTGAAGTCTCGCTGGTCTAGTGATCGCAAGCGCTACTGCTGAGCATGTGGTCCCGGTTTCAATTGCCGAGTCGGGCAAAGTGTTATTGGGGTTTTCCATCAGGAATTTCTCAGCAGCAGCCTTGAGTCTGGGTTTCTGCCCAGTTGATGGCAATAAGCTCACCCATTGCATGGGTCTTGAACATAACTGGAACAATGAGGGTGTACTATATCCTAAACCTTTGGGGAACACGCGCACGATGTTATGTCATGTTAATACGAATAAATTATGAAATACATAGGTGTGAGTATAAGCAATCATATTGAAGGATGATCATAAAATGGCACGTTAAGAAGTTGGTCCCGGCTGTCATTCATAGATCTTTGCCAGTCGTTACGGGTCCAAAAGTCCAAAAGTCTGACAACCGGTCTTACCAAGGAGTATCGTGTTACTCAGTAACTGGGTTGTGGAGGGCATATACTCCATGTAAAATACTGGTATTCAGCTGCATCTGGTTAGACTGGAAGCCGACCCCAGCATAGTTGGAAAAAGGCTAAGAAATTGAAATAATGAATGAATGAATAAAATGCACCGATCCCAGCAGCGTGGTTTAACTTGACTCGATAAATCGAATGAACCCCCAGATTTGCACTAGCATCTGGAGCCTCATGTTGGATGGGGTTTCAGACGCAATTACTTATCAAGGATTAGACCGGGTGGCACGAATAAGGTAAGGAAGACGTGCCCTTAGGATATGAACGGACGCGAGCCATACCCGATATGCATCCTTGAGTAGGCAATAGACTTATCTATGGATGGGTCAACTTTTAATGACGTCACCGCCAGATTGGTTCATGTCCAGCTTCATCGGTGCATCTTTTGGTGCGATTAACTGTTTTCTCGACCCTTTTCTATGTACTGCTATGCTGTGTTACACGTTGCTGTTTCCATTGTCTTCGTCTGGCTACTATCCGTTTCAGGTTTTTAGTAAATTTCTCTAGGAGCTTTCTTAATCTTATCACGGTCTTCAGCCGTCTTCAAATTCACTAATATTTCAATATTATATAAACTTAAACACTTCTTCACAAAAATAGAAACACAAAACTACACTAAGCTTCGAAGTTTTAGGGTTCAAAATCCAATGTCAGAGTCAGGAACAATAAAATCCAAAAGGAATAGTTTGTTGGAAACTGCGACCATTGGCTCACTCCAAATGTCAAAAAAAAAAAATGCGCAATCGCAAGAAAAATCAAACAGTTTTCGAACACTGCAGTGCCCATAATCACACACGTGTTATAGTTTAAAGTTAGTCGAACAAATTGGGAATACAGCATATGAGATGTATGGATTTATAATGAGATCCACTCATGACTTTAGGCAGACCTCTTTAGCAGATCCCTGATAGTTATGGCGGCAAATTAATTGGAATAACTAAAGTTAAAATAAAATGGGCAGGATCATTGAACTAGGATCATAAAATGCCAGATACAGTATGTCATGTGTCATTAGATTATTAGCTTTATTTTTATATTGACAACTAGCTGTGCCCCGCGGTTTCACCCGCGTAGGTCTCGATCCCGTGGGAATATAGGGATAAAACGTATCCTATGTCCTATTCCAGGTCATGGTCTACCCGTGTGTCCATCCTCTCCTCTCTATATTGTAAAGGTTTAGGTAGTGAAAATAAGGTAAACAAATCGTAAAAAGGGTTTTTTATAGTTGACACTTTCTGGTTTAAGAATACGTTATAACAAAATTAAATTTATTTTCGATCATTGGTTAGTTTCCTCTTTTTATTATAGTTTGCTAAACTTTGTCATTTATTCTTAAACTACTCTTCGTAGATGTAACTACTTGAGCATAATTTTTTAGTTAGATTTATTATAATGATATAATATTTTGTAATCTGTCTATTGTAAAGAGAAAAGACAGGTTCCCCAAACCTTTTAGAAAATAAAACGAATTCGATAACGTTACTAAATTGAAGAGTACAACTGTGACGTAGTTTGGCAACTGAAGAGGAAGGTATTAGGCGCCTTTGTTGACAGCGCTAAAATAAGAACAGAAAATGTTTAAATTAGACAAAGTACTTGATACCACTGAACGCTTTATTATTGATGTAACAAATAGTTCATCAGATTCAGATTCAGAATAGAGCCTATTAATATGTGACTCTATATAATATGATTTTAACATTTGAAATAAAAGGTTTAGCATCTATGAGTCACGTGGTTTTTTTTGTTTACCATTTTTAACTACCTAAACCTATGGAGTATAGAGTAGTGAACGTCGCGGCGCGCGGCCTCGAACGAATCGCGTATTGCATTTTTATACTCGTGATAACTTCGAAATTAAATGTCCGATTCGAATGAATTAAATAGTTATTTGTGCAACAAGAGAGCAAAGTTGTTTTTTGGTGCGAGTGTTGATTTTGAATCCCGAGTAAGCGAAGGATTCTATAATTGAATCACTCGCTACGCTAGTGATTCTAGAATAGAATCCTAAGCACAGCGAGGGATTCAAAGGCACGAGATGCAAATAACTTTGGTCTCGTGTAACACATACAACGTTTCACCTCAGCAGCGAGAACATATGAGATATTAGAACATATTAGGGGTTTAAATATGAATTTGCCGTTTTGTACAGAAGAACGGAAACCATTTTTTTTCTTATATTTATTTAATCAAAGTATTTTCCCCATTGTCTACACATTTCTGCCATCTCCTGGGAAGGTCATTTATGCCTTTAGGGACCTGGACTCAACAAACTCAGTGAAGGCATTTTGTATTGAAACCCCTTCATTTCTGTACAGGTTCAACAAGGTAGGTAAGGCAAGCTTCAACACGCGGTTCTCTCTGCAGATTAGTCAAATCATGGGGCACCTATTTTGCAAGCTTTTTGTCTCACCGATTGATGCAAATTGGTCATTATTTTGGATATGCTTAAGCTAACATCAAACCGTGCCGCTAATTCCCTGGTAGTTTGATATGGAGCAGCTTCTACCATCACATCTAATTCATTGTTATTTACCTTAGAGGCTGGTCTTTCTCGGGGTTCATCCTTCAAATCGAAGTTTCCACTACGAAAGCGATTAAACCAAAAACGCACGGTGCGTTCATTAGCCGTATCCTCTCCAAACAACATTGATATTGCGAGCTGTTTCCGCTGCGTTAGTTCCACGTCGGAACTCGTATTCAAAAATTACTCTAATTTTCAATATAAGTACAGTATGACACAACTCACTTGTAGCATCGGCAAAATTCGTAAAACCGATCACAATCCGACCTTTTGTTTTTTTTGTTTTTTTGGTTGGAAATCATCATATGACTTCTCCCGCTCTGGGTGGAGCGGAAGGGCGTGTCAGACTCTTACTGACTAAAACCCACCCGTGTTCCTTCAGTTGCCTGTTGCCAGGGTCCCGGTATCCCTTTCGGACTATTTCGCAACCCTGGCAGGCATCGGTCCTAACGGACCCCGTCAGATGTGCTGACATCTCTTTGAGGCGCGCGTGGAACACGACGCGTCATCGACCCGGGCCTGGTCCTTATCGGACGGTGAGCTACCCATTGCTCGCGGTCCGCAAGCCCGCGCCTATGGTGGCCGGGAATCCGCCTGGGATTCCCGACGCCCAGGGTGTCTCCAGCGGCGGCGGTTAGGGGCGTGAGGGCGCAAGCTTTGCCTCTCCCTCACGCGTTCCGCCTCCTCCTTCGCGACCATTACTGCTTCGCAGAAGGAGGTGACCGCCTCCCATGCCCTCTCGCTCCGTACCATGGCCTGGACCAGGGCCGGACGCGAGAGGTCAGTGCCGCCAATCGCCTCCACGAGGACACGGCGGTGCTCCGCCCAAGCAGGGCACACCTCCACCGTATGCTCCACCGTGTCCTACGGACGATCCGCACAGTGGTGACACCCGGGCGTTTCCTCCCGCCTAATCCTGCACAGGTACCTCCCGAAGCTGCCATGTCTGGTGAGGACCTGCGTCAGGCGGAAGGTGAGGACGCCGTGGCGCCTCTCCTGCCACTCCTCAAAGAGGGGACTTATCGCCGCAATTGTGGCATGCCCAGCACTGGGTTGCGACAATCGCACTCTCCATGCCGCCATGAGATCCTGCCGGAGCTCTGTCCGCTGTGCCGCGATTTCTCGCGGCACCGGAGTTACGCCCCGGCGCTTCATCTCCTCGCGTCACTCCCAGATGTGCGCGAGGACCTTCGCCTCCAGATCCCATGGCGGTAATCCGGCAAAGAGGCTCGCCGCCTCACGAGAGACCGTGCGGTATCCCCGGGCCAGCCGAATGGCCATGACCCTTTGGGACGCGTTCAACCGGCGGGCTTGCCGCAGCCTAATGGAACGCGCCCACACCGGTGCCCCGTAAAGGGCCATGGACCGCACGACCCCCGCGTAGAGCCTCCGGCAGGAGGCGTTTGGCCCCCCAAGATTGGGCAGGAGCCGCCCCAAGGCGGCCCCGGCCCGGTCCAGCCTGGGAGCCAAACGACGGAAGTGCTCCACGAAGTTCCACCGGCTGTCGAGGACGAGTCCTAGATACTTCATCGTCGACTCGACGCCGATGTGAACCCCTCCTACCGCGATTTGGGAACCCGACAGTGACGCGTTCCGAGGGCCATGAAAACACATGACCTCGGACTTGTGCAAGGCCACCTCGAGTCCCAATTGCCGGATTCTATCGACGATTGTCGCAACCCCGCGTGTCGCGAGTTCGGCCGCCGCCTGGTGCGACCTCCCTTGCGCCAGGACCAGCGTGTCGTCAGCGTAGCAAACTACGCTGACGCCGCTAGGGAGGTCGGCGCGCAGCACCCAGTCGTATCCGATGTCCCACAGATGCGGCCCTAGGACCGATCCCTGTGGGACTCCGCACGACATCTCTCGCCGGTTCCACACTCCCTGGTGACCGGGGTAGATGACGGCCCTGTCCGTCCATCCGGTGGTACCGGAGTGCCTCCCTTATGCAACTCCAGGGCAGGGTGTTGAAGGCATTGGCGATGTCTAGAGACACCGCCAAGACGACCCCACCCCGGGCCACAGCATCCCCCGTCGTGAGGGCCCGTACGCGCATGATGGCGTCCACCTAGAGCGCCCTCTGCGGAAACCAAATTGGCTCTCCGCCAAATCCGGCCCCACCCGCACCAACCGCCCGACGAGGCGGTTTGCAATTACTCTTTCAAAGAGCTTGCCCACCTCGATCACAATCCGACCTGAATGCGCCTTCAAAATCATCAATCTTTATTACTGCTTTAGGTGAACATGATCTTTACGCAAACGCAATAACTTGTAAAGTTATAATTACCAAATACATCCGAAAAATTGAAATTAATGAATGCAAATTTTCACATTTATGCTACATCTAAGTTGTGTCGTACTGTAGTTATCTTTACTGTTAAAAGCTGAATGCAAAAGCAAAAATCGAATCTTGTGAAAAAAGTTTCACTCTGGAATCTCACACCGTGATGCAAGTTTAATTTTAACTCAAAGTGGCCAGTACGTTTAAACGGTAATTTCATATTTAAACCCATATTATTGCCTAAAGGTAAAAAATACAACATGTTAAACGTAAACCACATGGTAAACAAACCACATGTACGAGTATATTTGTAAAACGAACAATATGAAAAAAAATAAAGTTAAATTACTTATTACATTTAAAACCTGTATGTGTATCCGAACGTTTTATTGTTTGTTTCTTTTTTTGGGCCTACTAGATATCAAAATTAAAATTGAACTTCGAATCGACTTGTTTCTATCTCTCGCTTTTTTCGTATCGAAGTAAAAGTGACAGAACAAAGTGAAATTCAAATATTTCGAATTTTGTAAGTAGACCCATGACATGTTCTCGGAATTTAGAAAAAAATAAATTAAAAAGATACGTTGTCTCACGCTCGCACCAAAATTGAATTTTGCACACTGTCTGTAGACAGCCAAACCTGCTTGTTTGAGGTGAAAAAGTATTTTACTGCTACATACGTACTCTTGATGTAAAAACTATTTATTTGAATAAGAATTAATATTACGTTGATGAAACTCCTTCGCAAATAATGCATTAATTTCGAACAAATTTGATTTCCATAAAAAAAGGTTATAGTGAGTCAATCTTAAAAGATAGACATATTCTGTCGCGGACTTTTTTTTAGAACTTTTACAGAGGAACAATTCCATGATACATGATAATTATTTGCGTAACTTAAACCGTTTACGCAGCGCAAGCAACAGAGGCTCTGAAAAAGGAATATTTTTTCCGTTTTTGCAACATTTTTCATTTATGCTCCTCCTATTGGTCGAAGCGTAATGTTATATAGCCTATAACCTTCCTCGATAAATGGACTATCCAACACAAAGAATTTTTCAATTCCAACCAGGAGTTCCTGAGATTAGCGCGTTCAAACCAACGAACAAACAAACTCTTCAGCTTTCAGGTTTATAAGTATATATATATATGACGGCGTCAGCGATGGCAGAGCGATAGTTGCCGTCATCATCTCGATTCGGTGGTACGGACTCTATAGTGCAGGTTTACAATAAAACACGATTATACAGCAAATCAGTTAGTTTCACTTTCAGGACAATCATCACAGTAGGTACATTACTAACAATGTTCACGCACTACTTTACACCTTCGGGCAAAGCGACAGTTTCGCATAGTAGAAGTGGAGGTCTGCATCTGTTCGTTGCCCTCACAAGACTGACTCGTCGCTCCGCTACTTCTCTTAACACGACTCTGTCCACGTGACGCCCCACTCTAGCGAGCGCGTCACGGCGTTTACCCTCTCCTTAGTACTACAATAATCAATTGAGACACTATTATCGCTCAACTTTCATAATCTACGACACGGCCATACTGACAAGTCACACGTCCTCGTGTGCTGTATTACCTGGCGACAAAACAAAATGCATTTGTAGACAATATAAGATAGCTCGGCCTACCTGACCTCAAATAAAAAAGTCACATGAAATAAACTAGAACACAATATCAATGCACCAAGTAAAAACAAAATAGTCTACTTATTATCAGCCCTTCTCGCTGGTAATGTCTGATGCATCACACACAGCCCTTCTCGCTGTCGTGTCCAAAATAGATGGGACAGTACCAGTCCTAACACCTGGCAAGTCCAGTACCAGAAAGTCAGTATAAGTCCTTCACACTGATAACCCTTAACAGGACGCATGTTACCGGGCCTTCTCTCCGGTAAGTCGTCCGCTTAAGACATACTTTGTGCATTTACATCAATCGGAACGAGTTGATGGGCCTTCACCCGCATCATCTAGATCCAATTCTTCACTAATTACGTCTAATTCGCTGGGGACATGACCTTGTGGCATCCTTCTTATGCGATCATGAGCATACTTGTATGTTCTGTTGCCAGTTAAAGATTTTAAAACATAGCGATAACCTTCCAAAACTTCCGCTACCTTAAACGAACATCAGAACTTCCGATCTAACTTAGGGTGATATGATAACTAAGAGGGACTTGACCCTTTAAAATCTGTTTTAATTTTCAAGCAATTTGGAACTAAAGATTTGAAAATGAAAACTAGGCTAACCTACGAATTTAAACTATCTAGTTTCGAGATTACCGAGACCAAGCACAACGATTTCAAATTGAATTAATCAAATAAAACAAAACCACAGGTATCTCATTCGCGGTCAACAATCACACACAGACACACAATTCCCCACGGGAATACCGAGTCGTCCCTGACTCTACGGTCTTGGTTTCAAGGCTAAACCCGACCATACTACCCAGAGCTACCGCAGCACACCCTGGCTCCGATACTCTGGTACGGTCTCCGACCCAACAAATCGAGAACCTGGTTACACAATCTAAAGTGATGTCAAATCATCATCTATTTCGTCTATAATCTCAATTGGTACTTGGCCTTCGGGCATCTTCCTAACATGGTTATGATCCCATCATACTTTTTAACCAAAAGGGCCGGACTAGCAAACGGCAAACTACTGGGTTTCATTATTTTAGCTTCCAACAATTTGTTAACCTTATCGCGCATGATTCGACGTTCGTCCGGAGACAGTCTGTAAAGACGTCTTTGCACCGTACAATTAGGGTCGATCAATCTCAAGTCCAACGCACCAAAGTTTACACGTGTGGTCGAAAAACCGTTAACAAAAAGTCAGTATAATTCTAAGATATTTACAAGGTCACTTCTTCTATCAAATGGTAAATCAGTGTCAATTTTATCACAATTATTATTTAAAGCCGTATAGCGTTATAGTTCTCTCTATTCAAAATTAATTCGTTTGCAGTCATACTGACACAAAAGCCGTTATTCAAAATCTCTCACCCTAATAGAATGTTACTACGCAAGTAGGCATTGGGCAAAACGTGGAATAGACAACATCGTTACGCTAAAAGATTTGTTCTGCGCTAAATACACGTGTTTGACCAATACCAGTCAATGCAACAACGTTATTAACTCGTTTGCCACTTAATTTGGCTGCACAAGTCTCGTTTACTAACGAGCATTCAGCACCGGAATCAAAACAAAAATCATACGACTCACCAGATTGCTGTAACCGTCCACAAACACCAGCTAGTTCAAGCATCTGTGTGTCGCTCTTCCGCTGCGTCACCGCCTCTAGCGAGACTCGCGCTGCTCACACCGGCCGGCGCCGCGTCGGCGTCGCTCAAACCCGCAGCATTAGTAGACTTCACACCATCCGCGCTGCCGCGCCGACAGTATGACGTTGCGTCCATTTTCGCCACAACGGAAACAAATCACTTGTTCGACTCCACATGATGCATTCGATATCAATTGGTGTGGCAATGAAACATTGCGCGCCAGTGGGAGTCAGATCCTTTATCCCACTTCTGATGACGGCGTCAGCGATGGCAGAGCGATAGTTGCCGTCATCATCTCGATTCGGTGGTACGGACTCTATAGTGCAGGTTTACAATAAAACACGATGATACAGCAAATCAGTTAGCATTTCACTTTCAGGACAATCATCACAATAGTTACTAACAATGTTCACGCACTACTTTACACGTTCGGGCAAACCGACAGTTTCGCATAGTAGAAGTGGAGGTTTGCATCTGCTCGTTGCCCTCACAAGACTTACTCGTCGCTCCGCCACTTCTCTTAACACGACTCTGTTCACGTGACGCCCCGCTCTAGCAAGCGCATCACGGCGTTTACCCTCACCTTAGTACTACAATAATCAATTGAGACACTATTATCGCTCAACTTTCATAATCTACGACATATATATATATGTATATATAAGATAGATAGATAGATAGATAGACGATAGAAGATAGATAGATAGATAGATAATAAAATATAAATAAAAATATTTTTAAAACAAGCGTTTAATGAACTAAGAAGTACTAATAAAAACTTACGTAAACATAGAACTTCAATATTTTCTCAAAAGTTTGAGGTTTATCATTTTTCAAGTTTTTAAGAAAATATTAACGTTCTATATTTAAGTAAGTTTTATTTAGTTCTTTTTAATTCATTAAAAGCTTGTTTTAATTATATGTACTTTTGAGCATTAGAATTTGTTTAAATATGTGTTCTATCCTTACCTTCACAAATCCAACGGGCCCAAAACTACGGGGCTATCTTGTAAGGTTGATGAGTTCCAATGGCTACCTTCTGACTTCATCATCAGATCTTAGGCTGCACCTTTGGCTACAGTTTTTTTTTAAAGACAAAACAAACGAACCCAAGCACAGGGAGGCTATCTTGTATAGTTGAAGAAATCTTTGTCTGTCACTGTCAAAACAAATCCAGTGCCTTGACCACCTTGTAGCTCCATCATCAGACCCTGGACACAACCTAGTGTAATGGCACCTGTCAATACATATCACCTTCCGGCTCCATCATCAGTAAATGGTATCATTTTTTCAAAATGTCTCGGTGGTTATATAAGTATGCCAAGTTTCAGCTCAATCGGATGCCAGGAAGTGCTTGAAAAATTGATGACAATTGGAGTAACCGGAAACACATACGAACAGAGCAAGCTATTATAAAGCTTGTAATAATAAAATGCGTTTTCGTTTTTAGTAATAAAATTTATCTTAATATTTTCAGGCTGTAAGTAAAAATAAGTACCTAATTTAATTAATATAAAAGGATATCCACTGCATTGAAAAAAAAAAATTGAATAGAAAATGAAGTCGGCGTCAAATAGTAAAATAATGCTTAATCTAAGTAGGTAAACGTATTTCGGGCGTTATTTTTGGTGTTAATATTTTAATATGTCTTTGCTTTATATTTTCAGCAAGTAAGTACCAATAAGTCTCGTTGATCTAGATAGAGTTTGCTAGCATTTGTGCTGAGCATGAGATCCCGGGTTCAATTCCCGGGTCACGCAAAGTGTTATTGGGTTTTTTCATCTGGAATTTCTCAGTAGCAGCCTGGAGTCTGGATTTCTGCCCAGTTGATGGCAATAGGCTCGCCCCCTATTACATGGGACTTAAACATAACTGATTAAATATGGGTGCACTATAGCTTATCCCTTCGGCGAATATACGCATCATGTTATGTTATGTTAAAAACCAATAAGTAATTAAATAGGTGTGAGACTTAGCAGTAATATTGAAGAATTATCATAAAATGGCAAGATAAGCACTTGGTCTCGGCTGGCATTCATTGATCTTAGGTCGTTACTGGTAGTTAGAAGTCTAAAAGTTTGACAACCAGTCTTACCAAGGGATATTGTGTTACCCATTACCTGGATTGCAGAGGTCAGATATGCAGGCACTTCATGGAAAATATTATGTAGTATTATCCAAAATAGTCGGAAAACGGCTAGGCAGATTGACTGCAATAACAACATAATTAAGTGCTAGATAAAATGGGCAGTAATATGGAAAGATATACAATGGCAGATGCAGTATGTCATGCGTCATAAGATGACCGTTTATCATTACATTTACCTACAATTATAATAATATTTGAGTTTTTAAATAACTATTAATTTGATTTCTCTGAATATTTTCAGACCGTAAGTAAAAATTTGTACCTAATTTAAAAAGTTAAAAAGGATATCCAATTAAATAAATAAAAAGAAGTCAGTAAACATTACATTATAAAAAAACTGCTTACAAACCTATGTAGGTACACTTATTACGACCGTTAATTCTTGGTTATAAATTTTAATCTGATATCGTTATATTTTCAGCATGTAAGTACAAATAAGTCCCGAATAGCCGCAAGCGCTACTCATGAGCATGAGGTCCCGGGTTCAATTCCCTGGTCGATAAAACTTTTATTGGGTTTTTCCGACTGGAATTTCTCAGTAGCAGTCCGGAGTCTGGATTCCTGCCCGGTTGATGGCAATAGGCTCGCCCCCAATTACATCGGACTTGAACATAACTGGCGAAATATGGCTATACTAGAGCCTAACAATTCGGGGAATACACGCATGATGATATTTTAAGTACCAATAAGTTACTAAATACATAGGTGTGAGAATATTATGCAGTTGGTCCCGGCTGTCATTCATAGATTTGTAGCATCTACATCGTCATAATTATGCGAACTACGCATCAAAGACCTGACGTCACAAATCCTGCACCGTGCATTTAGAGTTTACCGCGCGAAGGACATATATACAAGAATCGAAAATCAATCGTTGGGCAGTTGCCCGCCAGACACAACACCCGTCTGGTCGGAGGATTCTCCCTTATTCTATGGTGGATGAGTGAACTTTACACCCTGTTCTTCTTAACCCTAAAGATCTTTAGCAATCTTTACCGGTAGGCAGAAGTCCAAAAGTCGGGGGGTATCGTGTTACCCAGTAACTGGGTCATGGAGGTCAGACGGGCAATGTTAAATACTGGTATTCAGCTGCATCTGGTAAGACTGGAAACCGAGCCCGTGCTATATACAACCATGCGGTGGAGGTGTGCCCTGCTTGTGCGGAGCACCCCCATGTCCTCGTGGAGGCGATTGGCGGCAATGACCTCTCGCATCCGGCCCTGGTCCAGGCCATGGTACGGAGCAGGGAAGCCGTCACCTCCTTCTACGAAGCAGTAACGCTCGCAAAGGAGGAGGCGGAACGCGTGAGGGAGAGTCAAAGTTTGCGCCCTCATGCCCCTAACCGCCGCCGCAGGAGACGCCCTGGGCGTCGGGAATCCCAGACGGATTCCCGGCCACCATAGGCGCGGGCTTGTAGCTCGCCGTCCGATAAGGACCAGGGCCGGGTCGATGGCGCGTTGTGTTCCACGCGTGCCTCAAAGAGATGTCAGCACAATTGGAACGATGCCTGCCAGGGTTGCGGGAAAGTCCGGAAGGGATATCGGGACCTTGGCAACAGGCAACTGAAGGAACACGGGTGGGTTTTAGTCATTAAAAGTCTGACACGCCCTTCCGCTCCATCCAGAGCGGGCGAAGTCATTTGATGAGTTCCCACACTTAAAAAAAAAGGTAGCAATAATGGTTAGTTACAAGCTTCTACATGTATACATTATAGTTACAAGTACCTACTTTGCGTTGACTAAATGTACGTTAACAGCGAATTTACAAACCATAAGGAAAAAACCGGCCAAGAGTGTGTCGGACCACGCACAATAAGGGGTTCCGTAGTTGGGATGAATTTATCCTATGGACTAATTTAACATTGTAGTTTAATAACATGTTCTCCCATACATTCCAACTGCAATGTAAGTTTGTACGCATAATATTAGGATTTACCATGTTATTTTAAGACCATAGACTTCTTATAGGGTTTGTAATCTGTAACGAAAGAACAATTTTTTATATTTTATTCAACATTTTATACTCAGTAGTTTCGAACATAAGGTCGATTTTCATCAATTTTCTTAAATATCTTTAAAAGTATCTATAGTAAAATTATTAAAAAAAATATGTTTGAAATCCTCACAACAGGCCCTTTCATAATGATATGGCACACGTTCTTCCTTTTGAGGTAAGGAACCCTAAAAAGAAAAAGAGCAATACATAAAAAAGTTAGTCGGGTCGTGCAACATCAATACAGTTAAATCCTACATGAGCCTACATACACTCTTTCTTGGGGTCCCAGCTACAGGAAGTAAGTCGCAAAATTTTTGCATCCGATAAGTCTCTGAGACGATTGCGGAACTTTCTTCCTACTGCCACTAAAACTGCGCTTGCACAATCCCTTTTACTTCCTGACTACGCTGATGTCAGTTATCTCGATCTCACTGAGGCACAACTAGATAAACTTGAGCGACTTCAAAACTTTTGCATAAGATTTAATTATATTTGGCTTGCGCAAATATGATCACATTTCTGAATTTCGTACAAAGCTCAAGTGGCTTCCCATACGTCTTCGCCGGAATGCCCATATCTTATTTCAGCTTTACAGTATTCTGTTCAATCCTACAACCCCCTCTTATTTCAACGAACGTTTCAAGTTCCTTCATGACACATATAATAGATATCTGAGGTCATCGGACAACTTGAGACTAGAGATGCATGCATTCCACCAGTTTTTATGACAAATCTTTTACTATCCAAGCAGTACGGTTATGCCTTGCCCGTGTCGATAAGACGTGCTCAATCTTCGTCCACTTTTAAAATTCTGGTGAAAAAACACTTCCTCTCTCCTTGAACGTCATCATAAATAGTTCCTTGCTCTTGTTTCATGTTTATTGTATATTATTGTATATATTATATATATTTTTATATTTATATAGATAAGATAATTCTTTATGTGTGTATGTATTTATTGTATATGTAAACGGTACACCACTGACTACCTGCAGTATTGTCTCTCCTTCTTACTTTAATCCATCCAAAGGTTGTCTGCAAAAGATCGCTTTTAGCGATAAGACCGCACATTGTGTCACCCTATGTAATTTTTTCTATTTATGTCTGTAATTTTTATGGTGTACATAATAAAGACTATTATATCTATCTATCTATCTACATAACACTACATCTGATAAAATATCACAAACTGAACCATTCATGACTATCTGTAATTCCATATGACATTTACAAAATAATGAAATCCCTAAAAACACTAAAAGTACTGGATATTACAACCTCTTCAATCAAAGAGGTAGCGCATGTTATCAGCCCAGCATTCAGTCATAATTATCATCAATTTGTGTATTGAGCCTAATTGCTATTTTGTAAGATTTGCTTTTTAAGTGATACCTAAGAAAATTTGATAGACTGCATTTTAACATAATTATTGTATGCCTATGCAGGACATAATGGAACTTCAATTTGATACTGCAACACTAAAATGATTTGATTTGATTTGTTACCTCCAAAATATTTCTTGTTTAGGCTCTTTCTAATACTGTGTGCGCTGGTGCAAAATAGATCGATCTCCAGATGAGGGTGCGATGGTAAAATATTGAAGGCTTTAATGCTACGAATGTAGAAGGCGTTGCGCGTGTAATTAGTCGATGCGCATGGTGCCTGCAACAGAGGTCGTCTGCGCAGGTTATTTTGATTAGTTCGAAGAAGTATTTTACTAAGTAGTTCCAGACAATCAATAGAGCCATTTGCTATACCTGCAAAAAACATTAAGTCACTAATTAAATGACGTGACATTTGTTCAATGGTAAGAAATGGTATTCCTTACAACAGGGTTCGTCCACTAAGAATTGTTTTGCCTTAAAGTCTAAATAACGCAATTATTTTGTTCTGAACGGCTTCCAGACTTGGCAAACGTACTCGAGTTGGCTGCGCACGAGGGAACAGTAAACGACTTTTACTGGTTTCAGGCACCGGAAGCTAGAGCAAGCTCTTATAATAAAGCGCAGGGCCTTGAAAGCTTTCTTAACAATGGTGTCTACGTGATCGTCAAAAAGTAATTTACTGTCATGTACTACACGAAGATCTCTGATGCTGCTAGTCTTACTTATGTACATACCATCTAGTGTATTCCCTGAACCGATAGTAGTTTTCTGAAGCCTGTATACTACGGGAAAAAAATTGGATAACATATTGTTGTAACATATTGGTTTTGCAGTATAAAAAGAATCTGTTAAGGTCTAACTGAAGTAGCTCGGTTTCAGATAATGTACGTACAGACCTAAGAACCTTCATAACATTTGCGTATAATAAAAGTTTCTGAAGGAGCACACGGTGATCTATTCGCTAGAAACACTTGCTGTAGTCTGTATATAAAACATCGACCTGGCATCGTTTATCCATCCCAGTGGTTAATGTAAAACCGATTTCTCTTAATATTTTCAGGCCGTAAGTAAAAATAAGTAATTTAATAAATTGAAAAAGATACCTAATTATTAAGATATCTAATTAAGATTGAGAGACACTGAATTTAAAAAAAAATTTAATTAAGTATAATTCTTAAATCTAAGTAGGTACGCGTATTTCATTTTTGGTGTTAAAATGATTTTATGTTGAGTACCAATTGAGTAACTAAATAGGTGTGAGATAATGTAATAATATTGAAGGATGATCATATAATGGCACGTTGCAGTTGGTTCCGGCTGTCATTCATAGATCTTTTCCAGTCGTTAGGGGTAGTCAGAACTCCAGAAGTCTGACAACCTCTCTAACCAAGGGGTTTCATCTAACCTGCAACTATGTTGTGAAGGTCAGATACTGGTATTCAGCTGCATACGGTTAGACTGGAAGCGGACCCCAACATATGTGTGAAAAGGCTCGGCAGATTGACTGAAATAACAAAAGTTACTAATTTATTGCGAGATAAAATGGGCAGTAATATTGAAATATGATCATAAAATGGCAGATACAGTATGTCATGTGTCCTATGATGACGGTTTCATAATACAATGTCAATTTTTCTTAAAATTTTCAGGACGTAAGTAAAAATGAGTAATTTAATAAGTTAAAAAGGATATCCACTAAAATAAAAATAAAAAAGTCAGTGTAAGAAAATAAAACACTGCTTACAAATCTAAGTACCCTAGGTAAACTTATTTCGGCCGTTATTTTTGGTGTTCAAATTCTGGAAGTAAGTAACAATAAGTCTCGTTGGTCGCAAGCGCTACTACCGAGCATGAGGTCCCGGGTTCAATTCCCGGGTCGGTCAATGTGTTATTGGGTTTTTCCATCTGAAATTTCTAAGTAGCAGTCGAGTCTGGATCTCTGCCCAGTTGATGGTAAAAGGCTTGCCCCATAACTGGTGAAATGTGGACGTACTATAGCATAACCCTTCAATGAATACACTCATAATGTACCAATAAGTAACTTAATAGGTGTGAGAATAGGCATTATGATTGAAGGACGATCATAAAATCGCACGTTAAGCACTTGGTACCGGCTGTCATTCATAGATCTTTGCCAGTCGTTACGGGTTGTCAGAAGGCCAAAAGTCTGACGTCCAGTCTTACCAAGGGGTATCGTTTTACCCAATAACTGGGTTGTGGAGGTCAAATATTTTATTAAACTTTATGCACAAGTAAAAAAAATACTGTACAAAGGCGGACTTAATGCCTGAGGCATTTTCTACCAGTCAACCTTAGGGTGATGCAGAGACAGAACATGGCAGGTGCAACATATTGATATTCAATATTCATTTATTCATCAAATATAAGCTAACAGTTTACACCAAATCGCTTATATCTATGCTAATTCTACAAAACATTTTATTTTTAAATTAAAACTTCTTAGACTAAACAACAATTATTTCTTGATATTTAAATAAATATACACAATGTTTAGCGATTGTCCTTTGAGAGTCAAAAAATTAATCTGCTTCAGGAATATATTCTAGAAAGTCATTTATTAACTTAATTGCTCTAGCAGTGGGAGTGGTGTTAGTTCGGGGAGCACGCCATGTGGACGGGTAGCAGAGGAGTCTATGTTGTCGTCTCACAATAGCACGATCTCAAAAGTAGTTCACTGGTTTAATGTTAATAATTTACTCCTTAATGAAAAAAAAACCAAATGCATTAAGTTTACGCTACCTCACGTTAGGCAGGTGAAAACTAATGTGTTGATAAAGGGCGAAGAATTGAATCCTGAAGATAGCACAATATTCTTAGGCTTAACTTTAGATGCTAAGCTTCAGTGGGGCCCACATATAGATAATTTGTCAAAAAAACTAAACTCCGCGGCATATGCTGTTAGAAAAATTCGTAATTTAACTGACATAGAGACAGCCCGTTTAGTGTACTTTATTTATTTTGATAGTGTAATGTCGTACGGTATTCTATTGTGGGGAAATGCCGCCGACATTCAGACTATCTTTGTTTTGCAAAAAAGAGCTGTTCGATCAATTTATAAATTAAGTCCGAGACACTCTCTCAGAGAGAAATTTAAGGAGATAAATATAATGACAGTCAGTGCCTTCTCAGTATATTTTTGAAAATCTTTTATATGCCCATAAAAATATAAAATTGTTTAAAAAATACAGTGATATCCATAATATTAATACTAGGAACAAAGACAAATTTGTTGTACCTACAACTAGGCTCAAGAAAATAGGTGGCTCGTTCAGATGTCAATGTATACGCTTTAACAATAAACTTCCAAGCCACGTACAAGATCTTAGCCTTAATAAATTCAAAACATTTATTAAAAGTAAGTTGTGCCAAAAAGCGTTTTATACCACTAAAGATTACATTGAGGACAAAAAGGCTTGGGATTGAGCTGCTCCAATTTTTTTTTTTAATTTACTTATTGAATTTTGTTATTTTTGATAACTTTGTATTTTATTATATACATATATAGTGACATGAAATTTACTTTGTGAAGTATAATATTAATATTATTTTAATTATTGTGAATTTGAGGACTATGTGGATTATATATTTTATTTATCTGGCAGTTTGAGTACTACAGGCGGCCTACCCAAATGTCCTTTCTTTGGTATTGTTCGTCGAGTCGTTGAGCTCCTTAAGTTCTGAGTTGAGCTACACGATGACCGACAAATGCGTGCACTGACTGGACAGGTCCACTCAAATCTGTATGGTTCTTTCCTCAAAAGACCATCTCAGACAAATCTACATGGTCCTCAAATGATCTGACCAAGATTATTTCTGGATTTTATATTCACATTGACATATTATGTATACCTACAATGACATGAATTATTTACTTTGTAAAGTATTATATTATTTTAATTATTGTGAATGTGAAGACTATGTGGATCATTCTTTTCTTTTTATTATTTATTTTTCCTTAGTTTTAATTAATCATGGTCTGGCAGTTTGAGTAATTTATGCGGCCTACCCAAATGTCCTGTTTTTGGTATTGTTCGTCAAATCGTTGAGCTCCTTAAATTCTGAGTTGAGCTGCACGATCACTGACAAATGCGTGCACTGACTGGACAGGTCCACTCAATCTGTGTGGTTCTTTCCTCAAAAGACCATTTCAGACACCAATCTACATGGTCTTCACATGATCTGACCAAGATTATGTCTGGACCGTAAAAGAGACTGTGACCTCTGAGTTTGTTTCGGCCTTTCTTCTCAGAGTAGTCAGATAGGAAACGCCGACCTCATCTAGTTTTAAAAATGTGTTTGACGTGTAAAAGTGTTTGTACAAACCTACTTACAGAAATAAATCATTTATCATTTATCATTTACAACGCCACGCATATACTGGTCAGGAACATAAATAAATTTATTGACTCTCGTAGAATGGGACTATCCATCTTACCTACTAAAATTAGACAATAATTAATTATAAGTGTGGATTCTCGCCTGAATTTGAGTGTGTCTAAACCCACCATTCCTGACACGAACAAAGAAGGATATAGAAAGGGGTAGTATCCATATTGGCGTTTGTATAGGTAACTACAGAATTTACGTTGAATTTTTTCTATTATAATAGTGTACAATGACTCTTGAGGACTCCAAACTATTGCATTATATTCTAATTTACTACGGACATAGGCATTATATATTTGTTTTACAACTTGAGTATTCTTAAACTGTGATGATAATCTAATGATGAAACCAAGACATTTATTAGCGTCTTTGCAAGTTTTAAGAATATGCTCGTGAAAATTTAATTTGCTATCCATTATTACTCCCAAATCCCGGATCGAGAAAACACGTTCCATTGACGCGCCAGCAAGATTATAATCATTTCTAGTCGGATTACGAGATCGGGAGAAAGTTATAGTCTTACACTTAGAATTATTAAATGGCAATTTATTTTTTATACTCCATTCAACCACAGCGTCAATATCATGTTGTAGCGCCTCACAATCCTTAGCGTCGGTTACAGAGAGGTACAATTTTAAATCATCAGCAAACATAAGGCATTTTGCGTTAGAGATAACAGCAGGTAAATCATTGATCACTATTAAAAATTGTGTAGGACCAATGGTACTACCTTGACTTACCCCTGATCTAGTAAAATACTCTTCCGACTTATATCCTTCTACCTTAACAAACTATTTACGATCTTTTAAGTAGTGGGCCATGAATTTTAAGAGAGAAGTTGAGAATCCTAGTAATACAAATTTATTTAAAAGCACATCATTATCTACAAGATCGAAGGCTTTCTTGAAATCAAAGTATGCGGCGTCCACCTGGCAATCAGACTTAACTCTACTATTTATATAATCAACAAATTCTATATGATTAGTCACCTTGGAGCGCCCAGGACGAAACCCATGCTGGCAATCACTCAATTGTCCTTTGATTTGTTTACAAATAGCGTTATTAAGAATAGATTCAAATATCTTCCCAAATACACACAATATAGCAATAGGTCTAAAGTTTGTTATTTATTTATTTATTTACACAACTCTTACCTACCACTACCATTACAGATCTGCGATCCAATGCGATAGAGAGGCCTTACATGCAAAATCCTTAATCTATATCCTATAAAATTACATACTATATACTAAATTTTAACCTACATCTAAATAACATATTATAAATAATGCAGCTTTTGCGAACTCACTCAAGTTGCACCACAATACATCCACCCTCTCGTGAACCTCGTTAACCACACGCATGGCTCTAGAGAGAGGAGTCCTCGCCAGTAGGTTGGTTCTGGCTGCAGGGACAGCAAGCAGGGGCGGGCGCCGCCGCCTCCACACGTACCGGTCACGCACGCAAAGTTCCAGGTGCCGCAGCACTCCCGGGTAATGCGCCCAGCCACGCAGTAGCTTCACTACATACGCTGCGAGTGCAAAGTTCCGTCTCAACTTTAGCGCGTTGTACCCTACCATACCCAGTACAAACAGTGTAGGGTACATCAATGGGTAAAAAGGATATACCCCATACAGCTTGAAATACTTGTCTAGTGAACTTGTTTTGAACACGTTCCAACATAACACTATATTTCGCCTCATAAGGAGCCCATATGACTGCACTATGTTCAAGGTGACTCCTGACTAGCGCATCATACAACACCTTGAGTGTCGTGATGTTGGTAAACCCCTGAGCCTGCCTGAGTACGAAACCTAGGTTTCGGTATGCCTTCTTACATATCTTATTGATATGCTCACTGAAGGTTAGGTTCTGAGTGAAGACTACCCCTAAATCTCGTACTTGCGACACTCGTTGCATCGGCACATCCTCTACCTTGTACTGATAATCCAAAGGAGTCCGGGTGCGAGTGAAAGACATCACCGAGCATTTAGCTACATTAAAATGAAGTTTGTTGCCGATGCTCCACTCGACCACTCGGTTGATGTCGTCCTGCAGACGTTCACAAT
This sequence comes from Lithophane ornitopus, assembly GCA_948473465.1. Lineage (NCBI taxonomy): Eukaryota > Metazoa > Arthropoda > Insecta > Lepidoptera > Noctuidae > Lithophane > Lithophane ornitopus. The sequence continues at coordinate 9,841,206 of OX419642.1, read as the reverse complement.
CCTTGTGATCCCTAACCTCGAGCAGCAATTTCAGGTCATCTGCAAAAAATAAACAAGTCCCATGTCTGACGACCTCCGGTAAGTCATTTATCATTATAATAAACTCGAGAGGCCCTACATTGCTGCCCTGGCTCACGCCGGACCTAGTGTAATACGGGCGAGATTCACAGCCATTGTAATCAACATATTGCTGACGATCCCTCATATAGCTAGCAAAGAACTGCAACAGAGGCAGTGTACATCCAATTTTCGCAAGCTTCCTTAATAAGACATCATTATCAACCGTATCGAAGGCCTTTTTAAAATCGAAGTACGCAGCATCAACCTGTACTCCAGAGTCTACTGACGGTACCACATGCACCATAAAGTTTAGCAGGTTAGAAGCAGTGCTGCATCCCGGCCGGAACCCATGTTGCGCATCCGATAGACGCGTGCGGACTTGTGCCTGCACGGAGCGTTGAATAGCTGATTCCAGTACTTTAGCAGGCGTCGATAGTACAGCTACCGGTCTATAGTTGCTGATATCCGGACCAGATTTTCCTTTAGGGACCGGAATAACGCGCGTGATTATATTTGTGGACGACCCGCGTTTAGGTATTGGAGTCACTCTGGACACTTTCCACTTACCAGGGTATAAACACTGTCTAAGCGAAAGATTAATATATATAGTAAACGCTCCTCTAAGGCCGACGAGCAATCCTTTATTAAGAAACCCGGTATGTTGTTAGGACCACAAGCTGTTAACGCTTTTAGTCGGCGCACTGCACGCCTAAGATCAGTAGCTGTAACTTGTTCAATAGCTACTGTAGACAGACAACCTGAACGATTTGCCTCTGCCTCCGCAGCCTTCACATCTAATGACGGTGGGGTATCATGGGATACTGAGCTAAAATATTCAGCAAACGAGTCAATGGCATTCTGTCCTTCTACGGACTTACCATTATAAGTATATGTTTTTATATGTTGCCTATTTTTACGTTTTTGTTTCACATATTGCCAAAAACTTGAGGGATCTAAACTTATATTTTTTTCAACCTTTACAATATATTTTTTAAATGCTGTAATAATGAGCTCTTTCACTTTAGCCCTATAGTATTTAAAAAGTTCCCTGTTAAAGTCTAAACCATGACATTTAAATTTCTTTAGATTAAAATATTTTAATTTTATGTAATGAATAATTTCTTTGGTATACCATTTTGGATATACATATTTATTGTTTTGGGCTATTCTTTTTAAAGAAACATGTGTACTGATGACGTCATTAAGTTTATTATATAGAATATCAACAGCTAGGTTTATATTTAAGTTCTGTTGCTCAAGTAATTCGGTCCAGTCAATATTAGCGATATCAGTATACAAGCTATGTAAATCCGCTTCACGGAAGTTCCATTCCATACTTAAATACTTTCCTGGACCCAAGGAGGGTGGATTGTTTGCTCTTCTAGGAAGTGTAAGTAGTATCTCTAATGGTGGGTGGTATATGCATACCACCCACCATTAGAGATACTTACATTTAGTCCCTATGGATGCCCATAGGGACTAAATGTTCAGTGATATACATATAACTCGAAAATAATGAATACTAATTAATACATACAAAGATACATACATTAAACAAAATAAACTTAGTCAGGAGAAATAACGACAGTTAGAGGAAAAGGCGAATCCAGCAAATTAGCGCTAGGATGATTCTGCCACCTTCTTACGCTTATGTACATGTGCCTTATCTTTAAATGATAAGCGACTAATACAGAGCGACTACACAAATATGCAGTCAAACCATGCACAATAAGTATTGGTATTCAGCTGCATGTGGTTAGACTGGAAGCCGACCCCAACATAGTCGGGAAAAGATAAGGCAGATTGATTGAAATCAAAAGTAACTAATTAAGTTGTCCCAAAAAGCGTTTTATACCATTAAAGATTACATTGAGGACAAAAAGGCTTGGGATTGACCTGCTCCAATTTTTTATTTTATTTACTTATTGAATTTTGTTACTTTTGGTAATTATCTGTTTATTTTATTATTAGACCTAACTACATAGTGACATTTTTATTATTTTAATAATTGTGAATTTGTGGAGTATGTTGTTTTTTTTTTTTTTTGGTAATTTTAGTACTTTATGCGGCCTACCCAAATGTCCTTTCTTTGGTATTTTTTGTCGAGTCGTTGAGCTCCTTAAGTTCTGAGTTGAGCTACACGATGACTGACAAATGCGTGCACTGACTGGATAGGTCCACTCAAATCTGTATGGTTATTTCCTCAAAAGACCATTTCAGACACAAATCTACATGGTCCGCAAATGATCTGACCAAATTTAATTCCGTATTTTTTTAAATACTCACATTGACATTAATGAATTTTATTACAATGACATGAGTATTTACTTTGTCAATTATACATACAAGGTGTAAGGGACAGCCCTCCGCAGACTGATGGGATGATTTCAGCATATCAAACTAAGACTACCGGTACATGAAATTATTTCAGGAACGTAATGGGAATACATTAAACCTGATTTGTTTCATTAATGTATCGTTACCGTGGCAAAATGAGGTTCACGTGTCGTTCGCTATAGTATTTTAAAATCCATTGCTGTTTTTTTTTTAATTTAGCTGTTTTATTTACATACATGGAGTGTTGCATACAGAGAATGTAATTTTACATTGAAATAAAGGAATAGAACCTGAAAAAACGATTTAAATAAATGAAACTTTCCTGAGATCCGGTGGAATATGATTCAAAATAAGGAGCTGAATGCCCCCTGCTAATTTGCGGAGGGCTCTCCCTTACACCCTGTATATAGGTAATTTTTTTTTTTAACTATTGTGAATGTGAAGACTATGTGGATCATTTTTTTTCTTTTGGTTTTTTAGTATTTATTTTTCCTCAGTTTCAATTAATCATGGTCTGGCAATTTGAGTTATTTATGCGGCCTGCTCAAATGTCCTTTCTTTGGTATTGTTCGTCAAATCGTTGTGCTCCTTAAATTCTGAGTTGAGCTGCACGATTACTGACAAATGCATCTACTGACTGGACAGGTCCACTCACTTTGTGGTTCTTTCCTTAAAAGACCATTTCAGACACCAATCTACATGATCTGACTAAGATTATGTCTGGACTTTAAAAGAGACTGTGACCTCTGAGTTCGGCTCGGCCTCTCTCGGCCTCTCTCGGCCTTTCTTCTCAGATAGGAAACGCCGACCTCATTCAGTTTTAAAAATGTGATTGGCGTGTGAAAGTGTTTGTACAAACCCACTAACAGAAAATAAATCATTTATCAAGTTCGAGATAAATTGGGCAGTTATGTTGAAAGATGATCATAAAATGGCAGATACAGTACGTCATGTGTCATAAGATGACGGTTCCTTATTATATTGACAATAACATGCATTTTTGTTTTTTAAATGTTAATCTGTTATCTCTTATTATTTTCAGGCAGTAAGTAAAAATTTGGAAATAAGTTAATAAGCCTATCCACTAAAATAAATAAAAAGAGGTCGCTGGTAGATAGTAAAACACTGCTTAAATATCTAAGTAGGTACACTTATTTTAACTGTTATTTTTGGTGTTAGAATTCTGGAAGTAAGTACATATAAATCCCGTTGGTCAAGTGCTCGCAGGTGCTACTGCTGAGCCTGAGGTCCCGGGTTCAATGTCCGGGTCGGGAAAAGTGTTATTGGGTTTTTCAATCTGGAATTTCTCAGTAGCAGTATAGAGTATGGATTTCTGCCCGGTTGATGGCAATAAGCTCGCCCCCTGTTGCATGGGACTTGAACATAAATGACAAAATGTGGTTGTACTGTATTCTCACCCTTCGGGGAATACACGCATGATGTTAATTATGTCATGTTAATAGGTTTGAGAATAGGCAATAATAGTGAAGGATGATCATAAAATGGCTTGTTAAGCAGTTGGTCTCGGCTGTTGAAGAAGTCCAAAAGTCTAGCAACGTCTTACCAAGGTTTATCGTGTTACCCAGTAACTGGGTTGTGGAGGTCATAAAGGCAATCGCTCCATGTAAAATACTGATATTCAGCTGCATCCAGTTAGACTGGAAGCCAATCCAAACATAGTTGCGAAAAGGCTAGGAGGATTGATAGAAATAACTAAAGTGACTAATTATGAGCGACATAAAATGCACAGTGTTTTTGAAATATGATCATAAAATATTATCATAAAATGCCAGATACAGTGTGTCATGTGTGTCATATAATTATGGTGACGGCTTCATAATTATATTGGCAATAAAAAAAATGCATTTTTGTTTTTTGTATGTTCTTACAATTTCTCTTAATATTTTCAGGCCGTAAGTAAAAATGCAACTTGCTGCAACCTTGCCTTATTATTATATTTAATTTATTTTAAGTAATAAATATTCAAAACGCAAGTCATTTATTGTTATAGTTAATGTCCACGTTAGGCCAGAGCACCCGAACAAACTGAGCAATTCCCTTTATTAAGTTGAAAAATATACCCATTAAATTAAATAAAAATGAATTCGGTGTTAGTAAATAATGCTTAAATCTAAGTAGGTACACGCGCCAAAGGAGATAAGGTACCAGTCACACACACTACAAAACTGTCGCTGCTGTGTAAACGATTCATTACGTACTGCTCATTGATAGCCACGCACACATAACATTCGTAGAGTGAGTACGCAAATGTCTTCCAATAATGATACTATAACATAATTTCGCGTTGAAATCTAAAGCGTTCGAAGCCCAACGAATAATACATATACTTCAGAATATTACTGTGTGGGTTCGATTCTCTGAAGGAGTGATTCTGTTTGAGATTTAAAATTTTAAGTTTAAGCAATTGTTTTTTTTTTTTTAAGAAATGGTTTTATTTATTTAAAATAGCTTAATTAAATAAAACCATTTTTATTATATACTAGCTTTTGCCCGCGGCTTCGCCCGCGTGGATGTCGGAAATTATCCCACGGGAATGTGCTACCGGGATAAAAGTATCCTATGTCCATAACCCACGTGGTCTGTCTAGGCGACCTAGGCGTTACGGTGTAAAAGTAACAGACATGAGACAGCCAGTAACTTTATATATTAGTGGTAGTCCATATCTATATTGTGGTGATAGTGTGGATAGTATGGACAGCAGTATGAAACTGTCGGAAAGATTAATGAAAAAATATTGTATAAAGATTAATGAAAAAACTATGGCATATTGTATGGACGATGGAAACTAAGGCGAAAGCTTCGCGGGAGCCTGCGAAATTCAAATTATCTTATGTTTTTTGCTTTTTACAGGTCAGTATCAAGTTTTATGTTGATCTAAATAATGAGTCGCAATTGTTTTAAATATTTATTTATCTAATCTAACTAATATTGCAGGAGTTGTATTCCTGTATCTAATGGTTATTATTCTGTAAAGCTACTTTGCTACGATCGCGAATCATATTTTATTCATATTGACATTCGAAACTTACCCATTAAACGATTTAAAAGCTGTATTAAAACCAAACTTTGTAAAAAAGGGTACTATACAATTTCAGATTATTTTGAAGACAAAAAGCATGGGATTGAGCTGCTCGCTCTGCTAACATTTTGTCATTTTGGCATTGTGACATTTTGAATAAGTACTATGGAAAATCATCAAAATATACCTACCAGTTTTATATACAAATTCACATTATTGAATATTATATGTAGGATATTGACAAATGATTACTTTGTAAAGTATTGAATTATTGTGAATGTGAGGATGAATGTGAATTTTCGTTCTCAGTTAGTTTTAACAATGGTCTGGCAATTTGAGAACTTTATGCGGCCTACACAAATGTCCTTTCTTTGGTATTGTTCGTCGAGTCGTTGAGCTCCTTAAGTTCTGAGCTGAGCTCCACTATTACTGACAAATGCTTGCAGTGACAGGACAGGTTCACTCAAATCTGTGTGGTTCATTCCTCAAAAGACCATTTCAGACTCTAATCTACATGGCCCTCATAGGGCCTGACCAATATGCCAATATCTGACCTAGGTATGTCCGGACTTTAAAAGAGACTGAGTTTGTTTCGGCCTTTCTTCTCAGAGTAGTCAGATAGGAAACGCCGACCTCATCTAGCTTAATTTTACAATTTTTTGATATTATTACGACGTGTAAAAGTGATTCCAATAACCTATTTACAGAATAAACAATTTCATTTTAACATACAACCTGTCTGACACTGACTTGCAAATGGCAAAAAATTTAAGATTTGAATTTCGCGGTACCGGCGCATGCCCCTTAAGAAAATCGCATCATTTGCACAACGCCATCTATCGAGTAAGTACTCACTGGTAAACTCAAACTCTTCGTTCCAAGCCAAGAGCCAAGTAGTAATAACTTTTGATTGAGTGGACAGATTCTCAAGATACGGACTATGACTATATTCTCAATCCCTTAACGCTCTTGAAGAGAGTCCCGCAAAAATGTCAATAATAAGTACTTACATGTGAATTTTAAAATCAAGAGGGTAAAGAAGGGTTTTTACCCTCATGAGGGATGATTTTAGAAGAACATAACTCTTTGTTGGTTACAAAAAGCATAAATTTTCACAGCCCTAAGTTAAAAAAAAACTGGCCAAGTGCGTGTCGAACCATGCACAATGAAGGGTTCCGTAGTTGGGATGAATTAATTTATCAAACAAACTTTCGCAAAGTTTTATTGTCATTACGTCTATGGGCGTTTACTGTCCCTCAAAGTGTAGTTAAAAAAACATTGTAGTTAAAAAACTTGTTCTCGCATACAGAATGTTTGGGTTTTTGCAACTGCACATGTAAGTTGGTCGATTAAAAGTTTTTGAGCTAAGTCGCGGACAGACAGACAGACAGACGGACATGGCGAAACTGGCGGTTTCCCATAAAAACTTTCATCCCCTATATCCCCCCCCCCCACCCCTTAAATTTGTTTTTGAGAAAATAATTGCCTATGTTCTTCGCCGGGATGCCATCTATCTCTTTACCAAATTTTATCGAGATCCGTTCAGTGGATCAGGCGTGAAAAGGTAACATACAGAATTACAGACGGACAGACAGACAGAATTACTATCGAATTTATACTTTTAAGCATCGATTAGTATGGATTATGTGTTCAATTCAAAATGAGCCAAACACTCGATAATTATGAATTCGGCGAAAGTCATTCTTCTACGGAGACTCTTAACACCGCGATTCAGAAAATGACGTTAAATGAACAACGCCATCTATCGAGCACGAAGTGATACTGTCAAAATATATGGGAAAACGTTCGAACACTCTGTAAGGTATGTAGAAAAGATGTAGGGTTCCATGACTGACTTGACCTGACTTGACTTGACTTGACTTGACCTGACTTGACCTGACTTGACCTGACTTGACCTAACTTGACCTAACTTGATTTGGATTGAGTTGAGTTAACCTTGAGCAGGTATATTTTATCGCAGCAGGTACATTGGTAGTTGAAAGAAAAGTAGATTACGTACCTTGCTAAAGTGAGTAATTAATGCACTAGTGTTTATTTAGTAAGCGCGTTCGTGCCTTAATTACTCACTTTTTGCTCGATGTAACAATCTACAATTTTTAAGAAATTAAAATTTATCACCATTTTTTCATGATTAATATTTGTATCATGATTTAAAAGATAGATAGCGCCACCTATGGCACTACTACCGAACAATGGATTTGGAAAACTTGAATTAACCAAACTTTAGATTGGGTAAATTCACAATGTATCGCGTTATGTTTCCGCGCGAAGTATGTGAACATATGATGATTATGATCGTGTGTTACACACGTTCTCACAAACCTACCTGATTTTACGCTAGTGTCATTTTACGACAATAGATGTCGTTACGTGTATCTACATTACGTACCTAATGAAAATTTCTTCTTGAATACTTTAAACTCATATCTTTTGATATTTTGAAGCGATTGCGATGAAACAAAAACTAAATGAAACATCGAGTTACACACAATATTTGAGTTTATAAGTTAACCATATTGATTTCGTACTTTTTACGTGATACTGGAACAATCAAACAAACGAACAGACAAACAGACAAACAGATAAACAGACAAACAGACAAAAATTCCAAAAATGGTAGAAATGGCATCTGTTGGTTATTCTTGGACACTCCAGCTAGGTTTTTTTTTTTTTTTCATTGTACAGAAACGCCTCGTCTACAGATTTATTATATGTATAGATATTTATATGTATAGATATTTATTTAAAAAATAAAAGAACATCACAAGTTAACATGTTTTATTATAAATGCACAATATATTTAGAACGTTACCATTACATCTTTTTACACGACTGCCCAAAAAGGAGTGTAATGTTTTCAGGGTTCACGTATGTATGTATGTGAGTTTCTTTATTCCACCATAACTTTAAAATGCCTGAACGGATTTGGATGTATGGCGTATCGTTAGTATCCTTACATTATCCCGAGTGACATAGGCCATGTTTAAAAAAAAAAAACTATATGACGGCAGTATGGCTCCATTTTCAACTGTGAAAAACTTCGATTATTTACAATATGGGTATCCAGTTGAAGGCCTTGATGAGCACATTCCAAAACTATATAATTTATGGGCATACATTTTACATAGGTAGGGTTTACATGCAAAAAAACATTTCATCTTTGGCTGCAAACGATTTAATCAGACTTTAATAACACTGCAAATGAGTTAATGGTTTGCTATATGATTGAGTTATTATTAGAATTCTTTCATCATCACACAGTAGGTATATGTGGGAGTCAGAATGGAATAATAGGCATAGATATGTTTTTTCACTATATTTAAAAACCAAAACATAATCATAAAACAAAATCAATTACATTTATATTATCATTATTATAATTGGATAACAAGTAATAACACAATTATTACCTCACACAATAATCACACAGTTTAAATAACATAATAAGAAATATCAGTAACACGTTTACATATTCAATAACAAAATAACACAGAATCATAACCTTCAGTAACACATTATTATAGGGTAAAATAATAACGATTCAAAACACTACAAAACTACGGCAGAAATATTACACAAGAAAACATACCTGACAGTTCAGAGCACTGCTGTGCCGTGCCCACTATCGGACAGCTTCTGATCCGTCGTGTAGAAGTCGCTACACCCCCGTCAGGGGGGTGTGGCTGGCGGGGTCGGGGCTTCGCCCCTCGCCCGCGGAGGCTATACCGATGCCTAAGCGGCGATGGTAATGAGCGCGTTTAGGTCGCGCTCGTGTGTTAGATTGCTATATGTTATTCCGTAGGCGCGTCGCGACGCTAATAGTAGCGTCGCTATCTTCACGACATCTCGACGGTCCGTCCCTACTAGGTGAGACAGTTTATTGCTAAACTGAGGCCCAGCAGGATAACCTGCATCGGAGATGTCGACTCGGCGTGCCCACGGGGCGGGGTGTAGTAAGTGTGTGTAGTGGTGAGCCGGCGGTCTATCTTAACACCCAGGTATGTGACCTGGGGCGACCAACCGACATCGGCTCCCTGTAGTGTCAGAGATGGTGGGAGGCGCGCGTGTCCTACGACAATCGCCTGCGTCTTACCCACATTCACCGATAGCCGCCACTTAGACAGCCACTCGGCGGTGCGGTAGTAATATACGCGGCGTCATCTGCGTACAGCGCGAGCGTCGCGTCTGAAGTGGTGGGGATATCGTCGGTGTAGCGTGAGTAACACGCCGGCGATATACAGCTGCCCTGTGGTACGCCTGCCATTACCGGTCGGGCGCTAGACATCGCGCCGTCGACCACCACCCTGACTGTCCTCCTTGTGAGGAAAGTGGAGATCACCTTTACAACGCGATGGGGCGCGTCGGAGGTGGCCAGTTTGTAAATTAGGCCCTCATGCCATACGCGGTCGAAGGCCTTCTCCATGTCGAGGAATACTGCTATGGGATGTTCCTTCTTGTTTAGAGAGGCTGTAAGAAGGTGCAGTACCCTCGACAATTGTAGCGTCATGCTATGTTCCGCCCTGAAACCGAATTGTTCGGGGCGAGGCACAATGTGCGGTAATAAGTGTCGCAGCAAGGGTGCCTCGAACACCTTGGAGACCGTCGGCAATAATGTTATAGGCCGATAGCTCTCCGGCTTCAATATGTTCTTCCCCGCCTTAGGCAGCATAATAACGCGCCCTTCCTTCCACGAAGCAGGAAAGATCCACGTGCGCAGTATCGCCGTGTACAGGCGCGCCAGCGCCGCTACCATGCGGAAGGGCAGGTGGCGCAGCGCCGCGTTGGTGATACCGTCGGCACCGAGAGCCTTTTTAAGCTTCGTGCACTGGATGGCGCGCTTTACAGCGCCAGGCGAGAAGAAGATTGGGTCTTCATCGGGGGCTATCGGTGACGTGAAGTAGTCTCCGAGGTGCTTCTCTACCGCTGCGACATGCTCCCTGTCGTCGGTCGGGTTAGGGCGGAACTGACGCTCCAGGTGTTCAACGAAGACCTCTGCCCTGTCCTCCGCTACATATCTTAGCGCCCCGTCGCTGTTTAACAACGGGCGTACCGGGGCTGGGGTGTTCGTGAGTTGGCGGCATAACTTATGAACCGACGGCCAGCTGTCTGTTGCGGCGTCGATTCGTTCTTCCCAGCCCGTGGCGGTGTGTGCCTGGAGCTCGGCCTTCACCTTTTCCGTGAGACGGTTAAGCTCTGTCTTGAGCGTGGGGCATCTTGTTTGTTGCCACTGCTTGCGTAGTCGCCTCTTTTTGGCGATTTCTTTAGCTAAGTTAGCCGGTAGGGGCGGCAATTGCCCTCTCCAATCTAAGCAGTGACGTCGGCCGCCATAAGATCTACGTCCGCGGAGTCGGTGATAGGCCGAGTCAGCGTGGTGATCTCCACTTTCTCCTGGAAGGTGTCCCAGTCCAGTGTTCGGCATGGCGCTAGTGGCTTCATTCGGGTCGGCATACCCGATAGTACGACGAGTATAGGTGGATGATCCGACTGTAACTCGTCGTCTATTACTTGTTGTGTGACTTGGCAGTGTAGCCCTTGGTGGACTACTACGTCCAGCACATCAGGCATATGCCTGATGATGATGCCTTTGCCATCCGCAAAGAGTCGTCTCCCCTCGGTGTTCACGATGTTCGAATTCCACGCTGGGTGTTTACAATTTAAATCCCCGGCGAGGAAGGTGGCGTGTCCGGAGCGAGTTAACAAGGCCCACAGCTCTGTCAGGTCCAGGTGTGCTGCGGGCGGCTTGTAACAAGCGTAAATGTCCATGTCCTCGCCTGCTATGTGTAGCTGAACACCCAGCGCATAAAAAGTGTTAAGTGTCGGCGGGGGTAGTTCTTGATGGACGACCCTTCATCTAACTAGTACTGCCAAGCCGCGGTATGTACTTATGTTCGACCGTTCGTCCTTCCTGTAAATGAGATATCCCGGGAACTTAATCCTGTCCAAAGGTCCCAGTAATGTCTCATTTATAAGCGCCACATCGATATCCTGCACCCGCAGGAGATGGCGGAGGGGGGCGACCTTACCCCTAAGGCCGCGGGCGTTCCAGTGGATCACCCTTAGCGGCCTAGCCATGGTACAAAGTCAGTAACGTAGCCAGGCCGTCAAGGATGACCGTCTCTACGTCCTGCCCCTGTCTGATGGCCTTTATTAAACTCCTTTTTGTGTTGGTGTTTTTGTTTTCCGCCGCCGCTCGCAGAGCCGGTGAACTTTGTTCGTTCAACATTCTGCCGCTGCGAGCGCGCGGCTCTAGTCGCGACCGTGGCAGTGCCTGGCGGTCTTGTAGCGAGCCTACGCGTTTGCGCGCTTTGCCGCTGCACGACAATGGCGCTAGTAGTAGGTTCGCTACTTTTTTGGGTGCACTCGCCTGTTACCACCTGCGCTCGCACTGTGTGTGCGGGGGCAGGAACGGCCAGAGGGGTGACTTCCTGTGTCGCGCTGTTCGGGGGGAGGGGGGTTTTCTTCCCCTTCTTCCCGCGGTTTCTCTTCCTCCGCCTAGAGGAGGAGGCTTGAGTCCTTGGAGTGGGCTCGTTTGCCGGCGCCATAAGCGTCGGCCCGTCTGCATCAACGTGCCGCTCCTGGGTGGGCACCTCTGCGGCCAACTTTGGCCGGTGAGTGGCCGTAGATGCCATCGTGCCCGCTCGCTTGTTCCGGATTTCTTCCTGGAACACAGGGCACTTCATGGTGCATGCAGGGTGCTGGCCACCGCAGTTAATGCAGGTGGCCGGCTCCTCTCGCGGGCGCGGACAGTCTCGTGCCGCGTGCTCCCCTCCACACCGCACACAAGCGAGCGGACGGTGGCACTGGTGCGAGCTGTGCCTGAAGCGTTGGCACCGGTGGCATTGAGCGGGCCCACGCTTACCCCGCCAGGCCTCGATCTTGACACCACGCATATTCATAAAGATGGTGGTGTCATAGACAGACCGGACGTCGGGTGTTTTCTTTAAAATCGCGTGGAACACGCAACCGGGTCTTCTTTGTGCGCCTTTTATGTGGCGCACATACACCGGCTGGTATCCCAGCGATTTTAGCTCCTCCTCTATCTCCTGGTGGTCTGTATCGGCCGGTAGCCCCCTGATAGCGACCTTCATGTTCTTATCCGCTGGTAGCGAATAAGCAAACCACGATACGCCGCTCTCTTTTTCTAGGCCGGACTGGTATCTTTGTACCAGCCTGTATTCCTCCTCGCTGTCCGGGTTAAACCGGACACCGCTCCCGTACGGACGCGCGCTGGGAGGCCGACCTAGCTTGGCCGCTATGGCTCGGAAGTGAGTGGCCCAGTTTGGTAGTTTTTCCACTACCAGCGGTGGGTATCTGTTCTTCCCCGCCCCTTGGACCGCCGGCGTCGGCACATTTGTGGCACCAGTGGCGGTCACAGGGGGTGAGGTAGGCACAGGGGGGTGGGGGGCTAAGTTCCTCGGACTCACCAATGGGGGTACCATTGGTGAATCCGGGGATGCTGGCGGCGTGCGGAGCGCCGCGTCGGCAAATGTGGGCGAAGCAGGCGAGACCCGACCTCGCGGCGCGCTATCGCGCTGCGGCCGCGGCGGGTCCGAGCAGTACCGCTTCGCCTCCTCCGACGCGGTCTCACCGGAGCTCCTCCTGCGCCGCTGGGGCTTGGGTCCGAGGAGCGACTCGGGCGCATATCCCAGCAATACTGGAGGCGACGTCGGCGAGAAGGCCGTCCCGCCCATGGTGGTCCGGGTCGCGGGGTCGTGTCAACCGAGACGACATCGCGATCGGACGCGGCCGACACCGCGGAGGCAAGCGACATGCTCGATCCGGCTTCAGACGAGCATGCCGAGAGTCCAGCTGGAGAGTCATAGGCGGAGGCGCGGGGGGGTGCCGGTGATGTTGGCACCCGAGACATAATAATTGCCGGCCTATATGACGGGCCGGCACTGGCTGGCCGCTCCTGCTCCACACTCGCCGGACCCGCCAGCGAGAGGCGGGGGCCGGGTGTGGCGGTGCACGAAGCTAGCACAGCGCGGACATTCCTGTGTGCCGCCGCAGGTGCCGCGCCTTTGGGCGCGGGCGGCGACACAAACCGCGGTGGTGGTGCGGTGGGGTGAGGGGGTGTGCGATGACACACTGATGGCACGGGGGGGTGCGCGGGTGGTGCGGGGTTAGCTCTCGGCGTGCCGGCACGCGCGACAGGCGCGCCCATGCGAGCTGGCGCGGTTAGGCGCGCGGGCTGCACTGGGGCGCGGCCTATGTTAGGCGCTGGTCCCGGTGCCTGAGTCGGCACGGGACGAAACGCGGCTGGGCGTATAGCGACTGCGTGCTGGCGGCTCGGCGACGGCGCTGGCGCAACGCGCGCAGGCACCAAGGTCGTCGATGGGCCGGTAGCAATAGTGGTGCTTGCCCCCCTCGCGGGTGAAATATTTGACCCACTCACCTGGGTCGTGGCACTCTTCTTAGTCGGTCCGGTCAGCGACGAACCGGACGGCGCATTACCGATGTTCGGCAGCGACGTCGTCCGGTCCAACGCTGGGCGGCTTCCTTCGACTGGGGGCCCGGCTTCGCGGCCCAATGAGCCGCGCTTGCCGGGCTTTGGCATCACGCGGACGTGGCCTCCACGAGCGCTGCGGCGATTACTCGCCGGGCAGCATGGCCGACTCCCCCCTGTGTGCGCACCAGTACCCGGCGGCGACTCGCGCAAACACAAGGGAAAAACACTGGATGGAAAGTTTTGCAGCCAGCGCGGAAAGTTCCTACCGAATCAACCGATCGCGCGCTATGACGTAGTTTGTTTACGCCGAACGGGCGCGACGACTACGTCACGCGCTACTCGCGAACTAGGCGAACTCAGTGGACGGCCACGAGCCAATCCGTTCTTCTTCCTTTCCTGATCCGTCGAAATACAGTGCACGCCTTTTATAGCACAAGGCACTCGCAAAGTAGGGGAAAAATATTCAGTTACAATACTATTATGGACCGGAGGTAGATGAAAAATAATAAGTGACATTTCTAAAATATATTTAATAATTTATCTCCCACACGGCCATACTGACGAGCGGCCGCTATGGCTCGCGAACTGACTTATTGACGTGACAACGTCTTATAAATTGGTTTGCCGGGTGACACTTCAAGAAACTGCGTTACGCTCCGCTCACGTTATGCGCTCACAATGAGAGCGAGTGAGAGGCACGCGTCCCTTCCACTCGGGCATGGTTAGCCCGCCTAAGAGCGAGAGAGACAGACATAAAAAGTGAAAGGCACGCGTCCCTTCCACTCGAGCACAGTTAGCCCGCCTAAGAGCGAGAGAGACAGAGCGAGAGAGAGAGAGTGAGAGAGATAGGCATCCTTCTTCCTACTATACGAATGAATATTCACATTAAAATTATTTTACCACTCAAAGTCGTTGTCACGTAAAACTTTCGCCCGTATACCGACTTTACAGGCAACCAATTTTTTTTTTAATAATATTACGATTCATGAAAAATTATAGCACGTCAAATCACATGAAAAATAAATCAAGTAAAACTTATATTACAAATAGTCAAATCGCATGACCATACACAACAAATCACATGGCATCATGATCTTATATCAGCCAAATCACATGGCATCATGATTTGAATCGCCAAATCACATGGCTGTTGTCAAATCACATGACAATCAAATACAAGCCAAATCACATGGCTATTGTCAAATCACATGACACTCAGATAAACGCCAAATCATGTGATTTGGCGTTTATCTGAGTATCATGTGATGACAATAGCCATGTGGCTATTGTCATCAAATCACAGTGATGACAATTAGATATACGCCAAATCACATGGCTACTGTCAATTTACATGATATAGGTATGATTGTCAAACATAGCCATGATCGTTGGCCAGACGTTTCGAACTATGCAGGACAATCCTACAAATCAAAATAAAATGTTAACATGAATATTTATTCATTATCTTTGTTACAGTCATCGAAAATATTTAGAGAATCGGTCAACTCACATCCCAAATCGGGAGATGTAGTGATGATTCGTAAATTATCATGTGAGACATACAACTCATTGCCAGTTTTATTAACTCTGACTTTATATCTGTCGTTACCGTTCACTTCAGTAATGACGCATGGACCTTTAAATTTACTGTCAAGTTTGTTAATAGCTCGCGGGTTCTGTTTGACCAATACAATATCTCCGACTTTGAAAGGTACAATTTTAGCCTTAGTTTTATTATAATTGGCTTTTCGAGATTCAGCAAGCTCGTCCATCCTGAGTTTAGACTCTTGTCGGCACATTTCAAGGTCCATACGTTCAACATCATTTAGCAAAGCTGATATAGCAGGAGGTGACTGATCGCAGCCCATCAGAAGTTGGAAAGGAGTATGACCAGTACTTTTACTAAATGTGGTATTAATTGCCAACTGTACTTCACCAACGGAATCTTTCCAACTTCTTTTGCTTGTATTTTCAACAATCGTAAAACAATTTGTCAGAACCTTCATGATTCGCTCAACTTGACCATTTGCACGACTCACACCACTAGCTATAAAGTGCAATTCTATAGACCATTTCTCACAAAAACTTGTAAATTCTTTGCCGGTATAAGAAGCAGCCTGATCACAAATAATACGTTTAGGTGTACCAAAAGTATAAATTAACTCCTTCAAGGCATTTACTGTAGCCACTGCAGTCAAATTAGTAACGGGTTTCATGTAACAAAATTTTGTAAATGGATCTATAAAAACAACTGCGTATTGTTTAGTTGGTTTACTGCCACTTAATTTGCCAGTCGTGTCCATATGAACGGTATGAAATGGAGTAGGGGGTTTGTCTATAGGATGCAATGTAATCTGTCGTGAACCAGATTGGCTTTTATTTATCTTACAGGTCAGACAACTGTCAACAAATTTACGTGTGCATTTCGACATATTCGGGAACCAAAATTGTTCTCTTATTTTATCAAGCGTTTTTTCCCAACCGAAGTGTTTAAGAGTATCATGATAAATTTGTATGATATGCCATCTGTATCTTTTTGGGACAAAGAGAAGTTTTTTAACTTTATTATTAACAGAAATAATGCGATATAATAATCCATTTTGAATCTCATAACTGGAAGCAATATCCTTGTCAATGGTTTTGTCTTTAATCGATTCAATTATGTGTTTGGTCTCTGAATCATTATTTTGTTCAACTTCGAGCCACTCACTATAATTTTGAATATTATTTATATTGACAGTTGATGGATTACGGCTTAAGTAATCAACTTGAGGAATACGTTCTCCCTTTCGATACTCGATACTAAAATCAAAGGACTGTAGATAAGCCCACCACCTATGGACCCTAGGAAGTAATTCCTTTTTGTTACGCGACGCTTTAAGTGAATTACAATCAGTAATTACTTTAAATGGCCTGCCAAGCAAATAATGACGGAAATGCTTAATGGATCTTTCAACTGCCAAGGTTTCCAACTCGTAAGAGTGGTAGCGGCGTTCCGTCTCAGTGGTGCACATGCTAAAATATTCTACAACTTTATTCTGATCATCATGTTTTTGAAAGAGAATTCCTGCCAGGCCTGCAGAACTGGCGTCAGTGTGTAGCTCAACAGGTTTAACAGGATCGAATAAAGTGAGTACGGGTTCAGAGGCAAGGTACTGCAGAATTTTATTTCTAGCGGATTCCTGCTCTGTTGCCCAATTCCATTTGACATTATTACGAGTTAGATTATACAAGGGTATCATAATTAGTGAAAAATTTGGAATGAATTTTCGGAAGTAACTTGCTAGTCCACAAAATTGTCTTACTTGCTTTACAGTTGTTGGGACAGGAGCATTCAAAAGAGCGGAAACTTTACCCTGACTTGGTTTAACTTGACCGTTTGAAACAATTCTCCCTAAGTATTCGATTTCAGTTTTTAAGAATTTACATTTTTTTATATTGAGAGAAAATCCAGTTTTCTGCAAAGCTTCAAATATTAACTTTAAACGGTCGATACCTTGGTCAACGGATTCTGAATAAACGATGACATCATCTGTGTAAATTAAAACAAAATTGTCGACAAACTGTTTAAGAGCTGCTTTGAAACACAGAAGGTGTATTACAGAGCCCAAATGGCATCCTTAAGTATTCATATTGCCCATCAGGCGTAACAAAGGCAGTTTTTTCTATTGAATTATTTGCAACCGGTATTTGATGAAACCCGGCTGTCATATCTAAAACGGTGAAATATTTAGCACATGACAATTTACTAATGTGATCATCAATAATTGGAAGTGGAAAGTGATCACGTACTGTGTTGCTATTTAATTCCCTGTAGTCAACACATATTCTGTCATTACCATCTTTTTTCCGAACTAGTAATATAGGACTTGCAAACGGGGAGTTGCTATCACGAATTATGTTGTTGTCTTTCAGATCTTTAATTATTTCTTTGACATGTTCACGCTCAGCAGGAGCTAATCGGTAGGGTCGTCGTTGAACTATTTTATCCGGATTTTTCAATCGAATAGTTAACTCACCGGTAGTAACTTGAGAAACTGCGTTACCGGACGTGAACATCTCAGAATATGATTTTAACAAGTCATTTATTAGGAGGATTTGTTCTGGAGTTAATTCAGGATTAATATCCACTCCATCAAAATCAGTAACCTTAATAAGGCTGTTAACACTGTAAGGGTTGCGAAAGACTTTAGCAAAATTCCCTGAGAAAGTCACTTGAATACCAGGTATTTCAAATAAATTTTGACCAAGTAATACGTCATACTGTATGTATCTATCAGGGACTAAAATAAAATCTATTTCAACGTTTATACCATCAACACAGATCATACACAGCTTTTTACGCGATGAACTGAAAGTGTTGTCACCAACGCCTCTTAAAAGAATCGTTTCATAAGTTAATTTACCCTTAATTGAATCGCCAATACTTTCGCGCATTAGGTAGCATTCCGCACCACTGTCTATCAGACAGGAATAATCATGTTTATCAATTTGGATAGTACGTAATTTTTTGTTGGTTAAGACTAGGCTATTTACTTGAGAAGACTTTTCGTCTTTAGCTTTATTATTTATCCGGTGAAAACAATTTTCACTAGAATGCCCCTTTTTGTTACAAAAGCTACAAAGTGTTATAGGTGTTTTGGAACCCGAATTGTCTGGCTTTGAGTTGTCAGAAGAAGTAGTCGATGTTGGATCTTTACTAGAGCCGCGATTCGTACCTGAACGACAGTCTCTTTGAATCTGTCCTACTTTATGGCACCTATGACACCTTTTAGACGAAGTGTCTTGGTTAGTCATGATTTTAGATCGCTTAGATGGAATACCGTGATCAGACTCTTTACCAGGTCTCTTCCGTTTATATGAGTTTAGGCTTTGAATTAATTGTGGCAAGTTTTTCGGTGTAAGCCGTAGCAAATCAGAACGAATACGAAAGTCAGACATACCTGTAATTACCGCTTCAACAAGGCGTTGTTCAGTCATTTCCACACCAATCACTTTCTTCGCCAACTCCCATTTTCGAGTAGCGTACTCAGCAAGACTAGGGGCTTGCTCGCTAGTGTAATCCAAAAACAGCGACAGGTTGTCGTAATAACGAGTTTCATCTGAAAAGGTTTCGATAAGACCTGCTTTAAGTTCTGGCCAGATAATTAAAGTTGAATAGTTACGACGCGCCCATTCGGCCGCGCGTCCGCGCAAATTTTTTCTAGCCAAATTGAGAATTTCTCTATCCGAGAGTTCATACTCAGTTTTAAGATCCTCGACGTTTCGGCACCAGACTTGCACCGTATCGGTCCGATCGTCAGGATCGAAAGCTGGTACATATATATGCTCAAGGTTGCGCATACGGGGAATCGGCCGCGTATTTAGTGGGTTAAAAGCTTTTGCAGTAGTATGTATCAATTGTGACATCATTTCTTGCATCATATTTTGCATAACGTTAATAGGTACAAACTCTACTGCCCTTGAGTCACGGCTGCTACTGGCTGCCGTTGAACCGCCGAGAGAGAGAGAGAGAGAGAGAGAGAGTTGAACCGTCTGCAGCTGGGGATGTCGTCGTCTCGTTTGTCGCAGCTGAACAGTGTGACGTTCTTTTCCCAAGATTGGTGATCTGTCACCAGACCCTCGAGTGGCAGCATTACCAGAAACCAGAATTCTCCAGAAACCTGATCTCGGTCAACTCGGATTTGTGGTTATTCATATTGAAGATAATCCTGAAATCAAAACATTGTAGGCGTAGTTTCTGTTATCAATCCCACTTCTGATGTGGGAGTCAAAATGGAATAATAGGCATAAATATGTTTTTTCACTATATTTAAAAACCAAAACATAATCATAAAACAAAATCAATTACATTTATATTATCATTATTATAATTGGATAACAAGTAATAACACAATTATTACCTCACAGAATAATCACACATTTTAAATAACATAATAAGAAATATCAGTAACACGTTTACATATTCAATAACAAAATACCACAGAATCATAACTTAACATTCAGTAACACATTATTATAGGGTAAAATAATAACGATTCAAAACACTACAAAACTACGGCAGAAATATTACACAAGAAAACATACCTGACAGTTCAGAGCACTGCTGTGCCGTGCCCACTATCGGACAGCTTCTGATCCGTCTCTCGATGGATGTCGCTACGTCCCCGTAAGGGGGCGTGGCGAGCGGGATCGGGGCTTCGCCCCCTGCCCGCGGAGGCCATACCGTGTCCCGCGACTGCGGGTCCTTCACTGTGTTCGCCTATTGCGGCTCGTGGTATTTATCGGACGCGTATTTTAACGCGTCCGTGTGAGTGATTGCTATGTATTTTACTGTAGGCGCGCCACGACGCTATATTCATAGCGTCGCTTTCTTCACGACATCTCGGCGGTCTGTCACCGCCAGGTGAGACTCCGAAGAGAGGCCCGGCGCGTGGCGACCAGCGACTGAGATGTCGACTCGACACTCCTACAGTATAAGGGTGTTAGTAACCCCTCTCCCCGGTCACAGATCTAGCCGTTCGCGGTTTGAGGGAGAAACGGTTATGTGTGTATGAGCGGCTTGTATTGTAGTGTACCGCCGCTCATTGATTGCGTGCGTCGCGGCCCGCGTCGCGCCCACACGCGTTGGGTTTAGGCGTCTGTATAGTGGTGGATGTCTGTAGTCAGCTACGTAGTATGCCTATATTAACTTAGCACACACTACGTAGCATATGTATGAGTACACATGTGGAGTCTTATTGTCTCGAGTGATCCGCGTGTAACCTGGGTGTGGTTCACTCGGGGCGTCAATCCGGGGTAGGGGCGGCAGTGTCCGCAACCAGGTCGCGGGGCAAGCGCCTCGCGTCTGGGGGGCGGGAATATCGTCGGTGTAACGCGAGTAATACGCCGGCGACACGCAGCTGCCTTGTGGCACGCCCGCGCGCACAGGGCGGGCGCTAGATAGCGCCCCGTCGACCACCACCCTGAAAGTCCTGTGGGAGAGAAAGCTAGACACCACCTTGACCACGCGGCGGGGCGTGTCCGTGGTGGCCATCTTATAAATTAGGCCCTCGTGCCACACACGGTCGAAGGCCTTCTCCATGTCGAGGAATACTGCTACTGCGTACTCCTTTTTGTTCTGAGCAGTTGTGAGGTGGTGCAGTACCCTCGACAACTGGAGCGTCGTGCTGTGTTCAGCCCGGAATCCGAACTGCTCCGGGCGTGGCGCGATGTGGGGTTGGAGATGTCGCAGCAGGAGGGCCTCGAACACCTTAGAGACCGTGGGCAACAAGGTGATAGGCCGATAGGTCTCCGGCTTGAGAATGTTCTTTCCCGCCTTGGGCAGCATGATGACGCGCCCTTCCTTCCAGGAGGCGGGGAAGGTCCCGGTGCGCAGTATCGCCGTAAACAGGCGCGCCAGTGCCGCTACTGCACGGAACGGCAGGTGGCGCAGCGCTATGTTAGTGATACCGTCCGCACCGGGGGCCTTTTTGAGCTTCGTTTTTAGGATGGCGCGTCTGACCGCGCCAGGCGGGAAGAAAATAGGTTCTTCTTCGGGAGCTATCGGACTTGCGAAGTAGTCTCCCAGGTGTTTCTCGACTGCTGCGACATGTTCGTGGTCGCTGGTCGGGTTCGATTGGAACTGACGCTCCAGGTGTATGGCGAAGACCTCCGCCCGGTCATCCGCCGTGTACTTGAGGGCCCCGCCGCTGTCCAGTAGTGGTCGCACCGGGGCTGGGGTCACGGCCGACGGCCAACTGTCAGTGGTCGCGTTGATCCGTTCCTCCCAGCCCGCGGCGGTGTGGGCCTGTAGCTCGGCCTTCACCTTCTCCGCGAGACGGTTGAGCTGTCTTTTGATGGTCGGGCATCTAAGCTGTTGCCACTGCTTGCGTAGGCGCCTCTTCACGGCGATCATTGCGGTGATATATGCCGGCAGGGGCGGCAGTAGCCCTCTCCCCTGCGGCATCGTCGTTGTCGCCGCTTCCAGGGCGCTTTGAATGCAAGCAGTGACGTCACCCGCCATCTGGTCCACGTCCGCGGAGGTAACGATGGGCCGAGTTGGCGTGGTGGTGTCTAGCATCTCTCCGAAGGCTGTCCAGTCCGTACGTCGACGTGGCGCCAGCGGCTTCAATGAGGTCGGCATTCCCGATAGGACGACGAGTACAGGTTGATGGTCTGATCCGTCGAAATACAGTGCACGCCTTTTATAGCACAAGGCACTCGCAAAGTGGGGGAAAAACATTCAGTTACAATACTATTATGGACCGGAGGTAGTTGAAAAATAATAAGTGACATTTCTAAAAAATATTAAATAATTTATCTCCCACATATACTTAGGCAAATAATAATAAAAAAATGTTAACATTAACACAATGCCAACTATTGCATAGCGGTAAACAAAAATATACCTAAACTTCCAAAAGCATATTTTTTTTTTTTTTTTATTATTATTATGCAATTACACAATAAACAATGGACGGAGTGAATAAATATGTCACATAGATAAATATAATATATAATCTGATCCAGTAACAATAACATCACTCACATTCCAGTACCGCCGACTTATTTTATCTAGGCTAAAATATAATGCTGTAAAGTTCGTCTATTCAGATAAAATAACAAACAGCAAGTAGTAACAGACAGTAACACACAAACAAAAGTAACAGTGACAGTATTGTCAGTAGTTCAGTTGTAACATATAAATTACATTTTTAAATATTAATGTAAAAATAACAACATTTCAAAATATAAAATATAGTGACCCACCGGTATCGGGAACAGTATTATAATTATTACCAACACAGTTTCTAGAAATTTAACTCAATAGCCGCGGATATCAAAGTTTTGGAAAAAAGTTCACAGCACCTCCTAGGTTCCCCAATCCTAGAAGATAGTTTTTCACCATTCGTCGAGGCAAAAATCTAACATTATAACGATATTTCGGACAGACTCTCTAAAATTAATTTACATTCGGCATTCACCCTTATCAGACATTGCTGTTTCGGTCGAAATTTTATCTATTTTCTCCGCTCTTTCTCTTTATGGAAGCAGCCCAATATTTTAGAAAAAAACGATCATATCATTCGAAGCTCTTTCACATCCATTTTAAATGTGGCACTGGACGACCGCGCGTGGCATCAAGCATCGGATTGAATCTGAAGTGCCGTGTTTGACCGATGCAATGAATGCCTGGAAAGTGGCTTGCCCGGACACGGTTCAGCCCGAGAACCCGTCTTCCCAGAGACAGTGGGATGAGCCGCTCTGCAGGTTGGTACGGAATAAACTTATTAATACGTCCACCAATACTGCTGAGCGTGCGCGCCTGCTGGCTGTGGGAGAATGGGAGTCGGGCCTCTGGCTTCATGCGCTCCCGTCACCCAACGTAGGCACTATGCTGGGTGACACCACATTCCGGCTCGTTACATGTTTGCGTCTGGGCGCTCCTTGCTGTGCTCCACATCGTTGTCAATGCAGTGAAGGAGTCGACTGCCTCGGACACCACGGCCTATCCTGCAGCAAGAGCGCTGGTTGGATGGCACGCCACGCCAGCATAACGACATTATCCGTCGGGCTCTTGTCACCAACCAGCAGGTGCCAGCTGTTTTAGAACCCAACGGCTTGGCACGCAACGATGGGAAGAGGCCAGACGGAATGACCATAGTGCCTTGGAAGTTGGGTAGACCTTTGGTGTGGGACGCAACCTGTATCGACACCCTCGCGTCATCCCATCTTCTGCTAGCTGCTACAGGATCAGAAAGCCTCAAACGGCGCAAATATAACAACCTTATTGGGAGCTATATGTTTGAGCCGTTTGGGGTTGAAACACTAGGGCCGTGGGGTCCGAGTGCTCATAAAGTGAGAGTTTCGGTCGCATCGCTAAGCGATTGGTCGACTCTTCACGTGACCAGAAGGCTGGCCTATTTTTAGCCCAAAGAATCAGCATTGCCATTCAACGTGGCAATGCTGCCAGCCTTTTGGGCACTTTTCCCATTGACAGCGATGCGGACGACTTCTTTGATGCCCAATGAGCCCCTCCCCTTTATTAGTTATTTTTTTTCTTTATTTAGTTAAATAATAGTTAGTTGTATAATAATTATATTGTTATTAATCAATAAACTAAATACAGTTTCTAGGAAAATATTAGATTTAAATTCGTTAAAATGTCTGAAATTTAAAGGCAGTATAAATGTAACGATAAGTCGGCGGTAATTTTCGATATTACACTTTCTCAAGATGATCCGTAATTATTAATAATAGATGGCCTCCTTTTATTCTCCATAGTATTTTTCGTCCATCTTTATCTGATTTGAAACATTTTTCATCAGTAAATATGACGACATTGTTTTGCCAATCGAAGTGCCGATATTCCTTTGATTCGCGATTTTGACGGTGCGCGGTGGATAGTAAAATATTCCGCATCGGTTTGCAACATGACAAGCCGTCCGCTCGCAGGTGGTTCCGTACAGTACGCATAGAGACGTTATGTGCTGCTGCTGTTATGCTGGTCTTAGTGAATGGATCTGATGTATGGGTGGCAACAATCTCACGGTGCCGAGGCGAAGCATAAGTCAATGGTGTCGGTCCAGGCAGGCGACGGTTTATTTCGCCTGTCTCAGCGTGACGATGCACTCACAGTCGAACAGTTTTTCTCTACAAAAAAAAGTGTAAATATTAGAACTAAACATGAATTATGAATTAAGAAATTAAAAATTCCTACACAATATATAAATAAAATGAAGATAATATAGTTTTATATATTTATATAACATAAAGACAATTCATATACTTATACGTAAAGTATATGAATATTCAAAAATGAATGAATAATCAAAAACATATTCAAAAATTATATATTGTATTGAAATTATGGATACATTTATAATAATAATAAGAAACAATATTATTCACTGTATTCACATAAAAAAAAATATTTTATCTAAATCTAAAAAGGTTTAAGCATTATTATTAATTGCTGAATGCTGCATATACCTATTTAGAATAAATATCTTTTGATTCTTTTCCAGATAAAATATGCAATTTACATTTTTAAATAATTTAGAAAAAAAAACATTTCAAAATTGTTATTTTATTATTATCTCCTATTCATTTACAAACATAATCATTATATTTTTGAATATTTTATTACAAAATACAGATGAAACATTTATAATACAGTGTAAAATGATAATGGTGATTATTAAATATCAATATAGTGAGTGGGTATGCAGTTAATAAATAAATACTCCGGTGTAATTTCCTATTATTTTCAAATACTCATCAATCACTACAATTCGTTAAATGAGACACAACAGACAATCTCATTGAAATTACTGGGCAACGGTGATATTATGTCACCAATAAAATACAATATTTTTAATAATAATTTTTACTAACCGATATCATTAGGCACCTTGCGAAATCACTAACAGAAATGTTTTGCTCATGCAAAACAATAATCTGAGCTTTTGAAATATTGTTAAATGATGCATAGTCTCAGTTAATCAATTTATCACAATCACAAACTTCGTAAAAGTGCAAAAGAAGGAGTGTAGGTGTAGTTGCTAATGCGAACTGACTCGTTCAATTCACAATTGAAGGCAGGAATATATTTTTAAAGCGGGTAGTTAGCTTCTAAACTGGCAAATAATTTTAAGTAGGCGAGAAACTTGTGGTAGATTCTCAAACCAGTCAGAATATTGCTTTATCACTTAGTATATTTATTAATTCTAAGTTACAAGATCTGAAAAATAGTATTTAAGTAAAACCGTGGATCGAACTCAAACCATTTGTCACTGTGGGTTGAATGCTTACCTGATGCGCCACGAGAGCGTTTATGGTGGCGAAATTATGGTATACTATCATTTAGAAGACATTAACGCACTCACTCTACGAATGCTATATCTGCGTGGCTGTCACTGAGCAGTACGTAATGAATCGTTTACACAGCAGCGATAGTTTTGTAGTGTGCGTGACTGGTACCTTATCTCCTTTGGCGCGTGTACACGTATTTCGGCCGTTATTATAATATGGTTTCGTGTTATATTTACAGAAAGTAAGTACCAATAAGTCTGTTTGGTCTAGTAGTCGAAAGTACTTCGGCTGAGCCATGAGGTCCCGGGTTCAATTCCCGGGTCGGGCAAAGTGTTATTGGGTTTTCCACCTGGAATTTTTCAGTAGCAGTACGGAGTCTGGATTTCTGCCAGGTTGATAACAATAGGCTCACCCCCTTTTACATGGAACTTGCAACATCTAGCGAAATATGAGTGAACTAAAGCTTAACCTTTCGGGTAATACTAGCATTTTGTTATGTTAAGTACCGAAAAGTAACTAAATAGTTGTGGGAATAGGCAATAATATTGAAGGATGAACATATAAATGGCACGTTAAGCAGTTGGTCCTGGCTGTCATACATAGATCTTTGTCAGTCGTTACGGGTAGTCAGAAGTCCAAAAGTTTGACAAATAGTCTTACCAAGGGGTTTCGTAGTACCCAGTTACTGGATTGTGGAGGTCAGATAGGCAGCCGCTCTATGTAGAATACAGACTACTAGAAGCAGACAAAAACATAGTTGGGAAAAGGCTCGGCAAAGTGATTGAAATAACAAACGTTACTAATTAAGTGCGAGATAGAATGGGCAGTAATATTGAAAGATGATTATATAATGGCAGATACAGTATTTCATATTTATTAAGATGATGGTTAATTAATACATTGACAATAATAAAATGCATTTTCTTTTTTCATAAATGTTAATCCAATATCACTTGATATTTTCAGGCTGTAAGTAAAAAGGATGCTAACTAAAATAAATAAAAAGATGTCGCTGATAGACAGTAAAATACTGCTTAAACATCTAAGTAGGTACACTTATTTCGACCGTTATTTTTGGTGTTAAAATTCTGGAAGTAAGTACCAATAAATCTCGTTGGTGAAGTGGTCGCAAGCGCTACTGCTGAGCATGAGTGTGTGAAAGTGTTATTGGGGTTTTGTATCTCGAATTTCTCGGTTGATGGTAATAGACTTAGACTTGAACAAAACTGGGTGCCTAACCCTTTGTGGAATACACGCATGGTATTATTTTATGTTAATTACCAATAAAAAACGAAATAGGTGTGAGAATTAGCAATAATATTGAAGGATGATCATGAAATGGCACGTTAAGCAGTTGGTCCCGGTTGTTGTCATTAGAAAGAAAGAAAGAAAATACATTTATTTAGCATAGACAAATCATTCATAGATCTTTACCAGTCGTTACGGGTAATCAGAAATCCAAAAGTCTGACAGCCAATCTTACCAAAGGGATTCGTGTTACCTAATAACTTGTTTGTGTAGGTCAGATAGGCCGTCGCTCCATTAAAAATACTGGTTTTTAGTTGCATCCGGTAACACTAGAAGCTTACCCCAACATAGTTGGGAAAAGGTTAGGCAGATTTATTGAAATAACAAAAGTTACTAATTAAGTGCGAAATAAAATGGACAATAATATTGAATGATCATAAAATGGCAGATACAGTATTTCATATCGCACACCTAGATAAAGGGTAGCACAACTCAAAATAATCCAAAATCGAGTTATTGCCATCATCGGAATCTGCGTAAAAAACTACATCAACTCCAAAGACACCTGTGTTCACAAATCTCCATTAATAAGAATGAGATGGCGCTGTAAGTCCGTCTTTCTGAGTAGCTTGCCACCAACAATAGTAACGCATCACTAGTTACGCTATGGAGCCGTAGGGGAAGATGCTGTCAATACGCACAAAGACTAAATTATTTGGACTTAGTTTTGTATTCGTGGCTAACCGCAGTAATCAAGCGTGAATTATTTTGAGTTGATTTCGTATTCGTGATTGAGCCGGTCTTGTTTCTTGGGCGTTCTTCAAATTATTTCCGCTTACCCCAGTATTGTTTACAAATGTAAGTAATTTTTATTTTACTAATTAATAATAGTTTAGTGTTGGTGATATTATTTTACACTATTTGAGTTGGTCTGTAATTGCTGGTTTTTAAATTCGCTCTTATTCTAAAACAATAAATGCTACTGTTTATTTTGATATAGGCATATTTAGAGTTGCTTTTGTATTTTTGAAACAGATTTTTTCAAATCTTCATTCTAATAAAATAGTGCAATTTGTAAACATTATTGAGTCTATATAGTATTCGTGAATTTTATTAATTTCGTATTTATTTGCTACAGATGATGAGGTGCCGTGACCTTTTACTTCTACAGAAGGCGATGGAGACTAGTTCAAATCAGCCTGAAAGCAGTCATGTGGAGATAGAGCTTCAAGAGAATTTAACAACACCTTCGACGATCAGCAAGGTGAGCGAAGAAATCTCGGCAAATGGAAGTTACAAAAGAACCCAGCAGCATTAGCACCACCATCAAACGGCACCCAGGAGAAACGTGTGAAATCACCGAAACTGTTTACCAATGCGTTTGACGTCTTCTAGACGCTGGACTGCAATGGACAGGGTTTCAACGTGAACAATGAGTACATCTCACATCTTCGCTTTGCCGATGGCATCGTCATAATGGCAGAGACGCTGGGACAGTTAGACCAGCCGATCGATTCTGTAAAAATCTCTGTAAGTTAGACTAAGTGAGCTTAGAGTGAGCTGTCAATAGTGTCAATCCCTAACAGTGTGAGGAAAGACAGCTCCCTTCAAGTTCACTTCACCTACGTTTTTACGGTGAGATTTCAACAAAATAGACCGACAGCACAGCCTAATAGGAGCCTCTCTGTGGGTTGGAGTCGGCATGAATCTGGACAAGACGAAAGTCATTAACGATTCACACGTCTGTGTTTTTTATAAAAAATATACTGCTTTTTCTGTAGTTTATAGACTTACGGTTCTAGTACTAATTACAGAGATGTTATTAAAATGTCTACTTTGTTAAACGTTTTACTTCTAACCTATTCAAAGTTTAATGGTTCTCAAGTTCGACTAATGTAAGGTTTTAATTCTATTATCCGAGGCATTTCCTAAAAAAGTGCTGTGTTTTTGATTATCTTTATTTGTTTGTTACCTAAATTCAAAATAAAGATGTGTCATAACTAAAAATAATGTTTTACTTCACTTATATAATAATAATTGTACAAAACAATAATTTAGATAAACTACTCTTTCTGGGAAGATAATGAAAAAAATAAAGAAAAAGGGCGGATTAATTAAAAAAAATCACTAATATGGAATTAATTTGAGTTGATAACAATATTAAACAATGATTTAGTTACGATTACTAACATAACAAGGTATTTTGAGTTGTGCTACTCTTTATCTAGGTGTGCGATATGACGGTTTCTTATTACATTGACAATAACATGCATTTTTGTTTTTTAAATGTTAATGTGATATCGCTTATTATTTTCAGAAAGTAAGTAAACATTTGGAAATAAGTTAATAATCCTATCCATTTAATAAATAAAAAATAGTCGGTGTTTGATATAAGAACAGTGCTTACAAATCTAAGCAAGTACACTTATTTCGGCCGTAATTTTTGGTGTTAAAATCTTGGAAGTAAGTACCAATAAGTCACGTGGTCGAAAGCGCTACTGCTGATCATGACGTCCCGGTTTCGATTCCTGGGTCGGTCAAAGTATTATTGGGGTTTTCCATCTGGAATTTCTCAGTAGCAGACTGGGGTCTGAATTTCGATGATGATGAAAGATGATCATAAAATGCCAGATACAGTATTTCACGTGTCATAAATGGTTTCTCCTTAATTTTACAATAATAAAAGGCATTTTCGTTTTTTAAATGATAATCCGATTTCTCTTCATATTTTCAGTTTGTAAGAAAAATATGTTTTTTTTTAATAATGTTAAAAAGGATACCCAGATAATAAATAAATAAAGAAGTAGGTGTTTGATGATATACGACTGCTTACAAATCTAAGTACGTACATGTACACTTATATCGGCTGTTATTTATGGTGTTAAAATGTTAATCTGATATCTCTTATTATTTTCAGGAAGTAAGTAAAAATTTGGGAATAAGTGTCCTTAATCCTAATCCTATTCACTTAAATATATAAAAAATAGTCGGTGTTTGATATAAGAACAGTGCTTACAAATCTAAGCAGGTACACTTATTTCGACCGTAATTTTTGGCGTTAAAATTCTGGAAGTAAGTATCAAATAAGTTTCGTTGTTCACGTGGTTGAAAGCGCCACTGCTGAGCATGCGGTGATGGGTTCAATTCCCGGGTTGGGCAAAGTGTATTGTGTTTTTCCATCTGGAATTTCTTAGTAGCAGTCTGCAGTCCGGATTTCTGCTAGGTTAATGGCAAAAGGCTTACCCCCTATT
The DNA here is from genome assembly GCA_948473465.1 of Lithophane ornitopus. NCBI lineage: Eukaryota > Metazoa > Arthropoda > Insecta > Lepidoptera > Noctuidae > Lithophane > Lithophane ornitopus. The sequence continues at coordinate 9,811,004 of OX419642.1, read as the reverse complement.
ACATGGGACTTGAACATAGGTACATGTAATTGGTAAAATGTGGGTGTACTATAGCCTAATCTAATAACTGATATGTTTGCAGCAGTGCCGTAATTAGCCTTTTATGGGCCCGGTGCGAGCTGCTATAACCGCGCCCTTAAAACATTTTCTAATTATAACCGGAGCCGACATTTTTTTTTTAAATTGTTTTATGGGACTGCTCTTGACCTCGATCTCGCCTGATGGAAAGCGATAGATGAGGTCTATGATGGAACGAGCAAGCCCAGAAGATGCCTGTTCATTCTTGTTTTGAAGGCTCACGGGTTATACGTGGAAAGGAACATCGAAATGGATTGTCTATAAAAATAAATAATAGGTATTGTTAGTGGCCCTGGTCTGGTCATTTCTGCGCCCCTCCAGGGTCTGCGCCGTGTGCCTGGGCACCGCTGGCACCGCCCTATTTACGGCACTGGTTTGCAGAGCGGGAAGAGAAAAGATACAACCGTTTGTCGTGAACACTAGTCTATTAGTAACAAGAGCTGTGCGGTACTGTGTGTTCATACATATAGGGTTATTGGTTATATGCAATACATTAAGGGGATGTAGGAGAGTTCACTTAAAACCAAAAGATTTTAAGTGAACTTTTAACTCATCTATGCAAATGTCAACAATTTTCGAGTTATTTGATATTTTTATTTCATTCATTTTAATCGGGTGTACTTATAGCCAATTGCTCGCTAGATACTGTAGGCGACCTTAATATCTCTTATTTTTCTGGGCTGATTAAAAACTGTAAAACACCAACAACCTCTTAAGGAGTCATTGTACTCATCATTATAAACAACTTTTACTATGGGAACAAATATGAAGTCGCGAAAAAAAAACAGCTGTTCCGTACATTTTGACGAGTTATGCGAACATAAACAACAAAAAAAAAGGTATCATTATTTGTATTGTGTTATGCTAATACATAATTAGTAGCATTAATTGTAATTGATGATTTAACTAAAGACCACGCTCTCGCATTAGGATTATTGCCTGTAATGATAGTTGTGTTTGTGACAAATAAATAAAATGTTAAGTAGTTGGGAGTTAGAAGTCAAAAAGTCTGACAACCAGTCATACCAAGGGGTATCACGTTACCCAATAACTGGGTCGTGGAGGTCAGATAGGCAATCGCTCCATGTAAAAATACTGATATTCAGCTGCATCCGGTTAGACTGGAAGCCGACTCAACATAGTTGGGAAAAGGCTAGACAATCAATCTGGATTGAAATAACAAAAGTTATTAATTAATGTGCGAGGTATATAAAATGGGCAGTCATATTGAAAGATGATTATAGAATGGCAGATAAAGTATGTCACGTGTCATAAGATGGCAGTTTCTTATTACCTTGATAATAACATGCATTTTCGTTTTTTGAATGTAAATCCGAATTCTCTTATTATTTTCAGGCCGTAAGTAAAAATTTCGAAATAAGTTAATATAAAATAAATAGTCTGTGTTAGATATTAGAACACTGCTTACAAATCTATGTAGGTACACTTATTTCGGCCGTTATTATTGGTGTTAAAATTTTGAAAGTAAGTCTCGTTGGACACGTGGTTAACGCTACTGCTGATCATGATTCATGGTCCCGGGTTCAATTCCTGGGACGGGCAAAGTGTTATTGGGTTTTTTCATCTGGAATTTCTCAGTAGCAGTCTGGGGTCTGGATTTCTGCCCGGTTGGTGGCAATAGGCACGCCCCCTATTACAAGGGACTTGTACATAACTGACGAAATGTGGGTGTACTATAGCCTTACCCTTCGGGGAATACACGCATAAATAATGTAACGTCATGTTAAGTACCAATAAGCAACTGAATAGGTGTGAGAATTGAAGGATGATCATAAAATGGCACGTTAAGCAGTTAGTCCCGGCCGTCATTCATAGATCTTTGCCAGTTGTCAAGGGTAGTCAGAAGTCTAAAATACTGGTATTCAGCTGCATCCGGTTAGTCTGGAAGCCGACCCCAACATAATCGGGAAAAGGCTGGGCAGATTGATTGAAATAGCAAAAGGTACAACCTAAGTGCGAGATATATTGGCAGTAATATTGAAAGATGATTATAGAATGGCAGTAGTGTGTCATGTGTTATAAGACAACGGTTTCTTATTACATTGACAATAACATGCACTTTCGTTTTTTTAATTTAAATCCGAATTCTCTTAACATTTTCAGCTCGTAAGTAAAAATTAGTAATTTCATAGGTAAATAAGGATACCCAATGAAATAAATAAAAAGAAGGCGGTGTTTGATAATAAAACATTGCTTACAAATCTATGTAGGCCGTTATTTTTGTTGGTGTTAAAATTTTATTCTGATTTCGCTTTATATTTTCAGACAGTAAGTACCAATATGTCTCGATGGTCTGGTGGTCATTGCTGAACATGAGGTCCCGGGTTCAATTTCCGGGTCGAGTGAGGTGTTTTTGGGTTTTCCATCTGGAATTTCTCAGTAGCAGTCTGGGTTTCTGCCCGATTGAGATGACAATAGACTCGCCCCCTCTTACATACCCCCTCGTACATAAGCCTTGGTACCCTTCGGGGAATACACACATGATGCTGTTATGTTCAGTACCAATAAGTAACTAAATAGGTGTGAGAATAGGCAATGATACTGAAGTATGATCATAAAATGGCAGATACAGTATGTCAATGTAATAAGAAACCGTCATCTTATGACACACATAAGATGACGGTTTCTTATTACATTAATAATACTAAAATGCAGTTTCGTTTTTTAAATGTTAATACGATTTCTCTTATTATTTTCAGAACGTAAGAAAAATGAGTGATTTACGTCAAAGAGCATACCCAATAAAATAAATAAAAAAGAAGTCGGTGTTTGATAGTAAAATAATGCTTAAATCTAAGTAGGTACCATTATTTTTGGTGATAAAATTTTAATATGGTTTTGCTTTATATTTTCAGGACGTAAGTAACACTAAGTCTCGTTGGTCTAGAGGTCGCAAGCACTTCTGCGGAGCATGAGGTCCCGGGTTCAATTTCCAGGTCGGGCAAAGTGTTATTGGGTTTTCTATCAGGAATTTATCAGTAGCAGTCTGCCAGTTTGGACTTCTACCCGGTTGATGGCAATAGGCTCCCCCCTATTACATGGGACTTGATCATATCTGGTGAAATGTGAGTGTAGGTATAGCCTAACCCTTCGGGGAACACACGCAAGATGTTACGTTATATTGTTAAGTACTAATAAGTAACTAAATGGGTGTGTAGGAATAGGCAATATTATTGAAGGATGATAATAAAATGGCACGATAGGTAGGTAGTGTAGAGAGATAAGAGAAACTAACTGGGTAGTTTAATACATTTATTAGGTAGTGTTAGAGTACAGAAATGAGACGACTCGGTCGGTTTATAATCACTTATATTATTATTATCAATAATTATACAATCAATAATTAAACACGTGTAGACTGCCCCGGTCCCTGCGTCTTTCCCTCTCGTAGCGCTGGGATGACTACGGCGTAGCACCGACGTCATGACGTAGCAGATGACGTCATAGTGTAGCACCACTCAAAGTTCTGGCTGTATCTCCAGTATTTCTTACAGTAGATAGGTAGTGCACCACAGCTAGGTCGCGGGTAAGGTCACTGACTTTCCGAGCACTCGCACACTTAGGTAGGTAGAAGGGTACCGTCCTTGATCATCTGCTGTTGTAGTAGTGGCATCTCCAGTATTTCTTACACTCAGCCATCCTGAGAAATGATACGACCACGTATTATTATTAGTCCAGTGTAGTTCCTCTTAATTGTTTTTTTTTTTGACGCCAGCGTTTTTTTTTACGGATTCTTTGATTAACTTCAAATCAAACTGATTTTACGTAATCGACCTAACTGGTCTTAACCGAACTGGTCATAAACTGAATCTATCTAATTCAGCTTACAGAACCAAACTAACGTTTTAACGTGAAATGAAATGAAATGAAATTGTTTATTCTGTAAATAGGATATTGGAATCACTTTTACACGTCATATTAAAAATAAGCTAGATGAGGTCGGCGTTTCCTATCTGACTACTCTGAGAAGAAAGGCCGAAACAAACTCAGAGGTCACAGTCTCTTTTAAAGTCCAGACATAATCTTGGTCAGGCTGGATGGCAGGCGTGGATTCTTTGATTTACTTCAAATCCACAGATTTTTCTAAATCGACCTAACTGGTCTTAACCGAACTGGTCATTCTAAATCGAACTAACTAGTCTCAACCGAACTAGGCATAAATTGAATCTATCTAATTCAGCTTACAGAATCACACCAACAACGTTTTGAACCGACTCTTTGATTTAGCTTCTTCAAATCTAAATGATTGGTTATTGGTTAACTGGACGTTGTTTTATTTTAATACACGAACAAAATCGCAATAATGAAATGAAATAAATTTATTTCATTTCATTATTGCGATTTTGACAACGTCCAGTTAAACTTCTAGACGAATTTATTGTTTACCATTATCATTTATGTGGTTGAACAAGATGCAAAACTTGTATGACAGAAACTATCACCCTGCTAGCCTGTCTCACTTTCGTCTTCTCCACTGTCAGGACCTTATTCTTCCTGAATTCTGAACGGTTTCATGTGTGGACAAATGTCCACTAGTTTACCACTAGTTATTCCTTTCTCTAGAATTCTACGTTCGATTTGAACTAAATCGTTAATATTAAATTCTAGTGATGGCATTCGATTTTCGTCATGACGGGTTTTCATGTGAGCTGCATTAACTTTCATTTTATCTTCCGCTTCATTTGGTTTTTTTTTTTATCAAATCGACGTTCACGGTTTCAGAATTATTAACTTCTAAAGGAAAGCTAGGAAAGTAACCAAACACCAGGTCAAATGAACTTTTTCCCGTTGAATTGTTCACCGTGGAGCCAATACCACGTTGCTCTTGGGGTACATATCCTTCCCATTTGTCATGCTGATCTCCAATGCGGCTTGCATTGTAAAACTGTACGATTAACCCGTTCTACTCGACCATCTGCTCGAGGGCAAGCCACCGCGCCAAGAATATGTTTTATATGTCCGTTAGCACAATGATTCGCCATTTGACGACTAGTGAAGCACTTTCTCCCGTCGCTAATAATTATAATAAATATATTATTATAATAATAGTAGGGCCACCAAAGATTTTCTCTAACAGAATTAAAGTCTGCAATACGTGATCCACCCCAGCATTAGGTACCTACTGGTTGGAGCCACGTGTACTTAGTGAATCCATCCACTATTTATAAGAGATAAGTGTTACCATTGTTTGATGCGCAAAATGGACCTAAATGATCAATGCGTAGCGTACCGAAAGGCGCACTACCTTTGTCAATGGGGTTCAGGTGACCTCTCTGTATCCCCGTAGGTTTGTTTTACAAATTGACAGGAAATACAACTTTTCACATATTTTGTGACGAACTGTACCAATACTTTTTTCGAATAAGTCCTATCTTAACTTTTCGAACCAATACTTTTTTCGAATAAGTCCTATAACCTTTTCTTGGTTCATATGACCATTATCATCATGAAACATTTTGACCATACGCCACCTAACTGGTCTGGGAATTATGTCCCCTCTCTTACCATCCACTACTTTACACAGCTGACCGTCCACCATGAGGCAATCGTTCTTAGTTACGGTGCTATCTGCACCGGTCTTAAGATCCTCCATTATAGCGTTTGTTTTAGGATCTATTTGCTGCACAGCCACAACCCAATCGATCTCATCGAGGTGTAGTACGGAGTCAATCGGATCACGACTAAGCGCGTCAGCATGTTGAATGTGTTTACCGGGACGATAATATATAGATACCTGCCAATCCGAGGCATCATATCTCTTTTGGTCCACGTCGCGCTTAAAGCGTTACAGTCAGTGATCACCGTAAATGGCTTTCCTAAGAGATATACGCGAAACTGCTTCAGGCTCATCACTACGGCAAGAGCTTCGAGCTCATAGGAATGATATTTGGTTTCGGTATTCGTAGTCTGCCGACTGGCATACGCCACAGGCTCAAATTCACCGAGAGATTGTCTCTTGCACTAGCATGCCGGCAACTCCAACGGACGAGGCATCTGTATAGACTTGTGTTTCAAGATTTTCGTCATAGATTGCCAAAACAGGCCTAGAAATTAACGCCGATTTAATTTCATTAAAAGAGCACTCTTGGGCCCCTCCCCACAGCCACTGCTCCTCCTTTTTCAGCAGTACAGTTAGGGAACGCACTCTTAAGGCAAATTAACCAATGAATCTCCTGAAATAGCTTGCCAACCCAATAAATTTCCTCAGCTAATGAACGGAACGTGGCCTGGGAAACCGCTCAACAGACTCCAATTTTCTAGAAGAGGGACGCATTTCACCATTCCTAACATCGAAACCCAAGCATTCAATCTGACTTTTAAGGAATGCGCACTTTTCTTTACGCTATGTTAGTCCTGTGTCCGATATCAATTTCAATATGGATTTAAGCCTTTCCAAGCCTTCGGAAACCGTATCCGAATAGCAAATAATGGCGTCTAAATATCCCCCCGCGAATTTAAATCTCAAATCACCGAGCATCTGATTAATGGCCAAGAGGGGTGACGAAAGTGGTAGCTAGAGCATAGGTCAAGGGTGCTGAAATATCTTTGGCCTCTTAACTGATTCATCTGGTCCTGTATCAAGAGGATATCTATCGTTATGTGTAAGGCTGTTCAAGTGTCTATAATCGACGCACATCCTGGTATCGCCATTCTTTTTGGATACCAGAATGATGCGACTGGCATAAGCAGAGTTACTGGGTTCTATAATAATATAATATATAACCTGTTCTAGTAAGTCATCAATGATTTGTTTTACCTTTCGTTGTCCTTGTGGTGACATTCTATATGGACGATAATATGTGAACGCCGGTACTCCAGCTTTTGTGAACTTTGGTCAGGGTGGAAGAATGATGCGAGACACAGACTTTAGAACACGTTTATTAACGGTTTACATAAAAAAATATTGAGCGTGTGGTGACGCTGACGGTCTATGGGCGAGTGGCGCGCGCAGCGGGGTCGCGCGGGGTCATTTCGATAGTCGAAGCACCAATTTTACCCTCTTGACCTGTGAAACAATGATCATACTTTTATATATAATAGTTCTAGACGATTGTTGTCCTCCCCCGTTAAATCTGTATTCAATCCAGTAGCGACCAACTACGCTCTCGCTATACATTTGTTCGCATAAATGGTCAATGGTGAGCGGCTATGACTAACAGCATTAATTTCGCCAGTACTATCTTGCAGCGGGACCGGACACCCAAGTACCTCTAACTCTCTACTGGGTTCGTTACGCTGAGAATATTTTAAAAATACTGTATCGGATGCGAACTCATTATCTTCTTCCGGTATGCTTACCAAAACTTTATTAAGACCATGATGCAAAGTCGTATCACAGACAACCGATAACTTCAATACTTACCCGATAACTTAGCGACAGATCAAATACTATTAGGCAGATGTCTGAACGTATTGTCAGTATTTACAATGATTAAATCGTCTGAGTTCGGTGAACGGCCGGCCAATTATCAAATCTGTGTCCTGTAATCCTTCTTCGACTACTAGCATCGGTATGGTGGCTGAAGCTCCGTCTAACTCTATATGCGCTGACAATTCATCCACTGGAGTAACAAGGCTACCCCCATATGCCCGAATTCGACGGGAAGTTCCCTGACTAAACTCGACCCCAGTTTGCGTTACCGCGCTCTTAGTAATTGTATTGCATGCACTACCAAAGTCAATACAAGCCGTCAGTGAAACATCATTAATAATAGCATTTTCGTGATACTTTCTGTCATTCACATCAATATCTGATATTTTAAATAATACTTTAGAAGGTTTACTACTTGAATCTTTCTATATGCGATAACAATGTACCCCATCGCGGCCCCACCGGTTACAATTAGAGCACTGTTTATTCTCTTTACAGTCACTCACTATGTGTCCAAATTTTAAACAACATTCACAGCGTGGTGTATCAGATTTAGTACACTGGGATGCAAAATGACCCTTCACACCACACCTTATAACAAGTTACGTCATCCCGCTGTTTAGTCGTTCAGGCGACTCGAGCTTTGTTTACAATCGGTACGTCGGTGACCTTTTTTTGGTTAGCAACATTGTCGCCTGCGGCGTCAGTTAAACATTGTAATAAGCTTCTAGTGTTACGACACACAGCCCCCCCGGGCCCCTGCCTTTAACAATGGATTATTCAGCCTATAAATGATTACGTCCGCGACAACGTGATCTAGCTGATCGCATTGTTTTCCGAGAGAAAGCTTTTTATAATAAAAGTCCAAAACACTTTCATTATTATTTGCACGTTTAACGGTAACAAAATCATACAATTTCGAAGCTATACGGCGCCCTTCGGGGAAGCTGACAGTTAACAAGCTCAGTCTTCCATTCTGGCCAACTGAGGTCTATTTCTTGTAGCGAATCAAACCATAACCGCGCATTCCCAGAAAGTTTAGATGTCATATTTTGATGAATCAGAAAGCGTTCATCCCAACAAAATATCTTAACCAAAGATTCTAGACGTTTTATCCAAACTTGACATATTATCTTTCTCAATGTTACCCGAAAAACCCGGTACCTATACTTTCCGACAATCCGACCCTGATAGTTTGTTCACATAACCTTGTTTCGACGACCAAACCATGGGCCCGACCGTGCTCGGTCCAGGCGTTGTAGCATCCACGATCTCCGGTGCGCTCTGCGCCGCTCTTTCCACCACAGCGCCCGCAGCCTCATACGCGCGCTGTGTAGCTGGCGGCGACCGCACCTGTGTACGCAGGGCGTCCTGCTCTGCTCGTGTTGACACGGTGCCCGCTGCATTGGACGTACGCTGCGGGGCTGGCATCACCCGCGCCGGTGTACCCGGTGAACGTTGTAACTGTGGTGAACGTTGCAACGTTCTACGATCACGCAAACTTTCTGCGATCTGATAGTCTTTGGAGCATCCGTTCCAAATTGTCAAGTCTTGATTTCGAGTCAATTCTTCCTCGTTTTAATCGCCGCGCGTCACGATGCCGTTCTCGGGATGCGGTACGCGATCGGCACGCGGCACGGTGCCGTTCTCGCGAATGTCTTTCCATTTTCTTGTGGGACGGGTTATCCCTTTTTGGAATGGCGACGTTTCGCCCTATCCCACTTCTGCACTGTTAGAGTACAGAAATGAGACGACTCGGTCGGTCTATAATCACTTATATTATTATTTTCAATAATTATACACGTGTAGCTGTAGTGGCAGCTCAATAAGGACTGCCACCTTCCCTGCGTCTCCTTCTTCCCTCTCGTAGCGCTGGGATGTCTACGGCGTAGCACCGACGTCATGACGTAGCAGATGACGTCATAGTGTAGCACCACTCAAAGTTCTGGCTGTATCTCCAGTATTTCTTACAGTAGATAGGTAGTGCACCACAGCTAGGTCGCGGGTAAGGTCACTGACTTTCCGAGCACTCGCACACTTAGGTAGGTAGAAGGGTACCGTCCTTGATCATCTGCTGTAGTAGTAGTGGCCTGCTAGCACAGGCTCAGCGGGAGGCCGGTAGCTCGCGGCGGCAGGCCGCAGGTAGCTCGCGGCGGTAGGCCGCAGGTAGGCCAGGCCTTGGTAAGGCCTCGGTAGCGAGCATAGGTAGTGGGCACGTGTCCAGTCCTTAGTCGGGACGTATAAGGCGGGATGTAGAAACCCTGACGTAGAAACCGGGACGTAGACCCCTGAAAGCGCATGAGGGAGCGCATGTCAGAAGCGGTGCAAGTAGCAGCCGCGTGCGATGTGCCAGCCTCCTTCCCTTCCTTAGCGACCAAGAACGGTACGGGAAGCAGGATAGATAGGTAAGGCTTAATACATCGCAGCGGCTTACAGGCAGAGAGAGAGTGTAATTACAGCGTGGCAGAATGACAGGTGGATTTATAGGTTGGAGGCTTACAACGCTTATCCATTGCAGATGGCACACGCAACAGCTTAGGAGCACACAGTACAGTTATTATAAAAGTTATTACAATGATGAACTCACCCTAGATTCGGGGCACATGGTGTAAATCTAGGGGTTCTACATGATGAACCGATAGTATGGCTGGTTGCAGATGAAATGAACGAGTAAATGTCAGTCAACTAGTGTTGGGAATGTATTTTAGTGTTGTGCTTAACCACTTAGTAATATTTTAGTAGTTACTCGACTAAGTTCAGTTGTGAAGCCACAACGTTACAGCTCAATAAATGTATTTCCTTTTTTCTTCTTTCTTTCATTCATAGATCTTTGCCAGACGTTACGGGTAGTCAGAAGTTCAAAAGTCTTACAACCATTCTTACCATGGGGTATCGTGTTAGCCAGTAACTGGGTTGTGACGTCAAATATTTAATTAAATAAGTTTCAATAATGTTGATAGATAATCATAAATAATATATAACGTGTTTTTTATATCCCATAACTCTAGGGATTAATGAGACCATGTCAAAGAAACAAAAAAAACTCACTTTCGCATTTATAATATTATAAATAATATTAGTTTGGATTGTTAATTTCGTATTCATATACAATACGTACTTATTAAAAAAATATGAGTTAGTGCTTAATTTTATATTTTGATTATAAATAATTGTCCTATTTATTTTTATTTACCAATCAATAAATATCAGAGAACATTTTTGTGGAATCAAAGTACAACAATCATGATTTTGATTTGGATGTAAAATGTTAACCTGTTTTTACCTATTATTTTCAGGATGTAAGTACCATAAAAAAATAAAAATAGTGTTTGCAAAAAAGTAGCACATTTGGGTAGGCCGCACCGCAAGGGAAAATTCCATCTGCATCACTTTCGTATTGGTATAAAAGGCGTACTGCACTGTAGTTTTTTTGTATCAGAATGCGATTTGAAAAACGTTTATTGCGCGCGTTTATTGCAGCACGATGCGGCTGTTATAATTATGTGCTTACCTCAACAATTGTATGGTATGTTATGTTTCATTAAAGGAAGGCTTCAGTCTAACTACCGACAACTGGCATAATTGCGAAAGCAATCAATTTTTTTAAATTATCTTATAGTGTGTCCCACTGCTGGGCAAAGGTCTCCTCCTTTTTACTTCCAAATCTCTCTATTTTGTGCGATTTCTGGCCAAATTGGCCCCGCAAACATGATTAGATCGTCACTCCACCTTCGCCGCGGTCTACCTCGACGGCGATGTCCTCCTTCAGGCGTCCAGTGAGTGACGATCTTTGCCCATTTATACGGGTGCATTCGTGTGACGTGGCCGACAAAGCAAACTGTTCAAATAAATAATATTACATTATAGGTAATTTGAATAAATTTTAGCATGCAAATAAGCGATCGTTGCGATCATTTGTTCGGTGAAACCGGACGCGTCATTGCGCCGAAAGACAATGCGTTTGGGCTCTCTGAACAAGTGAGTGGCAAATGATCGCGACGTTTTTGCACGACGATTAGGACAAGGCCGGACGGTACTATATTTTATTTCCTGATATAATTATATTAATCTGGTCATTTCTAATCATTTTCAGCCTGACGTAATTAAATAATTTTGCATAATTTGCTACAATGTTGATGGATGATCATCAGTCAGTTGGAATATCTACGGAGGCTTACAGTAGACATGTTACGTTTACACGAGACGCCCCCCAGCTAGATGGACCGACGACCTTCAATAGGTGGCTGGAAGTGGAAGGCGGAGGACCGGGTGCTGTGGCACAATTTGTCACAGGCCTATGCCCAACTGTGGAATGAGCTTAGCTGATTTGATTGATTTATTGAAATAAGAAGTGATCGATACGATTATTCTTTACTTACTAAGAAAAATTTTATAAATAAAAAAGACCTCGGTGCTATCACATGTAGAACACTCCATACTAATCTAATTACTTACACCCATTTCGTCCGTATTTGCGGCGCCAGCATGTTAATGTTATTACTTTATAATTATATTTCCAGTATGTAAGTAACACTTATTTTTTTTACGTGTAAGATGTATTCAATTCGGTCGTATTCGTCATTTGCGTGATTGAGTAAAAAACTAAATAATAAGTTATAAACTTTCACATTTATAATATTAAGTAGGATAATATAATAATCACAAAAAAATGAAGTGACGTTGTTACTAGCGAACAAAAACATAGTCTATTTAGTTACGAATAATTCAAACTATAGTGTATAGTGTAGTCGCTCCATGTAAAATACTGGTATTCATCTGCATCCGGTTAGACTGTAAGCCGACCCCAACATAGTTGGGAAAAGGCTCGGCAGATTGATTGAGTGGGACGCACGTGATCGCTGGACGCGAAGGTCAAGGGGGTTGTAGGCTTATCCAGGTTTATCCCGGTATGAGGATAGGCCTCTCCAGTTCCAGGCAGCGCTGACGTGCACCTATAGGTTCCGGGTATTTTCAATACTCACCGAGTGGCTTTGCTCTAGATTCTTCTTTATTCTTGGTTTTGACGAGGGAATTGCTCTGATAACATGTTCAGGAAGCGATGTTCGGGACTGTTCAGGTTTACTTGTTGACCTATTAGGTGATTAATAGTTCCATGTCGATGGCTACATTTTCTTAAAGTCGTGCGTAAACTAAAGTACAGAGCATATTAAATAGATAGCTCACTTCACATATGTTTACAAAAAGTTTTAAAACTTAAAAGATCAAAGAAATCTAGCCCTTCAGGAAAACCTACTTAAGGATTTCCTGAAGGGCTAGATTTCTATAAGTTAGGTCTCTAGGATCTTCTCTTTGTGATATAAGAGGTTTTACGTCTATTTAAAATATTTTTTGGGGGGATTTTGACGGAATTTCAACTTATTGCAGTCATGCAAATAAAGTAAGAACAAAGAACTAGTGTAGTGTACTGTGAGGAAATACCTTAACGTCAAGAATCCCATATAAACAGACTGAGGTGTTTATGACAACATCCAAAAAAACAACACGCTGGCTCAATCACAAGAAAAGTTATTAAGCATTTTGTCTTTCCTGAAAAGTTACAGTTTTCTGGATACGCACCTATGGTTTGAGACCCGCGTTATAGAATACAAGTCGTGCTTAACTATTTGTACTGTTTAGAAAGAAAAATAAGAATATTAATCTGATTTTTTTTTCATATTTTCAGGAAGTAAGTTTAAATTAGTATAAAATAAAACAGTAGGTATTATTAGTTTTTTCTTCTTCTTGGCTTCCCAAATATGGTCTAGTACAAAATCATGATAATAATTATCAATAACGGGAAGAACAAGTGACTCTCTTCGATAAGCGACTTTTATGCGCGAGTCCGACTCGCACTTGGCCGGTTTTATCTTGTCATACTATATAATTTCGACTTCTCTTATTATTTTTAGACAGCAGTAAGTACTCAATTAATAACTGTGACACGTACGTCACGTATCGCATTTAAAAAACCTATAATTCCATCTCGTCTGTATGTTTGGTGTTAAAATAATAATCTGATTTCTCTTCGTATTTTCTTAATGTAAGTAGTAATAGTTACTCGTGGCTAAATAATAACAGCTGCACGGGTCGATCGAAGGTAAAGCTACGTTTGCCGCGGTTGGTTCGTAGGTGGGTGACCATCCATTAGTTATCGAGATCATTATGTGCCTCTGAAAGAACGTAAGCCGTTGGTCCCGACTGTCATTCATAGAACTTTACAGTCGTTAGTCAGAATTCAAACCTTATTACACCAAAACCGTGTTTAGCTTAAACACCTTTTAAACTTGACATTTCTGTATCGAGTTTGACATAAAACACGCGTTGAACAAGTGTCTAAATTTTAAGGTAAGGCTTAAAGAGTCTGACAAACAGTCTTACCAAGTGGTATCATGTACCCAGTAACTGGGTTGTGGAGGTCAGACAGGCAGTCGCTACATCTAAAGTACTGGTATTTAGCTGCATCCGGGGAGACTAGAAGCTGCTCCTACATAGTTGGGAAAAATTGCAATAGCAGATTGAAATAACAAAAGTTACTAATTAAGTGCGAGATAAAATGGGAAGTAATATTGAAAGATGATTATAGAATGGCAGATACAGTATGTCATGTGTCATAAGATGACGGTTTCTTATTACATTAAAAATAATAAAATTTGAATGCATTTTTTTAAATGTTAATCTGATTTCTATAAATATTTTCAGAAAGTAAGTAAAAATTAGTAATTTAATAAGTTCAAAAGGATCGACTAAAATAAAAACACTGCTTACAAATCTACAGGTACATAGGTACAGTTACATCGGCCGTTATTTTTGGTGTTAAATTGCATGCCTCATAACGCGAAGCCTCTCAGGTTGCATTACTCTCAACTTGCCAGAAAGAAGTGCAGTCTTGACCTTTGAGTGCCTCTTGCCGAATGCGTATCGCACTATATAAGTACAATGATATCAGTCAAAAACTATCCTTTTAACACAATAAAACTAACAAATTAATATTTATTGCATATATATAGAAAAAGTGATTGTAAACAAAATCTATGGACGTCCGTGACGTGTGTCTGTACGCATGGTTCCCGTATGTGGTCAAGTTATCGTCCAAAATACTTCACATATCAAGTTTTTTTTTTTAGTCTCTTAGACTTGCTTCTCCTAATTTCGTATTAAATGGCTGCTTCATTCAATGTACTTTAATTAATATTAATAAAAAACTATATACTTCTTTAGTTTTTTTTGTTTTTTTTTGTTTTTGGTTCTCCGTTATGAGGCGTTCACTTATGGTCCAAATTTCTAAAATTGACATTAATAAAGTGCATTTTTGTGTTAATCTGATTTCTCTTAATATTTTCAGACCGTAAGTAAAAATGAGAATAGTTAAAAAAAATATCCATTTAGTTAGGAATATTATATTTTATTTATAAAAACTTGCTTCTGCTCGCGACTCGTCCACACGGAAGTCAAACAAGTATACCATAGGACAGGTAAGAGAATAAATAAATAAAAAAATGTTGGTGTGAGATACCAAAACCCTGCTTACAAATCTGAATAGGTACTCTTATTTCGGCCGTTATTTTTGATGATGAAATTTTTATTAATTTGATTTCTCTTTATATTCCGGGAATAAAGTAATAATAAGTCTCGTCGGTCAAGTGGTCGCAAGCGCTACTGCTGAGCATGAGGTGCCGGGTTCAATACCCTGGTCAAGAAAAGTTTTATTGGGTTCTTCGATATGGAATTTCTCAGTAGCAGTCCGAAGTCTGGACTTCTGCCCGGTTGATGGCAATAGGCTCGCCCCGTGGGACTTGAACAAAACTTGCGAAATGTGGGTGTATTATTTAATGTTATGTTAAGTACCTACCAATAAGGAACTAAATAGGTGTGAGAATAGGCAATAATATTGAAGGTTATTCATAAAAGGGCACTTAGAGCAGTTGGTCCCGGCTGTGATCCATAGATCTTTGCTAGTCGTTACGGGTAGTCAGAAGTCCAGAAGTCTGGCAACCTCTCTTACCAAGGGGTTTCGTGTTACCCAGTAACTATATTGTAAAGGTCAGATAGTGGTATTCAGCTGCATACGGTTAGACTGGAAGCGGACCCCAACATACTTGGGAACAGGCTCGGCAAATTGATTTATATCAATCAACAATAGTTACTAATTAAGTGCGAGATAAAATAGGCAGTAATATTGAAAGATGATCATAAAATGGCAGATACAGTATGTCATGTGTCATAGGATGACGGTTTCCTTACAAAATGACAATAATAATAGTTATTTGTTACGCAAGGCTGCAAAATTGTTTTTTCGCGCGAGTACCTGTATTGAAACCTGAGCAAGCGAAGGATTCTAGCATTGAACCATGAGCGAAGCGAAGGTTTCAAAGGTACGAGACGCAGAATAAATTTGCTGCCGAGCGAAACACACAACTTTTCCCCGCACTACAGCGAGGAAAATGCTAGGTATCTCTATGCAATAAAAAAAAAAATTGCACGCTTTTATGTACTTTTCGCGCAATTTTCCGGAAGAAAGCTCAATTCGGCATTATGTACCGCTTGCACTAACTCTGCACTGCTAAACAAACCCTTGCAATGATGGCAAGTGAATTGAATAAGAATAAAATTAAATCAAGTTTTTTAAGTGAAAACTTCTTTAGGCGAGTTGGGCGATTTTTTTTCGTGCTGGCCAGTGTGATTATTCTAAAAATGAGGTTGGGGCACTGACCTGAAATAAGTATAATGTATTATCAGTGGACCCGGCGTATAGAAAATTATTGAATAGAAAGGTTCGAATTTTAAAAACTCTTTCCACGCTAGCGGATATAATTTACTTTTGCACGCATATTTTGAACGACAAACAGTATCTTTCCGAGCTTGTGAGGTGAAAAATACATTTTCGTTTTTAAATGTTACAAATTTCAGTATTTCTTACTATTTTCAGGACGTAAGTGAAAATGAGTAATTTAATAAGTTAAAAAGGATATCCACTAAAATAAATAAAAAAGAAGTCAGTGAAAGAAAATAAAACACTGCTTACAAATCTAAGTACCCTAGGTAAACTTATTTCGGCCGTTATTTTTGGTGTTCAAATTCTGGAAGTAAGTACCTACCAATAAGTCACGTAGTAAGTACCTACAAAAGGGTTTTTTATTGAGAACCTTTGCTAGAAACACGATTTTGCCAATTGTTAGTCAGTTTGGAATTAATGACCTAAATAAGTGTGACTACTGGGGCACTGAAGTTAATGAATTTTCTTGACCCAATAGCCATAAGATATATATCAATGAAAAAGGCTTTTCGAAGAGAACCCTTGCTTCTAACATAACTGATGCCAATTGGTAGTCAGTTCAGAATTAATGACCTAAGTAGATGAAAAATTTCAATAATGCTTAATTACTCACATTTAGCACTCCGTAGCTCTGCACTGACTAACAATCGACAGAAGTCGTCGTATCACGAAATATTTCCCTTGAGCAGATCTTTCCAATGGCATAATATCTTAATCGCTATTGGGTGATCCGTGAGGGATCCCGGAGGCGTAACGTTCTGTCCGGCCAACCGACTCTTTAAAACATTGTTCCCAAAACGGCATCTAGAAGGCTGTTGAATTCGATGCTCGAGTCAGGGTGAGGGCTGCTGCCTCCTCTTCCCGTTCGTCTTCGGATTTGGGTTTAGGTACTTCAATGATTGCATTTATTTTGATTGTAGAAAGGCATTTATTGTTGCACATTCGTACATTGGACGGACGAATATAATAACATCTTTAAGTATAAAAAATGGAGGCGCGAGAAGAATTTCGACAAATACGACAAGCGGAAAATCAAGACGTCTGAAGTAGGTGGGAGATGCTCTGCGATGATTGGCCGACATGCTTGACGCTAATTGGAAGATGACATTTCGCAAACACACGGTCAGCGGCAACTTCAGGTCGCCATCTTGGTTCTTTATGCCGATAGATGGCGCAGGCGTTAACAAAGGCCAATGTTTTAAAATGTCCATTTGTACGCTTGAAAGATCATGTTTTGAAAGGCACAGAATAAATAAAAGTTAATTAATTAACGAAATAACGGAATTTCACTAACGCCTAATTACTCACATTAAGAGCTCTGTAGCTCCTTTCGTACTAGCAATCGAGAGAAGCGTCATATCACGAAATATTTGCTAGATCTTTCCATTGGCATATAATATCTCAACTCTATTGGGGCATGCGTCATGCTTAATTAACGATCTGTCTGGCCGACCGACTCTTAAAACATTGTTCTTAAAACGGCATCTATTGGAGACCAATGTTTTAAAATGTTCGCTTATAGCCTTGAAAGATGATGTTTGCAAGGCACTGAATCATTCAAAGTTAATTAATTGACGAAACACTAGAATTCCAATAATATTTAATCACTAACATTTAAAGCTATGTAGCTCCTTTCGTACTAACGATCAAGAGGCGTCTTCATCATAAGAAATATTCTTCTTGATGAGATCTTTCCATTGGTATATAAATTATCTTAACGCTATTGAACTCCAGGGCAGAAACCCCCATTCTCCTTTTTGCTTTTGGTAACAAGGTTTTGGTTTTGGTGATTGCTAGATATAGTATGTCATGTGTCATAAGATGACGGTTTCTTATTACATTGAAAATAATAAAATGAATTTTCATTTACAAAATTTTAATCCGGTTTCTCTTAATATTTTCAGACTGTAAGTAAAAATTAGTAAAATAAGTAAAAAGGGATACCCACAAAAATAAATAATAAAACATTATCTAAGTAGGTACACTTATTTCAGCCGTTATTTTTGGTGTTAAAATTGTAATCTGATTTCGCTTTATAATTTCAGGAAGTAAGTAGCAATATGTCTCGTTGGTCTAGTGGTCGCAAGCGCTATTGCTGAGAATGAGGTCCCGGTTGCAATTCCCGGGTCGTCCAAAGAGAATTGGGTTTTCCATCAGGAATTTCTCAGTAGCAGTCTGACGTCTGGATTTCTGCCCGGTTGATGGCAGACAGGGCATAAAACACAACGTGGCATGGCACTTGAACATAACTGGCGACGAGAAGTAGGTGTAGGTAGTAGGTACTATGAAATTGAATATAATGATTTTATGTCTGTAAATAGGTTTGTACAAACACTTTTACACGTTTATATTATTTTAAAAATTAAGTAAGGTCGCTTTAGCCTTCCACTTTGGGGAAAACACGCATTATGTTTGCTGTATGTGTATCACTATGCTATGTTATGTACAAAAAGTAATTAAATAGATATAAAACAGGCAATCACATTGATGGATGATCATAAAATGGCACGTTACGCAGTTGGTCCCGGCTGTTATTCATAGATCTTTGCAAGTCGTTACGGATAAACAGAAGTCCGAAATCTGACGACTGTAGTCTTACCATGGGGTATCGTTTTACCCAGTCACTGGGTTCTGGAGGTCAGATAGGCAGTATCTCCATGTAAAATACTCGTATTTAGCTACATCCAGTCAGACTGGAAGCCAACCCCAACGTAGGCGGGAAAAGGCTAGGCGGATTTATTGAAATAACAAAAGTTATTAAATTAGAGCGAGATAAAATGGGCAATAATATTAAAAGAATGATCATCTTTTAATATTACTGCCCATTTTATCTCGCTTTAAAATTGCAGATACCTATATAATATATTTTATGATATATGATATGTCATAAAATGACAGTTTCTTATTACATTGACAATGATAAAATGTATTTTCGTTCTTTAAGAGTAAATCCGAATTCTCTTAACATTTTCAGGCCGTAAGTAAAAAGATTTAATTCCATAGGTTAAAAAAGACACCCAGAAAATAAACAAAAAGAAGTCGGTGTTAGATAGTAAACACTGATAACTAACTATACTCCATTTGAAATAAGATTAGACGCATAGATAAGCCTTTTTTACATTCCGTTCAATCGATTTTGAATTCTATTGCGTTGGTGGCATGACAAATAACAGCCGCGGCATGACAAATAACAGCCGCAGTAGATAGTTAGTATTGTGTAACTTTTTTTGCTTTTAGTGCTATCCTTATGCCTTTCTTTTTTTTTTTTTGGGCTGTGAAATTATCAAATTACTTCTCCCGCTCTGGGCGGAGCGGAAGGGCGTGTCAGACTCTTACAGACTAAAACCCACCCGTGTTCCTTCAGTTGCCTGTTGCCAGGGTCCCGATATCCCTTTCGGACTATTCCGCAACCTTGGCAGGCATCGGTCCTAACGGACCCCGTCAGGTGTGCTGACATCTCTTTGGAACACAACGCGCCATCGACCCGGGCCTGGTCCTTATCGGACGGCGAGCTACCCAATGCTCGCCGTCCGCAAGCCCGCGCTTATGGAGGCCGGGAATCCGCCTGGGATTCCCGACGCCCGGGGTGTCTCCAGCGGCGGTGGTCAGGGGCGTGAGGGCGCAAGCTTTGCCTCTCCCTCACGCGTTCCGCCTCCTCCTTCGCGAGCATCACTGCTTCGCAGAAGGAGGTGACCGCCTCCCATGCCCTCTCGCTCCGTACCATGGCCTGGACCAGGGCCGGACGCGAGAGGTCAGTGCCGCCAATCGCCTCCACGAAGACACGGCGGTGCTCCGCCCAAGCAGGGCACACCTCCACCGTATGCTCCACCGTGTCTTCCGGACGATCCGCACAGTGGTGACACCCGGGCGTTTCCTCCCGCCTAATCCTACACAGGTACCTCCCGAAGCTGCCATGTCCGGTGAGGACCTGCGTCAGGCGGAAGGTGAGGACGCCGTGGCGCCTCTCCAGCCACTCCTCAAAGAGGGGACTTATCGCCGCAATTGTGGCGTGCCCAGCACTGGGTTGCGACAATCGCACTCTCCATGCCGCCATGAGATCCTGCCGGAGCTCTGTCCGCTGTGCCGCGACTTCTCGCGGCAGCGGAGTTACTTCATCTCCTAGCACCACTCCCAGATGTGCGAGAGGACCTTCGCCTCCACATCCCATGGCGGTAGAGCCTCCGGCAGGAGGCGTTTGGCCCCCCAAGATTGGGCAGGAGCCGCCCCAAGGCGGCCCCAGCCCGGTCCGGTGAGGACCTGCGTCAGACGGAAGGTGAGGACGCCGTGGCGCCTCTCCAGCCACTCCTCAAAGAAGGGACTTATCGCCGCAATTGTGGCGTGCCCAGCACTGGGTTGCGACAATCGCACTCTCCATGCCGCCATGAGATCCTGCCGGAGCTCTGTCCGCTGTGCCGCGACTTCTCGCGGCAGCGGAGTTACTTCATCTCCTAGCGCCACTCCCAGATGTGTGAGAGGACCTTCGCCTCCACATCCCATGGCGGTAGAGCCTCCGGCAGGAGGCGTTTGGCCCCCCAAGATTGGGCAGGAGCCGCCCCAAGGCGGCCCCAGCCCGTTCCAGCCTAGGAGCCAAACGTCGGAAATGCTTCACGAAGTTCCACCGGCTGTCGAGGACGAGTCCTAGATACTTCATCGTCGACTCGACGCCGATGTGAACCCCTCCTACCGTGATTTGGAAACCCGACAGTGGTGCGTTCCGAGGTCCATGAAAACACATGACCTCGGACTTGTGCAAGGCCACCTCGAGTCCCAATTGCCGAATTCTCTCGACGAATGTCGCAACCCCGCGTGTCGCGAGTTCGGCCGCCGCCTGATGCGACCTCCCTTACGCCAGGACCAGCGTGTCGCCGCCGCTAGGGAGGTCGGCGCGCAGCACCCAGTCGTATCCGACGTCCCACAGATGCGGCCCCAGGACCGATCCCTGTGGGGCACGGCACGACATCTGTCGACGGTTCCACACTCCCTGGTGACCGGAGTAGATGGGGGCCCTGTCCGTCAAATAGGCCTCGACCACACGACAGAGGTAGGTGCCCATCCGGTAGTACCGGAGTGCCTCCCTCATGCAACTCCAGGGTAGGGTGTTGAAGGCGTTGGCGATGTCTAGAGACACCGCCAAGACGACCCCACCCCGGGCTACAGCATCCCCCGTCGTGAGGGCCCGTACGCGCATGATGGCGTCCACCGTAGAGCGCCCTCTGCGGAAACCAACCGCAGTAGGCGGAGCCATGAGCGGGGAGCATTTGCATGCCCTTATAGTCAGGACCGATGGTGCCCGCCTTAACCTGCTCGGCAGAGCACCCCCCAGTCCTGACGACGGCGGCCACAACCTGTTCCTTCGTCACCGAGTCGTCCAGGCCCTGGATGCGCATTTCAGCGCACTTAGTCGGCCTGGACACTCGGGCCTCGTCCGCGTTAAGGGACGCCCTGAGCTTTTCAGCCAGGGCGTCAGTGGCCGTGCCACCAGCCGGACCGGGGAACTCTAGCATCCGGGCCCAAGTGGCAGCGATCCTCAGTCGGATACCTCCGGCAGCACCGAGCTCCCCTAGGTCCACCACCTCCGCCACTTTGGCAAATACGTCCTTATAATATAGGACACGCCCTTCGTTGCGGCTTCCAGCTGTAGTGTGACCACTACAGCTGCGGACTTTGGGGCGTGGAGCCTAGCCGCAACGCTTCGCTCTTTCCACCGCTGCCACCTCGCCTTTTTCTTATTGGCCGCCCTTGCCTTCCTACCCGCCTTCCTCTTCTCCCCGGCCACTTGCCATTCGGCATCGGCTTGGGGAGGTAGGGAAGGTGCGGGTGCAGTCGGAGGTGGGGGCGGTCGTTTAGCCAACGGGGCTGGGGCCGGGGCCGGGGCCGGGGCCAGGGCCGGGGCCCTCGCCGCCTATTTGGCGTCTCCGGCCTTTTTAGCCGCCCCGCCCTTTTTTGCCGCCCCGCCCTTATTCTGCCCCGGCGAGGCTGGATTGGCCGCGGCAGATCCAGCGGCAACGACGGCATATGTCGTCGCCTCCTTCCGCTGCCCGGGGGCCGGCTGACTTGCCGTCAAGGGGGGGCGCAGGACGATGGCTTCTAGGGCGGGGAATCATCTCCGCATTTCGGCCATCTCCCGCTGCACCAGGGTCAGAACCCGATCCCCAGCAGCATCAGGCACGGGCCGTCCCTGCCCATGCTGCTCCCCCGTCTGCGGCACCTCCCTGGGGCCGGCTCCTCGGAGCAGAGCCAGGTCCACTCGGAGCTCCGCGTTCTCCTTTTGGAGGAGCTCAATCGCGGCCGTCAGGCGTGCGACCTCCGCCCGCATCTCGGACACTCCGTCCGACGGAGTTCCTCTGCGGGAGGCCTCCGCTGCCGCCATTATGGAGGCCGTGGCCTCTGCTATGGCCTTGTCTTTAGAGGTCTTCAACCTCTTCAAGGCCACATTGTTTATGGCAGAGACCACGATCTCTGCGAACCTAGCTGAGCCCTGCGTATTGGGACTCGCGGCTCGCTGAGCCGGTTCGGCTGGGCTATCTAGGCTCGCATCTCCGGCCTTCTTCTCCTTGGTGGCGAGCCCTCTGCCCGCCCCCTTCACGCGGGTTCCACCCCTGCGGCCGGAGTGGATCTTTCTCCGGCTCGTGGTCCCCTCGTCCGAGGATGACCCCGTCTTGGGGAAGAACTTTATCCCGGAAGGCCCCACAACCTCCCCTTCGTGCTCCAGGTTCGTGCACGAGCTAGAGCTCGATGCCGCGTCGGAGTCCGACCGCGCATCACCTCCCTCCTCTCCCTTTCTCTCTCCCTGTCTCTCTTCATTTTTGTTTTCCTTGTTAACCATAATTGTTCCCACGAGTAAAAACTTTTAAACTTGCTCAAAAACTGTGGTTCGCACTAGCGACTGATTAAGCTACCCATCAGCCAAGCTATCAACCTCCCTCACGGTGCGCCGCCGCTTGGAGGTTTGGGGTAATTTTTTATAGAGGATTTCTTCCTCGCGGCCCGGGCGGTTAAGCCAAGACCCTCGACCCCCGTCAAATGCCAGAGACATGACCTAGACACTCTTCGGGGCTACGAGCCCAACGGTGGCAGAAGGAAGGACTTACTCCTGCCTGCCCGACGGCAGGGTAAGTGCACGCCGAGCCCGCTCAGACGCTGCTAAACGTGTACTCCTCCGAGTATACATTAGAGCGTCCCACTTACAGGATTTGGGCATACGGGCAATGCCTTAAAAGTTAGGTACTGTGCGTCTAACACACAGCACCCAATGGAGAAACATTGCCCGCACCCCAGAGTGCACCGTCCCAGAGACTGGCCTTCCCCACGGACGTATCCGTAAGGGAACTCCAGCCCCCGGGCACTCGGGGAGGTTTCCTGTCCACGCACCAAATAACACAAATGACAAATAACGGCCGCAGTAGATAGTTGGTATTGTGTAACTTTTTTTGCTTTTAATACTATCGTTATGCCTATGGTATAAAAGTCAAAATCGGTTGAGCGGACTGCAAAAGGGTTTGTTTTAATGTCTAATCTTATTTCAAATGGGGTATAGGTACACTTGTGCTGGCCGTTATTTTTGGTGATATTACATATTTTGGAAGTAAGTACCAATAAGTCTCGTTGGTCTAGTCGGTGCAAGTGCTACTGCTGAACATGAGATCCCGTGTTCAATCCGCGGGTGGGGCAAAGTGTTATTGGGTTTTTCCATCTGGAATTTCTCAGTATCAGTCTGGATTTTAGCCCAGTTAGAGGCAATAGACTCGCCCCTTCTTACATGGGGCTTGAGCTTTACTGGCGAAATGTGGGTGTACTATTGCAAAACCCTTCGGAGAATACGCGCATGAAGTTATGTTATGTTAAGTACCAATAGGACGGACGATCATAAAGCAGTTAGTTCTGGGATTCTTTCATTGATCTTTGCCAGTCGTTACGGGTAGTCAGAAGTCCAAAACTCTAACTCTAACTCTAAAACCAATTTTACCACTTATCGTGTTACCCAGTAACTGGGTTGTTAAGGTCAGATAGGCAGTCGCTCCATATAAAATACTAGTATTCAGCAGCATTCGGTTAGACTGGAAGCTGACCCTAACATAGTTGCGAAAAGGCTACGCAGATTGATTGACCTACCAAAAGTTAGGTACTAATTAAGTGCGAGATAAAATGGGCAGTAATGTTGAAAGATGATCATAAAATGGCATGAGTCAGTAGATGACGGTGTCTTATTATAATGACAATAATAATGTGCATTTTCGTTTTTAAAATGTTAATCCTAACTCTATTAACATTTTCAGGCCGTAAGTAAAAATTTGTAATTTAATAAGTTAAAAAGGATACATACCCACTAAAATAAATAAAAAAACAAATCGGTGTTAGATAGTTAAACACTGCTTTCAAATCTTAATCTGATTTCGCTTTTTAATTTCAGCAAGTAAGTACTATGTCTCGTTGGTCTAGTGGTCGCAAGCACTATTGCTGAGAATGAGGACCCTTGTTCAATTCCCGGGTCGGGCAAAATGTTATTGGGTTTTTCCATCAGGAATTTCTCAGTAGCAGTCTGGAGTCTAGATTTCTGTCCGGTTGATGGCAATAGGCTCGCCCCCAATTACATGGAAAGAAAGAAAGAAATATAATACATTTATTTAGCACAGACAGGGCACACAACACAACGTGGAATGGTACCTTAACATAACTGGCGAGATGTAGGTGTAGGTAGTAGGTACATGCTATGAAATTAGGAATTTCATAGCGACATCCCGGAGTTTGGAAATTGGCGGTGTGATACCCTTGGTCCTGCGCCTGATCTCTCTCCGGTCGTGTCGGATTGCCGACCCATTGGACTATCAGAGTGAGGGAAGAGAGCGTGCACTTGTGGCTGCGCACACACTTGTGCACTATAATATCTCTCCGTAGAGATAAGCCGCAGTGGCCGAAAATACGGTCTGGAGGACTATTATTATTACTATGAAATTGAATGAAATGAAATGATTTTATGTCTGTAAATAGGTTTGTACAAACACTTTTACATATCTATAATATTTTAACAATTGTACGATTACATCGCACATTTATTTAGCACGCTAGCATAAGCATTTTTACCTAATGTAAATCGTCATTCTTACTAACACTGTTAAGTACACTTTCGACCGTCTTATTGTAAACACGTACAAATCAATTAAATATTTTATTAAGAAGTCAGCAAGAATAGTTTTCTTCCATCTCAACTTATCACATGTATTAGCAATCAATTGCTCGTACATTTTCGTCCTTCGAGCTATTGTGTTGGTGATTTGTGTTCTCTCGTGTGGCTGCGAATCGGTTCCGTTGGCCTCCCACAAGCGGGAATCCCTAACGCGAATTGAGAAGGCGCATAAGGTCGCACGGAGGAATATCAGAGCACTTCCACAGACCAGGTGACAGTGGGCTAGCAGTCCTAGATCCACAACAGCATCAAGGCAACCAGCAAGTAAGAATTTTAGCATCAAGGCTTCATACAAGACAAGACAAATACATCAAGAAAAAGCTATATAGCAACCCAAAACAGATCGATCTTCAGCAAGTTTCAAGCAAATTAACGGCGAAAGAACTTCACAATCAGCAGGGAAAAACAACCGATTTATTTGAATTTACTATTTTACAAGTATCAAGATGGAGGACCTATTTCACAAGCAGCAAGTTGCCATCAATGACATGCGACAACTCTGGTCAAATTTCAAGAAAGATGGTCAAGATCGCAAAACTTCAGAATATATCAAGAAGAAAACGGAGATTCTGAACAGCTATTGGAACGAGTTTCAGAAAAATCATGAAAAATTGTGCATATACGAAGATAAAACACAAGAATATTTTATCGGAAACCACTACGAAGAAACTAAGGCGTTCTACATAGAAGTTAGAGATTCGATTCAGAGAGCAGGTCTGATCAAGCTAACTCTGTTCGGCCGTCAGCAGCCAGGTGCCTCGACCGCAGAGGGCAGAACTACTCCGGTGAGTCCAATGCCAACTCCGGAGTATACTACTCGGGGAACTGATAGCAAGTTAGATAAAAAGTTGCGCAAACAGGCTAGCAACTTCAAAGCCTTTTCTCGCTTCGTGACTAACATAGATCTGTCAACCATAGAAGAAAAATGGGAGTTTGAAGACATTTTGAAAACTCTAGAAACCCGTTGGAATGCGGTTGATGGTCTCCACTGGAAAATAGACAGCGAATTTGATGAGGTAGACGAAAATTACGAGACTTCATACACGCACCATGAGCAGATGTATTTCAATATCAAGAAAGAAATAAATCGTAGATTATTCTCTGCATCCCATCGAGAAAAGTCTACGCCGCAACTGGATATTCCTATATTCAACGGAAATTACCAGAATTGGGTATCATTCAAGGACTTGTTCACGGAAGCAATACACGGTAACCCATATTTATCAGCGGCACAGAAAATGCAATTCCTGAAGAGCAAGATTAAAGGTGAACCAGAACGCCTAATACAACATCTTCCGATCAGCGCAGACAATTACATCACTAGCTGGGATATATTAAACCACCGTTATAATAACAAGAAACTTATATTTACTACTCATATTAACACCTTGATGAATATCCCAGTTACGCAACAAGCGACATCGAATCACATTAAACGTATTCATGACGTAACAACCGAGTGCCTTAATGGTATCAAGAATTTAGGAGTCAACATTGACACCTGGGATCCAATGGTAGTACACCTGCTCACTCAAAAAATGGATTCTGAAACACTCAACGAATATTTCACTTCTCTCAAACAGCCAAGAGAACTGCCATCCCTGAAAGAATTTTTAGAATTTCTGGAAAACAAGTTCACTTCCATGGAGTCAGCACGTCGCAAACAAGATGCGATACAAAAATCAACAAGTCCTCCTTCAAGTTCAGGGAACTCTAGATCAAATCAGGGAAAACTATACTACGTCAGCAACAAGGCTACGTCCAAGAAGACCCCATCCATCTCCTGCCCAATCTGCAAAGATCATCATGGCATATATTATTGCAATCAATTCAAAGAAATGACACCAGCCCTAAAGAGAAAAACAATAAGTCGACTCAATTTTTGTACAAATTGCCTGTACAATCACAACGAAAAAAAATGCACTTCAAGCAAACGCTGCCGGAAATGCAGCGGACAACATAATACGGTGTTACATGATGCCTATGCCAATGAAAACACGACGTCATCGAACGTTTCGGGCCTCGTGCACCCTGAGCAAGAATCAAGCCCCGGAGCTCATGTTGCCCAACAAAAACTTGCTTCAACTGTTCTTTTAGCAACTGCAATTATCAAGGTGACAGGAGCTGATGGAATTAAAAGAACGATGCGAGCCCTTATTGACCAAGGATCCCAAGTTTCCTTGATCACTGAAAACGCAGCGCAAGAGCTTAGGTTGCCACGACAGAACTGCAAGGGAGTTATAACTGGCGTTGGTATAAATAACAAGACCTGCAAAGGAATGTTCAGTATCAACTGTGCATCATTGGACGACAACTACAAGTTCAGCACTAATGTTCTCATAATGAACAACATAACAAGAAACCTGCCGAATTCAACATTTTCTAAACCATCATGGGTATTTTTAGAAGAAATTGACTTAGCCGACCCTCAGTTCTACATCAGCAACCCAATTGACATATTATTAGGTGCAGATATTTATGCTAAGATCATCATGAACAAGATTCACCGAGGAGATTCAGGTAGCTTTATTGCGCAGCAAACACGCATTGGGTGGATTTTGTTCGGCGGGGTCCAAAGTCTTCAATGCAACCTAGTCCTGAATAACATACAAGACATTCAACAATTTTGGCAGATTGAAGATATTCCCGAAGATGATCAAATATCATATGAAGACGATGAATGCATTCAATTTTACAAGTCGACCACGACAAGGTTGGAAGACGGAAGATATCAAGTGAGACTGCCACTAAAGTCAACTTTCAACAAGGATATTGGGGAATCTAAACATAAGGCAGTCGCTCAGCTGTATCAGATAGAAAGAAAGCTTGCAAAAAATAAATGTATAGCAAAACAATACAAAACATTTTATTGATGAATATTTATCTCTCGGTCACATGAAACCGGCGCACAGTAACAAGAAACCAGAGTATTTTCTACCGCATCACTGCGTACTACGTAGCGAGTCCACAACTACGTCACTCCGTGTAGTATTCAATGCATCATCAAAAACTTCTACTGGGACTAGTTTAAATGATTGTATGCATACGGGACCCAATCTTCAAAAAGATCTTATGACACTTATACTGAAGTGGAGACAACATCGCATAGCTTTTATCGCGGACATTGAAAAAATGTTTCGTCAAATTTGGGCACATGAAGACGACCAAAACCTCCAAAAAATCGTTTGGCGAGATTCTTCAGATCAATACGTACAAGAGTACCTACTTACTACGGTCACCTATGGCACCAAGGCCGCTCCATTCTTGGCAATGATGACCCTAAGGCAATTAGCAGATGACGAGAGATCAAATTACCCATATGCTGCTCAAGTCGTCACGCGGTTCAGACTCTGTAGGATCAGCAAAACAATTACAGCAAGATTTGATGGCAATCCTCAAGACAGGTGGTTTCAATTTACGAAAATGGAGGTCCAATTATCAAGAATTGCAAGACAGCACCAGCAAGGGCTGCGACCAGGAGCGTCCAGGACTTCAAACAAGCTGAATCGACAAAAACATTAGGCCTTCACTGGAATCCTCAACAAGACATTTTCACATTTCAATCCAGGATTGAAACCACTACCGGTACGCAGCTCACGAAGCGGAAGTTACTGTCTGAGATATCCAAACTTTTTGATCCCCTCGGTTGGCTCACTCCAGTTTCTACCAAGATGAAAATACTGTTTCAAGACATCTGGAAAGATAAGAACTTGAATTGGGATGACAAGATTCCCGAACAAATTAACCGAGAATGGACAAAAATTAAACAAGATATAGAAAACATAAATCGGTGTCAAATACCTCGATGGATAGGTACGGAGTCGGCCGGAAACAATATCGAGTTACACGGATTTTGCGATGCATCGCAGAAGGCGTATGCATGTGTCGTATATTGCAAAATTACAAATCTAGGTCAAACAAAAATAACTTTAATGGTTGCGAAATCAAGATTGGTACCGTACAACAAGAATATCTCCTTACCCAAATTGGAATTAAGTGGAGCTCATCTGCTATCTAAACTAATGGTCAAAGTAAAGGAAAGTTTAATCGGTTATGACATCAAAGTTTACGGGTGGACCGATTCTATGGCGGTTCTGGGATGGATACAAGGCGATCCCAATCGCTGGAAAGTGTTTGTTGCCAACAGGGTGCGACAAATAACTAAGGAGATGCCATCTCAATGTTGGCAATATGTGAAATCCGCGGATAATCCTGCAGATTGCGCGAGCAGGGGATTAACAAGTCTGAAACTAAAGGAAGACAATCTGTGGTGGAATGGACCCCATCTGGCTACCTCAATGTACGCCGGAAGTCCAAGCAAGTCGCCAAACTTATTCCACTGATGAAGAATCCCTTAACAAGCAAGTACATATTGTGACACAAGAAACGTCACAAGAAAACAGCTTTATCAAAAAGCTTCTTAGCAGACTGACCTCATTTACAATGATTTTGCACGTACTAGCACGTTTACGGCGCTTGGTAATCAGAAAATCAAAAAACACAACAAAACCTTACATTACCTTAGCGGAGCTACGCAAGGCCAAGATCGTAATAATCAAAGAAGTTCAGTGTGTGGAGTTTCAGCAAGAAATACATGACCTGAAGAAAAATAACAAAGTTTCTGCGACAAGCAAGATTATGAATTTGATTCCGTTCCTAGATGAAGAGGGAATACTACGTGTGGGTGGGAGGCTGCATCATGCTGCGATCAATCCTGAACTCAAACATCCTATAATTTTACCTCATCAACATCGTCTGACGGAACTAATAATAGATCACGCACATAAACTCACATTTCACGGCGGAGCTCGGGTTACATTAGCATGTATCAGCCAAAAATATTGGATAATCGGGGGAAATAATGCAACGAAAAAACAAATACGTCAATGTATTACGTGTAGAAAACAAAATCCTGCGAAACTACAACCCCTGATGGGAGACCTGCCTGCAGCAAGAATCAATCCATCTCGACCCTTTATGCACACCGGCGTGGATTTTACTGGACATGTCTATATCAAAACCAACAAGGGTCGTGGTGTCAAGACCACCAAAGGATATGTGTCAGTATTTGTTTGCATGGTGACGCAGGCCGTGCATTTGGAACTAGTTTCCGACCTCACAACGTCGGCATTTATCGCTGCCTTACGAAGGATGGCAGCTAGAAGAGGCACACCTTGTCACTTGTATAGTGACAACGGTCGCAACTTCGTAGGAGCCAGCAAGGTTCTACAAAACGAATATCAAGAATTGCAGAGAATTATTGATGATAAGCTAATGTCTGAGATATCGGATATGGAGATCACATGGCATTTTAACGCCCCTTCATGGCCATCAGCAGGAGGCCTATGGGAAGCTGCAGTGAAGAGTTTCAAGCAGCACCTCAAGAAAGTGATCGGTGAACAAAAGTTGACTTATGAAGAGTTCACCACACTTCTAACACAAATAGAAGCCTGCCTAAACTCAAGGCCACTGTGTGCAATTTCAGAAGATCCTGAAGACCTAGATTTCTTGACACCTTCTCACTTTATAACTGGCGGACCTACGTTAACGTTAGTTGAAACCGAAAGAGATCTGCGAACACGCTGGCAGTTAACACAGAAAATACTACAAGATCTGTGGAAAAGATGGCGCACAGAGTATCTTGCCCAATTAACTGCAAGAAGCAAGTGGAGGAAAACTCCATCCAACATCATGTTGGACGACATAGTTCTCATCCATGACGACAACCTCCCACCCGGCAAGTGGGCTATGGGAAGAGTCGTAGAACTACATCCGGGCAAGGACGGCCACGTGCGTGTCGTGACCTTAAAAACGAAAAGCGGTATTATTAAACGTCCCGTCATAAGGGTATCCATACTTTTAGAACATAAAGAAGTTGCCACACAGTGCGACACGGCACGAAACAAGAACCAAGACGTGGAACACCAGCAAGCCAAAGCATCCTCAACAAGGAGGTCAACGAAAAGCAAATTCAACTTGACAACCATGGTCACTGCTCTGATGTTATTTTTCACATTCATTACAAGTGCAGAATGTAACATGAAGATAACCCCATTTCAAACAAGTCGAAGCTTGTATTTTGACAAAGTATCCGACATGATGCTTATCAGAGACGATTGGAATATTGTAGTTTACTACAGCATGGATACGTACTGGCAATCAACTGCAAGGTTCAATGAATACATCCAATCGCTCAAACAAACATGTGACATCATACAAGATCAAGTTCACTGTGACGTTATCATACAGCAGCTACGTCATGCGTTCTCAGAACTCGAGCACTACAACAAAGTTTTGCAAAGTCAGCATTCCGGCACGCGACCCGGGACACTGCG
Source organism: Lithophane ornitopus (assembly GCA_948473465.1). Taxonomy (NCBI): domain Eukaryota; kingdom Metazoa; phylum Arthropoda; class Insecta; order Lepidoptera; family Noctuidae; genus Lithophane; species Lithophane ornitopus. The sequence goes on along the minus strand of OX419642.1, from coordinate 9,779,241 downwards.
TCAGCGCCGAGGACTTATCAATGGCGTGGGATATATCGCAAACAGCCTATTCGGAGTGCTCGACGAAAGTTTCGCTGAAAAATATCGCAAGGACATTTCTCTCATTCGAGAGAACGAGCAGCACATAGTTTCTCTCTGGAAAAATCAGACTTCACTCATGGAAGCAGAAAACAACCTCCTTAAGCGCACAGAACATGATATGAACCAGCAACTTAAAATGATAAACCGTCACATGAATAAGTTACACGCAGCAGTGGACCAATTGAAAAACAACATTGAAACTAACAGCGTCATTAATGACTTCAACATGGGAGCTATAATAGCAAGTAATATGATGTATAATTTAAAGAGCATTCAGAATACGTTATTAGACACCGTTACTGATATCTACAATGGTCGTTTCAACTTACACTTGATTACGCCCGAACAACTCATGAACGAGTTAAGCACGATTTCTAGCAAGTTACCCAAGGACGTCTCCCTGCCAATTGACAACATACACTCGGACCTTCGGAAGATATATGATCTGCTGGAAATAAAAACAAGACTTCTGGAAGACATTATCATCTTTGAGATCAAACTACCTCTAATCAGTCGAGATTCATACGAAATCCTCAAGATAATTCCGATCCCCAAGACAATGGGCCAAAGTAACATGATCAGCATAAACTCAGTATCTGAGTTCATATCTATCAACATGAAAAAAGATACCTATATTAACATGTATGAAGAAGACTTGAGATCATGTCTAACCGTTTCAGGAGTTTATTATTGCCACATCTTGCGACCCATATACCAAATTAAAGGATACAAGAATTTCTGTGAAACAGAAAATTCTGAATGCAAGACAACATCAAGCTTCTGTAAAGATAAATTGCAAGAAACATACACGTTGAATAGATATTTTTATTTTTGCTGTGATAAGTGTCACGTTCGAACAATATGCGGCGATCAAATAACCGCTCATCAGCTGGCACAAGCCGGACTATTCAATATAGGCCAAGGATGCATCGTCAAAACAAACAACTTTACTCTGTATTCACACAAACCTCACATAAGTGAATTAAGGACGAACGCAGATATTTATGCACCAGTGATTGCCCCTATCAACCACATCATCAACATCAGCATACCTAAACTAGTTTTGGACAACAAAACTCAAGATTTAGAACAAGAAATCAACGAAGTAGATAAAAGGATACAGTCTATGAAAGCGGCAGATGTGATGTTACCTAATGATCTATCTTATCATGATATTCATCACTACGCTGTGATCTACACTCAAGTTGGAATATTGGGCACCACTGTAATCATCATTATAGCTCACCGTACGCGATGTCGATGGCGAGTTCCATCATCACCACCACCGTCCGTTGCTGAGGAATCAAGAACAAGGAGTGCCGTGCTGCGCCGCAACAGCGATACAAGTGAAACAAGTGGACACCTCGACTGCGTGCGCGTCCATGTTCCTAGCAACCCTCGCGTCCATGTAGGAACTTCCCCTTAATTAACTTTACATTTAAATTGTCATGTTTTAAACTTTAAACTATTTTTGTTAATCTAGAATTCTAGATGCTTTTCATCCTTCCTATCTCGTCCGGGAATATGTACGATTACATCGCACATTTATTAAGCACGCTAGCATAAGCATTTTTACCTAATGTAAATCGTCATTCTTACTAACACTGTTAAGTACACTTTCGACCGTCTTATTGTAAACACGTACAAATCAATTAAATATTTTATCAAGAAGTCAGCAAGAATAGTTTTCTTCCATCTCAACTTATCACATGTATTAGCAATCAATTGCTCGTACAACAATATTTTAAACTAAATGAGGTCGCTTTCGCCTTACACTGGGAAAACACGCAACAAAATATGTTTTTAGTACATATTCGCACGGAATATGTACTAAAAAGTAAGTAAATAGCTATGAAAACAAAATAGGCAATAAATAATATTGAAAGATGATCATAAAATAGGGTTACTCCACAAATCCCCATTGCCAATCCCAATCAATGGGGAATGGCAGAAACAGTCTAATGTTGTGTCAGAAGATGACGGTTTCATAATACATTAACAATATTAAAATGCATTTTCGTTTTTTTTTATGTTAATCCTATTTTCTTAACAATTTCAGGCCGTAAGTAAAACTTAGTAATTTAATACGTTAAAAAAGGATACCCACTAAAATAAATAAAATAGAAGGTCCCTGTTAGATAGTAAAACATTGCTTACAAATGTAAACAGGTACACATAAGTCGGGCGTTATTTTTGGCGTTAAAATTATAATCTGTATTCGATTTTTAGGGTGTAAATAGACCCATCACATAGCCGTCAACGCAATAAGTACATTAAATTAAGTTATATTTCACAAATATAATTGCTGGGAAACGACTTTTATGTTTGGTGTGAAATATCGCTGTTTACGGTTTAGTGTGCAACGTAACGCACGCAAAACATCGTGTTTATGGGTGCATACAACGGTTGAAGGCTTGTTATTAATTAAATTATATAAAGTGATTTATAACATTTAAAACTTGCTTTCTTAAAAAAACCTCTAAAAAAGTTGGAACTTTCACCTTTAATATCTCCGTAACTAGAAAATTCCCAGGTATGTTCCATAACAAAAAATTATCATAATGACGGGAATATCAAGAAACTTTCGGTTTGATTAAGCGTCTGTTTGCTACCGTTATTTTTTGGAAGTAATCACTTTATTCTCGTTATTCTAGTGGTCGAAAGCGCTACTGCTGAGCATGACGTCCCGGGATCAATACCCGGGTCGGGCAAAGCGTTATTGGGATTTTCCATTTGGATTTTTTCAGTAGCAGTCTGGGGTCTGGATTTCTGCCCGGTTGATGCCAATAGGCTCACTCCCTATTACATGGGACTTGAACTTAACTAGCATAATGTGGGTGTACTAATAGGGTATCGTTTTACCCAGTAACTGGGTTGTGGAGGTTAGATAGGCAGTCGCTCCATGTAAAATACTGGTATTCAGCAGCATCCGGTTAGATCGGAAGTCGACCCCAACATTTATATATTATATTTATTTATTTTTATTTAAATCACAATATAACACCTTTACAGACTTATCCAAGGCGATGATACATAGATGAAAACATAGATGAAAAGGTTTGGTAGATTGATTGAAATATCAAAAGTTACTTATATACTGGGAGATAAAAATAGGCAGTAACATAGAAAGATGATAATTATTAAGGCAGATACGGTATGCCATGTGTCATAAGATGACGGTGTCTTATTAGATTGACAATAATAAAATCTATTTTCGTTTTATAATGTAAATTCGATTTTTCTTAATATTTTCAGGCCGTAAGTAACCGACCTCCGCCCGCATCTCGGACACTCCGTCCGACGGAGTTCCTCTGCGGGAGGCCTCCGCTGCCGCCATTATGGAGGCCGTGGCCTCTGCTATGGCCTTGTCTTTAGAGGTCTTCAACCTCTTCAAGGCCACATTGTTTATGGCAGAGACCACGATCTCTGCGAACCTAGCTGAGCCCTGCGTATTGGGACTCGCGGCTCGCTGAGCCGGTTCGGCTGGGCTATCTAGGCTCGCATCTCCGGCCTTCTTCTCCTTGGTGGCGAGCCCTCTGCCCGCCCCCTTCACGCGGGTTCCACCCCTGCGGCCGGAGTGGATCTTTCTCCGGCTCGTGGTCCCCTCGTCCGAGGATGACCCCGTCTTGGGGAAGAACTTTATCCCGGAAGGCCCCACAACCTCCCCTTCGTGCTCCAGGTTCGTGCACGAGCTAGAGCTCGATGCCGCGTCGGAGTCCGACCGCGCATCACCTCCCTCCTCTCCCTTTCTCTCTCCCTGTCTCTCTTCATTTTTGTTTTCCTTGTTAACCATAATTGTTCCCACGAGTAAAAACTTTTAAACTTGCTCAAAAACTGTGGTTCGCACTAGCGACTGATTAAGCTACCCATCAGCCAAGCTATCAACCTCCCTCACGGTGCGCCGCCGCTTGGAGGTTTGGGGTAATTTTTTATAGAGGATTTCTTCCTCGCGGCCCGGGCGGTTAAGCCAAGACCCTCGACCCCCGTCAAATGCCAGAGACATGACCTAGACACTCTTCGGGGCTACGAGCCCAACGGTGGCAGAAGGAAGGACTTACTCCTGCCTGCCCGACGGCAGGGTAAGTGCACGCCGAGCCCGCTCAGACGCTGCTAAACGTGTACTCCTCCGAGTATACATTAGAGCGTCCCACTTACAGGATTTGGGCATACGGGCAATGCCTTAAAAGTTAGGTACTGTGCGTCTAACACACAGCACCCAATGGAGAAACATTGCCCGCACCCCAGAGTGCACCGTCCCAGAGACTGGCCTTCCCCACGGACGTATCCGTAAGGGAACTCCAGCCCCCGGGCACTCGGGGAGGTTTCCTGTCCACGCACCAAATAACACAAATGACAAATAACGGCCGCAGTAGATAGTTGGTATTGTGTAACTTTTTTTGCTTTTAATACTATCGTTATGCCTATGGTATAAAAGTCAAAATCGGTTGAGCGGACTGCAAAAGGGTTTGTTTTAATGTCTAATCTTATTTCAAATGGGGTATAGGTACACTTGTGCTGGCCGTTATTTTTGGTGATATTACATATTTTGGAAGTAAGTACCAATAAGTCTCGTTGGTCTAGTCGGTGCAAGTGCTACTGCTGAGCATGAGATCCCGTGTTCAATCCCCGGGTCGGGCAAAGTGTTATTGGGTTTTTCCATCTGGAATTTCTCAGTATCAGTCTGGATTTTAGCCCAGTTAGAGGCAATAGACTCGCCCCTTCTTACATGGGGCTTGAGCTTTACTGGCGAAATGTGGGTGTACTATTGCAAAACCCTTCGGAGAATACGCGCATGAAGTTATGTTATGTTAAGTACCAATAGGACGGACGATCATAAAGCAGTTAGTTCTGGGATTCTTTCATTGATCTTTGCCAGTCGTTACGGGTAGTCAGAAGTCCAAAACTCTAACTCTAACTCTAAAACCAATTTTACCACTTATCGTGTTACCCAGTAACTGGGTTGTTAAGGTCAGATAGGCAGTCGCTCCATATAAAATACTAGTATTCAGCAGCATTCGGTTAGACTGGAAGCTGACCCTAACATAGTTGCGAAAAGGCTACGCAGATTGATTGACCTACCTAAAGTTAGGTACTAATTAAGTGCGAGATAAAATGGGCAGTAATGTTGAAAGATGATCATAAAATGGCATGAGTCAGTAGATGACGGTGTCTTATTATAATGACAATAATAATGTGCATTTTCGTTTTTAAAATGTTAATCCTAACTCTATTAACATTTTCAGGCCGTAAGTAAAAATTTGTAATTTAATAAGTTAAAAAGGATACATACCCACTAAAATAAATAAAAAAAACAAATCGGTGTTAGATAGTTAAACACTGCTTTCAAATCTTAATCTGATTTCGCTTTTTAATTTCAGCAAGTAAGTACTATGTCTCGTTGGTCTAGTGGTCGCAAGCACTATTGCTGAGAATGAGGACCCTTGTTCAATTCCCGGGTCGGGCAAAATGTTATTGGGTTTTTCCATCAGGAATTTCTCAGTAGCAGTCTGGAGTCTAGATTTCTGCCCGGTTGATGGCAATAGGCTCGCCCCCAATTACATGGAAAGAAAGAAAGAAATATAATACATTTATTTAGCACAGACAGGGCACACAACACAACGTGGAATGGTACCTTAACATAACTGGCGAGATGTAGGTGTAGGTAGTAGGTACATGCTATGAAATTAGGAATTTCATAGCAACATCCCGGAGTTTGGAAATTGGCGGTGTGATACCCTTGGTCCTGCGCCTGATCTCTCTCCGGTCGTGTCGGATTGCCGACCCATTGGACTATCAGAGTGAGGGAAGAGAGCGTGCACTTGTGGCTGCGCACACACTTGTGCACTATAATATCTTTCCGTAGAGATAAGCCGCAGTGGCCGAAAATACGGTCTGGAAGACTATTATTATTACTATGAAATTGAATGAAATGAAATGATTTTATGTCTGTAAATAGGTTTGTACAAACACTTTTACATATCTATAATATTTTAACAATATTTTAAACTAAATGAGGTCGCTTTCGCCTTACACTGGGAAAACACGCAACAAAATATGTTTTTAGTACATATTCGCACGGAATATGTACTAAAAAGTAAGTAAATAGCTATGAAAACAAAATAGGCAATAAATAATATTGAAAGATGATCATAAAATAGGGTTACTCCACAAATCCCCATTGCCAATCCCAATCAATGGGGAATGACAGAAACAGTCTAATGTTGTGTCAGAAGATGACGGTTTCATAATACATTAACAATATTAAAATGCATTTTCGTTTTTTTTTTATGTTAATCCGATTTTCTTAACATTTTCAGACCGTAAGTAAAACTTAGTAATTTAATACGTTAAAAAAGGATACCCACTAAAATAAATAAAATAGAAGGTCCCTGTTAGATAGTAAAACATTGCTTACAAATGTAAACAGGTACACATAAGTCGGGCGTTATTTTTGGCGTTAAAATTATAATCTGTATTCGATTTTTAGGGTGTAAATAGACCCATCACATAGCCGTCAACGCAATAAGTACATTAAATTAAGTTATATTTCACAAATATAATTGCTGGGAAACGACTTTTATGTTTGGTGTGAAATATCGCTGTTTACGGTTTAGTGTGCAACGTAACGCACGCAAAACATCGTGTTTATGGGTGCATACAACGGTTCAAGGCTTGTTATTAATTAAATTATATTAAGTGATTTATAACATTTAAAACTTGCTTTCTTAAAAAAACCTCTTAAAAAGTTGGAACTTTCACCTTTAATATCTCCGTAACCAGAAAATTCCCAGGTATGTTCCATAACAAAAAATTATCATAATGACGGGAATATCAAGAAACTTTCGGTTTGATTAAGCGTCTGTTTGCTACCGTTATTTTTTGGAAGTAATCAGTTTATTCTCGTTATTCTAGTGGTCGAAAGCGCTACTGCTGAGCATGACGTCCCGGGATCAATTCCCGGGTCGGGCAAAGCGTTATTGGGATTTTCCATTTGGATTTTTTCAGTAGCAGTCTGGGGTCTGGATTTCTGCCCGGTTGATGCCAATAGGCTCACTCCCTATTACATGGGACTTGAACTTAACTAGCATAATGTGGGTGTACTAATAGGGTATCGTTTTACCCAGTAACTGGGTTGTGGAGGTTAGATAGGCAGTCGCTCCATGTAAAATACTAGTATTCAGCAGCATCCGGTTAGATCGGAAGTCGACCCCAACATCCCTATATATTATATTTATTTATTTTTATTTAAATCACAATTATAACACCTTTACAGACTTATCCAAGGCGATGATACATAGATGAAAACATAGATGAAAAGGTTTGGTAGATTGATTGAAATATCAAAAGTTACTTGTATACTGGGAGATAAAAATAGGCAGTAATATAGAAAGATGATAATTAGTAAGGCAGATACGGTACGCCATGTGTCATAAGATGACGGTGTCTTATTAGATTGACAATAATAAAATCTATTTTCGTTTTATAATGTAAATTCGATTTTTCTTAATATTTTCAGGCCGTAAGTAAAAATGAGTAATTTAAAAGTTAAACAGGATACCCACTAAAATAAATAAAAAGGAAGTTTGTGTTAGTAACACTGCTCATAAATCTAAATATCTAATATCTAAAAATCTGAGTTCAACAACCCGATCGATTGTTGAGCTCAGATAGGCCGTCATTCCATGTAAAATACTGGTATACAGCTGCATCCGGTTAGACCTGAAGCCAACCAGGACATAGTTGGGAAAAGGCTTGGCAGATTGATTGAAATAACAAAGTCACAAATTATTTTTAGAGATAAAAATGGGCAGTAATATTGAAAGACGATCATAAAATGGCATAATTATACACAATGTCATGTGTCACAGGATGACAGTTTATTCTTATACGATCACTGCTGGCTGCCTGTCTATCCGTCTGTAACAGTCACTTTGCTCCGAATCTACAGTACCAATTTAGTTGAAAATATCTGGGACTCAGATACGAACGAATAAGTTAATTAAATGAATTTTAAATATGGAGGTCACTTTTCAAGGGCAAATTGTTTTATTTTTAAGTTTGCGTATTGTATCGTTTGTACTATCAAATAGAAGGGCTTATTGTGAGAACTCCATTTTTTTAAAATTATTTTGACATAAATTCTTTTAAAGATATTTCAGAAAATTTATCATTCGAAACTACTGAGCCAAAAATTTTGAAAAAAGTGCAATGTCTGGTTCTTTACTCGTAGATTACAGGAAAACTTATTATAAGATGTCTATGGTCTAAAAATAACATGGTAAATCTGTAATTATTGTGCGTACAGGCTTACATTTCCAGTTGGAACGTATGGAAGAACATGCTTTTCAACATACAAACGAACCAACAAACAAAGAAAACAAATTCATCCCACCTACAGAAAACTTCAATGTGCGTGATCCGACACGCCCTTGGCCAGTTTAATTAAACGATTTCTCTTCGTGAGAATATTATGAAATATATAATATTAACATAAATTAATCAAGGACATACATATTTAATAGGATATCTCTTAATATTTTCAGAGTGTAAGTAAAAATGAAAAGTTTTATAAGTTAGAAAAGGATACCCATTAAAACAAATAAAAAGGAAGTCGGTGTAAGATAATAACATTACTCATGCGCCCGTTTTCATTATGTTATTTATCTAAATTCGCTTTATATTTTCTGGAAATAAGTAATAATAAGTCTGTTGGCTTTGTTTTTTTCCCGGCTTTCATTCATAGATCTTGCAAGTCGTTACAAGTAGTCGGAAGTCCTAAAGTCTGACAACCAGTCTTACCAAGAGGTATCGTGTTACCTAGTAACTGGGTTGGGAATGTCCAGATAGGCAGTCGCTCCATGTAAAATACTGGTATTCAGGTGCATCCGGTTAGACTGGAAGGCACCCCAACATAGTTGCTAAAAGGCGAGGCAGATTGATTGAAATAACAAAAGTAACTAATTAAGTGCGAGATAAAATGGGCAGTAATATTGAAAGATGATCATAAAATGGCAGATACAGTATGTCATGTGTCATAATATGACGGTTTCTTATTATATTGACAACAATAAAATGCATTTCATTTATTAAATGTAAATCCGATTTCCTTTAATATTTCAGGAAGTAAGTAAAAATGAGTAATTTAATAAGTTAAAAAAGATACCCACAAAAATAAGTCGGAGATTGTTAAATACTGCTTACAAATCTAAGTATGTACAATTATTTCGGCCTTTATTTTTAAATTTTAATCTTATTTCACTTTATTTTTTCAGGCAGTAAGTACCAATAAGTCTCGATGGTCTAGTGATCACAAGCGCTACTGATGGTCATGAGCTCGCGGCTTCAATTCCCGGGTCGGGCAAAGTTATTAAGTACACAAAACTGGCATGAAATTATACAAACAAACAATAATATAAATGAAAATTATAATTCTTTCAACACCGTCTTAATAAAAACTTTAAATCAATGTATTCCTAAACGTAAAATGAAACTTAAAACTAATTATAAAAAATACTGGCTAACTACAGGCATTAGAATTTCCTGCAAAAACAAAAGATTGTTAAAATTATTTTCCATAAAAACCAAAAACCAAATAATTACACAACATTACAAAAAATATGAAAAAATATTAAAAAGTTTAGTTACCGCTGCAAAAAAATTACAATTTATAAACAAAATAAAGAAATCAGACAACAAAGTAAAAGCGATGTGGAGCATTATAAATGAGAGAACAAATAAAAAACCAAAAAAGGAAAAATGCAGTATACAATTACAACACAATAATACTTTTATATCCGAACCCAAACTAATTGCAAATATTTTTAATGACTTCTTTGCATCTATTGGAGTGGGTGACATACCAACACAAAATACCACGGAGAACACCATGTTCCTTAGCCCAGTAGAAGCTTGGGAAGTAAACAAATTAATCAAAAACCTAAAAAATAAACAAAGTTTCGGTTTAGACGAAATTCCACCTACGTTATTGAAAGAATGCGCGAATGAACTCACCTTACCGTTTTATCTTTTACTAAATCAGTCTTTTACAGAAGGCACTTTCCCCGAATTGCTAAAGAAGTCATTAATTAAACCAATCCATAAAAAGAACAATAAAAATGATCCTAATAATTACCGCCCAATAGCTCTCTTGCCCTCAGCCTCCAAGATTTTCGAAAAAGCTATGTGTGATCGAATCTATACCTTTTGCGAAAAATTTAACATTTTGAGCGATTGTCAAAACGGTTTCCGAAAAAATCATTCCACCACATTAGCTGTCTATAAATATATTCAGGAAGCTCTTAATATTATAAATAACAAGGAATACGCCGTAGGGATATTACTGGACATGACCAAAGCATACGATAAGGTACAATTTAAAATACTGCTTAATAAACTGTATGGAATGGGAATCCGCGGGAAAGCCCATGAATGGCTTACGTCATATTTAAAAAATAGAGAACAAATAGTTGAAATTGAATACTTTAACCACAATAGTAGAGAAATAGAAAAAATCCGATCTAAAAGCAAAATAACTAACGCTTCCATCCCCCAAGGAAGTGTTATAGGTTGCCTATTATTCCTCGTTTACATTAACGACTTACCGAAAACTATAGACGGACCATGTGTTTTATTCGCGGATGACGTATCTTTATTAGTCTCATGTAAAAACAACACAAACATAGAAGAAAAACTCAGTTCCACACTCACAAAAACATGTAACTGGATGACCTCACATAATTTAGAAATTAATTATACTAAAACTAAATTAATGACTTTCCACCCATATCAAAAAGCTCCTCTTCACTTAAATTTTAACTTCAACGGCTCAAAATTGGAAACTGTTGATGAATTTACACTACTTGGACTTACATTAGATAAACATATTAACTGGAAAACACAAATACAAAAAACCCGTTCAAAAATTTCAAAATTTTCGTACGCTCTCCGCGAAATTAAAAAGACAACCAGTCTACAAACGGCCCTTACCACCTATTATGCGTATGCCAATGCATGGCTTAGCTATGGCATAACTCTCTGGGGAAATAGTACAGATGCACCGACACTATTTACCCTACAAAAGAAATTACTTAGAATCTTGGTAAACATTGATCAAACTGACAGCTGCAAACCCTATTTTCTAAAATATAATATTCTAACCCTCCCCTGTATCTACATTCTAGAAATATGTAAATTTGTCCGTAAGCATCAAGATTTCTACACAAAACGCGAAGACATCCAATCACAGTATACACTTAGGCACCGATCTAGACTAAACATACCAACATCCAAATTAAAAATGCATTCTACAAGTCCCTACGTAATGTCTATAAAAATATATAACAAACTACCTGACATATTAAAAAAAGAAGAAAAGTTGAATATTAATAAACTTAAAAAATTACTGATAAACAAATGCTATTACTCCTTAGATGAATATTTAAATGATACACAAAATATGAAAACGGAAAAATAATAATTAAATAAATTAGCAATTATAATAAATTAAACAATATAGCAATAATAATTATTCGAAGATAAACAATTTATATAAATTAATAAACAGAATTATAATAGATATGTACATACATTTCGAAATAATCTAAAATATTTAAGTACACTTTTACAGATAAAACAATACATAAACAATAGATAAACGAAATGATAGATCCTATTTGCGATCTCCTGACTTTGAATAAATGTAAGTTAAAACTTGCATGATCTCCTTAAACAGGGCTTCCTCTCTCCTACCCTTTTGCTGTGCCCTACAGGGTCCATAATGATCTAAATATATAGTTACCACCTAAGTACACATTATGGTAAAGCAATAAAGATATTGAGTATTGAGTATTAAGTGTTATTGGGTTTTTCCATCTAGAATTTTTCAGTATCTGTATCTGGAGTCTGGATGTCTGCCCAGATGATGGTTATAGGCTTGCCCCCTATTACTTGGGACTTGAACATAACTGGCGAAATGTGTGTGTGCCTTACCCTTCGTGGAATACACGCATGATGTTTTGTTGTGTAAAGTACAAATAAGTAACAAAATAGGTGTGAGAATAGGCAATAATATTGAAGGATAATCATAAAATGGCACGTTGTGCAATTGGTCCTGGCCGTTATTCATAGATATTTGCGAGTCGTTACGGGCAGTCAGAAGGTCAAAAGTCTGACAACCAGTCTTACTAAGGAGTATCGTGTTACCTAGTAACTGGGTTGTGTAGGTCAGATAGGCAGTCGCTCCATGTAAAAGACTGGTATTCAGCTGCTTCCCGTTAGACTGAAAGCCATCCCAACTATCCTGGGAAAAGGCTAAATAGTGATTTACATGATAGAAGCTACTTGTTTAGGCCCTATCCCATCTCAAATTGCTTAGCATGATCCTCCGTCATGCCGAAAATACTGCAACATTAATTTTGTGATAAATATATTATGTTAAAGTTGAGAATTGATGCTAGGTCCTATTTTTGGCGAAAACAAGGTTACATAAAATTTTCTCTATAGAAAAAATTCCAAAATTTTCTCTAAACAAAACAAAAAATACTTCAAATTAGATCATAAAACTGTGCACAACTGAACTAACTATAAAGCAGATCTTATGTTTTTTTTTAATTAGCATTATTTTCACCGTAAAATTCAATTACCTAAACTATTCAAGGCTTGAGAGCCGCCAGCACCCCACTCCGTCTCGCTCTTACTTTACAAAAAATTTGAGGTAGGGAAGGTGAGTCTTAATAAAATGGGCAGTAATTTTGATAGATGATCATATAAATATGGTCGATAAAGTATGTCATGTGTAATGTGGCAGTATCTACATCGCCACATGCGAACTACGCATCAAAGACCTGACGTCAGACAGACGTCACATAAATCCTACATCGCGCAATTAGAGTTTACCGTGCAGTGGACATATATACGAGAACCCAACATCAATCGTTGGGCAGTTGCCCGCTAGACACAACACCCGTCTGGTCGGAGGATCCTCCCTTTTCTGTGGAGTATGAGTGAACTTTACACCCTGTTCCTCATACCCCTAAAGTAATAACATGGTTTCTTATTATATTGACAATAATAAAATCGTTTTCGCTTTTTGAATGTTAATCCGATTTCTCTCAATATTTTCAGGCCGTAAGTAAAAATGTGTACCTTTAATAAGGGCTGTCTCGTTGGTCTAGTGTTCGCAAGCACTACTGCTGAGCATGAGGTCCTGGGTTCGATTCCCGGGTCGGGCAAAGGGTTTATTGGGTTTTTCCATCAGGAATTTCTCAGTAGCAGCCTGAGGTCTCGATTTATGCCTGGCTAATGGCAATAATAATAATAAAAAAATAAAAAAGCCTTATTCATTCCACACATAACAATTAAAATTATGAATAACATATAATTGAGATAAATTCAACATATATATTTTTTACATTCATTAATTACATTTTATTTCATTAAAAAAATTACACTGTGTTGAACTTAACATATTAAAAAGTTATCACATGCAGAAACAATACATTTAAAAGCGTAATTAAAATTAATGTTAAATGAGAGAGTCCAATTAATTTAAGAAATGTCATCAATTAAATATATTATCAAAAGGACAATGCCAAGAATCGGCTCGAATTGTATGTAGCGTCCGACAGACTTTCTATAATAATGATAATTCATAATAAAAAACGGTAAGAATTATACAATATAAATAAAATCTGTAGAACCACACTGTTGAAAAGTCGTTTTAAATAGTTATTCAATTTAACAACACATTTCATAGCTTCAATTTCAATTAGAAATATTGCCAATACCAAAATAGTATAATATCGATACGAAATTGCACTTGCAAATTGATTACAATAATATCAATATGAAGATACGTAAGTGAATTTATTACTTACATAAATCGTGTCTCGTAATTATAATAATAAATAGCGTTTAGTTATATTTTTGAATAAGTATATTATATTTTATAGTTATGTAATAATTAAAAATATTTTTTTATTCGATTATCGATACCGTTTAGAATAGTTTATTCCTAATAAAGTAATTATAGTGCTGACAACACTTGATGTAAAACTTAACTGGCATTATTGTGTCATTGTCAGTAGTTTGACTTCTCCGTACAAAATATTTCCGTACCATCGAAGATTTTTAGCAGTCTAAACTTTTTTTTTTTTCTTCTCGATACCCACTTGCTATTCCAACTCACTTTTAAAGTAAAACGCGTCGGTTATTCAGTGCAGACTGTATTTATTTTTCTACCTTCACTAGTAGTACATTCATATGACACAAAGTGGTTCACTGTCACATTCACACATTCCATATCATAGATGTCGCTAGTAGGTACTTTTTGATACAATCACAACACTCCCACTTATCAAAATAAACTAACTACCATACCAAAACCATAAAAAGAAAGCATACGTACAAAGTTACTTAGTTACATTACAGTTTAACAATACCTAAGTCTTCCATAAATTTGTAGTGTTTAATAGTAACTAGACCCTTGGTCAACAAACTGCTGGCATTACATTTGTAGGTAAATAACTGATCTCTACCTTTCCACTTTTGATTGTCTCTCGTACAAAATGATGTTTAACATCAATGTGCGTTGACCTATTATGGCATTGATGATTAGTAGCCATCTTTAATGCACTTTGATTGTCACAATTCAAACTAATTGTTATCAAGGATCCAGTCAGCTCATATAATAGTTCTCTTAGATATATTGCTTCCCTACAAGCTTCAGAGAGCGCAACATATTCAGCCTCAGTGCTCGAGAGAGCTGTAACTCTCTGCTTTCTGCTCTGCCATGAAATAGCTGAGCCTGCCATTACAAAACAGAATCCAGTGTCTGAATTTCGGTCTAAAATATCACTGGCCCAGTCAGCATCTACAAAGCCTTGCAATTTCTCTCCTTGGCTACTAAACTTTAAACAATACACATAACATACAATAACATACAATACATCTTAGTTTTCTTTAAGTATTTCAGAACCCTTTTAGCATAGTTCCAATGTTCAACACTATAGCTAGTATTAAACTGACTTAAATAACTGACAGAGTAGGCTATATCAGGTCTTGTCATGACTGCAAGATACATAAGACAACCTATGAGTTTTTGATAACTAATTCCTGATGTACATTTTTCAGCCTTTGTTATATTCAATTTGTTCTCTATAGGTGTATCAGCTGTTTTACAATCGGTCATGTTAAATGTCTGCAATAATTCTTCTATGTACTGTTGTTGGTCAACAGTTATCTCATAGTTATTACAGTCTTTGCTTACATTAATATTCATTCCTAGATATTGCCTAACCTGACCTAAATCTTTAATTTCAAATTTAGAATTTAAGATACATTTTAACTTTTCAGTTTCATACTCATTTGTAGAAAAAATTAAAAAATCATCTACATACAATGCTATTATGACCTTTACATCTTTACTCATCTTTGTAAATATACATGGCTCTTGTGTACAGTTTTTAAAATTATTTTTACAAAGTACATCACTTACTCTCTCATACCAAGCTAAAGCGGATTGTTTTAATCCATACACTGCCTTTTTAAGTTTAAGTACTTTCTTGCCCATTTTGGATACAAAACCTTCAGGTACACACATGTAAATATCCTCTTTCAAATAACCATTAAGATAAGCAGTTTTAACATCTAACTGAGTAATGTCCAGTCCTAGTTTTACACTTAGTGCGAACAATAATCTGAGTGTTGAGTGCCGCACAACCGGAGAAAAGGTCTCATCATAGTCCACTACACGTTTTTGGGTAAACCCTTTTGCAACTAGTCTCGCACGATATTGTACTTCACTATCATTTTTAACTTCTTCTTTAGCAACCACCGACACTGCACTATTGTAGCTCCTTTTGGGACATCAACAAGCTCGAAAACATCATTCTTTCGGAATGACTCCAACTCTTCATCCATCGGCTTCTTCCATTCCATGCTCTCTGGACTGCTCAATGCCTCCGTCACTGTCAGTTCAGGATCTGTAGTGGCCAACAAGCCTGTCGGATTGTACCTGTCAGGCTTCCGCCGTTCCCTCTTTGGTCTATTGTAGATCTCAGAGTCTGGTTCTAGCATACTGATTGGACTGCTACTTGGTGATGGTGTTTTAGGAACAAATTTCTCATCTGCTTCAGCCTCAAAGAATGTCTGCCGTGATGATTCACTGTCAGAGCTGTCCTGAGTATCTGATTCTGATTGTTCTTCACTGATATGTTCTCCCACTGAAGGACCATCTTCTTCAGGAACAGGAAACGCTTCTTGCATACACCATGTTGCTTCACTGGCTGTGGACGACCCTCCTGATGATACTGCTCCTTCCATCACCACTACATCTCGACTGGTAGTAACCTGGTTTTTGACTGGATCATAAACTCTGTAGCCTTTTACATTCTCCGAGTAACCACCAAGAATGTGCTGGTGTGTTTTCTTGTCCCACTTTGTCCTCTTCTCTTTAGGAACGTGCACCATTACTGGACTACCATAAATTCGTATATGGCTCATTTTGGGTTTCTTACCATGCCACATCTCAAATGGCGTTTTGTCATTCAGACCTGATACTATAGAACGATTTTTTAAATAGACAGCTGTGGATACTGCCTCTGCCCAAAATCCCTTTTTTAGCTTAGCATCGAATAACAAACATCTTGCTTTTTCAACAATTGTTCTATTGTTTCGCTCGGACATACCATTTTGTTCTGGTGTATAGGAGTTTGTCTTTTGATGTAGAATGCCAGATGCTTTCAAGAACTCTCCCATCTTTTTCGAACAAAACTCTCCACCGTTATCCGTTCGCAAGACCTTCATATTGGCATTTTTTTGTTTCTCCACCATTGATTTGAATTCTCTGAAATGTTTGTACACCTCACTCTTTTCTTTCATAAAATACACGAATGACATGCGGCTATAGTCATCTACGAAGAGTAGGTAGTACCTTGCCAATCCTATAGATTTGGTTTCCATTGGCCCGCACACATCAGCATGCACAATTTCAAGCACTTTTGCTGCTCTTGTGCGTGAGAAGAATGGTAGACGTGACTGTTTGCCCTCACAACAAACCACATAGTTTGATTTTGTCACTTCATAACTGCCTTCATAACTAACACCTTCCACGGCACCATTCTTCATTTTATTCAAGTCGTTAGTGTTTATGTGTCCTAACCTCCTATGCTACAACAATACATTTTCTCTGGCAAGTAAACATTTTGTCACTGGTACTGTACATATGTCTAATTTGTACACACCGTCAGTCAAGTTGGCAACAGCTACCACTTCTTTCTTCGCATTGTATATGCAACACTGACTATCTGAGAAAGAATGCATTTGTAGCAGGTTATGTTTTTTTGACTCCTGTCACTTTGACATTTGACATTGACGTCCCGCCATGATTGGTGTTGCCATGTTTTGGTTTTTGTTTTGCCCATTTTGAAGCAAATGCCGATTCAGAATTCTGAATTTCAATCGAATGTCGTTGCTGCTATCTCTAACGGTTCCGAATCCATCAACGTTGTCTTAATGACGTCAACTGTGATTGAAATTCCAGAATGTTCAATTGCCATTATCATGGGTGAAAATCTGTCTGTTAATCCTGCCAACATTAATGATCGAATCCACTGATCTGTTATTTCGAAACCAGTTCCACCCAGTCTTTGCGATGTTTCCACAATTTGTGTCACGAAGGTTGTCATATTTTCACAGTTTTCTCGTCTTATTGAAATCAAGTGACGTAATAACGAAATCTTTCTCGAAAATCCTGAGACATCAAACAATGATTTAAGTTTATCCCACAACTCCTTCGAGGTCGTTGTCTTCTTGATATGTACATACAAAGCTAGATCGATGGTTAGGGATAATTTGGCCCGCGTCTTTTGCATCATCTTCGAATTTGATTTCTTTTCCCTCCACTGGCTTCGCACAATGTAACATGCCTTCCAACACGAGTAAGTTTTCAACCGCAAATGTCCACTCATCGTAGTTTTCCCTGCCTTTTAACTTAGGCACACCGGCTAAATAGTTCATTGTCTTCTTGCACAACACGACCGTATCTAAAATAACTTGATAAACTTGGAAAATCTGGGACGGTCCATAACCTAAAGTAAAACGCGTCGGTTATTCAGTGCAGACTGTATTTATTTTTCTACCTTCACTAGTAGTACATTCATATGACACAAAGTGGTTCACTGTCACATTCACACATTCCATATCATAGATGTCGCTAGTAGGTACTTTTTGTTACAATCACAACAACTTTAAACATTGGTAGAATGGTCGACATCGCTTTGCTTGCTATAACAAAAAATAGAATAGAAAATATTCCCGTATTTTTTTGAGTTTTGTGTTGTTTATTGCTGTTACTGGACTATTTACGACTACCTTGGCTGTTGAAACTGAGGATAATGTGTTAAAGTCATAATTTAATTAATAATTTAATAGTTTATTTCATGTTATCGTTAAAATCAGAAGTATCAAGTGGTCAACTTTAAAAAACTATAACTTTTTTTGGTGTGCTTCTAACAGAAAATTATACTATCAAATTCTATATTTATTTCCATTTTTTATGAAATATAGTTCAACTTTGTCGGTTCTAGCCGACTCTTGTAGGAAGCTCTGGCATTCTCCTTTTATGTCAAATTAATAAGCAGGTATAATGTCAAATTCAATATCACAATATTGAGAGTACAACTTCATAATTGTCCTAGTGATGAGCACAGTGGATCATGTCCTAGTGATGAGCACAGTGGATCATGTCCTAGTGATGAGCACAGTGTATCATGTCCTAGTGATGAGCACAGTGGATCATGTCCTAGTGATGAGCACAGTGGATCATGTCCTAGTGATGAGCACAGTGGATCATTCAAAAGAAAATTTACTATAAGGGCTTTTCACTGCTATTATTTTAAGTGACTTTTTTATCATTTGACATAAATTCTGTTAACGAGTATAAACGTGTTTCCAACAATAAGGCCTTTAATTTAGTTAAGAATGAGAGCTATAAACTAATAATTTTAAATCAGTCGAACCTATTAAATAACTCCACTGCTTGGTATCTGGAACAATGCTTAGCTATGTTAAAATTTGGTGCCATTTTGTGTTTAAATTCCTTCCTTCTAGTGCTTTCTCTTATCTGCTGTATCTTAAACTAGATTCTACCAGCGCGTAATATATAGCCTGTAGTTGCTTTAGATCCAACATATCTCTAAGGCTCCTGAGTGCATACCATGCTCATGAAATTGAAGAGTCAATAGCAGCTAGCTCCTTCCAATTTAAATTCACATCTATGTGAATCCCTAAAAAATTTACGTTGTCCACTAATTCAATCTTGTCTCAATTGATTTGTACATTTAAATTGTCATTATGGCGAGATGTCGTTATTAGAGTACTTTACAGTACAGTAGTACATTATTATTTCTGACGCGGTGACTAGCCAGTCTTTAGTCTATTATTTATTATTATGACGGCAATAAGCTCGCCCCCTATTAAATAAGACTTAAACATAACTGGCAAAACGTGGGTGTTCTAAATAGGTACAAGTCTGTCCAATCCTTCGGGGAATACAGGCGTTATGTTACGTATGTATGTAATAATTTAAAAAGGAATCCCTATGAAATGAATTTAAAACAAGTAGGTGTTAGATAATAAAACACTGCTAACAAATCTACCTACGTACACTTATTTCAGCCGTTATTTTTGGTGTTTAAATAATCTGATTTAGCTTTATATTTTCAGGCAGTAAGTACTAATGAGTCTCATAGGTCTAGTGGGCCCAAAAACTACTGTTGAGCATGAGATGCCGGGTTCAATTCTCGGGTCGAGCAAAGTGTTAAAGGGTTTCCCATGTGTAATATCTCAGAAGCAGTCAGGATTCTGGATTTCTGCTCGGTTGTTGGCTATAATAGCCTCGCCAGCTCTTACATGGGACTTGAACATAACTGGAGTAATGTGGATGTACTGTAGCACTCTTCGGGGAATACACGCATAATGTTATGTTAATAAGTAACTAAATAGGTGTGAGAATCGGCAATAGTTTTGAAAGATGATCATATTCACAGGCACGTTAAGCAGTTGGTCCCGGCTGTCATACATGTAGGAATGGAATGTTATGACAGGATAGTGAAACGGGACGTGAAGATGGATGACAGATGTGACCCATGAACGAGTGACAGAGACGAATGTAAGAATTAGTCAAAGAGCGAAAGAGATAGTGAATGAATGTTTAAACATAGAATAAGTTGAGAAAAAAAGAAGATTGCAGATGACGTAAGGAAGACGATAAAGACGTAGGGAGTAAAGACGAAAATTAATTAAATGGAATAAGAAGAAATCTGCTGTTTGATTCTCGACATATAGTTCAAATCCCACATACATAGATTTTTGCCAGTCGTTACGGGTAGTCTGACAACCACTCTACCAAGGGGTATCTCACTTATAGACGCACACGTTCCAATAGTAAAACTATCAGGGCGTTGGCGCGGTAAAGGTCTTAAAGCTGCTACCGGGGCTTGGGCCCTTATAACGATAGCACTCTTATTAAAAATAAATATTGTTTTTAACCTCAAATCATATAAAATGCGATAACAAAGTGACCGTGACGCTAACGTTCGACAGTTCTCACTCATCGAATGTACACAAGCCAATGTTACTACTACCTACTATAATTTAGGTGAACTCAGGTTGCAAGAGCGAGTGAAGCAAGCTTGGGACCTGGGGCACCTCGACTCGGACAGGTTAGGTTCGAAGGGGATGGAGGGGTCTAGTGAGTGAGCTTAGCGAGCGAACAAACACCCGCGCACCCTTTCGTGGTTGCGCTGTCAACTACGCCGCCGTATTATTGATTGGAAACAAAAGACCCGCCACGAGGTCTTCCCCAACCTTAATATTCTCACCATTCCCACAAATCCCGAAAGAAACTTTGGCGATATTTTTCTCAGCAGCTATATTTTTGCGCACTTTGGGGTTTTCAAATATATTATAGACAAAAAACAGTCTATTTTATAAAGATAAAAAAAACTATAAAAAGCGACGGGTTATAAGGTTCCGCAACATTAAAGTGTTTTGAGGTTAGGTTACATTCTCAAGTTACATCCTCAAGAGGATGTGGTGCCATCGAGTTTTCATGAATGTGGTGCCAGGGCAGACGGGCCACCATCCGCAAGCCCACCCCCTCCTCCCATCCCCTTCCTCCTGCCGAACGATACTAAATATTACATTGAAATTAATAAAATGCTTTTTCGTTTTTAAAATGTTAATCCGATTTCTCTTAATATTTTCAGGCCGTAAGTAAAAATAAGTACCTAATTAAATGAGTTAAAAAGGATGCCCACGTAGATGAATAAAAAACAAGTACCTAGGTGTTTATATAGTCAAACACTGCTTAAAAAATTTAAGTAGGTAAGTACACTTATTGCGGCCGTTATTTTTGTTGTACAAATTCTGAAAGTAAGTACCAATAAGTCTTGTTGGTCTAGTGGTCACAACCGCTACTGTTGAGCATGAGGTCATTAATTCCCGGGTCGGGCAAAGTGTTATTGGTTTTTATAATAGGCTCGCCCCCTCTTACGTGAGACTTGAGCATAACTGGCGAAATGTGGGCGAGGTGTGCCTAACCCTTTAGGGAATACACGTATAATGTTACGTTACCCATGTAAAGCAGCATTATGTTACTAAATAGGTGTGAGAATGGGACACACCAAGCAGCTGTTGGTCCCGGCTGTTTTTCATTGATATTTGCCAAGTCCAACTAAGCAGCTATTGGTCCCGGCTGTTTTTCATTGATATTTGCCAAGTCCAACTAAGCAGCTGTTGGTCCCGGCTGTTTTTCATTGATATTTGCCAAGTCCTAAAGTCTGGCAGCCAATCAAATTAGGGGGTATCGGGTTACCTACCTAGTAACAGGGTTGTGGAGGATTTTTGGCTCTAGGACATGCCGGTTTCCTCACGATGTTTTCCTTCACCATTTTGAGAGCAGTGGTTATGAAATTATTTGAGACTGGTTGTCAGACTTTCGGGCTTCTGACGTCCCTTAACGACTGTCAAAGATCTTACCAAAGGGTATCGCAATACACAGTTACAGGGTTGTGGAGGTCAGATAGGCAGTCGCTCCATGTAAAATACTGGTATTCAGCTACATTCGGTTGGCCTGGAATCCGACCCCAACATAGTTCGGAAAAGGCTGGACAGATTGATTGAACAGAAGTAACCAATTAAGTGCGAGATAAAATGGGCAGTTATATTGAAAGATGATCATAAAATGGTAGATACAGTATGTCATGTGTCATAAGATGACGGTTTCTTGTAACATTGATAATAATAAAATGCCATTTCCTTTTGTAAATGCTAATCCGATTACTCTCAATATTTTCAGGCCGTAAGTAAAATTGAATAATTTAATAAGTTAAACAGGATAATACCCTCTAAAACCAATTAGAAAACCGGCCAAGTGCATGTCGAACCACGCACAATGAAGGATTTCGTAGTTTGGATGAATTTATACCAAGAACAAACTTAACATTGTAGTTGCAAAAACATGTTTTCCCATACAGAATGTTTTTGCAACTGCAAATGTAAGTTGTTCAATTATTACTCGGTAACTTGTAGAGCCTTCTTGGCTGTGATAGTTTTCCTTTTAATTTCGTTATATATTATACTACTGCCGTGAATTTTTCATATATCCAAAACTAACCATTCCGCTGGCAGGGGGGAGGGACAATTGACTCTAACAATAATGAGCACTTTAAAGCTTAATATTTCTCAAACGGATCCCTGAATCCAAAAAGGGTTTTTACAAACTCACAATATTTTCAAACGACCTTTTCAGCGACATCCCACACAATGACGAGAGAAAAAAACAAATACATTAACAAAATAAAATGCATTTTCATTTTACTTATGTTTATCCGATTTCTCTTAATATTTTCAGAAAGTAAGTAAAAAGTAGTGATTTAATTAGTTATTATGGATACATTTATCAACTACACTAATAAAAAAGAAGTCAGTGTTAGATCAGTAAAACACTGCTTCCACATCTAAGTAGGTACACTTATTTTTGCCGTTATTTTTGGTGTAAAAATTTTAATCCAATCTCACTTAATACTTTCAGAAAGTAAGTACCAATAAGACTGGTTGGTTTAGTGGTCGCAAGCGCTACTGCTGTGCATGGTCTGGGGGTCAATTACCGGGTCGGGCAAAGTATTAATTAGATTTTTCCATCTGGAATTTCTCAGCAGCAGTCTGGAGCCTGGATTTCTGCACAGTTAATGGCAATAGGCTCACCTCTTACATGGAATTTGAGCTTAACTGGTGAAAAGTAGGTTTACTATAGCTTAACCCTTCGGGGAACACACGCCTGATGTTTTGTTATGTACCAATAAATAACTGAATAGGTGGGAGAATAGCAGTAATATTGAAGAATGATTATAAAATGGCACGATAAGCAGTTGGTCCCGACTGTCATAAATAAATCTTTGCCAGTCGTTACGGATAATTAGAAGTCCAAAAAGTCTGATAACCAGTCTTACTGGGTTGTGGAGGTCAGATAGGCAGTTGCTACATTGTAAAATACTTGTATTCAGTTGTATCCGGTTAGACTAGAAGCCGACGACAACATAGTTGGAAAAAAACTTGGCAGATTGATAGAAATAACAAAAGTCACTAATTAAATGCGAGATAAAATGGGCAGTAATATTAAAAGACGATCGTATAATGGCAGATACAGTATGTCATGTGTCATAGGATGACGGTTCCTTATAAAATTGACAGTAAAAAATGCAGTTTCGTTTTGTTTTTTTTTAAATTATTTTTAATAAGATTTACATTTAAATCTGATTTCGCTTAACATTTTCAGTCCGTAAGTAAAAATGAGTAATTTAATTAGTTTATCTACTTACTACCCATGCTATAAATCCTCTATAAAAGTTTCTGAAACAGTTAGCTTATTGCGAACTTTAAAACACTGGTTGTTTTAATGTTGTCATAGTAACCATAATATCATCCAAACGGGTGTATAATATTACAATACAACACATTTAAAAAAAAAACATGGTCTTGCAGGCGCGTTTCACTAACAAAGCACCGTAATTTAAAACAAAAAAACATCTATGTTATTCCAATTCGAAAAAATCGAATTCACGTGCGTCGTATCCCTCCATTTTTGTTGATATTAGTATTGCAAAGTACCTTTTATAGAAGATTCATATCATGGGTGTAGATAAAGTCTTGTATGCAGCTGTAAATAATTAGGTATTAAGACACTCATGTGATACTATTATCACTTTCGGCTTCGCCTCATGTGATAACATACATTGGTGTTTTAATACCCCTTATTATATAACAGTTGCATAAATAACTATTAAAGGTCAACCATTATTCACTAAAATAAATAAAAAAGAAGTTGCTGTTAAATAATAAAACACAGCTTCCAAATCTATGTAGGTACACTTACTTCGGCCGTTATTGGTGTTAAAAGTCTGGAAGTAAGTACCAATAAGACGTCTCGTTGGTCCAGTCACAAGCGCTACTGCTGAGCATGAGATCCCGGGTTCAATTTCCGGGTCGGGCAAAATTTTATTGAGTTTTTCCATCTGAATTTCATAGTAGCAGTCTGGAGTCTGGATTTATGCCCAGTTGATGGCAATAGGTTCACCCCTTCTTGAATGGGACTTGAGCCTAGCTGGTGAAATGTGGATGAACTATAGCGTAACCCTTCAATGACTACTCGCATAATGTTAAGTTATGTTAAGTACCAATAAGTAATTAAATAGGTGTGAGAACAGGCAATAAGATTGAAGGATGATCATAAAATCGCACGCTAAGCAGTTGTTTGGGCTGTCGTTCATAGATCTTTGCCAGTCGTTACAATTAGTCAGTAGTCTAATATTTTGGCAATCATTCTTACCAAGGGGTATCGTGTTACCAAGCAACTAAGTTGTGGAGGTCATATTATAGTCAGTCGCTCCATTTTAAAACAGGTTCTGATATGCAGCTGCATCCTGTTAGATGGAAGCCGACTCCACACATAGTTTGATGAGGGCTAGTCAGATTGATTGAAATAATAAAAGTTACTAATTCAGTGCGTTTTATAATGAGCAGCAATATTTAAAGTTGATTAAAGAATGGCAGACTGTCATGTGTCATTACTTTCCTTTTTTTTTTCTTTACATCGACATTAATCATATGTATTTTCGTTTTGTTTAAGTTAATCCGATTTTCCTTAATATTTTCAGTCTGTAAGTAAAAATGAATAATTTAATAAGTTTAAAAAAAGATGGGTTCCACTAAAATAAAATAAAAACGGCCAAGTGCGAGTCGGACTCGCACACGTAGGGTTCCGTACCATTATCTCTAAAAACGGCACCAAATCACGTTTGTTGTTTGGGAGCCCCCTTAAATATTCAGGTATTTTATTCTGTTTTTTAGTATTTGTTGTAATAGCGGCAACAGAAATACATCACCTGTAAAAATTTCAACTGTCTAACTGTCACGGTTCATGAGATACAGCCTGGTGACAGACGGACAGACAGACAGGCAGACAGACGGACGGACAGCGGAGTCTTAGTAATAGGGTGCCGTTTTGCCCTTTGGGTACGGAAACCTAATAAAAAAGAAGTCAGTGTTAGATATAAGTGTTAGTTATTAGATATCAGAAGTCACTGCTAGCAAATCTAATTAAGTACATTTCTTTCGGCCGTTATTTTTCGTGTTAATTTTTTTATCTAATTTCGCTTTATATTTTCAGGAAGTAAGTACCTACCAATAAAAATCGTTGGTCTAGTGGTCGAAAGCGACACTGCTGAGCATGAGGTCCTGGGTTTAATTTCCGGGTCGGGCAAAGTGTTATTAGGTTTTTCATCTGGAATTTCTCAGTAGCAGGCTGGAGTCCGGATTTCTGCCCAGTTGATGGCAATACGCTCGCCCCCTTTTACATGGGACTTGAGCATAACTGGTGAAATGTGGGTGTACTATGGCCTAACCCTTCGGGGAATACACGCATGATATTATGTTATGTTAAGTACCAATAAGTAACTAAATAGGTGTGAGAATAGGCAATACCTAACATTGAAGGATGGTCATAAAATGGTACGTTAAGCAGTTGCAAAAGTCTTACAATCAGTCTTACCCAGGGGTATCGTGTTACCTAGTTACAGGACTGTGCAGGTCAGATAGGCAGTCGCTCGAAGGTATTCAGCTGCATACGGTTAGACTGGCAACCGACACCAATATAGTTGAGATAAAGCTAGGCCGATTGATTGAAGTAAGAAAATTTACTAATTAAGAGCGAAATAAAATGGGCCGTAATATTGAAAGATGATTATAGAATGGCAGATACAGTATGTCATGTGTGATAATGTGACGGAAATGCATTTTATTCTTCTCAATGTTAGTAGAAAACTAACATTGAGAAGAATAAAATGCATTTTCGTTATATAAATATTTATTCTATTTATATGATATTTTCAGGACGTAAGTAAAAATGAGTAATATAATAAGTTTAAAATGATTTGGTATTAGATAGAACACTGTTAAGAAATCTAAGTAGGTACACATATTTCGGCCTTTATTTTTGGTGTTAAAATTTAAATCTGATTTCGCTTTATATTTTCTGGAAATAAGTACCAAAAAGTCTCGTTGATCTAATGGTCGCAAGCGCTTCTGCCGAGCATCAATTCCCTGGTTCAATTACCGTGTCAGGCAAAGTGTTATTGGGTACATGGAATTTATCATTAGCAGTCTTGGGGCTGGATTTCTGCCCGGCAATAAGCTCGCCACCTATTGTTAATAAGTAACAATTTTTTTTTTTTTTTTCTGTGGCAAGACTAATAAATCAAAACAAATCAGATCAAATCAGATTATGTCGTATCTCCATGTATTTTACTGTGTGTACATAAATAATAAAATGAATCTATACTTAATGTTATAAAGCTGAAGAGTTTGTTTGTTTGTTTGTTTGAACGCGCTAATCTCAGGAACTACTGGTTAGAATTGAAAATATCTTTTTGTGTTGGATAGTCCATTTATCGAGGAAGGCTATAGACGGTGGGATGAGCGCTCTGCAGAGTAGTACAGAATAACTTATATACTTGATACGTCTGCTACTAAAGCGGAGCGCGCGCGCCTGCTGGCTGTGGTTGAGTGGGAGTCGGGTCTGTGGCTTCATGCACTACAGTCATCGAACCTAGGAACTTTGTTCGACGATACTACTTTCCGCATCGCTGCTTCCCTGCGACTATTAGGAGCTCCATGTTGTTCTCCCCATCGCTGTCACTGCGGTGAAATTGTCAACAGTCTCGGACACCACACGGGGAATTTAATGACTTCATCCGACGAGCTTTTGTCACCGCCGGCGTTCCAGCTGTTTTAGAACCCCATGGCTTGGCACGCGACGATGGCAGGAGACCGGACGGCATGTCCTTATTTCTATGGAAGGTGGGTAGGCCTTTAGTGTGGGACGCAACATAACGCGTCGATACTCTTGCGCCATCACATCTTCCTGGCACATCGTGCTATGCTGGCGCTGCCGCTGCGGCTGCGGAAAACCTCAAGCGGCGAAAGTATAACAGCGAGCCGTTTGGGGTTGACACCCTAGGGCCTTGGGATCCAAGTGCTCATAGCTTGTTCCACGAAATTTCCAAATGACTAGTGGCCCAAGGGCTGGCTTTTACCTTGGTCAGAGGAATTTCTTGAGGCTATATTTTAGTTAATTGTTTATTTGTATAGGTAGTTAGTTTTAATCGGTAATTTAATTTAGTATATAATGTAAATAGTTAGTCTAGTTGTTAGTTTATGCTTAGCTAATAATTATTTTGTTGAAAATAACTATATAAAACTGTACCTACCTAAAAAAAAAATAAGGTGCCATAATTTTATTTTAAATAATTTATTTATTTATTATTTATGTACACACAGTAAAATACAAAGAGATATGACATAATTATGATATGAGTACAAACGTACTGCTTATTTCTTATAATTATTTTTTTATAATTAGATTATAAGTATATTTAAACCCAAATTTTAATTATCCTACACTTAATAAAAAAGGTTACTTTAGTGTAATTCTTACAAAAAACAGAGTAACAGATTGTTATGTTTACATTTCCATATTATGTTATAATTATAGGATACCCACTAAAATAAATAAAAAGAAGTCGGTGTTACATAATGCACTGCTTACAAATCTATGTACACTAACTTCGGCCGTTATTTCTGGTTTTAAAAGTTTAATCTGATTTCGCTTTATATTTTCAGGCAGTAAGTACCAATAAGTCTCACAGTTCTAGTGGTCGAAATCGCTACTGCTGTGCATGAGGTCCTGGGTTTAATTCGCGGTTCGGGCAAAGGGCTGTTGGGTTTGTCCATCGGGAATGTCCAAGTAGCGTCCGGAGTCTGTATTTCTGTCCGATTGATGGCAATAGGCTCGCCCCCTATTACATGGTACTGGAGCATAACTGGCGAAATATGGGTGTACTATAGCCTAACCCTACGGGGAATACACGCATGATGTTATGTTATGTTAAGTGTGGAGATAAATGTTTATTAAGTGCTAGATAAAATGGGCAGTAATATTGAAAGATGATTATAGAATGGCAGATACAGTATGTCATGTGTGATAAGATCACGGTTTCTAATATATTCACAATACTTTAATACATTTTCTGATTTTTAATGTTCATTCGATTTTTGTTAATATTTTCAGAATGTAAGTAAAAATTTGTAATTAAATAAGTTATAAAGGAGACCTACCTACTGAAATAAATTAAAAAAAGTCGGTGTTAGATAATAAAATACTGCTTACAAATCTAAGCACATGTGTGTGAGCACTATGTATTTACCTAAGTACTTTAAAGCTACCATTTACTAGGTACGTCTTTCATTGACTTGAATGTGCCCTGGCGGCTGAGAGTATGTCATGCTCACTTTAATGTCTCGATGATGGTGGCGTGTGTGTTGGATCATTAAGTTCCCTTCAAAATGGTTGAGCTGAATGGTGCTGATCCATGCGTCATGTTCGTGAACGGGTGCCGTCAGTAGGGACTGGTCATCTCTTAGCTGCCACGGCTTATTTTAATTAATTTTAATTTTTGAATTGTTTTGTTTCTTTTAATTATCGTTTAATTACGGACTCTTTTTACGTGCACGTTTCTCTACATTGTACCTACTCACATGTATAATTTGAACATAAATGATGTAACCAATATATTGTAACAATATTCTGATTTAAAAGAGTGTCCGTGGAGTTTCTTGCCCGTTCTTCTCCATAGAAACCTACTACGTTTTGGAATGGGCAACTAGCTTCATCTTTCTGACTGACCGACCCCTTGACAATTTATTTGAAATAAATGTTTTGAGTTTGAGTTTAATTTTAATCTGTTTTCGCCAGTTATGCTCCAGTACCATGTAATAAGACATGGTACTGGAGCATAACTGGCGAAATATGGGTGTACTATAGCCTAACCCTTCGGGAAATACACGCATGATGTTATGTTATGTTAAGTGTGTAGATAAATGTTTATTAAGTTCGAGATAAAATGGGCAGTAATATTGAAAGATAATTATAGAATGGCAGATACAGTATGTCATCAGTATGTGATAAGATCACGGTTTCTAATATATTAACAATACTTTAATACATTTTCTGATTTTTAATGTTTTTCGATTTTTCTTAATATTTTCAGAAAGTAAGTAAAAATTTGTAATTTAATAAGTTATAAAGGAGACCTACCTACTGAAATAAATTAAAAAAAAGTCGGTATTAGATAATAAAACACAGCTTACAAATCTAAGTAGGTACACTTATTCCAGCCGTTATTTTTGGTGTTAAAATTTTAATCTGATTTCGCTTTACAATTTCTGGAAATAAGTACCGATATGTCTCGTTGGCCTAGTGAAGAAAACAGATAGAAATAAAGAAAATTTGTTTATTCTGCACAAACAAAACGCACATTACAACAATTTAAAAAAAGACAAAATATACATTCAAAGTGGTCGCAAGCGCTATTTCTGAGCATGAGGTCCCGGGTTCAATTCCCGGATCGATCCATCAGGTTGACGTGTGATGGCCAATAAGTCATTCTATTTCTGCCAGGGTTGCGAGAAAGTCCGAAAGGGATACCGGATAACAGGTGGGTTTTAGTCAGTCAAAGTCTGACACGCCCTCCCGCTCCGCCCAGAGCAGGAGAAGTCATTAGATGACAAGAGGTCGAGTTCTTCGGCTGCCTCAAAAAAAAAAAAGTTTTTCTATTAGAAATAAGGTGACAAATGGAAGGATATATTAACAGACTTGGTTTTACATTAAATATCATATCTTTTAACGGTAGAAGAACTGCGTTGCGAGACTTGAATATTTTATAATTATGTGATGTTTTTGATGGGATTACATTGACAATAATGAAATGCATTTTCGTGTTTCAAATGATAATCCGATTTCTCTTAATATTTTCAGGCTGTAAGTAAAAATTAGTAATTTAATAAGTTAAAAAGGATACTCACTAAAATAAATAAAAAGAAGTCGGTGTTAGATTATAAAACACTGCTTACAAATCTAACTATGTAGGTACACCTGCCAAAGGAGATAAGTAACCAGTCACGCACACTACAAAACTATCGCTGCTGTGTAAACGATTCATTACGTACTGCTCAATGACAGCCACGCACACATAGCATTCGTAGAGTGAGTACGCAAATGTCTTCTAATAATGATACTATAACATAATTTCGCGTTGTAATCTAAAGCGTTCGTAGCTCAACGAATAATACATATACTTCAGATTCGATTCTCTGAAGGTGTGATTCTTTTTGAGATTTAAAATTTTAAGTTAAAGCAATTGGAATATTTTTTTGTTAAGAAATGGTTTTATTTATTTAAAATAGCTTGAATAAATAAAAACCATTTTTATTATACATCTTAATTTAAAAAATAAAAGGACATCACAAGTTAACATGTTTTATTATAAATGCACAATATATTTAGAACATAATTACCATTACATCTTTTAATACAATTACATAATAAACAATGGACGGAGTGAATAAACATGTCACATAGATAAATATATAATCTGATCCAGTAACAATAACATCACTCACACTCCAGTACCGCCGACTTATTTTATCATGGCTAAAATATAATGCTGTAAAGTTTTGACGAATAGTAATTTCGTCTATTCAGCTAAAATAACAAACAGCAAGTAGTAACAGACAGTAACACACAAACAAAAGTAACAGTGACAGTATTGTCAGTAGTTCAGTTGTAACATATAAATTACATTTTTAAATATTAATGTAAAAATAACAACATTTCAAAATATAAAATATAGTAACCCATCGGTATTGGGAACAGTATTATAATTATTAACAACACAGTTCCTAGGAAAATATTATATTTAAATTCGTTAAAATGTCTGAAATTTAAAGGCAATATAAATGTTACGATAAGTCGGCGGTAATTGTCGATATTACACTTTCTCAAGATACGTAATTAATAATAGATATTAATTCCATAGTATTTTTCGTCCATCCTTATCTGATTTGAAACATTTTTCATCAGTAAATATGACGAAATTGTTTTGCCAATCGAAGTGCCGATATTCCTTTGATTCGCGATTTTGACGGTGCGCGGTGGATAGTAAAATATTCCGCATCGGTTTGCAACATGACAAGCCGTCCGCTCGCAGGTGGTTCCGTACAGTACGCATAGAGACGTTGTGTGCTGCTGCTGTTATGCTGGTCTTAGTGAATGGATCTGATGTATGACGTGCCTATAGTTGTAAAAAGACCGTTTTAAACCAAAATCAATGGTTTAAAACCGGTTTTAAATATGTTTAAAACGGTTTAAAATCAAGATCACGTGGGCCGTACATTGATACTTATTACTTTGAAAATTAATTATAAAAGGCTAATTGAAATCATTTACCATTTTTATTAATTTAGGTGAAGTTATGTAACATAAATATTATATTATAACAAACAATTGCTTAAGAAATTATTTTGCCTTACGGAACAGCAATGTTAAATTTTTATTTTGCACTTTGCTACCAAAATCGCAACGTAGGTATGAGGAGAGAGGGAGCAGGCATGCAGGTGTGACTACGATTGCATTTTTATTGTTAATGTTTATCAGTATTCACATTGTTTAGGCCGGGCCGGACGGTTTATGAGCGTGTTTTTTTTAAATAAGTTTTTGTGCGAAGCTTGGGATCAATTTTTGGTAATTTCCGAAGTCAATGGTAAAACCTGCCAAGTGCATGTCGAACGCACAATAATGGGTTCCATAGTTGGGATGAATTTATCCAACAAACTTAACATTTTAGTTGAAAACTACTGCAAATTTAAGTTGGTCGATTATTACTCGGTAACGTAGCGGTGATAGTTTTCCTTTTAATTTCGTTATATATACTACTGCCGTGAATTTTTTCACCTATCCAAAATCAACTATTATACAATATATTATAATATTTCGCAAACGGATCCCTGAATCCAAAAATGGTTTTCACAAGCTCTCATTATTTTTACACGACCTTTCCAACAATACCCCACACCATGGGATAGACGAGAAAAAAAAGCTATCCCCACTTTACAGGTAGGCAGGGGAGGTACCCTAAAAAAAAAATACAACTGTTTCATTTCTAGCTCAAGCAACACTAATGCCCACCACCAGCACATCAATAGCGTCAACATCATCACAAGACGGATTTTTAAATCAAACAACTCCAATAAAATACACAGTGAAATATATATTGCTTTAGCAAGAGCAGTTTATGCCTGTAGCGTTCCATTATCAATGCTGGAATTAATTGATATATGTCTAAATCAGGGAGTAGATGTTGTCTCTTGACTCAGACTACACACGAAGTGATCTATCACTTCGTGTGTAGTCTGAGTGCATTTCAATAAAAAAAATCGTTTTAAACCATTAGGTACTAAACCGCGAAGTGTGGTTTTAAACGTTTTAAACCAAAAAAACGGTTTAAAACCAAATGGTTGAAAACGTTTAAAATACGTTTTGCATCTATAGACGTGACGATGCACCCAAAGTCGAACAGGTTTTCTCTACAAAAAAAAGTGAAAATAATCATTAGAAATAAACATACACCTCCCAAATTATGAATTAAGAAATTAAAAATTCCTACACAATATAAAGAAAATGAAGAGAATATAGTTTTATATATTTATATAATATAAAGACAATTCATATACTTATACGTAAATTATATCATCATCAGCCTATAGCAGTCCACTGCTGGACATAGGCCTCTCCAATTGCACGCCATTCAGCTTGATTCTCGGCAGCTCTCATCCAGCTGCTACCAGCCACCCTGCGAAGATCGTCGCTCCACCTAGCCTGAGGGTGTCCTACCTTACGTTTGCCGATTCGCGGTCTCCACTCAAGAACACGTCTACCCCAACGGTCATCAGTTCTACGGCTAATATGGCCGGCCCATTGCCACTTCAGCTTGCTTATTCTATGAGCTATGTCAACAACTTTGGTTCTCTGCCGGATTACCTCATTCCGGATTCTATCTCTCAGAGATACTCCAAGCATAGCTCGTTCCATAGCTCGCTGAGCGACCTTGAATTTATGGACCAGTCGTACCGTGAGTGTTCACGTTTCGGCTCCGTAAGTCATGACAGGCAGGACGCACTGGTTAAAGACTTTAGTCTTTAGGCTCTGCGGAATACTCGACGAGAAGACTCGACGGAGCTTCCCAAAAGCTGCCCAGCCCAGCTGAATTCTTCTGTTAGCTTCCTTCTCAAAGTTGTTCTTACCAAACTGCAGAGTTTGCCCGAGGTAAACGCATTCACGAACAACTTCGAGAGCACCGTCATTGACAGCAATCGGTCCCGGACTAACGTGGTCCTTGAACATAACTTGGGTTTTGTCCAAGTTCATCCGGTGACCAATGCGTACAGAAGAATCAACTAGACCGTTCAGCATCTGTTGCAAGTCATACAGCGACTCAGCCATTATGACGATGTCATCTGCAAATCTCAAGTGTGATATGTACTCGCCGTTGATGTTAATGCCGCGTCCTTCCCAGTTCAGCGTCTTAAACACATCCTCCAATGCGTTAGAGAACAATTTCGGGGAAATTACGTCCCCTTGTCTCACACTTCCACGCAGGGGGATATGTTTAGTTTGCTGGTTCTGAGTTTGGACGGTCATTGGCGCGTTTTCATAAAGACATCTCAGCACTTGGATGTATCGCCAGTCAACTTGGCATCGCTGCAGAGACTCCAAAACAGACCAGGTCTCGATAGAGTCAAAAGCCTTCTCATAGTCCACAAAAGCAAGAAAGAAGAAGAAGTAAATTATATAGTTTATTGAAATGATGTATACATTTATAATAATAATAAGACAATATTAATCACTGTATTCACATAAAAATATATTTTTATCTTAATCTAAAAAGTGCTGAATTTATTATTAATTGCTGAATGCTCCATATATTAAGAATAAATATCCTTTGATTATTTTCCATATAAAATATGCAAAACATTTTTAAATAATAAAGAAGAAAAAAACATTTCAAATTTTTTATTATTATTTTTTATTATCTCCTATTCATTTACAAACATAATCATTATATTTTTGAATATTTTATTACTAAATACAGATGAAACATTTATTATAATACAGTGTAAAATGATAATGGTAACTATTAAATATCGATATAGTGAGTGGGGTATGCAGTAAATAAATAAATACTCCGGTGTAATTTCCTGTTATTTTCAAATACTTATCAATCACTACAATTCGTTAAATGAGACACAACGGACATACTCATTGAAATTACTGGGTAACGATGATATGTCACCAATAAAATACAATATTTTTAATAATAATTTTACTTACCGATATCATTAGGCACCTTGCGAAATCACTAACAGAAATGTTTTGCTCATGCAAAACAATAATCTGAGCTTTTGAAATATTGTTAAATGATGCATAGTCTCAGTTAATCAATTTATCACAATCACAAACTTCGTAAAAGTGCAAAAGAAGAGTGTAGGTGTAGTTGCTGCGGGCTTGCGGACGGCGAGCAATGGGTAGCTCACCGTCCGATAAGGACCAGGCCCGGGTCGATGGCGCGTCGTGTTCCACGCGCGCCTCAAAGAGATGTCAGCACACCTGACGGGGTCCGTTAGGACCGATGCCTGCCAGGGTTGCGGAATAGTCCGAAAGGGATACCGGGACCCTGGCAACAGGCAACTGAAGGAACGGGTGGGTTTTAGTCAGTAAGAGTCTGACACGCCCTTCCGCTCCGCCCAGAGCAGGAGAAGTCATTTGATGTATTCCGACGCAAAAAAAAAAGGTGTAGTAGCTAATGCGAACTGACTCATACATAAGTTCACAATTGAAGGCAGGAATATATTTTTAAAGCGGGTAGAGATTCTAAACAGGCAAATAATTTTAAGTAGGCGAGAAACTTGTGGTAGATTCTCAAACCGGTCAGAATATGGCTTTATCAGTTAGTATATTAATTCTAAGTTACAAAATCTCAAAAATAGTATTCAAGTAAACCGTGGATCGAACTTAAACCATTTGTCACTGTGGGTCGAATGCTTACCTGATGCGCCACGAGAACGTTGATTTTTAGTGGCGAAATAATGATATACTATCATTTAGAAGACATTAACGCACTCACTCTACGAATGCTATGTGTGCGTGTCTGTCACTGAGCAGTACGTAATGAATCGTTTACACAGCAGCGATAGTTTTGTAATGTGCGTGAACGGTTACTTATCTCCTTTGACGGGTGTATACTAACTTTGGTCGTTATTGTTGGTGTTAAAACTTTAATCTGGTTTCACTTTATATTTTCAGACAGTAAGTATCAATAAGTCAAGTAGCCGAAATCGCTACTACTGGCATAAGGTCCCGGGTTCAATTCGCGGTTAAGGCAAAGTGCTGTTGGGTTTGTCCGAGTAGCGTCCGGAGTCTGTATTTCTGCCCGATTGATGGCAATAGGCTCGCCTCCTATTACATGGTACTGGAGCAAAACTGGTGAAATATGGGTGTACTATTAGCTTAACCCGTTGGGAAATACACGCATGATGTTATGTTATGTTAAGTACCAATTAGTAACTAAATAGTTGTGGGAATAGGCAATAATATTGAAGGATGTTCATAAAATTGCACGTTTAGCAATTAGTCCCGGGTCATACATATTTGCCAGTCGTTACGAGAGTCAGAAGTCCAAAGTCTGACAACCAATTTTACCAAAGGGGTATCGTGTTATCCAGTATCTGGGTTGTGGAGGTCAGATAAGCAGTCGCTACATGTAAAATACTGGTATTCAGCTGCATCCGGTTAGACTGGAAGCCGACCCCAGCATAGTTGGGAAAAGGCAAGGCAGATTTATTGAAATAACTTTACTTATTATGTGCTAGATAAAATGGGCAGTAATATTGAAAGATAGTTATAGAATGGCAGTTACAGTATGCCATGTGTCATAAAATGACGGTTTCTAATAAATTGACAATACTTAATAAGTTTTCTGTTTTTTAATGTTAATCCGATTTCTCTCACTTAATATTTTCAGGGCGTAAGTAAAAATTTGTAATTTAATAAGTTAAAAAGGATACCAACTAAAATAAATAAAAGGAAGTCGGTGTTAGATTATAAAACACTGTTTAAAAATCTAAGTAGGTACACTTATTTCGGCCGTTATATTTGGTGTCAAAATTTTAATCTGATTTCGCGTGTTATTTTGAATTAGTAGCTATGTATCAATAACTCTCGTTGGTCTAGTGGTCACAAGCGCTTCTGCCGAGCATCAATTCCTTGGTCAGGCAAAGTGTTATTGGGCTTTTCCATCAGGAATTTCTCACTAGCAGTCTGCCCCGTCGTTACGGGAGTCAGAAGAATTTGCCAGTCGTTACGAGAGTCAGAAGTCCAAAGTCTGACAACCAATTTTACCAAAGGGGTATCGTTTTATCCAGTATCTGGGTTGTGGAGGTCAGATAAGCAGTCGCTACATGTAAAATACTGGTATTCAGCTGCATCCGGTTAGACTGGAAGCCGACCCCAGCATAGTTGGGAAAAGGCAAGGCAGATTTATTGAAATAAAATTTTTTACTTATTAAGTTCTTGATAAAATGGGCAGTAATATTGAAAGATAGTTATAGAATGGCAGTTACAGTATGCCATGTGTCATAAAATGACGGTTTCTAATATATTGACAATACTTAATACATTTTTAGTTTTTTAATGTTAATCCGATTTCTCTCACCTAATATTTTCAGGGCGTAAGTAAAAATTTGTAATTTAATAAGTTAAAAAGGATACCAACTAAAATAAATAAAAGGAAGTCGGTGTTAGATTATAAAACACTGCTTAAAAATCTAAGTAGGTACACTTATTTCGGCCGTTATAATATATGGTGTCAAAATGTTAACCTGATTTCTCATTATATTTTCAATTACTATGTACCAAGAAATATCGTTGGTCTAGTTGTCACAAGCGCTTCTGCCGAGCATCAATTCCCGGGTCAGGCAAACTGTTATTGGGCTTTTCAATCAGGAATTTCTCACTAGCAGTCTGCCCCGTCGTTACGGGAGTCAGAAGAATTTGCCAGTCGTTACGAGAGTCAGAAGTCCAAAGTCTGACAACCAATTTTACCAAAGGGGTATCGTGTTATCCAGTATCTGGGTTGTGGAGGTCAGATAAGCAGTCGCTAAGAAAAGGCAAGGCAGATTTATTGAAATAAAAAATTTTACTTATTAAGTTCTAGATAAAATGGGCAGTAATATTGAAAGATAGTTATAGAATGGCAATTACAGTATTCCATGTGTTATAAAATGACGGTTTCTAATATATTGACAATACTTAATACATTTTCTGTCTTTTAATGTTAATCCGATTTCTCTCACCTAATATTTTCAGGGCGTAAGTAAAAATTTGTAATTTAATAAGTTAAGTTAAAAAAGGATACCAACAAAAATAAATAAAAGGAAGTCGGTGTTAGATTATAAAACACTGCTTAAAATCTCAGTAGGTACACTTATTTCGGCCGTTATATTTGGTGTCAAAATTTTAATCTGATTTCGCGTATTATTTTGAATTAGTAGCTATGTTTCAATAACTCTCGTTGGTCTAGTGGTCACAAGCGCTTCTGCCGAGCATCAATTCCCGGGTCAGGCAAAGTGTTATTGGACTTTTCCATCTGGAATTTCTCAATAGCAGTCTGCCCCGTCGTTACGGGAGTCAGAAGAATTTGCCAGTCGTTACGAGAGTCAGAAGTCCAAAGTCTGACAACCAATTTTACCAAAGGGGTATCGTGTTATCCAGTATCTGGGTTGTGGAGGTCAGATAAGCAGTCGCTACATGTAAAATACTGGTATTCAGCTGCATCCGGTTAGACTGGAAGCCCAACATAGTTGGGAAAAGGCTAGACCGATTGTTTGAAATAACAAATTTTACTTATTATGTGCTAGATAAAATGGGCAGTAATATTGAAAGATGATTATAGAATGGCAGATACAGTATGTCATGTGTCATAAGATCACGGTTTCTAATATATTGACAATACTATAATACATTTTCTGTTTTTTAATGTTAATCAGATTTCTCTTAATATTTTCAGAGCGTAAGTAAAAATTTGTAATGTTAGAAGTTAAAAAGGATACCCACTAAAATAAATAAAAAGAAGTCGGTGTTCAATTATAAAACACTGCTTAAAAATCTAAGTAGGTACACTTATTTCGGCCGTTATAATATATGGTGTCAAAATGTTAACCTGATCTCTCATTATATTTTCAATTACTATCTACCAAGAAATATCGTTGGTCTAGTTGTCACAAGCGCTTCTGCCGAGCATCAATTCCCGGGTCAGGCAAAGTGTTATTGGGCTTTTCCATCAGGAATTTCTCATAAGCAGTCTGCCCCGTCGTTACGGGAGTCAGAAGAATTTGCCAGTCGTTACGAGAGTCAGAAGTCCAAAGTCTGACAACCAATTTT
Organism: Lithophane ornitopus; assembly: GCA_948473465.1. NCBI lineage: Eukaryota > Metazoa > Arthropoda > Insecta > Lepidoptera > Noctuidae > Lithophane > Lithophane ornitopus. The sequence continues at coordinate 9,740,213 of OX419642.1, read as the reverse complement.
ACCAAAGGGGTATCGTGTTATCCAGTATCTGGTTTGTGGAGGTCAGATAAGCAGTCGCTACGTGTAAAATACTGATATTCAGCTGCATCAGGTTAGACTGGAAGCCCAACATAGTTAGGAAAAGGCTAGGCAGATTGTTTGAAATAACAAATTTTACTTATTAAGTTTTTGATAAAATGGGCAGTAATATTGAAAGATTGTTAAAGAATGGCAGTTACAGTATGCCATGTGTCAAAATTGACGGTTTCTAATATATTGACAATACTTAATACATTTTCTGTTTTTTTATGTTAATCCGATTTCTCTCACCTAATGTTTTCAGGGCGTAAGTAAAAATTTGTAATTTAATAAATTTAAAAGGATACCAACTAAAATAAATAAAAGGAAGTCGGTGTTAGATTATAAAACACTGCTTAAAAATCTAAGTAGGTACACTTATTTCGGCCGTTATATTTGGTGTCAAAATTTTAATCTAATTTCGCGTATTATTTTGAATTAGTAGCTATGTATCAATAACTCTCGTTGGTCTAGTGGTCACAAGCGCTTCTGCCGAGCATCAATTCCCGGGTCAGGCAAAGTGTTATTGGGCTTTTCTATCAGGAATTTCTCACTAGCAGTCTGCCCCGTCGTTACGGGAGTCAGAAGAATTTGCCAGTCGTTACGAGAGTCAGAAGTACAAATTCTGACAACCAATTTTACCAAAGGGTTATCGTGTTATCCAGTATCTGGGTTGTGGAGGTCAGATAAGCAGTCGCTACATGTAAAATACTGGTATTCAGCTGCATCCGGTTAGACTGGAAGCCGACCCCAGCATAGTTGGGAAAAGGCAAGGCAGATTTATTGAAATATTTTTTTTTACTTATTAAGTTCTAGTTGAATGGACAGTAATATTGAAAGATAGTTATAGAATGTTAGTTACAGTATGCCATGTGTCATAAAACGACGGTTTCTAATATATTGACAATACTTAATACATTTTCTGTTTTTTTATGTTAATCCGATTTCTCTCACCTAATGTTTTCAGGGCGTAAGTAAAAATTGTAATTTAATAAGTTAAAAAGGATACCAACTAAAATAAATAAAAGGAAGTCGGTGTTAGATTATAAAACACTGTTTAAAAATCTAAGTAGGTACACTTATTTCGGCCGTTATATTTGGTGTCAAAATTTTAATCTGATTTCGCGTGTTATTTTGAATTAGTAGCTATGTATCAATAACTCTCGTTGGTCTAGTGGTCACAAGCGCTTCTGCCGAGCATCAATTCCTTGGTCAGGCAAAGTGTTATTGGGCTTTTCCATCAGGAATTTCTCACTAGCAGTCTGCCCCGTCGTTACGGGAGTCAGAAGAATTTGCCAGTCGTTACGAGAGTCAGAAGTCCAAAGTCTGACAACCAATTTTACCAAAGGGGTATCGTTTTATCCAGTATCTGGGTTGTGGAGGTCAGATAAGCAGTCGCTACATGTAAAATACTGGTATTCAGCTGCATCCGGTTAGACTGGAAGCCGACCCCAGCATAGTTGGGAAAAGGCAAGGCAGATTTATTGAAATAAAATTTTTTACTTATTAAGTTCTTGATAAAATGGGCAGTAATATTGAAAGATAGTTATAGAATGGCAGTTACAGTATGCCATGTGTCATAAAATGACGGTTTCTAATATATTGACAATACTTAATACATTTTTAGTTTTTTAATGTTAATCCGATTTCTCTCACCTAATATTTTCAGGGCGTAAGTAAAAATTTGTAATTTAATAAGTTAAAAAGGATACCAACTAAAATAAATAAAAGGAAGTCGGTGTTAGATTATAAAACACTGCTTAAAAATCTAAGTAGGTACACTTATTTCGGCCGTTATAATATATGGTGTCAAAATGTTAACCTGATTTCTCATTATATTTTCAATTACTATGTACCAAGAAATATCGTTGGTCTAGTTGTCACAAGCGCTTCTGCCGAGCATCAATTCCCGGGTCAGGCAAAGTGTTATTGGGCTTTTCAATCAGGAATTTCTCACTAGCAGTCTGCCCCGTCGTTACGGGAGTCAGAAGAATTTGCCAGTCGTTACGAGAGTCAGAAGTCCAAAGTCTGACAACCAATTTTACCAAAGGGGTATCGTGTTATCCAGTATCTGGGTTGTGGAGGTCAGATAAGCAGTCGCTAAGAAAAGGCAAGGCAGATTTATTGAAATAAAAAATTTTACTTATTAAGTTCTAGATAAAATGGGCAGTAATATTGAAAGATAGTTATAGAATGGCAATTACAGTATTCCATGTGTTATAAAATGACGGTTTCTAATATATTGACAATACTTAATACATTTTCTGTCTTTTAATGTTAATCCGATTTCTCTCACCTAATATTTTCAGGGCGTAAGTAAAAATTTGTAATTTAATAAGTTAAGTTAAAAAAGGATACCAACAAAAATAAATAAAAGGAAGTCGGTGTTAGATTATAAAACACTGCTTAAAATCTCAGTAGGTACACTTATTTCGGCCGTTATATTTGGTGTCAAAATTTTAATCTGATTTCGCGTATTATTTTGAATTAGTAGCTATGTTTCAATAACTCTCGTTGGTCTAGTGGTCACAAGCGCTTCTGCCGAGCATCAATTCCCGGGTCAGGCAAAGTGTTATTGGACTTTTCCATCTGGAATTTCTCAATAGCAGTCTGCCCCGTCGTTACGGGAGTCAGAAGAATTTGCCAGTCGTTACGAGAGTCAGAAGTCCAAAGTCTGACAACCAATTTTACCAAAGGGGTATCGTGTTATCCAGTATCTGGGTTGTGGAGGTCAGATAAGCAGTCGCTACATGTAAAATACTGGTATTCAGCTGCATCCGGTTAGACTGGAAGCCCAACATAGTTGGGAAAAGGCTAGACCGATTGTTTGAAATAACAAATTTTACTTATTATGTGCTAGATAAAATGGGCAGTAATATTGAAAGATGATTATAGAATGGCAGATACAGTATGTCATGTGTCATAAGATCACGGTTTCTAATATATTGACAATACTATAATACATTTTCTGTTTTTTAATGTTAATCAGATTTCTCTTAATATTTTCAGAGCGTAAGTAAAAATTTGTAATGTTAGAAGTTAAAAAGGATACCCACTAAAATAAATAAAAAGAAGTCGGTGTTCAATTATAAAACACTGTTTAAAAATCTAAGTAGGTACACTTTTTTCGGCCGTTATAATATATGGTGTCAAAATGTTAACCTGATTTCTCATTATATTTTCAATTACTATCTACCAAGAAATATCGTTAATCTAGTTGTCACAAGCGCTTCTGCCGAGCTTCAATTCCCGGGTCAGGCAAAGTGTTATTGGGCTTTTCCATCAGGAATTTCTCACTAGCAGTCTGCCCCGTCGTTACGGGAGTCAGAAGAATTTGCCAGTCGTTACGAGAGTCAGAAGTCCAAAGTCTGACAACCAATTTTACCAAAGGGGTATCGTGTTATCCAGTATCTGGTTTGTGGAGGTCAGATAAGCAGTCGCTACGTGTAAAATACTGATATTCAGCTGCATCCGGTTAGACTGGAAGCCCAACATAGTTAGGAAAAGGCTAGGCAGATTGTTTGAAATAACAAATTTTACTTATTAAGTTTTTGATAAAATGGGCAGTAATATTGAAAGATAGTTATAGAATGGCAGTTACAGTATGCCATGTGTCAAAATTGACGGTTTCTAATATATTGACAATACTTAATACATTTTCTGTTTTTTTTTATGTTAATCCGATTTCTCTCACCTAATGTTTTCAGGGCGTAAGTAAAAATTTGTAATTTAATAAATTTAAAAGGATACCAACTAAAATAAATAAAAGGAAGTCGGTGTTAGATTATAAAACACTGCTTAAAAATCTAAGTAGGTACACTTATTTCGGCCGTTATATTTGGTGTCAAAATTTTAATCTAATTTCGCGTATTATTTTGAATTAGTAGCTATGTATCAATAACTCTCGTTGGTCTAGTGGTCACAAGCGCTTCTGCCGAGCATCAATTCCCGGGTCAGGCAAAGTGTTATTGGGCTTTTCTATCAGGAATTTCTCACTAGCAGTCTGCCCCGTCGTTACGGGAGTCAGAAGAATTTGCCAGTCGTTACGAGAGTCAGAAGTACAAATTCTGACAACCAATTTTACCAAAGGGTTATCGTGTTATCCAGTATCTGGGTTGTGGAGGTCAGATAAGCAGTCGCTACATGTAAAATACTGGTATTCAGCTGCATCCGGTTAGACTGGAAGCCGACCCCAGCATAGTTGGGAAAAGGCAAGGCAGATTTATTGAAATATTTTTTTTTACTTATTAAGTTCTAGTTAAATGGACAGTAATATTGAAAGATAGTTATAGAATGTTAGTTACAGTATGCCATGTGTCATAAAACGACGGTTTCTAATATATTGACAATACTTAATACATTTTCTGTTTTTTTATGTTAATCCGATTTCTCTCACCTAATGTTTTCAGGGCGTAAGTAAAAATTGTAATTTAATAAGTTAAAAAGGATACCAACTAAAATAAATAAAAGGAAGTCGGTGTTAGATTATAAAACACTGTTTAAAAATCTAAGTAGGTACACTTATTTCGGCCGTTATATTTGGTGTCAAAATTTTAATCTGATTTCGCGTGTTATTTTGAATTAGTAGCTATGTATCAATAACTCTCGTTGGTCTAGTGGTCACAAGCGCTTCTGCCGAGCATCAATTCCTTGGTCAGGCAAAGTGTTATTGGGCTTTTCCATCAGGAATTTCTCACTAGCAGTCTGCCCCGTCGTTACGGGAGTCAGAAGAATTTGCCAGTCGTTACGAGAGTCAGAAGTCCAAAGTCTGACAACCAATTTTACCAAAGGGGTATCGTTTTATCCAGTATCTGGGTTGTGGAGGTCAGATAAGCAGTCGCTACATGTAAAATACTGGTATTCAGCTGCATCCGGTTAGACTGGAAGCCGACCCCAGCATAGTTGGGAAAAGGCAAGGCAGATTTATTGAAATAAAATTTTTTACTTATTAAGTGCTAGATAAAATGGGCAGTAATATTGAAAGATGATTATAGAATGGCAGATACAGTATGTCATGTGTCATAAGATCACGGTTTCTAATATATTGACAATACTTAATACATTTTCTGTTTTTTAATGTTAATCAGATTTCTCTTAATATTTTCAGAGCGTAAGTAAAAATTTGTAATGTTAGAAGTTAAAAAGGATACCCACTAAAATAAATAAAAAGAAGTCGGTGTTCAATTATAAAACACTGCTTAAAAATCTAAGTAGGTACACTTATTTCGGCCGTTATAATATATGGTGTCAAAATGTTAACCTGATTTCTCATTATATTTTCAATTACTATCTACCAAGAAATATCGTTGGTCTAGTTGTCACAAGCGCTTCTGCCGAGCATCAATTCCCGGGTCAGGCAAAGTGTTATTGGGCTTTTCAATCAGGAATTTCTCACTAGCAGTCTGCCCCGTCGTTACGGGAGTCAGAAGAATTTGCCAGTCGTTACGAGAGTCAGAAGTCCAAAGTCTGACAACCAATTTTACCAAAGGGGTATCGTGTTATCCAGTATCTGGTTTGTGGAGGTCAGATAAGCAGTCGCTACGTGTAAAATACTGATATTCAGCTGCATCCGGTTAGACTGGAAGCCCAACATAGTTAGGAAAAGGCTAGGCAGATTGTTTGAAATAACAAATTTTACTTATTAAGTTTTTGATAAAATGGGCAGTAATATTGAAAGATAGTTATAGAATGGCAGTTACAGTATGCCATGTGTCAAAATTGACGGTTTCTAATATATTGACAATACTTAATACATTTTCTGTTTTTTTATGTTAATCCGATTTCTCTCACCTAATGTTTTCAGGGCGTAAGTAAAAATTTGTAATTTAATAAATTTAAAAGGATACCAACTAAAATAAATAAAAGGAAGTCGGTGTAAGATTATAAAACACTGCTTAAAAATCTAAGTAGGTACACTTATTTCGGCCGTTATATTTGGTGTCAAAATTTTAATCTAATTTCGCGTATTATTTTGAATTAGTAGCTATGTATCAATAACTCTCGTTGGTCTAGTGGTCACAAGCACTTCTGCCGAGCATCAATTCCCGGGTCAGGCAAAGTGTTATGGGGCTTTTCTATCAGGAATTTCTCACTAGCAGTCTGCTCCGTCGTTACGGGAGTCAGAAGAATTTGCCAGTCGTTACGAGAGTCAGAAGTACAAATTCTGACAACCAATTTTACCAAAGGGGTATCGTTTTATCCAGTATCTGGGTTGTGGAGGTCAGATAAGCAGTCGCTACATGTAAAATACTGGTATTCAGCTGCATCCGGTTAGACTGGAAGCCGACCCCAGCATAGTTGGGGAAAGGCAAGGCAGATTTATTGAAATAAATTTTTTTACTTATTAAGTTCTAGATAAAATGGGCAGTAATATTGAAAGATAGTTATAGAATGGCAGTTACAGTATGCCATGTGTCATAAAATGACGGTTTCTAATATATTGACAATACTTAATACATTTTTTGTTTTTTAATGTTAATCCAATTTCTCTCACCTAATATTTTCAGGGCGTAAGTAAAAATTTGTAATTTAATAAGTTAAAAAGGATACCAACTAAAATAAATAAAAGGAAGTCGGTGTTAGATTATAAAACACTGCTTAAAAATCTAAGTAGGTACACTTATTTCGGCCGTTATAATATATGGTGTCAAAATGTTAACCTGATTTCTCATTATATTTTCAATTACTATGTACCAAGAAATATCGTTGGTCTAGTGGTCACAAGCGCTTCTGCCGAGCATCAATTCCTTGGTCAGGCAAAGTGTTATTGGGCTTTTCTATCAGGAATTTCTCACTAGCAGTCTGCCCCGTCGTTACGGGAGTCAGAAGAATTTGCCAGTCGTTACGAGAGTCAGAAGTCCAAAGTCTGACAACCAATTTTACCAAAGGGGTATCGTTTTATCCAGTATCTGGGTTGTGGAGGTCAGATAAGCAGTCGCTACATGTAAAATACTGGTATTCAGCTGCATCCGGTTAGACTGGAAGCCGACCCCAGCATAGTTGGGAAAAGGCAAGGCAGATTTATTGAAATATTTTTTTTTACTTATTAAGTTCTAGATAAAATGGGCAGTAATATTGAAAGATAGTTATAGAATGGCAGTTACAGTATGCCATGTGTAACAAAATGACGGTTTCTAATATATTGACAATACTTAATACATTTTTTGTTTTTTAATGTTAATCCGATTTCTCTCACCTAATATTTTCAGGGCGTAAGTAAAAATTTGTAATTTAATAAGTTAAAAAGGATACCAACTAAAATAAATAAAAGGAAGTCGGTGTTAGATTATAAAACACTGCTTAAAAATCTAAGTAGGTACACTTATTTCGGCCGTTATAATATATGGTGCCAAAATGTTAACCTGATTTCTCATTATATTTTCAATTACTATGTACCAAGAAATATCGTTGGTCTAGTTGTCACAAGCGCTTCTGCCGAGCATCAATTCCCGGGTCAGGCAAAGTGTTATTGGGCTTTTCAATCAGGAATTTCTCAATAGCAGTCTGCCCAGTCGTTACGGGATACAGAAGAATTTGCCAGTCGTTACGAGAGTCAGAAGTCCAAAGTCTGACAACCAATTTTACCAAAAGGGTATCGTGTTATCCAGTATCTGGGTTGTGGAGGTCAGATAAGCAGTCGCTAAGAAAAGGCAAGGCAGATTTATTGAAATAAAAATTTTTACTTATTAAGTTCTAGATAAAATGGGAAATATTGAAAGATAGTTATAGAATGGCAATTACAGTATTCCATTTGTTATAAAATGACGGTTTCTAATATATTCACAATACTTAATACATTTTCTGTTTTTTAATGTTAATCCGATTTCTCTCACCTAATATTTTCAGGGCGTAAGTAAAAATTTGTAATTTAATAAGTTAAAAAGGATACCAACTAAAATAAATAAAAGGAAGTCGGTGTTAGATTATAAAACACTGCTTAAAAATCTAAGTAGGTACACTTATTTCGGCCGTTATATTTGGTGTCAAAATTTTAATCTGATTTCGCGTATTATTTTGAATTAGTAGCTATGTTTCAATAACTCTCGTTGGTCTAGTGGTCACAAGCGCTTCTGCCGAGCATCAATTCCCGGGTCAGGCAAAGTGTTATTGGACTTTTCCATCTGGAATTTCTCACTAGCTGTCTGCCCCGTCGTTACGGGAGTCAGAAGAATTCGCCAGTCGTTACGAGAGTCAGAAGTCCAAAGTCTGACAACCAATTTTACCAAAGGGGTATCGTGTTATCCAGTATCTGGGTTGTGGAGGTCAGATAAGCAGTCGCTACATGTAAAATACTGGTATTCAGCTGCATCCGGTTAGACTGGAAGCCCAACATAGTTGGGAAAAGGCTAGACCGATTGTTTGAAATAACAAATTTTACTTATTATGTGCTAGATAAAATGGGCAGTAATATTGAAAGATGATTATAGAATGGCAGATACAGTATGTCATGTGTCATAAGATCACGGTTTCTAATATATTGACAATACTATAATACATTTTCTGTGTTTTAATGTTAATCAGATTTCTCTTAATATTTTCAGAGCGTAAGTAAAAATTTGTAATGTTAGAAGTTAAAAAGGATACCCACTAAAATAAATAAAAAGAAGTCGGTGTTCAATTATAAAACACTGCTTAAAAATCTAAGTAGGTACACTTATTTCGGCCGTTATAATATATGGTGTCAAAATGTTAACCTGATTTCTCATTATATTTTCAATTACTATCTACCAAGAAATATCGTTGGTCTAGTTGTCACAAGCGCTTCTGCCGAGCATCAATTCCCGGGTCAGGCAAAGTGTTATTGGGCTTTTCCATCAGGAATTTCTCATTAGCAGTCTGCCCCGTCGTTACGGGAGTCAGAAGAATTTGCCAGTCGTTACGAGAGTCAGAAGTCCAAAGTCTGACAACCAATTTTACCAAAGGGGTATCGTGTTATCCAGTATCTGGTTTGTGGAGGTCAGATAAGCAGTCGCTACGTGTAAAATACTGATATTCAGCTGCATCCGGTTAGACTGGAAGCCCAACATAGTTAGGAAAAGGCTAGGCAGATTGTTTGAAATAACAAATTTTACTTATTAAGTTTTTGATAAAATGGGCAGTAATATTGAAAGATAGTTATAGAATGGCAGTTACAGTATGCCATGTGTCAAAATTGACGGTTTCTAATATATTGACAATACTTAATACATTTTCTGTTTTTTTATGTTAATCCGATTTCTCTCACCTAATGTTTTCAGGGCGTAAGTAAAAATTTGTAATTTAATAAATTTAAAAGGATACCAACTAAAATAAATAAAAGGAAGTCGGTGTAAGATTATAAAACACTGCTTAAAAATCTAAGTAGGTACACTTATTTCGGCCGTTATATTTGGTGTCAAAATTTTAATCTAATTTCGCGTATTATTTTGAATTAGTAGCTATGTATCAATAACTCTCGTTGGTCTAGTGGTCACAAGCGCTTCTGCCGAGCATCAATTCCCGGGTCAGGCAAAGTGTTATTGGGCTTTTCTATCAGGAATTTCTCACTAGCAGTCTGCTCCGTCGTTACGGGAGTCAGAAGAATTTGCCATCGTTACGAGAGTCAGAAGTACAAATTCTGACAACCAATTTTACCAAAGGGGTATCGTTTTATCCAGTATCTGGGTTGTGGAGGTCAGATAAGCAGTCGCTACATGTAAAATACTGGTATTCAGCTGCATCCGGTTAGACTGGAAGCCGACCCCAGCATAGTTGGTAAAAGGCAAGGCAGATTTATTGAAATAAAATTTTTTACTTATTAAGTTCTAGATAAAATGGGCAGTAATATTGAAAGATAGTTATAGAATGGCAGTTACAGTATGCCATGTGTAATAAAATGACGGTTTCTAATATATTGACAATACTTAATACATTTTTTGTTTTTTAATGTTAATCCGATTTCTCTCACCTAATATTTTCAGGGCGTAAGTAAAAATTTGTAATTTAATAAGTTAAAAAGGATACCCACTAAAATAAATAAAAGGAAGTCGGTGTTAGATTATAAAACACTGCTTAAAAATCTAAGTAGGTACACTTATTTCGGCCGTTATAATATATGGTGTCAAAATGTTAACCTGATTTCTCATTATATTTTCAATTACTATGTACCAAGAAATATCGTTGGTCTAGTGGTCACAAGCGCTTCTGCCGAGCATCAATTCCTTGGTCAGGCAAAGTGTTATTGGGCTTTTCCATCAGGAATTTCTCACTAGCAGTCTGCCCCGTCGTTACGGGAGTCAGAAGAATTTGCCAGTCGTTACGAGAGTCAGAAGTCCAAAGTCTGACAACCAATTTTACCAAAGGGGTATTGTGTTATCCAGTATCTGGTTTGTGGAGGTCAGATAAGCAGTCGCTACGTGTAAAATACTGATATTCAGCTGCATCCGGTTAGACTGGAAGCCCAACATAGTTAGGAAAAGGCTAGGCAGATTGTTTGAAATAACAAATTTTACTTATTAAGTTTTTGATAAAATGGGCAGTAATATTGAAAGATAGTTATAGAATGGCAGTTACAGTATGCCATGTGTAACAAAATGACGGTTTCTAATATATTGACAATACTTAATACATTTTTTGTTTTTTAATGTTAATCCGATTTCTCTCACCTAATATTTTCAGGGCGTAAGTAAAAATTTGTAATTTAATAAGTTAAAAAGGATACCAACTAAAATAAATAAAAGGAAGTCGGTGTTAGATTATAAAACACTGCTTAAAAATCTAAGTAGGTACACTTATTTCGGCCGTTATAATATATGGTGTCAAAATGTTAACCTGATTTCTCATTATATTTTCAATTACTATGTACCAAGAAATATCGTTGGTCTAGTTGTCACAAGCGCTTCTGCCGAGCATCAATTCCCGGGTCAGGCAAAATGTTATTGGGCTTTTCAATCAGGAATTTCTCACTAGCAGTCTGCCCCGTCGTTACGGGATACAGAAGAATTTGCCAGTCGTTACGAGAGTCAGAAGTCCAAAGTCTGACAACCAATTTTACCAAAGGGGTATCGTGTTATCCAGTATCTGGGTTGTGGAGGTCAGATAAGCAGTCGCTAAGAAAAGGCAAGGCAGATTTATTGAAATAAAAAATTTTACTTATTAAGTTCTAGATAAAATGGGCAGTAATATTGAAAGATAGTTATAGAATGGCAATTACAGTATTCCATGTGTTATAAAATGACGGTTTCTAATATATTCACAATACTTAATACATTTTCTGTCTTTTAATGTTAATCCGATTTCTCTCACCTAATATTTTCAGGGCGTAAGTAAAAATTTGTAATTTAATAAGTTAAAAAGGATACCAACTAAAATAAATAAAAGGAAGTCGGTGTTAGATTATAAAACACTGCTTAAAAATCTAAGTAGGTACACTTATTTCGGCCGTTATATTTGGTGTCAAAATTTTAATCTGATTTCGCGTATTATTTTGAATTAGTAGCTATGTTTCAATAACTCTCGTTGGTCTAGTGGTCACAAGCGCTTCTGCCGAGCATCAATTCCCGGGTCAGGCAAAGTGTTATTGGACTTTTCCATCTGGAATTTCTCACTAGCAGTCTGCCCCGTCGTTACGGGAGTCAGAAGAATTCGCCAGTCGTTACGAGAGTCAGAAGTCCAAAGTCTGACAACCAATTTTACCAAAGGGGTATCGTGTTATCCAGTATCTGGGTTGTGGAGGTCAGATAAGCAGTCGCTACATGTAAAATACTGGTATTCAGCTGCATCCGGTTAGACTGGAAGCCCAACATAGTTGGGAAAAGGCTAGACCGATTGTTTGAAATAACAAATTTTACTTATTATGTGCTAGATAAAATGGGCAGTAATATTGAAAGATGATTATAGAATGGCAGATACAGTATGTCATGTGTCATAAGATCACGGTTTCTAATATATTGACAATACTATAATACATTTTCTGTTTTTTAATGTTAATCAGATTTCTCTTAATATTTTCAGAGCGTAAGTAAAAATTTGTAATGTTAGAAGTTAAAAAGGATACCCACTAAAATAAATAAAAAGAAGTCGGTGTTCAATTATAAAACACTGTTTAAAAATCTAAGTAGGTACACTTTTTTCGGCCGTTATAATATATGGTGTCAAAATGTTAACCTGATTTCTCATTATATTTTCAATTACTATCTACCAAGAAATATCGTTGGTCTAGTTGTCACAAGCGCTTCTGCCGAGCTTCAATTCCCGGGGCAGGTAAAGTGTTATTGGGCTTTTCCATCAGGAATTTCTCACTAGCAGTCTGCCCCGTCGTTACGGGAGTCAGAAGAATTTGCTAGTCGTTACGAGAGTCAGAAGTCCAAAGTCTGACAACCAATTTTACCAAAGGGGTATTGTGTTATCCAGTATCTGGTTTGTGGAGGTCAGATAAGCAGTCGCTACGTGTAAAATACTGATATTCAGCTGCATCCGGTTAGACTGGAAGCCCAACATAGTTAGGAAAAGGCTAGGCAGATTGTTTGAAATAACAAATTTTACTTATTAAGTTTTTGATAAAATGGGCAGTAATATTGAAAGATAGTTATAGAATGGCAGTTACAGTATGCCATGTGTCAAAATTGACGGTTTCTAATATATTGACAATACTTAATACATTTTCTGTTTTTTTATGTTAATCCGATTTCTCTCACCTAATGTTTTCAGGGCGTAAGTAAAAATTTGTAATTTAATAAATTTAAAAGGATACCAACTAAAATAAATAAAAGGAAGTCGGTGTTAGATTATAAAACACTGCTTAAAAATCTAAGTAGGTACACTTATTTCGGCCGTTATATTTGGTGTCAAAATTTTAATCTAATTTCGCGTATTATTTTGAATTAGTAGCTATGTATCAATAACTCTCGTTGGTCTAGTGGTCACAAGCGCTTCTGCCGAGCATCAATTCCCGGGTCAGGCAAAGTGTTATTGGGCTTTTCTATCAGGAATTTCTCACTAGCAGTCTGCCCCGTCGTAACGGGAGTCAGAAGAATTTGCCAGTCGTTACGAGAGTCAGAAGTACAAATTCTGACAACCAATTTTACCAAAGGGTTATCGTGTTATCCAGTATCTGGGTTGTGGAGGTCAGATAAGCAGTCGCTACATGTAAAATACTGGTATTCAGCTGCATCCGGTTAGACTGGAAGCCGACCCCAGCATAGTTGGGAAAAGGCAAGGCAGATTTATTGAAATAATTTTTTTTACTTATTAAGTTCTAGTTAAATGGGCAGTAATATTGAAAGATAGTTATAGAATGTTAGTTACAGTATGCCATGTGTCATAAAACGACGGTTTCTAATATTATATTGACAATACTTAATACATTTTCTGTTTTTTTATGTTAATCCGATTTCTCTCACCTAATGTTTTCAGGGCGTAAGTAAAAATTGTAATTTAATAAGTTAAAAAGGATACCAACTAAAATAAATAAAAGGAAGTCGGTGTTAGATTATAAAACACTGTTTAAAAATCTAAGTAGGTACACTTATTTCGGCCGTTATATTTGGTGTCAAAATTTTAATCTGATTTCGCGTGTTATTTTGAATTAGTAGCTATGTATCAATAACTCTCGTTGGTCTAGTGGTCACAAGCGCTTCTGCCGAGCATCAATTCCTTGGTCAGGCAAAGTGTTATTGGGCTTTTCCATCAGGAATTTCTCACTAGCAGTCTGCCCCGTCGTTACGGGAGTCAGAAGAATTTGCCAGTCGTTACGAGAGTCAGAAGTCCAAAGTCTGACAACCAATTTTACCAAAGGGGTATCGTTTTATCCAGTATCTGGGTTGTGGAGGTCAGATAAGCAGTCGCTACATGTAAAATACTGGTATTCAGCTGCATCCGGTTAGACTGGAAGCCGATTCCAGCATAGTTGGGAAAAGGCAAGGCAGATTTATTGAAATAAATTTTTTTACTTATTAAGTTCTAGATAAAATGGGCAGTAATATTGAAAGATAGTTATAGAATGGCAGTTACAGTATGCCATGTGTCATAAAATGACGGTTTCTAATATATTGACAATACTTAATACATTTTTTGTTTTTTAATGTTAATCCGATTTCTCTCACCTAATATTTTCAGGGCGTAAGTAAAAATTTGTAATTTAATAAGTTAAAAAGGATACCAACTAAAATAAATAAAAGGAAGTCGGTGTTAGATTATAAAACACTGCTTAAAAATCTAAGTAGGTACACTTATTTCGGCCGTTATAATATATGGTGTCAAAATGTTAACCTGATTTCTCATTATATTTTCAATTACTATGTACCAAGAAATATCGTTGGTCTAGTTGTCACAAGCGCTTCTGCCGAGCATCAATTCCCGGGTCAGGCAAAGTGTTATTGGGCTTTTCAATCAGGAATTTCTCACTAGCAGTCTGCCCCGTCGTTACGGGAGTCAGAAGAATTTGCCAGTCGTTACGAGAGTCAGAAGTCCAAAGTCTGACAACCAATTTTACCAAATGGGTATCGTGTTATCCAGTATCTGGGTTGTGGAGGTCAGATAAGCAGTCGCTAAGAAAAGGCAAGGCAGATTTATTGAAATAAAAAATTTTACTTATTAAGTTCTAGATAAAATGGGCAGTAATATTGAAAGATAGTTATAGAATGGCAATTACAGTATTCCATGTGTTATAAAATGACGGTTTCTAATATATTGACAATACTTAATACATTTTCTGTCTTTTAATGTTAATCCGATTTCTCTCACCTAATATTTTCAGGGCGTAAGTAAAAATTTGTAATTTAATAAGTTAAGTTAAAAAAGGATACCAACAAAAATAAATAAAAGGAAGTCGGTGTTAGATTATAAAACACTGCTTAAAAATCTAAGTAGGTACACTTATTTCGGCCGTTATATTTGGTGTCAAAATTTTAATCTGATTTCGCGTATTATTTTGAATTAGTAGCTATGTTTCAATAACTCTCGTTGGTCTAGTGGTCACAAGCGCTTCTGCCGAGCATCAATTCCCGGGTCAGGCAAAGTGTTATTGGACTTTTCCATCAGGAATTTCTCACTAGCAGTCTGCCCCGTCGTTACGGGAGTCAGAAGAATTTGCCAGTCGTTACGAGAGTCAGAAGTCCAAAGTCTGACAACCAATTTTACCAAAGGGGTATCGTTTTATCCAGTATCTGGGTTGTGGAGGTCAGATAAGCAGTCGCTACATGTAAAATACTGATATTCAGCTGCATCCGGTTAGACTTGAAGCCGACCCCAACATAGTTGGTAAAAGGCAAGGCAGATTTATTGAAATAAAAAAATCTTACTTATTAAGTTCTAGATAAAATGGGCAGTAATATTGAAAGATAGTTATAGAACGGCAGTTACAGTATGCCATGTGTCATAAAATGACGGTTTCTAATAAATTGACAATACTTAATATATTTTCTGTTTTTTAATGTTAATCCGATTTCTCTCACCTAATATTTTCAGGGCGTAAGTAAAAATTTGTAATTTAATAAGTTAAAAAGGATACCAACTAAAATAAATAAAAGGAAGTCGGTGTTAGATTATAAAACACTGCTTAAAAATCTAAGTAGGTACACTTATTTCGGCCGTTATATTTGGTGTCAAAATTTTAATCATATTTTGCGTATTATTTTGAATTAGTAGCTATGTATCAATAACTCTCGTTGGTCTAGTGGTCACAAGCGCTTCTGCTGAGCATCAAATCCCGGGTCAGGCAAAGTGTTATTGGACTTTTCCATCAGGAATTTCTCACTAGCAGTCTGCCCCGTCGTTACGGGAGTCAGAAGAATTTGCGATTCGTTACGAGAGTCAGAAGTCCAAAGTCTGACAACCAATTTTACCAAAGGGGTATCGTGTTATCCAGTATCTGGGTTGTGGAGGTCAGATAAGCAGTCGCTACATGTAAAATACTGATATTCAACTGCATCCGGTTAGACTGGAAGCCCAACATAGTTGGGAAAAGGCTAGGCGGATTGTTTGAAATAACAAATTTTACTTATTATGTGCTAAAATACAATAGACGTAGATATATTTAGTAACCTATTCCGCTTGACTATTCTTCAAGAGTCTTAAAAAACCCTGTAAGAAATCGACACGTGTTTCACCTCTCAACGAGGCATCCTCAGGATGACGATTGACCAATTGCAAACCAGAACGCGACGTGTTACCACACCGAGCGCTGGACGCAAAGTGAATCAAATCGCCCGTCACCCCCACTTATATAGGATTGCTGCTCGGCGCTGATTGGTTAGAATCGTTATCAGTGCGATAAGCGCGATAAGGGTTGAACAATCGCAACAAAGGCGACTTTGGCATACTGGTATTTAATTCATTCAACAGTGTAACGTTCGCAGTATTATTTTTAATAATTTCTAAACTCTCTAATACTAACATTTTAAATCCTTTATCACAAGTATGTAAATCATTAAATAATAATAACACTTTCAAAATTTGACATGTCAGTGTTAGAGAGTTGCAATTGGTCAATCGTCATCCTGAGGATGCCTCGTTGAGAGGTGAAACACGTGTCGATTTCTTACAGGGTTTTTTAAGACTCTTGAAGAATAGTCAAGCGGAATAGGTTACTAAATTTATCTACGTCGATTGTATTTTATAATGGATTTCCGCAAAGTCACGCCTGAATCAATTAACTATTATGTGCGAGATAAAATGGGCAGTAATATTGAAAGATGATTATAGAATGGCAGATACAGTATGTCATGTGTCATAAGATCACGGTTTCTAATATATTGACAATACTATAATACATTTTCTGTTTTTTAATGTTAATCAGATTTCTCTTAATATTTTCAGAGCGTAAGTAAAAATTTGTAATGTTAGAAGTTAAAAAGGATACCCACTAAAATAAATAAAAAGAAGTCGGTGTTCAATTATAAAACACTGCTTAAAAATCTAAGTAGGTACACTTATTTCGGCCGTTATAATATATGGTGTCAAAATGTTAACCTGATTTCTCATTATATTTTCAATTACTATCTACCAAGAAATATCGTTGGTCTAGTTGTCACAAGCGCTTCTGCCGAGCTTCAATTCCCGGGTCAGGCAAAGTGTTATTGGGCTTTTCAATCAGGAATTCACTAACAGTCTGGAATTTCGATTTAAGCCCGGTTGAGGGCAATGGGCTCGCCCCTTCTTATATGGGACTTGAGCATAACTATCGCCTAACCATCCGGCGTGATATTATTGTTAAGATTTATATTTTATTTTATATGATAAATTCGCGCACGCCTCTTGACGATTTCGATGAAAGTTACAATAAAAGATTTACGGGGGAAAAACCGTTCTAGCTAGGTCGTCTATATCTGGGAAAATTCGGTTTCCTCTTTTTTCTGAGCCTCCGGGATGTGATACAACGTTGGTTAACCTGCATGATATGTGTTTATCTATTTCTACCCCAGCAGCGGTCGACCAGGTGCTATCAATTATACGGCATTGAATTATATAGCCATTTTTACACGAATGCCCAAAAAGGAGTGTAATGTTTTTACACGACTGCCCAAAAAGGAGTGTAATGTTTTCAGGGTTCACGTATGTATGTATGTGAGTTTCTTTATTCCACCATAACTTTAAAATGCCTGAACGGATTTGGATGTATGGTTACATTATCCCGAGTGACATAGGCCACCACCGCCCGATATAGACGCGCATACGATTCTAACATATTATAAGCACTCTACTGTAATACGTAAGTAAGTAAAAGAAATAATCTAAATTCCACAACGTTTAATTTCTCTCCGTACACTCACCTCGAACATTGTACACAGAACACAAAAAAAGTATTTTCCTTATTCTGTTTCGTTCCATTATTAAAATAAATGACATTATATGAAAATATTACCTTCCTTCTGGGGCAGTCGGGTAAAAAGAGTTTTAACAACTCTATACTTCAAAGTCGATTGAGAGCGTCCGGTCTGCACCAAGTGTTAAGGGCACGGGTGATAAAAATCCAACGACTGACGAAATGCGAAATTTGCCGAGGGACATTAAGAAAAAAATTATACTGACACACAGTTCGTGTCTAGAAACGACACAAATTCTTGCATAGGCTCGGCGAATTATCTTAGGTGTACAAGCGGCCTAAGGCTGTGGTACAGACCAATACCTACTCGACCCAAATGCATGGGTCAGCTGATCAAACCCTATATGATCTCAAAACGGTGGAATGCATTGCCAGTGGAAATAAAACGCGCGCACTCGATAGTAGTGTTTAAAAGACTCGTTAAGGAACATTACTTGTCGTTGTGATCTTGTTTTCGTAACTGTGTAGTTATCTATAGTCATCATTAATTTTTCGTTGCTTATATACTTATTTCGTATGTATGTATGTATGTATCTATTATTATTTAGGATATGTATGTATATGTGTATCTATTTTAGTATATTGTAAACTTATTATTTGCACCTACGACAGCCCCATTTTATGTCCAGGCAAATCACTGTCCATTCCAAGGTTGCCTGGAAGAGATCGCGGATAGCGATAAGGCCGCCCATTGTATGTTTTGTAGTGTTTGTTATTGTTTTTTGTTATATATTTTTGTGTACAATGAAGAATATATAAATAAATATATATAAATAAATAAGGAAAAGATCCTAAAAAAATCTAAGAAATGTAACATTCCCAACACGCATTGTGTACTATAGTCCGCTCCCTCTCACAGAGAGATAGAGAAGGCCTATGTCGCAGCAGTGGGAACGTTACAAGCTGATTATGTTTAGATACTAGTTGGACGGTACTGTTTATTTTTGCGTATCACAATGTTAATCTGATTTTTCTTATTTTTTTAGGACGAGGTAATTAAATAATTTTGCATCAATTCGTCGATGATGTGGATGGATGATCATCAGTCAGTTGGGATATCTATGGAGGCTTACAGTAGCAGTAGAGATGTTATGTTTACATGAGACGCCCCACAGATAGATGGACCGACGACCTGAGTTAAGATGCTGAGTTAAGACTAGATGTGGAAGGCGGAGGAGCGGGTGCTGTCGCACAATTTGGAACCGGCTTATGTGGATGAACTGTGGGATTATTCCGATCGGCGCCCACGATCTCTTTTTTTGGGATTCGTTAGGAATGTGGATAAAATGAATATTTTGTTCCGAACCTTTTTTATTTTCAATAAATAGTAAAAGTAGTTATTGCTTTATAAAAACTGATTCAAATGAACAATAAAACTAAGACACACGGTGTACAGAACAGCTGAGCTTTTAAGCTGCTGGTCCCATAGTGAAAATTGTTCATAATGACGAGTACAATGGCCTCTTAGGTATCTAAGAGGCCATTGTTTAGAAAACGGATATTATCCCAACTTAAAATAGGTGTATACCTATTTTAAGTTAGGATAATATCCGTTTTCTTCTTCTTCTTGGCTTCCCAGGTATGGTCTAGTACAAAAACATGATATCAATAACGGGAAGGACAAGAGTCACTCTCGGCTTTGATAAAACTATATAATTATTTCTTCTCTTATTATTTTTAGGCAGTAGTAAGTACTAGTACTAGTAAGTGCTTTTAAGCTGCTGGTCCCATAGTGAAAATTGTTCATAATGACGAGTACAATGGCCTCTTAGGTATCTAAGAGGCCATTGTTTAGAAAACGGATATTATCCCAACTTAAAATAGGTGTATACCTATTTTAAGTTAGGATAATATCCGTTTTCTTCTTCTTCTTGGCTTCCCAGGTATGGTCTAGTACAAAAACATGATATCAATAACGGGAAGGACAAGAGTCACTCTCGGCTTTGATAAAACTATATAATTATTTCTTCTCTTATTATTTTTAGGCAGTAGTAAGTACTCAATTACCACTCAACTACAGCAGTAAGTAAGATTTTGGAGGAGGTAATGTTTTTACACGACTGCCCAAAAAGGAGTGTAATGTTTTCAGGGTTCACGTATGTATGTATGTATGTATGTATGTGAGTTTCTTTATTCCACCATAACTTTAAAATGCCTGAACGGATTTGGATGTATGGTTACATTATCCCGAGTGACATAGGCCACCACCGCCCGATATAGACGCGCATACGATTCTAACATATTAGTAGGATATTATTGGGCATTCTACCCCACCTGCCGTTCCTACGGCTCACTCCGTTCGCCTTCGTCACTCTCGGTGTGTTAGAATGCCCAATAACATCCTACTATAACTAGCTCTTCATATCAACCACTTACCTCGATTAACAAAAGCAGATCTACGGTTTAAACTTTGTTTCACTACACTACTTTACTGTCATTCTTTCATAGTTTCACTACACATTTCACCACTACTGAATTTATTCCTAATTTAAATCTACATGAAACGTGGTAAGCTAAACTTCAGGACAGATTGCCTCATGCCTCTCCGCAAAGTTAGAGATAGCGCATTACCACAAAGGTTCAACGCACACTTAGTTTATGCGACCAGATTGGTACCGAGGGCATCTGAAATTTAGAATATCGTATATATTAAACTAAAACTTGGGACAGATTGTCACTATGCCTGTCCACAGAAGAAAGAAATAGCGCATACCCATAGGTGCACACACATTCTATTTCCTGCGGCTAGACATCCGAAATTTTAATTTAATTTCGTTTCATATAGATGAAAATTTACACGTTTATTAAACAAGTAAATGCGTCGGCTGTGTGAACCGATGACCTAAACTTCAGGACAGATTGTCACTAGTCTCTCCACAAAGTTAGAGATAGCGCCTTACCACAGAGGTTCAACGCGCACTCAGATTATGCGACCAGATTGGTACCGAGGACATCTGAATTTTAGGCTACCGTATGCATTAAACTAAAATTTGGGACAGATTGTCACTATGCCTCCACAAAGTTAGAGATAGCACCTTACCACAAAGGTTCAACGCGCACTCAGATTATGCGACCAGATTGGTACCGAGGACATCCGAAATTTTAATTTAATATATTCACCCAGACGACACTACTTACACGTTAATGAACACGTTACGTCTTCTACTGATGTCTGATTGCTAACCAACCGCACGTCGCGCTGAGTTAAGACACATTTACACTAATATTTACCGTCCGGTGTGTGTAAGTCCGGTCAGTTTCGCTACATTGTATTCTTTCATGAAATACCTGGCGCCGGCGCCGGCGTTGGAATCGACCGTATCAGACAACTATTACGAGTGGGTGTAAATGAGCCTTTACAGTCTGTGAAACTGCAAAATTGCAAGTAGCAATAATTTGCTGCGTATATTTTGTTGTATGTAAGGTATGTGTGTGTGTGTGTAATTTCCATGGGAACCTTTGTATAATATGCAAGATAAGCACTGCGCTTTTTGCAAACATTGTTTAAATTTGTCTTATACAGGACTTTCTATGTTCATATAAAATAGGTACTTACTTCATTTTCGGTACGGCACACTCATCTTGGAAATTACTTTATTGTAATAATTATGACCTTTATGACTTTGTAGTTACAATAAATAAATATAAAAATATTTTTAATGAGTAACTTTATTGTCTAAGGATTGTTTAAAAATACTATTTATATTATCAAAACTGTAAGATTTCAATATAACTTCTACTATATGACTTTATTAATATACTACTTATACTTATATTTCTATTATAGTTGATGGATTAATATTTGCAGTTTGACTGCAACATACGTAATAAACTAGTTTTGGTACGCGTATCCGTTCAAAACTTTTCTGCACATAAATTATTTCGA
Source organism: Lithophane ornitopus (assembly GCA_948473465.1). Taxonomy (NCBI): domain Eukaryota; kingdom Metazoa; phylum Arthropoda; class Insecta; order Lepidoptera; family Noctuidae; genus Lithophane; species Lithophane ornitopus. The sequence continues at coordinate 9,718,491 of OX419642.1, read as the reverse complement.
ATGCAACTTATTGATTGATGACGCCGGCGTCATCCCTATATGATCAAAGTACAGGTTAAGTTCGACTCTGCAAATAGGATTGCGAATAGCCCTGGTAGCAAATAGGCTTATGTATATTTCTAGGTTTCAGCTTCGAATCCCTATCGCAATCCCTTTTCCTATAAGTTAATAATTAAATTAATAAATTCGTTCAGCATTCGTTATTACCCTAAGTATTTTAATTATATAAATATACCTAATAAAGTAATCACCAAATATTTGCTCCAGATTTTTTTTTTCACATTAGTCTCAAAAATCTATTATTTTACAACTGTGCATACCTAATGATGTCTTGTTATTATTTTTTAAATAAACAAACATACAGAAATTAAATAAATAGTAGTAATTGTAGTAATCCTATACCTAAGCCAGGTAACTAACGGCACCTTTGTCGGTGTCGGACAAATGCTGGCTTTATATTTCATTTCTCACGATAAAATTGCAAATGACGGAATCAATATTATGATGTAAATGGACGTAACTGACATAAGTTAGTAATACAATTGTAATGCTTTGATTTAAGGTTTAATTTTGTAATGAGGTTAAATTTGCTGAGATTGTATTTTTCTTTACTTAAATTCGATTAATTTATATGAAAATTCACATTCGCTCCAACGTCTTCTAGTGAAAAGCTCCACTTAAGTTTATTGTCAATTACGAATACCGCATACTTCCATAAAATGTACGTAAGTATTTAAAAAAATAATTATGTTATTTCAGTGTCCTTGTGTTTCATAAGTCGAGCGTTCAATTGTTCTAATCTTATTTACAGACTTTTTTTATTTGAAATTAATTGTTGTCTACTCGATTACAGGTCTGACTCCGAATCTGATTATACACGTCGCGCACCTGAGGTTGCAAAGGTGCAGCCAAAAAAGAAATCTCACAAGCGTAAAGCTTCTGAGAGTACCTCCACCTCGCAATCGGAATCTAAATCTCACAAGCGTAAAGCTTCTGAGAGTACCTCCACCTCGCAATCGGAATCTAAATCTCACAAGCGTAAAGCTTCTGAGAGTACCTCCACCTCGCAATCGGAATCTAAATCTCACAAGCGTAAAGCTTCTGAGAGTACCTCCACCTCGCAATCGGAATCTAAATCTCACAAGCGTAAAGCTTCTGAGAGTACCTCCACCTCGCAATCGGAATCTAAATCTCACAAGCGTAAAGCTTCTGAGAGTACCTCCACCTCGCAATCGGAATCTAAATCTCACAAGCGTAAAGCTTCTCAGAGTACCTCCACCTCGCAATCGGAATCTAAATCTAAATCAAGGTAATTTCTATTATTTCTTGTCTTTAGCTATTTGTGTATTTTATTCCAATAAGAGTGTTATACGTTAGTAGTGGATTTATTTCTATACTTAAAACCAGGAACACAATCCAATGATTCATAATCTTATTCCATTGGTTCTTTTTTGATAGAACGTTTTCAAGGTGCTGTTATTGTAATGATAAGGTACTTTATTATTTTATTTTTTTACAGTAAAAAACAACAACATGATAGCTCGAACCTCTTCGGCCTAGAGGATAGCGAGCATCGCGCACCAGCAACCGGCAGCGAGGACCTCACGTCGTCTCTCGTGAGCCGAGTCGCTAACGGGAAGTTGCGGCGGGCGGTGAACCTACAAGGTGACTTTTACGTGGAGGTAAAAGTTTATAATAAGTCTGATGCAGCGTCCACGACTCCACTTGAACGGTGGAAAAAAGCCTTAGTGGCACTTAAAGTTCAATTAAACCAAGAAACTCCGCAGTGGGACGCGCTGCAGACATTTATGAGACGGGTTCATGTAGTTTTTCAAGACTCGGAGCCCGTGTTCTACAGTGACAACATAAATAATAGGTCTTTACCTATGAAATTGCCGTATTGTATGAAAAAATTTAAACGAATTTTTTTCATGAATTTTTTATTTGTATTAATCGAAGTAATCACCCATGCAATCAATGCATCTTTGCCATCGCAGTGGCAGTTTATTGATGCCCTTCTTAAAGAAATCAGCTGGACGGGAGGCAACAAATTCTTCAAAGGCATTTTGTACTGCCTCTCGGGTATTGAATTTTTTTCCCGCCAAGAAGTTATCCAAATTCTGGAAAAAGTAGTAGTCTGTAGGCGCAAGGTCTGGTGAGTAGGGCGGATGACGGAGAGCTTCCAACCCCAGTTCTTGCAACTTGGAGACCGTCTGCTGTGCAGTATGAGGTCGCGCGTTGTCGTGCAGGAGCAGCGGAGACGAGCGATTGACCAATGCTGGTTGGAGATGCGCCAGCTTCTCCATCATTGTGTTCAGTTCTTCACAGTACACATCTGCAGTAATGCTCACCCCGTTTGGTAAGAAGCTGTGATGAATCACACCGGCGCTAGACCACCAAACAGTGACCATCACTTTTCTAGGGGTAAGTTTTCGTTTAGGGCATTGTTTAGGTGCTGAACCAGAATCCAACCAACTTGCTGAGCGCTTGCGGTTATCAAACAGAATCCATTTTTCATCGCAGGTAACAATGCGGTTCAAAATTCCTTCATTTGTGTGTCTGTTGAGCAGTGCAAGGCACGTCTCGACGCGTACTTCGCGCTGGCGATCATTGAGTTCGTGGGGCACCCATTTGTCAAGCTTTTTTACCTTGCCAATTTGACGCAAATGGACCAATATTGTTTTGACGCTAACGTCGAAAGCTGCTGCTAATTCAGCCGTAGATTGTGTATCATCAGCTTCCACAATCGCCTTTAATTCGTCATTGTCGACCAAAGTCTTCGGACGACCGCGAGGTTCATTTTTCAGGTCGAAATTTCCAGAACGGAAGCGAGCAAACCAATAACAGGTGGTGCGTTGGTTTGTAGTGTTAGCTCCGTAAACGTCGTTGATGTTGCGTGCCGCTTGTGCCGCGTTGCTGCCACGGCGGTACTCATATTCCATAATTACTCGAATTTTTAACGTATCCATGATGACGAAAAAGATTGAAATGCGATGAAAATGTAACACTAATCAATAAAGAAATGACTACTTTTGGAAAAAAAAAACCATGTTTTTAAAATAAAATTAATTTGAAATTAGAATTCTTAGCCAAACAAAAATTATTTTGATTTGAAATGGCCAGTACTGCAGAACGGCAATTTCATAGGTAAAGACCTAATATAAAATAATATATTAACTATTATTTTATATTTTTGTTATCCGTTTATTCTAAGGCTAGGATAGGTTTAGGTTAACTGTATACAATATTTGGGACTTTGGGATACCATAGCTTTGTTACAAATTATAATTTGTGTCTTTTGTTTGTGTTGTTAATCTAAAACTTGCTCTATTTTACGTGGACCTTAGACCTAATAATACACAAAAATGCCTTTCTGTACTGTTTGCAATACATCCGTTGGGCGCAGTCAGTGGACAGGTCACCTACGCAGTACTAATCATAAAAACAAAAATATTTCGTATTTCTGCGAAGGCTTGAAATAATACATGCTGCTTTTCGTAATCGTATAGCTTCGTATAGAATTGCCGATCCGTCTGAGAATTACTGTTCAAAATCATTTTTAAATATTGTTGAAGACAAAATTAAAACTTTAATTGATATGTCCCTTAAAGATCACACTAGTATAAAAGTTAATTTCGAATATTTTGCTATGTTTTTGATGGTTAAAAATGATTGTCAAGAGATGAAATCATTTTCCACAAAAAATTTTACTTTGCATCAGAATTATGAATTTACACCATTATTGTCTCAAGTTAAAAACACTTTAGCAAAAAAGATAGAAGAATTTCAAGACCGTGATAGTGGATGGACGTTCTTGTACAGTTCTCATTTGGAAGTCAATGTCAACAAATATCAACCTTTGCGCGGTTCAGGCTTTATCGAATTGCCTGCTGCTATAAAATCGAAAAAAGCATGCGTTAATATACGCAATAACGATGAATATTGTTTTTTATGGTCAGTAGTTGCCGCTTTATATCCAGCTAAAAGTCATCCTGAAAGAGTATCATCTTATCCTGATTTTCGAAACGTGTTAAATGTAAAGGACATATCATTTCCATTAAGTTTCTCAGATGTTGCGCGGTTCGAATTAAATAACCCTAATTTTTGTATTTACATCTATGGTTTAAAAAATAATAACGTCACGGGACCGCTGTACAAACCAAAAGCTTTGAAAGGAATAGTAATTCATTTACTCTACTTAGAAAAGGGCGATTTGTCACATTACTGTTTAATTAAGGACTTGCCACGACTTGTTAAGAGTCAAATATCAAAACACCACGGTAAACTTTACTTTTGTGATAATTGTTTAATGTTTTTTAATTCAAATGATGATCTTAGTTCGCATAGTTGTGGGGGTATTGCCACTGAACTACCTCCAAAGGGCTCCTTTATACAGTTTAAAAATTATAATAGAAAGCAAATTGTACCATTTGTTATATACGCGGATTTTGAAACAATGCTTGAACGGTACGAATCTTGTGACCCTGATCCAACTAAAGCGAGCACTGTAACACGTCAGCGACACATGCCAGTAGCTTACGGTTATCATATTACGTGTGCGATAGATGAACGCTACAATCGTTACGTTTCATATCGCGGTTCGGATTGTGTACCAAATTTTGTAAAGTCTATCTATAAAGATGCGCAAAAAATTCATAATATTTAAAAAAATTATGTTCCTATGATTTACACCTACGATAATGCTCGCGACTTTGAAAACGCGATAACATGTCACATTTGCGAGCACTTCTTGTTCGGTGATAGAGTTCGTGATCATTGTCATTTAACAGGTAAATATCGCGGTGCAGCTCACAGCTATTGTAACTTACAATTAAAATTACCAAAATTTTTGCCTGTGTTTTTTCATAATTTATCTGGTTATGATTGTCACCTTTTCATAAAAGAATTAGGTGAAGCTCCTGGATCTATTAAAGTAATACCTAAAACAAAAGAAAACTATATTTCTTTTACAAAGTTTATTCCGATTTCCTCCGAGGAAAGCATACAGGTCCGGTTTGTAGATTCTTTTAAGTTTTTAGGAACCAGCTTAGAAAAGTTGGTCAGTACAATGAAAAAACAAGAGTTTCAACAATTAAAATCTTATTTTCCTGACCAAAACGAATTTGACCTACTTACCCGTAAAGGCATATATCCATACGACTATATGTGTCAATGGGAACGTTATGAAGATACGTGTTTGCCTTCTAAAAAATGCTTTTATAACTCTTTGAGTAATAAACCCATTTCTGACGAAGATTATGCACATGCTTGCTCCGTTTGGTCTGTATTTAATATCCAAAATATGGGTATGTATACAGATTTATATCTTAAAACCGACGTTCTTTTGCTAACAGATGTATTTGAAAATTTTCGTAAAACTTGTAAACTACACTATAATCTGGATCCCGCATTTTATCTAACAGCACCAAGTTTATCTTTTGATGCAATGCTTTTAAAAACCGGAGTTCAATTAGAATTGATAAGTGATGTTGAAATTTTTAGAATGATACAAAAAGGTATTCGTGGTGGTGTTTGTATGTGTTCCAAAAGGCACATTAAAGCCAATAATAAATATTTAGACACCTACGATCCATCCCATCCAGATTCGTTTATCATTTATTTAGACTGTAACAATTTATACGGCTATAGTATGTGTCAATCGCTACCCTATTCTGACTTTAGATTAATGAATAAACAAGAAATAGAACTTTTAAAATTAAACTTAACTGACATCAGTGATACTGCGGAAAATGGTTACATTCTTGAAGTAGATCTAATATATCCAAAGAATTTGCACATTGAACACAATGACTTTCCATTTTGTCCAGAAAAATGTTTACCACCGGGTGGTAAGAACAGAAAACTAATACCCAATTTGTATGATAAATATCACTATGTTATTCACTATGTACATTTAAAAAAATGCTTGCAGCATGGTTTAGTATTGAGAAAAATTCACCGTGCTATTACATTTAAGCAAAGTTGTTTTTTAAAGCAATATATTGATATTAATACTCAGTTACGACAAACAGCAAAGTCAACGTTTGAACAAGATTTTTTCAAATTATTAAACAATAGTATTTTTGGAAAGACGTTAGAAAATAATGAAAATCGAATAGATGTGAAGTTAGTAAACAAGTGGTGTGACTTAAGCAATAAAACAAAAAAGACTACTTGTGCTGAAAAATTAATAGCCAGCCCATATTTTCATACCGCCTCTATATTTTCTGATGATCTAGTAGCAATTCAAATGAAACCTTCGCGTATTATTCTTAATAAACCGATATACATAGGGTTTACAGTATTAGAATTATCTAAGACTCACATGTATGATTTCCACTATTCTATTATAAAACCTTTTTATGGTAACCGAATTGAATTGTGCTATACTGACACAGATAGTCTTGTTTATGATGTGCAGAGTAATGACGTGTATAAAGATTTCAAGGTCCGTTTTCTAAAATATTTTGACACAAGCAATTATGATTTAAACAACGAATTTAACCTGCCAATTATTAATAAGAAGATTCCAGGTCTGTTTAAGGATGAAATGGGTGGTAAAATTATCCAAGAGTTCGTAGGACTGCGCTCAAAATTGTATTGTATTAAAACTTTAAATAAAACAATAAAAAAAGCAAAAGGCACAAGAAAAAATGTTACAGCAAATTTAAATATGTTAGATTATAAAAATGTTTTGTACAATTGCGATGTCATTCGCAAAAAAAAAATACTATTTAGGTCTATAAAACATGAAATATTTACCCAGGATGTAAATAAAGTAGCACTTTCAAGTAATGACGATAAACGGTTGCTATGCGCTGATAAGGTCTCTACTTTGGCCTGGGGTAATACAACTATATTAATGTAATCCACTATTATAATTTAACTAAATCACTTTCACTATATCATGTATTTTATTGATTGTAAAAATGTAACTGTCTAAATATATGTTAAGAAATATTAGATATGTACTACCAATCAAATGGTATGTACCTATGTAGGTATATTCCGTGTTTTTTTTTCTACTTGACATAAGTTGTAAACAATCTTGGCACAACTTGAATCGAAAAATGAATTTTTAAAATACAACTGTGTTTTATCAAAATCAGTTGATAGGATGTATGTTCTAGATGTCCCAAATAGGTAGGTAATTATTTATAGAAAATAATGTTAGTTAACTGTTAAACTTAACTACTTACAGTATATTGGGTGACTGGTAATTAATGACCGATAGCAAAAAGGGAGATTCTACTCAGCAAATAGGTAGGTACAATAATTATTTCCATGGGTCCAATGTCGAATCGGCCACTAATTACCATTCAACAACCTACATATATAAGTTTAGGTGAGGTTGGTAGTTTCAGGTGCGGATAAGTCTAAAATTTTAAAACCTACTAGGTACTTGTAATTTATGGCTTTTCTACATTTGTAATTACACTCATCTTACTTATTACTTAGTAATACTTTAGTTATTATTGATCCTTAATTTTAAGATAATTGTATCCTTAATTAGGTTTAAGTTTTCTTTGTATATACAAATAAAATTTAGGTACTATTCTATTCAAATATGTGTTTAATTTCTATACCCATTGACAACCCGATCAGACATTCTGCTTGCATTCAATGTGCTGTGCAATTACAAGCATGTTTCAACTTGTTGAAACTTGAAATTGGTTAGCAGTAATAAAGCAAGTACTAAGTAAAATAATATACTTATGTATTATTATAAAAATGTATACAATTCCTGATGAATAAGCGCGCGAGATTGAGAAACACGACACTTATCAGGTGTTCGCGCTCGTGAGCAGGTAAGCGCTGACCACAAGGATACAGGTTCAAACTTGTCGAATTCAACATGAAATTGATTCGCAATATATTGTACAGGCTCTGGTTACACTAGAACATTCATCCATCATAAACAATGTCATTACATTACGCAGTCACTTGTTGGAGTGGTCACATCGGTTCAAAGCAAATAACTCGTAAGTATATTCTGTTCTGTGTATCTTTTATTTCCTTTTTTGTTATACAATTAAATAATATTAATGACTATTTTGTTTGTTTCAGATCTTCAATAATGTCAGATTCGCCTGATATGGTCTTCTCCCAATACGGTCAAGGTTTCCCGACTCCGAGTTTAAGTTGGCATATCCCAGAAGCACACGGGTCTGCCAATAAGAAGCCTAGAGCAAGACGGGAGTGCCAAAAACGAAAATCATCTGAGCAGTCTGCGTGTCAATCGTACGTCGTAAACAATGAAAAGAAAAAAGGTTTACGACTTATACAAGTGAAAGTTTTGGACATCAGTGAAAATCAAGAACCTGCAAGTGACAATGAGGAGGTGATAGTGATAAGTGCGCAGTATGTAGTCAGTGAACCAGTCGACAATGTTATGGACGAGACAATGTCGTTAATTAACAAAATATCCAAGAAACTCTGCGATGACTATTATTAGTGATATTATTAAGTAAGTAATTGGTATTAGTTATGGCAAGTTATTTTTCTTATTTTTCTGTATTTAAAAATAGTTCATAAGTTATTGTGTAGAATAAGTTTTAAATTTTATTGTAATTAATGTTGAAATAAATAATACATAAAGTATGTTTAGGTTAGAAAGATGAAATAATTAAATATTATAATTTATAATTGGTAAATAAATGATAAATGTATAAATAAAATAATTTTCTTTCTTATTGTAGAATAATAATTATGCATCACAAATTTGTAAATAGATAAATAAATGTTTTACGTATTAATATCAATTTTGTAAATAAGTAGGTAAATGATGAATGTATTAATAAAAGAATTATCAAATAGGTATTATAAGTTTTTGTTGTAATTCATGTAGCAACTAGGTAAATAGAATTAAGAAAATGTATTAAGAAATCATTACATATTTGTAAATAATATAAAGAATAAATAAAAAATATATTTCTAATTTAAATTACGTATGTTTTATTATACATTACATTGCTTGAACTTCAAATTAACTGTAGTAAAATAATGTTTAGCTTACTATTCGTTCCCAGTTCTCATTAATTGTTATAAAAATATTGTATTAAATTATTAGTTGAAATTAAATTTATTTACATGACTTATTTTGCTACATCTAATTTAGAGCTTCATATGTGTGAATCATAGTTAGTTATTAGTAGAGTTATGTTTAAATAAAATAAACACAAGTAGGTTAAAATAATTTTTATTAACAAAATAAATTAAATATAGACATGTTATTGTCAAAATACCATTTCTTAATACATATAGCATTATTCAAAGCACAATTCAGTCTATGATTTACACAATTAAATTCATTAATATTTTTACAATATTTCTTTGTCAATCTTGAAAAATTAGGACATCCTTTTTCACCTATATCTATCACTTCACAGTTATCACATAAGTCTTTGATCCACTGAATTTTTTCTAATCCCTTCGTAATAATTTTTTTATTTTCTAAATAGGGTATAATCACGCGACGAAATTCTTTATAGTCTACGTAGCCCTCACTCCAGTAAATTCCTCTATTTCTTTCTAACCACCTCACCTGCTTTTTTTCTTCTTGGGTTAGGTAATGGAATGAATATGGTGGTTTTACCAAGAACGTTTGTGTATGCTCCTGACTTACGATGGCCACTTCTTTCACAATAAAATAATTGGTCGAATCTTTAAATCCTTGGATTTCACTATGACGGTATCCGGCTTCATGATAGCTTCTTTACAATATTGCTTAATGGTTTGTATTCAACAATGCAATCGTTGAGAATGAGACAATATGCTGATGTTTGATCTGGTACCTCTGTATCACTCTCAATTTCCACTCTCACATCCACAACCGGCCCTGTCTTTAGATTATCCGCTTGTCTAGAGCAATCGACTACAAACAGCGGTGCTAAATCTCTAAATTGTTTCTCACTTAGTATGGGCTCCGAGCGACGTCCGTAATACGACTGTTGAAATCTGGTGTATTGCTCGTATAATAAAGCGATTCTGTTATTAGCAAAACTCACATTTAAGCTTTCGTATGGAAAATACGATGAATTAAGATACACTCTAACGTCTCGAATATGACAGTGATCGAATTGAGACATGTCGGAACTTGCATTGTTTTTTCTATTTGTCTGTAGCCCAATAATAATGTATCTTGGTTTTTCTATTTGAGATGAAGTTTTGATGGACCAGGTATGTTTTGTAGTTTTAGGCAAAGCTGGATATTCGTACAGATCCCAATTTCTGTATATCATTTGAAGAGGGCGATCTTTTTCTAATACTTTTAACAAACCAATTTTTTCTTTGTCTGATACTTTAACATGCGGTACGCGCCATATGATTTTGTTAATCTGAACATCATCCACAACTTCGCCAGTATTAAGTTTTACAGCGTTCAAATTAGTATTACTACGTAACAAAATCAGTTCATGTCTACTATTTATCACGACTTTTTTAAAATCTTCAGCAAAACCGAGGAGGTTACGAAGTGGTATAGAAGCAGAAAATCTTCCTCCATGTATATTTTTTATGCCATCAATATTCCAGCCCCAGGCATTAGACATTTTTGATTCACTTTCGTTCATTGAAATGAGTGATTTCATGGTTGTTGTTATACCTGCATTTTTTATTTTATCAATCTCCACTCCATTTAGCTCATACCTAATGTCTTGGAACAAGTAGAGTAGAGCATTGTTCGTGAAATTGATACTAGTAGCTTTGTCCTTCGTATCTTTTTTGCTAACGATAACAGTTCCTTCCAAATATAGGGTGCTAGCTGACAGTAATATGTACAAGTCCTGTTGGTTGATAGGTATGCGGATTTCATCGTTCCTGTTGAAACTCGTTACATAGGGCTTGTAGGATTGAAATTCGATTCCTTCTATAGTATTATCGTATGTTGGAGCGGATAAAACATCTAAGATATTCATTTTAATAATCCGATCGCTCTAAGGAATGCTTTATTGTCCTTAGTTAATTTTATTTTCTTCTTAAAGACAGGTCTTATTTGAGAGCTAGCTCGAGCAGAACTGATATTCTTTACTTGTTGAGACACATTTTTATTGTAGTCAATCATTTTTTTCTTCTAAGATGCAGATATACCTGCACTTCTTCACCACGTAAATTGATTAATCGTTTGTTTATATCTAACAGTCTGATATGTATGCAGCTTATGTTGTTTTGATTGATTGGAAAGTATATTGCGTTTTTCGGGATTTCTATGATCCTGTATCCAGGTGGCACATTAAGTGCAAATTCGTGAATAATATGACTTGGTTCACCGTTTACATATGAACCGCTTACAATATCACATTCAATCCTGACTACGGTCGTAGGTAGAATGTTGACTGGAGTCTGTGACACATGCCATTTATTTGCTTTCAAGATTTGTTTGTTAAATCCTAACAGTCTACTAAAAGAGTCTTCATTGATAAAATTAATGTCTTTTGTACAGAATATTGTAGTTTTTAAAGTATTATTATTACACCGTAGTTTGATCGCTGCATGTTTTATTTCGGATTTTAAATAATCGCAGATATCTTGCAATTCATAAGTGCCTTCCGGTATTTCAATAACTTCATTAAAACCATAATAGAACTTATTATTACTTGTATCAATGTTTGGAATAGAATTAAATGTTGAAAAGTGCAATAACGCACACTCATACTCTCCATCTAGTTGCAATGTATTAGGATAGTATGTAGTTAACACTGACGAGTCTCCAGTTATCGACAAAGTGAGTGACATCTTGCAAATGATTGAAATGAAAGAAAAGCATATATTTTATAATACATTTTTATTCCAAAAAGTCCACAAATAATTTAAACATAAATGACCACAATTGACTGCGTTAAGTTTTTGATATCTTGTGTAGTTATAAAACACATTACAATTTTTAAAATATTGCATCAATTCCATTGGAGGTTTTAAATTTCCATAGCTATCAAAGTATTCACAGTGATTGTGTACTTTAGCATAAGCTACCCAATGCGTTCCTTCGTTCTTAGAATCGTCTAAGTTAACGATACCACATTCAATACATTTCGACTTCCGAGGAAGTCGATCCTTCATGTAGACCCCACGAAAATATGGGATGTCACTTGAAAACTTTCGGATGTCTACATTTGTTAGAGGACGATTGGGTAGCATATTTTTCAGTTTTTTGAAGATGTTATAAACAATCCTTTACCACTTTTATATGGCTTAATGTATAAACCCTTGCCCAACACTAAAGCCTCCATAGCTTTATTATGTCGTTCTGTTTCTTGCAAATTTTGTTTGCTTGCTTTGTAATCATTAACAGTTTTTGCAATGCCAGCTGCACCACCAGCTAAAGTTCCTAAAGCTGATAACCCAGCGAAAATTGGAATTAAAGGTAAAACTCCTCCAGTCTTTGGTATAAGTATTACTCGGGGTACTCGAATTCGATGATGAATGTTTGGAAATAACTTTTTTGCGGTTAAGTAAGCTGCTTTAATTAAAGTCTTATAATCTTTGTGTTTGAGTTTCTTAATTTTTGATTTTATTTTTGAAACTAAGCTTTTAAATGTTTTAATGCCAGATCCAGACTTTAGTTTCGCTTTCATAACTTTGTTCACTACCCAAGAGCTTAGTTTTTCATCTTTCCCTGCATCTTTTGATTTAAGTCTTTGTTTAGCCATGTTAAGTAGTTGTAAATCGGCTTTGTGACGATTTGATAAGTCTGTATAGTTTGTATACGCAATATCGTGTTGCATGCAAGCTTCGTCTAGCTTATTTACACCTCGGTCACCTCGCGCTAAGCGTTTCTGAAGTTTGGTTCCTGGTCCGCAATAATTGTATCCTGGTAAATGAACTTCGAATGGTAGATTATTTATTATGCTGTTAACTAGTCCACCTCCTTGCATTACTCAAATAATAATGATAGGATTTCAGATGAAAAATGGTTATATAATAATATTATTTCATTATTGCAGCTTTTTCAATCCAACTATTTTCTGCGCTGTTTAGACCTAACCATTTGACATACAATTTATTTCCTTTCTTTCTCAAAACCTTTTCTATCAAATAAACATCAGGATAATTCGATTTTTGTAGTTCTTGTTCGTAAAAAGCTCCTAATATGTTTTGCTTCCGTTGATCTTCTATGTGATAAGTAACTGGTAAGGTTTTATTTATCTTTTTTATAATAAATAATTCAGTTGACCAATTAGGAGTGTAACCTTTCTCAAAATTATGTTTGTATTTACTTATACGAACACAATCACCAACTTTGAATTTAGGCTTCCACTGAACTAAATCAAGTTTGTTATTTTTTTTAATATTTTCTTTGATTACTTGTTCATTATTTTTATTCACGTCAACCGGTTTAAATTGAATAGTACGATGTTTTGTGTTGTTATATCTCTTCAATGTATCTTCCAATGGCAGACCTAACCACTTATAGTTTCCATTGAGACTAAAATATTTATATAATTTATTTTTTACAGTTCTAATCAGTCTCTCTACAATTGATGCTTTTTTAGTAGAAAACGATGAGTAATGGTTAATGTTGTGCTTTTTCATAAGCGTTTGAAAAGTGATGTTATAAAATTCAGTTCCCATATCAGTTTGTAAGTTCACAGGATTATTACGACTACTAAGCAATATATGTTCGAATGCACGAGTAACATCAAATTTATTTTTTGATTTTAACGGTTCAGCCCAGGCATACTTTGAGAAGCAGTCAATCACCACTAAGATGAAATTGTAACCTTTGTTATACTTTTTCAGGTTTTGCATGTCCATCAAGTCTGCTTGCCATAAGTCGTGGATTCCTTTCAGAATAACAGAACGTCGAAGGAAATTTCTTCGTGCCGCTTTGTGTATTTCATTTACAATCTGCTGTTTTACCATTACGGAGTTTTTTGAAGTAATTTATCTACCTCTGCTTTAGTATAAAACTTATCTTGCAAATGAGTTGAAACCTCTGGTAACCTTGCTTTTAAAGTAGCTTGAACTGTACCCTTTGCATCTTTTATGACTTGAGAACGCAAGGTACCAATCAGATTATTAACTTCTTTAAACATATTAGCATTCAATCCATCTACATAATCCTTGTTCACACCCAGATTCTTTAATTCTTTTATCGTGTTAGCATTCAATTGATCTACGTAATCCTTGTTCTCAGCATCATCAGCTTCTACTGGAGATCTAATTCCTCTCAGTCTTGATGTTTTGATATCGTAATCTCCGTTTTCTGATTTTAACAATGCATTCTCATTAAACTCAAATAACTCTGATAAACGCATTCTTTTGTGAATGTAGTGTCCGAATTTGTCTACGTTCATGTTTAAGGTGTATTGTATCGAGAGGCTGATAGTAAAATAAAGACATTTTTAAGTATTTATTTATTTATAACTTTACTTTCACGCAATTCTTCAATGATAGATATAATTTCACTATCTAATCCTGTGTTGCCAGCATCTCTAGATGCAATTAAAAATTTCAATCTTTCCACTAATTCATTAGGATTATCCCAGTACACTAAATCTACATTTTTTCTCCACTTTTTTAATAACGGTAGACCCTTTCCCTGAACTGTATTCTTCAGTTTAAAAAGAGGTTTAATAACTTGCAAATATTTTTGTCCTTTATTACTTTTTATTGGTTTAGTTGGCTCATAGTCCCGACGATGTGCATTTGTATCAAGAAGCATCGACTTATAATTTTGCATATCACTATCTGTAACTAAACTTAAGTCTACATCTTTCTTCAGCAACAACTGTTTTAAACCAGGTGTATTTCGGTATTTACTTCCAGCTACGGTTATGTATTGATCGTTGATCGTTATGGAAGCAGAACCTAACATCAGTTTCCCGCGGTCTGCTCTAACCCCAAATGGAATATCTACCAACGCTTCTGAAGATAGTGACCAGGATGACATATCACAATCTTCATTCTTTTCAACTACTGATTCATAAGAAGAGTCACTGTTGATATCGGATTCATATTTGTCTTCATCACCATTATTATCATTACTTCCTGCGCTACCAGTTCCTTCTTTCTGTGAAGTTTTGTTAGTAAACGGAACATCAGCAAAATCATCACTAGCACGCAGGAGAGGAGTTTGCTTACTAGCATTAGCAATTAGGTTGAGAGGTTCTGTTACAGGTTTGAAAACAGATTCCAGTGCTTGTTTATTGTTAATCTCTGCATCTCTCATTTTTCGCACTTTTATTTTTACAGCTTCTGCCGCATCAACAATTTGTCGTTTCAATGATTTTTCCATATTGGTAAAATAGGTTGTAATTGGTTTAGCGTCGTAAGGTGAATAATAATGTCAGACAGGTAATAGTCTTATATATGTATTCCTGTTCTTAGTCAAAGACTACAAACGTGTCAAATTTACTTCTATAACATCCTTTGTTTTTAGAACAATCTTTATTAATTACAACATAATTGAAAGGTATACTCCATATTTTCGAACACATTTCACGAAATTCAATCCATGTCATGTCAGTGTTGACGTGTTCTTCATAAACATGTCTCATATTTCTTTCATCTTGTTTGAAAAGTACGATTAGGTTTGCGTTGTCTCTTACTAACTGCTTAGGGATTTTACTATACGTCTGATTTAGATAAAAACAATCGATGAACTTGTGTCTCCCCATAGCAAAATAATCACGCATACTACTTTGATTTTCACAAGCAACATCGTCAAATATAATAACAGAATTTGGTTTTGCGGTTTGAACACTCAATACTTGCTCATTTTCATGATATTTCTGAAATGAAATGCCTGGTACTTGTTGCAAGACTTTTTCTAAAAAAACATACTTGGGTTGTTGTAAGGTTTTCGAATAAACATACACATTTTGAAATCTTAAACCATTCTCGTGTATAAGAAGACCGATTAATAAATTAGTTTTTCCACAATTTGACGGACCGCAAATGATGCATCGTACTGATTTAGGTAATAATTCTCCATGGCGAAAACCAGTCTCCTGAGAATTAACATAAAGTTTGTTTACATGTAACGATTGCGGTTGTTTTACAAATTTCATGACGACTGCTTGAAACGGTTATATTAATAATGAGTCAATTGATGTATTACATTGACATTTATAACTCATTGTCGCTAACTCGAACAAATGTACTAGCAACCGCGCCTAACTGGAATAGGCGCCGAACCAGTATTTTACTCTACTATGTAAGATTTCTACTCCATCTTCCGTTCCATCGGGTGGAATAGGCGCCGAACCAGTATTTTTCAATTATATTATTGGGCATTCTACTCCACCGAGAGTGACGAGGCGAATGAAGTTAGCCGATGGAACGGAAGGTGGAGTAGAATGCCCAATAATATCCTACTCATATTATAAGCACTCTACTGTAATACGTAAGTGAGTAAAAGAAATAATCTAAATTCCACAACGTTTAATTTCTCTCCGTACACTCACCTCGAACATTGTACACAGAACACAAAAAAACTATTTTCCTTAAACTATTTCCTTCCATTTTTAAAATAAATGACATTATATGAAAATATTACCTTCCTTCTGGGGCAGTCGGGTAAAAAGAGTTTTAACAACTCTATACTTCAAAGTCGATTTAGAGCGTCCGGTCTGCACCAAGTGTTAAGGGCACCTGATAAAAATCCAACGACTGACGAAATGCGAAGTTTGCCGAGGGACATTAAGAAAAAAATTATACTGGCACACAGTTCGTGTCTAGAAACGACACAAATTCTTGCATAGGCTCGGCGAATTATCTTAGGTGTACGTACAAGCGGCCTAAGGCTGTGGTACAGACCAATACCTACTCGACCCAAATGCATGGGTCAGCTGATCAAACCCTATATGATCTCAAAACGGTGGAATGCATTGCCAGTGGAAATAAAACGCGCGCACTCGATAGTAGTGTTTAAAAGACTCGTTAAGGAACATTACTTGTCGTTGTGATCTTGTTTTCGTAACAGTGTAGTTATCTATAGTCATCATTAATTTTTCGTTGCTTATATACTTATTTCGTATGTATGTATGTATGTATATGTGTATCTATTTTAGTATATTGTAAACTTATTATTTGCACCTACGACAGCCCCATTTTATGTCCAGGCAAATCACTGTCCATTCCAAGGTTGCCTGGAAGAGATCGCGGATAGCGATAAGGCCGCCCATTGTATGTTTTGTAGTGTTTGTTATTATTTTTTGTTATATATTTTTGTGGTGTACAATAAAGAATATATAAATAAATAAAGAAAAGATCCTAAAAAAATCTAAGAAATGTGACATTCCCAACACGCATTGTGTACTATAGTCCGCTCCCTCTCACAGAGAGATAGAGAAGGCCTATGTCGCAGCAGTGGGAACGTTACAAGCTGATTATGTTTAGATACTAGTTGGACGGTACTATTTATTTTTGCGTATCACAATGTTAATCTGATTTTTCTTATTTTTTTAGGACGCGGTAATTAAATAATTTTGCATCATTTGCTACAATTCGTCGATGATGTGGATGGATGATCATCAGTTAGTTGGGATATCTATGGAGGCTTACAGTAGCAGTAGAGATGTTATGTTTACATGAGACGCCCCACAGATAGATGGACCGACGACCTGAGTTAAGATGCTGAGTTAAGACTAGATGTGGAAGGCGGAGGAGCGGGTGCTGTCGCACAATTTGGAACCGGCTTATGTGGATGAACTGTGGGATTATTCCGATCGGCGCCCACGATCTCTTTTTTTGGGATTCGTTAGGAATGTGGATAAAATGAATATTTTGTTCCGAACCTTTTTTATTTTCAATAAATAGTAAAAGTAGTTATTGCTTTATAAAAACTGATTCAAATGAACAATAAAACTAAGACACACGGTGTACAGAACAGCTGAGCTTTTAAGCTGCTGGTCCCATAGTGAAAATTGTTCATAATGACGAGTACAATGGCCTCTTAGGTATCTAAGAGGCCATTGTTTAGAAAACGGATATTATCCCAACTTAAAATAGGTGTATACCTATTTTAAGTTAGGATAATATCCGTTTTCTTCTTCTTCTTGGCTTCCCAGGTATGGTCTAGTACAAAAACATGATATCAATAACGGGAAGGACAAGAGTCACTCTCGGCTTTGATAAAACTATATAATTATTTCTTCTCTTATTATTTTTAGGCAGTAGTAAGTACTCAATTAATAAGTTATTGTGGCAGTGTGGCAGTAAGTGTGAAACGCGATACGTGATGTACGTCAGGGTTATTCCACTAATCCCCATTGAAAATCCCTATTGATGGGAATAACCCGTACGTCACGTATCAAATTTTACACGTCGAAATAAACCCGTCTCATCGGTATTTTTGGTGTTAAAGTATTAACCAGATTTTGCTCAACATTTTCAGACCGTAAGTAACAAAAGTAATTTGTGGCTAAATTATATCAAAGTCAAACAATTTATTTCAATTAGGCACATAAAAGGCACTTTTGAACGTCAAATGATTTGAACGTCATCAGACACACGAGTCGATCGAAGGTTAATTTAACTACACTTGCCACGATCGGGTCGTGGTATGGTCCCAGCTGTCATTCATAGAACTTAGATAGTCGTTAAGGGTAGCCAGAACCAGACTTACTAAGGGTATCGTGTACCCAGTAACTGACTTGTGGAGGTCAGATAGGTAGTCGCTGCATGTAAAATACTGGTATTCAGCTGCATCTGGTTAGACTGGAAGCTAACCCCAACATAGTTAGGAAAAGGCGAAATGAGTAATTTATTAAGTTAAAAACAGATTTATATATATATATATATATTTTTTTTTAATTTTATTAAATATATGTCTGTTTTTCAGTCGTTATTTTTTGGTGTTTGGTGTTGAATTTTAATCTAATTTCGCTTTATATTTTCAGAAAGTAAGTACCAATAAGTCTCGCTGATCCAGTGGTCACAAGCGCTATTGCTGAGCATGAGGTCGCAGGTTCAATTCCCGGGTCGGGCAAAGTGTTATTGGGTTTATCTATCTGGAATTTCTCAGTACCTACCATTCTGAAGTCTGGATTTCTGCTAGGTTGATGGCAATAGGCTCGCCCCCTATTACATGTGACTTACTTGAACATAACTGGCGAAATGTGGATGTGCCCTTGGGCAATTCTTTATTTTTCGTGTGGTTATGTAAAATACTGGTATTCAGCTGCATACGGTTAGACTGGAAGCCGACCCCAACATAGTTGTAAAAGGCTAGGCAGATTGATTGAAATAACTAAAGTAACTAATTCAGTGAGAGATGAAATGGGCATTAATATTGAAGGATGATCAAAAATCGCAGATACAGTATTTCACTGTGTAAGATAACGGTTTCATAATACATTGACAATAATGAAATGTATTCTCGTTTTTAAATGTTAATCCGATTTCTCTTAAAATTTTCAGATCGTACGTGAAATGAGTTATTTAATAAGTTGAAAAGGATACCCACTAAAATAAATATAAAATAAGTCGCTGTTAGATATTAAAACACTGCTTATAAATCTAAGTAGATACATTTATTTCGGCCGTTATTTCTGGAAGTACCAATAAATCTCGTTAGTCTAGTGGTCGCCATCTTTATATACCGAGACTCCTCCGTGTCTCGGAAAGCACGTTAAGCCGTTGCTCCCGGCTGTCATTCGTGGATCTTTGACAGTCGTTACGGATCGTCAGAAGTCTGACAACCAGTCTTACCAAGGCGTATTACCCAGTTACTGGGTTGTGGAGGTTAGGTAGGCAGTCGCTCCATGTAAAATACTGGTATTCCGCTGCATCCGGTTAGACTGGAAGCCGACCCCAACATAGAAGGGAAAAGGCTAGACAGATTCATTTTGGTCTAGTGGTCGCAAACGCTATTGCTAAGCATAAAGTCCCGGGTTAAATTCCTGGGTCGTGCAAAGAGGTTTTGGGTTTTTTCATCGGACTTTTGCAGTAACAGTCTGGAGTCTGGATGTCTGCCCGGTCGTGAGGATAGGCAATAATATTGAAGGATCAAAAATCCGGCCAAGTGCGAGTTGGACTCGCGCACAGAGGGTTCCGTACCATCCTAACTAATATTATAAATGCGAAAGTGAGTTTGTTTATTTGTTTGTTACCCTTTCACGCTAAAACGACTAAACTGATTTTGATGAAATTTGGTACAGGGGTAGCATGCATGACCTGGCAGCATGACCTGGAATAGGACATAGGAAACTTTTTATCCCGATATTCCCATGGGGTCGAGAGTTACGCGGGTGAAACCGCGGGGCGCAGCTACTTATCTATAAAAACGGCAAAAAAATCACGTTTGTTGTATGGGGGCCCCTTAAATATTTATTTAATTCTGTGTACTTAATGATTAAACGAACTTACCTGTACCTGAAGTTCTATCATAATTATACCAGCGCCTCGTCCTCGAGATTAGTACTTTACAGATGTAGTTACGCTAGTTGTCACCACTCATGCACTTAGTTGAGAAAAACCAATATTATATTCAATAATTTTTTATCTATGGCAATTCAATTTGACATATCCAATTTTTTTTATTTTTAATATGTCATACTTGTGGCGATGTCGCCAGTCATTTAGTTTAGGGTAAAAGATCTTGTGGTTCATTGATGTAGTAGGGTAGATATTTGGGGTGTTTATGTACAACACTGGGAGGGTGGGATTACTAATCTCTTCGGACTCGGCGCTTGTATAATTATGATAGAACTTCACGTACAGGTAAGTTCGTTTAATCATTAATTATACCAGCGCCTCGTCCTCGAGATTAGTAATTTACACATGTAGACTTTGAGAGTAAGTATTTTGGGAATATCATCAATGAAATGAATGAATGTTTGTAAATATCAAAATAATTTTATTTTTGTTTATAACGTAGGAACAATCAATAAACAGGAAGGATTAACAGTAATTGTGCGATTTCTTTGAGTAGTTACTCAAAGGGTAAAATGAATCACAAACAAATGAATATTGTAATTAACTAACCCAGGAATAATTATTATTATAATAGCTATCATAGTTAGCCGTCGACAATTATGTATTTTATTAAATAAACTAAATATGAATGTATGAAAATCAGCTCTAAGCGAGATTTTAAATATTCGTAATCGAATCGTTATAATGAATGTTGGTTGATTATTGATTCTGCCAAGGTCATCATCATTAATAATAACTCTCTGATATAATTTTGCAAAGGTTGTGGAATTCCTACTCCAGCCTGCCGTTTTACGGATAGTGTCTAGGCTAACGCCCAGTGAGTGCGCGCGCGATGATGCAGCATGTCTCGTGCTGTGTGCACTGAACACGCTCGTGTCGACCCCACACTCACTGAGTATTCGCTTTATCCAGCGGCTAAGCGTTTGCGTTCCCACTGGTTTATGGGGTTTCCTAATTCCTACAAATAAATCGTCAGATGTTCTTAATAATGAGGTGCGTTCTATGTAACACAGTAATGTAGTGGCCGGGCATATAGCTGTTCTTTCAATAAAGAAGGGTAAATGAATAATAGGTTGTTGAAATCCTGGTCTAGAAGTCTTTATAATATCGGAGATTTTGATTGTGATACGCTGAGAATGGTTATGAACGTTGCTAACTTTTATCTTCGAAAGAGTTTGAACTCTTTGTGCTGTTGACAGAGCCAGTTAAGTAATGGTTTTATTTGTAAGCTTGTCTTAGGTTAATTCCTCATTAGGATGCCATGAAGCCAATTTATCTAATACTAGGTTGGTATCCCAGGTAACTTCATATTTGGGTCTTGGTGACTTTAGTCTAAAAACCCCTTTGAGGAATCTTTTTATTCTATCGTCACCCATTAGTACCGGGCTCAGCACCAGGGAAAGAGCAGATCTGCATGAATTGAGTGTAGCATATTAGCAACCGTCATTAAAAAGTTGGGTTAAAAAGGAAATTACTTGGGGTACAGAGGCGTCATAAACATTTAACGCATTAATTTTACAGAAGTCCCACCACTTCTTCAAGTAAACATCGTATTGTTTCATGGAGTTAGAGCGAGGCCCCATTAGTGCGTTGCGCTGCGTCATCGCAACGGAACAACGCATTGTATGCCACACCTGTGTTGCGTTGACGCTGCGCCAACGCAACGCAGAGGGTATGCACGCCGACGCAGCTGCGTCTCAGTTCAGCCTTTGCAATGGCATCCTCCACTAGCATTGCGTCACTGTCCGTCGTCGCAGCGGAGCTCCGACAACGCAGCGCATCACTCTCCCTCCCGCTTCGTCTCTTGTCCGTCGATCCGTTGAAACGTCGCGCGCGACGACGCAACGGTCTAATGGGGCATGTCATAAAAAAATTATGGAAAACGACGCAGCGACGACGCTGCGACGACGCAACGCAGCGCAATGCACTAATGGGGCCTCGCTCTTAGGTGCTAATGATGCTAACATTATATCAAGTGATGATTCCGGTATGTTTCTCATTGAAAATGCGTCCCGGATAATATGCCTGCCACCAGGGTAGTCGACTCGTGTATCCGACGGGAGCTGGAATGAGACAGTAAGGCATTACTTTCAGGTGGAAATATAACCGTCTCCGAAATAAGGAGGGATGTAAACACGGGGTACCATGGCTGTGTTGGCCATAAAGGTACGACCATGATACCTCGTGCTTTGTCTGTTATTATTTTTCTAAGAGTTTTAAGTATGATCGAAAAAGGCGGAAATGCATAGAAATCATAATTTGCCCACGAAACCGTAAACGAGTCTATCGCGACTGCGTCTGGGTCTCGATGCCAGGACATGTATCTGTAATATGTGATCTGGCACATTTGTTATTTATTTATTTATTTATACAACTCCTTAGATCTATCTTTACAGGTTGCCCTAATGCGAAAGTTAAGTAGACTATACAGTAAATTCACAATAAAAAAAATTGGTTGCCTGTAAAGTCGGTATACGGGCGAAAGTTTTACGTGACAACGACTTTGAGTGGTAAAATAATTTTAATGTGAATATTCATTCGTATAGTAGGAAGAAGCATGCGAGAGAGCGAGAGAGACAGACATAAAAAGTGAAAGGCACGCGTCCTTTCACTTTTTATGTCTGTCTCTCTCGCTCTTAGGCGGGCTAACCATGCCCGAGTGGAAGGGACGCGTGCCTCTCACTCGCTCTCATTGTGAGCGCATAACGTGAGCGGAGCGTAACGCAGTTTCTTGAAGTGTCACCCGGCAAACCAATTTATAAGACGTTGTCACGTCAATAAACAACACAGCACCTAAATTTAACTTAATTATAACATAACACCCTAGAGGTGGCCAGAGTAAAGTCGCTCAGTGTACAAGAAAACAAGTCTATTTTATCGGCTACCGCGTTGAGCGTGCGCAGCGCGCGCGTCAGCGGTGCGCTCTGAAGCAGATTTGTGCGCGCGGTGGGCACCACCAAAAACCGCGGCCGCCGCCGCCTGCTCACATACTCGTCTGGTACGCACAGTCGAATTGACTGTAGTATATCTAAATTAGAAAGATTACCCCTTAGTACATGGAACATGTATGTGGCTAGTGCTAGCTCTCGCTTAATTTCTAACTTATAGTAACCCACCATTCCCAAAACGAACAAGGTTGGATACAGCAATGGGTATCCCGGATATACTCCATGTAACCTCAAACACATAAACCTTATAAACTTGTTTTGTATCCGCTCTAGCATCGTACTGTATTTGGCTTCACTAGGACTCCAAATAGCAGCGTTGTACTCCAAGTGGCTCTTTACCAGTGCTTCATACAAGGCTCTTAGAGCACTCATATTTGAAAATTCATTTGTCTGTCGCAAAAAAAAACCTAGGTTACGGTATGCCTTTTTGCAAACCTCTACTATATGTTTCCGAAAATGCAAATCAGCGGTGAATCGAATGCCCAGATCTTTGACCTCCATGACACGCTGTAGCGGTTTACCTTCAATGAGGTACTCATGGTGAAGCGGGGTGCGGGCGCGGGAAGGAAAGCACAGAGCATTTGGCCACGTTGAAATATAGTTTGTTTTCCTGGCTCCACCTAGTGACTCGATCTAAATCCTATTGCAGTATGTCATGATCGGCGTTCTGCTTTACTACATGAATCAACTTTAGGTCATCAGCAAAGACTAGGCAAGTTGACTCATTGACTACTTTCGGCAAGTCGTCCACCACGATAATAAAAAGGAACGGCCCGAGATTACTTCCTTGGCTGACGCCCGATCTCGTGTAATAGATCTCAGAAAAGCGTCCGCCACAGTCAACGTATTGACGTCTGCCGCGCAGGTAATTGGCGAAGAATTTTATAGTATGCGGGGTGAAACCCATGTTGGCTAATTTCAACAGCAGCACATCATTATCGACTGTGTCAAACGCTTTCCGAAAATCTAGGTAGGCTACATCCACCTGTAGTCCAGCGTCAACAGCTGGCACCAGTTGCGTCATTAGGTGAAGTAAATTTCCTGTTGTACTCCGGCCAGGACGGAACCCATGTTGCGCATCAGACAAGTGTGCACTCACCTGGGTGTATAAACAGCTGTGAATGGCAGCCTCGAACACCTTAGCGGGAGCGCATAAAATCGCCACAGGCCTGTAATCACTCGCTTCCGTACCTCCGCGAGCTTTCGGCACCGGCACCACTCGGCTAAGATTCCAACGATCCGGAAATGTTGCTGTAGCAATGCAGACATTGAACAAGTGTAGTAAGGGTTCAATTAAAACCATGCGGCCATCCCTAACGATAAAGGGTGGTATGCCATCTGGTCCGACTGAACGTTTTGGCGGTAAGCGGGCGAGCGCGCGGCGCACAAAAGACGCCTCAAGCAGGCCGAGGTGAGCCCATGCACCACTTTGCTCCGCTGTTGTGCTTGCGGTGTCTGCGTTTAACATAGCCGGCTCGGGGTTATAAACTGAGTGAAAAACATGCAAACTCCTGTGCGCATTCTTGGTCCGTAAGGATTTGTCCGTCCTTATTTAATTTATATTGGCCCGTATTACCTTTTTTTAATCTGACGTAACTCCAAAAACCTTTCGGGTCTGTCGCAAGATGGTTCTGCACGCGATCCCGATACCGGTCGTGAGCAAGTGCAGTCTCAACCTTAACTCTGGCCCGGCACCGGGCAAACGCCTCATAATCACTAGGGGATTTACTTACCTTGTACTTTTTATGTAAGCTGTATTTTAATTGAATATCACTGATAATATCTGAAGTATACCACACTGGGTATGTATATCTATTATTCATAGTTTTTTTAGCTTTTTTTAAAGGTACACAGTCATCGAAGACTTCAAAGATTTTGTTATAGAAAAAATTTAAAGCTAAATCCGGGTCATGTAAACTGTAAATATCACTCCAGTCCATTATGGTTAAAAGATAATATAATTTATTAAAGTTAGCTTTACGGAAGTTCCATTGCCTAGATAATATCTGGTTATGAGGTTCAGACTGTGCGTCTACCGTAGCGGGTAGCGGCAGTGGGGGTGTAACGGCGTCCACGGTGACCGCGAGCGGCGGGTGGTACGCGTCCACTGGTTGCAGGCCCTCCTCCCCCGCGCACACCGAAACTCCGCTGCGCCCTCTCAACACGAGATCCAACTGTCTGCCATTGCAATTAGGGACTTTATTGTACTGAACGACTTCACAGAAGGCAACAAAATATTCAAAATAGTCACATACATCATTTTTACATGAAAACAGATTAAAATCTCCTAATATTACTACCTTATTTTTATATTTTATACATATTTTTTCTAAAATGTTAAACATTATCGAATACTCATTTTCGTCAGTCTGTGATGAAACATATAATACACAACATGTAAATAAAAACCGATTTTGTAAATGAACTGTAGCACAAATCAACTCAGATTTATGGACATCAATATTTATGCCATCGGGTATCGTTACTTGTCACAACTCGAAACGCGGTGTGGCCACTAAAAGTACGCCGCCTTGCTTACGTCCGTCCGCTCGATCACATCGCAGTAACGAGTAGCCCGGTAATGTTATTTCTGCGTTATGAATTGACTCGTTGCAGCCGGTTTCCGTAATTGCAAATAAATCCGAACCCGATGATTCCAACAATGATAAAAAATTTGACGACTTTGTTCTCAGACCTCTTACATTTTGATAAAAAATGGTGAAGCTGCTACTGAACTTGCGGTTGGAGTTTGGTTGGTGTGTTATTTATGCGACTATCAAACAAATCAATTTTTGGATTACCGAATGCGCGGGTCAGACTGTCAAAGGCACAATGGGACAACTCCCATTCTATGTCCGGATGAGTTCTTCGTGATTCGTAATCTGCAATAATATTATCACTCGATTTTATATACGAAGCAAAGACGAAAAGCTTTTTGCTTTCGCACCAGTTCCAAATATCACGAGTTATTTTTGTGAGATGAGGGTATTGTATACCCCCCATTTTATTTATATAGGTTAGCTACTGCTGTTGAGTTATCAACGCGAAGCAATATTTGGCAATTAAAAAGAGTTTTAGCAAAAACCTTTAAGGCAATAAATGCGGCAAGCAGTTCTAAATAATGTATGTGTCGTTCTCTTTCGGTATTCGACCACTGCCCACTCGCAGACCTTCCTTCACAGGCGGCCCCCCACCCCGTCGTTGAGGCGTCAGAGAATATTTCAACTTGATAAACATCAATTTTTATTCGATGGACAGAATGTTCTATTTTATTTAGCCACCAGTCAAAGTCAGTTTGTAGTGATTCAGGTAAATTCATTTATTTATTTATTTCATAGATTTATTAGAATCATCATGACCTTTCAAGTTGAGATATTTACATCTTTCCATTTCTTTAGTGTGCAGTCATCCGTATTCGATCGCTGGACAAGAAGAAACTAATAAGCCTATTAATTGAGCAAAACTCCTAATTTTACAACGCTTTAATTTTGAAAAAATAACAAGTTGCGCTTTTATTCGTAACCTTTCATCTGTTGGTAAACTAATCTGAAACTCATGTGAATCTATAATCATACCTATGAATTTGCATTTGGTCGAAGGAAAATGTGCGCTTTTTTCTACATTAATTATGAATGACTTTTTTCTACATTTATGTTAGTTAGGCATTCCAGATGGGAATATCCAAACAATAACCAATCGTCTAAATAAACGGTGGACGGAAGGCCTGCAGAGCGCAGTAATAAACAGTTGACAGAAGGCCTGCAGAGCGCAGTAATAAACAGTTGACAGAAGGCCTGCAGAGCGCAGTAATAAACAGTTGACAGAAGGCCTGCAGAGCGCAGTAATAAACAGTTGACAGAAGGCCTGCAGAGCGCAGTCTAGCTATAGGTTTACATATTTTTGTGAAAACGTATGGGGCTGTGCTTAACCCAAATGGCAAAACATTAAATTCGAATAATTTACCATCAAAACAGAATCTTAGATATTTTCGAGATTCTTTATGCATTTTAATTAAGAAATATGCGTCTTTGAGGTCGATTGACGCCATTTGACAATTATAAGTTACCATTTTTAATGCCGTTCTTAAATCCTCTAACTTAAAATGATCTGTTTTAACGAATTTATTAAGGTTTTTTAAGTTTAATATAAAGCGCATCTTGCCATTTGCTTCGGGTACCAAGAAAATACTTGAGACCAATTGATTTTCACATGGAGCACATTCTGATATTGCGCCTATTTTTTGTAGGTTATTAATAGCTTCTAAATAGTGCGGTCTCTCATTAGCCGAGTAAGTTGGTCTAGCAGGGAGTGTATGTTGTACATACAACGGGTGAAGTAAATGGTATTGTATAACCTTTTATCCAGGATAGTATAGTCTCATCGTTCGTAATTGCAGCCACTTGATGATAGAACTTAGTTAAGCGGCCACTTAACTGCATCTAGAAGCGGCGACGCGGATACGTCGACAGATGGCCCCGCGATGACGTCTTGGATGAGTTCGCGTGCGGTGGCATGTACTGCGTCTGTATCGACGGATACTGTGCGCGCGGCGCGGCAGGCTTGCGGCTCCTCGGCGCTGGCGCCGCGCCGGCCCCGCAGGTGGCCTGCGCGCCTGGGAGAGCTCTGCGGTTTAAAGTTCGCGATGCTGGTCCTTTATAATTGGTATTCGCAGTCTTGCTGCTAGATTCCGCTTTCAGTTCGATCCCCGATTTATTTACAGCCTTTGGTGATTTTAATGTATCTGCAAAATTTTCACCAAATAGACACGTGTCTATCTTGGTGTTTTTAAGGTGTTCCTTCATGTCATTTTTGAGGGCAAATAAAATGAAATTTCTATGAGTGATGGAATCTGCATGTTGTAAATCGCATAAAATTCTTCTTATATCCATTAATATTTGCAGCACGTCATTACTCATTGGTTGTTGTTTTTGAGTTTAATTGGGAATTTATGATATCGGCCAAACAAGCAATTGCGCTAGACATTTGTTTCTGTTTGTTTTCCATGCCTTTATCGCGTTTAACTGCGGTATCAGCAATTGCCGCCTTAATTTCCAGATTTATTTGAGGGGCATCAAGTTGAATACAATTTTTAGGTAATAGATATTTTGAGATCAATTCTTTACGATTTTCCTTATTAAGGCCGTCTTGGACAATGCGTAATAAACGATTTGCAAGTTCGTTGCGTATTTCAGGCCCGTATTTGTCAGTGTTAGTAGGATCATCGCCTAAAATTTCTAGAATATCCGTATCTAGATCAGGAATATTAACATCATGAGTCATAGGCTCTTCGGGCGGTACATCCTTGGAAGTACTAGGGCCTGGCTGAGGTTCACAGGTTTGATTCGAGTCCTGCAAATAGTGCAGGACTCGAATCAAACCATCAAAATCAAACATCTTCAGGTGGCCATTCTAATAACCAATCATCTGGTCGCAGTGCGGGGGTATCTGAAAATGATCATAGATATGATAATTTAAAACGTAAGTTAAATAACTTACAAAACATAAAAAGTGGACTTAGATAAGTCCATGACAATTTTTTATTATAATCATAATCTTTTATCTTTATTGTTTGTAGATTAGTCATAGTCATAACAATTTTAAGGTTGGGTTACAATCCCCAGCGGAAGGAACGCCAACCCTATTTTACATGCGTTGAAACAGCCCCAATGACTGTTCAGGTTGCATTAAAATAACTTATTTCAGTTCTGTGCCTCGGCTTGACCTTTCGGAGATTAGTTTTTATTCCTACAGTACACAAAACCCTCTTACCTTCGTAGTCTCGTGTATGAGTGAGTGGAGCGGCGCGGGGTGAGGTCCCCGCGCGGTCGAGGCGGCAGCGCGGGCGGCGCATCGAGCTCCTCCCGCGTCTTTCGTTAGTACGCTGTTATTCACCATACAGTGCGCACGATTTTCTTAGAAACCTACCTAACGTTGTTGTAACGTTTATTAAAGTGATTGTGATATTTTACCTCAAGTGATAAGTGCATCATATCGCTGGAAAGAGTAAGTAAATATATCTTTAGTTTTGTCTATGAGAATTACGAGTGGCTAGAACGTATTCATTTACGTAAACTGTGAACGGGTATTATAGAATTGGTAAATTCGGCCACATAGTGCTTATATTGGTTGTGAATGTGTGTTCTTAACAGCTTTATAGCGACGGAGACGTCGTTACCTGTATTGTACGTGGTATTTTATACTGCAAGGTTTGTTTTTACTAGGCGCAGCCTTCCAGCTCATTAGTTACAGACATAAGGTAGCTCACACGACCCATTTATTTTGGCCGCAGCTATTTAGCTCGCCATCTGTAGTCTCACGACTCAGTGGTCGTAGCCGTATGGCTCGCAAATCGCAGTCATACGGCTCGTGAGCCGCAGCCTGCCGGCTCGTGAGCCGCAGCCTGTCGGCTCGTGAGCCGCAGCCAAACGGCTCGTGAGCCGCAGCCGTTCGACTCGTGAGTCGCAGCCGTACGGCTTGTGAGCCGCAACCGTACGGCTC
Organism: Lithophane ornitopus; assembly: GCA_948473465.1. Taxonomy (NCBI): domain Eukaryota; kingdom Metazoa; phylum Arthropoda; class Insecta; order Lepidoptera; family Noctuidae; genus Lithophane; species Lithophane ornitopus. The sequence goes on along the minus strand of OX419642.1, from coordinate 9,688,666 downwards.
GTGAGCCTCGGCCACAGCCTTCCGGTATGGCTGGTTGATCACAACCAATGCAGGCAGTGTAACTATTTACACTGCGTCTCTTAGCAAAGAATTATTGTCTATAGCTTATGGCAATTTTGTCTTTTTGCTTCAGATGGTTCAGGAAGCGTCTCTCGTTTCACTGGGGGAGCTGCTGGAGGAGACTGACGAGACCGAAAATGATAACGACATTCAAGAACGTCTTAAACTTTTAGCACAGGTGCTTCTGCCCGATGGATGGACTGCTTGGAAGGTGACTCGTCTATCAAAAGAAGACATATTTGGTGATAGCGTCGACCCCCAGGTATTGAACAAACTGAGATTTGCCTTACCAACAGACCAGCTAGCTAAAGCGTTCGTTCCGGAAGCTACTCGTCTATCCGAGAAAGGGTTCCGAGACATCAAGATGAAGATGCTAAACTGGGCATTCGCTAGAGCCTTAATAACTAGCCCACCTGCAGTCTGTAATAAGATAAGGGGGGTCAGCCGCCGCAACTGAGCTATTCAATGAGGCAGTTAGGCCTGAAAGGCCCATGTCAAGGAAGGAAGCCGATCGAGCCTTATCTCTGGAGGCGGATGGCGAGCCCACGAGTGGGAAAAGAAGACGTATTTCTTCGGATCCCGAATCAAGTGAGGCTTGGACTTTTAGAGCAAAACGTTCTAGAATTGACATTTTAGAGCAACGGATGAATGACATGTTTTCAAATCTGATGGAGAGAATGGATTCGTTGGATCCAGTAAGAAATGACCATACGTGGGATAGCTCTGTCGAAGAAAGAACTTCATCGGATGAGGAAGATGACCCTTCCGTCCCATCGAGATTGGAGTCACCCAACGACTAGCACGCACCTCCGCTGGGTTCTGTTTTAGAACTAAATTCTGTTCAACCTAGTTGTCCTGAATTGGAGTTTCTGCCTGCGGTAAAGGAGGCGGAACCCGCAATCCCAACACCGTCAGAACAGATTAAAATAGAAGGCATTGCTTGTCAGAGGTTCGGGTCGGAGGCGTGGAACCGCATAAGATATAAGGAAGTGGTAAAGAGATTGCACGCATCACCGGTCTTTGACACTTTAAAGATTAACGCTGAGTTGAGTGACCTTGGAATGCAAACTTCAGGACTTCTCAGCAAACAAGATGAAGTTTTGAGCACAATCGTCCATGGTCTCCTCTGTCAAAGAAAAGCATTGGCTGAAGAGCTCAAAAAGCTTGCGGCAGAGTTTCCAGCGGCCTCTGCTGACTTAAAAAAGTTATTGTCAGAGGGCTCTGATTTTAGGGCAACGTCAGACGATCTGTTGCAGTATGTTTGTGCACATCGGGCTGAGACGATTGAGATGAGACGCAAGAACTTTAAGACAAAAAGTGACGCCCTAACTTCTATGCTGCAAAAGATTCCACCATCAGAGACACACCTGTTTCAGGAAGAAAAGCTCTTTACTTTTATAAGGGACCATGGTGGCGCATCCCGTATTTTTCCTTCTCGCTTCGGGAAGGATCCGGATAAAGGGAGGGAGACTTTTCAGCAATCGAGTAAAAGCAGCCAACCAGTTGCGTCCCGTGCACAGAGGTCCAAGAACCCAGCTTGGCTCAGAAGCGGAAGCAATCAAATGTCAAACCAAAGAGACCCGATAAGAAGGAGCAGCGTCAACAGCGCCGTAAATATTGACAAGGATTTCAGAGGGGGACAGTTAAAGAATTACGTGCATCAATGGCGAAAGCTGGAAGCCCCAGTTTCTGTCTTAAAGATAATAACTAACTATTCTTTGCTATTCGCAAGGAAACCCCCTTCTATCCCACTAAGCCCAAAATTGATAGCACAATTTGCCACAAGACCCTCAAATCTTATGATCAAGGAAATTTCGACTCTACTGAATCTAGGCGTAATCGAGAGATCAACGGCCAAGACCGGGTTTTTATCAAGAATTTTCCTGATACCCAAACAGAATGGCAAGGTACGGCAAATTTTCGACCTTCGGCGACTAAACCTTTACTTGTGTTCAAGAAAGTTTCTTCTAGTAAATCAGAACTACGTTCCCAAATTCCTTCAGAGGGCGACTATATGGGAAAATTAGACCTCACTCAAGCATACTTCCACATACCAATAAGAGAGAGTCATCGCCGTTACCTCGCTTTCTCTTACGAAAACCAACTTTACCAGATGACCTCCCTGCCGTTCGGTCTCTCAAGTGCTCCATTAGCCTTTTCCCGAGTAAGCAAATGGATAGCAAGCATGTTAAGAGCGCGAGGCATTCGCGTGCTAGTCTATCTGGACGATTTTTTATTTGCCCACCAGGACCCCCAAATACTGGAATCACAAAGTCTCGGTTGGGTCCTAAACTTGGAAAAGTCGGTAGTGAAAGCTACACAAGAGATAGAGTACTTAGGCATAATTTGGAATACGTTTGCAAACAGAAAAAGTCTACCAAGACAGAAATGCGATCAGTTGTCAAAAGATCTGAAAAGGCTAGTAAATGGCCGTTGTTGGAGCTGGAAGCAAGGCACGTATTGATAGTCAAACTGGGATTCGCAGCGTTGGTGACTCCCTTGGGGCGTCTATTTACAAGAAATCTGCAGAGGGCGTCTCGTGCTCTACCAGAAAAGGAGCCCAAGAGTATGTCCTTGCTGCCAGAGGCAGCCATGGACGACTTAAACTGGTGGATAAAGAACGTATCCCGACCAGGAAGAATGTTTTGTTCCAGAACCAGAGATATTTATTACAACAGACGCCTCCAACATAGGCTGGGGAGTACAAGTAGGGAACTTTCACTTCTCACAGCAATGGACCAAGGAGCAACTAGATTGGCATATAAATCGAAAGGAGCTGTATGCAGTTTCAATGGCACTGGTCAAATTCCCAGAAGTAATAAAGGGACAGGCAGTAATGGTTCAGTCAGACAACAGAACTGTCGTGGCATATGTGAGAAATCAGGGTGGAACGAGATCATTGAAACTTCTGGAGTCCACAAGGGAATTACTTCTGCTGGCCCATCGTCTAAAGGTGGACCTTCTCCCTTTTTACATCCCAGGTCAGTTCAACACCATAGCGGACTCTCTCTCTCGAGCCAAGAATCTCCCAGATTGGCATCTCTGCAAGGATATAACGACGACAATATTTCAAAGGATGGGCACGCCCCTTATAGATCTATTTGCGACAAATCTGTCCAAAGTAGTCCCCCATTATGTGACTTTAGATGCCAGATATCCCCAAGCGTTATTTGTGAACGCGTTCAGCAAGGAGTGGCACTTCCAGTTGGCATGGATTTTCCCCCCTCCACCTCTCATCCCCAAGGTCCTGCAGCACCTGAACAATGCTTCGGGATTATTCCTACTGGTTGTACCACGATGGGAAAATGTGTTCTGGAGAGGAGAACTCAAAAAGAGTTCAGTGGAAGCACCGTTTCGAATCTGAGACCTGGACCGGCATCTGATAGACCTATCGACTAATCAACCCCCTCCGGGAATGAAAGGTCTATCTTTGGAGGTCTGGAAGGTACGGGGTGGAGCCAACTAACTGCAGAGCTTCAGTCGGAAGATGTCGCACTTCTCCAGTCCGCTTGGCGAAAGTCTACGTGGAAGACCTACAGTTAGTCATGGAAACAGAGGACTTCGTGGTGTAAACAGTATGGGGCAAAACCTGACAGGCCTCGTCCACAAGAGGTTACGTCATACCTAAGCTTTTTATTTAGGGTTAAAAAGTTGGCATACGCAACCATTTTGGTACATAAATCGGTGATAGCGACTTTTTCAGATCCTGAACAAGTCAAAAACTTATCCTCACACCCGCTTATCATATCAATGTTAAAGGCAATTAATCTACAGAAACAGGCCTCCTTGATTCCTAAGTCCCAAATATGGAATATTCAGGACCTCTTATTTTGGGTAGAGACTCATCCACCTGATAAAAAGAGTATTTTCCAAGTATCACGTTATGTGTCCTTATTATTATTATTGGCATCAGGACGAAGAATCCACGATCTGACTCTTTTAAGTATTGGTAAAGATAATTACATTACTACAGAGATGTCGGTAACGTTTTGGCCTATCTTCGGTTTAAAGACGGACGGCACAAGGGGTCGTCAATCAGGATGGTTATTAAATAAATCAGATAACTTAACTTTTGATTTAGTGAGCTGGGTTAGGTGCCTTATTGATGTTACATCGGAGAGGCGTAAATCTCAAGAGAACTTACATAATCTCTTCATAACTACTAGAGGAAAGGTGAAGGCTGCGTCCAGAGCAGTAATAGCGGGCTGGTTAAAAACCTCCTTTAAAGATATAGGCATAAATTGCACACCGGGTTCAATAAGATCCGCGCTTGCTTCATACGACTACGCAAGCGATACGCCTTTGGATGAGATTTTGAGGCGGGGGAACTGGAGAGGATCTACAAACTTCTTCAAACACTACTGTAAAGAAGTTGAAAGGCCTAAGAAGTCTAGTGGAAATGCACTACGTAGCACTTTCGAAGCTATTTAGTGCATTTGCTTGTTTAAATCATTAAATATAAACGTGATTATTAGTAATTCATGATTGATAATTGATACAAAATATGTACAAGTGGCTTAATACATAATTGATTCTTGCTGTATTAGAATATTTTATTGGTATATTTGAAAAATTCCCAAAGAAAGACAAATATCCACTAATTCAGATGACTTATTTTCAATAAGGCAAGAAGACTAAGGTCACAGTACGCTGGTCTCTTGGAGCCGGCAGATGATAAACACTTCTCCGAAAGGTCAAGCCGAGGCACAGAACTGCAATACTACCGTTTTCTACCCCGAAGGGAGGAAAACGATTACTTCAGGTCTTGCCGAGGCTTGACGTGAGCAATGCCTTGCCGACTCTTTCGGAAGCAGGTACTAACGAATGACGCGGGAGGCGCTCGATGCGCCGCCCGCGCTGCCGCCTCGACCGCGCGGGGATCTCACCCCGCGCCACTCCACTCACTCATAGACGAGACTACGTAGGTAAGAGGGTTTTGTGTACTGTAGGAATAAAAGCTAATCTCCGAAAGGTCAAGCCTCGGTAAGACCTGAAATAATCGTTTTCCTCCCTTCGGGGTAGAAAATGGTAGTAAATACGTAGATACGTAAACAGGGTGGTAAGAAAGTTGTTATCACTTTAGAAATGAGTAAGTAGGTAAATACCTGTTCTGTCGCTTAATATCAGAAGCTTCCAGCACAATTTTGACAACTTTGCGGTAATGCTGCAGCGAACTACAATCTGCTTTGATGTTATCATTCTAACGGAATGCTGGCTGTCTGACGGCAGTATTATAGATCCTCTACCAGGATATAATGTATATCGCACATCGGTTCAGCAAAATAAAAACGGAGGTGTAATTTGCTTTGTTAAAACTGATTACAACACTATAGCAACTGAACCTTCAATACTAGACGCAGATCGACTTCTCATAACCATCGATGATAAAGTCGCAATCTTAGGCATTTACAGATCTCCTTCTTTTAGTAATATTGATCCATTCCTGAACTCACTGGATACATTACTGAGCTCACTGGCAAATAGACAAACACTAATTGTCACTGGCGATATTAATATTGATATTTGCAACCCTACCAACAGTCAGTCATCAGAGTACCTGTGTCTCATGTCTTGCCATGGTCTACTTCCTGCCATAACTAGCCCAACTAGGGATAAAGCGTGCCTAGATCACATATTTATAAAGACTCAGACCGAATTCTTTGGGGTCGTTTGCAAGTCCTCAGTCACTGATCATGATATAGTTGTCGCTAATATTTCATTACGTAATCTTTCAACTAGTACTGCAAAGAGATGGATAAGTAAAACTGACACCGAAGCAGTTATTGCTGACCTAAATAGCGTTGACTGGTCAATTATCACAAAAGATACAAATGTTAATACTGCAACTTCAGAATTCACGAACATTGTTTCCTCTACTGTAAACAAACACACGCGCCAAGTAAAAGTTGGTAGGAAATTGGCATGCATCAAACCATGGATCACCCCGGGATTAGTAAGATGTATGATACATCGTGACAAACTCCATAATGACTGTAAATCTAACCCTGATGACATTATCCGAAATAAAATATACACTCGGTATAGAAACTTTTTTTCCAAACTTCTTACAAAAATCAGGTCTGACTACAATAACCAACAGATTGTTGATAATAAAGATAATCCAAAAAATCTTTGGAAAGCAATTAAATCAATAGGCCACATATCTTCTAGAAACAAAGAGAGCTCGCAATTACTGAGCCCCAATAGAGAAAAAGAAACACTCAACTCCTGTAACTCACACTTTACCTCAGTAGGATCCCGTCTGGCAGACATGATTCTAGAAAAACTTAATCTATCTCATGAATCTTTAATAAATACATACTCATCCGACGTCTCTAACTCACATTCTCTCCTCCTTGAACCGACAGATGCGTACGAAATTATTAAAATTATTTCAGACCTTAAAGTCGAAAGTGCTCCTGGTCCTGATAAAATTTCAGTTATTCTTATTAAAAGAGCTTTAAAGTCCTTATTAGTACCAATGATGCACATCTTTAACCTGAGCCTTGAGACCGGTACCTTCCCAGAATGTTGGAAAATAGCTGCGGTTTCTCCTATTCACAAAAGCGGTGCCAAACATGCACCAGACAATTATAGACCTATAGCACTACTAAGCTCTGTCTCTAAAATATTAGAGAGGATTGTTAACTCCCGCCTTATATCGTTCCTTGAGAAAAATCATCTCATCTCTGATAACCAATTCGGTTTCCGAAGGAATAGGTCGACCGAGGACGCTGCCACTCTCCTTGTCAATTGTGTCTCTGCTCATATTGAGAAAAATGAAAAATGCCTTGCGATCTTCCTTGATCTTGCAAAGGCATTTGACACGGTATCAACTGGCTTACTTCTCAAGAAACTGGAATGGTTAGGAATAAGAGGAATTTGCCTTAAATGGTTTAAAAGCTACCTGACAAACCGGAAACAGTACACAAAAGTAAACTCTTTCACTAGTGACCAACTCCCTATTAACTTTGGAGTCCCACAGGGCAGTGTACTTGGTCCCACGCTTTTCATTGTGTAAATTAATGACATATTAAACCTTTCTGTGAAAAATGCTGATACTATAACTTATGCAGATGATACAGCCGTCATATTTCACGGGAAAACGTGGGAACATGTACACTGTCTAGCAGAAGAGGGATTGTCACTAATCGCAAATAACTTGGACAGAAACCTCCTCACGCTAAATGGCAGCAAAACAAAATATATTGTTTTCTCCAAGACTGCCGCTTCAAAACCCCCGGAACACCTAAAACTAAAACTGCATCACTGCTCTTCTAGCATTTCTACTTACCCTTGTGACTGCCCTCCTCTTGAACGTACCACTTCCATTAAATACCTCGGTATTCTCATCGATGACCACCTAACATTCAAACAACATATATCCAACCTTTCTGGCAGGATAAGAAAACTCATCCACACCATGCGTAGACTACGAGACAGCGTACCCACAGACACACTACAACAAGTTTACCTAGCGCTATGCCAATCCATAATTCAGTATTGCATCAGTGTGTGGGGTAGTGCTGGAAAGACGTATCTGATTGAAGTAGAACGAGCACAGAGAGCGCTTCTAAAAGTAACTTTCAAGAAGCCCTACTGGTTCTCTACTGACGAACTCTATCGTGAAACGAGGGTTCTCCGAGTCCGCCAGCTTTTCATTCTATCTGCCTGTACCAAAACTCATAAAACTATTAAAAGCAGACCCGACTACACATCAATCATAAGCAAAAGGAACTATAGAATCCCAACACCTGACACCACCTCTTTACTAGCTAGACGCTCCCCAGCCTATTCTCTCATTAATACGTACAATAAAGTCTGCAAGCTCTGTGAAATCAAAAATACTACCTCGTTCAGTTGTAAAAAAATAATAAAGAAAATGTTGCAAAACTCTGGTTATGACGACTCGGAACAATTAATATAAATGCCCTGACCTGACACTATATCACACTATGGGAACAAACACGCAAACATAAACATACACTCACATACAAACATACACCACACACCACACTCACATCACATATACACAAACAAAATACTATACAACACCTGAAATCACCTATCTAGTCTCCACTCTGTAAGTCGTACCCCGAGCCCCAAGATACAGACTAACTGTCTAGTTTGGGGCTCACTGGTAAATAACTTGTGTAACCTAACTATAGGTAATATTGTAACCTGCAAACCTGTTTTTGTAACCTGTAAACGTGCTTACTGTAATATTACCTGGACAATAAACGATTTTTCTATTTTTTTTTTTCTATTTTTTTTATATCCTCTTCGTGTGGAACAATAGGTTCCTCCAAGTCTGATACACTTTCCGAAGCACTTATTTGTCTATCACGAATTTTGCGTTCTAACTTTCTTATTGTATTTTTGTAATGGATAATGTCTTCTTCGCGAGACCTAGAATTCTTACGTTTTGGCATTTTTATAACAAACTGTGCGAAGACGCGAAATGAATGTTGAGTGGTCGAGCACTAGAATGCGAATGACTGGTGACATCGCCTGAGAGTGGAATTGGACACGAAGTACCCACAAGTATACAAAAAAAAATTGTGGGTATGTCAAATTGAATTGCCATAGATAAAAAATAATTGAATATAATATTGTTTTTTCTCAACTAAGTGCATGAGTGGTGACAGCTAGCGTAACTACATGTGTAAATTACTAATCTCGAGGACGAGGCGCTGGTATAATGATACAGTATGATAATGTGTCATAAGATGACGGTTACTTATTACATTGACAATAATAAAATTGTATTTTCGTTTTTTTAAATATGCAAATGGTGAATCAATTTCTCTTATTATTTTCAGGCCGTAAGTAAAAATGAGTAATTTAATATTTTAAAAAGGATACTCAATTAATAATAAAAACTTTTTACAAAAAAACAAAAACTTCCAAAAAAACACTAAAAAGTGAAAAATAACTTTATTTCGGAAGTCGGTGTCTTTGATTTTCAATTTTCGTTTTTGGCCACCGACTTCCGAAATTAAAGTTATTTTTCACATTTTAGTGTATTTTTTTGGAAGTCCTTTTTTGTAAAAAGTTTTTATTTTTCACTTTTTAGTTGTGGTACCTACCCCACACAAATTCGAATACCACTACCTGCTATGTAATTAACTGTGACGGAGTAAATTAAAACAATCATCGTCTAGATAAACCAAGTGGTAAAAATACGTAATATTGAAGCTAACTCAAAAACTACGCAAACAAAGTTAATAACATTTATATGGAACCACGTCGGAAGCACGACCTACCAACTAAACCATAAAACGAATCATCAAAATCGAATCATAATAAATTGGCGGAGACACCGCGGAACAAATATACAAAAAAAAAACATGCAGATGAATTGAGTACCTCCTCCTTTTTTAAGGAGTCGTTTAAAAAAGAAGTCGGTGTTAGATACACTGCTTTCAAATCCTATTAGGTACATTTATTCCAGCCGCTAGTATTTGGTGTTAAAATTTTAATCTGATTTCCCTTTATATTTACAGGATGTAAGTATCAATAAGTCTCGTTAGTCTGATAGTCGCATGCGCGGGTAGAATTTGAGGTTATTTGGGGGTTCTAGAAGGAACCCTCCACACCAATTTTTTTTTTCCGTATACGCATGTTATATTATTTTATTTATCAACCTATATAAGAACTAGCGAAATGTGGGGTACACCTCTGCCTAACCCTTGGGGGATTACAGGTGTGATGTTATGTTATGCTTTTTATGAGATTTATGTCATGTTAAAAATAAAACTGCATTTTGAGTAGGGGGTTAATAATTCAGATTCAAATTCATAAGATGACGGTTTCTTCATAGGTTGACAATAATAAAATGCATTTTTGTTTTTAAATGTTTTATTTATTTATTCATTATGGCACTCCAACGACTAGATCGCAAAAACATTTACAGAAAGCATAATCATAGTATAACTTACAAACTACAGCGAACTTGTCACTTATAGGTGTGCACAGCACTTGCAGAGTTTGCCTAATTATAATTTAAATGTATTTTTTTTTTTCCTAATTTAATTGTGTGATAAAAATAAAAATAAAGATCAATACCTAAGTTAAAAATAATTAAATCAAATCAAATAAATTAATAATAACAAAACCAAATAAAACAGTAAACATACAATAATAAAAAATAATAAAAAATTGAATTAATGAATGGAATGGAAAAATGGAAACAAAATCATTTGTCAGCAATTGGCAATCACGAGTTGCCGTAAAAGATTATTGCGAAATTGAGCCAGCGTGTTTGAAAAGATGTCAATGCTATTGGTGCGAGTGTGGTTTTTGTTAATCCGGTTTCTCTTAATATTTTCAGCTTGTAAGTAAAAATGATTATTTTAATAAGTTAAAACGGATACCCAGACCCATTGAAATAAACCTTCAACTGTCATTAACGAGATACAAATTGTTATCGGCCTTTATAAGGTCAATCAACAGTTGAGCGGATAAATAAACAAGAAGTCGGTGTAAGATAGTAAAACACTGCTTACGAATCTAAGAAGGTACACTTATTTCGGTCGTTATATTTGGTGTTACAATTTTAACCTGATTTCGCTTTATGTTTCAGAAAGTAAGTACCAATAAGTCTCGTAAGTCTAGTGGTCGCAAGCGCTACTGCTGAGCATGAGGTCCCGGGTTCAATTCCCGGGACGCGCAAAGTGTTTTTCCATCTGGAATTTCTCACTAGCAGTCTGAAGTCTGGATTCCTGCCCGGTTGATGACAATAGGCTCGCCCCTCTTCCATGGGACTTGAGCATAACTAAAATGTGGGTGTAGTATAAGCGTCACCCTTCGGGGAATACACGCGTGATGTTAGGGATGTAGTGTTAAGAATCAATAAGTTACTAATTAATTGTGATAATAGGCAATCATTTAGAAGGATGATCATTATTATGGTACGTTAAGCAGTTGGTCCCGGCCGTTATTTATAGATCATTGCCAGTCGTTACAAGCCCAAAAGTCTGACAACCAGTCTAACGAAAGGGTACCGCGTTACCCAATTCTGTGTGTAGAGGTCAGATAGGCTAGTTGCTACATGTAAATACAGACTAGTATTCAGCTGCATCTGATTACACTGGAAGCCGACCCCAACATAGTTGGGAAAAGGCTCGGCAGAATGATTGAAATAACAAAGTTACTAATTAAGGGCGAGATAGAATGGGCAGTAATATTGAAAGATGAAATACATAAAATCGCAGATACAGCATGTCAATGTGTCATAAGATGTCGGTTTCTTATTACATTGACAATAATAAAATGCATTCTCGTTTTTTTTAAATGTTAATCCAATTTCTCTTCATATTTTCAGACCGTAAGTGAAATGAGCAATTTAATAAGTTAAAAAGGATACCCACTAGAATAAACAAAAAAGAAGTTGGTGTTACATAATATAAAACTGCTTACAAATAGAAGGTTAAAATTTTAATCTGATTTCGCTTTATATTTTCAGAAAGTAAGTACCAATAAATCTCGTTGGTCTAGTGGTCGCAAGTGCTACTGCGGAGCATGAGGTCCCGGGTGCTATTCCCGGGTCGGGCGAAGTGTTATTGGGTTTTTGCATTTGGAATTTCTCAGTAACAGGATGGAGTCTGGATTTCTACCCGGTTGATGACAATAGGCTATAACATGGGACTAAAACATAACAGGCAAAATGTAAGTGTACCATAATAGCTTCACCCTTCGGGGAATACATGCCAATATGTATTTAAAATGTGCATTTTCATTCATCACTCATGTTTTGAGACATTGAAAATAATAAAATGCATTTTCGTTTTTAAAATATTTATTTATTTTATTATTTATGCACACACAGTACAATACATATTAATGTTAATCCCATTTCACTTAATATTTTCAGGCCGTAAGTATTAATTAGTGATTTAATAAATAAAAAAGGATACCCACTAAATAAATAAAACCGGCCAAGGTTGTGTCGCATCACGCACAGTAAAGGGTTCCGTAGTTGGGATAAATTATTATTTATCCCAAGAACAAACTTAACATTGTAGTTGAAAAACATGTACCATCATACGAAATGTATGGGAGAATATGTTTTTGGAACTGCAAATTAAAGTTGGTCGATTATTAACGAGTAATAATCGACGAAACGAAAACGAAATTAAAAGAAAATCTATCACAACTAAGTAGTTGTGATAGATTTTCTTGTAATATCGTTATACGCAGGTACTACTGCCGTGAATTTTTTAACGTATCCAAAACTAACCATTTAGCTGGTAGGCTCACATGACTCTTATAAAAATTTGCACTTTAAAGCTTAATATTTCGCAAACGAATCCCTGAATCCAAAAATGGCTTTAAAAAACACAATATTTTTGACAAACTCACAATTCTTTCCAACGGTTCCCCACATCATATGGGATAGACGAGTAATAAAAAACATCCCCAAGTTACGTTTTTCTAGTACTAAGAGTCTGAGCTACACCGCGGACAGACAGACAGGGCAGCGCAGATTTTGTACGTACTGACAGCTGGTCGTCACTCGTTTTTGAGACGCAGGTAACGCAGCACAGCACGCGTCGCGCAGCAATCTGTCCCGGCTCTACAAACAGACGCAGAGCAGGACAGACACATGTCTGCGTCGCACTCGCCTGCGCCGCAGCGTACGCAGCTGTCAGTACGCTCATGCATTGCAAAATCTGATCTGCCCTGCGCTGCGTGGACCTGCGTAACCTGCGTCTCAAGGCACCCTCGAACTGGCGCGATATCGCGGGCGCGACAGGCAGCGTTACCCTTGTCGCGCCCGCGATATCGCGCCAGTTTGCACGAGCTCTCAGCATACGCTTAGCCTATTTCTTACTCCATGATCAAGAGGTTATCGCAAAATGGGAAAAATATACTAATTCAACTGTATATTTATGATTTTCATTTCGGGTTTTGTTGCTAAACAATGGCGCGATATTGTGATGGTGTCCATTCCGTTCCTGCCGGGACGGAACTCCCAAAGTTTATCATCTCTGCGTCTAAAAACTTTACAAACGCATGAGATCATTGACATAGGTCAATGATCTCATGCGTTTGTAAAGTTTTTCATAACATTTTAATGAACAGATTAGAGTGGTTTATCGAAAAACATATTTGTTATCTTATAGCACTACAGGTTTTTTATCCTATAACACTGGCTTTTCGAAAAAACAACTCATGCAACGAATTGGTGTAGGATTCAGGATTTGTAGTTACATCTGGAACTTTCTCAAGCTGAGAAACCTTCAAACGTAAACTGTGTTCATATTCCTTTGTGGGGTGTATTTAACTCTTCATATTTTTAATTAAAATTACAGTAGATAATCACGTCATTAGTCACACGTCCGGTCGAGAATTGGCACAAGGTGATCCATTGTCACCCATACTTTTAACTTAACAAACATGGAGGTATGTCATAGTAGTGGGGATGTCATAGTAGTGGGGATGTTTTTCTGTCGCAGTACGCGGACGATTTTGTGTTATACACCACTTGTAGTGATGTCTCATCGACCCAGCAACGATTATGAGTAGGTAAACTTCTTTTGGATTTGGGTCTTGAGTTAACCGCTCTGAAAAGCTATGTCTGTATTATTAAGAACGGTGTGGCAAGAGAGACAGTAACTTTAAGAATGAAGAAGGCTGCCGGTGGTACACAATGTAAAATATTTGGGGGTTTGGTTTGACCGATCACTTAGGTGATCTCCAGGAGACTCGAGAGGTGTCAAAGTTATTTAATGTTTTTAAAATCTTTCTGGATCTGGATGGGGAGTACATCCCAAAAATCAGAGGTGGTCATACATCTCAACAATTCGGAGCAGAATCGATTACGCTTGTTTCCTTCATGTAGCACCTAAGAAATGAGACGGTGTTCTAAACGTTTGCATGAGGATTATCGGTGGCTTTATTAGAACCACAGCGATTCACGTAATGGAAAATGAACTAAACCTGCAACCATTGAAGTTTCGCAGATACTATCTTGCGTAAATAGCTCAAAATAAAATTTAACTGCAAGCACATTTTGAACAAAGTCAAAATCAAATAATATAATTTCAATTAGGCACATAAAAGGAACTTTCGAACGTCAAAAACAAAGAAATACAATTGATTCTAGTCGCCCCTTGCAAAAGGTAGTTTTCGTATGGAGAAGAATAGACAAGAACCTCCAACGTAAATCTTGTAAAATTGTTTTACAATATTTTGTATACATCAATTTATTATACAACGTGTAACGTTAAATGCGCAAAACCTGAAAATAGTTTGATCAGAATAACGAGCAGAATCAATAAGAACCACTTTTTAATATAGGTCACATTTTTCAAAAAATCTTCATTAAAAACGTGTCTATTTATTAATAGGTCAACCCTGCACATGCGCAAACCCGCCAAAATAGGTAGAAACACAAATTGTTGTCGACCAATTAAAATTTTCTCATACACGGGATAACAAAAGCTTTTATTTCAATGCAAATACGAATCTTCCAAAACTAAAACAACCCATAATACCTTTACAATTTTTTTAATGATTATTTTTCGCTCTGCTATAGATCAATTGAATTAAAAATATGTTTGGGTGTCTGAGGCTTTGCGCATTTAACGTTACGTTGTACTTTTAATGATGAGTTTTAAAGGAGAATGCCAGGGTCTCCCACAAGACTCGGCCAGAACCGACAAAGATGAACTATATTTCATAAAAAAGGTAAATAAATATAGAATGTGATAGTATAATTAGTTTTCTATCTGAAGCACACCAAAAAAAGTTAATATGGTTTTAAAGTTGACCACTTGATACTTCTGATTTGAACGTTATCATGAAATAATCTATTATACGATTAATTAAAATAATGACTTTTAGCACATTATCCTCAGTTTCAACAGCCAAGGTAGTCGTAAATGGTAGAAAAATCGGGGTCCAGAAACAGAGTAATAAACAACACAAAAATACGAAAATACTTCGTAGCTCGTGTCTCGCGGGAGAAATCAAACTTTTTTCATTGACAAATGCCAGATAGAGTTTTACATCAAGTGTTGCCAGCACTATAATTACATTATTAGGAATAGACTATGCTAAACAATATCGAATATCGAATTCAAAAATATTTTTAATCATAACATTACTATAAAATATAATATACTTATTAAAAAACATAATTAAACGCTATTTGTTAACAAAATTACGAGTAACGATTTATGTTAGTAATAAATTCACTTCCATATCTTCATATTGATATTATTGTAATCGATTTGCAAGTGCAATTTCGTATCGATATTATTATATTTTGGTATTGGTAACATTTCTATTTGACAATGTAGCTATGAAATGTGTTGTTAAATTGAATAACTATTTAAAATTACTTTTTAACGGTGTGATTTTTTTTTATATTGTATGATTCTTCCTATTTTTTTATATGAATTATCATTATTATAGAAAGTCTGTCGGACACTACATACAATTCGAGCCGATTCCTGGCATTGTCTTTTCCTTCATTTAATATTTAAATCAAGGTTTTTTAACAATCTCACTGGAGAAGAAAGGTGCCATTGTTAGCCAGAATTTAGGAGTCTCCTGATTTGCTACCTATCCCAAAGCTTGAAATGTTCTCATTGGACACTTAGGTTCACAGGATTGATCTATCTCAAGTCATATTTCCAAGAATAGATGGTTTGGTTCCGTCTAAAAAACGCTACCAAAATACCAAAAGCTAAGCTAAGTGAGCCATGTACCACAGCTCTTAATAACACGTAAGTACTCGGGTTTTCTAGAGAATTATACATAGATGGATCCAAAGACGAAATAGGTTCGGAAGCAGCGTTTTTCTATCCACAAACTAAAATTGATGCAATATAATCTGTACTGAACTTGGGGCAATACATAAAGCATTATCTTACATGGACTCATTTGAAAGCGGCATATTATTTCGAAAGATTCTAGAAGCGCTCTTCAACATATTTTGGTTCGGTGTTCCTCGACTTATCGGGGTACTCCGATTGCATAGAGCGAGGTCAAATCTATTTGAAAACAAATTTCTAAGAATATCAACATTGTACTAGTAGATCGATAGGCGAAAAATTCTTGTGACGATGGGTTGGTTGGTACTGCGAGTTTTTATGCGATAAGCATAAAATATCATATCATTTAATATCATGTGGTACAGGCTGTGTAACGGCTAAGGCTTTGCAGGTAGGCTGCGCAGGCCTTTAACGGATAGGTAGGTAGGGTAGAGAGAAACTAACTGGGTAGTTTAATACATTTATTAGGTAGATAGGTAGTGCACCACAGCTAGGTCACGGATAAGGTCACTAACTTTCCGAGCACTCGCACACTTAGGTAGGTAGAAGGGTACCGTCCTTGGTCATCTGCTGTAGTAGTAGTGGCCTGCTAGCACAGGCTCTGAACCCTGAAAGCGCATTAGGGAGCGCATGTCAGAAGCGATGCAAGTAGCAGCATTATGGCTGGTTGCAGATGAAATTAACGAGTAATGTCAGTCAACTAGTGTTGGGAAAAAAATTGTAGTGTTGTGCTTAACCACTTAGTAATTTAGTAGCTACTCGACTAAGATCAGTTGTGAAGCCACAATGTTACACTGTCCAAGAACTTCAAACGTCAACAGCTTCGAACGTTCTAGCAATTTGATTTGAAATCATTATGTTAGGAGTGCTTTTTTGTTATATAAGAAGACAGTCCAGTTTTAGCTACCGAATAGTGGACGCGTCTTTTGTAAAAATATCAGAATAAATCTCTTAAAGCGATACGTTGTCTGCTGCGCCCACCAAATTCCCCCCACACACGCTCTTCAAGCTTTACAGTACACACTTTCCCGTGCACAGTGATTAGTTGTGTGTAGTTTAAGAGGAATGCACTAAAATGTGGCACGAACACTCCGATCAGATGTCTCTGAGCGTGTGACTGAGCAAAGAGAATCTGGTGTCGGACAATCCAGCCAGCACTTTCTCGTTGTTCATGGTTCGACCAGGCATGAGTCGTCTGGAAATTGTAATGGCTCATCGTATTCGATCAGGACACATTCCAATGAACAGTTTCGCATTCCTCTTGCTTTACCGAATTGTCCGGAGTGTAATATAGTGAAAGACACTTACCATATTATATTGATGGAGTACGTCCGGAACGAAGCCGAAAGAATCACATTGTTATCAAAGTCACTGGATGTTGGAAGGTGTAACAGCATGCTTGCGTCCCCATTGTCAAAAGATGCAAGATTCTATAAATTGGCAAAAATAGGATTTAGAGTATTTAAGGAATAATTGTTTGTACCGATGAGGATGGCATAATAAGTTTTTAATTAAACCCTCTATGAATTAAATTGAATACAAAAAGAAAAAGAAAAAATGCGTGAGAATAGGCAATAATATTCAATGATGATCATAAAATAGCACGTTAAGCAGTTGACCCCGACTGTCATTCAAAGATTGCCAGTCGTTACGGGTAGTCAGAAGTCCAAAAGTCTAACAACCAATCTTCCCAAAGGTGTATAATGTTACCCATCAACTCGGTTGTGGAAGTCAGATAGGCAGTCGATCCATTTAAAATACCGGTATTCAGCTGCATTCGGTTAGACTGCAAGCCGACCCCAACATAGTTAGGAAAAGGCTAGGCAGAATGATTGAAATAACAAAAGTTACTAATTAAGTGCGAGATAAAAATGAGCAAGTAATATTGAAAGAAGATCATAAAATGGCAGATACAGGTCATGCATGACACAATGTGACGAGTTCTTAATACATTGATAGAAATAAAACAAAGTTTCGTATTTTAAATGTTAATCCGATTTCTCTAAATATTTTCAGGAAGTAAGTGAAAATGAGTAATTCAAAAAATTAATGGATACCCACTAAAATCAAAAATTAAAAGTCTGTGTTGAATATTATAACACTGCTTACAAATCTTGTACGCAGTGTTATAATATTCAGTGTTAAACGTACTTACAATTATTTCAACCGTTATTTCTGGTGTTCTAATCTGATTTCGCTTTATATTTACAGACAGTAAGTACCAATAAGTCTCGCTGATCTAGTGATCACAAGTGCTTCTGCTGATTATGAGGTCCCGGGTTCAATTCCCGGGTCAGGCAAATTCTTATTGGGTTTTTTTCATTTAGAATTACTCAGTAACAGTCTGGATTTCAGCCAGGTTGATGGCAAAAGGTTCGCCCCCTATTACATGAGACTTGAGCATAACTGACAAAATGTAGGTGAACTATAGTCGAAACCTGCGGATAATACACACATCATGTTATTATGTTATGTTGAGTACCAATTAGTAACTAAATAGGTGTGACAATAGGCAATAATATTGAAGGATGATCTCATAATGGCACGTTAAGCTGTTGGTTCCAGCTGTTCAATCATAGATCTTTTCGAGTCGTTACGGATAGTCAGAAGTTCAAATTATGACAAACAGTCTTACAAAGAGGTATCGTGTTACCCAGTCACTGGGTTGTGGTGATCAGAAAGGCAGTCGCTCCATGTAAAATACCGGTATTCAGCTGCATCCGGTTAGACTGGGAGCCGATCCCAATATAGCTGGCAACAGTCTAGGCAGATGGTTGAAATGACAAAAGTTATTAATTAAGTGCCAGATACAATGGGCAGTAATATTGAAAGATGATCATAAAATGGCAGAGACAGTATGTCATGTGTCTTAAGATGACGATTTCTTATTACATTAACAATAATAAAATGCACTTACGTTTTTTAAATATTAATCTGATTTCACTTAATATTTATATTTTCAGGCCGTAAGTAAAAATGAGTAATTTAATAAGTTAAAAAAGATACACCCTAAAATAAATAAAAAGAAGTCGGTGTTAGATAATAATTTAAAACACTGCTAAAAAAGTATATACACTTATTTCAGCCGATGATATTTTTGATGTTAAAATTTAATCTGATTTCGCTTTATATTTTCAGAAAGTAAGTAATTAAGTCTCGTTCGTTTAGAGTTCGTAAGCACTGCTGCTGAGTAAGAGGTCCTGTGTTCAATTCTCGGGTCGGGCAAAATGTTTATTTATTTATTATTTATTTACACACAGTAAAATACAAAGAGATATGACAGAATTATGATATGAGTACAAAGGTACTGCTAATTTCTTAAGAAATTTCTTCCAGCAGACCTGCGAAGGGAGAAATGAGAAAGAAATGTAGACAATAGTGTGTGAGAACAAGAAGAGAAAAACATGATTATGCGAAGTCTTAACTAAAATATTAAATATACCTACTACACATATACGCAAGAAAATTTACATATACTTAAATAAATACATAAAGCTTAAATATATAAACATAAATACACTATAGGTACCTATATAATTATATACTCATAGTTGAGAGGAAAGATAATGCTCTTTTACACGAAATTTAAATAAAGAAACAGTTTTCAAATCACGAATGTTAGGCGGAAATGAGTTCCACAATCTTACAGCATGGACAGAGAAGGAATAAGAATAATAGCTAGTTTTATGAGGATGGGATTTAAAGAGGGATCTAAGGTGAGATCTACACGGTGCGTCACTAGGATGTTATTGAGTGTTACCATCTGAAATTTCTCAGTAGCAGTTTTTTTTTTTTTTGAGGCTGGATAGTCTTCTAATGACTTCTCCAGCTCTGGGCGTAGCGGGAGGGCGTGTCAGGGTCCCGGTATCCCTTTCGGACTTTCCCGCAACCCTGGCGCCCGCAGTCTGGAGTCTGGATTTCTGCCCAGTTGATGGCAATAGGTTCGGCCTCTATTACATGGGACTTGAACATAACTAGCGAAATGTAAGAGTATAGCCCAACCCTTCGGGGACTTCCCGAATGATGTTATAGTATGTTAAGTACCAAAAGGTAACTAAATAGGCGTGAAAATAGGCAGTAATATTGAAAGATAATCATAAAATCGCAGATACATTATGTCATTGTGTCATAAGATGATCGTTTCTAGTGAATTGATACTAGTAAAATGCATTTTCGTTTTTTAAATGTTAATCCGATTTCTCTTAACATTTTCAGGATGTAAGTAAAAAATTGTAATTTAATAAGTTAATAAGGTTACCCACTAAAATAAATAAAAAAGAAGTCGGTGTTTGATAGTAAAATAATGCTTAAATCTAAGTAGGTACCATTATTTTTGGTGATAAAATTTTAATATGATTTTGCTTTATATTTTCAGGAAGTAAGTAACAATAAGTCTCGGTGTTCTAGTGCTCGCAAGCGCTTCTGCTGAGTGTGAGGTCACGGGTTCTATTCTTGGGTCAGGCAAAGTGTTATTGGGTTTTTCCATATGGAATTTCTCAGTAGCAGTCTGGAGTCTGGATTCCTGCCAGATTGATGACAATAGGCTTATTACATGAGACTTGAACATAACTGGCGAAATGTGGGTGTACTATAGCCTAACCCTCCGGGGAATACAAGAATGATGTTATGTTACCGAAAAGTAACTAAATAGTTGTGGGAATAGGCAATAATATTGAAGGATGAACATATAAATGGCAGTTAGATAGATCTTTGTCAGTCGTTACGGGTAGTCAGAAGTCCAAAAGTTTGACAAATAGTCTTACCAAGGGGTTTCGTAGTACCCAGTTACTGGATTGTGGAGGTCAGATAGGAAGTCGCTCTAAAAAAAAAATACAGGTATTCAGCTGCATCTGGTAAGACTGGAAGCAGACAACAATACTTACCAATAATTGGGAAAAAGCTGGGCAGAGTGATTGAAATAGGTAACAAACGTTACTAATTAAGTGCGAGATAAAATGGGCGTGTACCAGTGGGACGACCGGGAATTTAATAAATTATTTAAATTTATTCCCGCTCGTCCCACTGATTTTCTCAGTGGGACTAGCGGGAATGATTTATAATTTTATTTTTAATTCCCGTTGGTCCCGCTGAATAATTTGAGCCTGGTTGTTGTTCAATTATACACTTATTTATCCTAACTAATACTATAATTGCGAAAGTGTGTTTGTTAGATTATTTGTTAGGTAAACTTTCACCTGTCAGGGTTGCGGAATAGACCGAATGGGATACCGGGACCCTGGCAACAGGCAACAGAAGGAACACGGGTGGGTTTTAGTCAGTAAGAGTCTGACACGCCCTTCCGCTCCGCCCAGAGCCGGAGAAGTCATTTGATGATTTGCCGCCCAAAAAAAAAAAAAAGGTAAACTTTTACGCTATAATGGCTGAACAGATTTCGATAAAATTTGGCACATGGATTGACCTGGGTTTGGAGATAAAATACTTTTTATTTCGGTGGTACGTTGCATGCATACGAGACGGTATTCTTCTGTTCATAACACGTTGTATAATTTCCGAGCTAACCTTACAAAAACTACTAAGCTTGCATGAATTCACGATAGTATTTCAATCATTAGTTTTATCTAACTTATAGTATTTGAATGACAGATAGTTTAACACGTAGGATACTTTTTATCCAGGTAGTACGTTACATGTATACAATATATACTAGCGTCGTCCCACTGGTGGGATGACGTCAGTGGGACGAACGGGAATACACGAAAACAGTTGAACAGAATACCATAATAAACGGGAATACACGAAAATGGGCAGTAATATTGAAAGATGATCTTATAATGGCAGATACATTTGTCATGTCTTAATAAAATGACGGTTTCATATTATATTGACACTAATAAAATGAATTATCGTTTTTAAATGTTAATCCGATTTCTCTTAATATTTTCAGGCCGTAAGTAGAAATTCGTAATTAAATAAGTTAAAAAGTTTGCCCACTAAAATAAATATTAAAGGTGTCGGTGTTAGATAGTAAAACGCCGCTTACAAATCTAAGTAGGAGCACTTACTTTGGCCGTTAGTTTTGGTGTTAAAATGTTAAGAACCTACCAAAAAAACTAGTTGGTCTAGTTGTCGCAAGCGCGACTACCGAGCATAAGGTCCCGGGTTCAATTTCCGGGTCTGGCAAAGTGTTATTGAGTTTTTCCATCTGGAATTTCTCATTCGCAGTCTAGGCTGTATTTTTCTGTCTATTTGTCCCCCACTTACGTGGGACTTGAGCATGAAAAAATGGCATGGTGAAATCTGGGTGTACTTTAGCCTAACCCTTGTTATGTTAAACAGTTGGTTCCGGCTGACATTCATAGATCTTTGAAAGTCGTTACGGGTAGTCAGAAGTCCAAAAGTCTGACAATCAGTCTTACCAAGGGGTGTCGTGTTACCCGGTACCTGTGTTGTAAAGAACAGATAGGCACTCGCTCCATCCAAAATATTGGTATTCAGCTGCCTGCAGTTAGACTGGAAGCCAACACCAACAAATCTAGGAAATGGCTAGGGAGTGTGATTGAAATTTAAAAAAAAGTTACTAATTCAGTTTGAGATAAAATTGTCAGTATTATTGAAAGATGGTCATAAAATGGCAGATACAGTTTGTCATCTGTATGACATTATTACATTATTGACAATAATAAAAAACATTTTCGTTTTTTAAATTATAATCCGATTTCTCTTAATATTTTCAGGAAGTAAGTAAAAATGAGTAATTAATTAAGTTTGAAAAGGATACCCACTAAAATGAATAAAAAAGAAGTCGGTGTTAGTTTAACTAACACCGACTTCGACACTGCTTACAAATCTAAGTAAGTTCACTTATTTTGGCGTTATTTTTACATTTTAATGTTATTTCACTTTATGTTTTCAGAAAGTAAGTAACAAAAGTCTTGGTCTCAAACGCTACTACTGAGTATGAGGTCCGGGTTTCAATTCTCGGCTCGGGCAAAGAGTTACCTATTGATTTTTTCCATATGGAATTTCTCAGAAGCAGTCTGGAGTCTGGATTTCTGCCAGGTTGATGTTAATAGGTTCAGCAACTATTACATGAGACATGAACATAACAGGCGAAATGTTGTTGTTCTATAGCCTAAACCTTAGGGGAATACACACATGATGTTATGTTATGTTAAGTACTAAAAAGTAACTAAATAGGTGTGAGAATAAGCAATAATATTGAAGGATGATCATATAATGGTACGTTAAGCAGTTGGTCCCGACTGTCATTCATAGATCTTTGCCAGGCGTTACGGGTAGTCAGACGTCCAAACGTTTGACAAATACCACATAGTTAATTTGTATGCTAGTCCATGGAGAAACATGGAAGATCATAACTACATAAATAAGACCAAATGTACCATGTTTTTAAGCAAATAAATGTATTCTATTCTATACCAAGGCATTTCGTACAGGAGGTCAGACAAGCAGTCGCTCCATGTAAATTACTGGTATTCAGCTGGATCTGGTTAGACTGGAAGCCAATCACATTTTATGTAGTTGGGAAAAGGCTAGGCAGATTGATAGAAATACAAAGTTACGTATTAAAGGCGGGATAAAAATAATGTAGAATTAATTAAAGATGGTCATAAAATGGCAGACACAATGTTTAGTAAGATACCATTTCTTATTATATTGACAATAATAAAATGCATTTTCGTTTTTAACACATTTATTAGTCCGATCTTTCTAAATATTTTCAGGCCGTAAGTAAAAATAAATAATTTATTCAGTTAAAATGGATACCCATTTAATTTAAAAAAAAAGAAGTTGGCGTTATATAATATAACACTGGTTATAAATCTAAGTAGGTACACAGCCGTGACTTATCTCGGCCGTTATTTTTGGTATTATAATTCTGGAAGTAAGTACGAATAAGTCTCGCTGGTCTAGTGGTCGTAAGCACTTCTGCTGAGCATGAGCTGCCAAATTCAATACCTCGGTCGGGCAAAGTGTTATTGGGTTTTCTATCGAGAATTTCTCGGTAGCAGTCGGTCGGTCTGGATTTCTGCCCGGTTGATGGTCGACCCCCTCTTGTATGAGACTTGATCATGTGTGGTGAAATGTGGATGTACCATAGCCTAACCCTTCGGCAAATACACGCATGTTGTAAAGTTAAAAACAGTAATATTGAAGGATGATCATAAAATGGCACGTTAAGCAGTTGGTGGCTGTCATTCATAGATATATGCCAGTCGTTAAGGGTAGTCAGAAATAAAAAAGTCTGATAACCAGTCTTACCAAAGGGTATCGAGTTAGCCAGTAACTGGGTTGTGAAGGTTAGCATATTCACCTGTATTCGGTTAGATTGGAAGCCCACCCCAACATAGTTGGGAAAATGGGCAGTAATGTTGCAAGAAGATCATAATGGCAGATACTGTATGTCATGTGTCATACTCATAAGATGACCGTTTCTTATTATATGGACAATAAGAAAATGCATTTTAATTTTTTAATGTTCGATTTTTCTGATTTTCAGGCCGTAAGTAAAAATGAGTATTTAAATAAAGTAAGGATACCCACTAACATCAATAAATAGAATACAAATTTTAATACTAAAACACTGTTTACAAATCTAAGTAGGTACAATTATTTCGGCCGTTATTTTTGGTGTTAAAATTTTAATATGGTTTGGCTTTATATTTTCAGGAAGTAAGTAACAATAAGTCTCGGTGTTCTAGTGCTCGCAAGCGCTTCTGTAAGTACCAATATGTCATGTTGGTCTAGTGGTCACAATCGCAACTACTGAGCATGAGGTCTTATGTTCAATTCCTTGTTCAGGCAATCCAATTGGTCA
This sequence comes from Lithophane ornitopus, assembly GCA_948473465.1. NCBI lineage: Eukaryota > Metazoa > Arthropoda > Insecta > Lepidoptera > Noctuidae > Lithophane > Lithophane ornitopus. Next base: position 9,664,024 of record OX419642.1, on the reverse strand, counting down.
ATTCGGACCAGTCAATTCGGATTTTCCATCTGGATTTCTCAGTAGCAGTCTAGAGTATGGATTTCAGCCCGATTGATGGCAATGAGCTTGCCCCCTTTTACATGGAACTTGAGCAAAACTGGTGAAATGTGGGTGTACTATAGCCACTATAACACTTCGAAGAATACACGCATGATGTTAAGCTATGTTAAGTACCAAAAAGTAAGGAAATAGTAGTGTAAGAATAGGCAATTATATTGAAGGATGATCATAAAATGGCACGTTAACCAGTTGGTACCGGCTGTCATTCATAGATCTTTGCCAGCCGTTACGGGTGGTCAGAAGACCAGAAGTCTCAACCAGTCTTAGTAAGGGGTATCGCGTTACCCAGTTCGTTTGTTGTGAAAATCAGCTTTGCAGTGGCTCTATGTAATACTGGTATTTACCTGTATCCGGTTAGACTGGAAGCCGACCCCAACATAGTTGTGAAAAAGCTAGATTGATTGAAATAACAAAAGTTACTAATTAAATGCGATAAATAGGGCAGTAATATTGAAAGGTTATCATAAAATAGTAAATACAGTATGTCATGTGTCATGCATGACGGTTTATTTTTACTTGGACAATATTAATGGAATTTGTTAATCCGATTTTTCTCAATATTTTCAGGAAGTAAGTAACAATAAGTAATTTAATAAGTTAAATAGCATACCCTCAAAAATATATAAAGAAGAAGTCGGTTGTAGGTATTAAAACACTGATTACAAGTTAGTTTAGGTAGGTACATTTATTTCGGCCGTTGTTTGGCTGTTAAAATTTTAATCTGATTTCGCTTTATACTATCCGGAAGTAAGTAATAATAAGTCTCGTTGGTCTCGTGGTCTCTAGCGTTACTGCTGAGCACTAGGTCCCGGGTTTAGTTACCGTCTGGTTTTCTGCCCGGTTCATAGCAATAGCCTCGCTCCCTTATAATGGGATATGAGCATAAAGACTCTTAAATACTGGCGCGACTTGTAGCGCGACGCGAATTTAACAAAACAATTTCTGAGAAAACTTCACAGCGAACAATGCGTTATATACTGGCGCGACAAATTGCGCCAGTATGTAAGAGCCTTAACTGGCGAAATGTGGGTGGCCTAACCCTTGAGGAACTACACGCATGATGTTATGTTGGAGATAAAATGGTCAGTAATATTAAAAGATGATCATAGAACAGCAGATTCAGTGTGTCATGTGTCATAAGATGACGATTCCTTAGTACAATTACAACAATAAAACGCATTTTTGTTTTTTTTATTTTAATCCGATTTCTTTTAATATTTTCAGGCAGTAAGTTTAAATGAGTAATTTAATAAGTTAAAAAAGTTACCTACTAAAATAAATAAAAAGAAATTAGTGTTACATAATTAAAACACTGCTAAAAAAAGAATAGGTACATGCTCTTATTACGGCCGCAATTTGTTTTGTTAATTTGTTTTAATTGATTTCCCTGTATATTTCCTGGAATTATGTAGCAATAAGTCTCTTTGGTCTAGTGGTTGAAAGTGCTACTTCTGAGCGGAGGTCCCGGGTTCAATTGCCGGGTCGGGCATAGTGTTATTCGGTTTTTCCATCTGGAATTTCTCAGTAACAGTCTGACGTCTGGATTTCTGGCCGGTTGATGGCAATAGGCTCGCCCCCCCCATATATGGGACTTGTACATAACTGGCGACATGTAGGTATGCTTTAGCCTAAACCTTCTGGGAATACACGCATGATATTATGTTATGGTAAATACCAATAAGTAACTAAGTATGTTTGACAATAGACAATACTATTGAAGGATGCTCATTAAAAACGTCAGAAATTTGAAAAGTCTGACCACCAGTCTTACTAAGGGTTTTCTCGTTGCCCAGTTACTGGGTTGTGGAGTTCAGATAGGTAGTCGTTTCATGTAAAATACTGGTATTCAGATGTATCCGGTTCGACTGGAAGCCGACCCGAACATAGTTGGGAAAAGGCTAGGCACTAGGCAGATTGGTTGAAATAACAAAAGTTACTAATTAAGTGCAAGATAAAATGGCAGTAATATTGAAAGAAGATCATAAATATACTGTGTCGTCTGTACGACACATAACGTGATGAATTCTTTTTTCATTGGCAATGATAAAATATATTTTTGTATGTTAAATGTTAATCCAATTTCTCTTAATATTTTCAGGAAGTAAGTAAAAATGAGTTATTTAATAAGTTGAAAAGGATACACAATAAAATTAATAAAAATAAAAAAACAGTATTATTAAAACACTGCTAACAAATTTAAAAATAACGGCCTAATTAAGTGTACTTAACACTTATTTAGGCCGTTATTTTTAAATTTTAATGTTATTTCGCTTTATTTTTTCAGGAAGTAAGTAACAATAAGTTTCGTTGGTCTAGTGGTCGCAAGCGCTACTGCTGAGTATGAGGTCCCGGGTTCAATTCCCGGGTCGGGCAAAGTGTTATTGAGTTTTTCCATAGTATGGAATTTCTTAATAGCAGTCTAGAGTCTGGATTTCAGCCCGATCGATGGCAATAGGAGAAAATTTGGTGAAATGTGTACTATAGCCTAACGATTTGAAAAATACACCCATGATGTTATGTTAAGTACGAAAAAGTAACTAAATAGAAGTGAGAATAATAGGTGATAATATTTAAAGATGATCATAAAATGGCACGCACGCAATGGTAAGCAGTTGGTACCGGCTGACATTCATAGATCTTTGCCAGTCGAGTCGTTACGGGTTGTCAGAAGTCCAGAAGTCTCAACCAGTCTTCGCAAGGGGTATGGTGCCGTGTTGCCCAGTTCCTTAGTTGTGGAAAGCAGCTATACAGTCGCTCTATGTAAATAAAATGTAATACTGGTATTTATATGTATCCGGTTAGACTGGAAGCTGACCCCAACATAGTTGTGAAAAAGGTAGTTTGATTTAAATAACAAAAGTTACTAATTAAGTGCATGATACAATGGGCAGTAATATTGAAAGGTTATCATAAAATAGTAAATACAGTATGTCATAATTACGTCGTATGATGACGGTTTATTTTTACTTGGACAATATTAAAATGCATTTTCTGTGTTTATGATAATCCGATTTTCTCAATATTTTCAGGAAGTAAGTAACAATAATTATGTAATTTGATAAGTTAAAAAGGATACCCACATAAATAAATAAAAAAGAAGTCGGGGTTTAGATATTTAAAGTAAACATTGATTACAAGTGCATTTATTTCGGCCGTTATTTCGGGTTGTTAAAATTTTAATCTGATTTCGCTTTATATTATCCGGAAGTAAGTAATAATAAGTCTCGTTGGTCTCGTGGTCTCTAGCGTTACTGCTGAGCACTAGGTCCCGGGTTTAGTTACCGTCTGGATTTCTGCCCGGTTGATAGCAATAGGCTCGCTCCCTTATAATGGGACTTGAGCTTATCTGGCGAAATGTGGGTGGCCTAACCCTTGGGGAAATACACGCATGATGTTATGTTGGAGATAAAATGCCAGTAATATTAAAAGATGATCATAAAACAGCAGATGCAGTATGTCATTTGTCATTAGATGACGGTTCGTTACATTTACAACAATAAAATGCATTTTCGTTTTTTAAATTTTAATCCGATTTCATTAAATATTTTCAGGCAGTAAGTAAAAATTAGTAATTTGATAAGTAAAAGAGTTACCCACTAAATTAAATAAAAATAAATTGGTGTTACATCATTAAAACACTGCTAACAAAAATTAGGTACATACACTTATTTGGGCCGTATTTGAGGAGCTCGTGGCTAAATATTAACGGCCGCACGGATCGATCCATCAGGTTAAGCTACGCTTGCCGGGGTTGGTCCGTAGATGGGTGACCATCTTTACATATCGAAACTCCTCCGTGCCTCGGAAAGCACGTTAAGCCGTTGATCCCGGCTGTCATTCGTGGATCTTTGACAGACATTACGGGTCGTCAGAAGCCCAAAAGTCTGACAACCAGTCTTACCAAGGGGTATCGAATTACCCAGTTACTGGGTTGTGGAGGTCAGATGAACAGTCGCTCCATGTAAAATACTGGTATTCAGCTGCATTCGGTTAGACTGGAAGCCAACCCCAACATACTTGGGAAAAGGCTAGGCAGATGACATACAGTTATTTCGGCCACAATTTATTTTGTTAATTTTTTTAACTGATTTCCCTGTACATTTCCTGGAATTATGTAGGAATAAGTCTCGTTGGTCTAGTGGTTGCAAGCGCTACTTCTGAGCAGAGGTCCCGGGTTCAATTGCCGGGTCGGGCAAAGTCTTATTCGGTTTTTCATTCTGGCATTTCTCAGTAACAGTCTGAAGACTGGATTTCTGCCCGGTTGATGGCGATAGGCTCGCCCCCTCATTTATGAGACTTGAGCATAACTGGCGAAATGTAGGTGTACTTTAGCCTAACCCTTCGGGGAAAACACGCATGATATAATGTTATGGTAAATACCAATAAATAACGAAATAGGTTTGGGGTTTCGTGTTGCCCAGTCACTCGGTTGTGGAGGTCAGATAAGCAGTCGCTACATGTAAAATACTGGTATTCAGCTGCATCCGGTTAGACTGGAAGCCGACTCCGACATAGTTGGGAAAGGCTCAGGCAGATTGATTGAAATAAGAAAAGTTACTAATTAAGTGCGAGATACAATGGGCAGTATTATTGAAACATAGTCATAAAATGGCAGATACAGTATGTCATCTGTATGACATTATTACATTATTGACAATAATAAAAAACATTTTCGTTTTTTAAATTATAATCCGATTTCTCTTAATATTTTCAGAAAGTAAGTAAAAATGAGTTATTGAATAAGTTGAGCAGGATACCCACTAAAATTAATTTAAAAAAAACTTTTTACAAAAAAAAAACCGACTTCCAAAAAAACACAAAAAAGTTTTTTTTTTTTTGTATTTTTCCCATATATATATATTTATATCCATATATATTTATATGGGACCACCTCGAAAGCATGACCTACCAAACAAAAAAAGATTCATCAAAATCGATTCATAAGTGGCGGAGAAATCGCGTAACAAACATACAAAAAAAAAAAAAAAAACATACAGTCGAATTGAGAACCTCCTCCTTTTTGAAGAAGTCGGTTAAAAATAAGTCAGTATTATTAAAACACTGCTAACAAATCTAAGTCCACTTATTTAGGCCGTTATTTTAAATTTTAATGTTATTTCGCTTTATTTTTCAGAAAGTAAGTAACAATAAGTGAATAAGTAATAATAATAAGTTTCGTTGGTCCAGTGGTCGCAAGCGCTACTGCTGAGTATGAGGTCCCGGGTTCAATGCCCGGGTCGGGCAAAGTGTTATTGAGTTTTTCCATACTATGGAATTTCTAAGTAGCAGTCAGGAGTCTGGATTTCAGCCCGATTGACTGACCGATCGGTTGTTCCCTTTTACATGGGACTGGAGAAAATTTGGTGAAATGTGTACTATAGCCTAACGATTCGAAAAATACACACAAGATGTTATGTTGTACCAAAAAGTAACTAAATAGGTGTGAGACTACGCAATAATATTGAAGGATGATCATAAAATGGCACGATAAGCAGTTGGTTGGTTTTAGATATTAAAACATTGATTACAAGTGTAGGTAGGTACATTTATTTCGGCCGTTATTTTGGAATCTGATTTCGCTTTATATTATCCGGAAGTAAGTAATAATAAGTCTCGTTGGTCTCGTGGTTTCTAGCGTTACTGCTGAGCACTATGTCCCGGATTTATTTACCGTCTGGATTTCTGCCTGGTTGATAGCAATAGGCTCACTCCTTTGTGACTTGACTTGAGCTTAACTGGCGAAATGTGGGTGGCCTAACCCTTGAGGAACTACACGCATGATGTTATGTTGGAGATAAAATGGCCAGACATATTAATAGATGATAATAAACCAGCAAATACAGTATGTCATGTGTCATAAAATGACGGTTCCTTATTACATTTACAAAAAATATTGTTTATTGGAAAATTCATTTTCGTTTTTTAAATTTTAATCTGTTTTTTTTTAATTTTCAGGCTGTAAGTATAAATGAGTTTTAATAATGAGTAATTTAATAAATTAAAAAAGTTACGCACTAAAATAAATAAAAAGAAATTGGTTTTACATTTCTTGTTCATTCGCAGGAACACTCGGTTTTTAGTCTCCTCTTCAACATCTTACACAACCCGTTTTATCCGTCCTACCTGCGTGAGCGTTTTTCTTATGCTCGTCCTAGTGACGCACCATGTAGATCACACTTTAGATCCCTCCCTAAATCCCATCCTCATAAAACTTGCTATTATTCTTATTCCTTCTCTGTCCATGCTGTAAGATTGTGGAAGTCACTTCCACCTAGCATTCGTGATTTGAAAACTGTTTCTCTTTAATTTTCTTGTAAAATAGCATTATCTTTCCTCTCAATTATGAGTTTATTATTATATGTATAGCTAAAGCTTAAATATATAAACATAAATACAGTATAGGTACCTACCTGTAGTGTATTTATGTTTATATATTAAAGCTTTATGTGTTTATTTAAGTATTATGTTAATTTTCTTGCGTATATGTACTCGCCGCGCGGTAAACTCTGCATGCGATGCAGGATTTATGTAAGTTCAGGTCTCTGCGTAGATACGTAGTTCACATGTGGCGATGCAGATGCCGCCACACACTGCTTACAAATCTAATTAGGTACACTTATGTCAGCCGTCATTTTGGGTGTATAAATTTTTAATCTGATTACGCTTTATATTTTCAGAAAGTAAGTACTAATAAGTCTCGTAGGTCTAGTAGTCACAAGCGCTACTGCTGAGCATGAGGTTCAATTCCCGGTTCGGGCAAAGTGTTATTGGGGTTTTCCATCTGCAATTTGTCAATAGTAGTCTGGAGTTTGGATTTCTGCCCTGCTGGCGAAATATGGGTGTACTAGCCTAACCCTTCGGGGAATACACGCATGATTTTATGTAATGTTAACGACAAAAGTTGTGAGAATAGGCGATTACATGGAAGGATGATCATAAAATGACATTCATAGATCTTTGCCAGTCGTTACTAGTCTTACCAAGGAGTATCGTGTTATCCATTAACTGGTTTATGGAGTTAAGATAGGCAGTCGCTCCATGTAAAATACTGGTATTCAACTGCATCTAGACTAGACTAGAGGCCGACCCCAACATAATAATGTATATTGTATCGTTGGGAATAGGCTAAGCAGTTCATTGAAATAACAAATTAGGTAAGTGCGAGATAAAATGGGCAGTAATATTGAGATGATTATAGAACCGCAAATTCAGTATTTCATGTATAATATAATGATAACGGTCTATTAATACATGGACACTAATAAAATGCATTTTCGTTTTTCCAATGTTAATCCGATATCTCTTGTTACTTTCAGGACGTAAGTAAAAATGAGTAATTTAATAAGTTAAAAAGGATATCCACTAAAATAAATAAAAAAAAGTCGGTGTTAGATAGTAAAACAGTGTTTAAGCCGTTCGGTCCCGGCTGTCATTCATAGATCTTTGCCAGTCGTAACGGTAGTCAGAAGTTCAAAAGTCTGACAACCAGTCTTACCAAGGGGGGGGGGGGGGGGTATCGTGTTACCCAATAACTGGGCTGTGGAGGTCAGATACGTTTATATACCAGAAATACATTGTATAGGTGCAGGTGACAACTTAAGTATCATTGTGTTCTGCCTGCAAGCAAGCGTGTACATTTTTATAAAGTTTAAGTAGTTTTTTAAGTTTTGTTTTTTTACATTCTTATTTTATTACTCTTCCCGCGGATCTCCGTGCGGTACGGACGTGTTTTAAGGTAGCAGCGTAATAAGTAGCTTTTGTTGACAATGTACGGTATACATTGTCAACAAAAGTTACTAATTAATGCGAGATAAAATGGGCAGTAATATTTAAACATGATCATAAAATCGCTGATACAGTATGTCAAGTATCATAGGATGACGGTTTCTTTTTACATTGACAACAATAAAACACATTTTGGTTTTTGAAATGTTAATCCGATTTATCTTAATATTTTCAGGCTGTAAGTAATTTAATAAGTTCAAAACCGCCAAGTGCGTGTCGGTCTACGCAACATGAAGGGTTCCATAGTTGTAAAAATAAAACTACAACTTTTTTTTTCCTTGACATTTTAGTCTGATTATGTAAAAATCTGACTGCAAACAGACGATTATAAGAGAAGAACCCTTCGGGGATTACATGCATAATGTTATGTTATGTTAAGGACAATAGTTTAATCAGTAATTCAATAGGTGTGAGAATAGGCAATAAGATTGAAGGATGATCATGAAATGACACGATATGCAATTCGTCCCGGCTGTCATTCATAGATCTTTGCCAGTCGTAACGGTAGTCAGAAGTCCAAAAGTCTGGCATCCAGTCTTACCAAGTGGTATCATGTTACCCAGTAACTGCATTGTCGAGGTCAGAAAGGCAGTTACTCCATGTAAAATACTGGTATTCAGCTGCATACGGATAGACTGGAAGCAGACCCCAACGTAGTTGGGAAAAGGCTAGGCCGATGATTGAAACAACAAGTCACTAATTACGTGCGAAATAAAAGTGGGCAGTAATATTTAAAACATGATCATAAAATGGCAGATACAGTATGTCAATACTCAATACTCAATGTTTTATTGCATTCCATATGTAACATAGATGGTATAACAAGAAGAGATCAATAAAAGATCAATATGGACCCTGTCGGGCACAGCAAAATTAGGAGAGAGGAAGAGGGCTAAGCAGAAATGTAATAATAGTATAAATTATTAGATGTGTTTAATATATTATTAGGTTAGTGTAAATAGGTATAGTATATTAGTTATTTTTATTTTATGTATTGAATGAGAACAATCTAGGTAATTATTTTGAAATTATTAAGTAGAAGTATTTTCATTATTATTAAATTATGTCGATATATAAGTATTCATGTTTTCATATTTATATTTGATTTTCTATATTCTATATTATATATATTTCGTAATATTTGGCTTTGTCATATGTCATAAGATGACGGTTTCTTATTACATTGACAATAATAAATTGCATTTTCATTTTTCAAATGTTAATCCGATATCTCTTGATATTTTCAGGCTGTAAGTAAAAATTATATTAAACAAGTAATAGTTAATACGTTCAAAATCGGCCAAGTGCGTGCCGCACCACGCACAATGAAGGGTTCCGTAGTTGGGATGAATTTATCCCAAGAACAAACTTAACATTGTAGTGGGAAAACTCAATTAAAAGAATGTTAAAATTGTAGTTCCCTACTTAGCTGTGATAGCTTTCCTTTTAACTTCATTATATAAACTACTGCCGTGAATTTTTTCACATAGGTATCCAAAAATAAGTATTTCGTTGGAGGGGGGAGACACTGTACTCTTATAAAAATTATTACTTTAAAGCTTCGCACTTCGCAAACCTGAATCCAAAAATAGGTAATTTCCTAGAACCACAGATTCGAAGACATGCGACGTCCGCCAACCCGGACTGGTTCCGCATGGTGGATTAGTTATGGCCCACTCCCTCTCACAGAGAGGAGGCCTGTTTCTAAAAAAATATAATGATATGTTATGTTAATGACAAATAAGTAATTAAATAGGTGTGAGAATATGCAATAATATTGAAGGATGATCATATAATGACGCGTTATGCAGTCGATCCCGGCTGTCATTCATAGATCTTTGCCAATCGTAACGGTAGTCAGAAGTTCAAGTCTGACAACCAGTCTTACCAAGGGGTATCGTGTACCAATAACTGGGCTGTGGAAGTCAGATATCAAATCAGAGAAAACGTTTATATACCAGAAATACATTGTATAGGTGCAGGTGACAACTTAAGTACCACTGTGTTCTGCCTGCAAGCAAGCGTGTACATTTTTATAAAGTTTAATTAGTTTTGTAAGTTTTGTTTTTTCACATTCTTATTTTATTACCCTTCCCACGGATCACCGTGCGGTACAGATGTGTTTTGAGGTAGCATACCGTACATTGTCAACAAAAGTTACTAATGAAGTGCGAAATAAAATTGGCAGTAATATTTAACCATGATCATAAAATCGCAGATACAGTATGTCAGGTATCATAGGATGACGGTTTCTTATTACGTTGACAACAATTGAATAGAATAGGATTATCTAGTATCATGACTCAAAAATGGTTAGTAAGACTTACAACTATGTTAGTAAGAACTCACAAAACAAAAACAAACAAATAGGATCCCCGTTGTGGCAACCCATGTGAGATGGCACAACAGTGACCCACGAAAACGCAGTCTTGGCTAATGGAAATCATGCTTAGTATACTGATGGAGCTGCTCCACACCCTGCGCACTATGGAAGCGCACCTTTTGCGCATGGTTGCGTAGAAACAATCTACATGCACATCCGCAAACATCCCCGATGCACTACAGAAGCGGGGCAGCCCCACCACATCCTAAACGCGTTATTGTACTGAACGTGGAGATATTTGCGTATATCTAGCCCACAGGCTGCTCGTGTAAATAGACGTACAGTAGGTTCGAAAGAGCGTTATCTTTACCGTAAGTGAGCATCGCGCAAACCTGCGAGCCAGCATGTTCGCTCTAACCGACAACGCTCTCCGCTGCCGTTCAATGTCGTCATCGTCTTTGAGATTGGGGATTAATATATGACCTCGATACTTAAACTTATGGACCCTTTTTAAAGGCGTGCCATAAAGTAAAACAGTTGGTACCTTATTAGGGCTCCTACCCCCAGCCTCAAACACCATGATCTCCGACTTCTTGATGTTAAATGGCAGGCCATGTAACCTAGCATTCGCCTCACACTGGGCAACCAGTTTTCTCAAACCACAGATTGACGCACAATAAAACATATTTCCGTTTTTTAAATGTTAATCCGATTTCTTTCAATATTTTCAGGAAGTAAGTAAAAATGAGTAATTTAATACGTTCAAAACCGCTAAGTGCGTGTCGGGTCACGCACATTGAAGGGTTCCTTATTTGGGCTGAATTTATCCCAAGAACAAACTCAACATAGTAGTTGGAAAACTCAAAAGAATGTTAAAATTGTAGTTCCAACTGCAAATGTAAGTTTGTCGATTATTACTCGGTAACTTGTGGAGCGCTGACCTGTGAGTTTTCCTTTTAATTTAGTTATACAGTATGTTATCTAACGAAGGGCGTTCCCGTTAACCTGCAGTAGTATAGCGTCTATATACAAAAAATATATATATTTTATAGGCTGATTATGTAAAAATCGAACCGCAAAAAGACATAATTTAAAAGAGAATAACCCTTCGGGGATTACACGCTTAATGTAATTTGTAGACAACTATTATGTTATTCAATAGGTGTGAGAATAGGCAATAAGATTGAATTACGATCATCAAATGGCACGATAAGCAATTCGTCCCGACTGTCATTCATAGATCTTTGCCAGTCGTTGCAGGTAGTCAGAAGTCCAAAAGTCTGACAACCAGTCTTAGCTGGGTATCATGTTACCCAGTAACTGGATTGTGGACGTCAGAAAGGCAGTTGCTCCATGTAAAATACTGGTATTCAGCTGCATACGGATAGACTGGAAGCAGACCCCAACGTAGTCGGGAAAAGGCTTGGCAGATGATTGAAACAACTAGTTACTAAAGATGTGCGAAATAAAAATGGGCAGTAATATTTAAACATGATCATAAAATGGCAGATACTGTATGTCATGTGTCATAAGATAATGGTTTCATACTACATTGACAATAATAAAATGCATTTTCATTTTTCAAAAATGTTAATCCGGTATCTCTTAATATTTTCAGGAAGTAAGTAAAAATTATATTAAATAAGTAATATTTAATACGTTCAAAACCGGCCAAGTGCGTGTGCGGACCACGCACAATGAAGGGTTCCGGAGTTGGGATGGATTTACCAAGAATTATTATTTTTTTCCCAAGAATTAACTTAACATTGTAGGTTAGAAAACTCAATTAAAAGAATGTTACAATTGTAGTTGCAACGGGTTCAATGGTTGGGAGAATAGACAATAAGATTGAAGGATGATAAATAGTGGCTCCATGTAAAATACTGGTATTCAGCTGCATCCGGATAGACTGAAAGCAGACCCCAACATAGTTGGGAAAAGGCTAGATGATTGACATAAAAAGTTACTAATTAAGTGCGAGATAAAATAGGTAGTGATATTGGAAGATGATCATAAAATGGCAGATAAAATGTTTCATTAGATCACCGTTTCTTATTACATTTACCGTTTCTTATTAAATGCATTTTCGTTTCTTAGATATTAATCCGATCTTTCTTAATATTTTCAGGGCGTAAGTAAAAATGAGTAATTTATTCAGTCAAAATGGAAACCCACTAAAATAAATAAAAAAGAAGTTGGTGTTAGATGATAAAACAATGCTTCTAAATCTAAGTAGGTACACTTATTTCGGGCCTTATTTGAGGTGTAAAATTTTTTATCTACACCCATGCTATAAATCCTCTATAAAAGTTTCCGAAACAGTTAGTTTATTGCGAACTTTAAAACACTGGTTGTTTTAATGTTGTCATAGTAACCATAATATCATCCAAACGGGTGTTATAATGTTGTACTAAATTTCATAATACAACTCATTTCAAAAAAAGAACATTGTCATGCAGGCGCGTTTCAATAACAAAGCACCGTAATTTAAAACAAAAAAATATCTATGTTATTCGAATTCGAAAAATTCGAATTCACGTGCGTCGTATCCCTCCATTTTTGTTGATATTAGTATTGCAAAGTACCTTTTATAGAGGATTCATATCATGGGTGTAAATAAAGTCTTGTATGTAACTGTAAATAATTAGGTATTAAAACACTCATGTGATACTATTATCAATATATTATTAACACACATTCGTGTTTTAATACCCCTTATTATATAACAGTTGCATAAATAACTATAATCTGATTTTGCTTTTTATTTTCAGAAAGTAAGTACAAATAAGTCTCTTTGCAGTAGCAAGTGCTACTGCTGAGCTTGAGGTCCCGGGTTCAATTCCCAGATAGAGCAAAGTGTTATTAGGTTTTCCATCTGGAATTTCTCAGTAGCAGTCTGGAGTCTGGATTTCTGCCCGATATAATAGATTCTGGCAATAGGCTCGCACTCTCTTACATGGGACTTGAACATAACTAGCGTAATTTAGGTGTACTGCCTAACTCTTTGGTACCAACAACTAAATAGGTGTGAGATTATGGATGATCATAAAATGGCGCCTTAAGTCGATGGTCCCGCCTGGCTGTCATTTCTGGATCTTTGCTAGTCGGTACAGAAGTTCAAAGTCAAAGTCAAATAATTTATTTCAATTACCTATTAATTTTATAAGGCACTTTTGAACGTCTTTACATAAAAAATATAATTGATTCTGAAGAAGAATGGGGAAGAAACTCCACCGTTACTCTTTTAAAATATTTTACAATAAATTATTGTATACAATTATATTATTATAATTATAGTAAGTGAAAACGATGCACCTAGAATGAGATTACTATACCACAATAGGTAAAAAGAATTAGAAATAACAAATAAATTAATATGCGATAGATTATACATGGTGCAGCTCACGTATTTACAAACATTGTAAAAGTATACGATATTCCTAAAATTTTTAACTAGTACCTAATACTAAAAAGTGTGCGTTAAAAAGTCTGACAACCAGTCTTGCCATGGGGTATCGTGTTACCCAGTAACTGGGTTGGGGCAGTAAGTAATTGAATAAGTTACAATGATGTTGATAGATAATCATCTTTATAATCTATCTATCCACACTAGAACAAAGTGGCATTTCGTGTCTATCGTGCCGCTTGGATCTTCTAAACTACCCAATGGGATTTGATGCGGTTTTTATATAATAACATAATTAAGAGCATGTATTGTGGAAGTTTTATGTGTAATATACAATATTGGCTAATATATTTGGCTTAGATGTAGCACATAATCCCTATGTTCTGATATGTTGCCCCCGTGCGAAGCCAGGTCGGGTCGCGTTGGGTCTGTTAAAATATGTTTTTTTTATTTGAATATTAGTGCGTATTTATTTACTAGATTGTTATTTAAGTATTCATTTATAATATACTTACGTAGGTTATTTAAAAAAACATATTTCGTAATTTTATATTTTGATTTCGCAAACTAAATTGTTCTATTTATTTTTGTTTACCTATTAATTATCTAAGAATTATCAAAGAACATTTTTGAGGAATCAAAGTACAATAATAATGTATGTTTTTTTTTCGATGTAAAATATTAATCTGTTTTTATTACTTATTATTTTCAGGAAGTAAGTACCATAAAAGCTATAAACCCAAAGCCGGCTGTCATTCGTGGATCTTTGGCAGTTGCTACGGGTCGTGAGAAGCCGGAAAGTCTGACAACCAGTCTTACCAAGGGGTATCGTATTCCCCAGTTACTGGATTGTAGAGGTCAGATAGGCAGTCGCTCTATGTAAAATACTGGTATTCAGCTGCTGAAATCGACCCCCCAGGGCCGCAAGGGAAAAATCCATCTGCATCACTTTCGTATCGGTATTAACGGCGGACTGCACTGCACTTTTTTGTATCGGAGTGCGATGCGATGCAACACGATGCGGCTGTTATTATGTGCTTAACTAAACATCAATAGGTATGTTATCTTTCATTGAAGGAAGGCTTTAGTCTAATTATGGACAACTGGCATAATTGCGAAAGAAAACTGAATAAATAATCGTCACCTTTCTAAATTGGTCCAGTAGTTTTATTTGTTTATTTTACAACTACAACAGCTTTGTTTGTGAAATGTAACCCACATCTATTTAAAAAATTATCAGAAGTCAGGAAAAATCCAATACGGACTCAATACATCAATCAACTATGTAAAGTCAAGTAAAATGTAAAACCGCGCTAATGCAAAAAAGTTTTTTTGGTATTGCCCACGTATTGCCCCACTCATATATAATAGAGTACCTAATATTATAAAAAATATGACTACAGTAAAGTTTAAAAGGGCACTAAACGAAATTTTAATTATGAAGACTTATTACACGATTGACGATTTTCTTAATGATGATTTAATAACTGATTGACATAATGTTACTTACATCTTTGTTTCCGTTTGACATTATGTAATTTTATTATTTATATATTGTTTATTTTTATTTTTTATTATTGCTGTGACCATACTGACATTTTTAATACATTCAAACTCATTTTATATTTTTTTAATTCCAATTGTCTGCCACTAAAATTTTTTATTTTTTATTTGTTTAAATTTTAATTCATTTAATTGTATACTAGTTGTGCCGCGCGGTTTCACCCGCGTAGGTCTCGATCCCGTGGAAATATAGGGATAAAACGTATCCTATGTCCAATTCTACCCGTGTGCCCATCCTCTCCTCTCTAGAGTACGGAAAGTCGCGGCGGCGCCGGCGTCGAACGGTTCGCGTTTTGCATTTACGATAACTTCTAAATTATCAGTGTTATTTATAAAAATCTCGCTAATCACTACGCGTTAGCTCTTAATCAATGATTAACTTTTCTTCATTTATAAACGCTAGTTAGCAAGTGATTAGTTGAGAAACGAAATAGAGGTAACATTATGCGTTCAGCACAGATGATAATCAAAATAGTCGACTATAAAACAGATTTTTAAGAAAAAACGTTGTCAATACCACCCTTTTTGTATCTGTCGTGACTTTGACGGACAAAAGGCAACAATTTCATCGGAAAATTAGAATTTGAATAAAATCTTATATTAAAGTATAATTAATTGTGTTTGCGATGGTATATCAATGAACATAATAAGCGTCAATAAATTGGAGTTATCTGGAAAAGGTATTTATCTCTGAATTTATATCTACTTATCTAAAACAATGTAATCTGACCAAATGAATGTGAAAGCAGTAGCTATGTATTTTCATGCTACAAACTAAGCCTGTTAAAACGAATATACTATTTTATAAATGTATGCAGATACTTGTGTTTATATTACTTCCTATTGCTTTTGCACCAGGGTTTCAGTATCTTTTATTAACAGTTCATGTTATTCATTCATTAGTTCATTTACAGGTACAAGTTTCACTGCTGCTATGAAAGCCACTAGCACCTAGCACAAATACTATTCAACCTCGTAAAGATAAGGGAGGAGACCATGCTACGTGAAAAAGATGAGGAATACGAGTGGCATGAGAAAAGAAGGGCAAACATGTCTTTGGAGGAAGAATTTTGGAAATCAATAATAATTTAATTATAACAAAAAAATTGCTTCTTTATGTATCAAAATAAATTATTTTCTATAAAATGTCTCTTGATAATTGTGTGACTGCCACAACATAGCTTTTCTTTAGTTCTGGGCCTTAGAGCTGGCTCAATAGGATGAGGGGCACATGGGATAACATATTGGATAATAACTTCCGATGAGCTTCCTCACGAACTCGATTCTCTTCAAATCTCCTAAACACCTACTGAGCTTCCTCATAATTGAGATTTCCACAAATCCTTGCATCATGACTGTGTAGTTCGAATGAAGAATATTATATAATAGGTAATCATCCTCGTAGTGGATTTAAATGAGTTTTGTAGGTGTAGTTCCTGGCGGGCGGCGTTTCAAAATTATGTAATCTTTCTACGTCGTTCTGAAATCCCGTAAAAGATTGTCGAAATCCATATTTACTAAGGCACAACTCTGTAATACGATCAAAATTACCTCGAAGCACACAATATACCTATGGGATCGAACAGCTGATTCAAATAAAATCCGCCATCTTGCCTCTTAGCATCCTCTTATCAGTGGTCCGGTGGTGTTTAATTTTGACATCTACTAATCAATTGCTTAGCGACCTCTTAGCGCTAAATAACGTTTATGAATACAAATTCTGCTAATCAATTGCTTAGCAATTGATTAAAATTTAACTGGTGTTTATAAATAACACTGTAAATGTCCGATTCGAATGAATTAAAAAGTATTTTACTGCTACATAAATACCCTTGATGTTAAAACTATTTATTTGAATAAGAATTAATATTATGTTGATAAAACTCCTTCGCAAATAATGCATTAATTTCGAACAAATTTTATTACCATAAAAAAAGGTTATAGTGAGTCAATCTTAAAAGATAGACATATGCTGTCGCGAACTTTTTTTTAGAACTTTTAAAGAAGATCAGTTCCATCATACATGATATTTGCGTAACTTTAACCGTTTACGCAGCGCACGCAACGGAAGCTCTCAAAAAGGAATTATTTTTTCCGTTTTTACAACATTTTTCATTTATGCTCCGCTCCTTTTGGTCGTAGCGTGATGTTATATAGCCTATAACTTTCCTCGATAAATGGACTATGTAACATGGATAATTTTTCAATTCCAACCAGCAGTTCCTGAGATTAGCGCGTTCAAACAAACAAACTCTTCAGCTTTATAATATTAGTATAGATTTTAAATAAAATACACAATCTAATTCTAACATTATGTACAAAGAGCTCATAGGGCGTCAAAAAATTCTTCCGCATAGCTTTCAGTGGGAAAAGTGCCCAAAAGGCTGGCAGCATTGCTGGTTCTTTGACCTAGAAATTGGACAGCCCTCTGGTCACGTGAACAGTCGACCAACCGCCGGGTGATGTCCCGAAATACTCGATTAGCACTCGGCCCTAGTGTTTCAATCTCAAACGGCTCAAAAATATAGCTATCAATAAGGTTGTTATATTCGTGCCGTTTGAGGTTTTCTGTACCTGCACCAGCCGCCCCAGCACAGCCCGCCGTGCTAGGAAGATAGGATGGCGCGAGGGTTTACACAGGTTGCATCCCACACCAAAGGCCCACCCAACTTCCAAGGCATTATGGTCATTCTGTCTGGTCTCTTCCCATCGTCGCGTGCCAAGCCATTGGGTTATAAAACAGCTGGCACCCCGGCGGTGACAAGAGCCCGACTGATGATGTCATTAATGCTTGCGTGCCGTGCCAGCCGACCAGCGCTCTTGCTGCAGGAAAGGCCATAGTGTCCGAGGCGGTCGACTACTTCACCGCACTGACAGTGATGTGGGGCCCCACAAGGAGCGCCCAAACGCAGACAAGTAGCGAGCCGGAAAGTGGTGTCACCCAGCATCGTGCCTATTTTGTTTTACCCTTTGGGTTCGGAACCCTAAAAAAGGAAAAAAAAACACGAATTGAGGAAAAATATTATTTCCTGAATATTTCCCTGATTTCTTCGGCACAAAAATTATAGTTTATCAAATTATTGCCATATTCTATTCATCATGGCGTCGTCTTACTTGTACAATGCTTTTGTCCAGAAGTCATGTTACATTAAAACATAATAAAATCACGTAGACGTTATTTAAATAAATATGAAAGGCATGTATTTCTCTGCTATTAGATAAGACAATAAGATAGCTACGTTAAACAACTTTTTTGATTAATTATAAAGTGTTATTCATCATTTAAAGAAAAAACAACTTTTGAGGATTGTAGATTTGTAGGTACCTACTTCTGAACGAAAAATTCAAACATATTGTTTGTATTGGTATTTGACATCACATCTTTGACAGTTCTAGGTTTTAAAATAGAGATGGGTTGTAACAGGTTAAACAAGATATATGTTATCACTGTTACTTAGAATGTTACATATGGATATAATGTACATAGATATGTACATTATATGTGGTGACTTTAACATTAATATATTGAAAAAAAATAGAACTTCCCTTGAGTTTACCAACTACTTATTAAGCTATAATCTAAAATTGCAAATTGACCAGCCAACTAGGTTAAAAAGCAACACATGCATAGATAATTTTGCGCACAATTTTACGCAAAAGTGTATTCACCATGTAATTGACCTTAACATGTCAGATCACACAGCCCAAATCTTATAAATCCCCGTTCAAAAGACTTGTACAGTAAACAGTTGGAATATTACAGCGCGTGATTTGATTACAGTAACGGTAACCTTATGAAATTTAGATCATGTTTATGCCCTTTATCGTTTTGTGATGTTTATCAAGCTGATGATCCTAATGCAGCGTACGATAATTTCTTGGAAGTATTCCAGCTGACTTATGTTTCCCAATGATTAACAAAAAAAAATAGTAAAAATGGAATCCGAATTGGTTAACACCCGGTTTAAGACGCTGTAGCAAAAATAAAAGACAACTTCTTTGCCAACTACGCGCTAAACCTAATAGCAGTAACTTGTCTAAACTTACAAATTACTCACGAAGATAAAAAAAAAAAACTAACTCAAACGGCAAAAAATAACCATAAGATAATGACATCAACAAATAAATCAAAAGATACATGGGAGATCATAAATGAAAATAAATATTGCCCTCCCTATGAACATATAACAGAAATACAGAATAATGGGATAACAATAACAAACCCCACTGACATAGCGAACGCATTTAACGGTCACTTTGTGAATCAAGCAAAATTACTTTCGAAGGCCTCAAGATCTGCGAGCTATGAGACCCCGAATACATGTTGTGAATCAATGTTCTTGACCCTGAAAACACCCAATGAAGTTTATCGAATAATACAGGATCTAAAAAATAATGTTAGCGTAGGGTATGATAATATCTCAACAAGAGTATTAAAATTTGTTTCCGATGTGATATCTGGCCCCATTTGCCACATCATTAATGTTAGTATCTGCTCTGGAATTTATCCTGATAAGCTAAAACCAACTATAATTAAGCCCTTATTTAAAAAACATGACAAAACTGATATTAATAACTAAAGACCCATTGCCTTAATACCAGTAATATCAAACATATTTGAGAAGGCTATTTATCACCGTATGTATTCTTTTTTCACGAAACACAACATCTTGGTAAATGAACAGAAGGGTTAGAGAAAAAACAAATCCATAAATATGGCCATCTATGATTTTCTTAATATTATAATGACAGATATCAATGACAGAATTCCTATTAGCGCTATATTTATGGACATGTCGAAAGCATTCGATCTAGTTGGTCATAATATACTACTACAATAGAACGCAGTGTAGGGAAATTAGACGAATTTCTAAAAGGGATAAAAAAGAACTCAAATATATTTCAGGAAAGCGAAAAAATCACTTTTGGCGTACCACAGGGCAGCGTATTGGGTCCGCCGTTGTTTTTAGCTTACATAAATGACTTTCCAAAACACGTCGCTTTTCCTATGGTTCTTTTTGCTGATGACAGTACGATAATTTGTAAGAAATAACAAAAATAGAAACTATGAATGTGACAGCAAAGACGCATTGCAACAATCAATTAAATGGCTTGACCATAATAATTTAAAATTCAAATTATGCAGTTTCGACAAAGATTGACCACTCCTGACATAAATATAACTTTTGACGATAACAGAATTGAAGAAGTAGAGCACATAAAATTTCTAGGCTTGACAATTGACTCGAAACTGACATGGAAACAACATACATCAAATCTTATAACAAAATTAAGTAGGTTCGCCTTTGCTCTATATAAACTTTAAAAAATAGTTAATCAGGCAGCTGTTGTAGCTGCGTATTATGGCTATGTAGATTCCGTATTACGCTACGGAGTAATATTTTGGGCAAATTCATGCGAGAAAAACAACATTTTTAAAGCACAGAAGAGGTGCATTAGGTCGATACGTAGTCTTAAACCAACGGAAAGTTGCAAACCACATTTTAAAGCTCTGAAAACACTAACATTACATTGTCTTTACATATACGAGACCGCATTGTTCGTCAAGAAAAATAGTGAACTGTTTAAAAAAGCTTCAGAGCAACACTATAGATCGACAAGACAAGAATATCGTCACGAATTATGTCTAAGAGCCTCAAAGACCGCCCTTATGCACAAAAGCATCTTCTGCATGGCTCCGAAAATATTCAATAAAATACCAAATGACATTAAAGATTTAAATTTGACGCAATTTGAACGGAGAGTAAATACATTTTTAATTGAAAAATGCTACTACACCATTGACGAATTCCTTCTTGACAAAATGTTATAAACTAAATGATAATTATGTATTTATGCTTGATAATAAAATTCAAAACTTGACATATTATTGTGTTCTGAATATTTATTATAATAGTTTAAATATTATAAAAAATGATTGTACCTATTCTATTTATATTTTTGTTAATTTGTATGTAAAAAACTAAAACTAAAGGGACTAACTAAATAAATATAAAAACAAAGGGACCTTTAGGCGTCGAAGTATTCGTCCGCATCGCTGTCATCCGGAAACGTGCCCAGAAGACTGGCAGCATTGCCACGTTGAATGGCAATGCTAATTCTTTGGCCAAAGAACAAGCCAGCCCTCTGGTCACGTGAAGTGTCGACCAGTCGGTAGGAGATTTCCATAAAAAGGAGACGCGCACTCGAGCCCCATGACCCGAGCGTTTCGACCCCAAACGGCTCAAAACTGTAGTTGCCTATAAGGTTACAGTATTTGCGCCGCTTGAGGGTCTCAGCAGCCGCAGCAGCGGCGCCAGCACAGCCCGCCATGCTAGGAACATGGGATGGCGCAAGGGTGTCGACACAGGTTGCGTCCCACACCAGAGGCCTACCCACCTTCCAAGGCAACAACGTCATGCCATCTGGTCTCTTCCCATCGTCACGTACCAAGCCGTTTGGTTCTAATACCGCTGGTACGCCGGCGGTGACAAGGGCTCGACGAATAATATCGTTGATGCTGGCGTGCCGTGCTATGCGGCCTGCACTCCTGCAGCAGGATAGACCATGGTGTCCGAGGCTGTCGGCAGATTCGCCGCAGTGACACCGATGCGGAGCAACACAAGGTGCGCCTAAGCGGAGACATGTAGCGAGCCGAAACGATGAGTCATCCATCATAGTGCCTATGGTGGATGACGGGAGTGCCTGAAGCCACAAGCCCGACTCCCATTCTCCCACAGCCAGCAGACGGGCACGCTCAACAGTATTAGGTGACGTGTTTACCAGGTTATTCCGTATAATACTGCAGAGCGGCACGTCCCACCGTCTCTGGGAGGACGTGTTGTCGGGCAAATCCGTATTTGGACAAGCCATTTTCCAAGCGTTCAACGCATCAGCCAAACACGGTACCTCAAAATCAACCAGTGACGAAGGTAAAATGTTCCTGGTTAATTTATCGGTACTGTGGACTGAGGAGAGGAAGGCCGGTAAACTTATACTTGGAATTTTGCGAACGCCGAGACCGCCCAACCGAATGGGGAGTGTGGCTTGCTGCCACGCTCGGTCGTCCAGAGCCACATTTAGGATTGAGGTTTGTGTGTTTCTAATAATTTGGTCTACTTTTTCTAAAAGTTGTGGATGTTTCCAGAGGTATGAGGAGCGAAGGCTATACGTAAATTTTGGTCCAAAGCAACAATACCGGATGAGGGTGAAGGCCGAATGAATGTTAATTTTGAAAAGTCTTTCCGAGACATAATTGAAATTGTGTATCTTCTCCTCAATGAACGTTGAAAAGGATTCGTCGAAAATTGGGGACCCCAGGAGGTGAAGTGAGTTTCTTTCGGTAATTTTGATGTTTGGTGCTATTGTGTTAAATTTTGCGATGGTAGTCTGTCTGTCAGTGGTTTGGGGAAGGTAAATTTCACATTTTGAGAGGTTAAGGTCTAGGCCAATGGAACTGAATTTTTCTTTTAAAAAGGTTAAATCTTTTAAGACTGTCTACGTCACCTCCTAGGGTTCCGTCATCCAGATACCTTACGTTGAATTTAGAATTTAGTTGTCGAATGATTGGATTTATTGCTAAACTAAAAATGACTGGCCCAAGAGGGTCATCCTGTTGACAACCAACGGCTGATTCCAAAAGGTTGTCTTTATAAAGTAATTTAGAAGGGTGGCTGTAACATTGATAGAGAAAACTGTAGATTTTGGGTATTTCTTTTTGAACTTCTGTCAACAAGGTGTCCCTGTTTACGGAATTGAAGGCATTCTTTATGTCAACCTTGAGGATGACTTCCCCTTTATTGCTATTGAGGTAAGTGGATAGTGCATGTACCGCAGCCTCACAGCCCCCTTTGGACCCGAAGCCTAGCTGTAAGGGCTGGAATTTGCTGGCCAGTGATTCAGTATAGAAAGCACCGCAAATTTTGGCTGCGATACGCCGATAAGTGAAGCCTACGGCAATGGGACGAATGCCGCCATCCTTCTTGCGCAGGGCACATAGGTTTGCCCCATACAAGATATCAATGACGGCTTCGTTCACATTGCCGGAGAGCATCAGATTGATGAGGGCTGTCAGCTCCTTCAAAAGTGACTCACCAGCCTCCCCGGCGCCTGAACACAATAAGTCCTTCAGATGTTGAGGTGTCAGGCCGTCGAGGCTGCCAGCGGAGCCACTTCGAAAGGAGCACTTGTTGAGCTGTAATTTCAAGTGAGTTGGATTCCGGATCGGGTGGGTCAGGGAAGGAGAGGTCATAGTTTTTATGTAAATAGTTAGTAGTGTTCTGCAAATATTGTGTATAAATAACTATCCTATTATATAATATTATAAATATTTGTATGTATTTAATATTAATTTTAAATTCTTATATTTTTAAATAGTGTATAATGGGTAGTTTTTTGAGTTACCATAACCTAAATATTAAGACCTACTGTATCACCAAAAATCACACTAATAAATACTTTGAATTTGACTTTGACCGCTGTTACAAAAAAAAACCGATCCAAATATCTGTTATTGAATAACAGCCTGTTATTTTTGTACGGACGATAAATACGTATTTAAATCTCTATTGAATATCTTCTTTATCTCTTTTGGTTTCAAATCGATAGTCGTATCTATCTGTTATTTTTGTACGGACGATAAATACGTAAGTAACAGCCGCGGTAACACTCTGTGTGGGGATTGTTATAATGTATTAACAGTAACAGCCGAGATAACAGTCTTGAGGATCTGTTATTTTATGTAACAGGTACCAGGTATGTTTTATAGTTAGGAACAATTCTTATTTGTTATTTTTTAATATCTGTTACGATAAACACGCCTCAGCCCTATTTTAAAATGTAAACTAGAGATGGGTAGCACACCTTTTAAAAAATGAGGTTCGTGCGAGGCGCTCTTTTTACAAAGTGTGCTAGCACACTGTGCTACCACGAATGAGGCGTCACCGCGCGAGTCACGTGTGTGCTGTGTGGTGTATAGTGAGTAGTGAGTAGTGACGACAACGCGACACGGCACGGCACATATACGCAATTGAGTAGGAAGACGCGCGGTGAGTTCTGTCTGTGGTGTATGTTTGTGCTAGCAACAGTGAACGAAGACATCAATGATCAAAATACACAAACAGAGTGAGCGACTCGATCAACTGACTCATTTCGTTCAAAACTCACAAGTACAAAATGTTCTGTGTGTAGCTAATATGTGCCACTGTGATAAAATGAGTGCGTGACTCATTTTATCCAAGTGAGTAGCTACAACTGCGCTAGCACGTGTGCTGAGTTAACAACACTAATGTAAACGTCATCTGTCCAACCAACCTGTCATGGCTGGCTGTCGATAGTCGTATTTCTCCAGGCAAATGTCAAACATTTTCAGTTTATAATTAGTGCCTAAAAAATATCAGTTATTATGAAAAAAATATGCCTTTATTGTATTCAGGGGTTCTATAAAGGTGTGTCCTTTGTCAGTGACAACTGGGCCCGTGTCAACTCAACCCAAATAATAATACCAGATATATTACTCCCAATTACGGTGATTTGTACGTTCAGACAGAAAATAGATACCTATTTTAAAATAAGTCATTACGAATTTTATTTTGTTTTCCAAAGGTTTTGGTCTTAGATTATAAAATGTCCAGATTCCGTGTTCAATACAAAACGCAACGTTTATTGTGAAGCCAAAACTATATACGTGTGTGATTAACCACGCCCCTCGCGAGTGGGAGCGCGTGGGCCACCCTGTAACTTATAAGCGACGCGTCGGCGCGCGACCGGTTTTAAAAGACAGTCCGGTTAGTTGGTTGTCTTAGCGGCGGATCATATTGGACTTACAGAATATTTTTTTTTTTTTTTTAATACTAAAATATTATACAAAAGTATAAGTATATAGACTCGGTTTAAAAAATACATAAAAGATACCTTTATAGAAAAAATAAAATTATTCGTCGACCCGTTGTCGTTGTATACATGTCCTCGACATGGAAGTGAACATATGGACGTTTTTGGTTTTGGATTCCACCAATTTTCATTTCTAGCCCTTCTGATTATGTTAGTCCAACGGTTAGCAGCTACGGGATCGGTTGGAAATCTATGTAAGTAAAGATGATATTTTTTAGAAAAAACGGAAATCTTTAATGCATCTGTGGCAAACCAACTTATTATCTGTGGTTCCCACCGATAACCTGATAACACTGGTTGGTCTAGGATTTTATCTATGGTTCAATCTGTTTGAGAATTTGGAATCTACAAAACCTGCTAAGTTAATATCAGTACCGAATAAACTCGGTAAACGTGTAACTAACAATATTATCGTGTGTTAGCAATTACGGTTGTTCCGTGTCGCTTGGATACTGTGCTTTGTGATATTAAATACACGTCTATTACAACTGGATCGAGTTTCATTCAACGGGCGCTATAACGCGCCTAAATTGGTGACCCCGACGAAAGAAAAACAAATCAACGTAAAAAGAAGAACTAGAATCCAGTATTGTGAAACGCAACGAGCCCGCACCCATCCCGGGCAGCGGTTTTCTTCGTGAACAGATCCAAGTCGGTACCTACTCGTCGCCATTACGCGAGTTTACTTACGAAAATCGAGGAATTACTTTTCGAACATTCGTGCTATTGTAGGAACATTGACTAACGAAATAGTGTTCAGTTGTGCTTTTTTTCTGTGCCAAATTACACCGTATTTGAACTTTATTGACCTAAAACAAGAAAAATCATCTAATCCCGCGACAGCAGTGCCATTTTTTCTTCTGCGGTTTTATAAGGAAACTTCAAAGTTAGCGCGCGAAGCTTGACATTTGACAGTGTCTGTCATATGTCACCTGTCATCACGTTCTGCAAACTTCAAACGTCAACCGGCTGCGTTCCAGAGACACTCAAAACGTAAATCTGTGTTCCGTATTCCGTATTTCAATAGTGTGACACCAAAAGCCTGTAAGTTTTTTTTCTCATCTTTTTGCATGGGTGGACATTCCTACAACTTACCTCAAATCTACTAAGTCTATGCATCAAACACTACATGGTGTTTCTTTATGAACAATAAGTGTTTAGGTTTAAACTGTACGCCTCAAGAATAACAACATTTATTGTATTTCTCTTTTTTTTTTTTTTTTTGTGCATTCTACTTGTATTGATTTTGGTTATTCCGATAAAGTTATTGCTTCGGGGCACATGCATGTTAGGGTATGGTGGCCATACAAATAATTTAAAAAGAGGTTTTTGTAGAATTGTTTTTTACTGTTTACATTAAAAGTTTGTATTTTATTGCATGCATTGCGTGTGTTGCATGTATATTTTTTTTTATGTGCTCTTTATTTAAAATGTGTTTTCTCAAGATAGATATTTGACTCTTGGATTTCTCTGCTGTGCCAACATTGTATAATTTATGCTGTATTCCTCTTCATAGCATTGTGTGTTTTTTTGTGTGCAAGTTAAATATAAATTGTATAGTAACGCAATGGCAAACGAGGGCCAGGAGATTTTCCTTGATCCTAAACCTGGAACTGGTGGTGAACAGTCTGTCGACCCTCCTTCCACATCTCAACCTATATTAGTCAATAGAGTGTCCATACGCGTTCTCCCTTTCTGGCCTGATCAGCCTGGATCTGGTTTGCAAGCCTAGAAGCACAATTTCATATCAGTGGCATCACACAGGAGTTGACTAAATATTATTATGCCATAAGCCAGCTCGACACAAAATCCGCAACTGAAGTTGAGGACATCATCATTGAGCCACCTAAGGATCAACCTTACACTTTTTTAAAGAAAGCTCTCATATCTCGTTTCTCTGAGTCCTATGAAGAAAAAATTAGGAGGCTCCTTGAGAAAGAGGAGATAGGGGATAGGAAGCCCTCATCATTCTTGCTTCACCTTAGGACTCTTGCTGGTTCGTCTTTCCCAGAGCAGCTCCTCCAAACTATTTGGATGAATAGGTTGCCTAATTACATGCAAGGCATTTTAGTTGCCCAAAAGCATTCATCCCTTGAGGACTTGGGCGAGCTCGCTGATAAGCTGCAAGAAATCAGCCCGCAACCAATGAATGTCCACGCAGCAAGTAGGGCACCATCATCTAGTGATGACACCAAGGAGCAACTTAAGTTGCTCCAACAACAAGTAGCGGATCTGACACAGCTTGTGACCGGCCTCACCACAAGTAACAACAGAAGCAACCGCAGTCGTTCAGGTTCACGCTCACGCATTCCTAACGGCCAATGCTGGTACCACAGGCGATTCGCTGCGAAAGCTTCCAAGTGTATACAACCGTGCACGTGGTCTGTTTCCGTACCACAGGGAAACTCAAGCAGCAGTCAGTAGTGGCGACCACTGACTGCTCCCTAGCGAGTCGCCGTCTATTTGTTACGGATCGGTATTCGGGCCGACGATTTTTAATTGACACCGGATCCGATCTGTCATGCCTTCCTAGACGTTGCTCCCAGGGCAAAAAGCAGCCACTGCCCTACGAAGTTTTAGCCGCCAATGGCACAAAAATAAATACTTTTGGTCTGGTCGAACTAAAATTGAACTTAGGTTTAAGACGCGATTTTATATGGAAATTCATCGTCGGAGAAGTAAGAACTCCAATAATTGGTTCAGATTTCCTGGCTCATTACCACCTTTTACCAGACTGTGGCCATGGAATGTTGCGAGACGGTAAAACAGGGTTGTCCGCTGAAACCGAAATCTCGTCAATCGATCAACCCAGCATTAAGCTCATTCAATCTCCTGATTCACCATACTCGCACATTTTGACCCGAGCATTTCACGTCCTCCTGGCGCGCCCAAAGTGGTGAAGCACACTACGGTGCACTTTATCAAAACTACCGATGGCCCACCCGTGACAGCGCGACC
Source organism: Lithophane ornitopus (assembly GCA_948473465.1). NCBI lineage: Eukaryota > Metazoa > Arthropoda > Insecta > Lepidoptera > Noctuidae > Lithophane > Lithophane ornitopus. The sequence goes on along the minus strand of OX419642.1, from coordinate 9,636,017 downwards.
ACGTCGCCTTGCCCCACTTAAACTTCGAGCTGCTCAGAAAGAATTCGAGGAAATGATTCGCGTAGGCACCGCTCGACCCTCCAGCAGCTCATGGTCGTCCCCACTACACCTCGCGCTTAAAAAAGACGAGACTTATCGTCCGTGTGGTGACTACCGCGCATTGAATGCCCGCACAATTCCGGACTGCTACCCTGTCCGCCATATAGGGGATTTCGGGCACAACTTGTCCGGATGCTCAGTTTTCAGTACCCTAGACTTAGTTAAAGCATATCAGCAAATTCCAGTACATTCGGATGACATTTGTAAAACAGCCATAATCACACCTTTTGGACTCTTTGATTCCCCTACATGACCTTTGGCCTTAGAAACGCCAGACAGACATTTCAAAGGTTCATAGACGAAGTTGTGCGGGGATTTAATTTCTGTTTCGTATACGTCGATGACATCCTCGTGTACTCGAGAGACCCCCAGCAACATGCTGAACACCTAAGGCTCTTGTTTAACCGACTACACCAGTATAGAGTGGTCATCAATCCGGCGAAGTGTGTACTTGGGGCAGCCGAGGTAACGTTTTTGGGTTACCGTATTAATGCTGCAGGCACTTTCCCTCCCGAAGACCGTATCCGTGATTTAGTGGATTTCCCTCTCCCTAAGACCGTGCAAGGCGTGCGGAGGTTCTTGGGCATGGTTAACTATTACCGCAGATTTTTGTCCGGCGCCGCCAAGTATCAGGCCCCCTTAATCGACGCAGTCGCTGCAACTAACAGCAAAAGCGCAAAACCATTTCCATGGACGCCCGAGCTCGAACAATGCTTTGATAACTGCAAGAAAAGCCTAGCTAATGTTACCGCATTGTCGCACCCAAATTGTGAGGCCCCTTGACTGACGACCGACCAGGGTCGTCAGTTTGAATCCGCCTTGTTTCGGCGACTTATGAACGTGTGCGCAACAAAACGGATTCGCACAACCAGTTACCACCCGTGCGCAAATGGCATGGTAGAACGCATGCACCGCCAACTAAAAGTTTCTTTAATGTGCCATCCCCAAACCTGGAGTAAAGCACTTCCACTGGTACTCCTTGGCATGAGGACTGCCCTCAAAGAGGAGTTGAATACCTCGTCCGCTGAGCTAGTCTATGGAGAACCTCTCCGTCTTCCCGGAGAACCAATTTTGCCAGCGGAAGAACCCAAAAGCCCAAACGACATCACAGATTTCGTCACGGAGTTGAGGAGCCGGATGGAAATCTTACGTCCAATACCAGCCTCACGACACGCTCGACCGTCAACCTTCGTGTTCAAAGATTTGGCGACGTCGACCCATGTTTTACTGCGCGACGACACTGTTCGACGGCCTCTGCAACCACCTTACACTGGCCCATACCGCATCCTGAGGAGAAGGGATAAAACCCTTACCTTGGATATTAAGGGACGAGAGGCTACGGTCAGCATAGACCGCGTCAAGCCAGCATACCTGGACTCTGAACTGGTTTCTTCACCACCTGTATCAGTTCCTGTGCCAGTTTCTGCTTCCACACACCCAACTCCCTCAACGCCAACAACTACTCCATCACCTTCAGGCACTGTCACCACCAGAACTGGCAGACGGGTTAAATTTAGGGACATCCTAGATTTATAGTTTTCTTTCTTGTATTGTTTAATTTTTTCTGTGTGTATGTATACCTTGTATTTCTCCGTGGGGGGGTGGTGTGGCGAACCAACTTATTATCTGTGGTTCCCACCGAGATAACCTGACAACACTGGTTGGTCTAGGATTTTATCTATGGTTCAATCTGTTTGAGAATTTGGAATCTACAAAACCTGCTAAGTTAATATCAGTACCGAATAAACTCGGTAAACGTGTAACTAACAATATTATCGTGTGTTAGCAATTACGGTTGTTCCGTGTCGCTTGGATACTGTGCTTTGTGTTATTAAATACACGTCTATTACAACTGGATCGAGTTTCATTCAACGGGCGCTATAACGCGCCTAAACATCTTATCTCCGTATCCTGACATAAATACGAGCCATATCACAAAAAAATATGTACATTTCGAATTATAAAATCCGCATCGAAATCGTTTCAGCGCTCAGTGCTGTGAGGTTGAAAAAACACTCACAAAAACAATCACCGTCCATGTTAATAAAACTCCTTTATCATCCCTCGTGATGAGTTGAAATTATGGGTAAATAGATTTCATGCCCTTGGCAACACTTAAGTTATTCCGTCACATTTAATTTTTCGTTTGACATTTTTTATGATCGTCGTTTTTACAAAGTAATACACGGTGAAAGCGAATACTTACTTATGAAATGTGACGTTAGTGCACTTACCTTTTTTTGGAGTGTAATTTACAAAATATCATAGCACAAACCGTCATTTTTTCGGAATGAAAATACCGGCTCGTGACGCGTTTACGCGGCGATCGCTACTTGACGTGTGGAGCGGGGAGCGAACGAAGACATTACTTTGGTGCCTTATTTTTGGCTTCAATTTACGGTGGCCTACTAGGAATCTGGACATTTTATGATCTAAGGTTATGGTTTTTTAAACATAGGTAATTATCGACAACGCCTATTTCAATCATGATACCTATATAAGTACCTAGACTAAGTTCATTAGTTTTATAAATTGTCTGGACTGAAAAAGACAAGCGTTCCTTAGCTAAGAAAATGACACATGACGGATCTGATGACAAAAGAAAAGTTTTCTATCTCACTCTTGCACATCAAATGTACAATAGGTATAGGTATAGAGCAATAGTACAACATAAACCTGTGTTTCGGTCTCTGAGGATACTGACTTTTCCATGTTTGTACATATTGGAGGTGGCAATTTTTGTAAAAACCAACCTCAACTTATTTCCGTCCCTGGCTAATATAAGAACGCGTAATGGCCCCTTGAGATCCCAATACAAGAACTTACTACATTCGGGTAATTACAAAACAGCACTGTTAAAGAAAAGTATTATGACAATGGGGCCTGTCATTTATAATAAAATACCTCATGGTTTAAAGGATTATTCTTTAAACATTTTTAAATCTAAGGTCACTGCACTACTTTAAGGCAAATGTTATTACTCATTGAAGGACTTTCTAAATGATACTAATTTATCCAGATTATGATTGATTTTAACTCCAAATTTGACCATGTAAGACTCTATGTACCTGACTAATATTGTTATTAATTGACTTCACTTTAATTTCTGTTTTGATGACATTATTTTGTTTGTATTAATATTTTAATTTTTGTACCTAATAATTTGCACGCCGTAATGTAGACTGTAGCCGATCACATTTATTTATGTTCAACATCTTATACCTGTACCTACATTCATAGCAAATAAATGTCTGATTCTGATTCTGATTCTAAAAAACAATTAAGAAGGCGATTTCGGCGATTCTGATTTCTGCTTATACGAATAAGTATTTAAAAACAGGCTTTACTGCAGAACAATTTCTAGCATTCAATTACATATAAAATATTACACTATTTATTACATTTATTCACAAAAACTAATATTTATTACATTTATTCACAAAAATAAATAAATAAAATCTTTCAATAAATTAAAAAAATCTTCAATATTTTAAGAGGTCGATACTTTTCAGACCGACGGTACACGACGACGGCTATTTAAGGCGTTTTGACGACGTGACGTATGACGTACCAGGTACTACCTGGTATTATAATTCGGGTTGAGTTGACACTTGCTCAGTTGTCAGTGACCCATACGATCAGCCTCCACTGATTATCTAAAGATGTCACCATTTTTATGTCTACCCCCAATAAATCGAATTCCCAAGATTGGACCCTTAAAATACCACACGAAACAGATTTAAAAAAGAGATTTCCCAAATACTCAGCTAACTCAGTAGAGCCGCGTCACCTAGTGACGTTGTTACTAACGAACAAAACCATAGTCTATTTTGTTAGTAATAATAAAGTAATAATACAAACTATAGAACACAAGTCCTACCTACCTACTCACTCCACCTACTCACATTTTTTAGGAAGAAAGATAAGATTAATAATAATCTGGTATTTTTTACATTTTCAGGAAGTAAGTTTAAATTAGTATAAAATAAAACAGTACAATGCGCTTATCTTCTTCTTTCATTCTCAGGTATGGTCTAATACAAAGACATGATAATTATCACTATCGGGAAGAACAACTCTCGGCTTCGTTAAGCGATATTTATACTTAATCCATTTTTATCTTCATGTCCTAATAATATTTCGACTTCTCTTATTATTTTTAGGATGCAGTAAGTACTCAATTATAAAGTGTGACATGTACGTCACGTATCACGTAAAATAATTAAAATAACATCTCGTCTGTATTTTTGGTGTTAAAATATTAATCATATATTTCTCTTTACAATTTCAGAAAGTGAGTAATAAAAGTAACTCGAGGCTAAATAATAACAGACGCACGGGGCGATGGAAGTTCAAGCTACGCTAGTAGCATGGATGGGTGACCATCCATTAGATAATAATATAATTATCGAGACCTCTCCATGCCTCTGAAAGCACGTTAAGCCGTTGGTTCCAGATATCATTCATAGAAAGTCTGACAACCAGTCCTACTAAGAGGTATCGTGTACCCAGAGTAACTGGGTTGTGGAGGTTAGATAGGCAGTCACTCCATGTAAAAAAGGCATTCAGCTGCATCCGGTTAGACTGGAAGCCGACCCCAACATAGTTGGGAAAAGGCCCATTGAGTAATTTAATAAGTTAAAAAGGATACCCACAAAAATAAATAAAAAGAAGTCGGTATTAGATAGTAGAACACGGCATAAAAATCTAAGTAGGTACACTTATGTCGGCCCTTATTTGTGGTGTTAAATTTTAATCTGATTTTGCTTTTTATTTTCAGGCAGTAAGTACCAATAAGTCTCTTTGGTCTAGTGGTCACAAGCGCTACTGCTAAGCATGAGGTTCCGGGTTCAATTCCCGGGTCGAGCAAAGTGTTATTGGGTTTTCCATCTGGAATTTCTCAGTAATAGTCTAGAGTCTGGATTTCTGCCTGGTTGATGGCAATGGGCTCGCCCTCTATAACTTTGGACTAAAACATAACAGGCGAAATGTGGGTGTACTATAGCCTTGCAGTTTTGGGAATACATACATGATATTATGTTAAGCTATGAGAAGTACCAATAAGTAAATAATTAGGTGTGAGGAAAGGCAAAATTTATTCTACGATGATCATAAAAGCAAATAAAGTTCGTTAAGCAGTTGGTCCCGACTGTCATTCATAGATCTTTGCCAGTCGTTACGGGTAGTCAGAAGTCCAAAACTCTGACAACCAGTCTTACCAAGGGGTGTAGAGTTACCCATTAAGTGGGTCGCTCCATGTAAAATACTGATATTCAGCTGCATCCGGTTAGACTGGAACCCGACCCCAACATAGTTAGGAAAAGGCTAGGCAGATTGATTGTAATGACATAAGTTACTAATTAAGTGTGAGATAAAAATTGGAAGATGATCATAAAATGGCAAATAAATTATGTCATTTGTCTTATGATGACGGTTTTTAATTAATGTTAATACGATTTCGTTTAACATTTTCAGGCCGTAAGTAAAAATTAGTAATTTAATCAGTTAAAAAGGCTACACCTTAAAATTCATAAAAACGAAGTCGGTGTTAGATGGTAAAACAATGTTTAAAAATCTAAGTACTAAGTACTCTTACTTCCACATTTATTTTTGGTGTTAAAAATCTGGAACTAAGTACCAATAAATCCCGTTGGTCTAGCGGTCGCAAGTGTTACTACTGTGCATGAGGTCGCGGGTTCAATTCCCGGGTCGGGCAAAGTGTTATTGGGTTTTTTTCATTTGGGATTTCTCAGTAGCAGTCTGGAGAGTCTAGATTTCTGCCCGGTTCCTCTACTTTGTATTACATTTTGCATGCTATATTAAGGCAGAATGTACATGGATCCTATTATATAATTTAACAACTTATTTTTATGTACAGTCACGGACTTTAATTGATAAGCCACTTTTCAATTTTACAGTTTCATACATTCACGAGATTACACGATTAAACACGAACTCAAACCGCACGCTCGTAAACAAGATGACAAATAAATTACTTATAATCGGAAATAGTCTTATCCATAGAGGTTGACTAATAAGTTCTCAATGATAAAAATAAATAAAATGTTGCATTAAGGTTATCCAATCTATTTGATACTGACCTCCTTTGAATCAGAGCTCATTAACTCGATTATTCTGAAAACTTATCTGAAGACAGTGACAGTTGAAATGTCGATATCAGAGACGTTAATTTCGAAGTTGTCAAAATGACTATTAATATTTCTCCGTACGCTAACGTTACTATCGCTACGCTTAAACAACCGTTGCTAGGTTACTGTTGCTAGACCTGCAATTGGTTGACTTTGGGAAGTCACTCTGCTGTCAAATTTGTAGTTCTGGCTCTCAGGTTAGCCAACCGGTAAAGTTATAAAATATAATTTTCTTCTACTAATACGAAGACATTATGACTTTCCGTGTCGGGAACCGAATAAACCCGATTTGCATTACACGGCTAAAATACGAACAGTGCCAGGTGGCTCATCAATTAAAGTCCGTGACCTACATTCTAAGCAAATAAAGACCTATTCTATTCTATTCTATTATATTTAATGGTAATAGGCTCGCCCCCTATTTCATGGGACTTTAAAATACCTGGCGAAATGTGGGTTTCTAACGCTTCGGGGAATACACGAATGATTTAATGTTATGTTAATTACCAATAAGTAACTATATAGGTGTGGGAATAGGCAATAATATTGAAGAATGATTATAAAATAGTACACTAAGCAGTTGGTCCCAGCTGTCATTCATAGATCTTTGCCAGTCGTTTCGGGTAGACAGTAGTCCAAAAATCTGTCAACCAATCTTAACAAGGGGTATCGTGTTACCCATTTACTGGGTTGTGGTGGGCAGATAGGCAGTTGCTCCATGTAAAATACTGGTATTCACCTGCATTCGGTTAGACTGTAAGCTGACCCCAACACAGTTGTGAAAAGGCTTGGCAGATGATTGAAATAACAAAATTTACTTATTAAGTGCGGGATGAAAATGGGAGGTAATATTAAGAGATGATCATAAAAAGGCAGATATAATGTGTCATGTGCCAAAACATGACGGTTTCTTCCTACTTTGACAATTTATAAAATGCATTTTCGTTTTTTAAATACATAATAATCCGATTTCTCTTGATAATTTCAGGCCGTAAGTTAAAATGAGTAATTTAATAAGTTTATTTTATTTTATTATTTAATTAATTATTAATTAAGTTAAAAGGATACCCACTAAAATAAAAAAAAAAGAAGTCGGTATTAGATAGTAGAACACGGCATAAAATCTAAGTAGGTACACTTATGTCGGCCCTTATTTGTGGTGTTAAATTTTAATCTGATTTTGCTTTTTATTTTCAGAAAGTAAGTACCAATAAGTTTCGTTGGTCTAGTAGTCACAAGCGCTACTACTGAGCATGAGGGTTCAATGCCCGGGTCGAGCAAAGTGTTATTGGGTGTTCCATCTGGAATTTCTCAGTAATAGTCTAGAGTCTGGATTTCTGCCTGGTTGATGGCAATAGGCTCGCCCTCTATAACTTTGGACTAACAACATAACTGGCGAAATGTGGGTGTACTATAGCCTAACACTTTTGGATATACATGCATGTTGTTATGTAATGTGAAATACCATTAAGTAAATAATAAAGTCTGAGAAGAAGCAATAATATTGAAGGATAATCATAAAATGGCTCGTTAAGTAGCTGGTCCCGGCTGTCGTTGTCATCAGTTGCTACGGACGGTTGGTAGGACTTATAAAGTCCAAAAGTCTGAAACCAGTCTAACCAAGGGGTATCGTGTTACCCAATAACTGGCTTGTGGATGTCAGATAGGTAGTAGCTCCATGTAAAATACTGGTGTTCAGCTGCATCCGGTTAAATTGGAAGCCGATTCTAACACAGTTGGGTAAAGGCTAGGCAGATTGATGTAAATAACAAAAGTTACGCATTAAGTGCGATGTAAAATGGGCAGAAATATTGAAAGATAATCATAAAATGGCAGACACATTATGTCATGTGCATGTGCAACAAAATGTATTTGCAATTTTTAAATGTTAATAAAATTTCTCCTAATATTTTCAGGCCGTAAGTAAAATTGAGTAATTTAATAAGTTAAAAAGGATACCTACTAAAATAAATAAAAAAGAAGTCGGTGGTAGAAGTAAGTAACAATAAGTCTCGTTGGTCTAGTGGTCACAAGCGTTACTGTTGTGCATGTGTCCCGGGTTCAATTTCCTGATTGCGCATAGTGTTATTTGATTTTTCTAACTGGAATTTCTCATTGCCAAACCCTTCGGGGATACACGCATGATGTAATTTTATATTAAGTACCAATAAATAACTAAATAAGTGTGAGAATAGGCAATAATATTATACGGTGATCATAAAATGGCACGTTAAACAATTGGTCCTGGCTACTGTTCATAGATCTTTTTACCGCTGTTACGGGTAGATATAAGTTGCAGCAGCAGCAGGAGTTGACAACCAGTTTACCAAGTGGTATTGTGTTACCATGTAACTGGGTTGTGGAGTGGTATTGTGTTACCATGTAACTGGGTTGTGGAGACAGGAAGCCGACCCCAACATATTTATGAAAAGGCTAGCTAGATTGTTTGAAATAACAAAAGTTACATATTAAGTGCGAGATAAGAATGGGCAGTAGGTACCTAATGTTTACTAGATGATCATAAAAAAGAAGATATAGTATTTCATGTGCATAAAGATGACGTTTTCTTCCTATTTTCACAATAATAAAATGCATTTTCGAATACCTATTAATCCGATTTCTATTAATCCGATTTCTTATAATATTTTCAGGCCGTAAGTAAAAATGAGTAATTTATTAAATAAAAGTATACCCACTAAAAGAAATAAAAAAAAAGTCTTTGTTAGATATTAAAACAGTGCTTGCATTCTTAGTACCTACACTTATGTTGGCCGTTATTTTTGGTGCTAAAATGTTATTTCGATTTCGCTATATATTTTCAGAAAATAAATAAAAAGAAGTCGGTATTAGATAGTAGAACACGGCATAAAAATCTAAGTAGGTACACTTATTTCGGCCCTTATTTGTGGTGTTAAATTTTAATCTGATTTTGCTTTTTATTTTCAGGAAGTAAGTACCAATAAGTTTCGTTGGTCTAGTAGTCACAAGCGCTACTACTGAGCATGAGGGTTCAATTCCCGGGTCGAGCAAAGTGTTATTGGGTTTTCCATCTGGAATTTCTCAGTAATAGTCTAGAGTCTGGATTTCTGCCTGGTTGATGGCAATAGGCTCGCCCTCTATAACTTTGGACTTACAACATAACTGGCGAAATGTGGGTGTACTATAACCTAACACTTTTGGGAATACATGCATGATGTTATGTTAATATGAAATACCAATAAGTAAAAATATAGGCGTGAGAATAAGCAATATTGCCGGATGATCATAAAATGGCACGTTAAGCAGTTAGCGTCAGCTGTCATTCATAAATCTTTGCCAGTCGTTACGGTTAGTCAGAGAAGTCCAAAAGTCTGACAATCAGTCTGCAAAGGGTATTTTGTTACCCAGCAACTGGGATGTGGAGTTCAGATAGGCACTGACTCCATGTAAAATACTGTTATTCAGCTGTATCCGGTTAGACTGGAAGCTGATGCCAATATAGTTGGGGAAAGGCAGGCAGAATGCATGAAGTAACAAAAGTTACTTATAAAATCAGCAGTGATATTGAAAAGTGATCTGGCAGACACTTTAGGTCGTGGGTCCTAAGATGACGATTTCTGATTACATTGATTTATTTATTTATTACATTGGCAAAAAAAAAACACCCCACCACCCTGTATTCAAGTATATAATACACAATATGATTTCAGATAACGTTGAAAGTGTCTTGATCGCCCGCTGGTTATGTGACGTCATTAAATTGAATATGAAGCCCTATAGAGAACAAAAAGCTAAGAACAAAAAAAAAATTGTTGCCATTTTGAGTATCAAATGAAAGAGCTTATTAATTGAGTTTTTTGGCGTAGTTGGGTTTGTTTTAAAATTTGATAATCCAATTTCTCTTAATATTTTCAGGACGTAAGTAAAAATGAGTAATTTAATAAGTTAAAAAGGATACTCACTAAAATAAATAAAAAAGAATTCTGTATTAAATATTAAAACAGTGCCTACAGATCTAAGTGTGTACACTTATTTGGGCCGTAATTTTTTATACTTAAATTTTAATCCGATTTCGCTATATATTTTCAGAAAGTAAGTACCTACCAATAAGTTTCGTTGGTCTAGTGGTCGCAAGCGCTACTACTGAGCATGCGGTCCCGGTTTCAATTCTCGGGTCGGGCAAAGTGTTATTGGGTTTTTGTGTTCGGAATTTCTCAGAACAGAGTGGAGTCTAGATTTCTGCACGTTTGATGGCAATAGGCTCGACCCCTATTAGAATAGAATAGAATATTTATTCAGTATTAAAAATTGGTAAAATATTAACATAATATCTTTGAAATAATTTACAAAGGTAATAATACGATGTTAGATGCCTGTACTAGGATAAACCTGTACCACAGGCGGCATGAACTGACACTTTACGGTAATTGTAGGACAATAAAATTCATGAGAAGTCTTGACATAATGACAAAATTTAGTATTCTAGTTTACTATTTACCTTATATATAAAAAGAACAAAAAAAGTCTTCAATACGTAATTTCTTATTTAGTTTGCGTAAAATAGTTTCTTGCACTTTATAGCCTGGTTAAACACATAATTATTAATATAATTTACCGTCAGCAGAACATTATATGGAACTTGAACGTAACCAGCGAGATATGAGTCTACTAGCCTAACCCTTACACGCAACATGTATTTTTATAAATAAATAAGTAATTAAATAGGTGTGAGAATAGGCAATAATATAGAAGGATAGTCATAAAATGGCAAGTTAAGCAGTTGGTCCCGGCTGTCATACTGAAATCCAAAAGTCTGACAACTAGTCTTACTAACCCCTTGACAACCCAGTTACTGGATAACACGATTCCCTTATCTTGTTACCCAGTAACTGGGTTGTGGACATTAAGGTTCAATGGAAACTTGAGCAGACACCGTGAACAAAATTTTTGCGCAACACGATGTGGTCCAGGGGCCACAACCGTCTCAGTCACTACCGGACGTTTATGGTGGCAGCACATGACAAATAATAAAAATATCTTTTGAAAATGCCTTCTTGTGCGATGAAAAATTGTTTCCATCACTCGAGAAAATGAAATAAAGCTCAAAGTGTGAATTTCATCAGAAAGATAACTCGTTTTAAACTCATTTAAAAACTAAATAATATCTGCAATAGCCATTTTCTGAAAATCTGAGATTATGAGAAATTATCGTATCAGACACGACATAATTTTATTATCTTACCTACCTATTTACCTACATTATGATGTAAATTAAGTCTGCTTGCATCTTATGCAAAAAATTAAGATTAAAAAAAAAAATATGTTTCCGAATGAATGATTCTCTTCTTCTTTACAAATTGTGGATAACCTTAAATTATCATCATTTTATGAAGAATGGGCCTCGGAAATGTGACCGAAATAAGACTTTCTTTGGTTTGTTAAACTCTTCAAATAAAATCGCTTAATTTGAAGGTTTCACTTCTGGGCATTCAAACCATAAACCAACCATAACCATTAATACAATGGAAATTAGAATAATGTTCTGCAGTTAAAACTGTGTTAGGTATCAAGTAGGCAGAAGACGCAGACTGTGTCGCATCTGGGGGACGGATTACTCTATGAGAACCGCCTCGCACCGCGCATACACCGCAGTTATAACACTTGACAGCCACAGGACAGATTTTTTTGTTTGCGATGTCTGCTCTAGTTTATATTGAACTTCAATAGTTGTGGTGATCTGATAGCTACGTACAGTGGAGGGGCCACTGTCGGTCCGCAGAAAACGACGACGACCAAGAGAGACGCTTCCGTCAGCACTTCCGGGTGGTTTCGAGACCACCTGGAAGTGCTGACGGAAGCTCTCGAACGAGATTATAATGACGATAGCTCTAAACTTTTTACCGTAAGTGTTTACTAACATATGTCGTTGGAATCGTTATGATATAAGCTAACACATTCAAAATGGATAGTAGAGTTTGGCTTTGTAATATATTGTTAATTTTAATCACAGTCGCTCCTTATAAAAAACTGGTGTCCAGCTGTATCCGGTTAGACTAGAAGCCGACCCCAACGTTGAAAGAAATAACAAAAGTTATGTATTAATTAAGTGTGAGATAAAATGGGCGGTAATATTGAAAGATAATCCTATAATGGCAGATACAGTATGGCATGTGCCATAAGATGACGGTTTCTTATTACATTGACAATATTAAACGCATTTTCATTTTTTAAATGTTAACCGATTTCTCTTAATATTTTCAGGCCGTAAGTAAAATTGAGTAATTTAATAAGTTAAAAAGGATACCTACCAAAATAAAAAAAGAAGTCGATGTTAGATCCTAAAACAATGCTAGCAAATATATGCTTTAATGTATGTAGTTACACTAATTTGGGCCGTTATTTTTGGTGTTAAAATTTTAATCGGATTTCGCTTTATTTTTTCTGGAAAAAAGTACCAACAAGTCCCGTTGATCTAGGGGTCGCAAGTGCTTCTGCTGAGCATGAGGTCCCGGGTTCAATTCCCGGGCGGCAAAGTGTTGTGGGTTTCTCCATCTGGAATTTGTCAGAAGCAGTGTGGACGGATTTCTGCCCAGTTGATGGCAATAGGCTCGCCCCCTCTTACATGGGACACGAGCATTACTGGAATAAAAACAAAAAAAAAAAAAAGTGATATTGACTTTAATTTCGGAAGTCGTGTCTATGCTTTTAAATTTTCGTTTTTTGCCACCGACTTCCAAAATTAAAGATATTTATACATTTTTGTTTTAAATGGAATTCGGTACTTTCTTTTTTGTACAAAGTTTTTATTTTACGTTTTTTAGTTGTGGTACCTACCCCACACACATTCAAATACCACTACCTGCTCTGTAAATAACAGTGACGGAGTCACATAGAAAATCGTCCAGATATACTAAGTGGGAAAAATACGTAATATTGAAGTTAACTCAAAAACTGCGCAAGCAAAATTAATAAAAATGTATGGGACCACTTCGGGAGTATACCCTTTCGAACTAAAATTCAGGAAATACACGCATGATGTTATGATATGTTAAGTACCAATAAGTAACTAAAAATAGGTGTGAGAATACACAATAATATTGAAGGATGCTTATAAATTGGCATATTAAGCAGTTGGTCCCGGCTGTCGTTCATAGATCTTTGTCAGTCGCTACGGCTAGTTAGTAGACTAAAAGTCTGACCACCAGTCTTATCAAGGGGTATCGTGTTACCCAGTAACTGGTTTGTGGTGGTCAGATAGGCAGTTGCTCCAGGTAAAATACTGGTATTCTTCTGCAGGCGGTTAAACTAAGTACACATTATGGTAAAGCAATAAAGATATTGAGTATTGAGACTAGAAGCCGACCCCAACATAGTTATGAAAGGACTAGGCAGATTGATTGAAATAACAAAAGTAACATAATAAGTGCGAGATGAAAATGGGCAGTAATATTGAAAGATGATCATGAAATGGCAGATACAGTGTGTCATGTGTGGTAAAATGACGGTTTCTTAATACCTACATTGTTACTAATGAAATTTCGTTTTATTTTGGATTTTCGTTTATAAAATTTTAATCTGATTTCTCTTTATATTTTCAGGCTGTAAGTAAAAATGAGTACCTAATTTAATAAGTAAAAAAGGTACCCACAGAAATAAAAAAATCGGTGTTAGATTACAAAACACTGCTTACAAACCTAAGTAGGTACCTACACTTATTTGAGCCGTTATTTTTGGTGTTTGAAATTTTAATCTGATTTCGCTTTATATTTTCAGTTAGTAAGTACCAATAAGTCTCGTCGGTCTAGTGTTTGAGAGCACTTCTGCTGACCATGAAGTCCCGGGTTCAATATCTGGTTCGGTCAAAGTGTTATCGGGTTTTTTCATCTGGCATTTCTCAGTAGCAGTCTGGAGTCTGGATTCCTGCCTGGTTGATGGCAATAGGCTCGCCCCCTCTTACATGTAAATTGAGCATAACTGGCAAAATGTAGATGTACTATATACAAAATGTAGAGAAAATTTATATATTGTAATATATATCGATGGGTAAAAGGCGAAAGGGTTCAGGAGAACAAAAACAAAGTTTAAAAAATTATATCTCTTTATTGCTTTATTGGATCACATCACAATCTTTAGAAAAGTTAACCAAAATACAATGTTCTTTAATAAATTTACATCAAAATAAGTCTCAGGTCAATATCCTCAAAGATAGCTGTCGCTTGACCCCAGGTTTTTTCCATGTTTATCGAATTTGCGAAGGGTCAAGTAACAATATTTAATGTTGGGATATTTCGATTTTTGGTTTATGCTACATGTTAATAAAGTAACCGGTCATAGAACTAGTATAGACGTCAATTTCTTCTTAGGTAACCCTTTTACCCGATTCTGCCTGCAACACATTCTGACTTGCTTCGTCACTTTTTTCTTTACGTCGTAACACACCCACATGCTCTCAAATTAATACCAGTGTGAAATGTAGCAACATTTGTGCTGCGTTCCGTACCTATGGTGAGACAACCGAAAGCAGTCAAGTGGGAAAGGAGTGGCAACGCATCAGCAATACTCCTGATGTTAAGGCAACACGCCCCCTTTGGTCCGGATTTCAAGTGAAACGGTGGCTCTACCCATTAGCCAAGGGTAGGGAATTGGCCACAGTGTCCCGTCAGAGGGCCACAGGCGAGGTGCGTGAGGTCCGCTGAGGTCGTCCCCGGACGGCCGAAGCGGTAGGTAAAGGTCATGCTGACGGTGTAAGTGAGGGTTGATCAGTTCGTTTGGGGGTGGGCCTTTCGACCCCCTACGCCAACCCGATCGAGCACCCGATGTCGCACTGTAAACCAGCCTTGCGCACCTATATCTCTCTGGTAGTCCTAACGTTCTTGCTCCTTTTGTAGTAAGACGTTCCCAGTTGCGGGCTACATGAAGGGTGGCAGCCAGAGAGATGAATCTTCAAAATATATAACATGGACAATTTAAGGCCTGTTAAAAAACCCAACGAAGGTGCTCGCACTTCCCTTGCCCCTGTTGGCCTCGCAGCTAACGCTGCGGGTACCAGCGCGGGCACCGGTCCGGCTGTGGCGAGAACCACAGCTAAGACTAAACCCAAGTCCCAGTATAAACAAAGGACGTCGGCGCTGATTGGGACCAGTACCGACCCTTCCAAACAGACGGTGACCTCGGCGACGACTCATACCACTGCTGGTCTGACCCTCTCCAAACAGACCCCGGTGCCGGGTAAGACCGGTACCGGGCTCCCTGCCAAACACCCTCCTCCTCCAGCGGCTCCTCTAGCCTCCTCCCATCAGGCGGCCGTCACCGGTCAAGCGGTGACGGCCAGCTGCGCCAAGGACGCGTTCTCGCGCGCCTGGCAATTTGTGCAGAAACGCAAGGGCAAGGGTAAAAAACAAACTCAACAAGCCCAATGCCCTAGCACCGACCCTTCAGGTCAAACTGCCGCCCCGGTACAGGGCAATAAGAGGGACAGATTGACGAGGAAAGAGCGCCGTCAAGCACTCAAACGGAAGCCAGGGAAAGTCTCCCGTAATAAACAGACCACCGCCGCCAGCGGCCAGCTGAACTTCTCCGCCGGAAAGCGGGCACAGGCAGAGGCCGGCACAAGCCGACCAGCGCCTTGTCAGCCGCCAACCAGCGCTCCGAAGAGACCAGCCGAAGGTAACTGCACACAGCGACCCGATTGGAAGGATCAGGCCGCGGCCAAGCGAGCTCTCAACGAGACCTTGACACCTTGGGGGGAGCACAAGCGTCCGCGGCTTGATCAATCCAATAGGGTCGCCCAGCGAAGCTACGCCCAAGCTGCCAGCGCTGCCCTAGACGCCGCGATCACCTGCGAGCGCACGGGGATCCTCAGCGAGGACGTATCGGACCAGGTACTCGCTGCTATCCAGAAGCAGATCATCCTCGAGGCCTGCTCCGCCAAACAAGACACACCAGGGCCGACCTTCAACGCCAAGCCGCTGTTCGCCGGGGGTGTCCTGAAACTGTGGTGCGGAAACGACCACACCTTAGCCTGGCTAAGGAAAGCAGTCTCCGACCTGGCTCTGCTAACTAGCACCTCGCTAGTCGTCTTGAGCAGGTCGGAGGTCCAGAAGCGTGCACGGTGCGGTGTCGTGATCCCGGACGAGCAGGGGGTATACGGAGAGCCGACCAACAATGGTCGCGCTCTCAGCTACCAGAACCCATGGGTCGACATCAAGCGGTGGGTACTGCTGCACGCCGACAAGCAAGCCGCAGCGTGGTTCGTGGTGGTCGGCGTCCCTGTGGACCAAATCCCGACCCTGATGGAGGCCGGACGCCGTCTCTCAATTGGATTAGGGACGGTGTACGTGAAGTTCCAGGGTCGGAACGGTAGCACCGATGTCCCGCAGGGATGGGACCCCGCCACGGGAACCGTCTGCGAGGCGCCGAGACCTTTGGAGCAGGCACCAGAAGGGGATTCCACTCCCCCTACACACAACCCGGAAGCAACCACGACCGAACATGCTGCTGCAGAGTCGGCCGCTCCTGCCGCCGCCACCGTGGATGCCGTCCCTTCATCGGGCGAGGAGCTGGACGACATGACCCTGTCCCCAGCTTCGGGCCCGGAGGAGGACGGCTTCGGCGAGGGCGACCTGTTTGCCGGGCTCAAACTTGTGGGGGACGATGAGGGTGCGACCAGCGATGGCGTCCCTTTCGTCGGCCTGTAGAGTCCTCCAAATTAACCTCCACCACAGTCAGACCGCGACGGCTCAGCTTCGCAAGTGGCTGGAGGTACAACACACGGCCATTGCCTTAATCCAGGAGCCGTGGATTAGGGCGGGCCGCATACAAGGACTCTCCAATCTCGGCGGTAAGCTCCTAGTCACCTCAGATCATGATCGCCCCAGATCGTGCATCTATGTCACAGGTAACCGTAAAACACAGCTTTTAACTGACTTCTGTTGCAGAGATGTCTCTGCAGTTAAGCTGCTTATACAGCGCGTCGACGCCACGGAGATGGCGATTGTTTTTGCCTCGGCCTACATGCCCGAAGCGGAGGCGCCGCCTCCTTATGACCTCGCCCGTCTCGTGAGCCATTGCGAGAGATGTGGGTTCGAGGTCGTTGTCGGGGCCGACGCCAATGCTCACCATCAACTGTGGGGTGTGGACACGCAGAACGAGAGGGGCAAGGCCTTGGTTGACTACTTATTCTCGACTAACCTATCTCTATTAAACACTGGCTCCGAACCAACATTCGTAACCAGGCGAAGCCGCACTATCATCGATCTTACCCTGGCAACAGAGAGCGCGGCGGAAACCATCACGGGGTGGCAGGTCTCCAAGGAGGCCTCCTGCTCAGATCACAGGTGGATCCGTTTCGACATCCAGGTCTGTGTGCCACCAGCACAACCGCGGCGGAACCCGCGTAACACGGATCGAGCCACCTACACACGCAATCTAGAATGCAAACTTGCGACATTAAACATTCCGTCGACTTTTGCAGACGCGACACAGATTGAGGTACAAGTAAATCATCTCACCAACTCAATCATAGACAGTTACCAAAGTGCCTGCCCAGAGACCACGCCGCGCAGTACACCGGGAAAGTAACCCTGGTTGGGCGCTGATCTGGAGCGAAGCGCGGCAAGGTAAGACCAGCTCTGAATAGAGCACACTTGTGCGGATGAGGACTGGGACAGGTACTATGCGGCCAAATCCAACTACAAAAAATGCATCAGATTTAGAAGCACCACAGGATGGCGCAAATTCTGTGGTAGCATTGAATCTTGTCAGCAAGCAAACAGGGTAAGGAAAGTACTGGCGCAACAGAACACACCTGGGCCCGTCAACCTACGCAAACCTGATAATACACTCACGTCGTCGCCTGAAGAAACAAGACGCGTCATAATTGAGACTCACTTCCCCGGATGCGTCTTCGCGCAGGTAATCGACTGGCAAGATGTAACTCAAACACCGTCGGACAATGATTGGCGCTATGCAAGCAGGGTGATCACGTTGGAGAAACTTCAATGGGCCATCCAGAGCTTCCATCCCTTTAAGGCAGTAGGTCCTGATGGAGTGTTCCCCGCTCTACTACAGTGGGGGGGGACGTCTATCGCAATCAAACTGATACCTTTAATGAGAGCGTGTCTGGCCCTAAGATACGTTCCTAAAGGATGGAGGGAAGTGAAAGTTATATTCATCCCAAAGCCAGGTAAGGGTGACTACACAAACGCCAAATCCCACCGACCGATTAGCCTGACCTCCTTTTTATTAAAGACTCAGGAAAGGCTATGTGATAGGGAGCTGAGAGACGGCGCTCTGAAAACCATACCGCTGCATGGTAATCAGCATGCATACAGCTCAGGTAAGTCGACCGAATCTGCTCTTCATCTAGTGGTAAGCCAGATAGAGGAAGCGGTTCACCAAAAAGGCACCTGCCTGGGCACTTTCATAGACATCGAAGGAGCCTTCGACAAAACTAACTTCTCCAGCATTAGCAGCGCCCTCTCCAGGCATGGAGTAGAACAGGTACTAACGGACTGGATTACAAACATGTTAAGTAAACGAGTGGTTCGCCTTGAGGGGGAGCAGCAGTTGGCCATGATAGCCAGAGGCTGCCCCCAGGGAGGAATCCTGTCCCCCCTTCTATGGAATCTGGTGATCAACGACCTCATCACTAGACTCAATGACAGCCGCTACTACACAATAGGATATGCAGACGACCTCGCAATCCTTGCCTCAGGGAAGGTGACGGGAACGATCTGTAACCTCACTCAGCAAGCACTACGCATCGTAGAAAGTTGGTGCGGGGAATTTGATCTATCAGTGAACCCCACTAAAACTGAACTAGTCATGTTTACAAACGAGCTCTAGGCCCATTCCACCTACCAAAACTGTTCGATACAGAACTTCAGTTGGCCAACGAAGTCAAGTACCTCGAGGTCATTCTAGACAGTAAGTTAAACTGGAGCAGTCATTTAGACAACAAGCTAACACCTGCACCACCTTCTGGCAGTGCTGGAAAATGATAGGTAAGAAGTGGGGCCTATCCCCCAAAATTATACTATGGCTGTACACCACAGTGATCCGCCCCATGATTGCGTACGGTGCCGTGGTCTGGTGGCCCCGCACCCAACTAGTTACAGCATCCAACAAACTACAACGCATGCAATGGCTAGCCTGTGCGGCGATCACGGGCTGCATGAGGACTACCCCGACCGCAGCGGTCGAAGCCATGCTGGAACTACCACCGCTCCACCTGTTCATACAGCAGGAAGCGACGATGGCGGCAGTACGTCTTAATACAACAAACCTCTGGGGTAAGATAGCAACACTACACACCGCGCTGCTTGCGGGACTCAATAAGGATTTCCCCATCACGAAAGCCATAACTGACCGGGTACCCAAACAATTTATCTTTGATAAAAAATACAGAATCCAACTTCATGAGAATCGCCGTTGCGAGGACTTGCGCCCCACGGAGCTACGCATCTTCACGGATGGACCCAAAACAGGTAGTGGCACAGGTGCTGGAATCTTCTCGGAGGACTTCAATATACACATAGCCGCACCACTGGGTGTCCACAACACAGTGTTCCAGGCCGAATGCATGGGTATTTCTCTTGCCGCTTCGGCCATCATGGCCAGGGAAGTTACGGACCACTCGATACGAATACTCTCAGACAGCATGGCTGTGCTGTAAGCGCTTAACAGCTACACTGTTGACTCTGGGCTAATATACGAATGCCACCAGCGCCTCAACCAGGTGGGTAGCCTCAATAATATAACCATTCAATGGATAAAAGGACACAACGGTTCGCTGGGCAACGATGCAGCTGACGAACTTGCCAGAAGAGGGTCGAGCATGGCACCAGTGGGGCCCGAACCCATTGCGCCACTCCCTTTCGGGTATCTACGCACTCTGGTAAGGAAACGAACCAGGGACCAACATCACAAACTATGGTTGGACCAAGGTGAGTGCAGGCAGGCCAAAGAGGCACTCCCTGCGATCGATGGCCGCCTCACAAAGCGGATGCTCCGACTAAGTAAACAAAAGCTGCGTACTGTCACAGCTGCCTTAACTGGCCATGGGTCTTTTCTCCATGCAGGGCCTGCATGGAGGACGACGAGACCGCAGCTCATGTGCTACTACACTGCCCGGTGGTCGCCACATATGGGGCAAAGTACTTCGGTAACCCAGGTACCCTACGAGAGATTGTCAGTAACACCAAGGCGTTGCTGGCCTTCTTAGAGGAGCTGGGGTGGATCGAATGAGCGATTTCCCACCCGTACGCAAAATACGCGCTTTGACGTGGAGTTGCGGATACCAGCCCGTATTACCTTTTACCCCTGATGTAGTGGTCGTTTATATAAATTTATTATATAAAATGAGGTTGAACTTACCGATGATAAGTAGTACTGTACAGCGTACAGGCATCACGTCATCTTGAATTTCTTCGACCTCTCTGTTGCTATCAATATAATCGAGTAATGTAATCGAATATCCTTCTTTGTACTAGCAACAGTCTTTTGCGGTCTGAAGTTTCACATTTTCGGGAGGCCCCGACATGTTTTATAAATTAAATATGAATCTGTGTTATAAATGCGATCGCGATTAAACAAGCGCGAGCCTGCTATCTATAACCCACTTTATACGGCGCTGATGTGGGTACTGGGAGAATCAAAATCAAAATATTTTATTTCACATAAACCTACATGGGCACTTATGAAACGTCAGAAGCTAGGTGCACGGTTCCAATTGGTCGTTTCCTATGGAGAAGAGCCGGCAAGAAACTCCACGGTTACTCTTTTAAAAATAATTGGCTTTTACAATATTTTTAAATTACAGTGTTAGTAGGCATGGGAGGACAATGTAGGCCTTTTAACAAGTAAGTACCAGATACTTAACAAAATAGATGTTCAGCAAATCTACAGTCCAATAAGCCTACAGAGTTCTCACATTCACAAAATAGAAAATAATCTATATAAAAGACAAACAATAAAAATAACAATAAACCTATTTCAGCCAAATGACGTGATTGCTATTACAACTGTAACAAATTGAATAATTATCATGTCCACAAAAGCCACTAGGAGTTGAAATTAAATTGGAGGTATCTATAATAATAGGAATAATGTCAAATACAATGATTATGTCAGGATGAATGTAAAGAAAATAAACATGGTAATTTGGGAGCAGTTAATAGACTCTTACATAATTATGCCGTTTATAAGGTACCAGGGAAGCCACATGTGCAGAAGGAATTATTGCCAAACTTCCTTGTCATCAACGTAGTCTTTAATCTTATAATATGCTTTTTTGATAAGGACACGTTTGATATGGGTTTTAAATTTTCGATCGCTAAGTTCTGTAACCGACTTTGGCAACTTGTTATAAAAGCGGATACTGTTTATAAGAAATGACTTGCTTGTTTTAGTTAATCTAAATTTGGGTATGACAATTTCGTGTCTACTACGTGTATTTATATTATGGAAATCGCTTCTTATTTTGAAAAGTCCTAAGTTTTTGCGAACATACAAAATACTTTCAAAGATATAGAGAGAAGACAGAGTCAGTATATCGATTTCTTTGAATTTGTTTCTAAGGGACTCGCGAGGACTCATTTTATAGATCGCGCGGATTGCCCTCTTCTGTAAAATGAAAATTGAATCTACTTCAGCTGCCGATCCCCACAGCAGAACGCCATAAGACATAATACTGTGGAAATAAGCAAAGTATACTAACCTAGCTGTGGCTATATCAGTCAACTGCCTTATTTTTCTTACTGCATATGCAGCTGAACTTAGTCTACCTGAATCTAAAGTAATTCCTAAAAATATAGTTTCTGTAATTGCATCTAGTTTCTTGCCATCAAGTTTTAGATTTAGACCCACTTGAGGTACATTTGGTAATGAGAACCTAATACATTTAGTTTTGTTCGCATTAAGTAAAAGATTATTAGCTGCGAACCATTCCGAAAGAGTAGCCAGACTATCGTTGACATGTGAGACATCTGTATCTTTTCTATCTATTTAAAAAATAAGAGAAGTGTCGTCAGCGAATAGTATTACATCCGACAAGTTAGCCATCATGTAAGAAAGGTTATTTATATAAACTAGAAAAAAGAAAGGGCCGAGTATTGAACCTTGAGGCACGCCCTTTTTAACTAGAGACCCCGAGGACGTTGCCCCGTTAACATTTACTTTTTGCTGCCTGTTTGATAGGTAAGAAAGAACAAGATCAGCAGCTTGTCCACGAATTCCGTAGTGGTGTAATTTACAGATCAGTGTATTGTGGTCGACGCAGTCAAATGCTTTTGAGAGGTCACAGAAAATGCCAATTGCATCCTGGGACTTCTCCCAGGATTCTAAAATGTGACTGATGAGTTTTATTCCCGCGTCTGTCGTCGACCTACCTTTCGTGAAACCAAACTGGTGACTATGTAAAATCCTATTTGAGTTAAAATGTGACAGCATCTGGTCTAGCATGATTTTTTCATAGATTTTGCTCAATGCTGGTAATACAGATATTGGTCTATAGTTAGAGGGATCGCGTTTACTACCCGATTTGAAAATTGGTACAACTTTACTATGTTTCATTAAATCAGGAAACGTACCAGTGTCTAGACATTGATTAAATATGCCTGTTAGGACAGGGGCAATAGTTTCAATGATATCTCCCAGAACCTTAACAGAGATGCCCCATAAATCTTCAGTGTTTTTTGAGTTAAGACTTATCAAGCGCAACGTAATGAAAATAAATGATTTAAGGAAAGGGTCAAGCACCAATTATGTTTAGTTGACAATCTCAAATCCATTGGTTCAAACGACAAATTTGTTTTAATTTATTATTTTAAATTAAGCCAAATGACAAGTTGATATACAAACATAATATACAAAATGGCCCTTCAACCAAACAAGGTAAAGTCGGTGTCGCTTGAGCACTTTTGGTGAGTACCGATTTTTCAACTCAGTACAAATAAATCATTTGTGCAAGTGACTTTTTTTCATCCTATAGAAATGAAACTAAGACCATTCGAAAGAGAAAAATTAAAGTAATAAAAGCTAAAACCCAACTAGGACTACAAGGTATAAACAAGACACCACTGACAGACAAATTAAAAATCCGGAGTCACACGTAATCTGTTCGATTTATGCCCTAACACGTGTTATTCCTTTATTACTCTAATTTTTTTTTAAATTCTTTTTGGGTTATAATATATATATTTTTGAAATATGCTCATTATGCCCTTTCATTTGATACACAGCACGGTACGATTAAACAATTTTTTTTTTAGTTCCTGTCAATATGTCCTCTAGAGGGCGCCATTTTTTATTTAATGACGTCACATAGCCTATAACCAGCGGACGATCAAGACGCTTCCAACGATACCTCATTTGTCAAATTGTGATGAGTTGTTTAGAAGATATGAGGGAACAGATGAACATACATACATACATACATACCGGTCAAAATCATAACCCTCCTTTTTTCTTCGCCGTAGTCGGGTACAAATAGTGAAGTTGGGGTCAATAAAAAAGTTAAAATCGCAAAATATGGTGCTTGACCCCTTTTGCCTTTTTACCGTCGATATACATTTTTTCTAATTATATTGAAAATGTAGAGATATCCCTTCGGGGAATACACGCATGATATTATGTTATGTTGGGTATCAATAAGTAACTAATTAGGTGAGAATAGGCAAAAATATTGAAGGATGATATGGCACGTTAAGCAGTTGGTCCTGGCTGTCATACATAGATCTTTGCCAGTCGTTACGGTTAGTCAGAAGTTCAAAAGCTTGACGGTAGAACACTGTTAGGGTAATTTCCTCTTTTTTGACTTGTTTCCGTTTCTTTCCTCTTTAGGGGTATGAGGAACAGGGTGTAAAGTTCACTCATACTCCGTAGAAAAGGGAGGATCCTCCAACCAGACGGATGTTGTGTCTAGTGGGCAACTGCTCAACGATTGATGTTGGGTTCTTGTATATATGTCCACTGCATGGTAAACTTTAATTGCGCGATGCAGGATTTATGTGACGTCTGTCTGACGTCAGCTCTTTGATGCGTAGTTCGCATGTGGCGATGTAGATACCGCCACACCTCTATTACTCTCAACGTCTCTCTGCGTCTATTGTATTTATTTTATAATAGATTTCCAGAAAGTCACGCCTGAATCAATTATCTATCTCTATTACTCTAATTTATTCCAGCTTTGTTAATACTCTTCTCTTCCTCGTGTGGTCGGTTTATCAACTATAATACATCTTCGACCATAATTTGTACTTCGTTCATAATTTGTAATTTGTCATAGCAGTTTGATTCATTAATATTATCTAACGAATCACTTTTATTTTCTTCATCTTATTTAAGTGACATCCATCCAACTGACTCACTTCTTCCTTATCAGTCTGATCCAAGCTTGTTTTTTCGTGTCCACGATCATCTGTGGCCATTTGCAATTTCTACACCACAATCAATAGTCGACCGATCTACACGAGTACCGTGACATAACTGGACAACCAGTCTTACCAAAGGTTATCGTTTTACCCAGTAACTAGGTTCTAGAGGTCAGAAAGGCAGTCGCTCCATATAAAATATAGACTGGAAGCCGAACCTAACAAAGTTGGGAAAAGGCTAGGCAGATTGATCGAAATAACAAAGTTACCAATTTAGAGCCTATACTACCTCAGCTGAAATTCTGAGGTGCTGGAGAGGTGCTGGCGGGTACGAGTTTACGGTGAAAATAATGGTAATAAAAATAAAAATAAACATTAGACCTGCTTTATAGTTAGTTCAGTAATTATTATGCAAAGTTTAATGATCTAATTTGAAGTATTTTTTAATACAAGCTAGTTTATAGTTCGGTTGTAACATTGTACCTAGCATCAATCCTCAATTAATGCTGCACTATTTCTGACATAGAGGATCATGCTAAGCATTTTGAGGTTGTATAGGCTCTGAAGTGCGAGATAAATGGGCAGTTATAAAGACAAATGATTATAAAATGGCAGATACAGCATGTCATGTGTCATAAGATGACGGTTCCTTATTACATTGACAATAATACAATTTTCGTTTTTTAAATGTTAATTCGACTTCTCTTAATTCTTTCAGGCCGTAAGTAAAAATGAGTAATTTAATAATTAAAAACGGATACACACTAAAATATTAAAAAAGAAGGCGGTGGTAGATAGTAAAACACTGCTTAAAAATCTTAGTAGGTACACTTTTTCGGCCGTTATTTTTTATTTTGACATATTAATCTGATACCGCTTTATATTTTCAGGATGTAAGTACCTACCAATTAAGTCTCGTTGGTCTAGTAGCTGGAAACGCTACTGCTGAGCATGAGGTCCCGGGTTCAATTCCCGGGTCGGGTAAAGTGATATAAGGTTTTTCCATCTAAAATTTCGTAGGAGCAGTCTTTTTTTTTTTTTTTTGTTTGGAAAATCATCATATGACTTCTCCCGCTCTGGGCGGAGCGGAAGGGCATGTCAGACTCTTACTGACTAAAACCCACCCGTGTTCCTTCAGTTGCCTGTTGCCAGGGTCCCGGTATCCCTTTCGGACTATTCCGCAACCCTGGCAGGCATCGGTCCTAACGGACCCCGTCAGGTGTGCTGACATCTCTTTGAGGCGCGCGTGGAACACGACGCGCCATCGACCCAGGCCTGGTCCTTATCGGACGGTGAGCTACCCTTTGCTCGCCGTCCGCAAACCCGCGCCTATGGTGGTCGGGAATCTGCCTGGGATTCCCGACGCCCAGGGTGTCTCCAGCGGCGGCGGTTAGGGGCGTGAGGGCGCAGGCTTTGCCTCTCCCTCACGCGTTCCGCCTCCTCCTTCGCGAGCATCACTGCTTCGCAGAAGGAGGTGACCGCCTCCCATGCCCTCTCGCTCCGAACCATGGTCTGGACCAGGGCCGGACGCGAGAGCTCAGTGCCGCCAATCGCCTCCACGAGGACATGGCGGTGCTCCGCCCAAGTAGGGCACACCTCCACCGTATGCTCCACCGTGTCCTCCGGACGATCCGCACAGTGGTGACACCCGGGCGTTTCCTCCCGCCTAATCCTGCACAGGTATCGTAGGAGCAGTCTGGAGTTTGGATTTCTGCCTGGTTGATGACAATAGGAACGCCCCCTATTACATCGAACTTGAACATAACTGGCGAAATATGAGTCCAACCCTCGGGGAATACCTACATGCATGTTGTTATGTTAAGTACCAATAAGTTACTAAATAGATGTGAGAATAGGCAATAATATTGAAGGATGATCAAACTGGCACGTTAACCAGTTGGATCTATGAATGACAGCCGGGAGGCTGTCATTCATAAATCTTTGCCAGTCGTTTCGGGAAGTTTTATTTTTGATTAAGTTTTATTTAGATAAGTTGACGTCAGATTAGCAGTCACTTCATGTAAAATACTTGTATTCAGCTGCATCTGGTTAGACTGGAAGCTGACCGCAACATAGTTGAGATAAGGCTAGACAGATGATTTCAATAACAAAAGTTACTAATTAATTGAGAGTTAAAATGGTCAGTAATATTGAAAGATATTCATAAAATGGCAGATACAGTATGTCATGTGTCTTAAGATGACGGTTTTAGTTTTTTAAATGTTAATCCGACTTCTCTTAATTCTTTCAGACTGTAAGTAAAAATGAGTACCTAATTTAATAAGTTTACTTTGTTTAATTTCAAGATTTTTAGTTCTAATATTACTTTATATATATTTGGTATTAACTCATTACTAGCTCCTAATTGATACCATTATTGTTATAATTTATTTTAAAAAACATTCCCCTCCCTTTTTTCTGTATTTCCAGATGAAATATATAAAAATTATATAGCCTATGTCGCTCCCACAATTAAGACGAACCTGGCGACACCGCGTATGTTAAAATCCATCAAGCCATTCAGGCTACAGAAAGAAATAGACATACATACATACATACATACAAAAATACATACATGCTCTTGAAAAACATTACCCTCCTTCTGGTGCAGTAGGATAAAAAGAATATCCAATAAAAAAAAAATAAGACGATGATAAAGCACTGCTTTAAAAGCTAAATAAGTGCACTTATTTCGGCCGTTATTTGTGGTGTTAAAATTATAATATGGTTTCGCTTCATATTTTCAGGCAGTAAGTACAAATCAGTCTGTTTGATCTAGTGGTCGAAAGCACTTCGGCTGAGCGTGAGGTCCATGGTTGATGGCAATAGGCTCGCCTCCTGTTACGTGGGACTTGAACATACCTGGCAAAATATGGGTATAATGAACCTAACCCTTCGGGGATTACACGCATGATGTTATTTTTATTACCAATAAATAACTAAATAGATGTGAGAATAGACAATAATATTATTGAAGAATGATCATAAAATGGCACGTTATGCAGTTGGTCCCGGCTGTCATTCATAGATCTTTCTTGGTAGTCAGAAGTCCAAAAGTCTGGCAACCAGTCTTACCAAGAGGTATCGTGTAATCCAGTAACTGGGTTGTGGAGGTCAGACAGGCAGTCGCTCTATATAAAATACTGGTATTCAGCAGCGTTCGGTTAGACTGGAAGCTGACCCTAACAAAGTTGAGAAAGGCTAGGCTGATTGATTGAAATAACAAGTCACTAATAAAGTGCGAGCTAAAATGGGCAGTCATGTTGAAAGATGATCATAAAATGGCAGATACGGTATGTCATGAGTCATTAGATGACGGTTTCTTATTATGATGAAAATAATAATATTCAATATTTAACTTAAATTTTTGTTTTTAAAATTTTAATCCAAATTCTATTAACATTTTCAGGCCGTAAGTAAAAATTTTTTAACTTAATATGTGAAAAAGGATACCCACTAAAATAAATAAAAAACAAGTCGGTGTTAGATAGTAAAAGAGTGCTTTCAAATAATATATTAATCTGATTCACTTTATATTTTCAGGAAGTAAGTACCAATAAATCTCGTCGGTCTTGTGGTTGCAAGCGCTATTGCTCAGCATGAGGTCCCGGGTTCAATTCCCAGGTCGGGCAAAATGTTATTGGGTTTTCCATCAGGAATTCCTTAGTAGCATTCTGGAGACTGGGTTTATGCCCAATTGATGTCAATACGCTCGCCCATTGCATGGGACTTGAATATAACTGGCAAAATGTGGGTGTACTATATCCGGGCTTTGAGTGTCCGTATCTTGGTTGCGATTCGTTCATGTCTTTGGGAAAATTGAAGGTTTTGTCTTTGCGATTATGGACGAAGTTATGATGACGAAAAACTACCGGATATGATATATTGTGAAGGACGGCACGGTGTATGATATGAGTCGGGCATACCAACGTCCGGGGGAATCAGTCGGACACACTCTTTCTGGCTGTTCTGGTCTGGGTAACGGAGACTACTTGCAGTGGCACAACCTTGTAGCCAGGATAACCCACCAGTAACATGCTCTGAAATACAGTCTTGTGGAATCGGATGTACCGTACTATAGGTATATGCCTGACGCAGTTCTCGAAAATGGCAATATCACGATGTACTGGGATCGATGTATCATCACTGACAGGACTATTGTTGCTAATAAGCCATAGTGGTGATAGATCGATTAGACTGTCGCACAATGATTATACGAGAACCTCGTGAAAGCTGAAAAAGATAAGCAAATTAAGTATCTTGACCTGACACGTGAGGTTGTCGACATGTGGGATGTGGATGCAGAATCATTGTGCCTATAGTCGTGACGACCAATGGCATAATAGCCAAGAACCTCGACCAACACCTGAGGAGGCTCTCGTTAGGCGGCTGGATCAAGAGCTTGATCCAGAAAGCGGTACTCCTGGACACGGCACGTATGGTTGGGAGGTTCCTCTCTCTGTAGCCCTGAGCACCGGTAGCCTGTTCCCGATACTGGTAGTACCTATTTTTTTATATTTTTTAATGTTTTTATAGAAATATTTAAAAATGTAATCTATATGGACAACAATGAAATAAAGAAAAGTAATAATCTAATAATCGAAGATAATAAACCAGTAATATTGAAAGATGATCATAAAAAAGCAGAAACAGTAGGCCACGTGTCATAACATGACGGTTTCTTATTAAGTTGACAATAATAAAATAAATTTTATGTTTTTAAATGTTAATCTGATTTCTCGTTATATTTTCAGAAAGTAAGTAAAAATGAGTAATTTAATCAATTATAAAGGATACCCACAAAAATAAAAAATTGATAAGATGTCGCTGGTAGATAGTATAACACTGCTTAAATATCTAAGTAGGTACACTTTTTCGGCCGTTATTTTTGGTTTTTAAAGACAGAGAGTTTAGTGGTCGCAAGCGCTCCTGCTGAGCATGAGTTCCCAGTATTGTTTTTAAAAAGATTTTTACTTATATTTTCTGTAGTACTTTTTAGCATTAGAATTTGTTTAAATATGTGTTCTATCCTTACCTTCACAAATCCAACGGGCCCAAAACTACGGGGCTATCTTGTAAGGTTGATGAGTTCCTAAGGCCACCTTCTTTCTGGCTTCATCATCAGATCTTAGGCTGCACCTTTGGCTATCGTTTTTGTAAAGACAAAAGAAATGAACCCAAACACAAGGAGGCTATCTTGTTTAGTTGAGGAAATCCTATGGCGAGCTTCCAGCTCATCATCAGATCCTGGACTACACTGTCGGTTAACGTACCTACCTACTTGTCAAAACAAATCCAAATGGTCGAAACAAAACAGAGCAGGGGGAGGAGTGCCGTGACCACCTTGTAGCTCCATCATCAGACCCTGAACCCAACTTAGTGCAATGGCACCTGTCAATACATATTAAATGAGTATAAATACGATGGTGCTATCTTGTTTGGTTGAGAAGTTCCTATGGCACCTTCCGGCTCCATCAACAAACCCTGGATACTACCTTGGGCTATAGTCCTTGTCAAGACAACGCGAACGAGTTCAAACACGATGGTTCTATCTTGTTTTGTTGACAAGCTGCTATCGCCTTCTTCCGGTTTCATCATCAGACCCTGAACACCATCTAGTAGGGCATTTTCAAGACCATTCTCATGAAACCAAACACGATGGGGCTTTCTGGATTACTTGAGAAGTGCCCGTGAATACCTTCCGGCTCCATCATCTGACCCTGAATACCACCAAGTGTCAAAGCACTTGTTAGTAACCAATAAGTCCAAACACGATCGTGCTATGATGTTTGATTGAGGAGTTCCTTGAGCCAACTTCCGACTCCATCATATGGTATCAGTTTTTCAAAATATCTCGGTAGTTATATAAGTATGCCAAGTTTCAGCTTAATCGGATGCCAGGGAGTGCTTGAAAAATTGATGACAATTGGAGTAACCGGAAACATACGAACAGAGCAAGCTATTATAAAGCTTGTAATAATAAAATGCGTTTTCGTTTTTAGTATGATAATACAATTTATCTTAATATTTTCAGGCCGTAAGTAAAAATAAGTAATTTAATTTTTAAAAATAAGGATACCCACTAAATTGAATAAAAATATTAAAAGGCCTGAAATAGTAAAATAATGAGAAGCTCGTGGCTAAGTAATAACAGTCGCACGGTTCGATCCATCACGTTAAGCTACGCTTGCCAGGGTTGGTCCGTGGATGGGTGGCCATCTTTACATACCGAGACTCCTCCGTGCCGCGGAAAGCACGTTAAGCCGTTGGTCCCGGCTATCATTTGTGGATCTTTGATAGTCGTTACGGGTCGTCAGTAGCCTGAAAGTCTGACGACCAGTCTTACCAAGGGGTACCGTATTACCCATTTACTGGGTTGTGGAGGTCAGATAGGCAGTCGCTCCATGTAAAATACTGGTATTCAGCTGCAACCGGTTAGACTGGAAGCCGACCCCAATATAGTTGGGAAAAGGCTAGGCAAATGATGTTAAATAGTAAAATAAGGCTTAAGTCTAAGTAGGTAAACGAATTTCAGCCTTTATTTTTGGTGTAAAAATTTTAATATGGTTTCGCTTTATATTTTCAGAAAGTAAGTACTAATGAGTCTTAAGTGGACGCAAGCACAACTGTTGAGCATGAGGTTCAATTCTCGGACCGAGCAAAGTGTTAAAAAGGGTTTCCCATGTGGAATATCTCAGAAGCAGTCTGGATTCAGGATTTCTGCTTGGTTTTGGCTATAATAGCCTCGCCAGCTCTTACATGGGACTTGAACATAACTGGAGTAATGTGGATGTAGCCTAATCCTTCGGGGAATACACGCATCATGTTAATATGTTATGTTAAAAGAACCAATAAGTAATTAAATATGTGTGAGAATTAGCAATAATATTGAAGGATGATCATGAAATGACACTCACACTTGGAGGAGCTCGTGTAAAAAGCCACTCGGGTCGATTCATCAGGTTAAGCTACGCTTGCCGGGGTTGGTCCGTGGATGGATGACCATTTTCACATATCGAGACTCCTCCGTGCCTCGGAAAGCACGTTAAGCTTTTGGTCCCGGCTGTCATTCATAGATCTTTGCCAGTCGTTACGGATAGTTAGAAGTCTAAAAGTCTGACAACTAGTCTTACCAAGGGATATTGTGTTACCCATTATTTAGATTGTGGAGGTTAGATATGCAGGCACTCCATGTAAAATATTATGTATTAGTATCCAAAGTAGTCGGAAAAAGGAATTTACTAATTTAGTGGGAGATAAAATGGTCAGTAATATGGAAAGATCATAAAATGGCACATGCAGTATGTTATGTATCATAAGATGACGGTTTCTCATTACATTACATTTACAATAATAATAATATGCATTTTTACTTTTTTTTTAATACCTATTAATTTGATATCTCTGAATATTTTCAGACCGTAAGTAAAAATTTGTACTTAATAAGTTGTAAAGGATATCCAATTAAATAAATAAAATGAAGTCAGTGTTACATAATAAAAAACTGCTGCTTACTAAGCTAAGTAACTGTACACTTATTACGGCCATTATTTTTTGGTTATAAATTTTTATCTCATATCGCTATATATTTTCAGCATGTAAGTACTAATAAGTCCCGTTGGTCTAGTAGCCGCAAGCGCTACTGTTGAGCATGAGGTCCCGGGTTCAATTCCCGAGTCAAGTTAAACTTTTATTGGGTTTTTATATCTGTAATTTCTCAGCAGCAGTCCGGAGTCTAGATTTCTGCCCGGTTGATGGCAATAGACTTGAACATAACTGGCGAAATATGGGTTGTTCTGAACGGATTCCAGACTTGGGAAACTGCGCGCACGAGGGAACAGTAAAGGACTTTTACTGGTTTCAGGCACCGGAAGCTAGAGCAAGCTCTTATAATAAAGCGCAGGGCCTTGAAAGGTTTCTTAACAATGGTGTCTACGTGATCGTCAAAAAGTAATTTACTGTCATGTACTACACGAAGATCTCTGATGCTGCTAGTCTTACTTATGTACATAACATTTAGTGTATTCCCTGAACCGATAGTAGTTTTTGAATCTGTTAAGGTTTAACTGAAGTAGCACGTTATCAGATAATGTACGTACAGACCTAAGAAAATTCATAACATTTGCGTATAATAAAATTTATGAATAAATAAAGCAGTTCCTTAAGTCCGATATTTATACAAACAATAACGGTCCTAAGATCGAGCCTCGAACCACTCCAGATGGAACTGGTTTCCTACCGGGACGTGTATCCATGTAAGACCGTAGCCTGCGTTTGGTTATCTATAAAAATATGACCAGAACCAACGAAAAATTTTTCTGAAGGAGCACACGGTGATCTATTAGCTAGAAACACTTGCTGTAGTCTGTATATATAACATCGACCTGGCATCGTTTATCCATCCCAGTGGTTAATGTATTAAAATGTAAATCCGATTTCTATTAACATTTTCAGGCCGTAAGTAAACATAAGTAATTAAATAAGTTTTAAAAGATACCTACTAAATTAAATATAACAAAAGAATTCTGTGTTAGTTAATAATTCTTAAATCGGTGTGGGCTCAACTCGCCCCTTGAATCTTGCCCCTAATTGCCTAAGTGTATCTACTCGCCCCCTTGGAATATTAGATAACCTAACTAACAAAAAGTACTAGGCTTGCATGAATTCAAGATGGTATTAAAATCATTAGTATATATATTATTATCCCACTAATATGATTTGGATGAAAGTCACACAAATTATAGTTTATAACTAACAAAAAGTACTAGGCTTGCATAAATTCACGTTTAGGTATACTTGGAGATAAGTACTAAACTAATTAGCAAATATCGCAAAACGCGGGATGCGTTTTGCGATATTTGCTAATTAGTTTACACACATATATATTACACATTATAATACGAACTTAGAAAGAGTAAACATTCATATATATGTATATGTTATGGACCCAGTGATTATTAGGACATTATGAAAAATGCCCGGGCAGTTTGAAAAAAGCCCAATATGAGAGGGCAATGTGATAACAACTATTGAAATAATCAAATTGACCGGGCATTTTTTATAATGCTAGTCACCTATGGGGCAGTATAATTAAAACCAGATTTTAATACTATTATTTTAATTTCAAACGTAGAATCAATCATCACTTCAGTCGAAAGACGTCCACTGCTGGACATAGGCCTGGTATCCTGCCTTTTTGCCAAAAATTGTTTGGCAGATTATCACTTGCCAACCAACGTTTCGCTGATGTTTCACTTTGATAACTAACAATTAGCAAATTTTTGTATGACAACGTTTCATTTGGTAGAGTTATTGTAATGCTTATTATTATAATAACACAAAACTTTTGGGTCATTTATCATTTGTCAAACATTTCAATCTTAGTTTACGATATGTTAGGTTAGATTAAAGTATGACAACATTTATCATTTGTCAAACATTTCAATCTTAGGTTACGATAGGTTATGTTAGGTTAGAGTATGACTAACAACGCACGAGCCGAGTGAGCGAAGCGAGTGTGCCGCGGCAGCGAACGGCGATGTGCCAGAAGCGAATCGCTTGTGTAAAAGGAAACAGTTAAGTTAGGTTACATCACATTAAAGATAAAGTAAAAAAACACTCACTCACTGAGGACTCTTCAATACACTCACTCATTTTAATTGAACTATACTTGAAAGTTGGCATTCTGCCACTTAAGTTTGGCAATACTTCGGGCTATGTCGGACATGTCGGTTACCTTGGTTCTCCTACGGATCTCTTCATTTCAGAATCAATATTTAAAATCAAATAAAATATTTCCATTCATAGACACTCTGCTGACCTATGATGACTTTACCATAATTAAATGTTAAACTGTTTTTAAAACTGACTGGTCGGACTGGAGCGGGCGTGGCTCCGAAATGCGAGCCCCCACCCCGCGCGATACCCGCACCCCGTGCAAAATACCTGTGTATTATCAGATTGCCCAAAGACCACAGGGCAATATTTATAATGACGAGGCAATGTGATAAATAAGGAAGTTCAAATTATAATTTATTATTTTGCCCTAAGTAGCTTGTCATAATAGTAGTTATTCATAATGCGCGGGCATTATAAAAATGCCCGTATTTATCATTTGGTCCATAACATATATATATGTTATGGACCAAGTAGTTATTAGGGCATTATAAAAAATGCCCGGGCAGTTTGAAAAATGCCCAATATGAGAGGGCAGTATGATAACAACTATTGAAATAATCAAATCGACCGGGCATTTTTTTATTATGCTAGTCACCTTTGGGGCAGCACAGTTAAAACCAGGTTTTATTACTATTATTTTGATTTTAAACGTAGAATCGATATTTAAAATCAAATAAAATATTTCCGTTCGTATACACTTTGCTGACCTATGATGACTTTATCATAATTCAATACTTGTGTATTATTATTAGATTACCCAAAAACCACAAGGCAATCTTTATAATGACGAGGCAATGTGATAAATAAGGAAGTTCAAATTCATATTTTGCCCTGAGTAGCTTGTCATTATTCATAATGCGCAGGCATTATGAAAAATGAGCGTATTTATTACTTGGTCCATAACATATATACGAATCTCTCAACGGGTAACATATTTGATTAAACGTTTTGTTTATTGAACCTATGAAAAAGGTTGCTTTTGTTATGGTAGGTAAGCCAGATAGCAAAAACTATCACTAGTGTCACGAGTTGGTGAGATTGATGCGTTGGTTAAATTTCAAAGGAATTGCTGCAACGGGGCGAATCGATATAACAAAATAATTATTTAAATGTCAATTTTCCACTCACCCCTTCGTAAGGGGCGAATCAACACACAAAAAAACGGACAAGGAAACGGATCATGTGGAACATTTTAATCTAAAGGGACAAGATCCGAGGGGCGAGCGGAGCCTGCACCCTTAAATCTAAGTAGGTACATGTATTTCGGCCATATTTGATGTTAAAATGATGTTATGTTGAGTACCAATAAGTGACTAAATAGGTGCGAGATTATTTAATAATATTTAAGGATGATCATAAAATGGAACGATGCAGTTGGTCCCGGCTGTCATTCATAGATCTTTGCCAGTCGTTACGGGTAGTCAGAAATTCAAAAGTCTGATAACTAATCTTACCAAGGGGTATATTGGGTTGTCGGAGGTCAGACAAGACAAGCAATCGCTCCATGTAAAAATATTGATATTCAGCTGCATCCGGTTAGTCTGGAAGCCGACCCCAACATAATCGGGAAAAGGCAGGCAGATTGATTGAAATAACAAACGTTACTAATTAAGTGCGAGGTCTATAAAATGGTCACTAATATTGAAAGATGATCATAGACTGGCAGATACAGTATGTCATAATGTCATAAGATGACCGTTTCTTACTACATTGACAATAATAAAATGCATTTTCGTTTTTCGTTTATTAAATGTTAATCCGATTTCTCTTAATATTTTCAGGGTGTAAGTATAAATGAGTCATTTAATAAGTTAAAAAAGATACCCACTAAAATAAATAAAAAGAAGTCGGTGTTTGATATAAAAACGCTGCTTTCAAATATAAGTAGGTACACTTATATCGCCGTTATTTTTGGTGTTAAAATTCTGAAAGTAAGTACATAATTATAAATCTCGTCGGTCAAGTGGTCGCAAGCGCTACCTCTGAGCGAGAGGTTGAATGCCCGGGTCGGGCAAAGTATTATTGGGTTTTTACATCTGGAATTTCTCAGGAGTCTGGAGTCTGGATTTCTGACTGGTTGATCACAATAGGCTCACCAACTTTTACATGGGACTTGAACATCTGGCGAAATATGGGTGTAATAGCGTAACCCTTCGGGAAATACACGCCCGATGATGTTATGTTCAGTACCAATAAGAACTAATTAGTTGTGCGAATAGGCAAAAATTCTACGATTATCATAAAGGCACATTAAGCGGTTATTTCTGGCTGTCATTCATAGATCTTTGCAAGTCGTTACGGGTAGTCAGAAGTTCAAAAGTCTGACAAGCAGTCCTACCAAAGGGTATCGTGTTACCCAATATCTGGGTTGTGGAGGTCAAATATGCATTCAGCCCATGTAAAATACTAATATTCAGCTGCATGTGGTTGGACTGGGCAGCTTGATTGAACTATCAAAGGTTACTAAATAAGGACGAGATAAAATGGGCAGTAATATTGAAAGATGCAGTGCCTAATATTGATTGAAAATGGCAGATACAGTATGCCATAATATGTCATAAGATGACTGTTTCTTAATACATTGACAATAACATGCACTTCGTTTTGTAAATGTTTATCTGTTTTCTCTTAATCTTTTCAGGACGTAAGTATAAATAATTAATTTAAAAAAAATTAAAAGCATACCCACTAAAATAAATAAAAAGAAGTCGGTGTTTGATATAAAATGCTGCTTTCAAATCTAAGTAGGTACACTTATATCGACTGTTATTTTTGGTGTTAAAATTCTGAAAGTAAGTACATAATTAAATGTCGTCGGTCAAGTGGTCGCAAGCGCTACTGCTGAGCATGAGGTTCCGGGTTCAATGCCCGGGTCGAGCAAAGTATTATTGTGTTTTTACAATAATATCTGGAGTTTCTCAGCAGCAGTCTGGAGTCTGGATTACTGACCGGTTCATGACAATAGGCTCACCCCCTTTTACATGAGACTTGAACATCTGGTGAAATATGACGACACGGTTGGCGCAGTGGCTGAGCGATGGACGGCTGCGCAACGTGTCACGGGTTCGATCCCCGCACGGAACAAATATTTGTATGATCTGCAAGTAGTTGTTCCGGGTCTGGGTGTTAGTGTATGTGAGTTTCTATGTTTGTAAACGCACCCACGATACAGGAATAAATTCCTAGTGTGGGGCAACGTTTTTTTAAAACTAAAAAAAAAAAAAAAATATAGATGTACTATTGCGTAACCCTTCGAGGAATACACGCACGATGATGTTATGTTGAGTACCAATAGTAACTTATTAGGTGTGCGAATAGGCAAAATTTATTCTACGATGATCATAAAATGGCACGTTAAGCAGTTAGTTCCGGCTGTCATTCATAGATCTTTGCAAGTAGTTACGGGTAGTCAGAAGTCCAAAAGTCTGGCAACCAGCCATACCAAGATTCAAGGTTTATCGTGTTACCCAGTAACTGTGTTGTGGGTCATAAAGGCATTCGGTCCATGTAAAATACTGGTAATCAGCTGCATCCAATTAGACTGGAAGCCAACCAAAACATAGTTGCGAAAAGGCTAGGAGGATTGATAGAAATAACAAAAGTTACTAAATAACAGCGACGTAAACTGGGCAGTTTAAAAAAAAAAAATCATAGAAGGCCAGATACAATGTGTCATTTATGATGACCGGTTCATAATTATAGTGGCAATAATAAAATGCATTTTCGTTTTTTATATGTTAATATAATTTGTCTTAATATTTTCAGGCCGTAAGTAAAAATATTAAATTTAACAATCAGAGAAATATACCCATTAAAAAAAAATAAAAAAAAATTCAGTGTTAGTTAATAATGCTTAAATCTAAGTAGGTACACATGTTGCGGCCGTTATTTTTGGTGTTATAATTTTAGTATGGTTTCGTTTTATATTTTCAGCGAGTAAGTCTGTTTGGTAACCAATAAGTCTGTTTGGTCTAGTGGTTGAAAGCACTTCGGCTGAGCATGAGGTCAAAGTGTTATTGGGGTTTTCCATCTGGAATATTGCAATAGCAGTCTGGAGTCTGAACTTTTTCCCAGTTGATGACAATATGCTCATCTCCTTTTACATGGTACTTGAACATCTGGTGAAATAGGGGTGTACTATAGCGTAACCCTTCGGAGAATACACGCACGATGATGTTATGTTGAGTATCAATAGTAACTAAATAGATGTGAGAATGGCCAATAATATTGACAGATGATCATAAAATGGCACGTTAAGCAGTTAATCCCGGCTGTCATTCATAGATCTTTGCCAGTCATTAAGGGTAGTCAGAAGTCCAAAACTCTGACAACCAATCTTCCCAAGGGGTAACGTGTTACCCAATAACTGGATGGTGGAGGTCATATATGCAGTCAACCGATGTAAAATATTGGTTTTCAGCTTCATTTGGTTAGACTGGAAGCCGACCCCAACATAGTCGGGAAAAGGCTAGGCAGATTGATTGAAATATCAAAAGCTACTAATTAAGTGCGAGATAAAATAGGCAGTAATATTGAAAGATGATCATAAAATGGCAGATACATGTCATGTGTCATAAGATGACGGCTGCTTATTATAACATTGATACTAATAAAATGCATTTTCTCTTTTTATGTTAATCTGATTTCTATTAATGTTTACAGAGCGTAAGTAAAAATTAGTAATTTGATATGTTAAAATAGATGCTAACAAAATTTAAATAAAAAGATGTCGATGGTAGATAGTATAACACTGCTTAAATATCTAAATAGGTACACTTACTTCGCCCGTTATTTTTGGTGTTAAAATTCTGGAAATATGTACCAATAAACTCGTTGGTCAAGTGGCCGCAAGCGCTACTGCTGAACATGAGGTCCTCGGTTCAATTCCCGGGTCGGGCAAAGTGTCGTTGGGTTTTTCAATCTGGAATTTCTCAGTAGCAGTCGGGAGTCTGGCTTTCTGCCCGGTTGATGGTAATAGACTCGCCCCCATTACATGGAACTTGAACATAACTGGCGAAATGTGGGTGTACTAAAGCCTAACCCTGTGTGGAATACACGCATGATATTATGTATTAATTACCAATAAGTAACTAAATAGGTTTGAGATTAAAGAGCAATAATATTGAAGGGTGATCATAAAATGGCACGTTTGTGCACGTGGCGGATTTATTGAAATAACAATAAAAGTTACTTAATTAAGTGCGGAATAAAATGGGCAGTAATACTGAATGCTCATAAAATGGCAGATACAGTTTGTCATATGTCATTTATGATGACGGTGACAATAACATGCATTTTCGTTTTTTAAATTTTAATCTGATATCTCTTATTATTTTTAGGAAGTAAGTAAAAATTTGGAAATAAGTTTATAAGCTTATCCACTAAATTAAATAAAAAAAATGTCGATGTTTGATATTATGCTTACAAATTGAATTAGGTAGGTACACTTATTTTGGCCGTTATTAAGATGTTAAAATTCTGGACGTAAGTACCAATAAGTCTTTCGGTCACGTGGTACCAGTTACTTCATCTAAAATACTGGTATTCATCTGCATCTGCTCAAAATGGAAGCTGACCTCAACGAAGTTGGGAAAAGACTAAGCAGATAAAATGGGCAGTAATATTGAAAGATGATAATAAAATGGCACATTAAGTATGTCATGTATAGAGATCGGTTAATCGGATGCATTTTAACCTAAAGATGAGGTGTTGGCTATTATGGAATGCACTTTTGTATCGAAAAAATCCCGGTATTTCGGGATTTTGAAAAGAGTTGTGATTATAGAATCGAATGTATATTTACTTAGGTTCAGGTGTTGCCTAATAATTATGAATTAATGCACTTTTGTATCGATCGCAAAAATACCGCGATTCTGGAATTCTTTTGATGAGTTTAGGACTTTTTAACTATAGAATTGCTAGCTAGTGTTGTAAAGTAGGTTGCCAAACTGGCATAGTACAAATTCAAATTCAAACGTTTATTGCTCAACACAGTACATAATCATACATTTCTAGATGTCAAGTGAATGCGGCGTCCACTGTGTTGCACCAATTCAGGCATGCAAAATTATTATTAAACTTATACTATGTCATAATTCCCATTTAATACGTTAAACAATTTCATAAATTCCAATAAATACCATAAACAATGTCGAAAATTTCAATTTCAATTAATATTTTATAAAAAGTCATAATTACAATTAGTACGCTATACAATGTCCCAAAATGATTATTATGTCTAAAACAACATATAACTATCAAAAATAATTAAATAATTTTAACAAGATAAATCGGACCCGAGTATTCACCATAATTATTATTATACACACCAATTCCTATCTGACAGGTATTCATCAATTGTGTAGTATGTCTTACTTATCAGTTGATTATTGAGTTGTTTCTTAAAAACATAGATATCTTGAATACTTAACAGAGCATTAGGTAATTTATTATAAATATGTGATGCCATTCCTAGTAAGTTTTTACGGAATACTGCTTTTTTGTGTTGCCTAGTGCTTATTTTATTCCTATATCGCGAACTGTGCAGTTTTTCAAATAGGTGGAGGTTTGTCTTGACAAATACGGCCACCTCACATATGTATAGGCAGGGTACTGTCAATATACGTAAATTAAAAAATAACGGTTTGCAGCTTTCCGTGCTCTGAATACCGCATATGGCCCTAACACACCTCTTTTGCGCTCTAAATACCGTCTCCATGTTGGTGGAGTTACCCCAAAATATTATGCCGTATCGTAATGCAGACGTAACATACGCATACATAACATACATACATAATCAGCCTATAATGTTCCCACTGCTGGGACACAGGCCTCCTCTCTGTTAGAGGGAGCGGGCCGTAATCCACCACGCGGGCCCAGTGCGGGTTGGTAGATGTCACATGTCTTCGAATTTTTGGTTCTAGGAAATGCCGGTTTCCTCACGATGTTTTCCTTCACCGTTTTGAGAGCAGTGGCGATGAAATAATTTACACATAGTAAAGCGCCTGTCAGGGTTCGAACCTACGACCTACTACTCGTAAGTCGTGGCCGTTACCACTGGGCCACCACTGCTCAACAACAACTGTAACCAAAACTTTTTGATTTACCTCCTTTGCGAGATTACGTAAAGCATATGAGTGTTGACTCAGGCGCTTACAAACACTGTCAGTATGAGTTTTTCATGACATGTCTCTATCCAGATCAAGCCCTAAAAATTTTGTCGGTGTTGTTTCTAAAATTGTCTTGTCCCATGTTTTATGTCAGGTTTTTTATGATTTGTCCTTTGCTCAAAAGTTATTATTTTAGTTTTGTCAATATTAATTTTTAAATTATTCGCGCCCATCCATTCTACTAATACTTGGAGACAGTGGTTTATTTCTCCCTCAAGTGTCGTCGCATCATCCTTACCACTAAAAACGACCGTGCTATCATCAGCGAACAAAACCATCGGATGATGTGTTTCTCTGGGCATGTCATTAATATAAATAATAAATAATAGAGATCCTACAATACTTCCTTGGGGTACACCGTAGTTATTAGCTCTCTGACTCGATATATACGTACCCTCGGTTTTTGACGTAATGCAAACCTTATCTATTTTAGTACATTGTTTTCTGTCGGACAAGTACGATTTCAAAAGGTTCAAGGCATTGCCCCTAACTCCATACCTTTCCAACTTCTTCAATAGCACTGTCATATCCACAAAGTCAAATGCCTTGCTCATGTCCATGAATAAAGCAGCTACCGGACTTCTGTTATCAATGCCAGTTATAATATTTTCAAAGAGTTTGAAAATGGACATATTAATATTCTTTTTCCTTCTAAAACCGTATTGTTCCTCAGCAAAAAGATTGTTACATCCAAAAAAATTGTATAATGTGTTGTATATCACTTTTTCTATTATTTTAGAGAATATGGGTAGTAAGGCAATAGGCCCATAGTTGGCGGGATCGTGTTTGCTACCTTTCTTATAAAGTGGTTTTATAACAGCTAATTTTAACCTATCCGGAAAAACACCCGATTCTAAACACATATTTATTATATAACTAAGTACTGGTGCTATAATTGTTGAAACGGATTTAATAACTTTTGTTGTATTGTCATCATAACCAGAGCTATTAGTATTATTTAATGAATTTATTAGTTTTTATTTTTTTAATAAATTTATATATAATAAATTTATTACATAGTGACACAACTCGATGCCTTTAGTTTCGTTCGAATTTTTATGTTAACACCGCTAAAGTTACCTTCATAACAGGGTTGATAAGTCGTTTCTATACCATGTATGCAATTATTTGTGCATTTCCGGTGTTTTTTGGAATTCCGGGATTTTTAATAAGAAATAAATTATTAAGAAGTCGTTTCCATAATTTCGTAGCAAATATAACTTTTGGTAAATATGCATCCGATTATCCGATCTCTAGCTCATGTGTCATAAGATGACGGCTTCTTCTTACTTTTACAATAATAGAATGCATTTTCGTTTTTTAAATGTTAATTCGATTTGTCTTAATATTTTCAGTTGGTAAGAAAAATTATGATTATTTTAATATTAACCAAAAGAATACCCACTAAAAGAAATAAAAAAAGAAATAGGTGTTTGATGATAAAAGAATGCTTACAAATCTAATTAGGTACACTTATATCGGTTGTTATTATAGTGTTAAAATTTTAATGATTTCTCTCTAATTAAAAAAATTGATAAATCGTACCCTCGAAAATAAATAAAAAAGAAGTCGGTGTTTGATAATAAAACGCTGCTTACAAATCTAAGTAGGTACTCTCTCAAATAAGTAGGTAAACTTATACCAGTTGTTATTTTTTGGT
Organism: Lithophane ornitopus; assembly: GCA_948473465.1. Lineage (NCBI taxonomy): Eukaryota > Metazoa > Arthropoda > Insecta > Lepidoptera > Noctuidae > Lithophane > Lithophane ornitopus. The sequence goes on along the minus strand of OX419642.1, from coordinate 9,592,912 downwards.
GTTACAATTCTGAAAGTAAATATCAATAAGTCTCTTTGGTCACGTGGATGAAAGCGCTTCTGCTAATTATGTGGGCTCGGGTTCAATTCGCGGGTCGGTCAAAGTGTTATTGGGTTTTTCCATCTGGAATTTCTCAGTAGCAGTCTGGGGTCTGGATTTCTGCCCAGGTAATGGCATTAGCCTCGCCCCCTATTACAAGGGATTTGTACATCACTGGTGAAATGTGGGTGTACTATAGCCTAACCCTTCGGGGAATACACGCATAATTAATATTAAGTACCAATAAGTAACTAAATAGGTGTGAGAATAGGCAATAATACTGAAGGATGATCATGAAATGGCCTTTTAAGCAGCTAGTCCCGGCTGTCATTCATAGATCTTTGCCAGTCGTTACGGGTAGCCAGAAGTCCAAAAGTCTGACTACCAGTCTTACCAAGGGGTATTGTGTTACGCAGTAACTGGGTTGTGGACGTCAGATAGGCAGTTGCTACATTGTAAAATACTTGTATTCAGTTGTATCCGGTTAGACTAGAAACCGACGACAACAAAGTTGGAAAAAGGCTCAGGCAGATTGATAGAAATAGCAAAAGTTACTAATTAAATGCGATATAAAATGGGCAGTAATATTAAAAGACGATCGTATAATGGCAAATAGAGTACGTCATGTGTCATAACCATAAGTAGACGGCTTATTATAACATTGATAGTAAAAATATGTCTTTTCTTTTATAAATGTAAAGCCGATTTCTCTTAATATTTTCAGGCCGTAAGTAAAAATGAGTAATTTACTTAGGTAAAAGGACATTACCCACTATAATAAATACATAAGAAGTTAGTGTTAGATAATAAAACACAGCTTTTAAATCTATGTAGGTTCACTAATTTCGCCAGTCGTTCATTTTTGCCAGTCGTCAAGGGTATTCAGAAGTCTAAAATTCGGACAACCAGTTAAAAGGGGTATCCTGTTTCCCAGTTACTGAGTTTTGGAGGTCAGATAGGCAGTTGCTCCATGTAAAAATATTGCTATTTAGCTGCATCCGGTTAGACTGGAAGCCGATCCTAACATAGTCTGGAAAAGGCTAAACAGATTGAAATAACACAAGTAACTAATTAAGTGTGAAACATGATTATATCATGGCAGATACAGTATGTTACATGTCATAAGATGACGTTTTCTTGTTACATTGTCAATAACATGCACTTTCGTTTTTTAAATGTTAATCCAATTTCTTTTAATATTTTCAGAAGGTAAGTAAAATGAGAAATGAAAAAAGTTAAAAAGCATACCAACTAAAATAAATAAAAAATATGTCGATGTTTGATAATAAAACGCTGTTTACAAATCTATGTAGGTACGCTTATTTGAGCCGTTATTTTTCGTGTTAAAATTCTGAACAATAAGTCTCGTTAGTCAAGTGGTTGCAAGCGCTACTACTGAGCATGATGTCCCGGATTCAATTCCCGGGTCGGGCAGTGTTATTGGGGTTTTCAATCTGGAATTTCTCAGTGGCAGTCTGGAGTCTGGATTTCTGCCCGGTTGATGGCAATAGGCTCGCCCTCTATTACAAGGGACTTGAACATAACTGGCAAAATATGAGTGTACTACCGCTTAACCCTCCGAGCCATACACGCATGTTGTTATGTTAAGTACCAATTAAGTAAGAAACTAATTAGGTGTGAGAATTAGCAATAATATTGAAGGATGATCATTAAATGGCACATTAAGCAGTTGGTCCCGGCTGTCATTCATACATCTTTGCCAGTCGTCACGGGTAGTCAGAAGTCCTGAGACAACCAGTCTTACCAAGAGGTATCGTGTTTCCCAGTAACTGGGTTGTGGAGGTCAGATAATTATGCTGTCGATTCATGTGAAAATACTGTTATTTAGCTGCATCCGGTTAGACTGGATGTCGACCCCAATATATTCGAAAAAGGCTAAGCAGATTGATCGAAATAACATTTTTTTAAATTACTTCTCAAACGTTACTAATTAAGTTCGAGATAAAATGGGTATTAATATTAAAAGATGATCATAAAATGGCAGATACAGTATTTGTCATGTGAATGTTTCATAAGATGACGGTTTTCTTATTAAATTGCCAATAAAAATGCATTTTCGTTTTTAAGTGTTAATCCGATTTCTTTATTTTTCCAGATTGTAAGTAACACTGAGTATTTTAATAAGTTTAAAAGAAAAAAAAAAACATTTTTCCAAAAACAAGCGACTTCCAAAAAAATGTTTACCTTTTCTTAAACCACTGAACGGATTTCTACAAAATTTTGCTAGGAGATAGATGGCACCCTGGGGAATGGCATTGGCTATTTTTTATTGACATAACCCGCGGTAGCTAGTATAATATTTTGGCATTCATCGACTACTTCAAAGCCTTTGACAATGTATACCAAAGCGATGTGCGAGAGCCTGGAACAAGGGGTGAATGATGATAATCAAAAACAAATACAGTATGTCATGTATCATACGATGACGGGTTATTATAACATTGACAGTAATAAAATGCATTTTTGTTTTTTAAATGTTAATCCGATATTTCTTAATATTTTCAGACTGTAAGTAAAAATGAGTAATATAATAAGTTAAAAGGATAACCAGTAAAATAAATAAAAAAAGAAATCGGTGTTAGATACTAAAACACTGCTTAAAAATCTAAGTCTAGTCTATACCTACTTATTTCAGCTCTTATTTTTGGTGTTAAAATTTTAATCTGATTTTGATTTATATTTTCAGGATGTAAGTACCAATAAGTCTCGTTGGTCTAGTGGTCGCATGCACTTCTGCTGAGCATGAGGTTCCGGGTTCAATTCCCGGGTCGGGCAAATTGTTATTGGGTTTTCCATCTGGAATTTCAGAAATGGAATTCTGGAATTTTCACTAGCAGTCTGGAGTCTGGATTTCTGCCTGATTGAGATAACCATAACCTCACCCCCTTTTACATGGAACTTGAGCAAAACTGGTGAAATATGGGTGTACTAGGTATAAACTAGACTTACATACAAGATGTTATGTTACCTTACCCTTCGGGGAATACACAAAATGATGCTGTTATGTTCAGTACCTACCAATAAGTAACAAAATAGGTGTGAGAATAGGCAATAATAATGAAGTATGATCATAAAATGGCAGATACAGTATGTCATGTGTCATAAGATGACATTGACAAAAACAAAATACATTTTCGTTTTTAGGGTTCCGTACCCAAAGGGTAAAACAGGACCCTATTATTAAGGCTCCGCTGTCCGTCCCTCCGTACGTCTGTTACCAGGCTGTATCTCATGAACCGTGATAGTCCGACCGTTGAAATTTTCACAGATGATGTATTTCTGTTGCCGCTATAACAACAAAATTAAATACAAAAAAAAACTGAATAAAATAAAAATTTAAGGGGACTCCCATACAACAAATGTGATTATTTTGCCGTTTTTATAGATACGGAACCCTTCGTGCACGAGTCCGACTCACACTTGGCCGGTTTTTTAAATGTTAATACGATTTCCGTGTATCTAAAAATGAGTAATAAAAAAGTTTAAAAGAATACTCACTTAAGTAAATAAAAACGTTTTGTGGAAAAAAACTTCGGCACGAGCGCTGGCGGCGAGCGCGGGGACTTGCCGCACCTCCCCTGCGATAAGAGACAGTTGCAATTTTTTGTCCTTTTCGTCGCCGCGGTAGTGCGCGCGCACCGAATAACCATGAGTGTATGTGCTGTTTGTAATGACCTAACAAAAAAGGATTACTTGGAATGCCAGTGTTGTAAGGACAAATATCACTGCTTATGCCTCGAAATCTCACCTGAGGAAGTTCTCGATGGAAGCCAGAGGTGGATGTGCCTCAGCTGCGGTGGCAAACATCCCAAAGGTAATGATCCCGTACGCCCTTCGACACCAACAGGCTTGGCTGATATAACATTTAATGTAACGCGTCGTAAGATGCTTAACAAGCCGGACTTTGTGCAAGCACCTGTAACTAGAACGCCAGACGGTGTATTGCGGTCCGATATACAGGGCATGATACGCGACGAGATGCGGTCTGTGATGAGTGAATTTATGAGGGAAATGAAAAATACCTTGAATGTTGAATTGCGTGAACTGAGAGATCAAATAACTGGGTTTAAGGATTCCCTAAGTTTTTTGAGTGCAAAATTTGACAGTTTAAATAGCGACATGGTCGCTCATAACTCCACTACGAAACAACTTAAAACTGAAAACGAGCTGCTTCGGTCGGAGGTCAACGTTCTGTCTAATCGTGTCAGGCAGATGGACCAATTGTCGAGGTCTACTAACTTGGAACTTCAGTGTGTACCTGAACACAAGGCTGAGAACGTTGTGAGCATTGTCAGACAACTCGGCCAAGTTGTCAAGTTTCCCATAAACGATGGCGACATATCTTATTGTTCACGCGTTGCCAAGTCGAACCCTGAATCGTCTCGTCCCCCGTACAATCCTGGTGAAATTCAATACCCCACGCACCCGGGATTCTCTGCTTGCATCTACAATACAATACAATAAGGATCACCCAAATGAGAAGCTGAACACCAGTGTACTAGGCCTGGATGATAAGAAGATTGCGATATTTGTTACCGAGAATCTCACAACGGAAAACAAAAACTTGCACGCCGCAGCCCGACTTCGTGCTAAAGAGCTAAATTATAAATTTGTGTGGGTACGCGCAGGACGAGTTTATGTGCGCAAATCAGGTGAATCTGATAAGGTATTTATTCGTAATATGGACACAGTGAATAAATTAACTTGATCTATCTGTTATTTCTATTGTAGTTGTGTTTCTTGATTTAATAGATAACTAATTTAAACTAAATTCTTGAAACGATACTTAACTATTTTCATTCTCTAATATAATTAAATGTTATTATCAAAACGTAAGAGGTTTGAGGACCAAAACTGTAGATTTTTACTTAAATATGTTAACGTGTAACTACGATATAATTGTACTGAGTGAGACATGGTTGGCGGGCGACATAATTGACTCTGAATTATTTTGCAGCCGATATCTGGTCTATCGACGGGATAGAGAGTCTAGTTTAGGTTTTCATAATAAAAAATCGGGAGGCGGCGTGTTAGTGGCGGTGTCTAAAAGGTTAAGATCATCTCGAGTGACTATATGGGAGAGTAAATGTGAAGACGTATGGGTGTGCGTAGACATTTGCTTAAACAAACGACCAGCTAAACTTTTGATCTGTGCGGTATATATTCCTCCTCCAGTACAAAAGCATATTTTAGAACATTTTATCGATAATGCCAATAATGCCTTGGAAAATTTTAATGCCAAGTTAATATTAGGTGATTTCAACCTAAGCAGTATTGAATGGATGGGCTCGCCAGGCGCACCGCTCGCATCTTCCTTAAACAAAAATGGCATGTATGAGCAGAAACTATTAGACTTTTTTTCTTTAAATAATTTAGCTCAATACAATTGTGTTTATAACAATAAAAATAAGGTACTCGATCTTATTTTGACCGATACCACGGTGAAAAGTTTGAGTGAGTCAGAAAGCCCTCTAAGTAATATAGACTCATACCATCCCCCCCTTGAATTCGAAATGCTGTGCAACTTGCAGGAGGAAACTTTACGCCCTAACCAGGAGCCAACATTTAAGTTCCATAAAGCTGATTATAGCAAAATTATTCAAGAATTAGGTAAAATATCATGGCAAGACTTGTTTTCACAATATTACGATGTCGACTCAATAGTTGACTCATTTTACAAAGTTGTTTATAATGTTATTGAGACGTACGTACCTAAGACTAAGCCTAAAACTTGCAAATATCCAGTTTGGTTTAGCAGGAATCTTATTCGTCAACTACAAGAAAAAAATAAGTACCGTACACTCTATTCCAAATTTAATAACCCACTAGATAACATTTCATATCGTTTGCTTAAGGACAGAGTTTCAAGCTTAACACAAATTAATTATAGGCAATATATAAAGGCAATTGAATCTTCGATCACTTCTAATCCTAAGCTCTTTTGGTCATTTTTAAAGCATAAACGTAACGGTAACAGTACGTACCCTTCATCAATACATTACGGCGATGTCAAAGGTAGTAATGGTGAAGATAATTGCAACATATTTGCCTCATGTTTTTCATCGGTTTATAACACAAATAATAGCAATACTGTTGAAGACATGGCTAAATACGGGACTGACACTAACCACGGATTCTGTAATTAATGCTTTAAAGAGACTTGACCCTAATAAAGGGCCAGGGCCTGACGGATTGCCTTCCATTTTCGCAATAAAATGTTGTGACTTGTTGGGGGAGCCTCTCTCCATCATTTATAATAACTCACTGAGCACAGGTTGTTTTTCGAAGGTATGGAAAGAAGCACGAGTAGTTCCGATTTTCAAGTCTGGGGACAAATCCGCCGCGAGTAACTATAGACCAGTTTCCATTTTGTCTATTTCTGGCAAGGTGCTCGAAGCTTTGGTATGCCATGAAAGTATGGGGTCATACTTTCATGGCATGTGAAACAAATGAAATGAAATGAAATTGTTTATTCTGTAAATAGGATATTGGAATCACTTTTACACGTCATATTATAAAAAAATTATTAAAAATAAGCTAGATGAGGTCGGCGTTTCCTATCTGACTACTCTGAGAAGAAAGGCCGAAACAAACTCAGAGGTCACAGTCTCTTTTAAAGTCCAGACATAATCTTGGTCAAGCTATATGAGGACCATGTAAATTCGAGTCTGAAATGGTCTTTTGAGGAAAGAACCACACAGATTTGAGTGGACCGGTCCAGTCAGTGCAAGCATTTGTCAGTAATGGCGGAGCTCAACTCAGAACTTAAGGAGCTCAGCGACTCGACGAACAATACCAAAGAAAGGACATTTGGGTAGGCCGCATAAAATTCTCAAATTGCCAGACCATTGATAAAATTAACTGAGAACGAAAAAAAAAAAACATTGATGCCTGAACAACACGGCTTCATTAAGAGCCGTTCGACTGGTACCAATCTTGCGTGCTATATATCTATAGATCTAGTCGACGCCGTAGACCAGGGATCACGGGTAGATGTAATCTACACCGATTTTAGCAAGGCGTTTGACAGGGTGGACCACAAAATGTTGGTTAACAAATTACACACAATCGGAATTGCAGGTAACCTATTGCAGTGGTGTGAATCTTACCTTGTTAAACGCACATCTAAAGTTGTGGTCAACGGTTATTCATCGAACGTGTTTCTGACGCCCTCAGGCGTTCCCCAAGGCTCCCATCTGGGCCCGTTCTTTTTCAATATATTCATAAACGATGTGGCGTCTTGTTTTGTACATTCAAAGATATATTTATACGCGGATGACCTTAAAATTATTAAACGAATGGAGTGCAATCAGCTCCAATCAACTCCAAGAAGACCTGGACCGTTTTTCCCAGTGGTGCTTGGACAATAACATGTTGCTTAATGCTGACAAATGCAATCACGTACACTTTTCTAGGAAAAAAGGACCGTATTTTCGTAATTATAAAATTAATGACCAAATTATTCACGAGAAAGAAGTGATTCGTGATTTGGGTGTTTATATTGACAATAAGCTTCGGTTTAATATTCATGTTGATAAAATTGCTACTAAAGGGTTTAAGATGTTGGGTTTCATTCTGCGTAACTGTAAAGATTTTAAGAGCACCTCAACTAAAATTGCAATCTTTAACTCAATTGTCAGATCAGGCTTAGAATATTGCAGTATAGTTTGGACTCCATTCTACGAAATACATAAACGTCGTCTGGAATCAGTACAGAAAAGATTTCTTTGGCATTTGTCATACAACTGCAACATGGTCAGAAAATTAACTAGCTACAGCTCACACTTGAAACATTTCAAACTTATGAGTCTGGAAAATCGCCGCATGATCCTAGATCATTTGTTCCTGTACAAAATAATAAACACTCACTTTGATTGTCCGCGGTTATTGAGTCTAATAAATATAAATGTGCCTTACAAACTAGCTCGTAAGTCTAGATATCAGTTGCTTCGCGCTAAGGGCTTTAATACGAATCTGGGTCATTTTTCCACCATTAACAGAATGCAAGTTCAATTTGGTCGCCTGTCACGCTTACCTAATGTAGATATTGATATGGCTTACTCTTTACATAAAGTCAAGTCTGTACTACGTACAGCATTGTCATGATAGTTTGTAAAAAATTGTGAGAAAAGTGTTTGTATTTTTTCTTTTTCTGGTTGGCACAACGTCGATCAAAAATTTTATAAAAATCTGAGGAATTTTGATTTGGTTATGAAGTTTTTCTTTGTCATTTATATTAGTATGTCAGATTTTTGTAACGATTGGCAGTATTTGTATACTATTAGATTGGTATATAAATGCAGGTAATGGACACAGAAACGGATAGATAAAGCAGCGCAAAGCGGTTTTTACTTATTTAGATAGATCTGAATAGGTAAAATCTGTTTTGTAACTGAATTTTCTTTCAGCAATGTTTAATGCATGCCGTGGCAGCGTTTAATTAAGGCTTCACTATATAATGTTAAATTCAACATGAGTTCTTATACATGTATTTTTGGTGTAAGCTTTGTTGGTTGCCCTCAAATAAACAAATAAAAAAGAAGTCGGTGTTTGATAGTGAAATAGGCCCGCTCGCCCGCTCGCCCGGTCGCCCCACGGATCCTGCCCCTAAGAAAGTACGTACGTACGTACGTAAGTAGTAAGTTTTTGGTGATAAAATTTTAATATGGTTTTGCTTTATATTTTCAGGAAGTAAGTAACACTAAGTCTCGTTGGTCTAGTGGTCGCAAGCACTTCTGCGGAGCATGAGGTCCCGGGTTCAATTTCCAGGTCGGGCAAAGTGTTATTGGGTTTTCTATCTGGAAGTTATCAGTAGCAGTCTGCCAGTTTGGACTTCTACCCGGTTGATGGCAATAGGCTCCCCCCTATTACATGGGACTTGATCATATCTGGTGAATTGTGAGTGTACTAGGTATAGCCTAACCCTTCGGGGAACACACGCAAGATGTTACGTTATATTGTTAAGTACTAATAAGTAACTAAATGGGTGTGTAGGAATAGGCAATATTATTGAAGGATGATAATAAAATGGCACGATAAGCAGTTGGTCCCGACTGTCATTCATGTGGTGTCAGCTCCGGTTGAAAACCAGCGTCAGGCACTTATAGTTGTCTGACATTTTTGCTGAACTGGGCCTTTTTGGTGCAACCGTGAGGCACGCTCCGTGCCTCACGGTTGCACCAAAAAGGCCAATAAAAAAAGTTAAAAAGAATACCCATTTAAATAAATAAAAAAGAAGTCGGTGTTTGATAGTAAAATAATGCTTAAAAATAATTAGGTACCATTATTTTTGGTGATAAAATTTTAATATGGTTTTGCTTTATATTTTCAGACAGTAAGTACCAATAAGTCTCGTTGGTCAAGTGGTTGCAAGCACTTCTGCTAAGTATCAGGTCCGGGTTCAATTCCCGGGTCGGGCAAAGTTTTATATTGGCTTTATCCATCTGAAATTTATCAGTAGCAGCCTGCGAGTCTGGTTTGAAAACCAGCGGCAAGCACTTATAGTTGTCTGACATTTTTGCTGAACTGGGCCTTGTTGGCGCAGCCGTGAGGCACGCTCCCCTGATAACTTCGCACTTTTCACTTTTTATTTGATTTTTATTTTATTTTTTTATCTACTGTCTTATGTGCCTTCTTTTTTCTTTCTTTAATTCATAGATCTTTACTCGTCTTCACGGGTAGTCAGAAGTTCAAAACTCTGAAAACCATTCTTACCATGATACCCAGTAACTGGGTTGTGGCGTCAATTAATTAAATAAGTTACAATAATGTTGATCGATAATCATCTATGATATATAACGTGTTTTTTTTATATCCCATAACTATAGGATAATAATGAGACCATGTCAAAGAAACAAAACAAACTAACTCAGTTTCGCATTTATAATATTAGTTTGGCTTGTTATCTTAGTATTCATATACATTATACGTATTTATTCATAAATATTAGTTAGTGCTTAATTTTATAATTTGATTATAAATTGTCGTACCTATTTCTATCAGAGAATATTTTTGACGAATCAAAGTACAACAATCATGATTTTTTTTGGATGTAAAATGTTAATCTGTTTTTACCAATTTTTTTCAGGATGTAAGTACCATACAAAAATAAAAAATAATTGTTTGCAAAAAGTTGAAAGATGATCATAAAATGACAGATAGTCTGGCACATTTGGGCAGGCCGCACCGCAAGGGAAAAATCCATCTGCATCACTTACGTATCGGTATTAAAGGCGTAGGTACTGCACTCCAGTTTTTTGTATCAGAATGCGATACGAAGCGGCTGTTATATGTGCTTACCTTAACTATAGGTATTTTATGTTTCATTGAAGGAAGGCTTTAGTCTTACTACAACAGGCATAATTGCGAAAGAAAACTATACAAATAAATAATAGTACATATAATTTGAATAAATGTTGTACACCCGTCGCCTTAATAGAACGCGATTATCATGCGATCAGCGATCATTTGTTCGGTGAAACCCATGTGAAACCGGACGCGTCGTTGCGACGAAAGACAATGCGTTTGGGCTCTCTGAACAAGTGACTGAGTGGCAAATGATCGCGACGTTTTCGCACGACGATTAGGACAAGGCCGAACGGTACTATATATTATTTTTCGATATAATTATAATTATTAATTTGATTTTTTCTAATCATTTTCAGCCCAAAGTAATTAAATAATTTTGCATAATTTGCTACAATGTTGATGGATGATCATCAGTCAGTTGGAATATCTACGGAGGCTTACAGTAGACATGTTACGTTTACACGAGACGCCCCGCAGCTAGATGGACTGACGACCTTCAATAAGTGGAAGGCGGAGGACCGGGTGCTGTGGCACAATTTGTCACAGGCCTATGCCCAACTGCGGAATGAGCTTAGCTGATTTGATTGATTTATTGAAATAAAAAGCGATCGATACGATTATTCTTTACTAAGAAATAATAAATAAATAAAAAAGAGCTCGGTGCTGGCTATCACATATAGAACACTCCATACTAATCTAAGTGCTTACACCCATTTCGTCCGTATTTGCGGCGCCAGCATGTTAATGTTTATAATTATATTTCCAGTATGTAAGTAACCCTTATTTTTTTTACGTGTAAGATGTATTTAATTCGCCCGTATTCGTATTTTGAGTGATTGAGTAAAAAACAAAAAAAATTGTTACAAACTTTAAAAAATTTAATATTAAGGGCTCATTACACCAAAGCCAGATATTTTTATTCGGGAATAAAATTGACGTCTGACAGGTTTTGTATAAAAAATCTGTCAAAAAATTAATATTTATTCGCTGGATTAGACTTATACAAAGGATAAAAGTTTGGTCGAATTCGCCCTAAGTAGGTTATTATCCTACTAATATTATAAAAATGTGAAAGTTTGTGTGTTTGGATGTTTGTTACTCAATCACGCAAAAACGGCTGGATGGATTTGGATGAAATTCGGCAAACAGATAGTTTATAATCTGGATTAACACATAGGATACTTTTTATCCCGATATTCCCATGGTATCGAGACTTACGCGGGTGAAACCGCGCGGCGCAGCTAGTAATAATATATATTTAAAAAATTAAGTGAAGTTACTAGCGAACAAAAACATAATCTATTTAGTTACTAATAATTCAAACTATAGTGTATAGTGTAGTCGCTCCATGTAAAATACTGGTATTCATCTGCATCCGGTTAGACTGTAAGCCGACCCCAACATAGTTGGGAAAAGGCTCGGCAGATTGATTGAGTGGGACGCACGTGATCGCTGGACGCGAAGGTCAAGGGGGTTGTAGGCTTATCCAGGTTTATCCCGGTATGAGGATAGGCCTCTCCAGTTCCAGGCAGCGCTGACGTGCACCTATAGGTTCCGGGTATTTTCAATACTCACCGAGTGGCTTTGCTCTAGATTCTTCTTTATTCTTGGTTTTGACGAGGGAATTGCTCTGATAACATGTTCAGGAAGCGATGTTCGGGACTGTTCAAGTTTACTTGTTGACCTATTAGATGATTAATAGTTCCATGTCGATGACTAGATCTTCTTAAAGTAGTGCGTAAACTAAAGTACAGAGCACCTTTACCTTGCGATACAGAGGGCCGCGCATCGCTGCCCGTTCAAAGTTTTATTTATTTTTAAATACGCTGTGCTTACATTTGTAGTATATCTAAATTATGTAGCTATGGCACGCATGTTGCATTTATCATAAGATTCGTAATAATATAACATACCTTTCTACTGTTAAGTGAGGTTACTGGATGAATCGTATCTATTCGCGCTGAAAAGATATTTAAGTGTAACTGGGATAAAATTGACGAATTAAATATTAAATTGGTTGCAAGTGATTTTACTGAAAAAGTACTGAACCGATTCCCAAGTTTAACAAAGAAACCTCAGTCAGGTCTGATGCTCCAGAGAAAGCTAGTATTTAATGTTTTTAATCTAGATTTTTCAGCCCGTGACAAGCTTTTGAATACTGCCGATGCGTTCTGTAAAAATTTCACCGTAAAAATTCAGGTGAAGTGAGCTTAAAGTGATCTATGCAACAATAACGTCAATCCCTAGAATTGTGGAATGACAGCTCATTTGAAGCTCACTTCACCTAGGTTTACAAAAAGTTTTATATCTTATAAGGTCAAAGTAGGTTTTCCTGAAGGGCTAGATTTCTAGAAGTCAGGTCTCTAAGATCTTCTCTTTGTCTTGCATTGCAATTCAAAAACTCTAATAATTGAAGGAAAAAGGTTTTACGTCCATTTACAATAATTTTTGGGGGAATTTTGATGGAGTTTTACCGTATTGCTGTCATGCCAAATAGACGTAAGAAAAAAGAACTAGTGTTAGAGGAAATACCAAGTCAAGCATCCCATATAAACAGACTGAGGTGTTTTATGGCCGGTACTCCCTTTCTTCTCCTAAAGTTGTTTGTCCAAAAACATTATCCATAATACGTTTGGTATAAACTTCAGTAACCATAATGTTCAAAAATTCGAATTTTTGTTTTACATAATTATCTTTACTTCTAAAACTATTCTGTCATAATATCGAGTACTTTAATAATTGAATCTCCTAATTGCATCAAAATAAAGTCATAATATATGTCCTAAGTATTGTATTTTAAAATGTGTATTATTCCGAATGTTCATTTATAATAAAAAATTTAGTCCTAAAACATTTGCAAAAAATTAGGTTTTAGTGACAGAAACGAATCGCTGTAAATCCGAAGTCACGCAGTCTTGTATGCCCTACCCATAGAGTGTAATTTAAAATCGCGTGGGCGCGATGGGGCGAGGCGGCTAGCCAGTTGAGGAGCAGGTGGTTGTAACACCGCGGCGGTGAGCGTTAAACCATCTGCAACGATACGCTCGAGTGGGACCGCCGGAGCCCCGCAGCGCCGGAGCTGTGACAGAAACCATGCCTGCTGCATGTTGCATGCTCGCTTGTATGCTGCATGCTTGCTTGCATGCTCGCTTGAATGCTGCATGCTAGCTTGCATGATGCATGCTTGCTTGCATGATGCATGCTTGCTTGCATGCATGGTGTATGCTTGTTTGCATGCTTCTTACAGGGAAATAAAAAACACATGTTCACAATCAATTGTTTTATTGAGTTCCAAACAACATTTATTTAAAAAATAATAGTAGTATAATTAAACATGATAATTTGAATTTAGGACATAAAAGTTTTATTGAAAACGGTTTTAAGTCTTTTGTATATTATTAATTGTAATATTTATGACAAACTTTAGGGCATAATGTATTTAGGGATTTCAATTTTATGGCATGTTATATTATGTGACAGTAAGTTCGGGCAAGTTATTATTCGGACAAATGATGATTATGACAACAAAAAAAATTATGGCACTTTAGATTAAGGATAAAATAGTTATGAAACACAATAGAGAACCTTTATGGCCACATGCAAAACACAACGGGAATCCCCCTCTTGGCATATTTTTTTTTGCCATAATATTGTTTGGCATAACATTTTCTCATAACTTTTAGTAGCAAAATAATACTGTGGCTTAATAATACCTTGACATAATGCTAAGGTTAGCATAATTGTCATTTGGTCTAATTTGTTTTAGCATAATTTAGAGTTGCATAATTTTTTAAGGCATAATATTTATTCGTTATAATTTGGGAATTACTCTATTGGATTAGGTTAAAATGCGGCGGAGGTGGCCCTCGGACCACCCCTGAACCGCGAACATGTTTGTTTTTTAACCGACTTTTAAAAAAAGGACGTTATCAATTCGGAGGTTTTTTTTATGTTGTTCGGGTATACGTCGTATATTAACGGATTTGCAAAATTAAATTTTTATTATAACTCGTGCAGTTACTCTGGGAAAGCACCATTTGGTGAACTGATGATGAAGACCACAGATTGCCACCGGAAATACTCATTAATAAGTATTTCACGGGTTGCGATTGGATAACTTTAATATGGTTGCCAAGCAATTTATGCTCGTTACAATGGATATGGTGTAGTGCAGCTGATGGTGAAGTACTTGGAGAACTCCTCAACGATGAATGTCCCTGCATCGGAAAAAGCAATATTTTGTAAAGGTGGTGAGCAGTTGACATTAGGCTATTGTAACTTAGATAAATTACAAACTGACCCACAAAAAAGCGAGAAATAAAAACACTACCTACATAGGGTAAAATAACGGTGGCAAAAACCAAAAATACAAAACCAAAGGAGAGAGTTACATTTGGATTTTTTATTCCAAAGAACATTATGTGTAAATATCACTATGCGTTTATAACATTATGCTTTATAAAATTATGCTACATTATTATGTGGTAATTAATATTATGGCAAAACATTTATGCCTATTAAAATTATGCGTAATGATCATTATGCTGAATTTCATTATGCCAAATTATATGTAAATTATGACAATCTATTTTATGCTTAACATTAGTAAACCAAACACAACACGCTGACTCAATCACAAGAAAATGTATTAAGTTTTTTGTCTTTCCTGAAAAGTAACGGTTTTCTGGATACGCCCCTATGGTCTGTTTAGAACTAAAGATAAGATTAATATTAATTAGTTTTTTTTTCACATTTTCAGTCAGTAAGTTTAAATTAGTATAAAATAAAACAGTACTATTTGTTTTGTTTTCTTCTTGCCTTCCCAGGTATGGTCTAGTACACAAACATGATAATTATCAATATCGGGAAGAACAAGTGACTCTCGGCTTCGATAAGCGACTTTTATACTTATCCATTTAACTTCTTGTCATACTACATAATTTTGACTTCTCTTATTATTTTTAGACAGCAGTAAGTACTCAATTAATAACTGTGACACCTACGTCACGTATCGCGTTTAAAAAACCTATAATTCCATACGTCTGTATTTTTGGTGTTAAAATAATAATCAGATTTCTCTTCGCGTTTAAGTTAATCGTGGCTAAAGAATAACAGCCGCACGGGGCGATCGATGGCAAATCTACGTTTGCCGCGGTTGGTTCGTTGATGGGTGACCATCCATTAATTATCGAGATTACTATGCGCCTTTGAAAGAACGTAAGCCGTTGGTCCCGACTATCATTCATAGAACTTTACAGTCGTTACAGATAGTCAGAAGTCAAAGAGGGGTATCATGTACCCAGTATGGATGTAGTCGATCATTCGGTTCCCTACAAAATGGTTGAGCTGGATGGTGCTGATCCACGTGTCATGTTCGTGAACGGGCGCCGTCAGTTGAGACTGGTCATTTCTTTGCCAGAGCTTATTTTTAATCTTATATTTTGAATTCTTTTTGATTATTTTTTGTTTTACATTGTTCTCACATACAGAAGCAACAAGAATACTGTACCCAGGATTTTGTAATATCTATATCCATATTTAAAAGAGTGTCCTTGGAGTTTCTTGCCCGTTCTTCTCCGTAGAGGTCTACGTTTTGGAATGGGCAACTAGCTTCAACTTTCTGAGTAACTGAACGACTCTTTGACAGTTCAAAAGTGCCTGTAAATGGTTTAATTGGAATAAATGCTTTGAGTTTAAGTAACTGGGTTGTGGAGGTCAGACAGGCAGTCGCTCAATGTAAAGTACTGGTATTTAGCTGCATCCGGTTAGACTAGAAGCCAACCATAACAAAGTTGGGAAAAGCAACAGCAGATTCATTGAAATAACAAAAGTTACTAATTAAGTGCGAAATAAAATGGGCAGTAATATTGAATGACCATAAAATGGCAGATACAGTATGTCATATGTCATTTATGATGACGGTTTCTTATTACAGGGACAATAACATGCATTTTCGTTTTTTTAATTTTTCATCTGATATCTCTTATTATTTTCAGAAAGTAAGTAAATATTTGGAAATAAGTTCATAAGCCTATCCACTAAATTAAATTAAAAAATTGTCGATGTTTGATATTATGCTTAATAGTAACTTTTATATTATCTTGACCTTTGATTTCCTCTTCTCGAATGCGTATCGCACACTTTAATATGAGTACATCAGTAGGTACACGGATATCTGTGAAAAACTATCCTTTTAACACAATTATAAGACTAAAAAAATTACATTTATTGCGTATATATACAGAAAAAAGTGATTGAAAACCAAATCTATGGACGTCGGTGACGTGTGTCTGTACGCATGGTACCCGTATGTGGTCAGCATGGTTAACGTCCAAAATACTCCAGAACGTTTTTTTTTTATTGACTTAATACTTACTTCTCTTAATTTCGTATTGAATGGCTGTTTAATTCAATGTCGTTAAATTGATATGACTAAAAAACTACATATATTTTTTTCTTCTTATTTTTTTTGTTTTTGGATGTGCGTTATGAGGCGTAGACTTCTATTGATGACATTGACATTAAAAAAATTTATTTTAATTTTTTAAATGACTCTTAACATTTTCAGGCCGTAAGTAAAAATAAGTAATTTAATAGTTAAAAAGGATACCCAATAAAATAAAAAAATAAAAATGAAACGATGTTAGATACCAAAACACTGCTTAAAAATCTAAGTAGGTAGGTACACCTTTACACCTATTCGGCCGTTATTTTTGGTGTTGAAATTTTTATTAATTGGATTTGCTTTAAACAGTATGTTATCTAAAGAAGGGAGTTCCCGCTAACCTGCAATAGTATAGCGTCTATACGTGCTAAAAAAATATTACCATTTAAAAAAAGAGTTTTTTTTTTGTTTTTTTATTGTAAAATATTAAATTGATACGGAAAAGAAACACTGTGTACAGGTACACTTGTCACACTTGTCTTTCAACGATGAAATATAAGTGTGCGTGTACTGAGTTTTTCTTTAACGTATCTATTTAATATTTTTGTGTATATTTCACTACATAAATGATAGTAGTCTTTATATTTATGAAGTAGCTATCTTTGTCAAAGCGAATATACATCTTTATGTACACGACACAAAAATAAAATATGCGTAAGACGTCATAAAAAAGCAGTATTTAATAAAAAACATTTTGGGCATGTCACCCAAAATATACAATAAGTTATCAAAAAGTATCACAGACCTACAAAATGGACCAAAACAAATTAGGTTTGCACGAGTTCCTAGTGGCAAAATGATGACTGTTTATCTGAAATGTCACCACAAAAGTATTGATTATGATAAGCTTATTGAAATTATGATTTGACTTTTGTATTTTGACATTTCTATTTTTAATGTAAATCAATATAAAATTTATTTTGTTAAATTTTTGCGATTAGTGTCTAATTTATTAATTTGCACACCTCATTAGGTTATAATACAATGTACCTTTTATACTTGTTGTGTGTGTTGTTTTTTTGGTACAGGTATAAAAGGTACAATAAATGCAAAATCAAATTCAAATAATTTATTTGCATAATTATTATGCAAATTAATCAAAAATCAATTAATCAAATAATAAAATAAAAAAATAATAGCAAATTAATCAATTAATTAATTATTTAATTTAATACAATTATTTGCATGTATACGTTTTACTAATGCGTGGTAACGGGAACGCCCTGTTAGTTAACATACTGTATATTCCGGAAATAAGTACTAATAAGTCTCGTAGGTCTAGTGGTCGCAAGCGCTCCTGCTGAGCATGAGGTGCCGGGTTCAACCGGGTCGGGAAAAGTGTTATTGGGTTCTTCCATATGCAATTTCTCAGTAACAGCCTGGAGTCTGGATTTCTGCCCAGTTGATGGCAAAAGGCTCACCCTTCTTACATGGGACTTGAGCATAACTGGTGAAATGTGGATGTACTATTTTATGTTATGTTAAGTACCTACCAATAAGGAACTAAATAGGCAATAATATTGAAGGTTATTCATGAAATGGCACTTAAAGCAGTTGGCCACCTGTCATTCGTTACGGGTAGTCAGAAGTCCAGAAGTCTGACAACCTCTCTTACCAAGTGGTTTCGTGTTACCCAGTGACTATGTTGTGAAGGTCAGATAGGCAGTCGCTCCATGGAAAATACTGGTATTCAGCTGCATTCGGTTAGACTGGAAGCGGACCCCAACATACTTGAGAAAAAGCTCGGCAGATTGATTGGAATAAAAAAAGTTACTAATTAAGTGCGAGATAAAATGGGCAGTAATGTTGAAAGATGATCATAAAATAGCAGATATCATGTGTCATAAGATGTCGCTTTCATAATACAATGACAATAATATAATACATTTTCGTTTTTAAATGTTACTCCAATTTCTCTTAATATTTTCAGAACGTAAGTAAAAATGAGTAATTTATTTAATAAGTTAAAAAGGATATCCAATAAAATAAATAAAAAAGAAGTCGGTGTAGGAGAATAATACACTGCTTACAAATCTAAGTCGATAAACTTATTTTGAGTTATTCCATTCTAATACCAAAATCTAATATCATATTATTTATTATTTGTTGGAACTCGTATTTATTTTCTATTCCGAACCGATATTACTCTTTAAATAATTAAATTTAATAATGTGCAAACGAATACCAACAACTTGAATTTTGTACAGTCAGCTCCGTCAAACCAAATCAAATTTTTGTTTTCTAATATTTTTATTTGATCGTAATAAAATACTATCCAAATACTCTTCATTCCAATATTTTTACAAAGGTAAGAGTTAACCTAATAAGAGTAGTTTAAGAGAATCATCTTGCTACTTTTTGTACCTCAAAACGCAACCAATGAAGCGCAACTAAAGTATTCCTCGAAACGCACACACGATGAAATATATAGAGAACAGCATGACGGATTCGTAACAAATGATATCGATAGACGTTTAAAATTCAACTGTCCTAATTGTTCTGTTATTCAAACTACCAGGAAAGCAGAAATTTACTGGAACTAGGTGCTTACGCGACTTATTACTACTTAGCTCAAAAATGGTAAAAATACAGGTTTTGAAATTGAATCATTTGTTGTTTTGAAAAGTTCCAGGGTAACACAAATGAAAAGAAAATAGGCACCTAAACGATCTCACTAAGTTCTACAACAACCGATGATTAAACACAAAGAGGAATATAAAGTATTCGTTATTATTCACTATATCGATAGAAGTCTTAAAACTGTCCTATACCTTAACTATAACTGAAATGTCCTATACCTATTATAAATATCAGGAAAACATAAATTAACTGGAAGTAGTTGCTTATAAAAAACACCTGTTATTCTGGTAGGTGTCTTACCAAAAAGCCCCTGA
The DNA here is from genome assembly GCA_948473465.1 of Lithophane ornitopus. Lineage (NCBI taxonomy): Eukaryota > Metazoa > Arthropoda > Insecta > Lepidoptera > Noctuidae > Lithophane > Lithophane ornitopus. The sequence goes on along the minus strand of OX419642.1, from coordinate 9,573,205 downwards.
AGTCTATAAAGGCCCCATATTTATCAAGAATTTGACTTTTTTCATTATCACTTAACACCTTGTTCGTAAAGTTTCCCAACTCATAAGTAGACTGATCGTCCACATCTTCGAAAAATGAAATTACATACAAAGCATTTTTACTGACTGTACCTTATATCTTCGAACTTGTTTTGGTATTCGTTTAAACATTGGTATCCGTTCGGAATTGAAAAATTATGAGTTGAAACAAATACCAGTGGTATTAGTTTTTGGTATTAGAATGGAATGACTCCTTATTTTTGGTGTTCAAATTCTGGAAGTAAGCACCAATAAGTCTCGTTGGTGAAGTGGTCGCAAGCGCTACTACTGAGCATGAGGTCCCGGGTTCAATTCCCGGGTCGGTCAAAGTGTTATTGGATTTTTCATCTGGAATTTCTCAGTAGCAGTCTAGAGTCTGGATCTCTGCCCAGTTGATGGCAAAAGGCTCGCCCTTCTTACATGGGACTTGAGCATAACTAGTGAAATGTGGATGTACTATAGAGTAACCCTTCGATGAATACACGCATAATGTTAAGTTAGAGAGCGGGAGAAGTCATTTGATGATATCCCAACATCAAAAAAAAAAAAGAAGTCCCGGCTGTCATTCATATATCTTTGCCAGTTGTTACGGGTAGTCAGACTTCCAAAAGTCTGACAACCAGTCTTAAAAAGTGGTATCGTGTGCCCATTAACTGGGTTGTGAAGGTCAGATAGGCAGTCACTCCATGTAAATTGCTGGCATTAAGCTGCATCCGCTTAGACTGGAAATGATCCCAACATAATTGGGAAATGCCTAGGCAGATAGATTGAAATAACAAAAGTTACTAGTGGACGTAGTTAAGCAGAAAGGACTCAACCCACACTATGGTCAAAAATGAGTTGCATAAACCAAAGAGGTTCTAAAGGTTGGTTCTTGCACTCAGCAAAAAGATCCATGATACTACAAAGATAAGGTTGATTTTTTTGTAGTATCATGGATGTAGTATCATGTTGACACCTAGTTATGTGCGTATCCACCTGCAGCTGCACCGCGCAGGTTCACCTACGTAAGTCTCGATCCCGTGATAATATCGGGATAAAAAGTATCCTATGTACTATTGCAGGTTATGGTCTACCCATATGCCAAATTTCATTTAAATCCGTTTAAGTGTGAAAGCGTAACACACAAACTCACTTTTGAATTTATAATCAAAAATATAATTATAGTTAGGATAACTCGAAAAATACGTCAGTCTGTGTTATACAACTTAAATCATAAAAATATTAGTATATTTGTCCATATTATTAATGTAACATTTCAAAATGTTCCAAACACAAAGCAGCAATTCACATTTAAAATTAAATCATCGATAACACAAGAACGACGTTTTGTGGATTAGGTCGTTTCTGTTTAACAACTTACGTCGTAAATTGGGCAGTACTATTGAAAGATGATCATAAAACGGCAGATACAGTACGTCATGTGTGACGGTTTCTTATTTAACATTGACAGTAATGAAATGCAATTTCATTTTCCAAATGTTAATCCGATTTCGCTTAATATTTTCAGGTCGTAAGTATAAATGAGTAATCTAATAAGTAAATGAGGAAACCCACTAAAATAAATAATAAAACCCTGTCTAAGTAGGTACACTTATTTTCGCCGTAATTTTTGGTGTTAAAATATTAATCTGATTCACTTTATATTTTCAGGAAGTAAGTACCAATAAATCTCGTTGGTCTAATGGTCGCAAGCGCTATTGCTGAGAATGAGGTCCCTGGTTCAATTCCCGGGTCGGGCAAAGTGTTATTGGGTTTTTCCATCAGGAATTTCTCAGTAGCAGTCTGGAGTCTGGATTTCTGCCCAGTTGATGGCAATAGACTCGCTCCCAATTACATGGAAATTTATGTAGCACAGACAGGGCACACAATACAACGTGGCATGGCACCTTAACATAACTGGCGAAATGTAGGTAGTATAGTATAGCAGTTATGTCTGTAAATAGGTTTGCAAACACTTTTACACGTCTATAATATTTAATCAATTAAATGAAGTCGCTTTAGCCTTACACTTCGAGGAAAACACGCATTATGACATGGTATGCTATGTTATGTAACAATAAGTAATTAATAGATGTGAAAAAAGGCAATCATATTGATGGATGATCATAAAATGGTCCGTTAAGCAGTTGGTTCCGGCTGTTATTCATAGATCTTCGCAAGTCGTTACGGATAGGCAGAAGTCCGAAATCTGACAACTGCTTTTACCATGGGATATCGTGTTACCCAGTAAGTGGATTGTGGAGGTCAGATAGGCAGGTATCACCCGGTAAAATACTGATATTCAGCTACATCCGTTCAGACTGGGAGCCCACCTAAACATAGTTGGGAGAAGGCTAGGCGGATTGATTGAAATAACAAAAGTTAATAATTATGAGCGAGATAAAATGGGCGGTAATAAAAAGGGCAGTAATGTTAAAAGATGATCATAAAATGGCAGATATAGTATGGTATGTGTCATAAGATGACAGTGACAATAATAGAATGCATTTTTTTAAATATAAATCCGGTTTCTCTTAATATTTTCAGGCCGTAAGTAAAAATTAGTAATTTCATAAGTTAAAAAGGATAGGTACCCAGTAAAACAAATAAAAAGAAGTCGGTGTTAGATAATAAACACTGCTTACTAATCTAACTATAACTAGGTACACTTGTGCTGGCCGTTATTTTTAGTGATATTATTCTGGAAGTAAGTACCAAAAAGTCTCGTATGTCTAGTCGGCGCAAGCGCTACTGCTGTTGTGCTGCGCTAGTGTTATTGGGTTTTCCATCTGGAATTTTTCAATATCGTTCTGGATTTCTGCCCGGTTGATGGCAATAGGCTCGCCCCTTACATTCTTACATGGGACTTGAGCTTGATTGGCGACATGTGGTTGAAATATTGCCTATCCAATAAGTAACAAAAGAGGTGTAGGGTAGGTGGAGAGTAGGCAATAATATTGAAAGACGATCATAAAATGGCACGTAAAGCAGTTGGTTCCGGCATTCTTTCATTGATCTTTGCCAATCGTTAGGTCGGGTAGTCAGAAGTCTACAACCAGTCTTACCAGGGAGTATCGTGTAATCCAGTAACTGGGTTGTGGAGGTCAGACAGGCAGTCGCTCTATATAAAATACTGGTATTCAGCAGCGTTCGGTTAGACTGGAAGCTGACCCTAACAAAGTTGAGAAAGGCTAGGCTGATTGATTGAAATAACAAAAGTCACTAATAAAGTGCGAGCTAAAATGGGCAGTCATGTTGAAAGATGATCATAAAATGGCAGATACGGTATGTCATGAGTCATTAGATGACGGTTTCTTATTATGATGAAAATAATAATATTCAATATTTAACTGAAATTTTTGATTTTAAAATTTTAATCCAAATTCTATTAACATTTTCAGGCCGTAAGTAAAAATTTTTTAACTTAATATGTGAAAAAGGATACCCACTAAAATAAATAAAAAACAAGTCGGTGTTAGATAGTAAAAGAGTGCTTTCAAATATTAATCTGATTCACTTTATATTTTCAGGAAGTAAGTACCAATAAATCTCGTTGGTCTAATGGTCGCAAGCGCTATTGCTGAGAATGAGGTCCCTGGTTCAATTCCCGGGTCGGGCAAAGTGTTATTGGGTTTTTCCATCAGGAATTTCTCAGTAGCAGTCTGGAGTCTGGATTTCTGCCCAGTTGATGGCAATAGACTCGCTCCCAATTACATGGAAATTTATGTAGCACAGACAGGGCACACAATACAACGTGGCATGGCACCTTAACATAACTGGCGAAATGTAGGTAGTATAGTATAGCAGTTATGTCTGTAAATAGGTTTGCAAACACTTTTATACGTCTATAATATCGGGTGTAAGGGACAGCCCTCCGTAAATTAACAGAGGGCATTCAGCTCCTTATTTTGAATCTTAGGATTCTAATCCAGCGAAAATTTTCTCAGGAGTATGTTTTTTTTTTTTCAGTTTTTATATTTTTGTTGCAATGTAAAATTTCATTATCTGTAGGCATTTATGTAAATTAAACAGCTAAAATAAAAATAAACCAGCAATGGATGTTGAAGTACTATAGCGAACGAAGCGTGAAATTCAAAATTTACATTGATACGTAACGCGGTGCGAGCGCGCCTCGTCTGCCACGGGGAGAGCGGCTATGTGGGTTGTGCCACGGTAACGATACATTGCGTGTGAGGTAATTAAACCTGATTTGTTTTATTACCTCACACGCAATGTATCGTTCGGCCGTCCTAGTATCATATACTGAATTTATCCCAACAGTTTGAGGAGGGCTGTCCCTTAGACCCTGTATTTAAAAACTAATTGAAGTAATTAGTTATGCAAGTTACCACGCATTATGTTATGCTATGCTATAATATTATGTACCATTAAGTAAATAAATAGATATAAAAAAAATAGGCAATCATATTGATGGATAATCATAATATAATATATAATAATCATAATTCATACGGGTAGTCAGAAGTCCAAAAGTCTGACAACCAGTGTTACCTAGGGGTATCGTGCTACCCAGTCACTGGGTTGTGGAGGACAGATAGGTAGACGCTCCATGTAAATTACTGGTATTCAGCTGCATACGGTTAGACTGGAAGCTGACCCCAACATAGTTGGGAAAAGGCTAGGCCGATTGATTGAAATAACAAAATTTACCAATTAAGTGCGACTTAAAATAGCCGGTAATATTGAAAGATGGTCATAAAATGGGGTTATTCCACAAATCCCCATCAATGGGGAATGGTAAATACAGTATAATATTGTGTCATAAGATGACGGTTTCATAATACATGTACAATATTAAAATGCATTTTAGTTTTTGAAATGTAAATCCGATTTTTCTTAACATTTTCAGAACGTAAGTAAAAATTAATAATTTAATACGCTAATAAGTTAAAAAGGATACACACAAAAAAAAAGGAACTAGTAAAATACTGGTATTCAGCTGCATCCGGTTAGACTGGAAGCCAACCCCAACATAGTTGGGAAAGGCTAGGCAGATGATGATGAAAAAGGATACCCACTAAAATAAATAAAAAAGAAGGTCCATGTTAGATAGTAAAATACTGCTTACAAATCTAACTAATCTTTTTAGCGTCAAAATTTTAATTTGAATTAGCTTTATACAGAGTGTAAAAAGACCCACTTATAGCCGTCAACTACGCAATAAGTTCATCAAATTAAGTATTATTTTACAAATGTAATTTCTGGGAAACTACTTTTATTTTTGGTGTGAAAAATCGCTGTTTACGGTTAGTAGTGCGCAACGTAACGCGAAACATTGTGTTTATGGGTGCATGCAACGGTTCAGGGTTTACGATTATAATTTTTATTTAAAGTGTCAAACGTCTGGCCAAGTTGGAACTTTCACTTTCAATATCTCCGTAACAAGAAGGTTCCCAGGTATGGTCCAGAACAAAAAAAATATCACGATCAAGAAACTTTCGGTTTTGTCAATCACTAATAATTCTCGTTATTCTAGTGGTTGAAAGCGCTACTGCTGAGGATTAGGTCCCGGGTTCAATTCCCGGGTCGGGCAAAGCGTTATTGGGATTTTCCATTTGGATTTTTTCAGTAGCAGTTTGAAGTCTAGGTTTCTGTCCCGTTGATGACAATAGGCTCGCTCCCTATTACATGGGACTTGAACATAACTAGCAAAATGAATCACGTCACAATATACTATAGTGTATCGTATTACCCAGTAACCAGGTTGTGGAGGTCAGATAGGCAGTCGCTCCATATAAAATAATGGTATTCAGCTGCATTCGGTTAGATCGGAAGCCGACACCAACATAGATGAAAAGGCTTGGTAAATTGATTGAAATAACAAAAGTTACTAATGTAGCGCGAGATAAAAATAGGCAGTAATATAGAAAGATGATATTAAAATGGAATGTCATGTGTCCATAAGATTACTGTTTCTTGACAACAATAAAATGCATTTTCGTTTTATAAATGTAAATTCGATTTCTCTTAATATTTTCAGGCCGTAAGTAAAAATGAGTAATTTAATAAGTTCACCAGGATACCCACTAAAATAAATAAAAAGGAAATCTGTGTTAGATAATAACCCTGCTCATTAATCTTACTAGGTACACTCATTTCCCGGCTGTCATTTATAGATCTTTGCCAGTCGTTACGGGTAGTGAGAAAAGTCTGATAACCAGTCTTACCGGGGGTTTTGGGTTACCCATTAACTGGGTCGTTGAGCTCAGATAGGCAGTCATTCCATGTAAAATACTGGTTTACAGCTGCATCCGGTTAGACCAGAAGCCAACCCAAACATAGTTGGGAAAAGGGTTGGCAGATTTATTGAAATAACAAAGTAACTAATTATTTTTCGAGATAAAAATGGGCAGTAATATTGAAAGACGATCATAAAATGGCAGATACAGTATGTCATGTGTCATAGGATGACAGTTTCTTATTATTCATTCAGTTTGTTTGTCTGGCTGACTGGCCGGCTGGCTGGATGACTGTCTGGCCGTCTGTCACAGCCAATTTGCTCCGAATCTACTAGACCAATCTAGTTGATGAATATCTGGGACTCAAATTCGAACGTATAAAGTTATTAAATGAATTTTGAATATGCGGGTCACTTTTCAAGTACGAATTGTTGTTTTTTGTTTTTTTAAGTTTGCAAATTGTTTCGTTTGAACTATCAAATAGAAAGGCATATTGTGAGGATTTCATTTTTTTAAAATAATTTTAAAATAAATACTTTTAAACATACATTATTTAAGAAAATGGATGAAAATTTACCATTCGGAACTACTGAGTGAATGGTTCTTTACTCGTAGAGTACAGGAAAACTTATAAGAATAGACATCTTCTGGTCTGAAAATAACATGGTAAATCTGTCAATATTGCGCGTACAGACTTACATTGACAGTTGGAATGTATGGAAGAACATGTTTTTCAACAAACAATACGAAAAAACAAACAAAACAAAAAACAATTCATCCCAACTAAAGAAAACTTCATTGTGCGTGGTCCGACACGCCCCTGACCGGTTTTTTTAAATGTAAATCCGATTTCTCTTCATGATATTAAATAAATTTATTAACTTAAATTAATCAAGAACAAACATAATTAATAGAATTTCTCTTAATATTTTCAGAGCGTAAGTAAAAATGAAAAATTTTATGAATTAGAAAAGGATACCCATTAAAACCAATAAACAGTCGCTTTTGCTAGTCGTTACAAGTAGTCGGAAGTCCAAAAGTCTGACAACCAGTCTTTCCAAGGTGTATCGTGTTACCCAGTAACTGGGTTGTAAAATACTGGTATTCAGGCGCATCCGGTTAGACTGGAAGCCAACCCCAACATTGTTGCGAAAAGGCTAGGCAGATTGATTGAAATAACAAAAGTTATCAATTAACGATTATTCTCAATGTCCACCACTTTTTGGTCACCACTGGGGGACAGCAAGTAATAAGTTGGAGATAAAATGGGTATTAATATTTAAAGATGATCATAAAATGGCAGATACATACTGTATCTGCCATTTTCATGTCATTGTGACATAAGATGACAGTTACTTATAACATTGACAACAATAAAATGCATTTTCATTTATTCAATGTAAATCCGATTTCTCTTAATATTTTCAGACCGTAAGTAAAAATGAGTAATTTAATAAGTTAAAAAGGATACACACAAAAAAAAAGGAACTAGTAAAATACTGGTATTCAGCTGCATCCGGTTAGACTGGAAGCCAACCCCAACATAGTTGGGAAAGGCTAGGCAGATGATGATGAAAAAGGATACCCACTAAAATAAATAAAAAAGAAGTCGGTGTAAGATTGTAAAATACTGCTTACAAATCTAAGTATGTTATTTCGGCCGTTATTTTTTAATTTTAATCTGATTTCGCTTCATTTTTTCAGGAAGTAAGTACCAATATGTCCCAATGGTCTAGTGGTCACAAGCGCTACTGCTGAGCATGAGGTCCTGAGTTCGATTCTCGGGTCGGGCAAAGTGTTTATTGGGTTTTCCATCAGTCTTACTAGGAGTATCGTGTTACCTAGTAACTGGGTTGTGGAGGTCAGAAAGGCAGTCGCTCCATGAAAGGTACTGGTATTCAGTTGCTTCCGTTTAATCGGAAAAGGTTAGGTAGATTGATTTACATGATAAAAGTCAAAACTCATTAAGTGCGAAATAAAATGGGCATTAATATTGTAAGATGATCATCAAATGGTAGATGAAGTATTTCATGTGTATTATGATGACGGTTTCTTATTATATTGACAATAATAAAATCGTTTTCATTTTTAAAATGTTTATCCGATTTCTCTCTATATTTTCAGGCCGTAAGTAAAAATGTGTACCCTTATTTTGGACTGTCTCGTTGGTCTAGTGTTCGCAAGCGCTACTGCTGAGCATGAGGTCCTGGGTTCGATTCCCGGGTCGGGCAAAGAGTTTATTGGGTTTACCATCAGGAATTTCTCGGTAGCAGCCTGAAGTCTCGATTTGTGCCTGGTTGATGGCAATAAGCTCAACCCCTATTACACTTAATAGGGGTTGAGCATTTCGCCAGTTATGTTTAAGTCCCACTGGACTTAAACATAACTGGCGAAATGTGGGTGTACTAATAGGTACACCTCTGCCCAACCCTTCGGGGGGTACAGGCGTTATGTTACGTATGTATGTAATAAATTAAAAAGGAATCCCTATAAAAATTAATTCAAAACAACTCTATTTAGAATAACTCGGTGTTAGATAATAAAACACTGCTAACAAATCTAGCTAGGTACACTTATTTCAGCCGTTATTTTTGGTGTTAAAATTTTAATCGGATTTTACTTTTTTTTTTCAGGCAGTAAGTACTAATGAGTCTCATAGGTCTAGTGGGCGCAAACACTACTGTTGAGCATGCCGGGTTCAATTCTCGGGTCGAGCAAAGTGTTAAAGGGTTTCCCATGTGTAATATCTCAGAAGCAGTCAGGATTCTGGATTTCTGCTCGGTTGTTGGCTATAATAGCCTCGCCAGCTCTTACATGGGACTTGAACATAACTGGAGTAATGTGGATGTACTGTAGCACTCTTCGGGGAATACACGCATAATGTTATGTTAATAAGTAACTAAATAGGTGTGAGAATCGGCAATAGTTTTGAAAGATGATCATATTCACAGGCACGTTAAGCAGTTGGTCCCGGCTGTCATACATAGATTTTTGCCAGTCGTTACGGGTAGTCTGACAACCACTCTACCAAGGGGTATCGTGATACCCAATAACTGGGTTGTGGAGGTCAGTTAAGCAGTCTCTTCATGTAAAATACTGGCATTAAGTTCCATCCCGTTAGACTGGAAGCCGAGCCCAATATAGTTCGAATTGATTGAAATAAAAGAAGTTACTAAATAAGTGCGAGATAAAATGGGTAGAAATATTGAAAGATGTTCATAATAAACACGATCATAATCATCCGCGGATTCTCTTGCCGGCCAATAGGAACCGTGCACCTAGCTTCTGACGTTTTATAAGCGCTCAGGTCTATGTGAAATAAAATATTTTGATTTTGATAAAATGGCAGATACAGTATGTCATGTGTCATAATACGACGGTTTCGTAGTACATTGACAATAATAAAATGCATTTTCGTTTTTTAAATGCTAATCCGATTTCTCTTAATATTTTCAGGAAGTAAGTAAAAATGAGTTATTTAATAAGGACTGCCTCGTTGGCCCAGTGGTCGCAAGAGCTACTGCTGAGGCAGGACCTTGGGTTAAAAGGGTTTAAGCTGCTACCAGGGGTTGGGCCCTTATAACGCTACCACTCTTATAAAAATAAATATTTTTTCTAACCTCAAATCATAAAAAATGCGGAAACGAAGTGACCGTGACGCTAACGTTCGACAGTTCTCACACATCGAATGTAAACAAGCCAATGTTAGTACTACCTACTTTATTTAGCAGAACTAAGGTTGCAAGAGCGAGTGAAGCAAGCTTGGGACTTGGGGCACCTCGACTCGGACAGGTTAGGTTCGAAGGGGATGGAGGGGTCTAATGAGTGAGCTTAGCGAGCGAACAAACACCCGCGCACCCTTTCGTGGTTGCGCTGTCAACTACGCCGCCGTAGGTATTATTGATTGGAAACAAAAGACCCGCCACGAGATCTTCCCCAAACTTAATATTCCCACAAATCCCTAACCTACAATTTTGCGCACTTTGGGGTTTTCAAATATACTATAAACAAAAAGAGTCTAATATATATAAAAATAAAAACCGGCCAACTGCGAGTTGGACTCGTGCACGAAGGGTTCCGTACCATTATCTCTAAACACGGCAAAGAAATCACGTTTGTTGTATGGGAGACCCCTTAAATATTTATTTTATTCTGATTTTCAGTATTTGTTGTTATAACGGCAACATAAATACATCATCTGTAAAAATTTCAACAGTCTAACTATCACGGTTCATGAGATACAGCCTGGTGTCAGACGGACAGACAGACAGTGGAGCCTTAGTAATAGGGTCCCGTTTACCCTTTGGGTACGGATCCCTAAAAACTATAAAAAAGCGACGGGTTATTAGGTTCCGCAACATTAAAGTGTTTTGAGGTTCGATTAGTTATTTGTTTTTCTCAAGAACGGTGCGTTACCCATGGGAGTGGTACAAGGGGAGACGGGGCACCATCCCCAAGCCTACCCCCTCCTCCCGAACGATACTAACTATTGACCGTTTCTTATAACATAAAATATAATAAAATGCCTTTTCGTTTTTTAAATGTTAATCTGATTTCTCTTAATATTTTCAGGCTGTAAGTAAAAATAAGTAATGAAATAAGTTAAAAAGGATACCCACTAAAATAAATAAAAAACAAGTCGGTGTTAGATAGTAAAACACTGCTTAAAAATCTAAGTAGGTACACTTATTGCGGCCATTATTTTTGTTGTACAATTCTGGAAGTAAGCACTAATAAGTCTCGTTGGTCTTGTGGTCGCAAGCGCGTCTACTGAGCATGAGGTCCCGGGTTCAAGCCCCCTCTTACGTGAGACTTGAGTATAACTGGCGAAATGTGGGTATTATCCTAACCCTTCAGGGAATACACGCATAATGTTACGTCAACCATGTAACCACCATTATGTTACTAGTGTGAGAATAGGCAATAATATTGAAGGATGATCATAAAATGGTACTTCAAGCAGTTGGTCCCGGCTGTCATTCATAGATATTTGCCAGTTATTACGGGTAGTCAGAATTCCAAAACTATGACAGCCAATCATACCAAGGGGTATCGGTGTTACCCAGTAATTGGGTTTTGGAGGTCAGATAGACAGTCGTTCCTTGTAAAATACTGGTATTCAGCGGCATCCAGTTAGACTGAAAGCGGACCCCAAAATAGTTGGGAAACGCTGGGCAGATCGACCGACATAACATACATAATCAGCCTATAATTTTCCCACTGCGGAGACACAGACCTCCTCTCTTCTAGAGGGAGTGGACTATAATCCACCATCTCAGTGCGGGTAGGTAGATGTTACATGTCTTCGAATTTTTGGCTCTAGGACATACCAGTTTCCTCACGATGTTTTCCTTCACCGTTTTGGGAGCAGTGGTGAAGAAATTATTTACACAAAGTAAAGCGCATGTCTGGGTTCGAACCCACGACCTAGTTGACCCCTCATAAGTTGGGGCCGTTAAAAATGGGCCACCACTGCTCTCCTTGAAATAACAAAAGTAACTAATTATTTGTGAGATAAAATAGCAGATACAGTATGCGTCCTAATATGACGGTTTTTTTTAATTACAGTGACAATAATAAAATTGCCTTTTCATTTATTAAAATGTTAATCCAATTCCTCTTAATATTTTCAGAAAGTAAGTAAAAATAAGTAATGAAATAAGTTAAAAAGGATATCCACAAAAATAAATTAAAAAACAAGTCGATGTTAGATAGTAAAACAGAGCTTACAAATCTGTGTAGGTACATATATGTATGGCCTTTATTTTTGGTGTTAAAATTCTGGAAGTAAGTACCAATAAGTCTCGTTGGTCTAGTGGTCGCAAGCGTTGTTGCTAAGCATGAGGTCTCGGGTTCAATTCCCGCGTCGGGCAAAGTGTTATTGGGTTTTTCCATCAGGAGCTTCTCAGTAGCAGTCTGGAGTCTGAAGTGCAACTCGGTTGATGGCAATAGGCTCGCCCCCAACATAGAAATTGAACATAACTGGTGAAATGTGGGTCTACTAAGTATTTTATGTTATGTTTAGTACCTAACAATAAGGAACTAAATAGGTGTGAGAATAGGCAATAGTATTGAAGGATAATCATAAAATCGCACTTAAAGCAGTTGGTCCCGGCTATCTTTCATAGATCTGTGCCAGTCGTTATGGTTAGTCAGAAGTCCAAAAGTCTGACAGCCAATCTTACCAAGGGGTATCGTGTTACCTAGTAACTGGGTTGTGAAGATTCAGGCAGGCAGTTGCTCCATGTAAAATACTGGTATTCAGCTGCATCCGGTTAGACTGGAAGCCGACCACAACATAGTTGGGAAAAGGCTAGGCAGATCGATTGAAATAACAAAAGTTACTAATTATTTGCAAGGTAATTACTGGGCAGTAATATTGAAAAATGATCATAAAATGGCAAATACAGTAGGTATGTCGTGTGTAATTTTCTTAGTACATTGACAATAATAAAATGCATTTTATTTTTTTTAATGTTAAACCGATTTGTCTTGATATTTTCAGACGGTAAGTAAAAACGAGTAATTTACTAAGTTATATAGCATACCCACTAAATTAATTGAAAAATAAGTAGGTATGAAACCAAGGTCTTTTATATACATAACACAACTAAGTATTGATTTTCTTAATAAACCCTAAACACTATTAATTAAAAGTACCTACTTGTTAGATATACACTGCTTACACATCTAAGCTGTTAGATATACACTGCTTACACATCTAAATTGGTACAATTATTACGGCCGTTATATTTGGTGTTAACATTTTATCTGATTTCGCTTTATATTTTCAGAGAGTAAGTACCAATAATTCTCGTTGGTCTAGTGAAGCACTACTGCTGAACATCAGATCCCGGGATCAATTCCCGAGTCGTTATAGGGTATAACCATCTGGAATTTCTCAGTAACAGTCTGGACTGTGGATTTCTGCTAGGTTGATGGCAATAGCATCGACGCCTTTTATTTGGGACTTGAACATAACTGAAGAAATATGGGTACTAAAGCCTAACTTTCCGGGGAATACACGCATGGTGTTATGTCTTTAAGTAGGTAACAAATAGGTGTGAGAATAGGCATTAGGCAATAGTATTGAAATATGATCATAATATGGCTCAATACGCAGTTGGTCCCTGCTGTCATCCATAGAACTTTGCCAGTCGATACGGCTAGTCAGAAGACCTAAAGTCTGACAACTAGTCTTACCAAGGGGGATCGTGTTACCCGACACTGGGTTGTGGAGGTCAGATAGGCAGTCGCTTCATGTAAAATATTCTTTATACAGCTGCATACGGTTAGACTAGAAGCCGACCCCAACATAGTTGGAAAAAAGCTAGGCCGATTGATTGAAATAACAAAAGTAACTAATTAAGTGCGAGATAAAAATGGGTAGTAATATTGAAAGATGATCATAAAATGTCAGATACAATGTGTCATAAGATGATGGTTTCTTGTAACATTGATAATAATAAAATGAATTTTCCTTTTTTAAATGCTAATCCGATTTCTCTGAATATTTTCAGGCCGTAAGTATAAATTAGAACTTTAATAAGTTAAACAGGATACGCTCTAAAACAAATAAAAAGACCGGCCAAGTGCATGTCGAAGCACGCACAATGAAGGGTTCCGTAGTGGGATGAATTTATCCCTAGAACGAACTTAACATTGTAGTTGCAAAAACTTGTTTGTGTTGAGAAAATGTTTTTGCAACTGCAAATGTAACTTACATTCGATTCACGTCAACTATTATTCAGTAACATGTAGAGCCTACTTGGCTCTGATAGTTTTTCTTTTAATTTCGTTATAAATATACTACTGGCGTGAATTTTTCAAATATCTAAAACCAACCATTTTCATTTTATACATGTTAATCCGATTTCTCTTAATATTTTCAGCAAGTAAGTAAAAATGCAGTAATTTAATAAGTTATTATGTAAAATAAATAAAAAGGAAGTCAGTGTTAGATCAGTGAAACACTGCTTACAAATCTTAGTATGTACACTTACTTCGGCCGTTATTTTTAGTGTTCAAATTGTAATCTGATTTTACTTTCTATTTTCAGAAAGTAAGTACCAATAAGTCTCGTTGGTATAGTGGTCGCAAGAGCTACTGCTGAGCATGAGATCCCGGGTTCAATTCACGGATCGGGCAAAGTGTAATTGGGTTTTTGCAACTGGAATGTCTCAATAGCAGCCTGGAGTCTGGATTTCTGCCTGGTTGATAGCAATAGGCTCGCCCCCTATTACATGGGACTTGAATATAACTGGCGAAATATGGCTGTACTATAGCCTAACCCTTTGGATATTACACGCATGATGTTATGTTATGTTAAGTACAAATATGTTATTAAATAGGTGTGCAAATAGGCAATTACGTTGAAGATGAATGATCATAAAATGGCTCGTTAAGCTATTCGTCCCGGCTGTCATTCATAGATCTTTGCCAGTCGTTACGGGTAGCCAGAAGTCCAAAAGTCTGACTACCAGTCTTACCAAGGGGTATTGTGTTACGCAGTAACTGGGTTGTGGACGTCAGATAGGCAGTTGCTATATTGTAAAATACTTGTATTCAGTTGTATCCGGTTAGACTAGAAACCGACGACAACAAAGTTGGAAAAAGGCTCAGGCAGATTGATAGAAATAGCAAAAGTTACTAATTAAATGCGATATAAAATGGGCAGTAATATTAAAAGACGATCGTATAATGGCAAATAGAGTACGTCATGTGTCATAACCATAAGTAGACGGCTTATTATAACATTGATAGTAAAAATATGTCTTTTCTTTTATAAATGTAAAGCCGATTTCTCTTAATATTTTCAGGCCGTAAGTAAAAATGAGTAATTTACTTAGGTAAAAGGACATTACCCACTATAATAAATACATAAGAAGTTAGTGTTAGATAACAAAACACAGCTTTTAAATCTATGTAGGTTCACTAATTTCGGCCGTTATTATTAGTGTTAAAATTCTGGGAATAAGTGCCAATAAGTGTCGTTGGTCAAGTGATCGCAAGCGCAATTTCAATTTCCGGGTCAGGCAAAGTTTTATTGAGTTTTTATATCAGAATTTCATAGTAGCAGTCTGGAGTCTGGATTTCTGCCAAATCGATGGCAATAGGCTCGCCCCCTCTTACATGGGACTTGAGCATAACTGGTGAAATGTGGATATACTATAGAGTAACCCTTCGATGAATACACGCATAATGTTAAGTTATGTTAAGTACCAATAAGTAAGTAAATAGGTGTGAGAATAGGCAATAAGATTGAAGGATGATCATAAACGCACGTTAAGCAGTTTGGGCTGTCATTCATAGATCTTTGCCAGTCGTTACGGTTGGTTATAAGTCCAATATTCTGGCAATCATTCTTACCAAGGGGTATCGTGTTACCCAGTAACTAAGTTGTGGAGGTCATATTATAGTCAGTCGCTCCATTGAAAAACAGATACTAATATTCAGCTGCATCCTGTTAGACTGGAAGCCAACCCCAACATTTATTTAATAAAGGCTAGCCAGATTGATTGAAATAACAAAAGTTACTAATTAAGTGAGAGATAATATTGAAAGTTGAATATAGAATGGCAGATATATTATGACATGTGTCATAACTTTCTTTTCCTTTTACATTGACATTTATCAAATGATTTTTCGTTTTGTAAATGTTAATCCAATTTCTTTTAATATTTTCAGGCCGTAAGTAAAAATGAGTAATTTAATAAGTTAAAAAGGATAGGTTCCACTAAAATAAATAAAAAAAGAAGGCAGTGTTAGATAAAAAATACTGTTAGCAAATCTAATTATTTATACTTACGTAATCTGATTATATTTTATATTTTCATAAAGTAATTACCAATAATTCTCATTGGTCTAGTGGTCGCAAGAGCTGAGCACGAGGTCCCGGGTTCAATGCCCAGGTTGGGCAAAGTGTTATTGGGTTTTTCCAACTGGAATTTCTCAGTTGTCTTGAGTCAGGATTTCTGCCTGGTTGATCACAATAGGCTCGCCCCCTCTTACATGGGCCTTGAGCATTACTGTCAAAATGTGGGTCTACTATAGCATTACCCTTCGGGGAATACGCGTGATGTTATGTATCAATAAATAACTAGAAAATAGATGTGAGAATAGGCCATAATATTGATGGATTTCCCATATTAAAACTACCTTTTGGAAGGGGTGACTGGAATTAATTCAATGTTTTTGTAAATTTAGCCGTTCAAAAGTGCCTATTTATTCATAAATTATTTGACTTTGACTTTGAATACTAATATGTATGTTTGTTTTTTAATTGATAATCCGATTTCTCTTATTATTTTCAGACCGTAAGTAAACATGAGTAATTTAAGTTAAAAAGCATACCTACTTATATCAATAATAAAGAAGTCGGTGTTAGATACTAAAACACTGCTTACAAACCTAAGTAGGTTCACTTATTTCGGCCGCTATTTTTGGTGTTACAACTTTAATTTCATTTCGCTTCTTGTTTTCGTGAAATAAATTCCAATAAGTCTCTTTGGTTTAGTGGGCGCAAGCGCTACTGCTAAACATGGGGTCCCGGAATCAATTCCCGGGTCGGGCAAAGTGTTATTAGGTTTTTCATCTGGAAGAAGTCTAGGTTCCGGATTTCTGCCCAGTTAATAGCAATACGCTCGCCCCCTTTTACATGGGACTTGAACATAACTGGCGAAATGTAGATGTACTATAGCCTAACCCTTCGTGGAATACACGCATGATATTATGTTAAGTACCAATATGTAACTAAATAGGTGTGAGAATAGGCAATACTTACCTTATATTAAAGGATGATCATAAAATGGTACGTTAAGCAGTTGGTTCCGGCAGTCATTCATAGATCTTTGCCAGTCGTTACGGGTAGCCAGATGTACAAATTCTGACAATCAGTCTTAACCATAGGTATCGTGTTACCGAGTAACTGGTTTGTGCAGGTCAGATAGGCAGTCGACCCCAACAAAGTTGGGAAAACGCTAGGCAGATTGATTGAAGTAACAAACGTTACTAATTAAGTGCGAGATAAAATGGGCAGTAATATTGAAAGATGATTATAGAATGGCAGATACAGTATGTCATGTGTCATAAGATGACGGTTGCTCCATTGAAAGTAATAAAAATGCATTTTCGTTATACAAATGTTTATTCGATTTCTCTTATATTTTCAGGACGTAAGTAAAAATGAGTAATTTAATAAGTTAAAAGGTTACCCACTCAATTACATAAAAAGAGGAGTTGGTATTAGATAGAACACTGTTAAGAAATCTAAGTAGGTACACTTATTTCGGCCGTTATTTTATGGTGGTAAAACTTTAATCTTATTTTGCTTTATATTTTCAGGCAGTAAGTACCAATAATACTCGTTTGTCTAGTGGTCGTAAGCGCTACTGCTGACTGTAAGGTCCCGGGTTCAATTCGCGGTTCGGGCAAAGGGTCATTGGGTTAGTCCATCTGGAATTTCCGAGTAGCAGTCTGGAGTGTGTATATCTGCCCGGTTGATGGCAAATAGTATCGCCCCTTATTACATTGTACTGGAGCATAACTGGTGAAATATGGGTTTACTATAGCCTAACCCTTCGAGGAATACACGCATGACATTATGTTATGTTAAGTACCAATTAGTAACTAAATAGTTGTGAGAATAGGCAATAATATTGAAGGATGTTCATAAAATTGCACGTTTAGCTGTGATCCCGGGTCATTCATACATATTTGCCAGTCGTTTCGGGTAGACAGAAGTCCAAAAGTCGAGGTCAGTTAAGTAGTCGCTCCATGTAAAATACTGGTATTCAGCTGCATCCGGTTAGACTTTATGCCGACGGCAACATAGTTGGGAAAAGGCTGGGCTGATTGATTGAAATGACAAATTTTACTTTTTAAGTGCCAGATAAAATGGACGGTAATATTGAAAGATGATCATATTATTGGCAGATACCGAATGTCATGTGTCATGAGATGACGGTTTCTTTACATTGATAATTTAGCAGCATTCAAAAAAGGAAATGCATCTTAGTATTTAACTATAATGCATTTCTTTTATAAATGTTAATCCGATATCTCTTCTAAATTTTTTCAGAAAGTAAGTAAAAATTTAGTAATTTAATAAGTTAAGGATACCTACCTACCTACCCACTAAAATAAATAAAAAAGAAGTCAGTGTTAAATAGTAAAACACTGATTAAAAATTAATCTAAGTAGGTGGTGTCAAAATTTTAATCTGATTTCGCTTCATATTTTCAATTACTATGTACCAATAAGTCTTGTTGGTCTAGTGCTCGCAAGCGCTACTGCCGAGCATGACGTCCCGGCTTCAATTCCCGGGTCAGGCAATGTTATTGGGCTTTTCCATCAGGAATTTCTCACTAGCAGTCTGGAGTGTCGACTTCTGCCCGGTTGAGGGCAATAGGCTCGCCCCCTCTTATATAGGACTTGAGTATAACTGGCGTAATGTGGGTGTACTATAGGTACACCTCTGCCTAACCAGCCAAAGTTGCAATAGGGGGGGTTTGCGGGGCGAAAAATCGATCTAGCTAGGTCTATTATCGGGGAAATTCGTTTTCTCGAGCTAGAGAGCTCGGTCGACCCGACCAGTACTATCAATAAGGTACCAGATAATGACAGACACACGGACGACCAATTATTTTTTTTTCAATCAGTTTGTAATATTCTTTATGATTGTGTTAAAAGGATAGTTTTTCTGCATATCAGTGTAGCTGCTCTTAAAGTATAAGTGCGATATGCATATATTTGAGGTAATTACAGTTAATGACAGCAATTGTTTTTGGAAAGTCCACGGGACGACCTACCGGGATACAAAGTATCCCATGTGTTAATCAGGTTATGAACTATCTGTGTTATACCAAATCCACTGACTGCAGAAAGCACAGAACCAGTCAAAACACTGCCAGGTGTTTGAGGGCACCTATGTCCAGCAGTGGACGTCTTCCGGTGGAAATAATGATGATGAAGATGATATCACTACACTGGTTTATCACCACACCAAGCCTACCGTGCAGGCTTGCTTCACTTTCAACAGTTTTCCGACATTCATGGTGAACTAACAGTTGATATTAGTGACAGCTCCCTCACTACTGATGTGCATGAGATAATGTTTACACAATATCTATAAAATAAATACACAATGTTAAAATGTTAATGCAATTTCTATTCATATTTTCAGGAAAGCGTAAGTAACAATAATAAATTAAAGATGAGTGTATCGCAATACCTCATTGATCTAGTGGTCGAAAGCGCTACTGCTGTGCACGAGGTCCTTTTTTTTGTTTGAGGTTGGGAAATTATCAAATGACTTCTCCCGCTCTGGGCGGAGTGGAAGGGCGTGTCAGACTTTTACTGACTAAAACCCACCCGTGTTCCTTCAGTTGCCTGTTGCCAAGGTCCTGGTATCCCTTTCGGACATTCCCGCAACCCTGGCAGGCATCGGTCCTAGCGGACCCCGCCAATTGTGCTGACATCTCTTTGAGGCACGCGAGCGAGAGATAATATTGAAAGTTGAATATAGAATGGCAGATATATTATGACATGTGTCATAACTTTCTTTTCCTTTTACATTGACATTTATCAAATGTTTTTTCGTTTTGTAAATGTTAATCCAACTTCTTTTAATATTTTCAGGCCGTAAGTAAAAATGAGTAATTTAATAAGTTAAAAAGGATAGGTTCCACTAAAATAAATAAAAAAAGAAGGCAGTGTTAGATAAAAAATACTGTTAGCAAATCTAATTATTTATACTTACTTCGGCCGTTATTTTTAAGTGTTAAAATTGTAATCTGATTTCGCTTCATATTTTCAACTAGCTTTTGCCCGCGGCTTCGCCCGCGTGGATGTCGGAAATTATCCCACGGGAATGTGCTACCGGGATAAAAGTATCCTAAGTCCCATAACCCACGTGGTCTGTCTAGGTGACCTAGGCGTTACGGCGTAAAAGTAACAGACATGAGACAGCCAGTAACTTTATATATTAGTGGTAGTCCATATCTATATTGTGGTGATAGTGTGGATAGTATGGACAGCAGTATGAAACTGTCAGAAAGATTAATGAAAAAATATTGTATAAAGATTAATGAAAAAACTATGGCATATTGTATGGACGATGGAAACTAAGGCGAAAGCTTTGGGGGAGCCTGCGAAATTCAAATTTTCTTATGTTTTTTGCTTTTTACAGGTCAGTATCAAGTTTTATGTTGATCTAAATAATGAGTCGCAGTTGTATAACATATTTATTTATCTAATCTAACTAATATTGCAGGAGTTGTATTCCTGTATCTAATGGTTATTATTCTGTAAAGCTACTATTTGCTACGATCGCGAATCATATTTTAATCATATTGACATTCGAAACTTACCCATTAAACGATTTAAAAGCTGTATTAAAACCAAACTTTGTAAAAAAGGGTACTATACAATTTCAGATTATTTTGAAGACAAAAAGCATGGGATTGAGCTGCTCGCTCTGCTAACATTTTGTCATTTTGGCATTGTGACATTTTGAATAAGTACTATGGAAAATCATCAAAATATACCTACCAGTTTTATATACAAATTCACATTATTGAATATTATATGTAAAATATTGACAAAATGACATGATTACTTTGTAAAGTATTGTGTTATTGTGAATGTGAGGACTATGTGGATATTTATTTTGTTTTTATTCTTATATTTTTTCGTTATCAGTTAGTTTTAACAATGTTCGTCGAGTCCTTGAGCTCCTTAAGTTCTGAGCTGAGCTCCACTATTACTGACAAATGCTTGCACTGACAGGACAAGTTCACTTTCATTTCATTTCAACATACAACCTGCCTGACACTGACTTGCAAATTACAAAAAACTTAAGATTTGAATTTCGCGGGCTACCGGCGCATCCGCCTTAAGAAAATCGCATCATTTGCACAACGCCATCTATCGAGTAAGTACTCACTGGTAAACTCAAACTCTTCGTTCCAAGCCAAGAGCCAAGTAGTAATAACTTTTGATTGAGTGGACAGATTCTCAAGATACGGACTATGACTATATTCTCAATCCCTTAACGCTCTTGAAGAGAGTCCCGCAAAAATATCAATAATAAGTACTTACATGTGAATTTTAAAATCAAGAGGGTAAAGAAGGGTTTTTACCCTCATGAGGGATGATTTTAGAAAAACGTAACTCTTTGTTAGTTACAAAAAGCATAAATTTTCACAGCCCTAAGTTAAAAAAAAACCTGCCAAGTGCGTGTCGCACCATGCACATGTTCCGTAGTTGGGATGAATTAATTTATCAAACAAACTTTCGCAAAGTTTTATTGTTATTACGTCTATGGACGTTTACTGTCCCTCAAAGTGTTAACATTGTAGTTAAAAAACTTGTTCTCGCATACAGAATGTTTGGGTTTTTACAACTGCACATGTAAGTTGGTCGATTAAAAGTTTTTGAGCTAAGACGCGGACAGACAGACAGACAGACGGACATGGCGAAACTATAAAGCTTCCTTGTTGACTACGGAACTCTAAAAATGATAGGTTTCCCATAAAAACTTTCATCCCCTATATCCCCCCCCCTTAAATTTGTTTTTGAGAAAAAAATTGCCTATGTTCTTCCCCGGGATGCCATCTATCTCTTTACCAAATGTTATCGAGATCCGTTCAGTGGATCAGGCGTGAAAAGGTAACATACAGAATTACAGACGGACAGACAGACAGAGTTACTTTAAGCATCGATTAGTATGGATTATGTGTTCAATTCAAAATGAGCCAAATGCTCGATAATTATGAATTCGGCGAAATTCATTCTTCTACGGAGACTCTTAACACCGCGATTCAGAAAATGACGTTAAATGAACAACGCCATCTATCGAGCACGAAGTGATACTGTCAAAATATATGGGAAAACGTTCGAACACTCTGTAAGCTATGTAGAAAAGACTGTTTTTAGGGTTCCATGACTGACTTGACTTGACTTGACTTGACTTGACCTGACTTGACCTGACTTGACCTGACTTGACCTGACTTGACCTAACTTGACCTAACTTGATTTGGATTGAGTTGCGTTAACCTTGAGCAGGTATATTTTATCGCAGCAGGTACATTGGTAGTTGAAAGAAAAGTAGATTACGTACGTACGTTACGTACGTAGTGAGTAATTAATGCACTCGTGTTAATTTAGTAAGCGCATTCGTGTCTTAATTACTCACTTTTTGCTCGATGTAACAATCTAAAATTTTTAAGAAATTAAAATTTATCACCATTTTTTCATGATTAATTTGTATCATGATTTAAAAGATAGATAGCGCCACCTATGGCACTACTACCAAACAATGGATTTGGAAAACTTGAATTAACCAAACTTTAGATTGGGTAAATTCACAATGTATCGCGTTATGTTTCCGCGCGAAGTATGTGAACATATGATGATTATGATCGTGTGTTACACACGTTCTCACAAACCTACCTAATTTTACGCTAGTGTCATTTTACGTCAATAGATGTCGTTACGTGTATCTACATTACGTACCTAATGAAAATTTCTTCTTGAATACTTTAAACTCTTATATCTTTTGATATTTTGAAGCGATTGCGATGAAACAAAGACTAAATGAAACATCGAGTTACACACAATATTTGAGTTTATAATTTAACCATATTGATTTCGTACTTTTTACGTGATACTGGAACAATCAAACAAACGAACAGACAAACAGACAAACAGACAAACGGACAAAAATTCAAAAAATGGTAGAAATGGCATCTGTTGTTTATTCTTGGACACTCCACCTACGTTTCTTTTTTTTTTGTCATTGTACAGAAACGCCTCGTCTACAGATTTATTATATGTATAGATTACTATGTACCAATAAGTCTTGTTGGTCTAGTGCTCGCAAGCGCTACTGCCGAGCATGACGTCCCGGCTTCAATTCCCGGGTCAGGCAATGTTATTGGGCTTTTCCATCAGGAATTTCTCACTAGCAGTCTGGAGTGTCGATTTCTGCCCGGTTGAGGGCAATAGGCTCGCCCCCTCTTATATAGGACTTGAGCATAACTGGCGTAATGTGGGTGTACTATAGGTACACCTCTGCCTAACCAGCCAAAGTTGCAATAGGGGGGGTTTGCGGGGCGAAAAATCGATCTAGCTAGGTCTATTATCGGGGAAATTCGTTTTCTCGAGCTAGAGAGCTCGGTCGACCCGACCAGTACTATCAATAAGGTACCAGATAATGACAGACACACGGACGACCAATTTGTTTTTTTCAATCAGTTTGTAATATTCTTTATGATTGTGTTAAAAGGATAGTTTTTCTGCATATCAGTGTAGCTGCTCTTAAAGTATAAGTGCGATATGCATATATTTGAGGTAATTACAGTTAATGACAGCAATTGTTTTTGGAAAGTCCACGGGACGACCTACCGGGATACAAAGTATCCCATGTGTTAATCAGGTTATGAACTATCTGTGTTATACCAAATCCACTGACTGCAGAAAGCACAGAACCAGTCAAAACACTGCCAGGTGTTTGAGGGCACCTATGTCCAGCAGTGGACGTCTTCCGGTGGAAATAATGATGATGAAGATGATATCACTACACTGGTTTATCACCACACCAAGCCTACCGTGCAGGCTTGCTTCACTTTCAACAGTTTTCCGACATTCATGGTGAACTAACAGTTGATATTAGTGACAGCTCCCTCACTACTGATGTGCATGAGATAATGTTTACATAATATCTATAAAATAAATACACAATGTTAAAATGCTAATGCAATTTCTATTCATATTTTCAGGAAAGCGTAAGTAACAATAATAAATTAAAGATGAGTGTATCGCAATACCTCATTGATCTAGTGGTCGAAAGCGCTACTGCTGTGCACGAGGTCCTTTTTTTTTTTTTGAGGTTGGGAAATTATCAAATGACTTCTCCCGCTCTGGGCGGAGTGGAAGGGCGTGTCAGACTTTTACTGACTAAAACCCACCCGTGTTCCTTCAGTTGCCTGTTGCCAAGGTCCTGGTATCCCTTTCGGACATTCCCGCAACCCTGGCAGGCATCGGTCCTAGCGGACCCCGCCAATTGTGCTGACATCTCTTTGAGGCACGCGAGCGCGCGTGGAATACGACGCGTCATCGACCCGGGCCTGGTCCTTATTGGACGGTGAGCTACCCATTGCTCGCCGTCCGCAAGCTCGCGCCTATGGTGGCCGGGAATCCGCCTGGGATTCCCGACGCCCAGGGCGTCTCCAGCGGCGGTGGTTAGGGGCGTGAGGGCGCAAACTTTGCCTCTCCCTCACGCGTTCCGACTCCTCCTTCGCGAGCATTACTGCTTCGCAGAAGGAGGTGACGGCTTCCCATGCCCTCTCACTCCGTACCATGGCCTGGACTAGGGCCGGACGCGAGAGGTCATTGCCGCCAATCGCCTCCACGAGGACACGGCGGTGCTCCGCCCAAGCAGGGCACACCTCCACCGTATGCTCCACCGTCTCCTCCGGGCGATCCGCACAGTGGTGACACCCGGGCGTTTCCTCCCGCCTAATCCTACACAGGGACCTCCCGAAGCGTACATGAGGTCCTGGGTTTTGTTTCCCAGGTCGGCCAAAATATTAAGGCTTTTTCCACCAGGAACTTCTCAGTAGCAGGCCGGAGTTAGGACTTATGTCCTGAAAGGCTCACCCCATTACAATATAAATATGGACAGTAAGGAAACTAGACCTTTTTTTTTTTAAATAACCTACGTTCCATTTTTAAAAAGATCGCGGCGGCCTCTTGTCTCGATAGTACAAAAGCCCAAGAGCAAAACCATGTCGCAACGTCAAAAAATTTAACTGATATATATCTTTATCAAACTGGATCATTTTTTTTTAATCATTTTTATTTTAACCGGGTTTACTGAAATACTGTATTCAGATTTTTTTCATTTCACCTAATTCTAAATACGCGATTTTTTTCATCATCTTTCAACCTTTTTCATCATGCCCACGGTTTTAGACAGAATGCTATGTAAAATCGGATGGAAGATCGGTAAACATTTTCAACCAAATTAGTAAACGTCAAGGCAAACATTTTGGTTATGGGCTCTCGTACCACGTAAATGAGCGCGTCTATGTGTGTGTGCTGTTTCGAACGTTTTCTTCTTAATTTCCATACTGTCCATATTTATATTGTGCCCCCATTATATGGGCCTGAAATTTTACTGGCGAAATATGGGTGTACTATAGGTACCTACACCTTTAAGTCAAAGTCAAATCATTTATTTCAAATAGGCCCCATAAGACACTTCTGAATGACAAAAAATAGAATCGATTCTTGTCGCCTCTTCCAAAAGGTAGGTTTGGTATAGAGAAAAAGGCAAGAAACTCTGCCTACCCATCCGGGGAATAAAAGCGTTATGTTATGGTACCATTATCTAATAAGAAAAATGAAAAAGTGCAAGCCACATAACGCTCATTTAAAAACTGAAAATAGTAAAAACAAAAATAAATATTTTTTTTATTCGTTCTATAATATTAAATTACCTATATTTGTATTATGAGCAATAAGTATGAGCAATCCTAACTAACATTATAAATGCGCAAGTGAGTTTGTTTGTTTGTTATGCTTTCACGCTGAAACGGCTGTACAGATTTAGATAAAATTTGGCACATGGGTAGACCATGACCTAGTATTCCATTGACATAAGGTTACTTTCAACAGTTTTCTGCCATTCGTGGAGAATAACGGTTGACATTAGTGACAGCTCCCTCACTACTGATGTGCATGAGTAGTGTTTACATTATATATCTATTAAATAAATACACTAAAATACTAAAATTTTAATGCAATTTCCATGAATATTTTCAGTCCGTAAGTATCAATAATAAATTAAAGAAGAGTGTATCGCAATACCTCATTGGTCTAGTGGTCGAAAGCGCTACCTCTGAGCATGAGGTCCTGGGTTTGATTCCCAGGTCGGCCAACATATTATTGGGCTTTTTCCACCAGAAACTTCTTAGTAGTAGCGCAGAGTTTGGATTTGTGTCCGGTTGATGGCAATAGACTCGCCCCATATTACATGGGACTTAATCATTACTGGCGAAATCTATGTAGACAGCGAATACTGTCATCGCGTCTACTATGATTGCGATGGACCACTTCTGATTGACGTGGTAATAAGTGACGATTTGATTTTACAAACATGACAATGTCTAAAATGTAAAGGCAAGGCAGAGTTAATTATTATATTTTTAAAAGTAGCGCATACAACTTTCGTCATAGTTAGTAAACGTTGACTGAAGTGCATTACGATACGATATGTTCTAATGCAATTACTATACATATATTTGCAGAGCGTAAGTATAATTTAAAAGAGTTTACCGCAATAGCTCGTTGGTCTAGTGTTCGAAAGCGCTACTGCTGAGCTTGAGGTCCTGGGTTTAGCAGCCTCGGGAATGTGATACAGCGGTGCTGTACCTAGATGATATGTTTATCTATTTTCATCCCAGCAGAGCTCGGTCGCCCAGTTACTACCAACTAAACGACATTGAATTAATTATGTTATAAACTATCTGTTTATGCAGGAAGCACAGAACCGTTCAAAGAGACGGTGTTTGGGGGCGCATATGTCTAGCTAGGTACGTCTTCCGGGTGAAATCAACAGTTTTCCGCTATTCGTGGTGAACCTACAGTTGAGATTTGCGACAACTACGTCACTTCTGATGTGCATGAGATAGTGTTTACATAATAGATATATTATTTCTATTAATTAAATACATAACAATGTTAATGCAATTTCTATTCATATTTTTAGACCGTAAGTATCAATATACCTAAATTAAGGAAACGTTTATCACAATACCGCGTTGAACTAGTGTTCGAACTAACAGTTGAAATTAATAACAGCTCCCTCACTACTGATACGTATGAGATAGTATTTACATTATATCTATTAAATGAATACACTACAATGTTAAAGCAAATTCTATTCATATTTTCAGCCTGTGAGTAACAATAATTAAGGCATTCGATCTCGTTAATTATAAAGCACTGTGGCGTAAGCTACAGGAAAAAAACTGCCTTGCCCAGTAACATCATTACATTGTTTCAATATTGGTATGCTAATCAACAAAACAGTGTGAAGTGGGAGGGGTCGTTCTCTGATGTGTATCGGTTGGAGTGCGGGGTGGGGCAGGGGGGATTGAGCTCACCTCGACTTTTCAATCTGTACATGAATCGGCTGATCGTTGAATGATATGTTTATCTATTTTCAACAGTTTACCGCTGTTCGTGGTGAACCTACAGTTGAGATTAGCGACAACTACCTCACTTCTGATGTGCATGAGATCGTGTTTACATAATAGATATATTATATCTATATATACATTACAATGTTAAAATATTAATGCAATTTCTATTCATATTTTTAGCCCGTAAGTATCAATATAAATTAAGGAAGCTTGTATCACAATACCGCGTTGGCCTAGCGTTCAAACTAACAGTTGAAATTAATAACAGCTCCCTCACTACTGATACGTATGAGATAGTGTTTACATTATATCTATTAAATGAATACACTACAATGTTAAAGCAAATTCTATTCATATTTTCAGCCTGTGAGTAACAATAATTAAGGCATTCGATCTCGTTAATTATAAAGCACTGTGGCGTAAGCTACAGGAAAAAAACTGCCTTGCCCAGTAACATCATTACATTGTTTCAATATTGGTATGCTAATCAACAAAACAGTGTGAAGTGGAAGGGGTCGTTCTCTGATGTGTATCGGTTGGAGTGCGGGGTGGGGCAGGGGGGATTGAGCTCACCTCGACTTTTCAATCTGTACATGAATCGGCTGATCGTTGAGCTCAGCAACACTACTATCGGTTGTTATATAGATGGAGTATGTGTAAATAACATTAGTTATGCTGACGATATGGTGTTGCTGAGCCTTTCGATCGGTGCCTTGAGGCGACTGGTATCTATCTGTGAAGCATACGCGGTAGCTCAAGGACTCAAGTATAACACCAAAAAGAGCGAAATTATGGTTTTTAAAGCAGGTGCTATGGGTTACCCAAATATAAAAAACATTTTGGTTATGGGCTCTCGTACCACGTAAATGAGCGCGTCTATGTGTGTGTGCTGTTTTGGACGTTTTCTTCTTAGTTTCCATACTGTCCATATTTATATTGTGCCCCCATTATATGGGCCTGAAATTTTACTGGCGAAATATGGGTGTACTATAGGTACCTACACCTTTAAGTCAAAGTCAAATCATTTATTTCAAATAGGCCCCATAAGACACTTCTGAACGACAAAAAATAGAATCGATTCTTGTCGCCTCTTCCAAAAGGTAGGTTTGGTATAGAGAAAAAGGCAAGAAACTCTGCCTACCCATCCGGGGAATAAAAGCGTTATGTTATGGTACCATTATCTAATAAGAAAAATGAAAAAGTGCAAGCCACATAACGCTCATTTAAATACTGCAAATAGTAAAAACAAAAATAAAAATTTTTTTTATTCGTTCTATAATATGAAATTACCTATATTTGTATTATGAGCAATCCTAACTAATATTTTAAATGCGCAAGTGAGTTTGTTTGTTTGTTATGCTTTCACGCTGAAACGGCTGTACAGATTTAGATAAAATTTGGCACATGGGTAGACCATGACCTGGTATTCCATTGACATAAGGTTACTTTCAACAGTTTTCTGCCATTCGTGGTGAATAACGGTTGACATTAGTGACAGCTCCCTCACTACTGATGTGCATGAGTAGTGTTTACATAATAGATATATTATTTCTATTAATTAAATACATAACAATGTTAATGCAATTTCTATTCATATTTTTAGACCGTAAGTATCAATATACCTAAATTAAGGAAACGTTTATCACAATACCGCGTTGAACTAGTGTTCGAACTAACAGTTGAAATTAATAACAGCTCTCTCACTACTGATACGTATGAGATAGTGTTTACATTATATCTATTAAATGAATACACTACAATGTTAAAGCAAATGCTATTCATATTTTCAGCCTGTGAGTAACAATAATTAAGGCATTCGATCTCGTTAATTATAAAGCACTGTGGCGTAAGCTACAGGAAAAAAACTGCCTTGCCCAGTAACATCATTACATTGTTTCAATATTGGTATGCTAATCAACAAAACAGTGTGAAGTGGGAGGGGTCGTTCTCTGATGTGTATCGGTTGGAGTGCGGGGTGGGGCAGGGGGGATTGAGCTCACCTCGACTTTTCAATCTGTACATGAATCGGCTGATCGTTGAATGATATGTTTATCTATTTTCAACAGTTTACCGCTGTTCGTGGTGAACCTACAGTTGAGATTAGCGACAACTACCTCACTTCTGATGTGCATGAGATCGTGTTTACATAATAGATATATTATATCTATATATACATTACAATGTTAAAATATTAATGCAATTTCTATTCATATTTTTAGCCCGTAAGTATCAATATAAATTAAGGAAGCTTGTATCACAATACCGCGTTGGCCTAGCGTTCAAACTAACAGTTGAAATTAATAACAGCTCCCTCACTACTGATACGTATGAGATAGTGTTTACATTATATCTATTAAATGAATACACTACAATGTTAAAGCAAATTCTATTCATATTTTCAGCCTGTGAGTAACAATAATTAAGGCATTCGATCTCGTTAATTATAAAGCACTGTGGCGTAAGCTACAGGAAAAAAACTGCCTTGCCCAGTAACATCATTACATTGTTTCAATATTGGTATGCTAATCAACAAAACAGTGTGAAGTGGGAGGGGTCGTTCTCTGATGTGTATCGGTTGGAGTGCGGGGTGGGGCAGGGGGGATTGAGCTCACCTCGACTTTTCAATCTGTACATGAATCGGCTGATCGTTGAACTCAGCAACACTAATATCGGTTGTTATATAGATGGAGTATGTGTAAATAACATTAGTTATGCTGACGATATGGTGTTGCTGAGCCTTTCGATCGGTGCCTTGAGGCGACTGGTATCTATCTGTGAAGCATACGCGGTAGCTCAAGGACTCAAGTATAACACCAAAAAGAGCGAAATTATGGTTTTTAAAGCAGGTGCTATGGGTTACCCAAATATAAAAAACATTTTGGTTATGGGCTCTCGTACCACGTAAATGAGCGCGTCTATGTGTGTGTGCTGTTTTGGACGTTTTCTTCTTAGTTTCCATACTGTCCATATTTATATTGTGCCCCCATTATATGGGCCTGAAATTTTACTGGCGAAATATGGGTGTACTATAGGTACCTACACCTTTAAGTCAAAGTCAAATCATTTATTTCAAATAGGCCCCATAAGACACTTCTGAACGACAAAAAATAGAATCGATTCTTGTCGCCTCTTCCAAAAGGTAGGTTTGGTATAGAGAAAAAGGCAAGAAACTCTGCCTACCCATCCGGGGAATAAAAGCGTTATGTTATGGTACCATTATCTAATAAGAAAAATGAAAAAGTGCAAGCCACATAACGCTCATTTAAAAACTGAAAATAGTAAAAACAAAAATAAATATTTTTTTTATTCGTTCTATAATATTAAATTACCTATATTTGTATTATGGGCAATAAGTATGAGCAATCCTAACTAATATTATAAATGCGAAAGTGAGTTTGTTTGTTTGTTACGCTTTCACGATGAAACGGCTGTACAGATTTAGATAAAATTTGGCAAATGGGTAGACCATGACCTGGTATTCCATTGACATAAGGTTACTTTCAACAGTTTTCTGCCATTCGTGGTGAATAACGGTTGACATTAGTGACAGCTCCCTCACTACTGATGTGCATGAGTAGTGTTTACATTATATATCTATTAAATAAATACACTAAAATACTAAAATTTTAATGAAATTTCCATGAATATTTTCAGTCCGTAAGTATCAATAATAAATTAAAGAAGAGTGTATCGCAATACCTCGTTGGTCTAGTGGTCGAAAGCGCTACCTCTGAGCATGAGGTCCTGGGTTTGATTCCCAGGTCGGCCAACATATTATTGGGCTTTTTCCACCAGAAACTTCTTAGTAGTAGCGCAGAGTTTGGATTTGTGTCCGGTTGATGGCAATAGACTCGCCCCATATTACATGGGACTTAATCATTACTGGCGAAATCTATGTAGACAGAGAATACTGTCATCGCGTCTACACTATGATTGCGATGGACTTCTGATTGACGTGGTAATAAGTGTCGATTTTATTTTACAAACATGACAATTTCTAAAATGTAAAGGCAAGGCAGAGTTAATTATTAAATTTTTTAAAGTAGCGCATACAACTTTCGTCATAGTTAGTAAACGTTGACTGAAGTGCATTACGATACGATATGTTCTAATGCAATTACTATACATATATTTGCAGAGCGTAAGTATAATTTAAAAGAGTTTACCGCAATAGCTCGTTGGTCTAGTGTTCGAAAATGCTACTGCTGAGCTTGAGGTCCTGGATTTAGCAGCCTCGGGAATGTGATACAGCGGTGCTGTACCTAGATGATATGTTTATCTATTTTCATCCCAGCAGAGCTCGGTCGCCCAGTTACTACCAACTAAACGACATTGAATTAATTATGTTATAAACTATCTGTTTATGCAGGAAGCACAGAACCGTTCGAAGACACGGTGTTTGGGGGCGCATATGTCCAGCTAAGTACGTCTTCCGGGTGAAATCAACAGTTTTCCGCTATTCGTGGTGAACCTACAGTTGAGATTAGCGACAACTACGTCACTTCTGATGTGCATGAGATAGTGTTTACATAATAGATATATTATTTCTATTAACTGAATACATAAAAAATGTTAATGCAATTTCTATTCATATTTTTAGACCGTAAGTATCAATATACCTAAATTAAAAAGCGCGTGGAAGCGTGTATCACAATACCGCGTTGGCCTAGTGTTCAAACTAACAGTTGAATCGGTTAGAGTGCGGGGTGAGGCAGGGGGGATTGAGCTCACCTCGACTTTTCAATCTGTACATGAATCGGCTGATCGTTGAGCTCAGCAACACTAATATCGGTTGTTATATAGATGGAGTATGTGTAAATAACATTAGTTATGCTGACGATATGGTGTTGCTGAGCCTTTCGATCGGTGCCTTGACGCGACTGGTATCTATCTGTGAAGCATACGTGGTAGCTCAAGGACTCAAGTATAACACCAAAAAGAGCGAAATTATGGTTTTTAAAGCAGGTGCTATGGGTTACCCAAATATACCAGAGGTATCGCTCTGTGGAGCTCCCTTAAATAGGGTGACCAATTTTAAATACTTGTGTCATTAGGTTACCGACGACTTGAAAGATAACAAGGACATTGACAGGGAACGTAGATCGCTGTCGGTACGCTGCAACATGCTGGCCCGCAGGTTTGCGCGATGTACAGAGGCGGACAAGATCACTTTGTTTAAGTCTTTTTGCTCGTCTTTTTACATGTGCAGCCTGTGGACTAGTTATAGTTTGCGAGCTTACAGCGATCTACGTGTCGAGTATAATAACGCACTCAGGATACTGTTGGGTCTGCCATGGCGATGCAGCGCGTCAAAAATGTTTGCGGATAGGTTTATAGATGGTTTTGCGGCCATCATGAGTAAAAGAAGCGCTTCTCTGCTTGCTCGTCTTCGTGGCAGTAACAACACTACCTTGAGTTTATTCGCAGATAGATGGGAGTCTCCAATGCTGCGACATTGGATGAAACTCCACTCGACTTAATCAAACTTCTATGTCAACTAACACTAGCTTTTAAGACCATTGTTACTAACACTATGGGCGTAGCCTGAAATAAATGATATATTATTATATAATTAATAATAAATTAAAGTAGAGTGTATCGCAATACATCGTTGGTCTAGTGTTCGAAAGCGCTACTGCTGAGCATGAGGTCCTGGGTTTGATTCCCAGGTCGGCCAAAATATTATTGGGCTTTTTCCACCAGAAACTTCTTAGTAGTAGCGCAGAGTTTGGATTTGTGTCCGGTTGATGGCAATAGACTCGCCCCATATAACATGGG
Organism: Lithophane ornitopus; assembly: GCA_948473465.1. Lineage (NCBI taxonomy): Eukaryota > Metazoa > Arthropoda > Insecta > Lepidoptera > Noctuidae > Lithophane > Lithophane ornitopus. The sequence goes on along the minus strand of OX419642.1, from coordinate 9,539,979 downwards.
ACTTAATCATTACTGGCGAAATCTATGTAGACAGAGAATACTGTCATCGCGTCTACTATGATTGCGATGGACCACTTTTGATTGACGTGGTAATAAGTGTCGATTTGATTTTACAAACATGACAATGTCTAAAATGTAAAGGCAAGGCAGAGTTAATTATTATATTTTTAAAAGTAGCGCATACAACTTTCGTCATAGTTAGTAAACGTTGACTGAAGTGCATTACGATACGATATGTTCTAATGCAATTACTATACATATTTGCAGAACGTAAGTATAATTTAAAAGAGTTTACCGCAATAGCTCGTTGGTCTAGTGTTCGAAAGCGCTGCTGCTGAGCTTGAGGTCCTGGGTTTAGCAGCCTCGGGAATGTGATACAGCGGTGCTGTACCTAGATGATATGTTTATCTATTTTCATCCCAGCAGAGCTCGGTCGCCCAGTTACTACCAACTAAACGACATTGAATTAATTATGTTATAAACTATCTGTTTATGCAGGAAGCACAGAACCGTTCGAAGAGACGGTGTTTGGGGGCGCATATGTCCAGCTAGGTACGTCTTCCGGGTGAAATCAACAGTTTTCCGCTATTCGTGGTGAACCTACAGTTGAGATTAGCGACAACTACGTCACTACTGATGTGCATGAGATAGTGTTTACATAATAGATATATTATTTCTATTAATTGAATACATAACAATGTTAATGCAATTTCTATTCATATTTTTAGACCGTAAGTATCAATATACCTAAATTAAGGAAGCGTGTATCACAATACCGCGTTGGCCTAGTGTTCAAACTAACAGTTGAATCGGTTGGAGTGCGGGGTGAGGCAGGGGGGATTGAGCTCACCTCGACTTTTCAATCTGTACATGAATCGGCTGATCGTTGAGCTCAGCAACACTACTATCGGTTGTTATATAGATGGAGTATGTGTAAATAACATTAATTATGCTGACGATATGGTGTTGCTGAGCCTTTCGATCGGTGCCTTGAGGCGACTGGTATCTATCTGTGAAGCATACGCGGTAGCTCAAGGACTCAAGTATAACACCAAAAAGAGCGAAATTATGGTTTTTAAAGCAGGTGCTATGGGTTACCCAAATATAAAAAACATTTTGGTTATGGGCTCTCGTACCACGTAAATGAGCGCGTCTATGTGTGTGTGCTGTTTTGGACGTTTTCTTCTTAGTTTCCATACTGTCCATATTTATATTGTGCCCCCATTATATGGGCCTGAAATTTTATTGGCGAAATATGGTTGTACTATAGGTACCTACACCTTTAAGTCAAAGTCAAATCATTTATTTCAAATAGGCCCCATAAGACACTTCTGAACGACAAAAAATAGAATCGATTCTTGTCGCCTCTTCCAAAAGGTAGGTTTGGTATAGAGAAAAAGGCAAGAAACTCTGCCTACCCATCCGGGGAATAAAAGCGTTATGTTATGGTACCATTATCTAATAAGAAAAATGAAAAAGTGCAAGCCACATAACGCTCATTTAAAAACTGAAAATAGTAAAAACAAAAATAAATATTTTTTTTATTCGTTCTATAATATTAAATTACCTATATTTGTATTATGAGCAATAAGTATGAGCAATCCTAACTAATATTATAAATGCGCAAGTGAGTTTGTTTGTTTGTTATGCTTTCACGCTGAAACGGCTGTACAGATTTAGATAAAATTTGGCACATGGGTAGACCATGACCTGGTATTCCATTAACATAAGGTAACTTTCAACAGTTTTCTGCCATTCGTGGTGAATAACGGTTGACATTAGTGACAGCTCCCTCACTACTGATGTGCATGAGATAGTGTTTACATAATAGATATATTATTTCTATTAATTGAATACATAACAATGTTAATGCAATTTCTATTCATATTTTTAGACCGTAAGTATCAATATACCTAAATTAAGGAAGCGTGTATCACAATACCACGTTGGCCTAGTGTTCAAACAAACAGTTGAATCGGTTGGAGTGCGGGGTGAGACAGGGGGGATTGAGCTCACCTCCTAACTAATATTATAAATGCGCAAGTGAGTTTGTTTGTTTGTTATGCTTTCTCGCTGAAACGGCTGTACAGATTTAGATAAAATTTGGCACATGGGTAGACCATGACCTGGTATTCCATTGACATAAGGTTACTTTCAACAGTTTTCTGCCATTCGTGGTGAATAACGGTTGACATTAGTGACAGCTCCCTCACTACTGATGTGCATGAGATAGTGTTTACATAATAGATATATTATTTCTATTAATTGAATACATAACAATGTTAATGCAATTTCTATTCATATTTTTAGACCGTAAGTATCAATATACCTAAATTAAGGAAGCGTGTATCACAATACCGCGTTGGCCTAGTGTTCAAACTAACAGTTGAATCAGTTGGAGTGCGGGGTGAGGCAGGGGGGATTGAGCTCACCTCCTAACTAATATTATAAATGCGCAAGTGAGTTTGTTTGTTTGTTATGCTTTCACGCTGAAACGGCTGTACAGATTTAGATAAAATTTGGCACATGGGTAGACCATGACCTGGTATTCCATTGACATAAGGTTACTTTCAACAGTTTTCTGCCATTCGTGGTGAATAACGGTTGACATTAGTGACAGCTCCCTCACTACTGATGTGCATGAGATAGTGTTTACATAATAGATATATTATTTCTATTAATTGAATACATAACAATGTTAATGCAATTTCTATTCATATTTTTAGACCGTAAGTATCAATATACCTAAATTAAGGAAGCGTGTATTACAATACCGCGTTGGCCTAGTGTTCAAACTAACAGTTGAATCGGTTGGAGTGCGGGGTGAGGCAGGGGGGATTGAGCTCACCTCCTAACTAATATTATAAATGCGCAAGTTAGTTTGTTTGTTTGTTATGCTTTCACGCTGAAACGGCTGTACAGATTTAGATAAAATTTGGCACATGGGTAGACCATGACCTGGTATTCCATTGACATAAGGTTACTTTCAACAGTTTTCTGCCATTCGTGGTGAATAACGGTTGACATTAGTGACAGCTCCCTCACTACTGATGTGCATGAGATAGTGTTTACATAATAGATATATTATTTCTATTAATTGAATACACAACGATGTTAATGCAATTTCTATTCATATTTTTAGACCGTAAGTATCAATATACCTAAATTAAGGAAGCGTGTATCACAATACCGCGTTGGCCTAGTGTTCAAACTAACAGTTGAATCGGTTGGAGTGCGGGGTGAGGCAGGGGGGATTGAGCTCACCTCGACTTTTCAATCTGTACATGAATCGGCTGATCGTTGAGCTCAGCAACACTAATATCGGTTGTTATATAGATGGAGTATGTGTAAATAACATTAGTTATGCTGACGATATGGTGTTGCTGAGCCTTTCGATCGGTGCCTTGAGGCGACTGGTATCTATCTGTGAAGCATACGCGGTAGCTCAAGGACTCAACTATAACACGAAAAAGAGCGAAATTATGGTTTTTAAAGCAGGTGCTATGGGTTACCCAAATATAAAAAAACATTTTGGTTATGGGCTCTCGTACCACGTAAATGAGCGCGTCTATGTGTGTGTGCTGTTTTGGACGTTTTCTTCTTAGTTTCCATACTGTCCATATTTATATTGTGCCCCCATTATATGGGCCTGAAATTTTATTGGCGAAATATGGTTGTACTATAGGTACCTACACCTTTAAGTCAAAGTCAAATCATTTATTTCAAATAGGCCCCATAAGACACTTCTGAACGACAAAAAATAGAATCGATTCTTGTCGCCTCTTCCAAAAGGTAGGTTTGGTATAGAGAAAAAGGCAAGAAACTCTGCCTACCCATCCGGGGAATAAAAGCGTTATGTTATGGTACCATTATCTAATAAGAAAAATGAAAAAGTGCAAGCCACATAACGCTCATTTAAAAACTGAAAATAGTAAAAACAAAAATAAATATTTTTTTTATTCGTTCTATAATATTAAATTACCTATATTTGTATTATGAGCAATAAGTATGAGCAATCCTAACTAATATTATAAATGCGCAAGTGAGTTTGTTTGTTTGTTATGCTTTCACGCTGAAACGGCTGTACAGATTTAGATAAAATTTGGCACATGGGTAGACCATGACCTGGTATTCCATTAACATAAGGTTACTTTCAACAGTTTTCTGCCATTCGTGGTGAATAACGGTTGACATTAGTGACAGCTCCCTCACTACTGATGTGCATGAGATAGTGTTTACATAATAGATATATTATTTCTATTAATTGAATACATAACAATGTTAATGCAATTTCTATTCATATTTTTAGACCGTAAGTATCAATATACCTAAATTAAGGAAGCGTGTATCACAATACCGCGTTGGCCTAGTGTTCAAACTAACAGTTGAATCGGTTGGAGTGCGGGGTGAGGCAGGGGGGATTGAGCTCACCTCCTAACTAATATTATAAATGCGCAAGTGAGTTTGTTTGTTTGTTATGCTTTCACGCTGAAACGGCTGTACAGATTTAGATAAAATTTGGCACATGGGTAGACCATGACCTGTTATTCCATTGACATAAGGTTACTTTCAACAGTTTTCTGCCATTCGTGGTGAATAACGGTTGTCATTAGTGACAGCTCCCTCACTACTGATGTGCATGAGATAGTGTTTACATAATAGATATATTATTTCTATTAATTGAATACATAACAATGTTAATGCAATTTCTATTCATATTTTTAGACCGTAAGTATCAATATACCTAAATTAAAAAGCGCGTGGAAGCGTGTATCACAATACCGCGTTGGCCTAGTGTTCAAACTAACAGTTGAATCGGTTGGAGTGCGGGGTGAGGCAGGGGGGATTGAGCTCACCTCGACTTTTCAATCTGTACATGAATCGGCTGATCGTTGAGCTCAGCAACACTAATATCGGTTGTTATATAGATGGAGTATGTGTAAATAACATTAGTTATGCTGACGATATGGTGTTGCTGAGCCTTTCGATCGGTGCCTTGACGCGACTGGTATCTATCTGTGAAGCATACGTGGTAGCTCAAGGACTCAAGTATAACACCAAAAAGAGCGAAATTATGGTTTTTAAAGCAGGTGCTATGGGTTACCCAAATATACCAGAGGTATCGCTCTGTGGAGCTCCCTTAAATAGGGTGACCAATTTTAAATACTTGTGTCATTCGGTTACCGACGACTTGAAAGATAACAAGGACATTGACAGGGAACGTAGATCGCTGTCGGTACGCTGCAACATGCTGGCCCGCAGGTTTGCGCGATGTACAGAGGCGGACAAGATCACTTTGTTTAAGTCTTTTTGCTCGTCTTTTTACATGTGCAGCCTGTGGACTAGTTATAGTTTGCGAGCTTACAGCGATCTACGTGTCGAGTATAATAACGCACTCAGGATACTGTTGGGTCTGCCATGGCGATGCAGCGCGTCAAAAATGTTTGCGGATAGGTTTATAGATGGTTTTGCGGCCATCATGAGTAAAAGAAGCGCTTCTCTGCTTGCTCGTCTTCGTGGCAGTAACAACACTACCTTGAGTTTATTCGCAGATAGATGGGAGTCTCCAATGCTGCGACATTGGATGAAACTCCACTCGACTTAATCAAACTTCTATGTCAACTAACACTAGCTTTTAAGACCATTGTTACTAACACTATGGGCGTAGCCTGAAATAAATGATATATTATTATATAATTAATAATAAATTAAAGTAGAGTGTATCGCAATACATCGTTGGTCTAGTGTTCGAAAGCGCTACTGCTGAGCATGAGGTCCTGGGTTTGATTCCCAGGTCGGCCAAAATATTATTGGGCTTTTTCCACCAGAAACTTCTTAGTAGTAGCGCAGAGTTTGGATTTGTGTCCGGTTGATGGCAATAGACTCGCCCCATATAACATGGGACTTAATCATTACTGGCGAAATCTATGTAGACAGAGAATACTGTCATCGCGTCTACTATGATTGCGATGGACCACTTTTGATTGACGTGGTAATAAGTGTCGATTTGATTTTACAAACATGACAATGTCTAAAATGTAAAGGCAAGGCAGAGTTAATTATTATATTTTTAAAAGTAGCGCATACAACTTTCGTCATAGTTAGTAAACGTTGACTGAAGTGCATTACGATACGATATGTTCTAATGCAATTACTATACATATTTGCAGAACGTAAGTATAATTTAAAAGAGTTTACCGCAATAGCTCGTTGGTCTAGTGTTCGAAAGCGCTGCTGCTGAGCTTGAGGTCCTGGGTTTAGCAGCCTCGGGAATGTGATACAGCGGTGCTGTACCTAGATGATATGTTTATCTATTTTCATCCCAGCAGAGCTCGGTCGCCCAGTTACTACCAACTAAACGACATTGAATTAATTATGTTATAAACTATCTGTTTATGCAGGAAGCACAGAACCGTTCGAAGAGACGGTGTTTGGGGGCGCATATGTCCAGCTAGGTACGTCTTCCGGGTGAAATCAACAGTTTTCCGCTATTCGTGGTGAACCTACAGTTGAGATAAGCGACAACTACGTCACTACTGATGTGCATGAGATAGTGTTTACATAATAGATATATTATTTCTATTAATTGAATACATAACAATGTTAATGCAATTTCTATTCATATTTTTAGACCGTAAGTATCAATATACCTAAATTAAGGAAGCGTGTATCACAATACCGCGTTGGCCTAGTGTTCAAACTAACAGTTGAATCGGTTGGAGTGCGGGGTGAGGCAGGGGGGATTGAGCTCACCTCGACTTTTCAATCTGTACATGAATCGGCTAATCGTTGAGCTCAGCAACACTACTATCGGTTGTTATATAGATGGAGTATGTGTAAATAACATTAATTATGCTGACGATATGGTGTTGCTGAGCCTTTCGATCGGTGCCTTGAGGCGACTGGTATCTATCTGTGAAGCATACGCGGTAGCTCAAGGACTCAAGTATAACACCAAAAAGAGCGAAATTATGGTTTTTAAAGCAGGTGCTATGGGTTACCCAAATATAAAAAACATTTTGGTTATGGGCTCTCGTACCACGTAAATGAGCGCGTCTATGTGTGTGTGCTGTTTTGGACGTTTTCTTCTTAGTTTCCATACTGTCCATATTTATATTGTGCCCCCATTATATGGGCCTGAAATTTTACTGGCGAAATATGGGTGTACTATAGGTACCTACACCTTTAAGTCAAAGTCAAATCATTTATTTCAAATAGGCCCCATAAGACACTTCTGAACGACAAAAAATAGAATCGATTCTTGTCGCCTCTTCCAAAAGGTAGGTTTGGTATAGAGAAAAAGGCAAGAAACTCTGCCTACCCATCCGGGGAATAAAAGCGTTATGTTATGGTACCATTATCTAATAAGAAAAATGAAAAAGTGCAAGCCACATAACGCTCATTTAAAAACTGAAAATAGTAAAAACAAAAATAAATATTTTTTTTATTCGTTCTATAATATTAAATTACCTATATTTGTATTATGAGCAATAAGTATGAGCAATCCTAACTAATATTATAAATGCGCAAGTGAGTTTGTTTGTTTGTTATGCTTTCACGCTGAAACGGCTGTACAGATTTAGATAAAATTTGGCACATGGGTAGACCATGACCTGGTATTCCATTGACATAAGGTTACTTTCAACAGTTTTCTGCCATTCGTGGTGAATAACGGTTGACATTAGTGACAGCTCCCTCACTACTGATGTGCATGAGATAGTGTTTACATAATAGATATATTATTTCTATTAATTGAATACATAACAATGTTAATGCAATTTCTATTCATATTTTTAGACCGTAAGTATCAATATACCTAAATTAAGGAAGCGTGTATTACAATACCGCGTTGGCCTAGTGTTCAAACTAACAGTTGAATCGGTTGGAGTGCGGGGTGAGGCAGGGGGGATTGAGCTCACCTCCTAACTAATATTATAAATGCGCAAGTTAGTTTGTTTGTTTGTTATGCTTTCACGCTGAAACGGCTGTACAGATTTAGATAAAATTTGGCACATGGGTAGACCATAACCTGGTATTCCATTGACATAAGGTTACTTTCAACAGTTTTCTGCCATTCGTGGTGAATAACGGTTGACATTAGTGACAGCTCCCTCACTACTGATGTGCATGAGATAGTGTTTACATAATAGATATATTATTTCTATTAATTGAATACACAACGATGTTAATGCAATTTCTATTCATATTTTTAGACCGTAAGTATCAATATACCTAAATTAAGGAAGCGTGTATCACAATACCGCGTTGGCCTAGTGTTCAAACTAACAGTTGAATCGGTTGGAGTGCGGGGTGAGGCAGGGGGGATTGAGCTCACCTCCTAACTAATATTATAAATGCGCAAGTTAGTTTGTTTGTTTGTTATGCTTTCACGCTGAAACGGCTGTACAGATTTAGATAATATTTGGCACATGGGTAGACCATGACCTGGTATTCCATTGACATAAGGTTACTTTCAACAGTTTTCTGCCATTCGTGGTGAATAACGGTTGACATTAGTGACAGCTCCCTCACTACTGATGTGCATGAGATAGTGTTTACATAATAGATATATTATTTCTATTAATTGAATACATAACAATGTTAATGCAATTTCTATTCATATTTTTAGACCGTAAGTATCAATATATCTAAATTAAGGAAGCGTGTATCACAATACCGCGTTGGCCTAGTGTTCAAACTAACAGTTGAATCGGTTGGAGTGCGGGGTGAGGCAGGGGGGATTGAGCTCACCTCGACTTTTCAATCTGTACATGAATCGGCTGATCGTTGAGCTCAGCAACACTAATATCGGTTGTTATATAGATGGAGTATGTGTAAATAACATTAGTTATGCTGACGATATGGTGTTGCTGAGCCTTTCGATCGGTGCCTTGACGCGACTGATATCTATCTGTGAAGCATACGTGGTAGCTCAAGGACTCAAGTATAACACCAAAAAGAGCGAAATTATGGTTTTTAAAGCAGGTGCTATGGGTTACCCAAATATACCAGAGGTATCGCTCTGTGGAGCTCCCTTAAATAGGGTGACCAATTTTAAATACTTGTGTCATTCGGTTACCGACGACTTGAAAGATAACAAGGACATTGACAGGGAACGTAGATCGCTGTCGGTACGCTGCAACATGCTGGCCCGCAGGTTTGCGCGATGTACAGAGGCGGACAAGATCACTTTGTTTAAGTCTTTTTGCTCGTCTTTTTACATGTGCAGCCTGTGGACTAGTTATAGTTTGCGAGCTTACAGCGATCTACGTGTCGAGTATAATAACGCACTCAGGATACTGTTGGGTCTGCCATGGCGATGCAGCGCGTCAAAAATGTTTGGGGATAGGTTTATAGATGGTTTTGCGGCCATCATGAGTAAAAGAAGCGCTTCTCTGCTTGCTCGTCTTCGTGGCAGTAACAACACTACCTTGAGTTTATTCGCAGATAGATGGGAGTCTCCAATGCTGCGACATTGGATGAAACTCCACTCGACTTAATCAATCTTCTATGTCAACTAACACTAGCTTTTAAGACCATTGTTACTAACACTATGGGCGTAACCTGAAATAAATGATATATTATTATATAATTAAAAATAAATTAAAGTAGAGTGTATCGCAATACATCGTTGGTCTAGTGTTCGAAAGCGCTACTGCTGAGCATGAGGTCCTGGGTTTGATTCCCAGGTCGGCCAAAATATTATTGGGCTTTTTCCACCAGAAACTTCTTAGCAGTAGCGCAGAGTTTGGATTTGTGTCCGGTTGATGGCAATAGACTCGCCCCATATTACATGGGACTTAATCATTACTGGCGAAATCTATGTAGACAGAGAATACTGTCATCGCGTCTACTATGATTGCGATGGACCACTTTTGATTGACGTGGTAATAAGTGTCGATTTGATTTTACAAACATGACAATGTCTAAAATGTAAAGGCAAGGCAGAGTTAATTATTATATTTTTAAAAGTTGCGCATACAACTTTCGTCATAGTTAGTAAACGTTGACTGAAGTGCATTACGATACGATATGTTCTAATGCAATTACTATGCATATTTGCAGAACGTAAGTATAATTTAAAAGAGTTTACCGCAATAGCTCGTTGGTCTAGTGTTCGAAAGCGCTGCTGCTGAGCTTGAGGTCCTGGGTTTAGCAGCCTCGGGAATGTGATACAGCGGTGCTGTACCTAGATGATATGTTTATCTATTTTCATCCCAGCAGAGCTCGGTCGCCCAGTTACTACCAACTAAACGACATTGAATTAATTATGTTATAAACTATCTGTTTATGCAGGAAGCACAGAACCGTTCGAAGATACGGTGTTTGCGGGCGCATATGTCCAGCTAGGTACGTCTTCCGGGTGAAATCAACAGTTTTCCGCTATTCGTGGTGAACCTACAGTTGAGATTAGCGACAACTACGTCACTACTGATGTGCATGAGATAGTGTTTACATAATAGATATATTATTTCTATTAATTTAATACATAACAATGTTAATGCAATTTCTATTCATATTTTTAGACCGTAAGTATCAATATACCTAAATTAAGGAAGCGTATATCACAATACCGCGTTGGCCTAGTGTTCAAACTAACAGTTGAATCGGTTGGAGTGCGGGGTGAGGCAGGGGGGATTGAGCTCACCTCGACTTTTCAATCTGTACATGAATCGGCTGATCGTTGAGCTCAGCAACACTACTATCGGTTGTTATATAGATGGAGTATGTGTAAATAACATTAATTATGCTGACGATATGGTGTTGCTGAGCCTTTCGATCGGTGCCTTGAGGCGACTGGTATCTATCTGTGAAGCATACGCGGTAGCTCAAGGACTCAAGTATAACACCAAAAAGAGCGAAATTATGGTTTTTAAAGCAGGTGCTATGGGTTACCCAAATATAAAAAACATTTTGGTTATGGGCTCTCGTACCACGTAAATGAGCGCGTCTATGTGTGTGTGCTGTTTTGGACGTTTTCTTCTTAGTTTCCATACTGTCCATATTTATATTGTGCCCCCATTATATGGGCCTGAAATTTTACTGGTGAAATATGGGTGTACTATAGGTACCTACACCTTTAAGTCAAAGTCAAATCATTTATTTCAAATAGGCCCCATAAGACACTTCTGAACGACAAAAAATTGAATCGATTCTTGTCGCCTCTTCCAAAAGGTAGGTTTGGTATAGAGAAAAAGGCAAGAAACTCTGCCTACCCATCCGGGGAATAAAAGCGTTATGTTATGGTACCATTATCTAATAAGAAAAATGAAAAAGTGCAAGCCACATAACGTTCATTTAAAAACTGAAAATAGTAAAAACAAAAATAAATATTTTTTTTATTCGTTCTATAATATTAAATTACCTATATTTGTATTATGAGCAATAAGTATGAGCAATCCTAACTAATATTATAAATGCGCAAGTGAGTTTGTTTGTTTGTTATGCTTTCACGCTGAAACGGCTGTACAGATTTAGATAAAATTTGGCACATGGGTAGACCATGACCTGGTATTCCATTGACATAAGGTTACTTTCAACAGTTTTCTGCCATTCGTGGTGAATAACGGTTGACATTAGTGACAGCTCCCTCACTACTGATGTGCATGAGATAGTGTTTACATAATAGATATATTATTTCTATTAATTGAATACATAACAATGTTAATGCAATTTCTATTCATATTTTTAGACCGTAAGTATCAATATACCTAAATTAAGGAAGCGTGTATTACAATACCGCGTTGGCCTAGTGTTCAAACTAACAGTTGAATCGGTTGGAGTGCGGGGTGAGGCAGGGGGGATTGAGCTCACCTCCTAACTAATATTATAAATGCGCAAGTGAGTTTGTTTGTTTGTTATGCTTTCACGCTGAAACGGCTGTACAGATTTAGATAAAATTTGGCACATGGGTAGACCATGACCTGGTATTCCATTGACATAAGGTTACTTTCAACAGTTTTCTGCCATTCGTGGTGAAAAACGGTTGACATTAGTGACAGCTCCCTCACTACTGATGTGCATGAGATAGTGTTTACATAATAGATATATTATTTCTATTAATTGAATACATAACAATGTTAATGCAATTTCTATTCATATTTTTAGACCGTAAGTATCAATATACATAAATTAAGGAAGCGTGTATCACAATACCGCGTTGGCCTAGTGTTCAAACTAACAGTTGAATCGGTTGGAGTGCGGGGTGAGGCAGGGGGGATTGAGCTCACCTCGACTTTTCAATCTGTACATGAATCGGCTGATCGTTGAGCTCAGCAACACTTATATCGGTTGTTATATAGATGGAGTATGTGTAAATAACATTAATTATGCTGACGATATGGTGTTGCTGAGCCTTTCGGTCGGTGCCATGAGGCGACTGGTATCTATCTGTGAAGCATACGCGGTAGCTCAAGGACTCAAGTATAACACCAAAAAGAGCGAAATTTTGGTTTTTAAAGCAGGTGCTATGGGTTACCCAAATATAAAAAACATTTTGGTTATGGGCTCTCGTACCACGTAAATGAGCGCGTCTATGTGTGTGTGCTGTTTTGGACGTTTTCTTCTTAGTTTCCATACTGTCCATATTTATATTGTGCCCCCATTATATGGGCCTGAAATTTTACTGGCGAAATATGGGTGTACTATAGGTACCTACACCTTTAAGTCAAAGTCAAATCATTTATTTCAAATAGGCCCCATAAGACACTTCTGAACGACAAAAAATAGAATCGATTCTTGTCGCCTCTTCCAAAAGGTAGGTTTGGTATAGAGAAAAAGGCAAGAAACTCTGCCTACCCATCCGGGGAATAAAAGCGTTATGTTATGGTACCATTATCTAATAAGAAAAATGAAAAAGTGCAAGCCACATAACGCTCATTTAAAAACTGAAAATAGTAAAAACAAAAATAAATATTTTTTTTATTCGTTCTATAATATTAAATTACCTATATTTGTATTATGAGCAATAAGTATGAGCAATCCTAACTAATATTATAAATGCGCAAGTGAGTTTGTTTGTTTGTTATGCTTTCACGCTGAAACGGCTGTACAGATTTAGATAAAATTTGGCACATGGGTAGACCATGACCTGGTATTCCATTGACATAAGGTTACTTTCAACAGTTTTCTGCCATTCGTGGTGAATAACGGTTGACATTAGTGACAGCTCCCTCACTACTGATGTGCATGAGATAGTGTTTACATAATAGATATATTATTTCTATTAATTGAATACATAACAATGTTAATGCAATTTCTATTCATATTTTTAGACCGTAAGTATCAATATACCTAAATTAAGGAAGCGTGTATTACAATACCGCGTTGGCCTAGTGTTCAAACTAACAGTTGAATCGGTTGGAGTGCGGGGTGAGGCAGGGGGGATTGAGCTCACCTCCTAACTAATATTATAAATGCGCAAGTTAGTTTGTTTGTTTGTTATGCTTTCACGCTGAAACGGCTGTACAGATTTAGATAAAATTTGGCACATGGGTAGACCATGACCTGTTATTCCATTGACATAAGGTTACTTTCAACAGTTTTCTGCCATTCGTGGTGAATAACGGTTGACATTAGTGACAGCTCCCTCACTACTGATGTGCATGAGATAGTGTTTACATAATAGATATATTATTTCTATTAATTGAATACATAACAATGTTAATGCAATTTCTATTCATATTTTTAGACCGTAAGTATCAATATACCTAAATTAAAAAGCGCGTGGAAGCGTGTATCACAATACCGCGTTGGCCTAGTGTTCAAACTAACAGTTGAATCGGTTGGAGTGCGGGGTGGGGCAGGGGGGATTGAGCTCACCTCGACTTTTCAATCTGTACATGAATCGGCTGATCGTTGAGCTCAGCAACACTAATATCGGTTGTTATATAGATGGAGTATGTGTAAATAACATTAGTTATGCTGACGATATGGTGTTGCTGAGCCTTTCGATCGGTGCCTTGAGGCGATTGGTATCTATCTGTGAAGCATACGTGGTAGCTCAAGGACTCAAGTATAACACCAAAAAGAGCAAAATTATGGTTTTTAAAGCAGGTGCTATGGGTTACCCAAATATACCAGAGGTATCGCTCTGTGGAGCTCCCTTAAATAGGGTGACCAATTTTAAATACTTGTTTCATTAGGTTACCGACGACTTGAAAGATAACAAGGACATTGACAGGGAACGTAGATCGCTGTCGGTACGCTGCAACATGCTGGCCCGCAGGTTTGCGCGATGTACAGAGGCGGACAAGATCACTTTGTTTAAGTCTTTTTGCTCGTCTTTTTACATGTGCAGCCTGTGGACTAGTTATAGTTTGCAAGCTTACAGCGATCTACGTGTCGAGTATAATAACGCACTCAGGATACTGTTGGGTCTGCCATGGCGATGCAGCGCGTCAAAAATGTTTGCGGATAGGTTTATAGATGGTTTTGCGGCCATCATGAGTAAAAGAAGCGCTTCTCTGCTTGCTCGTCTTCGTGGCAGTAACAACACTACCTTGAGTTTATTCGCAGATAGATGGGAGTCTCCAATGCTGCGACATTGGATGAAACTCCACTCAACTTAATCAAACTTCTATGTCAACTAACACTAGCTTTTAAGACCATTGTTACTAACACTATGGGCGTAGCCTGAAATAAATGATATATTATTATATAATTAATAATAAATTAAAGTAGAGTGTATCGCAATACATCGTTGGTCTAGTGTTCGAAAGCGCTACTGCTGAGCATGCGGTCCTGGGTTTGATTCCCAGGTCGGCCAAAATATTATTGGGCTTTTTCCACCAGAAACTTCTTAGTAGTAGCGCAGAGTTTGGATTTGTGTCCGGTTGATGGCAATAGACTCGCCCCATATTACATGGGACTTAATCATTACTGGCGAAATCTATGTAGACAGAGAATACTGTCATCGCGTCTACTATGATTGCGATGGACCACTTTTGATTGACGTGGTAATAAGTGTCGATTTGATTTTACAAACATGACAATGTCTAAAATGTAAAGGCAAGGCAGAGTTAATTATTATATTTTTTAAAGTAGCGCTTACAACTTTCGTCATAGTTATTACTAACTATGACGAAAGTTGTAAGCGCTGACTAACGTTGACTGAAGTGCATTACGATACGATATGTTCTAATGCAATTACTATACATATTTGCAGAGCGTAAGTATAATTTAAAAGAGTTTACCGCAATAGCTCGTTGGTCTAGTGTTCGAAAGCGCTACTGCTGAGCATGAGGTCCTGGGTTTAGCCGCCTCGGGAATGTGATACAGCGGTGCTGTACCTGGATGATATGTTTATCTATTTTCAACAGTTTACCGCTATTCGTGGTGAATCTACAGTTGAGATTAGCGACAACTACCTCACTTCTGATGTGCATGAGATCGTGTTTACATAATAGATATATTATATCTATATATACATTACAATGTTAAAATATTAATGCAATTTCTATTCATATTTTTAGCCCGTAAGTATCAATATAAATTAAGGAAGCTTGTATCACAATACCGCGTTGGCCTAGTGTTCAAACTAACAGTTGAAATTAATAACAGCTCCCTCACTACTGATACGTATGAGATAGTGTTTACATTATATCTATTAAATGAATACACTACAATGTTAAAGCAAATTCTATTCATATTTTCAGCCTGTGAGTAACAATAATAAATTAAAGTAGAGTGTATCGCAATAGCTCGTTGGTCTTGTGTTCGAAAGCGCTACTGCTGAGCATGAGGTCCTGGGTTTAGCAGCCTCGGGAATGTGATACAGCGGTGCTGTACCTGGATGATTTATGTTTATCTATTTTCATCCCAGCAGAGCTCGGTCGCCCAGTTACTACCAATTAAACGACATTGTATTAATTAGGTTATAAACTATCTGTTTATCCTGGCTCATCACCACACCAAGCCTCTCGTGCAGGCACGCCTCACTTTCAACATTTTTCCGACATTCGTAGTGAACTAACAGTTGTCATTAGTGACAGCTACCTCACTACTGATGTGCATGAGATAGTGTTAACATAATATCTATTAGATAAATACACAATGTTAAAATGTTAATGCAATTTCTATTCATATTTTCAGTCCGTAAGTAACAATAATAAATTAAAGAAGAGTGTATCGCAATACCTCGTTGTGCTAATGGTCGAAAGCGCTACTGCTGAGCATGAGGTCCTGGGTTTGATTCCCAGGTCGGCCAACATATTATTGGGCTTTTTCCACCAGAAACTTCTTAGTAGTAGCGCAGAGTTTGGATTCGTGTCCGGTTGATGGCAATAGACTCGCCCCATATTACATGGGACTTAATCATTACTGGCGAAATCTATGTAGACAGAGAATACTGTCATCGCGTCTACTATGATTGCGATGGACCACTTCTGATTGACGTGGTAATAAGTGTCGATTTTATTTTACAAACATGAAAATGTCTAAAATGTAAAGGCAAGGCAGACTTAATTATTATATTTTTTAAAGTAGCGCTTACAACTTTTGTCATAGTTAGTAAACGTTGACTGAAGTGCATTACGATACGATATGTTCTAATGCAATTACTATACATATTTGCAGAGCGTAAGTATAATTTAAAAGAGTTTACCGCAAAAGCTCGTTGGTCTAGTGTTCGAAAGCGCTACTGCTGAGCTTGAGGTCCTGGATTTAGCAGCCTCGGGAATGTGATACAGCGGTGCTGTACCTAGATGATATGTTTATCTATTTTCATCCCAGCAGAGTTCGGTCGCCCAGTTACTACCAACTAAACGACATTGAATTAATTATGTTATAAACTATCTGTTTATGCAGCAAGCACAGAACCGTTCGAAGAGACGGTGTTTGGGGGCGCATATGTCCAGCTAGGTACGTCTTCCGGGTGAAATCAACAGTTTTCCGCTATTCGTGGTGAACCTACAGTTGAGATTAGCGACAACTACGTCACTACTGATGTGCATGAGATAGTGTTTACATAATAGATATATTATTTCTATTAATTAAATACATAACAATGTTAATGCAATTTCTATTCATATTTTTAGACCGTAAGTATCAATATATCTAAATTAAGGAAACGTGTATCACAATACCGCGTTGGCCTAGTGTTCAAACTAACAGTTGAAATTAATAACAGCTCCCTCACTACTGATACGTATGAGATAGTGTTTACATTATATCTATTAAATAAATACACTACAATGTTAAAGCAAATTCTATTCATATTTTCAGCCTGTGAGTAACAATAATAAATTAAAGTAGAGTGTATCGCAAAACATCGTTGAACTAGTGTTCGAAAGCGCATGCTGAGCATGAGGTCCTGGGTTCGATTCCCAGGTCGACCAAAGTGTTATTGGGCTTTTTTCCACCAGGAACTTCTTAGTAGTAGCCCAGAGTTTGGATTTGTGTTTGGTTGATGGCAATAGACTCGCCCCATAGAACTTAATCATTACTGGCGAAATTATATACTATAGGAACACCGGGAAATACAGGCGTGATGTTATTGTTATGTGTTACTTTGTAAAAGATTTTTGGTACAACCATGTAAATAAACCAAAAAAAAATTGGTAATCCAAAAGTGGACGGCTCATAACGCTCAATCAAAAACAGAAAAATTGTAAAAACAAAAATATAAAAAATAATATGATGCGTGCACTATTGTATTAGCTTTTACCCGCGGCTTCACTCACGTGGAGTTCCGAAATTATTCCACGGGAATGTACTACCGGGATAAAAGTATCCTATGTGTTAATCAGGTTATAAACTATCTGTGTAAAAAGTCACTACTTATTATTATCCGCTGGATGCGGGAAACACAGAACCGGTCGAAGTAACGATGTTTGGGGGTGCCTATGTCCAGCAGTGGACGTCTTCCGGTTTAAATTACTTTGATGATGATGATGATGTCACTACACTGGCTCATCACCACACCATGCCTCGCGTGCGACACGCTTCACTTTTACAGTTTTCCGCCATTCGTGGTGAACTAACAGTTGACATTAGTGACAGCTCCCTCACTAGACTCGCGACAATCTAAGAAGTCTGTTTTGACAGCTATAAAAATGATCCGAGTAGCGATGAAAAAAAAAATTGGTTTCTTATAAACTGATTCTCGAGATATATCGATTGAAGAGTTTGTAATCGAGGACATATCTACATTGGTTAAAACTGATTCTCAAGGCTTAGCGTTATAATACATGTACGAGAACGAAACGTCAAAACGGACTTCTTAGATTGTCGCGAGTGTACTGATATGCATGAGTAGTGTTTACATAATATCTATTATAAATACACAATGTTAAAATGTTAATGCAATTTATATTCATATTTTCAGTCCGGCGGCGTAAGTAACAATAATAAATTAAAGAAAAGTGTATCGCAATAACTCGTTGATCCAGTGTTTGAGAGCGCTAGTGCTGAGTAAGATCCTGGGTTCGATTCCCAGGTCGGCCAAAGTGTTATTGGGCTTTTTCCACCAGGAACTTCTTAGTAGTAGCCCAGAGATTGGATTTGTGTCCGGTTGATGGCAATAGACTCGCCCCATATTACATGGGACTTAATCATTACTGGCGAAATGAGGGTACACTATGGGAACACCTCTGCCTCACCATCCGGGAAATACAGGCGTGATGTTATTGTTATGTGTTGCTTTGTAAAAGATTTTTGGTACAACCATGTAAATAAACCAAAAATATTGGTATACCAAAAGTGCGCGGCTCATAACGCTCAATCAAAAACAGAAAAATTGTAAAAACAAAAATATAAACAATAATATGATGCGTGCACTATTGTATTTGCTTTTACCCGCGGCTTCACCCACGTGGAGTTCCGAAATTATCCCACGGGAACGTACTACCGGGATAAAAGTATCCTATGTGTTAATCAGGTCATAAACTATCTGTGTAAAAAGTCACTATTATTATCCGCTGGATGCGGGAAACACAGAACCGATCGAAGTAACGGTGTTCGGGGGTGGGAGCAGTGGACGTCTTCCGGTTGAAATTACTTTGATGATGATGATGTCACTACACTGGCTCATCACCACACCATGCCTCTCGTGCGACACGCTTCACTTTCACAGTTTTCCGCCATTCGTGGTGAACTAACAGTTGACATCAGTGACAGCTCCCTCACTAGACTCGCGACAATCTAAGAAGTCTGTTTTGACAGCTATAAAAATGATCCGAGTAGCGATGAAAAAAAAAAATTGGTTTCTTATAAACTGATTCTCGAGATATATCGATTGAAGAGTTTGTAATCGAGGACATATCTACATTGCTTAAAACTGATTCTCAAGGCTTAGCGTTATAATACATGTACGAGAACGAAACGTCAAAACGGACTTCTTAGATTGTCGCGAGTGTACTGATATGCATGAGTAGTGTTTACATAATATCTATTATATAAATACACAATGTTAAAATGTTAATGCAATTTCTATTCATATTTTCAGTCCGGCGGCGTAAGTAACAATAATAAATTAAAGAAAAGTGTATCGCAATAACAGTGTTTGAGAGCGCTAGTGCTGAGTAAGATCCTGGGTTCGATTCCCAGGTCGGCCAAAGTGTTATCGGGCTTTTTCCACCAGGAACTTCTTAGTAGTAGCCCAGAGTATGGATTTGTGTCTGGATGATGGCAATAGGCTCGCCCCATATTACATGGGACTTCATCATTACTGGCGAAATGATATACTATAGGAACACCTCTGCCTAACCATCCAGGAAATACAGGCGTGATGTTATTGTTATGTGTTGCTTTGTAAAAGATTTTTGGTACAACCATTTAAATAAACCAAAAAAAATTGGTAATCCAAAAGTGCACGGCTCATAACGCTCAATCCAAAACAGAAAAATTCTAAAAACAAAAATATAAAAAATAATATGATGCGTGCATATTATATGTATTAGCAGTATTGTATTAGCTTATTAGTGCAATATTGTATTAGCTTTTACCCACGGCTTCACCCACGTGGAGTTCCGAAATTATTCCACGGGAACGTACTACCGGAATAAAAGTATCCTTTGTGTTAATCAGGTTATAAACTATCCGTGTACCAAATCACTATTATTATCCGCTGGATGCGGGAAACATCCCAAAAAAATCAGTACTTAAAACTATCTCAAGACTACTTTTATATTCACTTATAAGAAACTTATATCATGCTACAAAGCTGTATTTGGGCGCAGTTATAGGAGCGTTTATTTCTATAACTATCTTATAATCAACCTTTAAAATGTTACCTAGCACTATAATATACTTGACGAAGCGCAATAGCTTCTATAATGATATGAGAGTACACAATTACAAGCACAAACGCTCTTGTTAGTATCTTACTAAAGCAATCGTGTTTATAATGTTAATGTATATTTTAATAGAAGTTATCTTTGTTTGTTGTGTTTGGTAAAAACTTAATAAATTAGTTAGTTTCTATTACTATTATTTTGTATTATTGTAGAACATTAATAACTAATATATATTGTAAAAATAGTGTATGAACTCGTGGGAAGCCATTTTTACTGTAAATATATACCGCGATTTAGTTCATTTCAGAATCCCCTCCGAAAAATAGCTCATTAGTATATTGTTGTAAATAAAATATTTCATCAATTCTTATGAATATTCGCCATGTTTTGATATTGTTCTTCATTAAGTACTTTATAGAACCAATGTAGGTAAATTAACAATGGAATCTCAACAAAATGGCTGACGTTTACTAATAAAGTTATTGATCTAGTAGCTTATAAGCTTTTTTGATCAAATTGCGCTCTTAATAAGTACTATTCGATTTAAAAGAGTCTCGAGCAACACTATAATGGCGCAAACTTATAGTGATCTCAGCTAAGTATGTTATAATATCTTGTTTTCTCACAAAATGCTACTATGGGATCAAAATATTATTCAGTATTATTTAGTTTTACTGTAAACAATTATAGGAGACTTATTCCTACAAGTGTCCTAAAAAAATCTTGTAGCTAACTATAAGACTGAATTATAAAAGCAAATGCTCTTGAGAATTTCTACGCTTTTGAAATGCTATTAATACTAGTAAAACTGTCCTATAAATATTTTAGAGATCAGTCTTGTAGCGAACTATAAGACCGAGATATAAAAACTAATGTACTGACTGTAATGACAGACTTATAATCTTTCTTTATAGGATTACTTTGCTTGTTGGGATAGAACCGGTCGAAGCGGCGGTGTTGGGGGGTGCGCTATGTCCAGCAGTGGACGTCTTCCGGTTGAAATTACTTTGATGATGATGATATGACTATACTGGCTCATCACCACACCAAGCCTCTCGTGCAGGCACGCCTCACTTTCAACAGTTTTCCGCCATTCGAGGTGAACTAACAGTTGACATTAGTGACAGCTCCCTCACTAGCGATATGCATGAGATAGTGTTTAAATAATTATCCTTTAAATAAATACACTGCAATGTTATTATATAGCTATATATATAGCTACCTAAGTTATCACGTTGAGCTATTTACAGAATAGTACGGCAGTTTTTCAAATTTAAGTACATATGTTACAGTTAAAACCCGTTTTTCGTTAGAACTCGTTTTCCCTAGTTAAAACTACTTTTAATAAATGCCTTTGTTAAAACTAAAGAATTTACCACTTATTTGATTAAGATACAGGTACCTATTTGATTTTCAGATAAAAAAAGTTGTCACTCTGAGCTTAAGTTAAAACTAGCCTAGAGAAACTAATTTAGGATTGAAAGCAAGATATAGTTTTAAAAAGATTTAGGACACAGAGAATAATAATAATCTTATACTAAAGGAACATTTTAGGGAACATCGACATAAAATAGTTGCCAAGGTGACAATATTAATTAAAAGTAAATAAAATAATCAAACAAGTCACCAGAACACAATCATAAAATTTCAAAAAGCAACAAAACGAGCTTTTTTACCATTCCCCCTCTAAAAAGCTTATTTTTTTCACTGAAAACAGTGAATAAAAAGCACTTTTAGTCACTGTTTTGGTGTTTGAATTTAGAACATATTAATATATTCGAACTCCATCTCAATGCTGTACGAACTCCTTTCGAAAAAATACTCGATACAAACAAGGAGTTTAGCATTAGAATAAAACTGTTTTGTGTTATTTGCTGTCATTAGTAAATTGGCGCTATTTTAAATACTGTAAGTTGTATGAACACAAAGTTTAGTGTTACTTCATAATAAATCGATTGAAAATGCATTCAAGTGATGAAGAAGATTTGTGTTAACACCCGAGTTTATGAAAGAGAGGGCGGCCCTTATAGTAGAAAACTTGCTACCCAACAAATCACGGCTGGTTTACATCAAAGCCTCCGATGAGTTTCGCAAATCGAAAAATGAAAATCAAGCTTCTGGAACATTTTCAGAGTCTGTTTTCCTAACTTATTTTAATGAGTTATCGAAGAAAAAGAAGTCATAGACATTTTGGAGTACGTATTCTGTGCTACGGTGTACTATAAAAACAAGGCATAACATTGACATAATAACATACTCGAAGTTGCAAGCTATTTTTCTCGTAGTCATAGTATAAAGTATAGTATGCAACTCTTGAATAAAACGGATTTATGTCGAGGGCCATGGATCACTCGCGTCGCTCAGGATTCAAACACTTGAATCACTCCCTACGGTCGTGATTCAATCGTTAGAATCCTTCACTTGCTCGTGATGCATCGATGGCCCTCGCTTTAAATCCGTCCTTTATTCACTAATTGCATAATATACTATAATCTAGGTCGGAACAGTTTTAACTGACACGCTTCGGAAAAACGCGTTTTGTCTAGTAAGAACTAGTTTTAACTGATATTAAATTTTGAGAATTAGTTAATTCTAGTTTAACAAAGGCATTTAGTAATAAAAATAAATAATTAAAAAATGAAAAAAACACGACTGCCGTGCTAAAAAACGAACTAAAAAGTAAAAAACAAGTTGATAAAATTGTCATTGCAGTCGGGGGACGTTCTGTGGAAAAAAAAAAATTATTACTTGCCTAAGTATACTATTTGGTGATGAAAGAATTCTAATAATAACTCAATCATCTATCAAACCATTCACTTATTTAGAAATTTGCAGTGTTACGAAAGTCTGATTAAATCGTTTGCAGCCAAAGAAGAAAAGTTTTTTTTTTTTCATGTACAGCTATGTAAAATTTATGCGAATAAATTATATATTATTTATATAGTTTTGGAATGTGCTCATCAAGGCCTTCAATTGGATACCCATATTGTAAATAATTGTTTTTTTTTTTATTTCACATTTGAAAATGGAGCCATACTGCCGCCATATTGATTTTTTTTACAAAAAATCAAACCTAGTCTATGTCATATCGGGATATAGTTCTTACTAGGGAAAACGCGGTCTTTCTTAAAACTGGTTTTATCTGTTATACCGAAATCCCACGATCCGCGATTTTGCGGACGGACAGCGACGAGCCCGGACAACGGACCGTGGGAAGGTGTACGTGCGGGGTATCGCACGATATACCATCGATTGTTTTATTGATGAAATGCTAACCAGTTTATTGTTTTTTTTTCTTTTTTTCAGACTGCGAATTTGGTAAGCATAATTTTATTAGTTACAAGACTATAGAATGGTAGATTATTATTATGTTACGATTCATGGGAAGAATATTTCTTACAAGCTAGGGACGGCCGCATAATATGGGGAGCCACACACCTTGGCGCCGCCTGACACGACAGCCGGGCGGCAAAATCGAATAAAGATATTTAACAGACACACATGTATTGTAAACGCTTCTTTAACACATATACAGCATTTGTCGAACGGTGTGGTACAGACTATAAAACTGAACAATTTTCTCCATTGATGGAACATATACAAACTTAACTTCAATACCAACTCGACCCAAATGTATGGGACGGCTGATTATAGACAGGATTATTTTAAATTGGCTAGCTAAACTCCGCAGATGCGATGGATATAGGAAGCTTCTAGAATATACTAGAAGATTAGTTAGTAAAAGAATAGCGTTGAAGCAGATAGCGAGCTATCGCTATCTGCTTCAACGCTATTCTTTTGCGCTATTCTTTTTTTTTCTTTTTACACGCGCTACTGCGTAGCATGAGGTTTTGAGTGTTATTGAGTTTTTTCAGCAGAAATTTGTCAGTAGCAGCCCAGAATCTGGATTTATGCCCGGTTGGTTGGTCGCTAATCCGACTTTTTCTATTTATTTTCAGAACGTAAGTAATTAAGTTTAGTTTTGACTTATTATTTGCTGTGATTTTCCGGGTTATTCCGTTTATCCACCCCAAAAAATCCACCCTAAGATGGATACTCGGAAACGTATGTCCGAGAATCCATCCTAAATCAATATTCTACATATATATAAGCCCAACAAGTTCTTCTTGTAAAATACTCTGATTACCTATACCCCGATTTTTTAGGGTTCCGTAGTCAACAAAGAACCCTTATAGTATCGCCATGTCTGTCTGTCCGCGGCTTAGCTCAGAGACTGTTAGTACTAGAAAGTTGTAATAGGTACCTATACATATAAATCACGTCGACAAAGTGCTGAAATAAAATCACGAAAATTATTATATACAGTTATTTGTTATGCAAGGCTGCAAAATTGTTTTTTCGCGCGAGTACCTGTATTCAATCCTGAGCGTTGCGAAGGTTTCAAAGGTACGAGGCGCAGAATAAATTTGCTGCCGAGCGAAACACACAACTTTTCACCTCACTACAGCGAGGTAAAATGCTAGCTGTCTCCATGCAATGAACAAATATTGTACGCTTTTACGTGCTTTTCGCACAATTTTCCGGAAGAAAGCTCAATTCAGCATTATGTATCGCTTGCACTAACTCTGCACTGCTAAACAAACCAAAATGATGGAAAGTGAATTGAATAAGAATAAAATTAAATCAAGTTTTTTGAAGTGAAAACTTCTTTAGGCGCGTTGGGCGTTGGTTTTTTTTCGTGCTGGCCAGTGTGATTATTCTAAAAATGAGGTTTTTTTTTTTTTAATAATTGAATAGACAGGTTCGAATTTAAAAAACTCTTCCCACGCTAGCGGATAAAATGTACTTTTGCACGCAGATTTTGAATGACAAACAGAATCTTTCCGAGCTTGTGAGGTGAAATTTTTTTTTTTTTTGGTACCTTTCTACCCTACACGTAACGTGGTGATGTTTTGTTTTTCTCATCTATCCCATGGTGGGTGGGGTGTCGTTAAAAAGGTAAAAATATTGTGAGCTTGTGAAAACCGTTTTTTGATTCAGGGATCCGTTTGCGAAACATTACGCTTTAACGTGCTAATTTTTGCTAGAGTCAAGTGTCCAAAACCAACCATTTCGCTGATATGTGAAAAAATTCAACATAAATAAAACGAAATTAAAAGGAAAACTATCACAGCTTAGTAGGCTCAACAAGTGACTGAGTAATAATCTACCAACTTACATTTGCAGTTGCGAAAACATGTACTTTAAGTTTTACAACTAGGTACAATATTAAAGTTTGTTCTTGGGATAAATTCATCCCAACTACGAAATCCTTCATTGTGCGTGGTGCGGCATGCACTTGGCCGGATTTTATTAAAATAATCCACAATCTCTTTCAAATATACGTCTTGAACCAAAAACTACTACCTACTCTCAAGCCATATCGAGATAACTTAGATAAAGACATGTTGCTCTCGGTCTATATTAGGGCCTAAACACATAACCAACGCAAAAATTAGCGGCGGCACCCTAAGATTTTCTTAGGAAATGGCCCGAAACCGCCGTTAATTTAGAAGCCTACGGTATAGAAGCCTACGGTATAGAAGTCAAAATCGGTTGAACGGACTGTAAAAAGGTTTGTTTTAATATCAAATCTTATTTCAAATGGGGTATAGATAAATACTGTCTTAATCCGAATAACAACACAATATGGTGGAAATATGCTTAAATTGCAAATGATTTTGGTATTACGTTTGTATGGAGAGTTCATCTGCTACTACGTTTTTAAATAAAGATTATTAAATTAAAAATCGGCTAAGTGCGTGTCAGATCACGCACAAGGAAGGGTTCCGTGGTTAGGATGAATTTATCCCAAGAAAAAACGTAACATTGTAGTTAACAAACATTTTCTCCCATACATTCCAACTACAAAAAAAAGTTTCTACGCATAATATTGAGAGATTTTCCATGTTATTTTAAGACCATAGAAGAAGAAAAGAACCATTCTCGGTATTTTTTTCAAAATTTTAGTCTTAATAATTTTGGATATAGGGAAAATGGTAAATTTTCATATATTTTCTTAAATATCTTTATAATTATTTAGTATTTATTTCAACATTATAAAAAAAGTATACATTTTTGAGATTCTCGCAACAATCCCTTTCCTATGATATGTCATACAGTACAGTCTGCTAAACTTTTATTTAAATTTTCTTATTTTGTCCCCAAAAGTGACCCCCTTAAGACCCCGGAGACGGATGAATTCTCCATACAAACGTAATACCAAAATCATTTGCAATTAGAGCATATTTCCACCAAAATGTGTTGTTATTCGGATTGAGACAGTATTTATCTAGGTTCCTACACCTATTTTTTTTTTTTCAAAAAACCTAACTAATATGGAGTTGTAGCCGATTGAATTTCGCACATTTTTACAGCGTAAATGACATGTTTTCATATTGTTTTTTCTGTATTACAAACAACAATGCTTGTGATATTGTTTCAGCAGAAACATAGCCTATATTATCAAGTTACAAATTATCGAAAAAAAAAATGGATAAACATTAACTTTTCGTTCATCATTTTTGGTATTAAGGAACACATCCAAATTAAAAATTTATCATAAATTTTCAATAGCTAGTAGTGCTATCGCGTCAAGCAAATGTCATGTCTATGAAAATGTGTGGTCGTACAGTTCACGGTGGCTGTGTGTATCGCTCCGACAGGCACACTAGCACAACATCTGTAGCACTCGATTCATAGTTGAGATCGGTGCTCCGCCGGGAACTTTCGTTACACGTCCGAGTTGTGGTCACAGAAGTACATTATGTGACCAAATTTCAACTTAATCGGTCCATTAGATTCAGAGAAAATTTGCTGTGACAGACAGACAGACACACGAGTGATCCTATAAGCGTTCCGTTTTTTTCCTTTTGGGGTACGGAACCCTAAAAATCATTGAACATTAAAAATAAATACTAACCGATCGCCAATTCTTTCCCTTTTTTTTTATTCAAAATGTAAATCTGAGTTTACTTATTATTTGCCTGTTGTAACTTAAATTCGAAGACAAATGTGACATCTACCAACTAACGCTGAGACCCACGTGGTGGATTACGGCCCATTCCTTCTCACCGACAGGCGGCCTGTGTCCCAGCAGTGGGAACATTATAATAGGTCTTTACCTATGAAATTGCCGTTTTGTATGAAAAAATTTAAACGATTTTTTTCATGAATTTTTTATTTGTATTAATCGAAGTAATCACCCATGCAATCAATGCATCTTTGCCATCGCAGTGGCAGTTTATTGATGCCCTTCTTAAAGAAATCAGCTGGACGGGAGGCAACAAATTCTTCAAAGGCATTTTGTACTGCCTCTCGGGTATTGAATTTTTTTCCCGCCAAGAAGTTATCCAAATTCTGGAAAAAGTAGTAGTCTGTAGGCGCAAGGTCTGGTGAGTAGGGCGGATGACGGAGAGCTTCCAACCCCAGTTCTTGCAACTTGGAGACCGTCTGCTGTGCAGTATGAGGTCGCGCGTTGTCGTGCAGGAGCAGCGGAGACGAGCGATTGACCAATGCTGGTTGGAGATGCGCCAGCTTCTCCATCATTGTGTTCAGTTCTTCACAGTACACATCTGCAGTAATGCTCACCCCGTTTGGTAAGAAGCTGTGATGAATCACACCGGCGCTAGACCACCAAACAGTGACCATCACTTTTCTAGGGGTAAGTTTTCGTTTAGGGCATTGTTTAGGTGCTGAACCAGGATTCAACCAACTTGCTGAGCGCTTGCGGTTATCAAACAGAATCCATTTTTCATCGCAGGTAACAATGCGGTTCAAAATTCCTTCATTTGTGTGTCTGTTGAGCAGTGCAAGGCACGTCTCGACGCGTACTTAGCGCTGGCGATCATTGAGTTCGTGGGGCACCCATTTGTCAAGCTTTTTTACCTTGCCAATTTGACGCAAATGGACCAATATTGTTTTGACGCTAACGTCGAAAGCTGCTGCTAATTCAGCCGTAGATTGTGTATCATCAGCTTCCACAATCGCCTTTAATTCGTCATTGTCGACCAAAGTCTTCGGACAACCGCGAGGTTCATTTTTCAGGTCGAAATTTCCAGAACGGAAGCGAGCAAACCAATAACAGGTGGTGCGTTGGTTTGTAGTGTTAGCTCCGTAAACGTCGTTGATGTTGCGTGCCGCTTGTGCCGCGTTGCTGCCACGACGGTACTCATATTCCATAATTACTCGAATTTTTAACGTATCCATGATGACGAAAAAGATTGAAATGCGATGAAAATGTAACACTAATCAATAAAGAAATGACTACTTTTGGAAAAAAAAAACCATGTTTTTAAAATAAAATTAATTTGAAATTATAATTCTTAGCCAAACAAAAATTATTTTGATTTGAAATGGCCAGTACTGCAGAACGGCAATTTCATAGGTAAAGACCTAATATTATGATGATTACGGCCCATTCCTTCTCACCGACAGGCGGCCTGTGTCCCAGCAGTGGGAACATTATATTATGATGATTACGGCCCATTCCTTCTCACCGACAGGAGGCGGCCTGTGTCCCAGCAGTGGGAACATTATATTATGATGATTACGGCCCATTCCTTCTCACCGACAGGCGGCCTGTGTCCCAGCAGTGGGAACATTATATTATGATGATTCATAAGTTTATGTTATGAGTAATTTTCTGAAAAACTAGGAACAGTGGAAAAATAGCGTTGAATCAGTTAAAGGTTGTTCAGTACTATCCAATTTTGCTTGGTACAATGTTAATCTGATTGTTTTTTTTTTTTCAGAATGTAAGTACTAATGAATTTAGTATCTTGGAAGGTCGAGTATTTGACTGGATTTTATTAAATTTCTCAACAATTAGAAAGAACCTTTCCCACAGTTTATTACATTTATCATATCTTATCTTATCATATCTTACAGTTAAACAAATAATTGTTAAGATAAAAACGGATCAAGTGTGTGAACACGCACAGTGAAAGGTTCTGTACTTAGGATGAATACTTACATATCCACAGCATTGTTTGCATCGACCGCGAAAACCATTTGTGTTTCATATTTTTCTAAAGAAACTGTGAAAAATAGTTATTACTGCGGTTGGAACCGAAAATATCGCAAAAACTTATTGCTCTAACGATATTTTAATTTTGTTTAAGTTGGCTGTCTCGCTGGTCTAGATTTTCGAGAGATTCAGACGATTCGCTTTTATTTTACTTAAAACGTTTGGGTGGGGGGACGTGCCTCTGTGCAGCTAATCTCTGCTGACCAATTATATATATGAAAAAGCATGGGAGAGACCTTTGCCCAGCAGTGGGACGACATAGAGTAATGAAAGAAACGACAAAACCATGTTTATTTGCAGTAAATAAGCTCAATCATTTTAAGGATATCCGGTTAGACTGGAAACCAACCCCAACATAGTTGGGAGAAGGCAGGCAGATAATGCCGCCATTTTATTATTATATAGAAACAATAATAAATTTCGATTTTTTTTTAATGCGCAATGAGCTCTTCCTTTACAATTTTAATATTAATTGTTCTCTTGTAAATTCTTATTTACAATTTTATATAGAACATGGGTTGAACTTATATGTGAGTTTCTATGTTTGTAAACGCACCCACGATACAGGAAGAAAATTCCTAGTGTGGGGCAAAGTTTAAAAAAAAAAAAAAAAAAAAAACTTAACAGCACTATGAGAGGCTAATGCGGGCCATAGACGTTCAAGAAATTTGATCAAACAGGCTGGTTCAAACAGTTTGATCAAATAGAAAAACGAAATTTCTTATTGTTTCATGCCATTTGACAACTCATTTTCATAAAACTTTCCCACACACACACATTCACTGCTTGAACGGCTATGGCCCGCATTACTACAAAATAGATTCAGATTTTTCAGAATTACAAACCAAAAACAAAATCGGTGGTAGGAATCAAAGGTTTTTTTTTGTTGTTTTGTTTTTAATCCGTTCTTTTGTAATATTTTCAGGTTGTAAGTAGCAAAAACCTTTCAAATAAGTGTGAGATGCAATTTGCCAAAATTTTGTTGTCCTAATATTTAGGAAGTATTAGTTAACTTAATATTTAGGAAGACTAAAAGGATCAGTCGGTATGTTAAGTTTAAAAAAGGTGAAAGACTTTTGGCAAAACAACGTGAAAATAATTATTACAAAAATTGCCAGTAACCAATTTTGCAACGGA
Organism: Lithophane ornitopus; assembly: GCA_948473465.1. Taxonomy (NCBI): domain Eukaryota; kingdom Metazoa; phylum Arthropoda; class Insecta; order Lepidoptera; family Noctuidae; genus Lithophane; species Lithophane ornitopus. The sequence goes on along the minus strand of OX419642.1, from coordinate 9,509,580 downwards.
CTCGCAATAACAGCCGCACCGGTCGATCCATCAGGTTAATTTCCGCTTACCTAGGTCGGTTAGTGGATGGGTGAACATCTTTACATACCGAGACCCCACCGTGCCTCGGAAAGCATGTTAGTCGTTTATACCGGCAGAAATTCGTGAATTTTCGACAGACGTTACCGACCGAAAGTCTGACAACTGGTCTTACCAAGGGTTAGCGTGTTACCAAGTTACTGGATAGTGAGGTCAGATAAGCAGTCACTCCATGTAAAGTACTGGTATTCAATTTGATCAAACAGGCTGGTTCAAACAGTTTGATCAAATAAAAAAATGAAATTTCATATTGTTTCATGCCATTTGACAACTCATTTTCATCAAACTTTCCCACACACACACATTCATTGCTTGAACGGCTATGGCCCGCATTACTACAAAATTGATTCAGATTTTTCAGAATTACAAACCAAAAACAAAATCGGTGGTAGGAATCAAAGGTTTTTTTTGTTGTTTTGTTTTTAATCCGTTCTTTTGTAATATTTTCAGGTTGTAAGTAGCAAAAACCTTTCAAATAAGTGTGAGATGCAATTTACCAAAATTTTGTTGTCCTAATATTTAGGAAGTATTAGTTAACTTAATATTTAGGAAGACTAAAAGGATCAGTCGGTATGTTAAGTTTAAAAAATGTGAAAGACTTTTGGCAAAACAACGTTGAAAATAATTATTACAAAAATTGCCAGTAACCAATTTTGCAACGGACTCTCAAAACAGCCGCACCGGTCGATCCATCAGGTTAAGTTCCGCTTGCCTAGGTCGGTTAGTGGATGGGTGAACATCTTTACATACCGAGACCCCACCGTGCCTCGGAAAGCACGTTAGTCGTTTATTCCGGCTGAAATTTGTGAATTTTCGACAGACGGTACGGGTCCTTAGAAGCCCCAAAAAACTGACAACCAGTCTTACCAAGGGTTAGCATGTTACCAAGTTACTGGGTAGTGAGGTCAGATAAGTAGTCACTCCATGTAAAGTACTGGTATTCAGCTTCATCCGGTTAGGCTGGAAGACGACTCCAACGGAGTTGGGATAAGGCTGGCAGATGACGATATAACTACCCACTTTTGTGTAAATATGGGATGGAGTGGTATTCTATTCTATTGTGGTGTCCGTTCATAAAAGTATAGTGCCGATAAAATATTGCTTACCCTTACCTATATATTTTCAGACAGTAAGTAACCACATACTTACATATTATCCATACTAATATTATAAATTCGAAAGTTACTCTGTCTGTCTGTCTATCTGTCTGTCTGTATGTTACCTTTTCACGCCTAAACCACTGAACGGATTTGGACAAAATTTGGCAAGGAGTTATATGGCATCCTGGGGAAGGACATAGGGTACTTTTTATCGACATACCACGCGAGCGAGCTGCCAGCCTTTTGGGCACTTTTCCCACTGACAGCGACGTGGCAGAATTTTTTGATGCCCAATGAGCTCTTCCTTTAAATTTTATTTTTTCCCTTTGTACATAATGTTAAGTGTTGATTGTATATTTTATTTAAAATTGTAAATGAGGATTTACAAGAGAACGTTCTCTTGTAAATTCTTATTTACAATTTTATATAGAACATGGGTGGAACTTAACAGCACTATGCTAATGCGGGCCATAGACGTTCAAGAAATTTGATCAAACAGGCTGGTTCAAACAGTTTGATCAAATAGAAAAACGAAATTTCTTATTGTTTCATGCCATTTGACAACTCATTTTCATAAAACTTTCCCACACACACACATTCATTGCTTGAACGGCTATGGCCCGCATTACTACAAAATAGATTCAGATTTTTCAGAATTACAAACCAAAAACAAAATCGGTGGTAGAAATCAAAGATTTTTTTTGTTGTTTTGTTTTTAATCCGTTCTTTTGTAATATTTTCAGATTGTAAGTAGCAAAAACCTTTCAAATAAGTGTGAGATGCAATTTGCCAAAATTTTGTTGTCCTAATATTTAGGAAGTATTAGTTAACTTAATAATTAGGAAAGTAAAAGGATCAGTCGGTATGTTAAGTTTAAAAAAGGTGCTTTTGGCAAAACAACGTTGAAAATAATTATTACAAAAAATGCCAGTAACCAATTTTGCAACGGACTCGCAATAACAGCCGCACCGGTCGATCCATCAGGTTAATTTCCGCTTGCCTAGGTCGGTTAGTGGATGGGTGAACATCTTTACATACCGAGGACCCCACCGTGCCTCGGAAAGCACGTTAGTCTTTTATTCCGGCAGAAATTCGTGAATTTTCAACAGACGTTACCGACCGAAAGTCTGACAACTAGTCTTACCAAGGGTTAGCGTGTTACCAAGTTACTGGATAGTGAGGTCAGATAAGTAGTCACTCCATGTAAAGTACTGGTATTCGGCTGCATCCGGTTAGACTGGAAGCCGACTCCAACAGAGTTGGGATAAGGCAGGCAGATGATGATATCCTGTGTAACTACTTTTGTGTATTTATTTTATTATTTATGTACACACAGTAAAATACAAAGATATACGACATAATATGATATGAGTACAAAGGTGTAAATATGGGATAGAATGGTATTCCACGGTCATGTGGTGTCCGTTGATAATGCCGATAAAGTATTGCTTACCTTTTGGCATTTTTTTTATAATTTTCGGTTTTTAATTTGGTCGGAGACTGGGTGCACAATAAGTTCGTTCTTGGTCTGTGTTATGACTAAACCCGTTTTTTTTCCAATATTTTCAGGAAGTAAGTAACCATAAATACTTACATATTATCCATACGTATATGTATTATAAAGTCAAAAGTTACTCTGTCTGTCTGTCTATCTGTCTGTCTGTATGTTACCTTTTCACCCCTAAACCACTGAACGGATTTGGACAAAATTTGGCAAGGAGTTATATGGCATACTGGGGAAGGACATAGGGTACTTTTTACCGACATACCACGCGAACGAAGCCGCGGGCGGAAGCAAGTATTAAATATTTTTAAAGATTAGGCATTGCTTCAACAAAATCTATATAAATGTTTATAAATATTTTTATTAAATATTATATAAATATTATTTAATATAAACTGCCTCGTTGGTCTAGTGGTCTCAAGCTCCCATCAGGTCACAGTGTTATTGGGTTTTTTCATCTGGAATTTCTCAGTAGTAGTCCGGAGCCTGGATTTGAGGCCGGTTGATGGCACCCCCTATTACTTGGACTTCAACATAACTGGCGAAAGTACACCTCTACCCTTCGGGGAAACAAGGCGTAATATTGTATGCATATTACAAATAAAGTTATAAAACTAAAACAAGGCGTAATATTGTATACATATTACAAATAAAGTTATAAAACTAAAACAAGGCGTAATATTGTATACATATTACAAATAAAGTTATAAAACTAAAACCCAACTACGACAAAAAAGTCAACTAAAAAGGTATAAACAAGAAATCACAGACAGACAATTAAAAATCCGGACGCTCACACGTAATCTGTTCGATTTATACCTTACCACGTGTGACTCCTGAAATCATAAATCTCTTTTCTCAAATTAATGTAAGTACCTACACATATTTCGCCCATAATTTATGTATTCAAGTATAGAACTGTATTTTCAATATTTTCAGTGCGTAAGTACCTAAACTGTAACTATGTATGTATGAATTAATTTGTGATAATTATTTTACCATTGGCCCCTGAATGACAATGACAAGGGGCCGTTGTTGGTATCTACACCTTTTGTGAAGATGTCTCTGAAATGAAAATGACAAAAAAAATGGCGGCATTAGTTCCGATTTTGCCGACGTGCCACAATATCGTTGTAGCGTTTCAGGTTATGTTTTATAAGAGGAAAGCTTCTGGCAGACTTTGATCCTCAATATCTCCAGAAAAATTATCCCTATGATGGGTAGAAAATGGGGCCATCGTTTTAGATTTTTTTACACCCGATATTGCGAACATTCTTGTTTTTTCTTAATCGTATGGATAATTCCATTTGGTTTTACATAAGCTTCGACCAGAATATTCGGCTATTTCGACAGCGTTATCGTTGGGCTCTTCCATAGTGCAAGTATTGCACAGAGAACTATAAGAGGTGAGGAATGCTCTCACTGTGGCTCATCGGAGTACATGACTAAGCTGTGCTTGCAGCACAAAAACTATTATGACAATAATTGATGAAGAAAAAAATCCGATCTTTCGGCATTTAGATCATTTGAACGAATGGAATTGTTGCAAGATGGTAAGGTGCTTCGAAACTCTTTTATACGAGTTTGATCAATGTAATGGCAAAATGCATTCCAAGGGTCGATTCTTTTAAAAATTATTAAACGCTTTCACAAATTAATGTACTTCCCTCTTTCAACTCCTCAAATCTGCCTCGTTGGTCTAGTGGACGCGAGCGCTACTACCGAGCATGAGGTCTTGGGTTCGATTCCCAGATCGGGCAAAGTGTTATCATTGGGCTTTTCCATCATGAATTTCACAGTAGCAGCCCGTAGTCCAGATTTGTGCGCTGTTGATGGCAATAGACTATAGGACTTAATCATAACCAGCGAAATGTCAGTGTACTGTAGGTAGATTCACCTCTGCCTAAGCCTTCGGGGAATACAGGCGTGATGTTATGTTATGTGTTGTTGAAGTGTTAATAAGACGAAAGAAATAAAAATAGAAAATACGTTTATTCGTGGCAAACATGACGCGAAGGATAAATAAGTACACGAAAAATAACAAATTGCGGTAAAATATGAGCCACATTCACGCAAAACGGCCATCGCATAGGTAAGACTGTATCAATTATGCTTAATCCGTTTTTGTTTTTTCAGCCTGTAAGTGACGATTTGTTAATAAAATGAGAGATTATGTGTGATGTGAATGTTTGATCTTAAATATATTTAGGGAGGCTGATTAACAGTAGCAATGTTATGATTTAGTATAAAGGCTTAGGGATGCAAGGGATAGCAGGCATTCTGATAACCAGTCTTCCATAAGTGGAGCTCGTGGCCCAAATACTAACAGTCGCATGGATCGATCTTTAAGGTTAAGCAACGCTTGCCAAGGTCGGTTCGTGGATACCCAGACCATCCATTAAATACTGAGATCCACCGTGCCTCGGAAACCAAGTTAAGCCGTTGAAACCGGCTGGCATTTGTAGTCGTTATGGGTAGTCCCGTCGCCCGTAAGTCTGGCAACCAGTCTTACCAAGGGGTATCGTGTTACCCAGGAACTAAGCTCAGTTATGGAGTCGTTCCATGTAATTGTAAAATATTCAGCTGCAACCGGTTAGACTGGAAGCCAAACCTCACATATTTGGGAAAGGCAGATGAAGGAATACAAAAAAGTAATTCCAATGGAAAAAGGGTCAGCGGGATTGAATTAACAGAAGCCTAAGTTAAAATTTTAATCCAATTTTTTTTATTTTCAGACCGTAAGTTATGAATTCCTGTAAAAGACACAGATCTGTGATTCCAGACGATGGCACATTCGCTATTTCTAATGCTATTTTTAATCTACCAATAATTTTAAAAAATTAAGACTTAAAATACAATTAGGTACTATCTGTATTTTTGGGAGATATTTAAACAACCCAGTTACTGGGTTGTGGAGGTCAGATAGGCAGTCGCTCCATGTAAAATACTGGTATTCAGCTGCATCCGGTTAGACTGGAAGCCGACCCTATCATAGTTGTGAAAGGCTAGGCAGTGTTTTTTTTTATTAAACCTTTCCAAAGAAAACCATCATATACAGTATTTTGTTCATCAAACTAAGTAATTTTGTGTAAAAATAATTCCTGGGAAACGACATTAATTTTCGCTGTGAAAATTCGCTGTTTACGGTAGTAAAAAACACGCAAAACATTGTGCTTATGGGTGCATGCAACAGGTACAGGGATCGTGAGAGTATCTATATTATTTAAAACATAGAGTAGTTACCGTTATAGAGTAGTTATATTATTTAAAACATCTTTACGTAAAAAAACATAAACAAGTTGGAACTTTGACCTTCAATATCTCCGTAACCAGAAAGAAGGTCCAGTACAAAAAAAATATATCGTAATAACGAGAAGAATAAAGTGTCTCTCGGCTTCTTTAAAACGGTATTTTTACACCTGAGCAGTAATTGCGTAACACACATAACATGACAATGACCTTTCATTACGTTGTTGAACAGATTTTTTCAAACATATGCGCTATGAAGCTATATCCATCAAAACTCTCGGATTGTGATTGAAAGTGTGTTAGGCAATTAGGCTGCCGTTACTTACTTACCTATATTTTTTTCAAGTACCTAGGCGTGATTTAGGAAAAATAGCGAAAAAAAAATATAGCTTGTTTCGCAAACGTAAAAAAAGAATCGGCGTTAGAAATCATAAATGTTTTTTTACAAATTTATTTAGATCATTTTACAAAACGGTTTAAATTCGATTACTCTTATTATTTTCAGGAAGTAAGTAAAAATGTTTAATTAAATTATCGCGATGTGTTCGTATGGTATCTATTATTTGTTATAATATCTAGGAAGACTGACTAACAGTAGGTATGTAAAAACACATGTTCGGGTCGAAGTGGAAGGAGAAGAAAATGGTCAGCTGGCATTAATATTACTCATAGGATTAGTCTGTGCGTTCATATTTTCGATGTTAATTTTACTTCTTCTTATATTTTCGGGATGTTAGTTCCAAGTTTTTCTCATTTACTTAGAATTTTCTTTAAGATTTTTAATATTGTTAAATAATAAAATATAAAAAAAATATATTAGATAATTTTATCATGCCAAAATAATGTGTTTTCATTTATTTTTTTATTACTCTTCAGTCGGTAAGTACTAACTTAAAATATTTGTGTATAAATAAGTCCAAGATGTTTATAAATTATATAAATGTACTTAACTTACTTACTTCGTTTTACTAATTCATATTAAATTATGTTTTATTTTATTTTCATAGGTCATTGCTGCAACGGTACAGTATTTTCTATCAATTATTTTTAGTACTAAAACTTATAAAAAAATGTATTTGAAGTATCTACGTAAATACAAGTAGGTTCGTAAATACAAGTAGGTCCGAATCATGTGCCCGCAACAAATTTTTTCTAGAGTACACACATTTATTTTGGGGTTGAAAACACCAAATAATCTTAAAAGTCATGTATCTCAAGTATTCGCGACATGAAAACAGTCTGAGTATTTAAAATCTTCATCTAATCATGGTTTACATTTTAGTCTGATGAGTCAATAGTCTCTGACGAAAGTTTAAACAAACCTGCAATATTTTTTAATTGTATAATACATGAAAAATAATTATGGACCGCGAGGGCGAAGCCGCGAGCAGCAGCTAGTTGTATACAGGGTGTAAGGGACAGCCCTCCGTAAATTAACAGGGGGCATTCAGCTACTTATTTTGAATCATATTCCACCGGAAATTTTCTAAGGAAAGTTTGGATTTTTTAAAATCATATTCCTTTATTTCAATGTAAAATTACATTCTCTGTACGCAGCACTCCATTTATGTCAATAAAACAGCTAAAATAAAAAAACCAGCAATGGATGTTAAAATGCTCGAGTGCGCCCCCCCCCGACATGGGGAGTGGGTTTTGCCACGGTAACAATACCTACATTGCGCGTGAAATAATTTCATGTACCGGTCGTCTTAGTATGATATGCTGAATTCATCCCATCAGTCTGCGGAGGGCTGTCCCTTACACCCTGTATAGTCGAAAAAGTCTGCTCGACAACGTAAATAACGCAATGAATATTGTTGAACTGTCAAAATGAAACAAATTATGATTGATCGTGTGTTACGCAATTAGGGTGATGCTGTTCATTGTGATGAGAGTGTTTCCTCTGAAATTGTTACAATTAAAACAGAAGCACAATAAAGTGATTCTAAAGAAATGCCAGAGTTCTAATTATATCAAAATATGAATGTTTTAGCTCACGGTAAGTAACACTGATACCCATTTTTATTATCACTTGACAACTAATGCCAAAATAAAAGCGTGCTGTTCGATTTAGAACGCTCGGCTCAGCGCAGAAAGGTTAAAATCCAACAGCACTCTTTTACTAGTACTAGCCTAGGGTTAGTGAAAACGGGCATTAACATCAATTATTCTAGTATAGTAAGTAGCTCTTAGTAAGGAGCTCGTCCGGGAAGTACTAGCCAGCAGCGCTGTTGTGTTCCAGTTTGAAGGGAGTGGGTGCCGGAGTAGTTACAGGCTCATGACACATTACAGCTTGTCTCTGGCATGGGAACGCGTCTGAGATGCCTCCAGTAACTATTACAAATGTCTATAAGCGGCGTTGACCACTAACAGGACATTGGGAAATAATGGCTAACCTTCAGTTTGAGAGGCACCAGAAGAAGTATCCACAATTTTTGTGCAGAAGAAAAATATAAATTTGAAAATGCGATTAAAATAATCATATTTTGCCAACCATATAAATTAGCCAGTCGCCAGTAATGATTTACTTACATTAGGAAAAACAAATCCGAAACCATTTAACACTATCATGGCCTATTTTTAGATTCCAGTAAGTATGGCACTGCTTTTGTAACCTAAAAGAAAAAAAAAACTAATAGTAAAAATTATAATTTTACATGAAATTATATGTCCGCGACGGGGTCATCACCCGTGTGCTGCGAATGCGAAGCACTCGCTCGTTCACCAGATATTGCTGGGATGAGATTGCTAATCCATTGATTCCTAAGTTCGAAACATTTGTCTACTCAACACCGTAAATAACGCAATGAATGTTGTTGAACTGTCGAATTGAAACATATTGTGATTGATCGTGTGTGGGCAATTTTCATTGAATGTTGTGTACGACTATTTGTGTATACATTAGAAGTAATACCTTAATTCTGTTAAGCTAATGTCATTTATATGCTGTTGGTGTACTTATTGGATAAGTAAATAAATCAGTGGCATTCGTCGATGCGGACGAAACAAGATGGACGTCTGGCGCCACAGATTTTCCGTGAGAACGTCTAGCAACAATTTGACTTCGGCAGCACCATTAGCGTGCGGCTGACTGTACCTAATGTTCCGTAATAAGCGTAATATACTAACAATGTATTTTATTTTTGTAGCCTCTTGAAGTAAGTTTCTTTTTTCATTTATTTTTCACAAATGCAAATACGTAGTCCCTTAATTTAAGTTTCTAAAATGTATTATTTATGTCTTTTTTTCACTGCTCATTCAGAATAAATCTTCAGTCGATCTACAGTCTATGTAGCCCTTAATAAAGTTTTTATTAAGTACCTATTTAGTTTAAATAAATGACAGGTGTAACGAACAGTATCTTGATTTCAGAATCCTGTAAGTAACTAATTAAATATAATTAATATTTTTTTCTGTTGGAATAATGTGTGAAATTATAATATTTTTTATAAAACGTGCAATGGACTTGTATTAGTCAGTCAGTGGCGTGGGGTCTAACTCTCTGTCGGTCTCCCTAAGCACGAATGCCATAATTAAGGGCATTTCCTACTCCGTACATGTATCACTTACGGGCATATGATTAGTTCGGCGCCCGAATCAAGAATGAATGACAACTCACAACACCATTTGACAGTTGTCCCTACTCCCGCTAAGTAAATGCCCGTCACTTGTCACTTGTCACTTGTTTTGACGGATTAAGTACTCTCAGACGGGCCCGTATCTTCAATGACAGACTCCCTGGTCCGTTGAAGTGCCACATGATTATGACTGGACTGGAACTTACAGCGTGGATAGTACCGTGACATTGTCACGGGGTCAAGGGACACAATGTCACAAACGGACGCAGGTGTACCATATTGTGTAGTCAATACATGCGCGTTGCGTCGCGTGACGTTGTGAACTTACCCTAACTTACCCTTACCAATCCGACAACGAATAGAACAGTTGTGACAGCTATAATTCACTGCTGAATCAGGGCCGAATTGAATATTTAATTATTAAACATAAAAAGCCAATTAACTTTTCTTTAATTATTAGGGTCATTTATTTATAAATATAATTTCTGTTACTTTTAGCCATCGGTAATATTTTTCATTTTTTTTTATTACCTACCTATGTATTTGTACAGTTGTGTATTTAATTTAAAAAAATTATAAATGCAGTTTAATTTGAGTTTTACTAATATATTATAATTAACTTCTATAGAATGCGGTAAGCTACTGTTTTTTTTTTTGTTTCGTTGTATCAGTATGGATTTGTGCCCGGTTGATGGCAATAGGCTCGCCCCCATCCATTCATGGGACTTAAACATAACTGGCGAAATGTTGGTTTACTAAATAGCTACACCTCTACTTAACCCTTCGTGGGGTACAGGCGTTATGTTATGTTATGTTTATGTCGAAATAATAACTTTTTGAGTTTAATAATACATTTCTAAAATAATAAAATATTTTTTTTTACAGGTTACTGTAAGTTTTTGTAAAATCGAATGTATTAGTATTTGGGTTTAAAAAAAAAATATATTACTATATCTAACCTAAGTTTGTTTATTAAATTCTTTACTTTCTGGTTTTTAGGATCACTACGTAAGAAAATTAAAAACTTACCTTATATATTTTGTTATGAAAATTTCTATTACTTATGTAACTAACTTATATTTTATTAATATATTTTATTTTTATTTTTTTCATGGCGGAACTATTCATTCAACGGACTGGTGAGATTTTTATTATTATTTATTATTTTCATCATCATCCTGCCTTTTCCCAACTATGTTCGGGGTCAGCTACCAGTCTCACCGAACACAGCTGAATACCAGTACTTTACATGGAGCGATTGCCTATCTGACCTCTATTACCCATTTACTGGGTAACACGATACCCCTTGGCGAGACTGGTTGTGAGACTTTCGGGCTTCCGACTGTAACGACTGTCAAAGATCTACAAATGACAGCCGACACCAACGACTTAACGCGATTTTCTAGGCACGGAGAAATGTCGGTATATAATGAATGACCGAACACGGCATGCGATGTTTCACATAGAAGATCGACCCGTCCGAATGTTACTATTTAGTGACGATCTCCACTTAAATATAGCTACATTTTTAATGGTTAATGAAGTTCTAAATAATCAAAGTTCGAATAAAACTAAAAATGTTATTTATTTTTCCAGATATAGGGCGTAAGTTTTGTTTTTTAACTATCACGTACTTACTTAAAATATTGCTTAAAGCCATCAGCGTAAGAGACACTTAGAAAAAAAAAAAAAAGGGATAAAAAAAACAAAAGTAAATAAATACACGGAACACGGATGTGTATTTTTTTTAATCATACTTTTATTGAACTATGATTTGATCTTAAATAAAATGTACAATGTAATTCTAACATTATGTACAAAGGGAAAAAAATATATAGGAAGGGCTCATAGGGCGTCTTTCAAAAATTCTTTCGCATCGCTGTCAGTGGGAAAAGTGCCCAAAAGGCTGGCTTCTTTGACCTAGAAATTGGCCAGCCCTCTGGTCACGTGAAGAGTCGACCAACCGCTGGGCGATGTCCAGAAATACTCGATGAGCACTGGGACACCACGGCCCTAGTGTTTCAACCCCAAACGGCTCAAAAAGATAGCTACCAATAAGGTTGTTATATTTGCGCCGTTTGAGGTTTTCTGCACCTGCAGCAGCCGCCGCAGCACGGCGGGCTGTGCTGTGTAGGAAGATGGGATGGCGCGAGACTGTCGACACAGGTTGCTTCACACCAAAGGCCTACCCATCTTACAAGGCATTATGGTCATTCCGTCTGGTCTCTTCCCACCGTCGCGTCGCGTGGCAAGTCATTGGGTTCAAAAACAGCTGGCACCCGGCGGTGACAAGAGCCCGACGGATGATGTAATTAATGCTTGCGTGCCGTGCCAGCCGACTAGCGCTCTTGCTGCAGGAAAGGCCATGGTGTCCGATCTTCAATAAAAATGAATTATTATTTTAATAATAAAATCATATATATTTCAGGCTCCTGTAAGTACCTCAACATTTTCATTTAGATTCGTTTATTTATTTTGTTTCTTATATATTAACATTTTTAAATATTTTTTTAAATCATAAAAAAAACATTTAAACCTATAAAAAATAGGAGCCCACCGGTATCTGGAACAGGGTCCAGGCTACCGGCGGTCAGGGCTCCAGAGAGAGGAACTTTCTAACAATACGGGTCGTGTCCAGGAGTACCGCTTTCTGAATCAAGCCCTTAATCCAGCTGCCCAACGAGAGTCTCCATAGATGTTGGTCGAGGCTCTTGGCAATTAAGCCATTGGCTGATACGACTATTTGGATATTTATTAATTAGTTTATTAAATAGTTAATCTTTTAAATAATACTGACTTTTTCTCATTTCAGGTTAAAGTAAGTACCTATAGCGCTACAAGATTATTTTGATGCGTGATGGCCAAAATCGGAACAAACGCCGATATTTTTCAAAACATTTCATAGAACAATTGCACAAAGTGTTTATCATCCTGTCAACGTGATTCGAGCGCCGATAGATCTTTGTACAGTATTTTTATTTTATCTCACGAAGCGTCGCGCGTTTCACTTGTGGTAACCAAGTGTACGCACACGCTGTGAATTTGTGCACGCTGACGCTACCCGTTACATACAATACAATACTACTAGTTCAGTAGAATAATGAACAGTGCCATATTGTGCGAGAAGACACTACAGATTAGCGTTCCTTTTCAAGAACATTCTTTACGTACGTCCAATATGTATGTATATGTGTCACTGTAAGATTGTGAGAAATGTTATTTTATAATCAATCGGTATTAGTTCCGTTAGATTAAAAACTGACGAAAAATTGTAAGCCGTGTAATTGTAGGAGTGAAATGGGTTAGGTTCGGTTAGAACGGTGACCACCCACGCGCGAGCCGAGCGAGCAAAACGAGGGGTGCCTCAGCAGCGGCCGGCGAGCGCTACTTCCAAGTTGCTCGCAGCTATTTAGTATCGCAAGCAAGTTCACAATTCGTTGGTTATCCATGGATAGATTATAAACAATCGAAAAATAATGTTATACATTGTAAATTGGTTTGTTGCAGTTCACAATTTCTTGACAGTTTATAATCTAACGGATATAATACCGATACCTAGATTATAAACGACCAAAGTTCTTAATTTATAGGATGACATACAAATGACATGACATGACAAAGTTTATTTTTATTTACAATTCGAAAGACAGAGAGCATACGAGATTTATTTTAGCTCTTTGATTTTTACTTTCCTTTTTTTTTGTTTTAGCATTTCGTAAGTTAATCATTTACTAAGAAATAGTTAAAATATAAACGTAGTTTTAAACTTTAACTAAGGATAGCGCCTTAATTAAAGTTTCAAAGTTTTTCTCTTTAACCGTTGACTTCAAACTTTGGCCACACCGTAAAAACTTTTTGATGTGTAACGTTCTCGCTTTCTGTGGGAGTGATTTCGTAAGGGACGGAAGTGTGTAACAGGAAGCCGGGGAAGCGCTCGCTTTTTGATTTGACCAATGAGCGCGCGCGGTGCTAGAGTTGGCCATCAGATTGTACCAACCCATTTTCCGAGAGGTTGGTACTGTCAGCCAAGATGTCGGATGTTACACATCTTATGTGACTACAGAAGAAAAAAAATAAAAAACGAGCAATTTCTTGTGCTTGTTCATTTCGTGATTAATAATAGTGTGGTTATAATAGTAGTTTTAGTAACACAGACCCTTTTTTGAAAAAAAAACAATCGATTTTACGAGAGGCATGCCCCAATATTCCACCATACGAGATTTGCTCTTCAAGATGAGATGAATTTAATGAATCAACTAAATTAATTTTAACTTTTTTAGGAGATGGTATGTATGCACTTGTTTTTACGTTATGATTACCGAATATTTAACCAAACATTTTTGTAAACCAACGCTTATTAATAAACCCCCAGTCTTACCAAGGGGTATCGTGTTACGCAGTAACTAGATGTGGAGATCAGAAGCAGTCACTCCACGTAAAATACTGCTGTTCAGCTGCATTCGGTTAGACTGAAAGACGACAGTGACATAGGCAGGCCGATTAATTGTTATTTTTTTATATTTGTTAACTAAAATACTAACAAAAAACTTTCGTTTTTAACAGATTGAAGTAAGTATTACTTCATTTTAAATAATTCTTATAAATCCAATTTTTTTCGAAGATTCATCCTTAATGATTATTTTGTAAAAATTATCATATCATATATCTACTATAATGACTTTATTAAGTAAATATATTATTTATTTTATAGCACTTGGTAAGTTTTTTTTCTTAACTTATTTTATGTACCTACTTACTTAATTTGAGTACAAAAACATCAAATTCGTAAATTGCTTATTTATTTTAAATAAATTATTTCTACTTTACCTTTACAGTTGGTAAGTTTTATAATTGTTGTTGTTGCTGGTTTCTCAGCAAACAATTAAATAAATAAAATACAAAATATGAGTGTGATCATGATCATCATGACGAAGAGCTCGTGGCTAAGTAATAACAGCCGCTCGGGTCGATCTATCAGGTTAAGCTACGCTTGCCGGGTTTGGTCCGTGGATGGATGACCATTTTCACGTATCGAGACTCCTCCGTGCCTCGGAAAGCACGTTAAGCCGTTGGTCCCGGCTGTCATTTGTGGATCTTTGACAGTCGTTACGAGTCGTCAGAAGCCCGAAAGTCTGACAACCAGTCTAACCAAGGGGTATCGTATTACCCAGTTACTGGGTTGTGGAGGTCAGATAGTCGCTCCATGTAAAATACTGGTATTCAGCTGCATCCGGTTAGACTGGAAGCCGACCCCAACATAGTTGGGAAATGGCTAGGCTGATTGATTGAGTGTGATCATGATCAACCATAGTACCTATGTTATGTACGGTCGGCAGATGTGTGTTATTAAGACGACCCACTGATCATTATTATAGATATTTTAATAAATAATTAATTACTAATTACTAATACACAAGAAAATTAAATTATTTATATTTCTTTCCTAACAGCCTAGAGTAAGTGGTGATCATAATTTTATTAAAATTATTGTATAAAAAAGGGTGACCACACGACAGAAGTGATAACCTGGAGCCGAGTATACCCGATTCAACATCACCGACCCGAGCGTGACGGGCGTGACGATTATTTCGTTCAGAAAAAGCGCAAACTGCAACAAGAAAAGTTTCATTAAAAAAAAATAGTTTTGTTTGCTTAGACATGACCAAACCATCACGTCGAGATGATTAATGAAAGGCGACTAACAAAAGGTGTTTAGAAGGGGACGTCCTAGATGGACATAATGTGACCTTATTGGTGATGGTCTGTAGAAAGGTCAGATGCGTAGTACTCGCAACCGGCGTGCGTGTGTGACCAGATGTATGAACGTAAACGAGGCAAGGAGCATGTGAGGATCGTATCAAGTGGCGTTTTGCAGTTTCTGCCTACCCCCATGAGAAGAAGGCGTGAGTGTATGTCTATGTTTTGTATAATCTCAAGTTGTTGCTACTAAATATTAAACCTTTCATTTATAATTTGCAGCAGACAGTTGTAAGTGGATTTTGTGGATAATTTCTTTATGGCTTTATTTTTTTTTCCCCAAAAATTACGTTTGTTTTAAGAACTCCGACGGTTCTTTTGTGACCCGAAGTCGCATGACAAGCTAAACAAAATGGAGGAATTGCAACATTACTAAGACCTCTAAGATCACACTATTATTCCCCGGAAATTACAAGAACTGGAAAAGGAAAAAGTAAATGTTCTAATAATGTGCTGCTGGAGACAAATACAAGGTGTCACACAAAACGTGTCCATACTCCAAGAACTCGGCATCAAACAGCTTCTACCAGCACTAGTTCTTTGGTTATGTTTCGGCGCGCAATAATGACTTCATTATAGCGTCTAGTAGTGCAGGGCAGAGAAGGTAAATAGTCCACGCGGGAGGTGACCGTTGAGGTGCACCGATAAAATTAAATCTGTTGTTGAAGGCCCTGCAAATTAATGCGCCAGAGTGTCATCTAACAGAACCAGATAGATGAACTGAGATCGTGAGGCCTGGGATCATATATCTATCACTTCCCAAAAAAAAAAAAAACTTATATTAAATTATTCTTAAATTTTCAGGTGATTCATGTGAGTATTTTTCTGATGTAATGTATAATACTTTTAATATTTTGAAAAGAATCTTCGAAAAATGCAACACTTTTTTTTTTCATTAACATTATTTTATCTTTTTAGACTGAGGTATGATATTTTATTTTTATTTTATATTGGTACTACTGGAAATACTTGCTATATTGCTGTTTTAATGAAATGTTTATTTCTGTAAATAGATTATTCTAAAACTTTTATAAGTCAATTTGGTCAATATTTTAAAACGCTGTTCGTTTTAACCATAGATCTAAAAGTATTATTCTTCTTTTTACAGCTTTGGGTAATGCATTACATTATTACTTTTAAATTATAATTTATCTTATTTTTTTAAATAATATTTTAATAAAATATTTTTATTTTTCCTTTTTCTCCAAATAGAGAACGGTTAGTTATTTTTCCTATATAGAAAAATTGTTTTATATCTGTTATTTTGATTGGTTTGTTATTATTATGTACCATAACAAAATCCTATACTTTTTTCGCTATTTGCAGTATTCCGTAAGTAAACACTATAATTATGTATAATTTTTTAAATATCAAATGTATAAAGCTGCGTCCTAACCTACAGCGACAGTGGCGCGATCGTATCGCTTGTTTATAGAAATATGATATACCTACTTGCGCTCTCAATGAAGTCGCATTATGTAACGTCATTATTATAGTATTTGCGCTACAGCCGCTTTTCTTTAGGACACAAGGTGAAATAGTTTTATTTATTATTTTGATTCTGTTTCTCATATTTGGTTTTTTTTTTCATGTTTTTTACAGACAAACGTAAGTTATTGCACTGATTAATTTTTAAATTTTTGCCTGCGAAAAGATTGAAGAAAATATTATGTCATAATTTTGTGATGCGATTAATTATGTATTTCTTTGATTATTCATTAAAATAATTGTTTTTATTTTGTTCCACAGCTTCCGACTGTAAGATTTCCTTTTTATTTACCTATTTACTAAAATATTTGTATGTTTATTTTTTAAATGTTTATATTAATTCCTTTATTTTATTATTTCTAGAAAGTAAGTATAAGGTTTTGTTACTGTTTGTACTTCGCACGCTGGATTTTTAACGCTCTGCATAGCGCTGAGGGTTTAAAATTCAACAGTGTGTCTTTTCGACGCGCTGGGATGTACAGTTGGATTCTCAACCCTTGGCTTAACACCGAGGGTTGAAAATCCAGTGCGCGATAAAATCCCACCGCGATATTATTACCTACGTCCCAGCGATCGTAAGCGCACACGAGCCACCAGCCACAACCACCGGTGGCATTCGCCTTTTGCTGCGACATGAGTACTGCTGTATCTGGTTGCCGCCACCGGCCACACCTGTGCGATCGAATCCATACAAAACGTGTGAAAAAGCATGTGAAATTGTGAACTGCTTGTCGCTGGGCTACCGGTGGCTGTGGCCGGTAGCTCGTTCACGCCTAGCCTTAAGTGAAGTGACCTGTTAATAGTGTCAATTTCTAGCATCAGCTAGCAGCTTGCTATTCTGTAACCATCATACCGTGAAACTTAGGTGAAGTGAGCTGTCATTGTCATGTATACCTACTGATGCCAAGGCAGTGACCGTCCACTTCAAGCTCACTTCACCTAAGCTTCCACGGTGAGACTATTACAGAATACACTGTCTGGTACCATTTCACGAGTGATCTTTTAAAAACACATTTTATTTTTTGTAGCCTAACGTGAGTATTCATAGAAAGAACTAAATTAATTAATATAAATGGGAGGAATTAACAACTCTATTTTATTTGTGGTTTAGTTAATTTGACTGCTTCGTTGGCCTAGTGGGCGCGAGTGCTTCTACTGGAGGGCCTGGGTTCGTTTCATAGGTCGAGCAAAGCGCTATTGGATTTTTTGAACAGGAATCCATTTCTTAGTAGCAGCCCGGAGTTTAGATTTGAGCCCGGTTGATGATAATAGGCTCGCCTCCTACTACATGGGAACACCTAACTGGCGAAATATGAGTGTACTATGTAGGTACACCTCTGTCTAACCCTTTGGGGTGACAGGCGTGATGTTATTTCGTATATTTTCATTTCATCAATGGAAAATCGCTCAAGTATTTTGCAGCTCAGTGAGCGCTGACCCTAAAGCGCTATTTACACGATGCAAATTTCTTGCCTGTGGCATGCCATACAATAGAAGCAACCAATGAGTTGCACACTCGAAACACCATTTAGACGGTGCAACTTTTTTAGTTGCATCAACTTATGCCTATAACACGTGAAATATAGTCGCACCGTGTAAACCAGACATTATGGCGTGCTCTTGTCATTTCAGTGCATGTGTCAAACTCGGGGCCCACTGTCACCCTTCAAGCTCATTGGAAATCTTCACTTCAAGAATATTAAGGTAATTTACAAACTAAATAAATAATAATTTACATTTCAAAATAGTTTAATCTGATTTCAAAAATGAGGGTCTCAGTTGTTGGTTTGGTTAATTCCGCTGAGAATGGAAAAATAAACTAATAAAGTTATGTTTAATCATTAGTAAAAATTGGCCAGTGGTAACTGCCGCGACTTACGAGTTGTAGGTTCGAACCCTGACAAGATTTTTGTGTAAATAATTTCATCACCACTGCTCTCAAAACAGTGAAGGAAAACATCGTGAGGAAACCGGCATGTTCTAGAGCCAAAAATTCGAAGACATGTGACAAATACCAACCCGCACTGGGCCCGCGTGGTGCATTACGGCTCATTCCCTCTCACAGAGAGGTCTGAGGTCTGAGAGGTGTCCCAGCAGTGGGAACATTATAGGCTGATTATGTATGCTATGTAAGAAAGAAAAATTAATTATTTCTCGTTTTTCAGGTTCCTGTAAGTATCTTAAATAATAAGTTTTTGGAACAAAGTTTTGGATCAGAGTTCTTTAACTCGGCTTGCGGTAGAGTGTACTGGCAGAAATCGTCACGCGAGAAAGTGTTCATATTTTCAATATCAATTGATTTTTAGAAAGAAAGAGAGAGAGACTCTCTCTTTGAATTAGAAGAAGGCAGTTGATAATATCAAGTGAAAATCAATTGATATAAAAAAGTTATCACATTTTTTCTTTGAATCGCCTCTGATGTAATATCGACTTTTTCAAGTTAGCGTAGTGTTCGTTGCTGGTGTCGTATTAAAAATTAAAATCGTTGATAGCTAGTTGCTTCCTTGTGTGGGTGGGCCAGATGCCTTGTGTGGGTGGTACAGGTGCCTTGTGTCGGTGGTACAGGTGCCTTGTGTGGGTGGGACAGGACCATAGAAGGCGGTCGTAGTCCCCCTGCAACTATAGTAAGTGGGGAACAGTCCCACTGGACCACTGCTTTCCGTTTTCATTCAGAGGGTTAATCACCATCATCATCCCCAGCGCTACTTCACCCACTGCTGGATATGGCCTCTCTATTCTTGTGCCAATCCCCACGCTCCTGTGTCAGCCTAGTGGTGGCAGTGGGTCCTACTAATCAATCTGCCTGCCTTTTCCCAACTATGTCGGGGTCAGCTTCATCTAAGCGGATGCAACTGATTACCAATACGCATGTTGTTACATGGAGCGATTGCCTATCTGACCCCTACAACCCAGTTATGGGTAACACCCTCCCCCCCTCAACAACCAAGCCTGACAAACGTATTTACCAAGGGCTTACCCCTTGGTAAATACGTTTGTCAGGCTTGGTTGGGCTTCTGTCAAAGATTTACGCATGACAGCCGGGATTATTGGCTTATCGTGCTTTCCGAGACACGGAGGTATCCCGATATGTAATCGATGGTCACCCATATACCAACCATCTCAAGGCTAGCTTAACCTTCGATCGACCCGAGTGGCTGTTATTATTTCAGCCTCGAGCCACAGTGGGTCAATAATACACTAATATTATAACTTATTGCTTAACAGAAGAAGAACCGTCGTTCAGAGGTGCCATCCAACGGCAAAACCGAATGTCCTCCGTGCAACTGTGCAGATTGCTTCACCACTGAAACTGTCGTCCACAAGCGCAACAAAATTTGCTAAACTATATTATGTAAGAATTATTTCACGAAACTTTTGAATAGTTGACTTCGACCATTCAAAGGTGCCTGGGGTTTGGATTTTGAAATAATTCTATTAAATAAATGTGTGTAAAAAAAAACTCGTTTCACTAAAGTAATCCAAAATGAACTTTCAAAAAGCGGCCAAGTGCAAATCAGACACGAAGGGATTCGTATCACCGTACAATATGTACCACAACTTTTTTTATAGCCTATTTTGTGTCCCACTGCTGGGCAAAGGCCTCCTCCTCCTTTTTCCTTCCAAATCTCTCTGTTTTGTGCGATTTCTTGGCCCCGCAAACATGATTAGATCGTCACTCCACCTTCGCCGCGGTCTACCTCGACGGCGATGTCCTCCTTCAGGCGTCCAGTGAGTGCCAATCTTTGCCCATCTCTCCGGGTGCATTCGTGTGACGTGGCCGGCCCACTCCCACTTCAGCCTGGCTGTTTTTTCTCCAACATCCGCTACTTGACAAGGTGTTGTTTCTGACACGGTCTGTTCGCTTGACACCTAATATGCTGCGCTCCATTGCCCGCTGGCAAATCTTGAGTTTGGACTTCTGTTGTTCAATAAGTAACCAACTTTGTGCACCTATCAATGAGTACGTAGGACGGGCAGGTCAATGATAAGGGGAGGTTTCCTTTCATGTGTTCTTTAAGGGCCCAGTAGGTCTTACAAGCATTTTGGACTCATTTTTCGACTTCTTTGTCTTGCCTATTCTTGAAAGACACTACCTAGCTCAAATACGTATCAAGATATTGCAACACGTGCCCTTCTACCTCAACCCTACGTTTCGTGCTGCTGGTCATGGATCTGTTCATTAAAAGTCCATCTCAAGACTTGCTGTGCTCAGATCTTGGAGCGTTTCTTCAAGTTCTGAAGGTGGTGTGTAGAATAGCACATCATCATCAGCAAAGCGGAGGTTTGTTAGCTGTGGCCGCTAACATTTATGCCTCGTGAGTGCCACGAATCAGGCAACTTGTTAAAAACCTCCTGCAGTGCGCTTGTGAACAGCTTAGGTGGGAGTGGATCGCCTTTTTTGACACCTTTTCTAATAATAGTCAACAGGATCAAATTAAATTAGCTATTTGAATTTGACTCTGTTGATAGAACACAAGAGAATAAAAATATCCTTTCATAAAAATCAAAATTATTGTAAAAGCACCTAGTTTTCTTGAAATAACGCCATCTACCGTGATCTTGTGGAACTAAAGACAGCAAGATCAATCTATTGTATTTTCTATACTGCAGGCTAGATGTCGTTAGGAGACTGTGACTAGAAAATTGCATCCAATCTTAACGAGGATTAGCCAAGTAGGTACGTAGACTCGCGACATGTTTTGTGTAGCGATGAAAAAAAAAATTGATTCTTATAAACTGATTCTCAAGACGTATCAATTGAAGATTCTTGGAGAGTTTGTAATCTACGGCTTATCTACATTGCCTAACACTGATTCTCAAGGCTTAACGTTTTATTTCGTTTCGACTTCTTAGATTGTCGCGAGTGTAATTTATAGACAATGGTGCCGATTCTCTTATCACAAAATTCTCTAAACTAAACTAAAAATCACTAAAATTTAGTTTACTCCTGTCCAACGATCAAACTCATTCTGAAATAGACTTTAAATGACACAACTTAACTATAATTTAGTTTGACAGCACTAAGATGGCACTGAGATTAGTTTAGTGAAAATGCTATTCTGAATTAGACGATTTAAACTAAAATTTTGTCCTATATCTAAAATCCTCTAACTAAATCTGACTATATTTAATCGCGATTTAAAATGTGTGGAATAAAATTAGATGTCATGAACTAAAATTCAAACCAACACCTCGACTTCAGTTACAAAAAACAGTACTGTATTTATTTATTTTCTTTTGCTTATATCTCGAAAACGGTGTGTCCTATCGCAAAAATAATGAAAATTTGGACCCCCTTTAGGATACCCTTAAATCTCTAATTCTCAACATGTTGGTAATTTTTTTTAATTTTTTTTTTCGTTATTTTCCATACAAAAACTGAAAAATTCCATTAAAAACAAGCCGAGGCTGCCGTGCATGCGCGCCTCTGGCTCTAAAAAAAAAACACGGGGTAGGGAAAACAAGTACCAAGTGGTGGCGCGGTTGTCAAATTCGATTTTAGTTGTGTCAAAATAAGTTTTAAATTTAGAGAATTTATTTGGCAGAATAGCTCCAAGATTCCCATAGTCAAAAGTAAGGAATTATAGTGATAGTTTAGTTAGTTTAGTTCGGTGTACAAGAGAATCGGCACCATACTAGTGTTAAATGTGCATTTTTTTCCCTCACTCACGTAGTCCGATAGGATGGCAATCCGACACAACCGGAGAAGGATCCGCCTCACGGGGATGACACACCAGCAACTTCCAAACTCCAGGGTGCTATTGAGAAATTCTTAACGGAAAAGCCCAATAGCACTTTGCTGGAACTGGGAAACGAACCCAAGAACGGAGACGCTTAGCAACCATGAGACCAAACGGGGCAGTTAATACAGATGTATGGATGAAAAAATGGAAAAATAAAAAACCCGACTGCAACTAAAAAGTTTAAAACAAGCTCGGTTTTCAAGCAGTTTGATGTAGTTGGTAGCAGTTATTTTAGTTCAGTCTCAGATTTGACGCCACCAACTGCATCTGCTGACTACTGACTCTGCTTGAAAAGTGATCTTGTTTTGAACTTTTTAGTAGTATGTTTAAAGACTTCCAGTTTAGGAGAACTCATTGTCAGCAGTTGGAACGAATATGGGTTGGGACACACACTGTCTCCCCACAGCTTTAATATTTCGTTAGATCGTTTGCCAGGGTGTGGGAGGAGGACACACTTTAAGAAGCTTTGTGACACGAGGATGTTATCGAGCAATGGGTGTCGTGGCTAAATGATAACAGCGGCACGGGTGGATCGAAGGTTGCCGCAGTTTGTTTATTTATTTATATATACTTTATTGTATATAAGAAAATATACAGCCAAAATAAATTTTAACACTACAAAACATACAATGAGCGGCCTTATCGCTTTCTGCGATCTCTTTGTTCATGGATGGATGACCATCCATTAGGATATCGAGATCCCTCCGTGCCTCGGAAAGCACGTTAAGCCGTTGGTCCCAGCCGTCATTAGTAGATTTTCGACAGTCACTACGGTTAGTAAGAAGCCCAACATGTCTTCTACTTAGTAACTGGGTTGTCGAGGTCAGATAGGCAGTCGCTCCATGTAAAATACTGGTATGCAGCTGCATCAGGTTAGACTGGAAGCTAGCCCTAACAAAGTTGGAAAAAGTCGATGCAGATTGATTGATTTGATTAGTGTCGTGGTCGTGTGTGAATTGTACAACCATGCATTGAGCATTAATTTGTAAATAGTTACAAACTCAGACATTTGAACTATGCAAATAATCTTCCCAACAATCACAAACTAAGAGAGAACCGTTTAAAAATTAAATAGGTATATTTAGTTAATTTATTTCTGAAAGTTTTGGCTTCTCGTGGTAAAAACCGCATGTTTAACATCGTAAAGTCTCGACCAATGAGAGGCGAGCGCGCCAAAAAACACAGTAATTAACTATTCAGGAATCAAGATGGAGGATGGGTGACGGTATCTCGGTGTTTGCTGGCCAGTTTTTCGGACATGTTAGGAACTTATCTTGAAGAGGACTTCAAAGGCAGCATATGAAAATGTTTCAATGGAGATGTTATGAATTTTGCCTCACTACCTCGTTGATCCAGTGATCGCAAGCGCTCATGCTAAGCATGAGGTCCTGAGTTGGATTCACATCAGGACCCGAGGTGGCGGCACGTAGTGTTCACGCGCGCCCCTCTTATACGTCACGGGGGAGTCAAACACCTCACTCCCCCCCCTGACCCCAGGAGGCCCGCAGTGGCAGGCCAACACCAGTCGGGGGTTGCGGAAGATATTTACGTTCCCGCGACCCCCGGCGTAGGTGTGAATCGGAACACCGGGGTGGTTTTTAGTCAGTAAGACTCTGACAGACTACGCCCGCCCCAGGGCGGTGAACATCGTTGAGGATTTTCCACCCCGGAAAAAAAAAATGGTAAACCTCACTATCTCACCCTCCGGGGAAAAAGACGTGAAGTTATGTTTTGCTAAGAATTTTAATGAAGACAGTATGTTTCTAGCCTACTCATACTGTTTTCTATTGGAACCAGTAAAAATAATTAGAATTATTAATATGCGATTATTAATAAAGCAGTGATAGCCTAGTGGTGTGACCGTTGGACTGCCAAGTCATAGGTCTCGAGTTCGAGCCCGAGGCACGCACCTCTGAGTTTTCGGATTCATGTGCGTATTGTATAATTATCACTTACTTCAAAATCAGTGAAGGAAAAGATCGTGGGGAAACCGGCATGCCTGAGAGATATTTCTCGACGGCATGTGAAGCCAATTCAGAGGCCCATGGGTGGCTTTAAAACTCTGACACCAGGTTAGTGGCACGGGACCTTGGGCTCTACTGTAGGTAATCATTAACAGGGTGATGTGCACGGCAGGACAACGTGACAGTAAGGTTGATGATGAAATACATTATTCATTTCGGGCGTAAGCCTCTAACGTCCACATCGCCCCTTAGTAATAGCGTCGCTACTAATTATTATGTACAGTGCCCCCTGCCGACGGTTTTTGTGACTACAATTTGTGAGACGATTTGATATGTTGCTACTAAACGATTCTGACAGTTGAAGGATGTTGCAATAAGACGTATTGCGAAACGCGTTGGTAACTACTTGCTTTTTAACAACATCATCTGCCTGCCTTTTCCCAACTATGTTGAGGTTAGCTTGCAGTCTAACCGGATCCAACCGAATACAAGTGTTTTACATGGAACGACTGCCTATCTGACCTCTACAACCCAGTTACTAACATGATACCCCTTGGTAAGACTGGTTGTCAATCTTTCGGGCTTCTGACGACCCGCCACGACTGTCAAAGATCTACAAATGACAGCCGGGACCTTAGTATGTAAAGATGATCACCCATCCACGGCCCAACTGCAGCAAGCATAGCTTAACCTGATCGATCGACCCGAACGGGTGTTATTACTTAGCCACAAGCCCACAAAGAGCTCACTATTGCTTTGATCTTGTAACATAACATAACACGACGCCTGTTTCCCCAAAGGGTTAGGCAGAGCCCGAGGTATACCTATAGTACATTCGCCAGTTATGTTTAAAGGCACACCGAGCTTCTGGAGCTAATAAACGGGATGGGCGGAATAAACAATGGGCGGAGGTATTTCCTTTGTATTATTATTTTGAAAATGTAAACTGTATAACGTTATAGAAAACATGTAATTTTTAACCGACTTCCAAAAAGGAGGAGTTTCTTTGTTTTTTGTGCTATTAATATAAAACTGATGACCTTCCGTGGAGTATTTACGCTGTATTTTATTTTTTAGAGATTATTTTATTTTAATTTAATTTTATTTTTATTTATTTTATTTTTCGAGATTATTATTATTTTATTTTTTTAAGAGGATACTACGAGTAATAGTATTTCTAAAGTTATGATATAGAGAGTGAATTCTTAAATATCTTACATATTAATTACATAGCTAAAGGTTAATATGTAAATAACGATGCAGCCAGGGATCAAACGAACGCAAATATTTCGCCTTTAATCCTGTGCGAATTAAAAGGGGCAAACAAATCCAAACTCCAAGCTGCTAGTAATATAAGGAATAATGAAAAAAAATGGCGGCATTCTTCACACCAAATCTTTTATTGTCATCAGCAGAGAGAATCAATCAATAGCTACTATTCTTCTATTGGCACATTTCTATTTCACAGGTAAACCTTTTAATAGTAATTCAATGGAAAAGGACTCGATTTGACAAAAGACGGAGGTGACAAAAAGAATTGCCATTTCCTGTGGTAGGACATTCTTTTCTTTGTATGTAAAAGGAATGGACTGCAGAGGTTGCTACCTATGCTATACGTAAGCTAAGCTTTTATTCGTTTATTTATTTATAACTTACCGTATATTTACACTTACAGTATTCATCACACATACGATACAAGTAGGTACTACTAAACGAAAAACCACCTGCTTAATAACCCTGCTTTTTGCCTCGCCGTAGTCGGGTAAAAATCATAAAATGTGTAAAATGTTATTTGAGTTTCTTCTGGTTTTGAATTTCTTTTAGCTGTTGTCTTATAAGGCTTAGTGGTCTATTCACACCGGGGCCCTTAGCAACAGGCAACTGAAGGAACACGGGTGGGTTTAGTCAGTAAAAGTCTGACACGCCCTTCCGCTCCGCCCAGAGCGGGAGAAGTCAATTGATGATTTCCCAGTGTCAAAATCAAAAGTGGTTGATTCACACGAATTTACTCGCCCAAAACGGAAGAAAAGTCACTTTTAAGTAATACAAAAATTCTGTAGGGAAAAACTCCTGATGAAAATATTTAATTACAGTTTTGCCCGACCTCGAAACCGAACCCAGGAACCCGTTGCTAAGCAGCCGTGCTTGTGACCAGTGGTTTACTAGACGAGGCAGATATATTATTATAGTAATCATACAATTTGTAGTTTCCAATATTATCGCTTTCGCTTCTTAACAGTCCTAATTGGTGACTATTGGTGACTAATACTTAGATTTATGGCATTACTTTGTGACCCGGATACGCTTCTTTTGCATTACCACGTAATTCAATCAATGGAACTTTTTTGAAAAGGAATTCGTGCTTTAATACTTTTGAATGGCGTACACAAAATCCTTACATTTATTTTCTTAATTTTTGATGGAAAAGTAATGAAATTAAAATAAATCGTTTATCGGCGTCCACTCAGAATGATAATGTGCTGTAGGGACCCACAGCAGATCGCTGATTTTTAGTGATCACCCGAATATGACGTACAGAAACCAAGTCAGATTTAATTTAGCTTCCGTAATACAAAAAATGTTTCAAGTAACAACAATTTTTTTCAATTATATACGTTCAGCTAAAATATTTTTTACGCACTTTAAAAATTCGACTACCACACGTTCAACAAAAACCTAGTGATTCAATTATAATAATATTGAATGATCACAGGAGGGACATACAAAATAGACGTGTTCACTTTTATTTTGTTTTCCAACATGGCGGCTCATTTAGTGGGTATTGTTGAGTCGGCCATGTTTTTTTAGGTGAGTACTAGCGGGTAACATGGACTTTTTAGTAAAAAGTACGTAAAAGCTAAAAGGTTTTGCATTTATTAAAAAGGTTTTCCTAAATGCATACGAAGTTAATTTATTTGTCGGTGAATCGATATCTGGAGTTGTCGATTCGCCTAAAAATAAATTAAATCCGTACGAATCAACTCAAGAAAAACTATGATTCTTATTTAAAAGTTTCGCCCGTTTTTGCGCGAGTAAATTCGTGCGAGTCATCAATAAGCATTGATATATAAAATCAATGTCAATAAGCCTTATTTTTGTAAATTGAAATAGAAGAATATTTTTTTTGTGATTTTAAAAATCCTACCATTTGATTGAAGTCTAAACATGAAATCCAAAATTCATTACTCCCTTTTTCCTAGTTTTATATTTAGTTAAGTAGGTTAATTCAACTATTTAAGTCAAATATCTTGCTATCGAGGAATATCATGTTTTTTAAATAAAAAACATTAACCAGGTGATTAATAATCATAAAATTAGGAATTTTAGGAATTCAGTTTATCAAATCGAATAGTTCATTTTATTCATTACAATTTGACCATCACAAACTTCCACATTCAGTAGATATAAAAAGTTCGTTTGGCAACATTACTTACCACGAGTCTGGCCAACGAAAGTCGATCCCGAAAACACGCGCGAAATTAAAAAAAAACAAGACTGTTTATCCTTGTCCATAGTGCGATAACACGATAAATAATAAAATTTCAATTATCAACACGAATTATCTTACTCTGGATAGGGACAAACAGTCTTGTTTTTTTAATTTCGCGTGTTTCAGGATCGACTTTCGTTGGCCAGACTCTACTACCAAATGGATTGAAATATCTACAGATTGTTTTTTTTTGAGGGTGTGAAATCATCAAATGACTTCTGTGTCAGACTTTTACTGACTTAAACCCATCCTTGTTCCTTCAGTTGCCTGTTGCCCGGTCGTTTTGTCCCGCCACCCTGGCAGATGGGCAAGAGGCCTGGGTTTGTGTTCGTATCATCATCATCGGCAGCCCTGTTCCACCCACTGCTGAGTATAGGCCTCCTCCCTTTTGTGCTATGCTTCCCTGATCGGTGCGAGTCATGGCGCTGGGTGCAGTCATTCGTCAGGGCGCTGGGTGCAGTCATTCCGTCAGGGCGCTGGGTGCAGTCATTCCGTCAGGGCGCTGGGTGCAGTCATTCCGTCAGGGCGCTGCTCCACCTGCCATCACCACATTTAGCCAAATGATCCTGTTTGTATACTTATTATAAATACCTACTACAAATCAGGATGAGCTTGATTTTTTCAGTTACAAAGATATTTTTAAAAAACAAGAATTAATGTAACTTTACTGTGTCTGGTCATTTCTTAGCTGCCATGGATTATTTTAATTTTTGAATTGTTTCTTGTTTTTATTTTATTGCGCACGCTTTTAACGAGCTTTCTACTTTGTTCTCACATGTATAATTTGAACCTGGATGATGTAACCAATTTTTTGTATATATATTTTTTTTTAAAGAGTGTCCGTGGAATTTCTTCTCCCTACTACGCTTTGGAATGGGCAACTAGTTTCATATTTCTGACTGACCGACTCCTTGACAATTCAAAAGTGCCTGAAAATGGTTTTATTGAAATAAATGCTTTGAGTTTGAGTTTAAAAGTCAGTCTCGTCCAGTGATAGTGTGTGTGAAATATATTATTCAAATCACACAGAGCCTCTATAATAGTCCACATCGCTCCCCTACACTGCGCCGTGTATATTTATCCAGTCGCTACAATATCCTGACAGGAACAGGCGACAGACTGCTGGCACGGCGCTTTAGATGGCTTCATACACCTTGTTGGAGGAGGCTCTCAGTAACATAACATCACGCCTGTATTCCGCGAAGGTAAGCAGAGCTGTAATATCATACTTTTATTATTGACTAGCTTTTGCCCACGGCTTCGTCTCCCGATCGGAAAGCGATTTCACTTCGAAAATTAGGTTACATAATAGTGTATGTAACCTAATTTGATAGAAAGTATCCTATGTCCTAAACCCAGTGGGGTTATTGCGGTTACACACTTACAATTGCAATGGCTTTCATTTTGACGTTTCAATAACATTATTTGTGATATTTTAGTTCTCGAGCAGACGATTTTTTTAAATCAATGAAGCAGTGGATTTCCTTCAAAAATCCTTCGGATTGTGATAGAGAGTGTGTTACGCAATTGGAGTGCAGGTTAAGGTACTTTTGTTCTAAGTAATAATTTCATCCAAATCCGTCCAGCCCTTAAGGTGTGATGGATAAACTACAAACATACAGAATTTCTCATTTTTAATGTGTTAGTAGGAAGTAGGGCAGGATAGAATATGACAGAGCACGACACCGGCGCGTGCGCAGCGACTGTGGCAAAAAAACGACAATACAAAATCAAAGACATCGACATCTTTTTTATTTTTTTTCCACAACGGGGAAGCTCTTGTCCTACATCTCACCTGATGGTAAGTGATGATCAGGCCGAAGGTGGAAGCGATCTTCACAGGAATCCTCAACGACAGAGAAACTGAAATTAAAGTTATTTTTCACTTCTAAAATTAACATTATTTTTCACTTTGTACTGTTTTTTTTTTTGATAGTCGGTTTTTTTTTGTCTTAAATACATCAATCAACTCAGCCTTTCGCAGTCTACTGCTGGACATAGGCCTCTCCCAAGCTGCGCCTGACCACCCTGGCCTCCACCTTCCGCATCCAGTCCGTTCCGTCTTATATACATAATTATTAGTTAATTTAGTAACTGTTGCCCGCGACTACCTTTGCGATCCAGGATTAAAAGCAGCCTATATCCTTTTCCAAGTCAAGGTCTACCCATGTGCCAAATTGTATCCAAATCCGTTCAGCCGTTTTAGCGTGAAAGCGTAACAAAAAAAAACAAACAAACTCACTTTCGCATTTGTAAAATCACAGTTAGGATTAAACAATCTATTTTTTTTGTCAAACAATCTAAATTCTATGTGATAAAAAGCAGCAGAATTGAAAATGCTGGCAATTAATTTGCAAGGTTTTTTGCCGAAAATTTCCAAAATGCGAAAACGAAATTAGTATTTATTAATTATTCATCAGTGAGTGCCTTTAAGATTTTTTTTTAATTTTGCCATATTCTGAACCCTTACCTTGGTTATGTAGCAAGTTCTTCAACCGGTAGCCCACAGAGACCCTAAAAATAAATGATAGGCACTTAAGAACTTACAGAAATTGAAAAAAAAAGTTAAAATGACAAAAATTGATCCCAAGAAAATACAATTAGCCGGTGAAAAATGAAAAGATCTGTGTAATTTTCCAAACGGGCCGTCAAAAAACGATGCTGTGTGATGACGACCAACATTTTTTTATAACTACAAATCGAAACCTATCTTAAATCATTGTTACCAAAGTACATTTTCCATTGCAAAGGCAGACTACATACGAAAATATTTCGCAGTACATGTACAATTTAGATTGCACTTTATTTTAATCCGACAGTGTCGATTTTCAATTGATAAGGTTTGGTATGAGCACAATTTTTGGACCAAAAGGCCAATTAAAAAAACCCTGTGACTAAAAAGCCTGGATTCAGTTGAAACTACAATGTTTGCTCCAGGCTTTGTTTGTTGACGTTAAAAATACTCTCGGTAACAATTTGACTTTGACTCATAAAAAGTAAAGAAGAATGAAACGACTGATCATACAGGGTCTTATTAAATTAGCTAGCGAAACAGACATGAAGGGTATCGATATATAAAGGTGTATCTCATACACGAAATATTTTAAGGGTTCATTGTACCCATAATTATGAACAACTTTCACAATGGGAACAAACCTGAAATTGCGAAAAAAAAATCAATTGACGAGCTATGCGAACATGAATGTAAGGAACAGCTGATTTTGATTTTTGGACTCGTTCATAAACTATCTGCGATACACACTCTACTCATTGGTCGCCAACTCGTTTCTAGTTGCTAGCGCAACTCGCTCTTCGCTAACTGAATTAGAATTTGAAAAAACTCAACACCTTAGGTAATAACTGATCGTTAATTTAACCAATAGCAGGTAACTACACTATTGTTTTTAACGACCCGTTAAATAGGATCCCGGACTTAATCCGCCATTTTCTAACAGACAGACAGACAGATGCACATCAATTTCTTACTTCACAATCATTTAGGACAAACTGAAGGCTTCAGATTCCTCAGGCTTGTATTAAAACATTGTTGAAATATATAAAATAGTAAGATGAACGGACGGACTCGCTGGCAAATTATAATTATAGCGATACTTTTGAAGGGGCCATAGAGTATTAAACAGAATCGATCCCCAGTAATTCCCATGTCGATTTCCTAAAATATTAATCTTCTCTTCCTAGATAATTCTTTTTGTGATGTATAACCTAGTAACTACGACCAACTTAGACGTAATGTGATGAGGTTGTTCACAGCTAATAACCTAAGCGAGCCCATTTGGACGGCGTGCCCTGGCTTATTATCAAAGCCCAGAAAGATAGGCGCTCATCATTTTCTAACATCAAAAAGTTTTGAAAAGATTAATTAAATATTCCCCATTTGATATCGTGTTACCCCGTGTTAACTGCGTTGTGGAGGTCAGATAGGCAGACGCTCCATGTAAAATACTGGTATTCAGCTGCATCCGGTTAGACTGGAAGCCGATCCCAACATAGTTGGGAAGAAAAGACTAAGCAGATGATGATGAGATCAAGGGGAACACGTTAAGCCGTTGGTTCCACGGCCGCTCCCTCTCGGTTGCGTCAGATTGCCGTCTCATCGGACTATGAGAGTGAGGGAAGAGAGAGTACTACAATTTGGTCAAGAGAATTCTGTCTAACTCCATGGCCACAAACTACACGCTCAAGCGACACGAGTCTTTGACAGCGACCGTAGAGAAAACAAATGAATGAAGCTGTTTAGAGTACGCCACAAATCACCGCCACGCGACTTGCGGAGCGGAGGATGGAAACAAGTGGGCGATGCGTCTTGCGTCAAGCACCCTTGACGCAAGACGTATCGCCCTAGACCGAAAAAGGAGCCTAAAGCCACATCTGCATGCTACTCATTTACTCTGTGACATGCAGCCAGAAGTTTGACATAGTACGCGTTCCCTGCTCGACTGCCATTAGCGAGAGGCAAACGAATGCGATGCGTGATTCACGATATGCCTTATAAGCGACAGAGGAAGGAATCTTGAACGTTACTGTACTCTAATTACTGGGTAGTTTGAACGTTGCTAATAAACTAGGTAGGTACATAATAAAACGCCCAGCCTATATTCTCCAGAGGGGTAAGAAGGCACCCACGTTTCGTCAGTTATGTAAATAGTACGCCAGGCACCGGACACTGGGATGCTTCTGATTATTTTCAAACAGAAAAACCGTTTATCTTGACCTGGGATCGAATCCCTTAGCAGTCACAGCCCTAGACCATCGTAGCAGTTGGGTTTTTCTATCTTTTTGGATGACAAACAAGCCGATCGCCCATCTGATGGTGAGACAGTTACCGCCGCCCTAAAGCCCACATCTGCGTGATGATGCATGAATACAGATGCAGATGTGTTGCCATCCCAGAGCCCGTATAAAGGCTCTTACATACTGGCGCGACTAGTCGCGCGACGCGACTTTTAACAAAACAATTTCTGAGAAAACTTCACGGCGAACAATGCGGCGGCGTCGCGTCGCGCGACATGTCGCGTCAGTATGTAAGAGCGAGCTGCTTGGAGGCAAAATAGGTGTGGTGATAGTACTTCCACCTGGACGATCTCCTTCACTAAGAACTCTACATGCAAGGTCTACACGAGAACATCAAATTATTATAACTAGTGGTCGCCCAGTGGTCGACTATAATTCATCTAAATTCTGATTATAATAGGATAATTCATACTTATTCAATGTATAGTACATAGTAATTCCATGCTACCATTCTAAGGTAGGTAACATCTATAAATATAATAAAAAAAACCGGCCAAGTGCGTGTCGGACTCGCGCACGAAGGGTTCCGTACCATTATCTACAATAATAATAAAAACTTTTAACAAAAAAAAACCGACTTACAAAAAAAAAACACTCAAAACTAAAAAATAACTTTAATTTCGGAAGTCGGTGTCTTTACTTTTCAATTTTCGTTTTTTGCCACCGACTTCCGAAATTAAAGCTATTTTTCAGTTTTAAGTGTTTTTTTTTTGAAGTCGGTTTTTTTTTTGTTAAACGTTTTTATTTTATTTTTTCCAAATTGTTTCGAACGTGGCGCCACAGAGTTCACTTTTTAGTAGTTGTACCTACCCCACACAAATTCGAATACCACTAGCTGATGAAAATAACAGTGAAGGAGTAAACGAAAACATCGTCTAGATAAACTTAGTGGGAAAAATACGTAATATTGACGCTAACTCAAAAACTACCCAAGCAAAGTTAATAAATATGGGACCACCTTGGAAGCAGGACCTACCATACAAAAAAAGAATCATCAAAATCGATTTATAATTGGCGGAGTAATCGCGTAAAAAACATACAAAAAAAAATTAAAAAAATTACATACAGACGAATTGAGAACCTCCTCCTTTTTGAAGAAGTTGGTTAAAACGGCAAAAAAATATCACGTTTCTTGTATGGGAGCCCCCTTCAATATTTATTTTATTCTGTTGTTTAGTATTTGTTGACATAGCGGCAACAGAAATACATCATCTGTGAAATTTCAACTGTCTAACTATCACGGTTCATGAGATACAGCCTGGTGACAGACGGACAGACAGACAGCGGAGCCTTAGTAATAGGGTCCCGTTTTACCATTTGGGTACGGAACCCTAAAAAGAGTTTGGCAAACGGCATGGTATGTGTGTAATGTTTTTTTATAAATTAATTTATTTCTAATGCATATTTTACAAAAATATTAGCTTTCTGCACTCATTGTGTTTCACATAAACGTTATTCTTTATTTTCTTTCTTTCTTTATGTTAGAGTAAGAACTTTAGACTGTTGTGTGATTAAGTTATCATGTAGTATTTGAATACGCAGCGTCTCCTGTGTTGTAAAAACACAAACAAATAGAATTTAAGTAATGTTAGACCACATTTTTTTCTTTAATATGACTAATTTACTTTAAAAAAAATAACAAAAGTTTTACAAGTGCATAGTATAATTATTAGTTATGTGTGTATGTTACTCAGTAACTGGGTTGTGGAGCTCAGATAGTATTAGGTCTGGTAGTAGGTATTATAGGCAGTCGCTCCTTGTAAAATACTGGTATTCAGTTGCATCTGGTTAGACTGGAAGCCGACTCCAACGTAGTTGGGGAAAACCTAGGCAGATGACGTTTTTATCCTCATTGGTCTAGTGGTTGCAAGAGCGACTTCTGAGCATGGGGTCCTAGGTTCGACACAGGTCGGGAAAAAATATTTGATGTTATTAGAATTTTTCAACAGGATTTTGTAAGTAGTAGCCCCCTGTATGATTTTGTGCTCGGGGCTCGCCCCCTAATACATAGGACAATCACAAACGGCGAAAATGCCTCTATACACTTCTGTCCGACTACTTCGCAGCATACAGGCGTAATGTTTTGTTGTTACAGTTTTTTTTAATACAGAATTCAAACAAAAAAGGGTCAGAGCGAGCGTAAAAATCATAGAACAATTTTGATTTCCTTTTTTTCAGCTTCGGTTTTATAATTATAAAAATATTAAATATACGTATATATAGATATATATTTTTTTTTTTTTAATATTTCTTACCTAACCTAACCTATACATACATACATACTATAAATTAAAGTCGCTTTCCGTCTCTCTGTGTGACCTTGCTGTTTTAAATTACGTAACGCTGCGTCTGCGGGTATTTTATCGTAGAAAACACAAAAATAATCTCTAAATTAAAGAAACACATGGATCTTCTCTGTCTACCTGTAATGTGTACGACAGATTATAAAGCGGAATGCGCAAAGACAACAGCCTGTAGATTATGATTGTAAAACAAAAAACCGACCACCAACACTCAGGTGATAAGTTATATAGGGTGCGACGGATTTAATAAGGTTAACATTATAGAAACGGTTGTGAAAATATAAATAAAAACATTACCCTCCTTTAAGGCTCCGCCACAGTGGGGTAAAAAATAGAAAAGTATGAGTAGTTATGTAGAATAGTAGCACTGTAGCACATTTTCTGACTACCCCTATCCTTATAATATTGTTTAAATATACACAGTAGCGACAAGCGGAAGTGACGGATAAAATCCAGATTATTGACGTGACAACGTCTTATAAATTGGTTTGCCGGGTGACACTTCAAGAAACTGCGTTACGCTCCGCTCACGTTATGCGCTCACAATGAGAGCGAGTGAGAGGCACGCGTCCCTTCCACTCGGGCATGGTTAGCCCGCCTAAGAGCGAGAGAGACAGACATAAATTTCATCCTTCTTCCTACTATACGAATGAATATTCACATTAAAATTATTTTACCACTCAAAGTCGTTGTCACGTAAAACTTTCGCCCGTATACCGACTTTACAGGCAACCAATTTTTTTTTATTACCTAAATTATAACGCGCGTTTCTACGTTCTATAGTTTCTGCCTACCCCCAAAGGGAAGAAGGCGTGAGTTTATGTATGTATGTTTTATTATAAAAGTTCTAAAGCAAAACGTAAAAAATCATAAATAAAACTAAAATAAATGGACAAAATTAAAAACCTTGATAAAAACTATACCACACTGTACATAAAATAAGCCCTTGCTTACACTGTCAACAGGCGACGTGCGACATTTTGTCTTCAAACAACGCGCCTAGCTGGAACCGACCTTACTAATTGGTACCAAAAACAAGGTACCAATCTGACACTATAGTGTCATAGTGTCACTGTTAGTTCTCAATGAATAACTTTGAATGCCCTTACGAATTAAAAAAATGCTTTAGTATTAGTAGTTTTTACACTGCGACAAGGATCAGATGGCGTTCTGTAGTTTCTGTCCACCCCCATGGGAAGAAGGCGTGAGTTTATGTATGTACAGGGATGTTTCGGCGCTCGAATGACGTCGACAGGGGGCGCTGTTGGTAAAC
The DNA here is from genome assembly GCA_948473465.1 of Lithophane ornitopus. Classification (NCBI taxonomy): domain Eukaryota; kingdom Metazoa; phylum Arthropoda; class Insecta; order Lepidoptera; family Noctuidae; genus Lithophane; species Lithophane ornitopus. The sequence goes on along the minus strand of OX419642.1, from coordinate 9,473,240 downwards.
ATGTCTGCCATCGTTGTGCGAAATGTATTGAAAAAATCAAGATGCTGGCGTTAGTTCCGATTTTGGCCACACGCCAGTTGGTTCTTGTACACACTTCTACACATCAAGCTATACATTTCCAGTATAACTGCTGACCTCGTATTGTACCGAAATCCTATACATTGCGAGATCAGCATAAACTGGAAATGTGTAGCTTGATGTGTAGCCGTGTGTACAGTACGAGTTGTGGATAGTCCCAGCTGTCATTCGTACATCTTTGACAGGCGTCAGAAGCCTGAGAGTCTGCCCACCAGTTTTACCAAGGGGTATTGCGTTAACCAGTAACTGGGTTGAGGAGGTCAGATTCGCAGTCGCCCAATGGAAAATACTGTAATTCAGCTGCATTCGGTAAAGCCAGTTCCTGGAACATAGATGATCCACTATAAAATATAATTATCTATCCTAGAAGAGCGACACATAAGTAGCGTCTGCAATTTACCAGAGAATGACGTCACTGAAACATTATTTATGAAATTAAGTTGATGTGTTTTCTTAAAGAGCGTTTTTTGACACCGTAAATTCCATCGCAATAACTTTTATGACAGCCGTCACATAACGGCCGTTATGTGGCCGCCGTTACATAGCGGCCACCGCTCATCTAGGAAACCTTAGCTTTAAACTGGAAGCCGATCCCAACATAGTTGGCAAAACGCTAGGCAGATGATTATGAGACTGTATTTTATGTTCGTTGCTTCTCAGAGAATAAGATACAGAAGCCATTTTGTATTAATTTCGAAGAAACCAAAAGTTTTATAAGATTTTGCCAAAAACATCTGTTGTTTTTTTCTCTAACCTAATTCCAAATTGGAATCCCAAAAGTATAGAGTTACCATAGATCACGCAAAATGACAAAAGGTATTTTTTTAAAGAGGAACCATTCTCTGGGGATTAAGATTGACGAAAGAACTGTCAGAACAAAGTTTTCAATGTAACTGTCAAAATAATTTTGAAATGAATGTAGATCTTATTTGTATAACGATTAGACTGAATTTGATTTACTGTATTGTTAATTTATATCTGTTAAAAGCTGTTCTATAGAATTTTGGAATAACAAGAACATAGTATTTTTGCAGTTCTTCAAATGATTATATTCGATATTATGCTTTATTTTGAGTAGCATAAGTATGTCAAACAATATCTCTAGAGGTAAGAAACGTTTGTAAAAAATTGCGAAATCTAACACATGTATTGTCGATATTGTAAATCCAAATTGGATTCAGCGTAAAATAAGTAAATACAAATACTTAGAATTTTGAAATTGGAACCCTTGGCTACCATCTTAGATTTTGAACTTGAGACCTTTGTTCGTACAGGAGCGCTGGCCGCCACATAGCGTCTGCATTTTACCGGCGAATGTCGTCACTGCGATTGTTATATGACGGCCACCAGTCTTCTAGGAAACCATATCCTAAGTTACGTTCATTTAAGTCCGAGACTATCGACACAGGACAGTTTTACCCAGTAATTAGAGTACAGTAACGTTCAGGATTCCTTCCTCTGCCTCTTATAAGGTATATCGTGAATCACTCATCGCATTCGTTTGCCTCTCGCATAGAAATGGGTTTCGGTCGACGGAAGAATAGAGAAAATGACAGATTCACAATCAATCTGTCATTTTGTCTATACTTCCGTCGACAAAACCCGTTTCTTCGGTGGTGATGCTACGCGTGCTGAGAACGCGTACTATGTCAAACTTCAGTCATGTCACAGAGTAAAAGAGATACAGATGTGGCCTCTATTGCATTGTTAGGGCCGAGTCACACCGGAAGCGACGCGGTGAGCACTATCAGTGTGAAATAATTTTAAACTTTATCTACATACTTAAAAGACCAGTATCGCTTGTCGGTGGTTCTGCCGGCGGCTGCTAGCGGCGACGCGAGGCCGCTCGAGGCATCGCGGGCGGCCTCGCGACCTTCCAAACTTTTCAAGCGATACTGGTCTTTAAAGTATGGAGATAAAGTTTAAAATTATTTCACACCGCGTCGCTGCCGCGTCGCTGCCGGCCGCTGCCATTCTGGTGTGACTCGGCCCTTAACGTATTACAGTAGGTAAACGGACGATAATACGACACATCGGGCTTTAGAAAGAGACGGTCACACAGGTATGACTGCATGAGTGTCAAAGACGACGCTCTACAAAGCCTTTAGGGTCCTATAACAGAATGCGCGCGCGCGAAATCCCTAGAGTCGTGTTCTTTTAATTTTTACACGTTTTGGGCACGGGTTTTTAGCATATTTTATGGTAGGTATATGGTTTAAAGCGTAGGAAAAAATTCGGTGTCGATTAAGTTGATTATTTTTAAGCAAAACATATATTTTGCCGGGGGTGGTGCGCCCGGCGCCTAGAGTGGCCAGTAGGCGTTAATTGGCAGAATCAATTTTATTTTTCTAACCGAACAGACAGCCGTGCTGCTGGACAGTTTGTTGCGCCACTTCTTCATCCCAACTAAAGCACTAGGAAGTGGTGAAGTGAAGGCACCCTTTTGGGAAAGTCTTATGTAATAATGTGCTGAATCTCAGCCTAGTTTGAATATTTGATTTTTATTATTATATACCTCTGCCAAACTACCTGAGAATACAAGCGTGATGTTTTGTCAGTTACTTTTTGACAAGCTCGTTAACTCTTCTTTTAATTCCGACTCTTTAGTAACACTCCTGCCTACCCAATTTTGTTTAAATAGCGGAAATCGAGACCTCATGCGACGCGATTCTTACTGATGATGCCGTATGCGATCATTTTTTTTCAATCTATTATGAACGCTAACCCAAAATATCAAGACCTCTGTTTTAAACAATTTTGTATCAAAACTAAGATCTGATTATACTGGCTGCTAAACAAACTTATGAAATACAAGACCAAATTAAAAAGATTATAAATCTATTCAATTGTCTAAGCACGAAGAGCTCTTTTTAAATTGGTCGGCTTCCATATGACATGACCAATACAAAATGACGTATTCCTTTTTCAAATTTCCATCAACTGAGAGGTATTCTTAATCTGGTTACCCCGACCAATTTCAATTGGTCTTTTTTAGAGAGGAATTGAAAGGAATGAGAGGTCTTTTTATATTGGTTGTACAACGTGGTATTTGATCTAAACAAGCCAGTTTTTGTGTACAATTTTGACAAAGGCGTTTTGAATTCGGTTAGTTAGGGCAGTCACAGTTATTTTTTTGGGTTCTTCTTGTTATTATTGAACTCTTGCTTCTCCCGGGAATGCTGTTAAATGCAGCTGAACTCGGTATGGATAAAAGTTATGTATTTATATAAATAATGTGTGTTTCCAACTTGTTCATAGAAGTTGTCGGACAACCAATTTCATCAAGGGGCCATTACCCAGTAATGGATTGTGGAGGTCAGATAGGCAGTCGCTCCATGTAAAATACTGGTATTTATCTGCATCCGGTTAGACTGGAAACCGACCACAACATAGTTGGGAAATGGCTAAGCAGATGATCACTGACGAAGCGATAACGGAAAACATCTTGAAGAAACAAGGATGCTGGTTACAGCTTTTACTATCCCAGTGCTGGGCAAAGGTCTTAAAACAGGAGGAGCCAATAGACTCGATTGCCTAAAACCGGTCACAAATCCAGACTCTCGAGCTGTTTCTGAGGTTTAAACCATTAACACTGCCCAATCTGGGAATCCAATCCATGATCACTGCATGAATCAGCATTGATCATTGCAATCACTTTACTTAGTCATACCAAAGAAATAGTTTTAAAATATATTAATATCGATCCAAAATTATAAATTAAAGTCACTCTTCATGTCTGTCTGTGTGACCGCGTTGTCTACGCAACGCATTTTGATGCGGTTTTCACCATCACTTAGAGAATTTATTCTAGAAGGTTTATTTGTATAATACATTAATATTAAATTAACATAGGTACAATAATAATCTCGATGTTTTGTCAAGACGTAAGAACCGTGCATAATAAAATTATGTTATTCATTTATATTATGCAAGAAATTGTGCCTAATTTAGTCCCAAATATTCAAAACTTGAATGAAATCATAATATTTAAATATTATTATAATAAAATAATTTAACAATATTATTTTTGTATTTGTATTACCTACGTATCATAATGTTATCAATTTATGTGAAAAATAATAAAATTTGATTTTGAATAGCTACATTATACATTACTGTCATATTAATTTATTAAAATTATTGTTGAAAATATTAAATTATTATAATAGTATTATAAAGAATGAATACCTATTAGCTTTTCTCCGAGCCGCCTTTCGTGGATTTGGACAGTCATTATAATCTGAAGCCCGAAAGTCTGACAACCAGTCTTACCAAGGGGTATAACAACCGTGTTACCCAGTAACTGGGTTGTGGAGGTCAGATAGCTAGGTAACTTCAGCTACATCCGGTTAGATTGCATGGAAGCAGACCCCAACATAGTTAGGAACAGGCTGGGCAGCTGATTAGTTACCTACGGTAATTTTGCATGCTAGTTTTAGCGAATTGTTTTAGGAACTGTTAAGAAACCTGACCATCTATAATGTACAACAATTCTTTTAAATAAATTTCATTTCAAATTACATTTCATTTAAAAAAAACCTGTGACTTTTTTAGATTTTTCAAGAACTTTGGAAGTAGTAGCTAGCCATAACATGCCTTCAACCTCAAACCAAATGCCTAAAATAATAATTATGATCATCACTCCCCTGCCCTTATCCCAATTTATTAGTGGTGAGCAGCAGTGATAGCCTAGTTGTGTGACCGTCAGACTGCCAAGTCATAGGTCTCGAGTTCGAACCCAAAGCACGCACGCACCTCTGGCTTTTCGGATTCATGTGCTTATTGTATAATATAAACCACTTTTTAATCCAGTGAAATCCATTATTTTATTTTATTTACTCCTATGCCACTATAAGATTATTAATTTATACGCTATACAATTATCTATCTAAATAATCAAGATTATAAATACACATTCATCATCGAACAACAACGTTTCCTAATGCAAAACTTTACTGTAGAATAGATTATTTAAATTGCGGATGCTTACGTAATTTTAGTCCGTACATTCCATGTTTCACATAACCAAATATTCACATATTAATCTCATGTAATATCTGCTCGACGTCCGAATGTCACTGCAGGGATCCAGCAGAATATCAGCGTCAGGTATATTTGCCTGACACATGCTGAGTTGGACTCTCATTTGGTGCAACGTTGAGACGCACACCGCGCTTTGTATATTTCGTTATTTTTTAAAGTATGTCATAGACAATATTGTCTCGCTGTGTCTTGTTTTCTTTTATTTTTTTTTGTATTTTTTTTTTGTATTTTGGCACTTTGTAGCTATTATTATTTAACCGTCCTTTTGTATGTTGTGTTGTCTTTTGTATGCACCAAATAAACGTTTTATCTATCTATCTTTATCTAATATCACTTGCTTTAAAAACGGTGAATGAAAACATCGTGAGAAAACTGGCATGCCTGAGAGATATTTATTTCTCAATGGCATGTGGAGCCAAGCCTATGGGCAGCATAAAACTCTGAAAACAGGTTAGTCACTAACCACACGAAAAAGAAAGTTGATGAAAGAAGTGGTCGGCGCTACATGTCTTCTGTTTCAATACATCTATCAGTCGTCATCTCGGTAGCCCCCCTTTCTATCCATATCATCTTTCACACAGTCCATCCATCGTTCCTTTGGTCTTCCCCTACTCTTATAGCCATCGACATTCATACCCAAAACTTTCCTCACAAAATTTTCCTCATTTATTTAAAGTTTTCGCACTAAAAAAATGTACAAAGGCGGACTTAATGCCTTATGCATACTCTTCCAGTCAACCAAGGGTGGTGAAGAGATTAGATGGCAGGTGCTCTGTTTGACAGGAATAACGAGAAAAAACAAAGTATAATATATCATAATGCAATATAGATAAAACAGGTTTTACAGTATAAATAAGCTATAAACTTATGATACATATACTTACACACAGACATTCATTCCCCCGCATCACGTGCCCATACCATAACAACCGATTTCCGCACAACTTTTCAGTCACCGGTGCCACTTTCAGACTTCCTCTTATGTACTCATTTCTTATTCTATCCATTCGTGTAACACCACACATCCCTCTTAGCATTCTCATCTCACCTGCATGCAATTGCCTTTCATTCATCTCTTTTGTGGCCTAAAATTCTGATCCTTACATGATAGCAGGTCTATCCAAATGTCTATTCGTCATCAACAGAATTTCAGCCGAAAGAGGTCCACTGCTGGACATAGAGCTCGACTTGTGTGATAGTCTCTTTCCCGTACCTAATATCTAGTGAAACATTATAATACAAATCATTATTATTTGAATTGTACAAAAAAACATTAGGGAATCAATAAAACGAATTCACAAATTATTATGAAATAAAAAATGAATATATTTTGCATAATACATGCTTAACATATATCAGTCTGTTTGCTTAAGTGCGAATCTATCGATATAATAAAATATTGGTTTGTTTGTTTTTACCAATCAGTATCGGTCGCTCAGCGAGCTATGGAACTCGAAGTCTCTCTAAGGGATGGAACGAGATGGTCCGGCACCAAAGTTGTCAACATAGCTCACAGAATAAGCAAGCTGAAGTGGCAATGGGCCGGCCATATTAGCCGTAGAAAGTTGGGGTAGACGTGTTCTAGAGTGGAGACCGCCAAACGGTAAACGTAAGGTAGGACGCCCTTACGCTAGATGGAGCGACGATCTTCGCAGGATGGCTGGTAGCAGCTGGATGAGTATCGCCGAGAATGTAATGAGTAAATGCAATTGGAGGGACCTATGTCCAGCAGTACTGCTGTGATGACATAAAAGGGAACAGACTAAAGAGATGATTGATGACGAAGTGAGTACTGAGATGACGCCTGGTAGAGGTGCTGCAAGAAGTAGACATGCTGCGCTGACCACTAATACATTCAGATAAGAGCTGGACGATGATAATGATGGTCACAAGCAAATTCAGGTGACAATATTAGTGTTAAACATACGAGCAATTTTTTACAACTGTCGTTTTTTTATTACGTATCATAAAAAAGCTCTATAGACGTTTTTATGTTCCTAAGGTCACAGGGGACAGACAGACATAAGTCTTTTTTGAATACTCTGTATTTATAGGTTTTAGGTATATGGAGATTGTTTTTTTTACAGTTTTATTATTTTGTTTTGGCGTATAAAATTGCTGTAATATAATAGCCATGAGGCTAAAAGGATTGGTCTGTGTGGTAAAATATACCATACATGGTCAGGTCTACGTTCAAATCCGACCAATCATCTCACCTTTTCCGAACTGTGTTGTGGTCAACTTCCAGTTTAACCGGATGCATCTGAATACCAGTATTTTACATGGAGCAACTGCGTACCCAGTTCCTGAACTCAAACTCAAACTCAAAGCATTTATTTCAATTAAACCATTTATAGGCACTTTTGAATTGTCGGCCAGTCAGAAATATGAAACTAGTTACCCATTCCAAAGCGTAGTAGGTACCAATGGAGAAGAACGGAAAAGAAACTCCACGGACCCTCTTTTAAATTAAACTACAAAAAATTGGTTAAATGATTAATTTTGAAATTGTACATGTGAGAACAATGTAGAATGCTTTTAACGTGTTAAATTTTTTTTATTTTAATTTTTGCATTACACGTTACAAGCGTCTGTAATAAATTACGGGCGCTTTTGCGCCATGGCAGCCAAGAGATGACCAGTCCCAACTGAAGGTGCCCGTTCACGATCATGACGTATAGATCACAATGATACGTATGTTGTCAGACTTTCGGGCTCCTGACTCCCCGTAACGACTGTCAAAGATCTACGAATGACAGCCTGAACCAACGGCTAACGTGCTTTCTCAGACACGGAGTAAAAGTACTCTGGCCCTACCATAATCATTCTTGGGCAGGTGATGTGCAGGGCCGGTCAATGTGCCAGTTGTTAACTGGCACATTGACAGCACTGGCACGTTGCACCGCACATGATGCGACATCGTGTGACACTTCACTTTTTGTCTAATATGGAGCTGCTATGACAGTGTATGGTACCTTAATCAACATAATATAATGTTCGAATGTTCCACTGCTGGGACACAGGCCTCCTCCGCGGTGAGAGGGACTGGATCGTAATCTACCACGCGGGCCCAGTGCGGGTTGGTAGATGTCACATGTCTTCGAATTTTTAGGTCTAGAACATGGCGGTTTCCTCACGATGTTTTCCTTCATCGTTTTGAGAGCAGTGGTGATGAAATAATTTACATAAAGTGCCTGTCTGGGTTCGAAGCTACGCTAAGTCGGAGCCGTTACCACTGGGCCACCAAAGCTCTGTGTGGTAACCACTCTCAACTGTATGTATGTTTGTGTGACGCACACATCTACAGAACTAGTTTGTCCATTGATTTGTATGACAAATAATTATCTTATTTAAATAATTCGGCAGTTACGGACTCACTCTACTAATAAATGGCTTTATACGTGAAGTAACATTAGCTTTGGAGAAGGTATGACATTAGAATTAGAAGCAAAGCTATTTGCGGAGGAGCTCGTCTGGGGAGGTACTACCTCCATACATACAGGGTCGAATTAAATTAACTAACAACACTCCGCAGATGTGATGGGTATCTATACAATCAATCAATCAATCTGCGTGCCTTTTCCCAACTATCTTAGGGTCGGCTTCCAGTCTAACCGGATGCAGCTGAATACCAATATTTTACAGGAGCAACTGCCTATCTGACCTCCACAACCCAGTAACTGAGTAATACGATACCCTTTGGTTGCCAGACTTTCGGCCTCTGACGACACGTAACGACGGTCAATGATTTACGAATGACAGCCGGGACCAACGGCTTAACGTGTTTTCCGAGGCACAGCGGAGTCTCGGTATGTAAAGATGTTCACCCATCCACGGATCAACCCCGGCAAGCGTAGCTTAACCTGATGGATCGACCCTTGCGGCTGTTATTACTTAGCCATGGGCTCCTCATAAACATCCAAACATGAAAAACAAAAAATAAATGAATTTAATGATGTTTTTTTGGGGTCATCAACCACAGCAGTTACTTAAAATATCAAAAAGCCTGAAACTCGGACAACCAGTCTTACTAAGGGGTATCGTGTTACCCAGTAACTGGGTTGTGGAGGTCAGTTAAGCAATCGCTTCATGTAAAATACTGGAATTCAGATGCATCCGGTTAGACTGGAAGCTGACCCCAACATAGTTGGGAAAAGGCTAGGCAGATGATGACAGGTTAAGTTCTTGTGAAAGTTGTTCAGTTTTTCCGAAGGTAATATTCCCATCGGGTACAAACATGTCCATTTTTATTTTCCTCTTAACTCCGTGACAAGCAATTTGTCAAAATAGTACCCGGTCCGCCATTTTGGATTGAATAATGTGGCAAACGCAACCGTCTGACGGAATCATTTGTTATAACACTTATAACGCTATTATAGCCGTCCAAGCAGAACTGTTCTTGTAGGTGTTCGAAATATTTTTTAATTGATATTGACGTGATATTATATTCCATTAAATTTTTAATGTTTGGTCTCAAACTCTATTGGCTGCTAAGCGACTTGGGTTTTATTCTCGGCTTGGGTAAAGTGTTGTTAGTTTTTCTAGAAATTCTAAGTAGGTACCTGGCTGGAGTCTGGATTTGTATCCAGTTAATGCGCCCCGGCTGTCATTTTTTAATGATAAATAATATTTTTTATTTCTTTAAGTTGGTCGTAAAACTTTTAGACGTCAAAAGAAATTAAATATAATGTTTTAAAACTAGATGTGGTCGGTTTTTCCTATTAGACTTCTCTGAGAAGACTTATCGATAGTAGTTAGTGTCGGTGTTTGTGTGGTGTGGCCACACACATTCGAATTACACTACCTACTATGTAAATAACGGTGACTGGAAGTTATTATAACATCATCTACATAGACTAATTGGGAAAAATACATATTATTGAAGCTAATTCAAAAGCTACCCAAGCAAAAATTTTGGCAAATGGTGGCGCGTGTGTCATCCTTGGAGTTTCTTGCCCTTTCTTCTCCACATACATGGGGCATTCAGAAAGTTTTGCGATACTAGAAAAAAATATACTACAGGTTATCATTTTTTTATTTTGGGGAATAAAAATGATACATCCATGATTCATCACCCGTAATGATAGCGTAAACGCACCGAGACGAGCCTGCTTCAAATTTTTCTATCATGTCTCGGCACCATTCTACCCGAACCTCCTTCTGCGCCAGCGTTAGATTGAGCAGTCCTAGCGTGAAACTAACTTCTGTGGCGGTATGTACATCACCACATGCGAACTACGCATCAAAGACCTGACGTCAGACAGAGGTCACATAAATCCTGCATCGCGCAATTAAAGTTTACCGTGCAGTGGACATATATACCAGAACCCAACATCAATCGTTGGGCAGCTGCCCGCCAGACACAACACCCGTCTGGTCGGAGGATCCTCCCTTTTCTATGGAGTATGAGTGAACTTTACACCCTGTTCCTCATACCCCTAAATTGGTGACCCCGAATAGCGTGACGTCATCATAATCACTCCCGCAAGCTTTTAGTGAGGCGAGTCACACAGCCAAGCCAACACCCAAGGCGTCAACGGGTATCCTGACCACCAGCATGCAGCGAACGCGCATTCCTGGTCATCACCTTCAGCCTCATCACCCCGACCCACTGGGGAATCACCTCAATCAGTAATCACCCCAACCCACTGGGGAGTCACCGCAATCACTTCAATCACCACAACCACCGCGAACAATGCAGCACCCGGTTCCGACTCACTGGAACCACAACTGGCATTGGCAAGCATCGCAAGATACAAGACTCAGCCCACTATCGACCTCCGGTCTCCGGAGGGGAGTGATGTGGCGGTATGTACATCGCCACATGCGAACTACGCATCAAAGACCTGACGTCAGACAGACGACACATAAATCCTGCATCGCACAATTAAAGTTTACCGTGCAGTGGACATATATACGAGAACCCAACATCAATCGTTGGGCAGCTGCCCGCCAGACACAACACCCGTCTGGTCGGAGGATCCTCCCTTTTCTATGGAGTATGAGTGAACTTTACACCCTGTTCCTCATACCCCTAAACTTCCTTACCCGAAGATAGAATGCCCGTGTAGAATTCTTCCCGAAAAGAAAACTTCCCGATTCAATCTGCAGCATATGCTGAATCTCTTAATGTGTAATTCGCCTATTCTTTTAAATAAAATTTTTCATAGCCAGCATGTTATCTTATGTAACAGCCGTCATAAGGTGGCCACTTCTTTCTTAAACCGCCAAAGTTACTCAACCACGCTTAAATTCGTTGAACCAGCGGAAAACAGTCTGTTTAGAAAGGCTTTTTGTCTATGAACACCATCCGAAGTCTTTCAAACGATTCTTCTGGTTTTAGTCTACATTTGAAATCGCACAAAATCATCGCGCGAAAATGTTCTCGTTGCAAATCCTTTTTTCAGTGAGACAGAGTATTTTGATTTTTCTCGTTAAAAATATGGAGAGAATTTTGAATTTGGAATGTTGTGTATTTTGTAATAAATTATCATAGATTTAATTGACATCAAAACCAGGCAGTGTCCCAAAAACTGTTAGTCGCAAAACTTTCTGAGTGACTTGGTGGATCTACGTTTTGGAACGGGCAACTAGCTTCAACTCTCTGACTAACTGACCGACTCTTTGAAAATTCAAAAGTGCCTGTAAATGGTTTAATTGAAATAAATGCTTTGAGTTTGAGTTCGGTTCTCTACAAAATGGTTGAGCTGGATGGTGATGATCCACGCGTCATGTTCTTGAACCCGCTGTCCCTTGAGACTGGTCATCTTTTAACTAACATGGCTTATTTTTAACCGACTTCCAAACATGAGGAGGTTCTATGTTCAACTGTATTTGTTTTTTAATATATTTTCATCGGTATTTTCGTCAATTGTGGACCCATTTTGAAAATTCTTTTCTCATTTGGTAGAGGAAGCTTGCGCGGTGGTCCTATATAAGTTTTATAAACTAACATTTATCATGGTAGTGAGTTTCAAATCAAATCAAATTATTTACCGATTCGTTTGTTAATATGGTTGTTTTATAAAATTACTTACTGAAATAAACATCATTTTATCACTTATATTATATTGAAGGAATGCATGCCATATAGTAAGTCGGTACTTTTAGTGTCACTGCGGCGGGTGGCACTAAGCTATAGTGGCAAGTGAGACAGACGTGTCACTTTGAGACCTCCCGGAGCAAGTGGGCTTTTAACATAGACTAAAAATTGCAGATAGGTGAGTCGGTTCATAGGTTGTAGACGATTTTAGTTTTCTGCCTTACTTAATACACCCTCATTTCGCTAGTTATGTTTAAGTCCCATGTAATAGTAGGCGAGCCTATGCCATAAATTTAGGCACCCCCGCCTCTGGGAGGTCCTGGCTACGGGGGCTAATCCGGCCCTCCCTACACCACAGCACAGCATTAAAGTGGAGGTCATTGCGCAGTACGTGCGTAAGAAGACGAGGTACGAGGAAAAATAACTTTCATTTCAGAAGTCGGTAGAAAAAATCTAAATAAAATACAGATTCAATTGAAAATACACCGACTTCCGAAATTAAAGTTATTTTTCACTTTGTTGTTTTTTTGTGAGTCGGTTGTTGCATCCTATGTAGGCACAATCTCAACGTCTGAAACCAAGTGTCGGTTCTAGATCATACCTCTGTGAGACGCCATTATCAAAAGTTTTAAGATGCAGATAGCGGATGATTCATAAGGAATCGTTTTTTATTTAATGTACTCGCCATTAGGCCGTGTCCTAGCGGTGAGCCTTTAGGGTTCAGTGGCAAAATTGAAAAACCCTGCAATTTTGTTAATATCGTGAAAAAATCTGTTAGTAATACAAAAAAAACAAAGATTGACCACTTGGTTCACTAATATCTTCAAGCATGTATTCCCCGAGGGGTTAGGCAGATAAATACAAAGTGTAAGAACTGAAAACCTGTAAAGGGATTATTGAATTTAAAAATTCAGCTCGTCAATATTGTCGAGTTACGTGAATGATGACACGAGATGATTATGGCTTTAAAGGGGCTGACTACCGAGATCAAGCCTAATAGAGAAGTATGGAAGAAAAATAGATGTAGTATAGATAGATAGATATAGATGAGAGACTTACCTATCTGCTCCTTATTCCTGTCATAAGTAAACTTGTCATCTTCAACATTAATATCGATCTCCTGCTTTATATGATTTTGACTTTTGAAGACCATGTTGCGCCGACCACTAATAAATTAGGATAAGCAGTAAAATGATGTTGATGATTACATGAACATAAATGTATCAGATATTTTGTTGTTCGTTCAGGGTTGTTAGCGTAGAAAAGTTGTTCGTAATGATGGGTTTCGGATATCTATGATGGGTGTAATCACGGATATCTATGGGTTTAATAGCCTCTTTACAGGTTATCAGTTATTTTCATTACATACCTACTCCTTATATTTACAGGGTAAAATTTAGTAAAGAAATCGCTGTTCGCTACATTCATTTTTGCATAACTCGTCAAAATGTAGAGAACATCTAGATTTTTTTTTCGGCTTGGTTGCGTATTGAAAGTTGCTCATAATGGTGAGTACCTACAATTATTAAATTTCACCCTGTATTATATTGTATATATTATATTATTATGTAATAAGGGGCGAGCCTATTGCCATCCACCGGGCACAAATCCAGACTTCAGGCTGCTACTTAGAATCGATCGAACCCAGGATCAGTGTGATCCGCAGTTAATCAAACTCAAACTTAAAGCTTTTATTTCAACTAAACCATTTACAAGCACTTTTGAATTGTCAAGGAGTCGGTCAATCAGAAAGATGAAGCTAGTTGACAATTCCAAAGCGTAGTAGGTTCCTATGGCGAAGAACGGGCAAGAAACACCAAGGAGAATGAAGCGAGAACCCACTCTTTAAAACCCACCGTACCTGCCACAAATACTGCGGTAATCGCTCAGTCACCTCCTTAAGTGCATGTAGTATAGTATATTACACTTTGTTTGAAGAGACATAACTATATGTTATCAAAAACGTCTGGCGAAATGTGGGTGTACATCTCAACCTAACCCTTCGGCGAATACAGGTGTGATGTTATTGTTATGTATGTGTCACTTATCAGTGGTGTAGCTAGCCCTACAGGGGCCCTGTATTGAGGCTCTTTTTGCCTGACTGCTGAGAAGATATCGATATCGAATCTTGCAAAGTGATAGTTTGACCTCTGAGTTTGTTTCGGCCTTTCTTCTCAGAGTAGTCAGATAGGAAACGCCGACCTCATCTAGCTTATTTTTAATATTTTTTAATATTACGTGTAAAAGTGATTCCAATATCCTATTTACAGACTAAACAATTTCATTTCATGTCTCGCGAACATATTAGTAAGTTGGCAGAATTATTGGGGCGCTGATTAGATGAACTTGTTTTCCCCTCTACCTATTTTATCGTTATTTCTCCGGAAAAAGTTTATTCTGTTTATATTATAAGTATGTGTATATTGTTATGTATTCCTTTTTATTCTTTTTCGAGTTATCTATCCCGTATGTCGCAGCCGCCGTGTTTGTCTCTGCATCACCCGCAGGTTGACTGGTAGAAAATGCCTCAGGCATTAATTCCGCCTTTGTACAGTATTTTTTTTACTCGTGCATAAAGTTTTAATAAATAATATTGTTAGGTATACCTACTGACTTGAAAGATAGAGCTGTCATTGTGATTTTACTTACGAATGCAAGAGCGAGCGAAGCGAGCTCAAAATTGAAGCATCCAGTCTTATATAAGTAGGTAGGTTTATTATTTGTATGACTGCCTTATTGGTGCAGTGATCGCAAGCGTTACTGCTGAGTCAGAGGTCCTGAGTTCGAGCCAGGTCGAGCAAAGTGTTATTGAGTTTTCCATCAGGAATTTCTCAGTAGCAGCTCAGAGTCTGAACTTGTGCCCGGTTGATGGCAATTATAGGCTCGCCCCCTATTACATGGGACTTAAACGTAACTGGTGAAATGTGGGTGTACAACTCTGTCCAACCTTATGGGGATTACAGACGTGATGTTATTTTATGTGTATATCTGAGTGCTTTTGCTAAATGAATGCGTGAGCTTGAGAATCGCACCACGTAAGCCATAAGCAAATGACGTTAATTTTCATATTTTCATTAGATATTCATTCGTTACAGGTTTCTTATTGATCAATAAGAATTTTAGGTTTAATTTTAGGTACTCATGTACATATTATTTTACGAATTTTTGATTACACCCGTCGCCTCGGGGGCCTCTTGTAGGTCGTGGGCCCCGTATCTTTGACACGGCTGATACGGCGTTAGCTTTGCCTCTGGTATATTATCAAAAACTGTATGTCTATACGTCACCTTTATATTACAAAAAGGCTGAGCAGTTTAATATGTTTTAATTTTATCTTACGAATGTGGGGCGAGCATTTTAATTTGGCTGAACTTGTCTGGTCGTCTTGTATAATTATATAGCAAATGGTATGTTAATAAAAAATATAGCAAATGGTATGTTAATAAAAATTATAGCAAATGGTATGTTAATAAAAATTATAGCAAATGGCATGTTAAAGAAATTATGGCAAATGGTATTTTAATAAAAAAATTTGCTTTGTAGAGCATCGTCTCTGTCTATCACTCATACCTGTATCACAGTCTCTTTCAAAACCTCGATGTGCTTATTTACTCCCGGGTTTTTAAGTTCTTAAATAACGTCATAACATGACGCTTTTGTAATCCCCGAAGGGTTAGGCAGAGGTGTACCTATTACAGTTCACCCACATTTCGCCAGTTATGTTTAAGTCCAATGTAATAGGCGAGGCTATTGCCATCAACAGGGCACTAATCCAGACTCAGGACTGTTACTAAGAAATTCCAGACTGAAAAACTCAGTAACACTTTGCCTGACCTGGGAATCGAACCCGACATCATGCTCAGCAGTAGCGCTTGCGACCACTAGACCAACGAGGACGTCACAGATCACAATTTTTCTTTTTTACATATTTTTAATTATACAGGTTTCTGGTTTAAATCAATAAGGGATTTCAAATAGTTATGCTCGGTTCCTATAAACAATTACGATACGTTTCCCGTACTAATGGTAGCTTTTTGATTGCCAAACTGAGCATATAAATAGATTCTTAAGCAAATACCTGTGATAGCTAATTCCATAAGATTGGGTCTACTATGCAAAGCTATAATGAGATCTTGGCTTCATTATCGGTAAAGAATCAAGAGTCTTAATATTTACCTACCAATAACGGTCCGTTAATTATAGGAATCGGCCATTAATCGTATAGCACATCAATAGTAGGTAGGCGAATTTAATGACAGGTGACAGCGGAAGCAGGAAAATGGGATGTAATGGTATATGGTCGGCTGAAATTATGTTCATGACGAATATACATTAGGATAGACCTGCTATCATGCTATGAATCATAATGTTGGGCCACAAAAGAGATGAATGAAAGGCAATTGCATGCAGCTGAGATGAGAATGTTAAGAGGGATGTGTGGTGTTACACGAATGGATAGAATAAGAAATGAGTACATAAGGGGAAGTCTGAAAGTGGCACCGGTGACTGAAAAGTGGTGTGGAAATCGGTTGTCATGGTATGGGCTTAAGGAAAATGTTGTGAGGAAAGTTTTGGGTATGAATGTCGATGGTTATAAGAGTAGGGGAAGACTATAGAAACGATTGATGGACTGTGTGAAAGATGATATGGATAGAGAGGGGGTGACTACTGAGATGACGACTGATAGAGTAGTATGGAAGAAAAGGTCATATTGCGGTCACCGCAAATGAATTGGGATTAAAGTAGGAGAATGATGATGTATCATATGCGGTGCAACTGTTAACTGTCATCTAGACCTGCGCACATCACCTGTCCTAAAATCTTCTTGGGAAACAAAAGGCAAACCAATCAATCTGCCTTGCCTTTTCCCAACCATGTTGGGGTCGGCTTCCAGTCTAACCGGATGCAGCTGAATACCAGTATTTTACATGGAGCGACTGATTATCTAACGTCCACAACCCAGTAACTGGGTAATACGATACTCCTTGGTAAGACTGGTTGTCAAACTTCGGGCTTCTGACGACCCGTAACGACTGTCAAAGATCCATGAATGACAGCCGGGACCAACGGTTTAACGCGCTTTCTGAGCCACGGAGAAGTCTCGATATGTAAAGATGGTCACCCATCCACGGACCAACCCCGGCAAGCGTAGCTTAACCTGATGAATCGACCCGTGGAGCTGTTATTACGTAGCCACGAGCTCTTCAAAAGAAAAACCAACAAAGATAATTTGAATTTCATTTATTTTTATTTTAACATACATTTTTACAATTTATTTACAACGTAGTTCTTTTAAAGCTTGTGATAAACAATGTAATCACTTGTATGATGAGACAAGGCAATAGGCAAATAGGTAGTTAACTTTAGTTGGCGCTAAGAGGTTTAAAACATTATTTACAAAAACAAATACAGGGTGTACAGTTAAACGAGAGACATTTGTACTTTAAGGAGTTGTTATGTAGAACTTATTCATGAAAATGGACAACCTTTACTACGTGACCAAACCTTGAAATATGAAAAGGAAATTAGCCGTTCGCTGTTACCTACAAAGTGATCGTCTAATGTAGGGAACATTGGCATAATCAGAGAGGCAATGGGCTATAATCCACCACGCGGGCCCAGTGCGGGTTGGTAGATGACACATGTCTTCGAATGTTTGGTTCTAGAGCATGCCGGTTTCCTCACGATGTTTTCCTTCATCGTTATGAGAGCAGCACCGTTTGGAGGGAACAGCTGATTTTTTTTTCAGGGTTGGTCCCATAGCATAAGTTGATTATTTTCATGAGTACTAGACTCCTTCGTTAACCTTACACACAGTAAATTACAAAAGCATTTTATTGGAATTATGTACATAAATTATGTATTATGAACCTATCGATTCAGAAATCCGGAAGTAGCAGATTTCAGAGGCTTCACAGCGTTCATTTTTGTCTTTCATTCGGCATCTTTCACTCGAAGTGAAACGTCTTTACACAAAATGAATGAAAAGTGAAAAATGTTTTTTAATCAGTAAACCGATCCAACGATGTTGAATTTCGGCACTTAAATCTTTCACTCGACTACCGAATGATCGAAAGATGAAATGTCGTGTGAACGTGGAATGTTACAATAATGAAAATTCACTCGATTGAAGCGCCTAACATCAGCTTTACGAACATTTAAATGTTTTTCGAAATACGTGCTGGATTTTATTCAATAAATTATTATTAACATATACAGGTTTTTTTTTACAAAATTATAAAATGACCTATCTAGGAAATATCACTTTACTTATTGGAAGATCGAAAAAATATATTCAACATTTTCCTATAATTGTTGTTAGAAAATAGGAAAAAAATATGCTAAATGCGAAAGTGAGTTTGTTTGTTTGTTTTGCTTTCACGCTAAAACGGCTGTACAGATTTGGATGAAATTTGGCACACGGGTAGACCACGATCTGGAGAAGGAAAAAGGATTATCATCCTTGATCGCAGATGAAGTGACGGACAACAGCTAGTTATAGAGTAATTCAAATTATATAAACCAATCATTTTTTTTTTTGGCAATTTTGACAACTTATCCTTGATTGTACTAAATATAATATAATATTAATTAATATTATAAATGTCAAAGTTTGGATGTTTGTTAATCAATCACGCAAAAATAGCTGAACGGATTTGGATGAAATTTGGCGCCCAGATAGTTTATAACCTGGATAAACACAAATAACTCTTTTTTTCCCGGTATTCTCATGGGATTGAGATTTATGCGAGTAAAATCGGTACTTAATATACAAGGTGCGTGGACCTGGGCCGTGGACAAAGGTTTGCCAATATAAACTTTTGGTTAGAAGGCCTTGTGGCAACAGTATGCCAGAAGATCAGACATAAACATAATTTCATTTAATTTCAAACATCACAGACTATTTGAATAAAAAAGATTTTTTCGACCTCACAATGACAACTGGCACATTTATTATAACTAACCGTATAGTTTTTACAATAAATAACAATTATTATTTGGCATCAAAACACTATTACATTATCACTCTTTTTATTTCGCACTGTTTTAAAGAGAATGAGACAATATTTTTGAAATGGACTATTGAGTATTTCAATAAAGTATTTAATAAAAAAAATTCAATGTATTATACAGCCAACAAAATATTTAGTACAGTTCAGCGGGCTAATTGTGCAACACACATAAAATTACAACTGATCGTAATGGGTTTGTTTCATTTTGACAGTTCACACACGTACATTGCGTTATTTACGTAACAGCAGGCAATTTTTTCCAACCTATAAAGCAATGGATTAGCAATATACCAATATCCTTTATTTTATTTTATTTTATTTTATTGAATAAAATAAAATATCCTGGAAAACTCACGGAGTGTGATTGAAAGTGTGTTACGCAATTAGGGTGCCGGTTTAAGAAAAAGTTCTGCTTTGTAGAGCTTTATCTCTGTCACTCATTTATGTGCGACAGTCTCTTTCTAAATCTTGATTTAATGAATATAGGAACTGTATAGCTTACTATATTTTGCTGTATGTAAACCAACAAAACTCCTTAATTCGAGTTTTTTTTTTTCAGAAATATGGCATCAAAATGGACCTAAAAGAATTTTCAGTGCGACATTACCAAAAGACGATGTTATCTAAAACTCTGTTCACATTTCTCCACTTGATTCAAAACTTTACCTATCCTTTCTATTAAAATCTTCGCGTTCTTCTCCGGCAAAGATGGCAAGATGTCCCTAATAATGACCGAATTCTTTTTATGAAACATGTCACCTAATAACGTCCCTACAGACTTAGATCCATAAAGTCTTTTTAAAGAATCTATAGTTCTTTTTCTAAATACACACAAATTGTCTAGCATTAAACTATGATAAACATTATATTTCTTCAAAAGTCTGTAGCCATGTAACAGTCCTGATTCATTGTCTAGAAAAATCAGGAGACCACTGTCCATTTTCTTCGCTAAATTATGCGCTGGACCATCCATAATGTTGACATTCCATTGATAATTGAATAAATTGTTGACTATCCTATCCAGATTTGCTGTCAAGTAATCAAATATAATTAAATCTGACCATTGTGCAAGCTCTAAAAATCTGTCAATAGTCTTTTTATTGAGTTTCAGATCTATGTGAGTGAAATTTTGCAATTCTTGCTTTAACTTCACATCTTTGACTCTCAATTTGTCTATCAGGATTTGTTTATTGATCTCAGTATCGTTTTCTTTTAGAGACATTTTGAGAATGTCTACTTTGTTTAAATGTCTATTTGTTGGTCTGAAGACATCCGGTATTGAAGCAGATTCTAAGCTGGGAATGTATTGTGTTAATACTACAGCTCTGTTACTACTCCATTGGGCTGTTACGATATCATTAGCCACATTTCTCCAAAGTTTGTCCTTCAAATCGACAATTCTGACCACAGAAGGAGCTAGATTTGTTAGATTTAGCAGTCTTCCGACATAAAAACTGAATATTTCTCCTTGAATTTGGTCTGTGTTCTGTCTGTACCTCACACAGGCTTGCAGGCCATCCTTGAAAGTGACTAGACGATTCTGCATTCTTCCACATCCAGCCTCCATTTTTATTACTTCAGTTTCGTCGATATATTCTTCCCAGATCTGAGCTGAGCTTTCTCCGTAACCTTGTGGCATTGCATCTTCTATCTGAGGTCCCCAGAATATACTATCGTATAGCACAGTTGACGCAACTGGTACAAACGTCTTATTTAAAACAAAGGGATGTTTATCATTTTTAGTATCTTTTAAGATATCTTTCATGACTTCTGTAAGTCCTTTTGGGTAAATATCTTTGTTATATTTGTTATCTTTTCCAGTAAAAGATACGGCGGCAAATCTATTGCTTTCTGTTTTAGTTTCTGGTTTTACTGTGTTCATATTGTGTGGTATTGATTGTCTATCGTTTACTATTACTTTTTCTTCATATTGGCCACTCATTAGGACTATTCCAATTGCTAGGCCGAATACAAAACTAATAATAACACTTATAAAACAGTAGGTGACTCCTTCTCTTCTTGTTTTCATCTTATTGTTGCTAAAATCATTGTATATTACATACGGCCTATGTCTAAAGTCTATGGTCATATTCATTTTGTTTATACTCTTTTCTTTTACTATATCTTTTAGGGTCGGTATTCTATCAGTAAAAGATAGAGTGGGAGGTTGTTCTTCTCTTGTGTTGTCCATTTTTTTATTCTTCTTTTGTTTCGTTCTATTCTTCAACTGCAGCCATTTTGTAGAATTTCTGTAACAAATGAAAATTACAATTAGAATCCAATATCATTATTTTAGCCTATTTGACAGGAATGCTAGTAATATCATTCTGCTGATCTGTTTCGCAACTATATTGCGGTCGGCTTCCAGTCTATCACATGTATTTAACATAGAGCGACTGCCTATCTGACCTTCAAAACGCAGTTAGTTGGGAACACGATACTTGGTTAGACTGGTTGTCAGACTTTTAGGCTTCTGACTACTCGTAACGACTGTCAAAGGTAAACGAATGACAGCCGGGACCAAATAGTGAGGCACAAATTAAAATCATAAAATAAAATGTCTTTAATATTTTATATCCTTTTACCAAATTTTGACGGATTGACATGTTACCTAAAAACATACAAAAAAAAACAGTAACAGTAAAAAAACATTGGGTAAACAAAGAATCGAATCCCTCACTCAAATCCGTTGCTTACAGTGAGCTCAAACATAATTGTAGGTTACTTTAAAACCCGCCCACAAGACATTTCAACCGCCCCCAGTTAGTTGCTTAGCAATCATTCAATTAGTACAGTTTTTGTATTTTAAGGAGCCGTTAAAACCACTTTTTTGTTTAAATGCGTTGTTAATACCGCCACAGGATATCTTTGTTATTAATAATTTTTTTTTAAAATTATTGAGTTGCTGTAGTGTGAAATATTTTGTTTAGCACATTGACACAATACGTTTTGCCGTGTTATATCTAGCCATTTCATACGACTGACAGTTTCGTGACACTAAATATAAGTTAATATACAATTTGCCTTTTGATTTATATGTCTAGATAAAGCGTCGCGCGTCAAAAGAACTAAAACAAACATGCCAACTTTTTTATCCTAGTGTGCGTCATTGTGCTTCTCCAGTGTGCGTGCAGTTAGCAGCTAACAGCTTAACGCTATTTTTGAAGAACAATCGCCGTACTGCTTGGCTTTCCTGGTGATTATGAGTACCAATTCGTTCATCTTCACACCTCCAAGTCTGCCTTCTCTCTTTATTATTATCACTCATAATCATCATCATTTATCTGCAACTAGCGCTCCCGCTCCTTCTTCGCACAGTTTTTACGACTTGACAGAACATCGTGATTTCTTAGTTATATGTAAACTTTAAGACTAACGTATTATATACATAAACCTACCGGAATAAATTCTCTAAACGATTAACACCTCATCAAAATCTGTTGCTTGGTTTAGATGTACAACGCGGACATACAGACAAATACGATATCCTATCCTAGTTCCTATTCCAGGTCATGGTCTACCCATGTGACCAATTTCATCTAAATCCGTTCAGCCGTACTAACAAATAAACTAACAAACTCACTTTGGCATTTATAATATTAGTTAGGATTAGGATAGGAAATTGGTCAAGGATTGATAAAGACATGCAAAAGAAACAAAACATATATCAATCAATCTATTTATAACATTCATTTTCAAAATCATCTTCCATTTCTCATCACAAATAATAACTGACAATATTTCAACCCAAAAATAGACTACTAGATATAACTGCATTCCGAAATCAGCAGGAACCAATACCAGTATAAACACACTTAATATATACATACAGCTTAACGAGACCTTTTTTGTGACCAGCGACCAACCTCGGCGACCATTTTTTTTGCCTTTTTTTCGACCGGTCGGAATTAGGGATCGTTCGGAATTACAGTGGCATGATTTAATTTGTTACGCCTTGTTTGAATGGAGTTTTTTAAATGTTTGATTGTAATAAGGGGTGGGAAGAGCGAGATCTCAGTTACGTTACGAAAAAGGTTCTTTTATTGTATTTCTACAAATGTTTTTGTAAATTCGTACTGAGTCGAATGGAAATGGTCAATGATCGGGTGTTTTTTTCATAGCAACCTCTTTTACGGGGGAAAGGTAATTAGAATTCCTCAAGGATTAAAAAAATAATTAAATAAGCATTTAAAATAGTTGTGGGTTGGACATAAATAAGATGACTGAAAACTTATTTTCAAAAAAGGTTATTATAGATTAAATTAAATCGTCATAATACAATGTTATTTGTGTTTATTTCGTATCGGCCTATTTTTTTTTAAGGTAAAAATATTCATTTACAAATACTTACACAAGTATTTCTAAAAAAGAGTCTTTAATAAAACAGTACAGAACCCTTTGCCGTAATTCCGACCACGCTTGACAGACTGTATACCTTTTTTTCCTTTGCCAGTTTGTAAGAATTTTGTTAAACACATCTCTGGGACAACACAACCACCTTTTTTTAAAAAAAAACTTTAAATCATTTGTAACTATACCGATTTGGTACTAAACAACTATGTTTTAGCACTTAATTTGATTTACAAGTTTGACATTAATCTCACTAATATTATGAATGTAGATATTTGAGGCCCCATAATAACAGCCGCACGGGTCGATTTTGAGGTCGGTCCGTGGATGGGTGACCATTAATAATATACCGAGACCCCTCCGTGCCTCGGAAAGGAAGTTAAGTAGTTACTCTAGGCTGACATTTGTTTAGATCTTTGACAGTCATTACAGGTACACAGACGCGCGATTTCTTAGTTATATGTAACTTTAATACTAATTTAAGTATTATACACATAAACCTTCCGGAATAAATTCCCTAAACGATGGTGAAAACCTCATCAAAATCAGTTGCCACACGAAAAGCGACTTTATCCGCTCCGCTTCTCTCTGTTCACAGTCTTAAAAATGCAAGCTTGACAACCGGTAGCCCGACTCAATAAGCTGATATGTTTTAATAATTCTTAATGTCATAAAAATATTGATCGGCCGCCATTTTGTATGCAAAAAGAGACACAGGTTACCTGTCACTGTCACTCATTCTTATCGAAACATCTAATGAACGTGTTTTTTCATATGAAACGAAGGTAGATTTAGTGGTATGGCTACAAGAGTAGGGGAAGACCAAAGAACGATATATGGAAGATGATCAATCAATCTGCCCAGCCTTTTATCAATTATGTTAGGGTCGGCTTCCAGTCTAACCGAATGCAGCTGAGTACCAGTATTTTACATGGAGCGCCTATCTGTCCTCCACAACCCAGTAACTGGGTAATACGATACACCTTGGTAAAAATGGTTGTCAGATTTTCGAGCTTCTGACGACCCGTAACGACTGTTAAAGATCCACGAATGACAGCCGGGACCAACGGCTAAACGTGCTTTCCGCGGCACGGAGGAGTCTCGGTATGTAAAGATGGTCACCCATCCACGCACCAACCCAGGCAAGCGTAGCTTAACCTGCTGGATTGACCCGCGCGGCTGTTATTACTTAGCCACGAGCTTCTCCCCGTGTCGTTCCTTGTGTGGAAGATGATATGGCTAGTTACCCCACTACTGAGATCTTCTTCCTTTCAAGTCGATGGTAATTTGTTCCTTAGAAATCCCTGATAGAAAACCCAAACTCACACAAATATTTTATACAACGACAGCCTCGTTTGTCTAGTGGTCCTGAGCACTGCTGCAGAGTATGAGGTCCTGGGTTCGATTCCCAGGTCTAAATGTTTTTGGGTTTCCCACTAAGAATTCCTCAATAGCAAGGATTGCGCCAAGTTGATGACAATAACCTCGCCCCCTATTACATGGGACTTAAAACATAGCTAGCGAAATGTGAATTGACAATGTATGTACTCTTCTGCTTAACCCTTCATGGTAAACAGGCGTAATGTTGTTAAGCAATACTACAACGAAGAATTATAGAAATCGGCAACATCAAAATCTGAGTCGTTTCATCAAATAAAGATCAGAGTTGCAGACAAACTCGCTCGACACGGCGGATCACAATACTGATCAATCGATTACAACGACTCGATACATCTCGGGTAGATTCACAATCGATACTAAACGGCACTGTGTAGGGAAACACAGAAAAACAACTCGATGTGGGGCACACGGCCATTATGGTACATCGAGTTATCTGGCCAAGATTCACAAAAATATGATTGTCTTTCTTTTACTTTTTATTCGTTCGTATTGACCACTCATTAGGACTATTCCAATTGCTAGGCCGAATACAAAACTAATAATAACACTTATAAAACAGTAGGTGACTCCCTCTCTTCTTGTTTTCATCTTATTGTTGCTAAAATCATTGTATATTACATACGGCCTATGTCTAAAGTCTATATTAATTTTGTCTATACTCTGTTCTTTAACATTGACAGGGTTATTGGTTATGTCGGCGATCCGTTACGGGGATTTTGGAGAGGTCAACAACCAAATGACCCCTGCTCTGCCATTGTCAACCTTTTTAAAATGTAAGTATCTTAGAAAAAAAAAAAAAATTCAAATGACTCGAATTTTTTTGCCATTTACATAGGGGTCAAACGGGGTCATTTGATTGTAAATGACCTCTGGATTGCCGACATATAACCCCTGTATATCTTTTGGTTTGATTTGTGTGAACCTTCTGTCCATATGGCTATAGTGAAGCCATGAATAAGATAACTACTCCGCGACTGCTTAGAACGTGCGCTCAAAATCGTATTGTTTGCTTTAAAACTAATATCCGGGTACCAAAGGTCAGCCAAGTTAAGCGACAGTCGGCAAGGCTTTGAATTTGATTGGCGACTATATTCCGAAACTTAATGATGTTTCAATGACATATTGATATTTATTTTCAAGGAAATCGTACTATTATTTCAGTTTAGAAATAACTGCCTCGCATGAGGTCCTAAGTTTGACCTCCAAGTCCAGAAAAATGAATTTTTCAGTACACACCTCTGCTCTACCCCTTAAATACAGGCGTGATGTTTTTTTTAGTTGATGAAATCTCACTAAACCTTATTCCAAAAACCATGTCAAGTAGATACTTTATATTTAACCACCTCCGTCAAAAAGAAGTGTTACGTGTTTGTCAATAAAATTGTCTCGTCATTGCGATTAATAGGTAAGGTGAAAGCTATGAATCAAAATATTGTATTCTTTCATTAATTTTATTTACATATTAAGATTGATAAAAAACGATAATTATTAATTAATTTAATTACTGTACTTGTGATGTTCTCTGTGCTTCCGGAGAAAGGATTTAAAGTACCTATGTTTTGAAATCGTGGCAAGGGTTCCGTACATAGATTTTTTCATAACATTTTATTTACCTAATTTCCAAAAAGGATAGGTAGTATTTATGCAGGTACTGTTTATAGATATATTACACCCGAATTTCACCAGTTATGTTATAACTAAAAGTCCCATAGTTGTAGGGTGAGGCTCAAATCCAGACTCCAAAATATATTTTTGAAAAAAAAAAAAACCGGGAACCGAACCTAGGAATCCCAGCACGCCTCGGTTAATAAAGAAAAGTCTGCTGTTCCATGCATTTTGACTGTATTGTATTTTTGTGTGAAACAGCAGATTTTTTTTAAATAACAGACTAAATATATCTACGCTGGTAGGACTAGAATCATGTACTGAATTCAAGCTAACAGATTCGCGTCGACGTCCCTTACGCCCTGTATAGTCTTTCAATAAACAAACACCATTTTCTAAAACATGCTGAAAATTCGAGCATTATTTTGACAACCTTCTTCAAGATAAATCTAAATTGCTGTACTTGGCAAAAACAACAAGGCATTGATGAACTCACGTATGTGTAACTCTTCTTAATTCCAAACAATATTGTCATTCAAATTATCAATCATACTCCAATATATAGCATTACAAACAATGAAATTTCGTAAAGGCGGAAGCTCACCCGATACCTCCCATATATTTACGACTAAGCAGAGAGTGGGTGGACACTATAGTTACCCGAACACAATATTATATTGAGTAAGGAGCCGTTTTGTTTAAATTATTGACTGGATTTGCGTTAAGACTGTGTGAAGATAACGTAATATTGTTTAAAGTTCTGTTCTGGTGATCGGGGTGGGCTGAGCCGTCACTTGTGTATCTTTGACAGTCGTTATGGGTCGTCAGAAGCCCGAAAATCTGACATGGTTGTCATAATTTCGGACTTCTGACAACCCGTAACGACTGTCAAACCAAGAGTTATTGATATTACCCAGTAACTGGGTTGTGGAGGTCAGATAGGCAGTCGCTCTATGTAAAATACTGGTTTTAGCTGCATTGGGTTATTCGGCCCAAAAATTGTTGGGAAAAGGCTAGGTGGGCTTATTTCCGAGGGGTTCAGATGAGGAGGGTCTAAAGCGATTGTCATTTGTTTAGGCCTACGTGGCTAAGTAATCGATTGAGCAAGGTTAAGCAAAGCTGGCCAAAATCGGTCCGTGGATGATGACCTTCCATTTTATTTCGAGACGACCATGTCCGTCCGTGTCTTGGTTAGCACGAGAAGAGTTCATTCTGAAAATTGGCATTGGCAACGACGCAAATATTTAGCCGTAAAATATTTCAGGGTTCTAATAATCACATAATTTCATTTAGAAATATTGACAAATTAATCTAAGCTGCGAAATATTTGACAGCTATTTGCGATGTTGCCAGCTTTCAGAATACACTCTCCTAAGCAGTTGGTCCCGAGTATCATACATAGCTCTTTGACAATCAATACGAGTAGTGAAAAACCCGACATTCTGTAAATAAACTTAAATATCTATCATTCATCCAACACACATAAACTCAGTAAGGGACTGCACAAAAAAAGATGGATTCCAACAAAAAGGTAGAACGAACAATGATATTATCTATGGTACGGCGATCCCCGATCATTGACATTGGAGGCAATGATTAATGGTAACAGATGTGGCATTTGGTAGAATGGTAGGAATTCATCCATCTATAATACATTTATAAATTAAAGTCGCTTTTCTTGTCAGTCTGTGTAACCGCGTTATTGCTCTAAACTACGCAACGGATTCTGATGCAGTTTTCAGCATCGTTTAGAGAATTATATCATATAGATGTAGTGTATAATTCAGCAATAACATTAACCTTATATCATAATGAGCCTATAATGTTCCCAGTGCTGGGACACAGGCCTCCTCTCTGTGAGAGGGAGTGGGCCGTATCCACCACGCGGACCCAGTGCGGGTTGGTAGATGTTACATGTCTTGAAATTTTTGGTTCTAAGACATGCCGGTTTTCTCAAGATGTTTTCCTTTACCGTACCGTACATTTTATACACAAAGTAAAGCGCCTGCATGAGTTCAAAGCCACGACCTCTTAAGTCGGGGCCACCACTGCTCTAACCTTACATAATAATTAAAAAAAATCGTAATATCGAGCAGCAGGGGCTGGTCGCCTCAAAGAGATGTCAGCACAATCGGCGGGGTCCGCTAGGACCGATGCCTGCCAGGGTTTACGGGATACCGGGACCTTGGCAACAGGCAACTGAAGGAACACCGGTGGGTTTTAGTCAGTAAAAGTCTGACATGCCCTCCCGCTCCGCCCAGAGCGGGAGATGTCATTTGATGATAAGTGGCTGTTCGCTAGTTATTTTATATTGAAATGAAATTGTTTATTTTGGAAAAAGATGCGGTGCAACTGTTAACTGTCACCTTGACCTGCCCGGCACATCATCTGCCCAAGAACGATCGTGTTCATGTTATATGGTTATTGATCTAATAGTCGCAAGCGCCAGTGCTGAACGTGATATGTTTAGTCGATCCCCAGGTCCGCCAGAAGTTTTTTGACCGACTTCAAAATAGGAGGAGATTCTATTTATTCATCTGTATATATTTTTTCTATTAGGAGT
Source organism: Lithophane ornitopus (assembly GCA_948473465.1). Classification (NCBI taxonomy): domain Eukaryota; kingdom Metazoa; phylum Arthropoda; class Insecta; order Lepidoptera; family Noctuidae; genus Lithophane; species Lithophane ornitopus. The sequence goes on along the minus strand of OX419642.1, from coordinate 9,444,145 downwards.
TTCCCAGTAGCACCCCGAAATCTGAATAACTGCCCGTTTGATGGCGTAGGCTTGCTCATATAAGGTACATGGGACTTAAACATAACTGCCGAAATGTGGCTTTTCACATTTTGTCAGTACGGGAAATACTCACTTTATAGTACAAGAGCTTGTTAGTCTATGACCTCCCGATCTCTATCATTAATTAAACTCATCGACTCTTGTCCTATCATCGTGATTTAACAAAAATACAATTATTTTTTAAATCATTCCGAAAATCTTTAGCATCTGTCTCCTCGACTACTAGGAATAGTAGTCTGTATTGGCCTTGTTTTCACGTAAACAAATATGAACTTTATGTTGATGTGTAGTAAGTTGATTTCAAAATGGCTAGTACTTTTCAAAAAGTCACATTAGTTGAAGTTGCAGCGCAAACTGAATCTTATGTGTCGGCACTAAAGTTATTTTTCCAAATACCAATTGACAGTACTTAGTTCCAATGCTCGTGCTAGTGTTAGAAATCTCTTAGTGAATTTTTAAGTTATGATCATATTTCCAAGTATTCCCGTTAGACAAAGTATAATAATTACTATCACTGAAATCTAGAGATCGTAAGGAACAAATCAACATGAGTTTCATTAGCATACGCCATAATTTTTGGTGGGCCCAATCCCCGAAAAAAGAAAGAGATCTCCTTTCACAAAATAAATACCCCGACCTATTTGAAAATGGCTATAACGGCATGCTGCCACCCATACATAACATGCTACAACATGGTATCATCTTATCTGCCTGCCTTTTCCCAACTATGTAAGGGTCAGCTTCCAGTCTAACCGGATGCAGCTAGAATACCAGTTACTGGGTAACATGATACCCCGCGGTAAGAGTTGTCAGACTTTCCGGCTTCTAACTACCCGTCAAGACCGTCTCTGATAGATCTACAAATGACAACCGGGACCAACGGCTTAACGTGCTTTCCGAGGCACAGAGGAGTCTCAGTATGGAATAGATGGTTAGCCATCCACGGACCGACCTCGGCAAGCGTTGCTTAACTTTATAGATCGACACTACCCCATCACAAAGTAAGAACAGTAACCTATTAAAAAATTGTCTCGCTATAACGGCATGCATGCTGCTACCCATACATCGCATGCTACAACATGCTATATGGATGTATATTATCGCCTGTACCTTCAGGCGGTCGGCAGGAAAATAAAAAAGTATAACACAGGTATAAAGGTACGCATCAATGATATGGCTTGCTTGACGTTTTTTTGGTAGGGATAGGAGAAAAAGCGGATGCTGTTTCAATAAATTAAACGTTTTTGGCCATGCCTATGTTTTTTCATTTATTTATTGAAAAATCAAATTACTAAGTAAGCAAAACACTAAAATGCTAGATTTTTTTGAATTTTTGTATTTTAAATAGCCTATCGTGTGCCCCACTGCTGAGAGCAAAAACAAAAGGGGAGAAATAATAATCACAAAAAATACAAAGAAATTCAATTACTTAAATGATCAATACTGTATCAAACACTAAATGTTAGAACCAAACGACAGAAAAAAAAAAATCTATCAAAAATCAATCACTGCCTTTTCCCAACTATGTCCAGTCTAACCTCTAACCGGATGCAGCTGAATACCAGTGTTACAAGGAGCAACTGCCTATCTGACATCTACAACCCAGTTACTGGGTAACACAAAAGGGGATCACTTTGTAAGCATGATATAAAAAGTGTACAAAAAAAAAAAAAAACGAAACAGTGTCTTATTAAGTTATCATTGTTCCCTAGATTTTGTCCAGTTAGGCGAACATAAATTATGTAGAGCAGCCGATTTTTTTTGTGTTTTCTGTACATTTGCTCATGTAGTCTGCATTTGAGCTCGGTTGATGACACGAGACTCGCCCTTTATTAGGTCATTGGAACTTGAATATAACTAGCGAAATACAGGTGAACGTTATTCTTTTATCCGGGGAATCTAGGCCTCATTTTATATAAAAACAAAAAAATATATACACATTAATATCCTTGCCTTTTATGCTGACCCTACTCCGTATCTCAGTCAGAAATTTTTCGAATAACTCGCCGGGCGCGATGTTATCAGCACGTAACGTACCAGGTTCGATTCCCGACCGGTCTGTTAGATGTCTCTATAATACAGACTGTGACCAACCGAAATATTCAATTTTGATTTTTGTTCAAAATGCGAGTTGGTAACAATATATTTGTTTTGTAAAACATGAACGAGTCTTATAAATGAGAAAGTAGTTAAGTAGAATGATACTCTAATTCAAAATATTTTATTTCACATAAACCTACATGGGCACATATGAAACGTCACAAGCTAGGTGCACGGTGCCAATTGGTCGTTTCCTATGGAGAAGAGCCGGCAAGAAACTCCACGGTTACTCTTTTACTATGCTTACGTCAATTAGGTATGACGTATATAAAATTATGATTTAAACATATGTACTTAGTTAGCATTATTACCCAGGGGTATCGTATTAACCAGTAATTGGGTTGTGGAGGTCCGATAGACAGTCGCTCCATGTAAAATACTAGTCATTCAGCTGCATCCGGTTAGACTGGAAGCCGACCCCAATATAGTTGGGAAAAAGCTAGGCAAAGAATACTTAGTTATCATTATTACTATTTAAGATCATGTAAAAAAATAAAAAAACTAGCGAGACTGTAGTCGCATATGTGTGACGTGTGACATCTGATATCTTGGCTGACGTTCATATGATATAAACAATATTACTCATCATCATCATCAACATCAACAACAACTTCATACAACCTCTCGGAAAATTGGTGGATTATTGATACCAACAGTTCCGAAGTTCATCCCTTCATACAAACTCACAAATTTTACCTCTTTACAATATTATTATTTCGGCGAGTTTGTTTCGGCCTTTCTTCTCAGAGTAGTCAGATAGGAAACGCCGACCTCATCTAGCTTTTTTCATTTTTTAATATGACGTGTAAAAGTGATTCCAATATCCTATTTACAGAATAAACTATTTCATTTCATTTCATATTAGTATAGATTGGTGGCAAATAGAAAATAATGCATCATTGCCGTGCTCGATCTAACTATCCTATCCCTATATTGGGTAACCAAGATCATTCTTGGGCAGGTGACGTGCTGGGCAGGTCGAGGTGACCATTCTGCCAGGGTTGCGGGAAAGTCCGAAAGGGATACCGGGACCCTTGGCAACAGGCAACTGAAGGAACACGGGTGGGTTTTAGTCAATAAAAGTCTGAAACGCCCTCCCTCTCCGCCCAGAGCATTAGAAGATATATGACGATTTCCCACCCTCAAAAAAAAAATCAATGTGACAGTTAACAGTTGCTCGTCTAACATTGGCCAGCTATATGAGAGCGTGCTAAGACCCAGTATCTTTGAACAAGAGTAGGTATAAAAATCTTGAAACATAAAAATATAAAATATGTTTGAGTCGTAAAAACTTCATTCCATAACATTACGGGCATACTCGTAAATTATATCGCTTGTATGACTTTCCCACAGGTGGTTTACACAATGACAAATGACATTACTTTGACATGTCAAATATTTTATGATAATGTCGAAAATAGCTTCGTATGCGACCAGGGTTACCATGAGCAGCACGCGTCAACAGCAGAGGCAACTAAGGCATACCCTGCTTTCGGAGGGTAATTCGATCACAGAATCCTTCTAATTATAATTACATAATAATTATGCAATCCTTTTAATTTTCTCAATAAAACCAAATCCGTAAATAGATACGCTAGGTTTTGAATTGGTAAAAAAAACCAGCCAAGTGCGATTCGGACTCGCACACGAAGGGTTCCGTACCATCTAACTAATATGATAAACGCGAAAGTTTGTAAGTATGGATGGATGGATGGATGGATGTTTGTTACTATTTCACGCAAAAACAGCTGAATGGATTTGGATGAAATTTGGCAATCAGATAGTTTATAACCTGGATTAACATATAGGATACTTTTTATCCCGATATTCCCACGGGATCGAGACTTACGCGGGCGAAACCGCGGGGCGCATCTAGTCGTACAATCTTTAGCAAAGAACGCCGAAAAAAACATGTATCTTGTATGGGGCGGGGGGCGGGGGACCCCATTGAGTTATTAAGTTTATTTTTATTTTTATTATTAGTCGTTATAGCGGTAATAGAAATACACAATCTGTGAAAATTTCAACTGTCTACCTATTATTGTAAATGTATTTTTTAATGCATTGGATCAATGGTTGTCTGAAATAAATAAATAAATAAAATTATTATGGTTCATGAGATACAGCCCTCTGGTCGACGGACGTACAGCGGAGGCTTAGTAATAGGGTTTCGTTTGGCACCCTTCGGGTACGGAACCCTACAACTGCTGAGGATCGAAAAACCCTGAGTAGGTATTTTATTTCATCAGATGTAAGTACGTCTAGTCTTTTGACCACAAAAACTCCCAAACTATCTAGTTCGCCTGCGCCCTCGCATGCCAATATGTGCTCACGACAAAAACAACGGCTGTCCCTAATGACTCTGGAATCTCTTTGTGTCCTTCGTTCTCGGAAACCGATCGGCAACAATTATGCGTTTTGTTCATCCTGGCCACGACTCTTGGACTGCGCAAAATTTTCATTGTTAGTTTTTAATTGTTCAGAATTGTTCGTTTTTCGTGGCAGACGGTTGTTTTTTTTATTTTATTGGTGGGTTGAGTCTATGATTCATGTCGGGTTTAGGGTTATAGTGTCGTCATCTCAATGACGTCACCTTTTAAATTGTCGAATGAAATGATGATTTAAAATTAGAATTTCCGTTTTATGTTGTCAAATAATCAAATCAAAGCGCTCCATTTGCAACTGGCACTACAAATTGGCATCCACAGATACGTTTTCCGATCCAATTGTTTACATTTGAATCAGATACTTTTTAACCCCCGACGGAAAGTGTTATAAGTTTAACGTGTGTCTCTGCGCCATCGTAGCTGCCAAACGGCTGAACCGATTTTGATTTTTTTGGATTTGTTTGAAAGGTGACTTGATCGAGATTGTTCTTACCCATAAAAAAAAAGAAATCTTTTGTTAGTTGCTTTGTATTTGTCAGGGGTTTTTTAAATGTTTAATTTAATTTAATTTGTGGCGCATAATATAGTTGTAAGTTAGCTGTCTGTATACCAAATAACTTGTTTGATTGTACGTGTCATGGAACATTGAGAAGACATAGTTTTTACGAGGTAGTACCTGTAACTATGGGTCTAAGGCCACACGACATACCTGGCACCAACGACAGGCATGACCGTAAACAAGACACTATTTTGTTGTTGTTTAGCACTAACTTACAGCACGGGGCCGTTAAGAGGAAATAGGGTCGGTCCCCTCCCGATACAAACGCTCTCGCCTGTTTTATGACCTTTGAGCAATGATTTTTTACATTAAAATAAATATCAACTAGTTCTATACCCCTATGTTTGCCATTTTGATGATACATTATCTGCAGAAGAACTAGAACCCACAAAAAATGCTAAAAATTGCCTGTTTAGACCGCTGTCATCAGAGGCAACTATTAATAAAAACATAGGGGCACAGTAAATATCCTTCTTATTCAATTTATAAAATATCTTTCAAATTGGTCCAACATTGGAAGAGGAAATAGACGAGAGCCGAACCTCGAATTAAGACATTTTGTATGGAGAAAAGACCGACCCTATTTCCTCTTAATATCGCACTTTTAGGTTAGGGTCGCACTTTGCTAATTAAGCGTTCCATGCGAATATGACCTTTATCCCAATGTTAATAAACGTTCATAAATAAAAAATACTATGCATGGTATGTTGTCTTTATTTTCACATTGACAATGGCTCGTGGGTAAATAATAACAGCCACACAGGTCGATTGAAGGTTAAGCTACGTTTGCCGTGGTCGGTTCGTGGATGGATGCCCATCCATTACATACCTCGGTATGTAATGGATGGGCATCCATCCACGAACCGAACTCCTCCGAGCCTCGGTCCCGGCTGTCATTCGTAGATCTTTGACAGTAAAAAAGTCAAAAAAATCATAGGTATCTCTCAAAGTTATATAAAAATGGGCTTATTCGAAAGGCAATACTATTGTCTATCGTCTGCATCACAAAGCAATGTTTTCACAATTCCATAACTTTTGAAAAAAAATGTGAAAGTCGAAAAATAAAAATGAAAATCTGCATTTCAACCAATAATTGTTAATTACTACAAAAACACACCCGACAACTTTTTTATTTTTTTACTAGTTCGACAGATTTTGAGCTAAGCTACAAAACAAAATAAAATTCACAACTGTATGTCTAATACTTTAAGAGTTATCGTTGTTTGAACATAGCAATGCGCAAGCTTTGTGCTTTTTACAAAGCAATTGTTGGAGCCCAAAGCAGGAAATCATAAAAAAAAACATAAAAAAATTAATCATTAAAATAGTTTATAATTAAGTATTTAGAATATCGCTAGTCCATGTCCGGACACACTGTATTTAATACCTGTGTGACAGATTATTTTTAAAGCGTGATATATCATAGTATTTTATGGTAAAAATCTACTTACAGTCCGGACGTGGAGAGAATACATTCTTGACAGCTGTCAGTGTTATACTATCTAATATGTGTTTTGCGAATTTGATCCTTATTACAACTAGAAACTGTCCAACTGACATGTGTCAGGCACGCATTCACGCGACGGCCAGACTGTAATAAAAATGTTGTAATCATTGAGACAACGCACAACATAAACCCCTGGTTTAAGATGCATGTTTTGCACAAGAGTTCCTTATACTGAAGTGTAATTGAGTGAATTTTTAACTAAGGAATTTTAAAATTGGGGTGAATTTTAAAATTCTTTAGTTAAAAATTCACTCTACTCTACTAAAGGGGTTGAATAGCGGATGAGAGTTGCATGAAAGTTCGTAATTTTAGCTAACTGACAGACTACGCACAGCCAGCACACAAACACTACTTGGTTTAGAAGCATGAAATTTTACAAAGTTCCTTTACCCTTAACCCTTTCTAATGGGGTTACCCCGCGCCCCGAGTACTAAGGAAGGATGTTTTGTCACTTTTGCCAATGACAAATACCATCGGGCACACGGCTCGTTGTCAAATAAATTTCTAACTTATTAACTTCAAACATTTCTAACTCTATTATTAAACCCGTTTCTTAACTACGGTATTATCTATGATCAATAAAAAAAGAATTATTGCCGTACAGCGCCATAGAATGAGTATTAAATAAATAAGGCCAAAGACACATAATGCGACTATTTATCGCGACAAACGCGTCGCAATTACAACCATCATTAATATTTATAGTCTTATTTAAATAATTGTTTATTTCTTATTAATATATGGTGGTTTATTTATTTTAAGTGTGGTGTTACATGATAATCTATGGTTTGAGGAATCTATTTGGTTTTAAGTTTAAACTTCTTTTTGGTTGGCTGGTGTTTTCCAATTTGTTTAAATACATTGGTAGTTTATTTATTTGACAACCACACTTACTTAATCCGTAGTACTATTTTATCGGGCAATTAATTATTATTTATACATAGAGATGTGCTTATAGATAGCCGATTAGTTAGTTTACTTGAAAAAAAGATAATTCAAGAGGAAGACGAAAACTGTAAAGTCAAGTATGAAAAGGCCTTATTTTATCAAAGTATACTTAAGATATTTATTTTATAATTTATTATATGTTAATATATACATAAAAAACGTGTCCATCCGTGTAATCGTATTATGAAAACCATTAGTTTTTTTGTGCGAATCTTGATTTCTTAAATGGCGATATTTATTATATTTGAACGTAATTTTCAATCATTATTATGTTAGTATTTTTATTGAATAAGTTTCTTAATGTTTTTATTTAAATGTAGGCAGTTTGGTTTAGAAATAAATTGTAAGAAATTATAATGTAGCGTTAGGGTAACAATCGCGAACCCGTCATAAGCAAGTGGTGATCAATGCTCGTGCCTTCTGTGCATGAGATGACGACGAGATGGGCTGTTTAGTATTTAGGGAATTTCAATGGTGATTAAGTAGATTGAACATTTTAATATATAATATCAGCTCGTTTATACAGGGTGTCCCTGGAAGTATGAATCAAATCGAATAGGTCGTGCATTTTTTTTTTTGCATTTTTTTACGGGTCAAAAGTTATGACCAACTTTGTATCAGGGTTATGTTTTTTTTTTTTTCAGGGCTTTGTAGAGGAGTCGCCCTTTCTTGTAGTAATACTTTTACGCAGCTAGAAAACATGTGTTCAATAAGAAAAAAGCATTTACTGCAAAAGCTTTGATCTCAATTTTCGAGCGATTTTTAATGGGAAGAAGTTTACTAACGAAAAAAGATTTTCAGGGTTACAAAGTTTGAAAATGACCTTACCCATACCTATTCGATTTGATCCATACTTCCAGGGACACCCTGTATAGTGCAATCTACGAAGACTACTAAAGTATAGCTTACAAGTAAAGTAATCCCGGAGCGGGGCAGACCTAGGAATGGAACCTACGACCACATACTCAGCATTCCGCTTGCGACCACTAGACCAAAGAGGCAGAGATGTTTTTACACATATGTAAACATAAATTCACGCCTTCCTCCCATGTGGTGTAGGCAGACACTACAGAATGCCACCTGCTACGATCCTTACATACTCCTTGCTTCGTTTACGTTCATACATCTGGTCATACACGCACGCCGGTTGCGAGTACTACGCACCTGAGCTTTCCACATCCAACATCACCTATACCTATGGAGATTTTTTTTCTAATGTAAAATATATATTTACTTACATTACTCATAGGTAAAGCGTTGATATTATCGTAAACAGCCAACTTTATATTAAAACTAACTTGATTTATTTAAACACACGAAGGAAATGATGAAATTCTTACGAATGGGCAAATTCGTAAAGAACCCGTCAGAGTTATTGCTAGTGATGGGGAAGAGGCTGAAAAGAGATAAACGATGACGAATTAATGACGAAAATTAGGTACCTTGTGAGATATTTTTAATGATTGAAAGATGATATGCTTGGATTTATCTATTATATCTTTTTATTTTCTGGTCTTTTTATCCGAAGTCGAATGGTGTGAAATTGAAGATATCTATGTCCAGCAGTGGACTACTTCAAGCTGATAATGACGCAGACTTATTTTTTTTAAATGTCCATGCTTTATGAATTATTTATTCGTGTATGATTGCGAGTGAACATTTCCCATCACTTTTGTCACGAGGCCACAAACAAGTTTGGATTTAATATTAAAATTCGATCATTCGTATGACTAATTTACTTTAAGACCTAAAATTAATACAAATATTAATAAAAAACTCGTATTTTTTGCTTGTTCATAACATTATGCGTCGAATAATGTTAAATTTTAAGCTGTTGAAAGTATCGATTTCACTATTTAAATTCTTTTCTAATAATATTAGCATGAACTGTCAAGAATAGGCCGAGCCATTCTCATCATCCTCCCCTTATCCTACTTTACAAGTGGTCGGCGCAATATCTCATTTCTCCCATACTTCTCTATCAGTCGTCATCTCAGAAGCCACCCTCTTTCTATCCATTATCATCTTTCACACAGTCCATCCATCGTTCCTTTGGTCTTCCCCTACCTTTATAGCCATTGAAGTTCACGGGACAGCAAACGTCTCAATCCACTACCAAAATGTATACACCGCGGTTGTCACATTTGACATCCGCGAGGACACATATTTAGTTTGTAATAGCTTCTCTAGTTTACATTGAACCTTAAGAGGAAATAGGGTCTGTCCCCTCTCCATACAAACGCTCTCTCCCATTTTCTCTCTGGTTTATGACCAAAGAGCTGAATGATTTTTACAGTAAAATAAATATCAACTAGTTCTATGCCCCTATGTTTTCCGTTTTGATGATACATTATCTGAAGCAGTAGAACCCACAGAAAATTCTTAAAATTGCCTGTTTAGACCGCTGTCATCAGAGGCCTATTGTACAAATTTGACAACTATGAATGAAAAAAGAAAAACATAGGGGCATAGTAAATATCCTTCTTATTCAATTTATAAAATATCTTCAAAATTGGTCCAATATTGGAGGAGGAAATAGACGAGAGCCAAACCTCGAATTATGACTTTTTGTATGGAGAAAAGACCGACCTTATTTCCTCTTAATGCTATAATGATATAGGAAAGTGCGTGAAGGAAAGTTTTGTGTATGAATGTGGATGGCTACATTCATACACAAAACTTTCCTTCACGACATTTTCTAAATTCCTCATTGGTAACAATATTCGCCAGTCAGCACCCTGTATTGTATGTACTTCCAGTCATTTGTCCATAAGGGTTCATTATAAACCCAGCGTCAGACAGTATATTCTGTCTGGCATTAATGCTGAAATGAGCCTTTTTGGCGCAGCCGTGAGGCACACATTATCGTTTTAAAAACATTATTTATTCTTTATTTTGATCTTTGTGTTATGTGTTTCATGAACTGTGTCCAAATAAACTTTATTCTTTCTTTCTTTCTTTTCTTTCTTTTCACCCCACAACAGGACCAGAGGCATCGCAGATGCGTTCCCATCCCAAAGACAAGCTGTAATGTGTCATGAGCCTGTAACTACACCCACACCCTTCAAACTGGAACACAGCCACGCTGCTTGGGGCAGAAATATGTATGGTGGTAGAACTTCCCCAGACGAGCTGCTTTCCTAAGAGCTCTACTGCTACAAACCATCATAATTATTTGCTTTTACTTCTCATTGTTTCCAAACCTTTGTCCGTTTTAATAAAATATCAAAGGTAAAAAAGGTAAAAAATACAACTTTTGAACCCAATCCTAGGTCACTTTTTTATCAAAAAGTAATCATTGAGAAGCACTTTTTTCCCAATTCCTTCACCCGACCGTGTCAATGTAATGTCGTCAAAAAAACTACGTTCAAAACTCAATGTGACACGACTCAATGTGACACGACTCAATGTGACACGACTCCAAGATTTTCGTGACCTCAAATTTCAAGGTCTTCAGGTCAAAAGTCACGACTGGACAATGTTATAGTGATTTAGTGTCCGAGTCAGTAATTGATTTATTTCGAATAGTTTACGAGAAAAAATGTAAATGAAAGAACGTTGAAGAATTGAAAAGAAATATTTATACTTAAGAGCATATACTACCTCAGCTCAAATTCACTTTTTATCTCGCTCGCACCATACTACTCGCGGACTGAGTGTGAGCGAGACGGAGTGGGGTGCTGGTGGCTCCAAATCTAAAAAGTTTAGGTAATTGCTTTTTACGGTGAAAATAATGGTAATTTAAAAAAAATAAAGAACACAAGACCTGCTTTATAGTTAGTTCAGTTATTATGCAAAGTTTCATGATCTAATTTGAAGTATTTTTTTAATACCAGCGGTTTCTAGTTCGGTTTAGACTTTTGTTTTTTTTTTTCTATAGAGAATATGTAATCGTATTTTCGTCAAACATAGTACCTAGCATCAATCCTCAACTTTGACATAATATTTATATCAAAATTAATGCTGCAGTATTTTCGACATACCGAGGATCATGCTAAACAATTTGACGTTGTATAAGCTCTTAAATCGTTTTTATTGTTATGGCCCAGTGCCGCGGTTGAGGGTTCAAATCCGGGCAAGTACCAATATGAGTTTCACATCATGTACTTTCCGAGTTTATTTATCTTGGACAATACTGACATCGTTTTCGGAAAAAAAACATCCAGAGGAAACCTGAACATATTATGGTTGATATAAGACTGAAATCCTGATAGAAAAAACCAAACTGGGAATGGAACTCAGGACGGGGCAGCAGTCGGCGCTCGCGACCACTAGAGCAACAAGTTATCCTAACTTCCTAACTAATATTATAAATGCGAAAGTGAGTTTGTTTGTTGGTTTGTTACGCTTTCGCAATATAATATATTGTAACAATATTCTGATTTAAAAGAGTGTTCGTGGAGTTTCTTACCCGTTCTTCTCCATACGAACCTACTACGCTTTGGAATGGGCAACTAGCTTCATCTTTCTGACTGGGGGGTAGAACTTGACCTGGAATAGGACATAGGTTACTTTTATCCCGATATTCTCGAAGGATCAAGACCTACGCGTGTGAAATCGCGGGACGCAGCCATAAGCCAGGCAGTACGAGCATTTAATCGTTAGTCCGGATTCGTTTAGAGATAAATACATAATATATATTCTCCCGGTTGTCATTAATTTACTCAAAATTAACAAGAGTGACACTACTACATAATTAAACCAGAACCATAATAAGCGATCATATAACACCCACAATTCAATAAAAATAAAACGCCAACAAATCGACTCAAAGATCATATCGCGGTCATTACCAAACTCATAATTAACATGTTTTCATAACAACTAATTTAACAACATTTTTGTTCAACAAAATTAAGATTTTATGATGGAACTGATTACCGGTTTTAAGGCCGAGATTTTTAAACGTTCCTTAGCACTTGCTTAGCTTCTTACGATCTTCGCAGGCCATGCAGGACAAACCACCCAACGAGAGAACCACATTGAGGGAAGAAAAGCCTTCGCTAAGCCCAGGAACATGTGCCTCCCGGGCGTGATATGCAGTGGCCTTGTGGCGGCATCTACATCGCCCCATGTGAACTACGCATCAAAGACCTGACGTCACACAAAAATCATGACATCACACAAACTCCTGCATCGCGCGATCAACATATATACAAGATTCCAACATCAATCGTTGTGCAGTTTGCCCAACAGACACAACACCCGTCTGGTCGGAGGATACTCCCTTTTCTATAGAGGATGAGTGGACTTTACACACTGGTCCTCATGCCTCTAAAGCCTATGATGGAAAGCTCTTAATCGATTGCGTACCCATGTAGGCCGCTGCAAGCACCATCTGACCAAGTGCGGAATTACTGACACATCCAACACCCAGTGCAAGTGCGCTGCTTCTGATCAGACCTTGCCCCACTTCCTGGAGTATCCTAAGTGCCCGTTCACTCGCACATTTGAAGACCTAATGAATGCCACTGATGCTGCAATCAACGGGGTCACCTACTGGGCTCAAACAATACAGGGTAGGGTTGCCACGTCTCCCGGAACTCAGCAATGACAATTTAAACCACTCCTGGAAGGAATTTTGAAATAAACAAGATTCTCCCGGAATTTACAATTCACGCGCAAGTGCCCTGTTTATCAAAACGTACAAGCCTTGTAGTACCAAATGTCATTATTTAGTTCACAAGTACTTATATTTTGACACTTTTATTCGTGATTTTGTTTATCAAAAAATTATTTGTAAGTTATAACTTGTAGAAAATCATAACAAATCCTGAGAGTGTCCGGCGACTCTCTATTCCGTCTTACAAGTTTACAAGTGTCGTGCTTAGTACCGCAATAAATGTATAAATTCGATTTTCTTTTTTTAAATGTGGTCAAAAGAGAGAGATGACCTGATGCCCGTGTCCCAGCAGTGGGAACATTAAGGCTGATTATAAATATGAAGATGAGCTATGAATTTAATGAAAATTAACATTCTAGGTAACTTGTGAACGTGTAGCCTTGTAACTTTAGACAAACAGGGCCCTGGTGATAGTGGAATAATTGACGTTAGAAGTTGTAGGCTCTCTGAATATATTATATATATATTTCACCCACAAGCTGCACGTGTAGAAGGTTTGGCAGTATGCCTTGAAAAGCGAAATAAGTACACAAAACAATTACATAATATAAATAACAGTAGTACGTTCCCTTGGGATAATTTCCGACCCCCATGCCGGCGAAACCGCGGGCAAAAGCTAGTGGCCAATAAATATAAGAACTCAATAACCGATACCATAATAAGTTAACTGGTTTCTTGAGTCGCCTACGAACAACCATAAGTCAGGCATATTTTGAAAGTCTAGACTGACTTGGGTAACAGTGTGCCTAGATTCCGACTGGATTACTCATAGAACAATGGTTACACAATAGTTTTGACTAATAACTATCACCCGAGTCCAATTGAGAAATAAGATTAAGAGTTATTGAGATAATCGGGAGTTATACCTATTGTTTTTATCAACCATAATATTTATAGCTTTATTTTAAACTAGCTGCATCCGGCGGTTTCGCCCGCATGGACCCTCAATCTTTTTCTAAAATAAAAGTTAGTGTGAGTGGCTCCTTATAACATTAGCTATTTACCAGTGAAAGTCTCGTCGAAATTGGTTCATCCGTTTCGAAGATAAGCCGGAACAAATAGACAAAAATAATAAAAATTGTTTTATTGTTATAAGTACCGTATATACGGTATTATGCATTTAGTAAAACGCTGTTGCACTTCTATTTTATTTATTTGTATGTAATGTATGTCTGTATGTATAGATAATATTAATGTCACCTACGTATACTCTATTTATTATCATTATTGCACGAATAAGCCCAGTTTTAAGAAGGAATTGTTTAGAACAAACATTGTGATTGCCTCCAGCAAGCTTAATCAGCCTATAATGTTCCCACTGCTGGGACACAGGCTCCTCTCTATGAGAGGGAGCGGGCCGTAATACTCCACGCGGGCCCAGTGCGGGCTGGTGGATGATGTCACGTATATTCAAATTTATCAAAACACACTTTATAGCTATATCCCCTTTCACACCATCTATCCATAGCTTGTCTTTGGTCTTCCAGTCTTCCTCTACATAAATATTCAAGTGTGTTTTTGACATTCGAAAAGGCTTTTTTGACATTCAAAAGTGACTTTTTGATATTCAATAGTAAATGGCATTCAAAAGTGCCTTTTAATGTCCGAATTGAAATAAATGATTTCATTTAGCTTTATCCACGTTCATACTCATATCTTTTATATCTTCAAACCGTATGGGTAGTTTATTATATCCTGTCGAGGTTAGCTTCTTAAACAGATGCAGTATAAGATCCATATTTTACGAATCCTTACAAAGATAGTCCTATAATAACTATTCCTTATAAGCTAGGAATTGTTTAGAATCAAAGGTAAGGCCCCCCGTGACTTGCCCTGCGCTTGATCTATAACTTACTAGGTGCGTCCCGCGGCTTCATTCACATATAAAATATATATAATTTAATACTTAAGATAAAAGTATGACATGTCCTTCTTCAGATATAGAACTATCATTTTGTCAAATACCTGTCATTAAAATTGGTTGACAAAATTATGATTTCTATTTTTTATTTGAGTTGACATTTCACTATTTATACAGGGTATAATTTTGAAATGATTTATATTCCTAATATTAAATTCATAATGAGTTGACATTGAAAAATTTTAGTGTACTTAATATTTTTATTTTTAATTATTATTTTAATTTTGTTGATGATGTGAGTCATGTTGTTAATTTCTAAATGTGTTACCTACTTGTATTGTGAATGCTTTATTTTTATTTTTTATAGTACTATTTCAAACGTAATGTAAATTGTTTGTGAATAAATAAGTTGAAATTGAATTGAAAGGTTCCTTAGTTTACTGTTTAGGTTCAAACGGTTTAGACCTTTGCCCTGCAGTGGGACAAGAATAAACTGGTCTTATAACCAATGAACTAAAATTCAAACATATTTTAAACATAAAGCCGACATTCTCTCACACTATCGTTAATTCGTTAACTTTTTCGGGCTTTTCAAACAAAATACATAACTACTTCCGGGCCCTTGGCCTATAGAAATGCTAATTCTTAATATCATAGATGTATCTTTACGATCTATGAGAAGTACTGTTATCTGACTGGAGTGAGATGACGTTTGTTGTCATAAGTTATGGGTTGCCGAAAAAACCTGAATCGGGGCACATTATTTAAAGTTGACACAAGAGGAGGCATATACTCATCATCATTGGCCTTTTCCCAACAATTTTGGGATCAGCTTCCAGTCCAACCGGATGCAGATGAATACCAGTATTTAAATGGAGCGACTGCAACACGATACCCCTTGATAAGACTCGTTGTCAGACTGTCGGCCTCCTGACTACTTTGTTTCCGATCTTCCTCTTCCATACATCTCTATTACTAGTCAATTTATTTACTTATTTAATACTTCAACGCATTAATGTACGGAGGCGGACTTAATGGTATTTTCTACCACTCACCTGAGATAAACGTGGTAAGTGCAATAACGTCATCTTTGTCGTCGTCATCTCAGGATTTTTGCCAATATTAAACTCATACGCACCGGCTTAAGATATATGAGCATTTTATCCCTTAAGAGAGTATTAGTAGAACTGCTTTCGGTAAAAAGGAACAGTTAGTATGGCCATTACCGAAATTGGTTCTTTCAAGACTCTTAGACAATTTTTTTTTACAGACACTTTTACAGTTTGTTGTGTCACTTCTTCACAGCTAAAACAAGTTGTGATGAGCAGGCGTTTTGGGGATTGTCTTTTATAACTTTTGACGATCAAAATGTGCAACAAAATTGGAATAAGAAGGAATTTGCCATGGAGAAGAATGAAATAATACTTTAATTTTACGAATCGAGAGAAAACTGAAAAATTTCCTTTAACTTGACTTAAGGAAATTTTTCAGTTTTCTCTCGAGTCGTCTTGAATTATCCGAAATCAAAATCATAATCAGCCTATAAAGTTCCCACTGATGGGACACAGGCCTTCACTCTTGAATAAGGTGTGGGCTGTACCACGCGGGCCGACTGCGGGTTAGTAGATGTCACATGTCTTCGAATTTTTGGTTCTAGGACATGCCGATTTCCTCACGATGTTTTCCTTCACCGTTGTGAGAGCAGTGGTGATGAAATAATGGATTCGAATCCACGACTTATAACTCGTAAGTCAGCGTCGTTACCTCTGGGCCACCACTGCTCTCGTCTTAAGATATACAAGAATAATTCATTCTGTAGTTACAGTTATTTCCATACCATAAGCAACACGCTTGTCAAACGATCGCAGTTTGTCACACGATCAAAACTATATAGGTATAAATGTGACTATCTCGTTGGTCTAGTAGTCGGAAGCGCGGCTTCTGAGCATGGGGTCCTGGGCTACATCCCCAGTTCCAGCAAAATTTTATTAGGTTTTTTCATCCAAAATTTCTCAGTAACAGCTCGGAGTGTGCATTTGTACGGTTGATGGCAATAGGCTGATAGGCTTGTACCCTGTTACATGCGACTTAAACATAACTGGCGAAATGTGGGTGAAAAATCACCTCTACATAACCCTTTGGGAAATACAGGCCTGATGTTATGTTAGGTGTAAAAATGGTCATATTTATAGGTAACGGGGAAATGTCTATGAAAGCGAGTTGCGCAGTTTCCGAGGTAAACGAGGACATAATTATAAGTTAACAGTATATATGTTTTTAGCACTGTTTAATGCCTTTTCAATAAAATGTTGATAACTAGTTAATTTATTGGGTTTAGAACATTGATTTGAGTAAGACTGAACTGGGTGTAGGTTTGTGTATTTTTGGTCAAGTTTTTATCTAAGAACTTTCTTTTGTTGTATTTCATTGGAGACATTGCTTATTAGATAAATTGTAAACTGTTTATATGGAAACTATGATAAATTCCCAAAATTTTTCATTATTCTTGACAAAAAACATTTTTTTCTGTAAAGTCATGTTATAACAAAGAAAAATCATAAAATATAAGAAAATCAACCAACCTTTAAGAAAATTAATTCCAAAATATCTCCAGAAAAGTCAAAATATAATCGTAATGTCACTTCTCACAATCACACACACATCAGTTTTCAATACAACCACTAAAAAGTACCAAAAACTAAAATCCAAAATATCGTATCAGTATTTCAAACAAAATATCAAAAATCAAAATGCGAACACACATCTGCTCACCACAGCAACTTGTTTCAAACTGAGAATGCCCGTACTTTACACCGTGGATAAAGACATATACCTGTCCCTATCTTACTTTAGTTTAAGTCGAAGTGAGAAAGAGATAGCAACAATGGCATGCATTATGGTAGACTAAGTGGACGTTTTTTTTTTAATTTCTTTGAAAAATCTATAGATCTTTATAGCGGCCGTGAGTTATGCCTTCACGTTTGGATCCATTGAGTATAGACTATAATGTCGGAAGACTAGCGACCCGCCCCTGCTTTGCACGGTTTTTACGACTTGATAAAACGTTCAGATTTCTTGATATGTAAGTTCAATATTATTAATGTACTATACACATAAACCTTCCGGAATAAAATGTCTTAATGATGGTAGAAACCGCATTAAAATCCGTTGTGAAGGTTAGAAGACAAACGCGATCAGACAGACAGACACGAAGACCGACATTAATTTATAATATGTATGTATCATAGATTAATATAGTTCTTTTTTAAATTTGATATTTGTTTTATGGGCGATGGATGGGCGTTTTTAAATCTATGGTTATAGAGCATAGTTGATAGGTTTGATCAATTAATTAATGCTGGTAGCAATATCAATTAGTCGCGGTTGTTTATTAATGGTTTTATGCCGATATTTCGTAATGGTAGTTTTTTTTTTTGTAGTTTTGGTAAACTATTTTTGTTTGAGATGTTTTATTATGGCTATTATGATCTTTATTAACTACTTTATACATTTTAAGATAAGTGGATATATTGTAGTATTAGTAAAAAAGAATTTTACGGATGATTTTTTTTAATAGATGAATTATGGGTTCATTACCTAGCGGTCTATTCTGTAAAAATCTTACCGTGAAAACTTAGGTGAAGTGAGCTTAAACTGACGCTGACATTCCACTGACGCAGGGATTGACAGCTCACTTCACCTAAGTTTTCACGTTAAGGTGTTTTATCTCGATACATACTTGCTTTTCCAACTCACTTTAGACATTGGCAGAATTGTCGACATCGGCTTTGCTTGCCATAATAAAAAATGGAATAGAATAGACGGGCAGATGCTAGAGATTGACAGCTCACTTCACTTAAGTCATCACGGTAAGATTTTTACGGAATATGTAGATCGGTTGAGCTGTCTCACTTTTGCAATGTGTGTGTACTTTGTGACATATATTACATTACCTTGTACCTTGAAACTGGTTGATTGGTAGGTGAAAGTACACGTATCTATAGTAGGTACAAATGTATACTTTTTGTCACACACTATGCTATGCACTTTTTTTTATTTTGTAGTCGTGGTATGTGAGCAGTGAGACGGGGGAGGTAGACAACGACCAAGATAACTCAGTCTGACAAGTTTGTCAATGGCGCATGTCTTTATTTTGTGTCCTTTTGTATTGTTTCAGGCAAGGCAGAAAAATCAGACCTGAGCAAAAAAATTAAGATTAAATTAGATTATTTATTTGTCCAAAATATGAGTAGGTATACAGACACTTGGCGTGCAAGATACCAACCCACACCAACCAACCACCAACTACCATCCTACAATGGCGGGAGTTTCCATCAAGATACTAAACACCTCTGCCTAGCCTTTTGGGGTATAGAGGCGTGATGGTAAATTTTGATTCCCATGCAATTATTCTATCCTTTTTCTTACTATTTTGTGGTCGGTTTCCACTCTAACCAGCATTGTATACACGATCAATCACAATCTGAATCGGTTTGAAAGAAATGTCTAATCCATAGCTTTAAAAGTTCGAAAAAAAATCTGTTCACAAACGTAAATGACGCAATGTGTTGTTGAATTGTCAATGTCAAAGTCAAATTATTTATTTCAATTAGGCACATAAAAGACACTTTTGAACGTCAAAAACAAAAAAAAAATCTGCCTATTCTGTAACCATCTCGCCGTGAAAACTTAGGTGAAGTGAGCGTGGAGTGAGCTGTCATTGTCATCGATACCCACTGATGCTAAGGCAGTGACAGTTCACTCCAAGCTCACTTCACCTAAGTATTCACGGTGAGATGATTACAGACTAGCAATGCAGATTCTAGTTGCCCCTTCCAAAAGTTAGTTTTCGTATGGAGAAAAATGGGCAAGAAACTCCACTCTACTCTTTTAAACATGTTTTACAATATTTTGTATACATCAATATATGTGAAGACGATGCACCTAGATTAAGATTACTGTACCATAACATGAAAAATTATTAAAAATGAAGCAAAACCAAATGAAACAGATGAGTCTTAATCGGTTAACAAAATTAGATACGAATGCGGCTGAGGCATCATAAGTCTTCTGACCTTATCTTATTCCCAATGTCTTAGTGATCGACTGGTCGGCGCCGGCGCAACATGACTTGTTCTTCCATACATCTCAATCAGTCGTCATTCCCTTTCTAGCCAGATATTCAAGCCTCAAGAAAATCATCATTTTGCAGAATGAAATTTTAATAATCGATTCGTAACATCACCAACACGTCTTGTTTCCTGAAGGATTGCTCCATACTGTGCGTTTGCACTGGCGAAACATTTACGACAAAACATGTTGAAGTCTCTATACTCCATTTGAAATTAGATTAGACATTTAAACAATCCGTTCAACCGATTTTAATGTCTATACCGCAGGCATAAGGATGGCATTAAAAGCAAAAAAGGTTACACAATACCAACTGTCTACTGCAGCTGCCATTTGTCGTGCCACCAACGCAATAGAAGTCAAAATCGGTTGAACGGACTGAAAAAAAGGTATATTTAAATGCCTAATCTTATTTAAAATGGACATTGACAGGAAATTTGTTTTTGACGTTCAAAAGTGCCTCTTATGTGCCTATTTGAAATAAATGATTTGACTTTGACTTTGACTTTGAACTAGAAAGTTCAACATGTTTTGTCGTGAATGATTTGCCAGTGCAAACGCACGGTTAGTTTGACATTTACATCGCCTTTATTGCGTAGCTGTAAGAGCGATTTTTGTAATTCAAGTGTTACTAGTACTACTGACGTGTGGTTGAGCGTACATAAATATACATTCATCATGTTTGTTTAAATAATAGACTTGACTCTCTGTAAGTGTTATTTCAATCGTAGAAATAAAAATGAGTTAGTATGGTGTACTGGTGAGAACAAAATTGTTACGATTTTATGTTCAGTTTTTTGTCCCATGTAAGAAAATCAAAATATTTTATCCTTACTAATATTGTAAATGCGAATTTGAGTTTGTTGGTTTGTTACGTTTTCACGCAAAAACGGCTGAACGGATTTGTGTGAAATTTGGTACATGGGTAGACCATGACCTGGAGAGGGACATTGGATACATTTATCCAGATATTCCCACAGGATCGAAACTTATACGGGTAAAACCGCGGGGCGCAGCTAGTTTCACATAAACCTACATGGGCACTTATGAAACGTCAGAAGCTAGGTGCACGGTTCCAATTGGTCGTTTCCTATGGAGGAGAGCTGGCAAGAAACTCCACTCTAAGCTTGTAAGCAGCCCGGAGTTTATATTTGTGCCCGGTTGATGGCAATAGGCTCGCCCCTTATAGCATGGGAGTCAAACATAATTGGCGAAATGAGGGCAAGCAAGACAGGTACTCGACTATACGCCCACCTCAGATTACCCCCTTCGGGGAATACATATTATTATAATGTTAAATTCTCAATTAGGGTGCAGATAAGACAAGCCTAATCAGCCTATAATGTTCCCACTGCTGGGACACAGGCCTCCTCTCTGTGAGAGGGAGCGGGCCGTAATCCAGCTTGCGGGCACAATACGAGTTCGTGGATGTCACATTGTCTTCGAATTTGTGGTTCTAGGACATGTCGGTTTCCTTACGATGTATTTCGTCACATTTTTATACCAATGGCGATGAAATAATTTACACAAAGTAAAGAGCGTGTCTATGTTCGAACCTACAACCTACATTAACTCGTAAGTTGCGACTGGGCCACCACAGCTCTCGTCGACAAGTAGCTGACTTAAAAATAATATCAATAGGAAGATTCAGTAGTCTAGAACACGTTCAAACATGTCCCATTCTTCAAACAACAACACAAAACTCGTCATAGGTCATTTTTTGCGTAAAAGGGACCAAAAACAAATGACAAACGAACTAAAAATCCCCCAAAAGAAAAGGTTTATGTTCAACTAATCAAGATAAACATCACAGACTACCTTTTATGTTTTTTTTTAGTTTAAATACTTAAGGATTTGGTTCGACAATGAAACATGGGGAAGGAATGTCGGTAACGATATGGAGAGCATGTTTTAAGACTATGTAGGTTTGTTAGGCCCGTATTACAGAACGTCACTCAAGACTCAAGCATTACTTAAAACTAGTTTCAACCAATCAAAAGGCTTTAAACGAGTTTTAAGTAATGCTTGAGTCTTGAGTGACGTTCTGTAATACGGGCCTTAGTCAGTTTGGAATTAAGACTTATTTTCGTAGTTAATTTACCCTGTTTTAGAAGTGCATCAATAAGTGATTAAGTTACCACCTACGTTCTACAGGTGGAGTAGTGGTGGCCCAGTGGTAACGGCCGCGACTTACGAGTTGTAGGTCGTAGGTTCGAACACAAGCAGGCGGTTTACTTTGTGTAAATTATTTCATCACCACTGTTCTCAAAACGGTGAACGAAAAGATCGTGAGGAAACCGGCATGTCCTGGAACCAAAAATTCGAAGACGTGTGTGACATCCACCAACCCGCACGGGGGCCGCGTGGTGGATTATGGCCCACTTCCTCTCACAAAGAGGAGGCCTGTTTCCCAGCAGTGGGAACGTTATAGGCTGGTTATGATGACCTGGGAGTCTCGGGTGAATAGGTTACTTCAGGGCAAGCGTGCACCATCGTGTGACCATCACCAGCATGACCATCTGGTGAGATAGTGCTTAAATTATGAAAAAAATATGCATATTTTATTTAACACTCACGGTAAGGGAATTGGTTTATTTTGACAAGAACATTCATCATTTAGGCAATTCATTTTCGTCCAGTCGAAAGGCAACACCAGTCTTTGTGGTCAAAAATTTAATCTAAATGTAATGAATAATTAATATTAAATCAGACTTCACTCCTTTCTTTATAATTAGCGTAAAGACACCCAATATCGTACTGAAAGTAATTAATCAAACACTTTTAAGACCGATTTTTATTAAAGTCCGTCAAAAATATCATTAATATTGCTCAAACAGTACAATGCGGCCGCCATCTTGGATTTCACTTTTTTTTATTTTCGCCAAATCTAATTATATCAATGAATCGGGGATTCTGGATAATGATTGATGAGCAAAGGCGTTTCCACAGTGGAGTTGGCTAAGAATTTTGGGAGTCTGAATATTTCCTGGAGGTTCGGTAAGTAATAGAGGTCTTTGTGAAGGAGCTGGACGGGGAATTACTGCTGCTAAACATATTTCTGTCGCCAAGCAACGTTGCTATATTGTGGTTTGCGGGTATGGGTGCCGGTGCCATTACAGGCACTGGAGATGTTTCCTCAAAAGACCATTTCAGACGCTAATCTACATGATCCTCGTTGGCTTGACCAAGATTATGTCTGGACTTTAAAAGAGACTGCGACCTCACAGTTTTTTTCGGCCTTTCTTCTCAGAGTAGTCAGATAGGAAACGCCGACCTCATCTAGCTTATTTTTAATATTTTTTAATATGACGTGTAAAAGTGATTTCAGTATCCTATTTACAGAATAAACTATTTCATTTCATTTAAGCTTTGTCTCTGGGATGATGGCAGCAGATCAACAACACAGTACTTATATACATAGGCGGCTGTGAATACATAAGTACCTACTTACCACCAGGTGGACAAACGACTTGTTTGCCATCCAATAACATGAAAAAAAAACAGAAATTTCTTTGGCTTCCAAACTATTTTCCGACATCCATGGCAGCAAATTGATGATTGTCGTTTTCTGTAAATAGGTAAAACTCTTCACATTGGAAAAAAGGCCACGCGGGGCGTGCATGGCCTTGTGACATGCCTCGTCACATATTTTATCACAGTTTAGTTATATAACATGTGATAAAATGTGTGACTCGAACCATGTGACAGTAGGCCATGCCCGCCACGCAGCTCGCGTAGCATGGCTACTGTAGAAACGGGTTTTGTCGACGGAAGAATAGTTAACATGACAGATAAAAAATTACAATCTGTAATTTTGTCTATTCTTCCGTCGACAAAACCCGTTTCTAAGTGGTCATGCTACGCGTGCAGAAATGTTTAAGTCCGTGTTCCTTTTTCCCAAACTCAAGCGCATTATGTGCGGACCTCAAGTTCCACAGGTGTAAGATTCATCACGCCTGCTATGTTAATTTGACACCGACAGAGTCCCGGCTCCCCAAGATTGGGAGAATAATGAGCATTGAGGAGTTAATGACATTCCCCCATAATAATGCTGTGTTAATTCTTTATTAACAGTACTGGGAATTTTTCATGGTTCTGTGTTTATATATAGCTACATAACGTCACGCGCGTAATCCTCGAAGAGCTAGGCAGAAGCTATGATACACCGCCTCTTCGCCAGTTATGTTTAAGTCCCACGTAATAGGGTAACGGAGGCAAACCTATTGCCATCAACCAGGCACAAATTCTGACTCCGGGCACTACTGGGAAATGCCTGATGGAAAAACTCAATAACACTTTGCGCAACCTGGAAATCGAAGCCAAGACCTCCTGCTCAGTAGAAGCGCTTGCGACTTCAAGATCAATAAAGCAGTTAAAAGCAAGCAAAAATACATCATGACTGCATTCAACTTTGAAATGAATTTAACGTTTTTATAGTTATTATAAATCAAAGTAATATATTTGCCATAAACACGGTACAAAGGATGTTCATATTGTTCATACATTACAATATAAGTTATAAGATTTCAAATAATTGAGTCAATAAAAATTAAGTTAATTGGAATACATTATATTAAAAAAAAAGGAATACATTATATAAAAAAAAAAAAATGGATACATTATATTTAAAAAAATAAAATAAAAATAACCGTTATTAAATATCAAAATTGTCATTAACGAAAATGAAATATATGTGCTTATTCTATTGAAAAACTTGTGTCGCCGACTGTACTGAATTTACTTTTTATTTATTCAGTGTGTCGATGCCTCTACGAATGCCAGTACTTGTAGAAATAATAAAAAATGAAACTATGACGCTATTTCCCTTGGAAAGTAGGCAGAGATCTGTTCTTAGTGTTCGCTTTGCTGTTGACTGAGCGGTTGTCTTAACGACGAACTGTGTCTAAGCGCAGGTGTAGTCTTTGCCTGCCTCACGATAGCTCTCCATCTGGTTCTGTTGCATGTCTGGCGCATTATTTGATCGGTCCACCTCAACGTTGTCCTCCATAGCCTATACCTTTCACTCTGCCCTGCACCACTAGATGCTCTATGGAGTCATTATTACAGAGATCTAGGCTTTTTTTTTTATTGTAACCGCCTTCTCAGGTTCGATTCCCGGTAGGCAAAATGTTCTGCTCGGTTTGGTTGGAGGTAGTGCTTGTTCTAAGTCTCTCATTCTGTTGCCTTAACAGCATTGTTGTGTTTCGGCTGTTAGAGGTAAGATGGCCAGTTCCTCTGTCGTTGAGGATTACGGGTGAAGCTCGCTTCCACCTTCGGCCTGATCATCGCTTACCATCAGGTGAGATGCAGGCCAAGCGTTGACCTTTTTTTAAACTAGGCTGAGAATCAGCACTTTTCGAACGTCAACGTTACATAAGACAGTCCCCCAAAACGCCCACCCTTTACCACTTCCTAGTGC
The DNA here is from genome assembly GCA_948473465.1 of Lithophane ornitopus. Taxonomy (NCBI): domain Eukaryota; kingdom Metazoa; phylum Arthropoda; class Insecta; order Lepidoptera; family Noctuidae; genus Lithophane; species Lithophane ornitopus. Next base: position 9,418,551 of record OX419642.1, on the reverse strand, counting down.
TTTAGCTGCTTTTCAAATTCATTTATTGGTATGATTTTTGGTAAATTTTACATGAGATCTTAATAATAAAAAGTGGTATAAAAAGAAAGAAACAAAAATATTTTTATTTGGCTTTTTATTAGTTAATTAGTTAGTTTTTCATTTGGTATAAAAGGTGAAAGCGTCAGAGTAGTCCGCGAACTTCAAATTTTCTTAAGTTTTTTGCAATTTGCAGGTCAGTATTAGGCTGTATGTTGATACTTAACTCTAAGCAACGTTAATAATAAACCCGTTAAGCTCCGGTCGGGTTTTTTTTTCAACCTTTAAGGGTGTTATGTTTGAATGGCCTCTTAAAAGCCCTTTATTTTGATACAAACATACCCATCTAAACAAATGTAAATGTGAAAGCGACCATTAAAATCATAAAATGTTTCAAAAATAAAAGAACTTCTTAGCATTTGTTTACACTCAAAACAAAGCCTTAAGAAATTGAAACAGAAGATTTAACAGAATGACTCGTTTAAGATCACTGTTTCCTAGTTTAGTCCTTTTACACCACTCGGGAATCGAATGCTGACCGGTAAGGCGGTATCGTAAAACCTTAGTCTAACGGGTATAGTTCTATAGTATATGGTTTGTACTTTTTGAGTTTGGGGTCATAAAACTCGAAAACTGTTGTCTTGACAATTTTTTTTTTTTACTTTTTACAATTTATTTTTAATGTTTATTATTTTTAATGTCGGAAGTCGGTGTCTTTGGTTTTGAATTTAATTTTTTTGCCACTGACTCCCAAAATTTTATTTTAACTCTTTTAATTTCACTTTTTTTTTTATGTATGCCCACACAAATTCGAATACCACTAGTAGTCGTTTAGTTTATAAATATGCCCTGACTGGAGGGCTATCATTTATTAAGGCGCAGGAAAGTCCGGTTAAGCAGCCGATAACGTCCTAGGTTGAACTGCGACAAGCAATTTCACAAAAAATAAAATGGGTGAACTATTCACCTCTGCATACCCCTGCGGTGAATTGAGCCGTGATATTATGTCCATGTCCTACTAAGAATCCTGCTTACCTACTAATAATAAAGAGCTCAAATATTTCAACCTTCCGACAATACTTACCCACGGGACAGATTATATTCAAAAGAAAAAAAAAGACTGTTTTCAAACAAAAGTTTTATCGTAAACTGACCTGCCCTAATCTTTGATGTTAAAAAATGTTTCTGAAGCGTGAAGCGCAGTTGTTTTAGGGGGTTCTGTAGGGCCTCACAATAATCATTAGACGGCTTCTGTAGATAAAATTCTCGGGCCTTACCATGATCATCAGCAGGGCGGGTGATGTGCCGGGCAGGTCAAGTTGACAGTTAACAGTTGCACTGCACATGATACAACATCGTGTGAAACTTCACTTTTCATCTACTATTGACCTGGTATACGAGTTTATGGTAACCTTGAATGAGTGTTATCTACGATGGTTTATGAACAGCAGGCATAGAACTAGTTGATATTTATTTTACTGTAAAAAATCATTGCTTTAAGGTCATAAAACAGACAGAAATCAGGCGAGAGCGTTTGTATGGAGAAAAAACCGACCCTATTTCCTTTTAATGATAGCTAGGCGTTTCCCGGGTCGGACACCGGTATATATCAGTAGCAGCCCGCTGTATGGATTTATACCCGATCCTTTCAAAATGGGAAAACTAGAACCAATACGATTTTAATTAAAATTATGATGCACAAGCACACTATAACAAATACATACATAACCACACAAAAAAATGATCACGCAACTACAGAACGCCAATAAAAAAATAATTATCGAAACGGATTTTCAAACTGCAAACCATCTCGCGGAACCCTAAAAGATGAGTCACGTGAACCGGAGGGGTTCTGAATAGATTACTACTTATTATGATAAACGATTGTCAGAAAAAATGTTTCTGAAGTGTCCACCACTTCTTGCTTAGGTAGCGAGCTTTGGGCATGAGCGGAGCGATTAGCGGAGCGAGATTCGGAGGAGCGGAAGCTATTTTCACGGCGAGCCGTTTGGCTGTATTTTATGTCTTATTTGTGGAGAATAAACAATTTTCTTCCTTTCTTTTTATTTTAGGTATTAGAAGCTTTATATTAGCTCGTGGCTAAGTAATAACAGCCGCACGGGTCGATCATCAGGTTAAGCTACTATTGCCGGGGTTGATCCGTGGATGGGTGACCATCTTTACATACCGAGACTCCTCCGTGCTTCGGAAAACACGTTAATCCATTGGTCCCGGCTGTCATTCGTACATCTTTGACAGTCGTTACGGGAGTCAGAAGTCAGAAGCCCAAAAGTCTGAACACCAGTCTTACCAAGGGGTATCGTGTTACCCAGTAACTGGGTTGTGGAGGTCAAATAGGCAGTCGCTCTATGTAAAATACTGGTATTCAGCTGCATCCAATTTATTTCACAGGCTAAACTAGTTGGATAGACAGTTGTTTTGGATGGCAAGGAAGCCGACGGCCCTCGATAGTGAAGGCTCCCACAAACATGCGCGATATCGCGGGCGCGACAACGGTAGCGCTGCTTGTGCGCCCGCGAAATCGCGCCAGTTTGCACGAGCATTAAGTGTTCACCGCCGCCTATGAACTTTTGAATTAAGGGAGACATAGTAGATGCGTTGGACAGAGACAAAGTTGGAGTGAACATAAATGAGAGTAGTGGTGGCCCAATGATAACGGCCGCGACTTACGAGTTGTAGGTCGTAGGTTCGGACACACACTTTGTGTAAATTATTTCATCACCGCAGCTCAAAACGGTGAAGGAAATGAGGAAACCGGCATGTCCTAGAAAAAATCGAAGACATGTGACATCTACCAACCCGCACGGGGCCCGTAGACCCTGTATCCTGTGGATTACGGCCCACTGTCTCACACTGAGAGTAGGCCTGTGCCCCAGCTGTGGGAACATCATAGGCTGATTATGCTAAAGCTGTAATGTGTCATGAGCCTGTAACTACTCCGGCACCCACACCCTTCCAACTGGAACACAGCCACGCTGCTTGGCGGCGGAGATATTGTAACGTCGCGGCTTCTTATCTGAACTTAGTCCAGTAACCACTACGTTACTACATAAATATTTAAGTACACTAAAGTACACACACAACACTAGTTGACTGACATTACTCGTGCATTTCATCTGCAACCAGCCTTACTAGTGGTTCATTGTCTAAAGCCCGTAGATGAATATGTGCCCCGAGTCTACGGGTTTTACGTTCACAATCGAGGCCTTACGAAGGCCTGCCCTACCTACGGCCTACCGCCGTTCCTGCGGAGCCTGAGCTGTTAGGCCTCCACGTCTGCCACGTATCTCCGAGCGTGCTATCGGTGGTCTTGCGAAGGCCCTACCGGCCTCTTGCTGAGCCTGTGCTGACAGGCCCCCACTTCTGCAACCGATCGCCAAAGACGCTACCCTACCTATCTAAGTGTGCGAGTGCTCGGAATAGATCAGTGTGACCTTACCCACGTGGACATCTACTTATCTATTAAATGTATTAACCTATCCAGCTGGTTTCAATTATGTAAACTACTCTACCTAACAGTCTAACTGCGCAGCCTACCTGCAAAGCCCTAGCCGTTACAATATGTATGGTGGTGGTACTTCCCCGAACGAGCTCCTTCATTAAGAGCTCTGCTACAAAAAATAACTTATTTTAATAACAAAAAGATATACAGTAATTTTGCTTCTTAATTGTTTTACACAACTCAGGAATCAAATGCTGACCGTTACGATCGTAAAACCTTGCCTAACGGGTGTTTTATAACACTGTTGTAGAGTAATTTGTAAAATTTTAAGCTTTTGTATTCCTTAGGGGCCATAAATACCAAAAACTATTGTTCAACAGTAAATAGCATAAATAATGTTCCCACTGCTGGGACACAGGCCTCCTCTCTGTGAGAGGGAGTGGGCTGTAATCCACCACGCGGGCCCAGTGCGGGTTGGTCACAAGTATTTGTTTTTTTTTTTTTTTTTCAGTTTCCCATTTATTTCTCGTTCCGGGAGCAGTGGTGATAAAACAGTAAATATTAGCAAAAAATATTATCAACCCAGCGACATTTTTTTTCCTTTATTTGCATTTTTCAGTTCTGTATTAATGTCGTATGTTGATCAAAGTGTGATTGGCAATAATGATAGTTAATTATCATCATCATTTCCTTGCCTTTTTTGGGTTGGATTTCTGCTTCTTGTCTAACCGGAAGCAGCTGAATACCAATATTTTAATTTATTTATTTATTTACGTACCTTTATTTATTTACGTCTCATAACATGGAGCGATTGCCTATCTGACCTCCACAACCCAGTTACTGGGTAACACAATATCCTGTGGCAAAACTAGCAGTCAAACTTTCAGGCTTCTCACTATTCGTAAGAACTGAACATTGTATTATCAACTTAATATAAATTATTATTATTCGCAGACGCGTAGCTCCCTACAAAGGACACAAACGCGCGCGCATGGTGTGTGCGTTTTTTTCTACTCGAAGAAAGATTTTTGTGGAGTTATAGTTGACTAGCTGCGCCCCGCGGTTTCACCCGCGTAAGTCTCGATCCCGTGGGAATATTAGAATAAAATGTATCCTATGTCCTATTCCAGGTCATGGTCAACCCATGTGCCAAATTTCAACCAAATCCGTTCAGCCGTTTTAGCGTGAAAGCGTAACAAACAAATAAACAAACTCACTTTCGCATTTATAATATTAGTTAGGATTGATAGCCCAGTTAAAACCGACATAAATAATGACTGAATCACCGAGAAAGGAACGCTCACTGCCAAAATGGGCAGTGTTCTATAATGTAATAAAGAGCGAGCGTATCCTAGTGTGGGTTGGTGGATGTGAAGATGACATGTTTCCTCACGATGTTTTCCTTCACCGTTTTGAGAGCAGAGGCGATGAAATAAATTTCGCAAAGTAAAGTGGCTGCTTGGGTTCGAACCTACGATCTACGTCACGTGAGTCTCTACATTGCTCTCATACCTAACGTTTACCGGTTCACGGTCACCACTCAAGAACACGTCTACCCTAACAATATTCTTTCATAAACGAAATTAAGATCATTTGATCTTTCTGTAATTCAAAACTGCATATTATTCTTTGCTTTGCAACAATATTCCTCAAGCAGTTTAGTCTCAAAAACTTGCCAAACATACAGAAATACACATTTTATTACATAACTTTAACAGCTTTTTAGTACTTACATGTAGGTACAGATGTACCAGCAAAAGTATGTGCTTCGGTAATCGTCGTATTTAACCGACTTCTTCAAAAAGGAGGAGGTTCTCAATTCGCCAATTATGAATAGATTTTGATGATTCTTTTTTGTTTGGTAGGTCATGCTTCCGACGTGGTCCCATATAAATTTTATTAACTTTGCTTGCGTAGGTTTTTTAGTTAGCTTCAATATTTCGATTTTTTGTGGGGTAGGTACCACAACTAAAAACTGAAAAATAAAAACATTTTACAAAAAAAAACCGACTTCCAAAAAATACACTAAACGTGAAAATACTCTTTTATTTTGGAAGTCGGTGGCAAAAAATTGAAAAGCAAAGACACCGACTTCCGTAATTAAAGTTATTTTTCACGTTTTTTTTGGAAGTCAGTTTTTTTTTTGTAAAAAGTTTTTTTTTTTTTTTTTCCAAAATGTTTCGAACGTGGCGCCACAGAGTAAACTTCCACTGCGGCAAAACTAAACACAGGAGCGTGGGGATTGTCACAATAAAAGAGAGGTCTATGTCCAGCAGTGGGTGAAGTCGGGCTGTGGATGGTGATGATCAAAGCAAAACTCTCAGGTTTTGTACAGCCGTACTTTGTAGTAGTGCATATAATATTATCATTGCGCGTTTGTATGAAACTTTTTCTCTGTTTGGTAACCTACTGTCGTCGAACCTCGTCATCTGTCGCTCAATAGTTTTATGAATTGCATCGATTTCTTATTCAATTTGGAAACAATAATAAAATATATTTAAGAACTTCCATGCTTGTAACAGCTCTATTTTTAGATTTCATCATAGCGCGTTCATAATTTCGAACATAGACGATGACTGCCGAAGCGCAATCCTTTTCTGGTGTACCTGTGCATGCCTATAACCGCAAATGTTGACCACATAACATTGACAGTATTTTAGCTCACTCGTATCCGTATGGGTCCCGCATTGAAAACACATTTTTACGATTTCTGAAAAAAAAGACTTCATTTTAATGCATTTTTTCTCTCCTTAGACAATTCGTTGGGAAATAAACTTTAATTTAAAAGGTATAAGGGTTATTTCGGGCTGTATGTTTTCAGGATAATTTTTGTCATAAATATAAAACCTTGGTTACACGTTGGATTAGTGAGGATAAGACTTTTGGAGGTTACAGTGAATGTTTTTCGTTGTGCTAAAAATGCATTAAGGGACTTTTTATTGATCTACAAAATATTATTATGACTGTGGTAATAAGGAATGGCTTATATCATAAAGATTTCCTTTGCTGGGGCCTTTGATCAGCAGTGGGACAGTGTAGGTAAAAAAAAGTTTTGTGCCTACGATCCTTCGTTGGTCGTAATAAGCGTTTTTATTTATTTATTTCAGCTTTGTTCTTGGGATTGCAGCGCATCTGCGAAGCCTTTGGTATTGCAGATGTCCATATGCGATGACCACTGACCATCAGGAGGGCGGATTCGAGGAATACAAGCTTGAAGTTATGTTACCTCTACATTAGTAGAAAGTTTCACCCCCCATGATGAAACTCCAGGGTTGCTCTTAACTAAGACATAAAATACCATACTGAACATATTTCCTAGATGTAAGGAAACAAAATGGCGACAATATACAGCATGTATCTGAAATGTGTGGTCAATGAAGGGTGTGGTACAGACCACCAAAGTGAACAACTTTCTTCATGGGACCAACATCGTTATCGCGAGAATTAAAACTAATTAAATTATCACCTGTCCCATACAAAACAAAAAACAATACCTACTCAACCCAAATGTATGGAACGGCAGATATTTTTGTCTGGGTTCGAACTCACGACCACTTGTAAGTCGGGGCCGATACCACTGGGCCACCACTGCTTACTTTGGCAACAATTCCCAGTAAATTGAAATTTCACTAAACTCTATTTTTAAATCTCATCGACTAATTTGACATTTAAATTGATTATTGTATGTTTTTCAATTTGGAGTTTGACATTTGCTACTGTCAAATTAGTGTACGAGATACAACGGACTTAAGTTTGTATCTGTCACAAAGCAAATAGGCGACTTCGTTGTATGATGTGCAAGTAACATTCGACCTTAAGAATATATAACATTATCATTTATTTTGCTCAAACATTGGTACAATACGGCCGATATAACTTGGTAGTTCCGAATTATACGCAAAAGGATGCGCAATAACAATTTTTAGGAGTCAAATGGTGACATGAGGCGAGTGTGAGTGAGAGAACATGCGCGAAAGTTCGTAGTGCCTATGTTCAGACCTGCCAAGTTATGACGGCCATACTGTACAGAATGAGTCAGCACGAAAGAGATATTGAAAAAAAAACGTGCGGCGCAGTCTTTGGGGACTGCCGATAGAAGTGAAAACTAAGTAACATTCATTCATGTCTTCAACTGTTCGGCGACGATGACGCGAGTTCCATGATTTTTGTTCACCCAAAAAGTGCTCAACGCGCCTTAAGAAGTTTTCACTTCAAAAAACAGTTCATCAAGTTTGCCTCAGAAAATGACATGAATATATGAATAAAATAATGTACATATCCACTCCGAGTCAAACTATTTAAAAATAAGATCATTAAAATAAGAAATTAGTAAAATAATTATCAATATCTCTCATTTAAAACTCATTCAAATTAAGGGGCGTAAACCAATTACGAGGTCAACTATACATATACATAAGCCTACACTACATAAGCCTTTTAAATTCGCAAAGGAAGCGTACGGTAAGTACCTACTTTGTAACCATGTTCGTTGAAGAAAAATGCGGAAATGCTCCCAAGACTAATATAGTAATATGTATAGTCCTAGGCTTATACAGAGACGGATTGTGGGATCGATATTTTATTTTAGATTAAAAAAATATATATATGCAAGTATTGGTAACCCCAAATTTTACCCCATGAGTTACAAGCAATTTGGTGAAATTATATTGTAACCTATGTTTATTGTAGGTATAGTTTTTACCAGGGCAAAGTGTCATTATTTTTCCATCTGGAATTTCTCAGTAGCAGCACGGAGTCTTGATTTGTGCCCGGTTCAAAATTAAAATATTTTATTTCACGCTAGCTTCCGCCCGTAGCTTCGCCCGCGCTGTATGACAATAAAAAGTAGCCTATGTCCTCCTCCAGGGTACCATCTAAATCCTTGCCAAATGTCGAAATTCGTTCAGTGGTTTAGGCGTGAAAGGTAACATACAGACAGACAGACAGAGTTACTTTCGGATTTATAATATTAGTATGGATAGTGTTGTATTTGCAGTTTATACACGCGGTTATTGCGGGAAGGGAATACGTCTTAATCAAACGCCGGTTAGAGACACACTGTTTATTCAAGATGGCGGGTGGCGCAACAGGCGCGTCACTGGGCGAAGGTATTTATTCTTAGACAGCGTATGCCCAACACAACAGATAGTATGGATGGGCACTTATGAAACGTCAGAAGCTGGTGTGCACGGTTCCAATTGGTCCTTTCCTATGGAGATGAGGCAGCAAGAAACTCTCTCTACTCTTTACAATGGTGCCGATTCTCTTGTACACCGAACTAAACTAAGTAAACTATCTCTAAAATTCCTTACTTTTGACTATGGGAATCTTGGAGCTATTCTGCCAAATAAATTCTCTAAATTTAAAACTTATTTTGACACAACTAAAATCGAATTTGACAACCGCGCGCCTCCACTTGGTACTTGTTTTCCCTACCCCGTGTTTTTTTTTAGAGCCAGACGCGCGCATGCACGGCGGCGTCGACGTGTTTTTAATGGAATTTTTCAGTTTTTGTATGGAAAATAACGAAAAAAAATAAAAAATAATTACCAACCTGTTGACAATTAGGGGTTTTAGGGCTTCCTAAAGGGGGTCGAAATTTTCATTATTTTTGCGATAAGACACACCGTTTTCGAGATATAAGCAAAAGAAAATAAAAAAATACAGTACTGTTTTTTGTAACTGAAGTCGAGGTGTTGGTTTGAATTTTAGTTCATGACATCTAATTTTATTCCACACATTTTTAATCGCGATTAAATATAGTCAGATTTAGTTAGAGGATTTTAGATATATGACAACATTTTAGGTTAAATCGTCAAATTCAGAATAGCATTTTCACTAAACTAATCTCAATGCCATCTTAAATTATAGTTAAGTTGTGTCATTTAAAGTCTATTTCAGAATGAGTTTGATCGTTTGACAGGACTAAACTAAATTTTTGTGATTTTTAGTTTAGTTTAGAGAATTTTGTGACAAGAGAATCGGCACCAATGTTTTCAAATTACCGTGTTAATAGATTGTGGGAGAACAGTGCTGGTCTTTTTTTTTTTTTTTTGTGAAATCCTCATGGATTTTATGTCGGACTCCTACCGACTAAAACCCCACTGTTCCTACTTCTACCATGAGTCGAGGGCCCGGGAGATACTTGTACATTCGCCGCACCCCCCCGACTGGGAACGACAACAAGTGCCTGTTAATTAACAAAATAGGAAATGGCTAACAAATCGGCTGATAGCAATAGGCTCGCCCAACCCCTATTGTGGGTGTACTATAGGTCACTGCCTTCTATCTACGGGAAAACATGAGATGTTATGTTTAATTAATAAAAAGGTCGAACCTTGCAGGCTTTTTATGCAATATTTTTTCAGCACCATTGTTTAGGATGAAAAGTATATTTTTAATACTTTGATTCCTAAACTAGGTGTAGTCTCCTGTGACTTAGGAGTCAGTGATTCTCAGCAGCAACAAAGCCATGTATAATTAATAATTTGGAAAGATTTTACAATGAACGGTGGAAAAGAGAAGGGTAGGGTAGGGTGTATGTGTGTGTAGTATGTAGGGTGTGTGTATGTGTGTGTATTGTGTAGGTGTAGGGTGTGGGTGTGTATTTATAGATATATACTTAATGAAATATCAATGTAAATTACCTAACAGACCGCGCAACTTTTGCATTTATCATAAATTGTAAAACATGGCAAATAACGAAGCTTATCTCAAATAAAACTAACACACCTAACTCCGTCCCTGCCTATTAAACGCAAAAATAAAACCGCTCACCACCATACATGGCAACACTGAGAACCCAACGACTGTTAACTAGCTTCGATAATATTGTTTCTTTGGAAAAATGGTGCCAGCACAAAAAAATATTAATTACGTATGCTAAATGGACTTTTACATTGCTGATCTAAGAGTTTGGAAGGTTTTTTCTGGGTAAGTGATTTCCTAGGTGGGGAAAAATTGTAATTAGTTACTTAAGAACTTGTTTGTGAGTCATCTAGCAAACGTCTTAGGCAATATTCATTGCAAAAAAACTGGAAAAGCGTAATTACTCGTGCAATAAAGGTTCAGTACCACCAAAACTTTTATAGTTTACCATCTTTTTACCCGACCCGCCCCAGAATGTTTTTCGAGTACGTATGTATGTCTATTTCTTTGGCACGCTCTGAAGCCTAAATGGTTTGATGGATTTTAACATACAAGGTGTTGCTAGATACGTGCTAATTGTGGGAGTCACATAGGCTAGATAATATTCATATATTGGATCTGCTAATACAAAAAAGGGAGGTTAGGTTTTTTTTAAATAAATTATAATTTTTAAAAAGCCTTTTTTAAGCCTTTTTTTTACCTTCAACAGTCGGTCAAAAAATCAAAACTAAAAAATCCACACAATGCTTTCGTAATCTTCAGAACACTAAAATAAAGGGTAAAAATGATATAATTGAATATATTTCTTGAATATATAAATTATTATTTTGTATGTCTCAAATTATGACTGTTTCTCGGAAACTTTGGTCAAATTTTGCGTATATCTCCAAGCATGTTTTGTTATGGGTTGTAAGCAGTAACATTAGGGGAGCCAAAATGTAAGAAATAAGGCGTAATTTTTAATAAATTACTTTACTGTTTGTGCCATGGCTTCCGGCAATGTATAACCCACTGTATCATTTTCTGTTTTTTTTAAAATGCTTATAAGTATCAACCTGTGTGGCATAAAACGTGCTATCAACCAACTGTTTGTCGAAAGTAATAACATAACATCACGCCTGTTCCCCGAAGAAATAGACAGAGGTGTACTAGTACCTACACCTGCATTTTACCAGGTTTAAGTTCCATGTAATAGGGGCGGAACCGGACGGAACCTATTGCCATCATCCGGGCGTATATCTAGACTGCTACTGAGAAATTCCAAATTCTATAACTAAATCTTCTATAAATATATTATCTATAAATATATTTTCGTGTCCGTGTGTGATCGCTTAGATCTTCTAAACATTGTGTAGTTTATACAGATTTTGATGCGCTTTTCAACATCATTTAGTGAATTTATTCCGGGAGGTTTATGTGTATAATACATTAATATTTAACTTAGATATATTACGGAAAACTTCATGTTTTATCAAGTCATAAAAATCATGTGAAGAAGGGGTGGATCGCCAGTCTATTTAAAAACAAACATTCTTCCTTAAAAAAAAGGAATGTTCGTCCAATTACGTATAATAAGTACAAATATACCAAAACAAAGAAAAAAGTTCAATATTTATAATATTAGCAAGATTCTCGCCTTAACCGCAGGGGTTTTAAAAACAATGTATTTGAACGAGCGTCCTAAACAGTTTGTCAAATAAATATTAGCGTTTTATTACTGTTTTAAACCTTCACAGTTGGATAAAAGAATGATATAATAATATCGGTCTGTATTTAGGGTCTCATTTAAAATATGTAGGTACAACGGTATAAGAATCTTTTGGCGCTTGGCCAAACGCATACTATAACGTTAGAGGCTACGTTGAAGACAGGGAAGTTTGGCAATAATTCCTTCTGCACATGTGGCCTCCCTCCCTGGTACCTCATTAACGGCATAATTATGTAAGAGTCTATTAACTGCTCTCAAATTACCATGTTTATTTTTTACATTCATCCCTGACAGATATAATCATAATATTATTTGACATTATATACATACAATTTAATTTCAACTCTTTATTAGCGGCTTTTGTGCTTAATTAATCAGATTTGTTACAGTTGTAATGGCAATCATGTCATTTGGTTTAAAAAGGTTTTTTATCTTTAGTATCTTATTTATCTTTTATATAGATTCTTTTCTACCTTGTGAATGTGGGAACATTGTAGGCTTAGCCTAACCTACCTGAAACTTCTTGAGAGGCCTACACTGACCTCCAATAACTATTAACACTGTAATTCGAAAATATTGTAACAGCCAATTATTATTTTCTTTTAAAAGAGTAACCGTGGAGTTTCTTGCCGGCTCTTCTCCATAGGAAACGACCAATTGGAAGCGTGCACCTAGCTTCTGACGTTTCATAAGTCCCCATGTAGGCTTATGTGAAATAAAATATTTTGATTTTGATTTTGAAAATCGGAACTAATATCGCCATTTTGTTTTTTCAATAGAATTCCACAAATCAAATTGCACAAAATAATGTTTAACGGCCTACCGAACCTCAAATTGCTTCTCTCTTCAACCAATCCTCAAAATCTTCCGTTCTGCCGAAAATACTGCAGCATTAATTTTGAAATAATGTTAAAATTGAGGATTGGTGCTAGGTCCTATGTTTGACGAAAACATCTCGATTACAAAAAAAAATCTCGATAGAAAAAAAGCTAGCTCTAGACGAACTATAAACCGCTACCATTCATAGAAATACTTCAAATTAGAACATGAGACTTTGCATATTAACTGAACTAACTATAAAGCAAGTCTTTACTCTTTTTTTTAATTACTTGGATGAAGCTAGTTGCCCATACCAGAGCGTAGTAGGTTTCTATGGAGAAGAACGGGCAAGAAACTCCACGGGCACTCTTTTAATCAGAATATTGTTACAATATATTAGTTGCATCATTCATGTTGAAATTATACATGTGAGTACAATGTAGAAAAATGCGGACGTAAAAGCGTCCGTAATTAAAAGATAAAATAAAAAAGAAACAAAACAAAAATTAACAATTCAAAAATTAAAACAAGCCGTGGCAGCTAAGAGATGACTAGTCTCTACTGATGGCGCCCGTTCACGAACATGACGCATGGATCAGCACCATTCAGCTGAACCATTTTCAAGGGAACTTAACACTTAAAATACTGGTATTCAGCTGCATCCGGTTAGACTGGAAGCCGACCCAACACAGTTGGGAAAAGGCTACGTAGATGAATCTTCCCATGATAAAATTAATTTTGACAAGCTCAAACTCCCGGGGGTCGGTTTCAATCAATAAATTATATCAAAACTATTTGGTCCGCCATATTATTATTTATTTTAAATACAGATACGATCGGTAGTTTTTTTTTTTTTTTGTTGAAGGGACACAGATGTCAAAAAGGATGTTTTTTTTTTTTAACCTTGGCTATGAATGACGTTTATTAGAGTTCGTAGTAAGTTGGTGTGGGTTCCGTTGGTACAGTATTTATTTTTTAACTGTGTACGAGAATCGGCAGGTGGGTAATACCAATTCCGGATCCTAACTGCCTCGTTGGTCTAGTGGTCGCAAGCGCTGAGCATACGGTCCTGGGTTCGATTCCCGGGTCGGGTAAAATTATTGGATTTTTCTAACTGGAATTTCTCAGTAGTAGTCTGGTTTTGTGCCGTGTTGATGGCAATAAGCAGAACTGGCGAAATGTGAGTTTACTTTGGGTGCACCTTTGCCTAACCCTTCGGGGATTACAGGTGTGATGTTATGTATATCGAGAACAGCAAATAAATTGGCGAAACAACATTCATTCACTTCAAAACTTTAAAAAGAAATCCCAAGGAACCCTAAATTTTAATATCGAAAGGTATCAAAGTAAACATCCTAAATATTTAAGTAATATTCATTTTTATATTTTTACGACGGTCAGGAGATGGTCTAAAAAGAGATATCTCTGTCTCTGTTTGATGTTTAGTGAGGGAAAGGGATGCAACTTCGTCGCAGGCGCAAGGGACAGAAACAAAACGGTGCGCGGTTGTTTTATTGTTAGAGTTCCGTGGGAGAAATGTGGAACGTTTTGGACTTGTTAAGGATCGATGTTTGTTTGAAAAAGATTGACTTGACTGGGGGGGCTCGTGGCTACGCAAAAACAGGCGCACGGGTCGATCGTTCAGGTTAAGCTACACTTGCCGCGGTTGGTCCGTGGATGGGTGACCGCTCTTAACATACCAGACCCCTCCGTGCCTCAGAAAGTTAGGTTAAGCTGTTGGTCCCGACTATCATTCGTGGACCTTTGACAGTCGTTACGGGTCGTCAGAAACCCGCAACTCTGTTGCCGGCTGTTATAACTTAGCCACGAGCCCCTCCACACTTTTCTAATAAGGTATTCAACAATAAAACAACCAAAATAAATATAAGGAACCACAACGTAACTTAAAATCGTAACATACGCTTCAAATATTTTTTGTTCCTTAGTATAAATAAAGTTGGTACGCCACAGAGAGAGTAATGCGCCTGAGTATATCACCCGCCTTCAGATTGTAGAATATCACTTATTTTACATAACATAAACATGACGCCTGCATTCTCCCTACGGGTTAGGCAGAGGTGTGCAAGTAAACCCACATTTCATTTAAGTCACATGTAATAGGGGGCGAGCCTGTTGCCATGAATGTGGCGTGGACACAACGCCCCTACGTGAACGTTGGATCGAACGCATCGGACTACGGGGTGCTACTGACAAATTCCAGATGGAAAATCCCAAAAACACTTTGCACCAACCCGGAAATCGAACCCAGCTAGGACCTCATGCTCAGTGAGTAGTAGCGCTTGCTCAAAGTCAAAGTTAAAGTCAAATAATTTATTCTAATTATGCACATAAAAGGCACTTTTGAACGTCAAAAACAAAGAAATAGAACTAATACTAGTTGTCCCTTCCAAACGGTAGTTATCGTATGTAGAAGAATGGGCTGGAAACTCCACCGTTACTCTTTTAAAAATGTTGTACAATATTTTGTATACATCAATTATTATTTAATTATATTATTATGTGAAGACGATGCTAGAATATCACTCTTTTACATAACTTATACATCACGCCTGCATTTCCCTAATGGTTAGGCAGAGGTGTACACGTACACTCACATTTCAAGGTAATGTTTTAGTCCTGACCAGGCCTAGTGCCATGACCAGGACAAAAAGAAACTGCTGTGCTACTGAGAAATTTCTTATGGATAATATTGATTTTAATTAAATTAAATGTATTGTGTATCCTATCCTAACTAATATTATAAATGCGAAAGTGAGTTTGTTTGTTTATTTGTTACGCTTTCACGCTTAAACGGCTGAACGGATTTCAATGAAATTTGGCACATGGGTAGACCATGACCTGGAATAGGACATAGGATACTTTTTATCCCGATATTCCCACGGGATCGAGATTTACGCGGGTGATACCGCGGGGCGCAGCTAGTCCTAACTTAATATTATAAATGCGAATGTGAGTTTGTTGGTTTGTTACGCTTTAACGCTAAAACGGCTGAACGGATTTGGATGAAATTTGGCACAGGGGTAGACTTTGACCTGGAAAAGGACATAGGCTATTTTTTATCGACATACCACGCGGGCGAAGCCGCAGGCGGAAGCTAGTGGATTATAATTATATGAATTAATAATAATAAGCCCAATAACACTTTGCCCGACTTTGGGATTAAAGGTTTGCTGAGCATGGAATCCTAAGTTTGATCCCCAGGTCAGGTATAATTAACCTATAACGTGCCCACAGCTGGGACTCAGGCCTCCTCTCTATGAGAGGTAGAGGGCTGTAATCAACCACGAGGGCCGAGTGTGGGTGGCTGGCTGTCACATGTCTTCGAATTTTTGGTTCTTGGACATGCCAGTTTCCTCATGATGTTTTCCTTCACCGTTTTTAGAGCAGTGGTAATGAAATAAATTGCAAAAAGTCAAGCGTCTATGTGGGTTTGAACTCTCGACCTACAAGTCGTAAGTCGGGGTTGATACCACTGGGCCGCCACTGCTCCCAGGTCCAGCAAAAAGTTCGTACTAATGAGATTCACAAAAAAAATGTTTTACTTAATCCTTTTGACATCTTTAAAGTATCATTAAAAGCCTCAAAATTAATAATGCTGTCGTTTTTAATCCCAAATAATTATGTTATGAAAACAAATAAGTATAATTATTATTTCTTGATCATCACATTTTTTGACGCCTTTACATTTTGAGAGCGAATCTTATTGCTCATTATCGTACGCAGTTCCAAACTCCGGGCTGTTACCGAGAATTTTATAACAGGCTTATCCGAAATCCCATTTACCAGATTTGGGGCCCAATCATAATCATTCTTGGGCAGGTGATGCGCAGGGCAGGTCAAAGTGACAGTAAAGGGGCCGGCGGAGCATCGGTCGCAACTACAAATCGAGTGCTACAAATTTTGCGCTAGTGTGCCTGTCGGAGCGATACACATAGCTACCGTGAACTGTACGACAACGCACACGTTAGCATTGACATTACATTTGCTTGATGCGATAGCACTAAGTACTAGCTATTGAAAATTTGTGATACATTTGGTCCGTAATATACCTAAAATTATGAATGAAAACTTAAGGTTTTTTTTTTTTTTTGCTGAAACAATATTACTATTATTGTTGTTTATAATACAGAAAAAACATTAAGAAAACATGTCATTTACGCTGTAAAAATGTGCGAAATTCAATTCGCTTAAACTTCATATTACAAAAAATATATCATTTAAGAAATCCTGCACAGAATAATAAGGAACATTTATCGATAAGTAATTCTAAAACGTTATTTCTTATTTTTGCAACGGTAAATTTTTGATTTGTTCAGGTAGTCCTCTGTCTAACGCTTCGTCACCTACCTATTAAAGAAAACTTCAAAAAAATCTTTGTGAAAAATTCCGACAAAAAGTTTGACTTCATCTTACTTTAATTTACATAAATATGACAAAATGTCAAAAACAATGAGAAAACAAGGACAACCGAAATATTTATTACAAAATCGACTAAAACAAAAATAATTAACTGGAAACAAGTTTTCTTGAGAACATGGCTCTTAAATAAAAGCACATTTAAGTGGGTATAAGAAGTAGTAGAGCTCTTAGGAAAGCAGTTCGTCCGGGAAGTACTACCACCATACATATCTCCGCCGCCAAGCAGCGCTGTTGTGTTCCAGTTTGAAGGGTGTGGGTGCCGGAGTAGTTACAGGCTCATGACACATTACAGCTTGTTTCTGGGATGGGAACGCATCTGCGATGACTCTGGTATTGCATATACCATCAAGCAGGTCGTTTGCTGGTTTGCTAACCAAAACATAGGTGATCGCAGTTTGTTGTTTTATGCAGACAATTGGTGGCAGCACCATAAGTGTCTGATCAACTTACCATCAGATTGGTTAAACTCGCCCTTTTCCCATGTGGTGTATGGCATGGCAGACACTACAGAACGCCACCTGCTACGATCCTTACATACTCCTTGCCTCGTTTACGTTCATACATCTGGTCATACACGCACGCCGGTTGCGAGTACTACGCACCTAACCTTTCTGAAGAACATCACCAATAAGATCACTGTATGTCTTTCTAGGGCGTCCCCAGGACAAGGGTAAAAACACGATATCACGGGAACCAAACCTACACCTACATAACACAAAAACAGCATTCTAACCACAACTTATCGACATAAATTACTAACAAAAACAGGTAAAACCAACAAAATCACAAACAATATTTGTATGGCAACATTGAGATATAAATAATTTTATAAAATTAAATAACACAGCGCCGCCCCGCGGTGTTCCCTGCGATTTCTTTTAAATGACATACATGGTATTCGTGATACTTGTTAAGAATTTATTATGATATTACTAATATCGTCCTGTGGATTTGCTTGCATGGAAATTGTACTACAGAACTTGGCACATTGAGGGTTAGAAATAGTTCGGCTTTGTATAGCGTTGTCCCTGTCTAGTGACACTGTCGAGTGAGTATGAGTATACTGTGTGGCTCTCTTTCTAAAGCCCGATGTGTCATACGATCGACTGGTAACGTATGAAACTACTAAAGTGCAGCACTTGTACAAATTGTCACTCGTTTTATTCCAATATTACCTGTATCGGAAGCAACAATTTTGCTGCCCTCCTTAATCTAGTGATCTGAGTTCGTTTCCCAGGTGTGTGCTGGTTTCTCTGTGCAGCCCGGAATCTGAAAGACTGGACTTAGGTCCAATTCATGGCAGCAGAATGGCTCCCATAATAACATGGTGGCGAAATATGGGTGACCTATACACTTCTGCGTAACCCATCGAGGACTGGTCGTGATGGTTTGTTACGTTAAAAAAATATCAGTGTTCAATTGATAACTTTATGTCGTCTTCCACAAACTGCTGTCTATTCTTCTAAACCCACAATCCCTACACTATGAACTGCGTATGATAAAAACACATAATATGTCTGCCTACCCTGTTTGTGAGACGACTCTATGATAAAAAGTGCCGCTCTTAACTCGTCTTGTATTTAAGAAATGTTGCGCTTTGTAAGATGTTTAGAGAGGACGACTCGACTGGCTCACGACTTGAAAATGAATGACACCATGCCCCGGAGAGGTCGATCAGTGGCGTATTAACCCTTAGGCAAACTAGGCACGTGCGGCCTAGGGTCGCGAGGAAACAAAGGGGAGCGCGCGGAAGATTTTTAACAAAAAAATATGAAAATTAATTGTGTAAGTAAGTATGCACATATTTACACAATATAAAAGATTATTTTATTCTATGCGTGCTCCGCCTTCTTGCTTATTCCTACATCGCCTGATTTTATAAAAGAAGTAGGTAAGATACCAAATTAATGATAACAAACATTTGTCAACACACACAGTCAGATCTGTTTCCTAGAGTGGATGTATAATGGATTTCCATGTTCGTTTGGTCCCTCTTGCTTTCTTCACTTTCATCATAAACCCTGGCCTACCTAATTATCCCTACTATTATTATAACTGCGAAAGTGTGTGTGTGTGTAAAGGTATATCTTACTTCTTCATGCAATAAACTACTGAACCGATTGTGATGAAACTTAGTCAATAGACAGAGACCAAAAAAATTTTTTTTGTAATGTTTTGCCGCTAGGCGGCGTCGATGAGGCTCTTCGACATTTAATCCACTAGCCTCTGGTCGATAGAGGTGTATAAGTAAAGTACAGTTATGTATATTTAAATCTATGTTATAGGGGCCGAGCCTAGTGCCATTAAACGGGCACAAATCCAGACTCCAGGCTGTTTTGGTACCTGCCAGGGTTGCGGGAAAGTCCGAAAGGAATACCGGGACCTTAGCAACAGGCAATTGATGGAACACGGGTGGGTTTTAGTCAGTAAAAATCACCGCTTGCGATAACTAGACCAAAGAGGCAGTTTTTCAAGTAATTAAACTCGTCAATAACCAAGCCAAGGATTGTCATTTCTAGTGTTTGAGCAGGTTGATCAAAGAATAAATATTGGAAAAGGAGTATTTGAAACCCTATTATTCGTTCTGTTCTGTTATTATCCTAACATCGTCTTTTGTTTTTGTATTTCTGTATAGGTAGTTAGTCATATAATTTACTAAATTACTAGGATTAGGAACTATTTATGGTTAGTTGTATTAGATATTGTAAAAGATATAATACCTACAAATAAATAAAATGAAAAATATCTAATATTAGATAATGGTACGCGGATAGAAGATCTAAGGCTCTAGACAAAGTGACATTCTATCAGCGATAACGATGATGGAAAAGGCAAAAATGTATAGGACAGACATAAGCTATCGAAAAGCTTATGTCAATTCTGTTGAAAGTCGTTGTAGAAAAACGAAACGCTTTCGAAGCGATTGTCACTTGTCTAGGCTCGGTATCGCGTACGCGTAGCAACGTAGGACGCGCCGCGGACGTCAGCGTCGCCGTATGGTGCTATATAGAACACAAAGTAAATCCGCACGCGCGACCGACGTACGCGACCGACATCAGCGTAATAGGAATTCAGGCCTAACGAAGAAATGCAGCAGTCAAAGATCGGAGAATAATTTCCGTGTTTCATGAACTATTGCCAAATAAATGTTATTCTTTCTTCAATTTCTTTCTACGTAGTAATAGTATTGCATGTATGGAAGACAAAGACAGAGATGACACCAACTAAATAAGGGCTGGAAAAAGTAAGGCCGCTTTCCCAGTCTATTTGATGTAATACAAAATGATAGTAGGACGACCCACCAACCTACTATACAATCATCAACATCGTGTCGTGTCCGTCCCGCTGCACCTAAACCCCAAATAGCTCATATTATTGATGAGTCTAGGGCAGCATGCACGGAATATCTTAACCGACTCCAACAAAAAAACGTCAAGTTATGTATTATCAATGTCCGTCGTTTTGTGAGCCCGTATCTCAAAAACTGAATCTTTTTGAAACGTTTTGTGTTTTTTACTTGAGTATGTTTTGTTGATAATAATCAGATCTTTTTCGAATCGTTTGTGGATGTTCATATTTTGTGGGTTTGTAACGGGTTTTTAATGTTATAAATCATTATTTGAGGAACATCACGTCTGTTTTAACGAAAGGGGTAAGTAGGTCTTCGTAAACATCATTGTAAATTTTTATTTGTGTAAAAAGGAACAACTGACATTAACGATAGTTATATCATTACAAAACATCACCAACGCATTCCCTCAAAAAAAAACGTGCTTTTATAAGTAAGTACACCATTAAACTACACAACTAACTATTTACAGTAGTTTAATAAGTATTGATTTCTCTGAGCTCGCTAACAACCAAGCCACAGATTGCTGTCTTTAATCTTTGAGGAGATGAGTGACAGAAATTGGTAAAGGAGTCTCTGAAACCATACGTTCAATAAATTAAGATTCATCATTGTTTGCCGCATGTAATTAAAATCAGCGTTTGCCGAGCTATTGGCACGCGGATAGAAGTTCTTACAATGAAAGGCAGCAGTCAAAGGTCGGGAAGATCCACTACGAGCTTATCATCTAGTACTTACAGAGTGTAAATATACCCATAACAGCCAACTACGCATTCTGAACATCAAATTAAGTAACGTACCACAAAAATAAACTTTAATTTTTGGTGTAGGGGGCGTGACGCACGCAAAATATTGTGTTTATGGTTGCATGCAACGGTTCAGGGTTTGTGTGGGTATTTAAAATTAATTTTTATCATTTAAAAGTTAGGTACTTTCTTTAAAAAACTTCTGAAAAAGTTGGAACTTTGACCTTCAATATCTCTGTAATCAGAGGGTTCCCAGGTATGGTCCAGAACAAAAAATATATCACAATGACGGGAATAACAAGTGGCTTTCGGCTTCGTTAAGTGTCTTTTTACCCCCGTTATATTTGTACTACGTATGTAAAGTCATATTTTACATACCTCTTAACTAATGCAGCTTACAACAATGCTGTTTGAAATCGTCAACATGCCGTGATACACCATAATCACCGAGTGGCCGGTGATCGCAGTATGGTGGTACTGAAAGTCGGTGTGCCCCAAAAAATTCCATGTTCTTGCTTTTCACAAGAAAAATGTCTGAAACGAGTTCTGTATGACAGTTATGTTTGTTTTTGATGGAGTTGCGAATCATTTGGAGTTGTTATTTTATTTGAGACTAGCCTCTACCCGCGACTTCGGCCGCGTGAAATTCTATATTCTATGATACTAGGAAATACTGTAGCTTCACATTAGTGAAATAATTTTCGGAATCGAATCAGTAGTTCCGAAGATACATCCCATAAACTAACTCACACATTTTACCTCTTAACAATATTAAGTATAGACTAGCTTTTACCCGCGGCTTAGCTCCTATGTTTTATCCCACAGTGACAGTTACTGTGAATTTATTTTCTGGGAAAAGTCACTATCCTTCTCCGGCCCACGAATCTAGGCAAAAATCTGTTGCTGCGTGAATCGTGTGCGTAAATATAAGACGGACAAGCCAATAAAACCGACTGTCTGCGTCCAGTATCCAGTGCTTCATAAGTAAAAAAAAAATCTGCTCAACAACGTAACTTACGAACTTAAGAAGCAATGGATTAGACATTTGTTTCGAACCTGATCGTGTATTACACAATTAGTGTGCTGTATCCTCCTGTGTTTGATCTCTGGGAAAAAATTTAATGGATTTTCCAGTACAAACTCAGTGCCTACCTGCCTAGCCTGGGCCATATACCACAACGCTTTACAATTTACACACGCATTTGTAAGGTGCAAGTGCCTGTACCACAAAACTCTAAGCCACACAATTGTAACGGCAAAACCTTACAAATATGTAAATTGTAATGACAAGTCTACAATATTGTAAGTAACATATTTGTAATTTCTGTTACCTACGCAATTTGTTCTACAATTTATTTAACAATTTTGTAGAATTGTAGACTTGTAAACTTTCGTGGTAAGGAGAGAGGAGTTTAGATGTGTGCCCGGTTGACGACAATAAGCTCGCCCCCTATTATAAAATGGGTTATTAGAGTAGGTACCTACAAAGATACATAACTGCTGACATCCCGATTAAAATCGTCCTCCATTGCTTTCTAATGTTCATAAAGCTGAACACAGTCTTGCAAAACTTGTTAAAGCTCTATCTATTGTTTAATAATTTAACGCTTTTTGTGAAGAAGCTCATCTGATTCTGGGGAATTACAACCACCATCTAGCTTTTTTTGCAGCTAAGTATTTTAACAAAAATCTTTAACCATAGTTTTAAAACCGAGTCTATTTTTTTAACACAAGTTTGCTCGTCGCTATACTTAGAAAGAAAGAAAGAAAAATTGTTTATTCTACACAAACTAAACGCACAATACAAAATAATGAGTGACATTCACTATATGTACAAATTAGCCAAAAGCCTCATATATAAAAAAGAAAATTATAAAAGTTTGACAATTGCTATCAATTTAAAAAGTGCCTACACTGTTCAAAGCGAACTCCAAAACCCTTCGTAGCTTCGTAACCCGAAATATTTGCACTCATACAAAAACAGAACCGAACTGCACGAAATAATCCGCGGAAAAACACTTAAACGTTACTCTGAACAAGGAACCACCTTAATTACTCGACAATTGCTTCTGGCAACACCAAACTAAGTATAACCCTTACTACGTTTTACAACCATTCAAATATCAACCCAAACACAAAGTCATAAGGGTGGTTGTGAAAGTTCTGCGTGGGTCAAGTTAATTTGGTTTATGGGCATGGACAAAATATTGTTTTTTGTGAAGGAATTACTTTTGAAGGTGGAGCAATGGTGGCCACTCCCAAATAATGATATACTTAAATATTTGTGGGCTTGTTTTAAATTGGGGTGGGTACGAGTGTTTCTGGTTGAAAAGGGAAGCTGCGGTTGTCGCGGCCTGTGAGTGGATGGGTGGCTGTTCTTTTGACAACAATCGCTCGAATCGCTTCTCAATTCTATTATCCAAGCGATGCTTACTTTCCAATCCCTGCAGTCTCGACATATAAAGCGATACGACGAATTCGGTCGCAAAGTCCTAATGGCGTCTCTAGACGGACAAAGTTGCTTGACAAGCACGAACATTACGTGCTTGTCAAGCACGTCGGTCACGTCAAGGGACGGATGCCATTAGGGCTTTGCGATCCAATTCGGTCGGTTAGCGATCGCTATGTCGAGACTGCAGCTACAGAGGTACCTATGTAAAACTAAGAGTGCGGTGTCGTCATAACAGTCGCAAAATAACGGCCGTCAATTATAGACTGTAAGCATACATTGACACCGTAACTTCAAACATCGGTTTAAACTTCGTGGGTGATAATGACGAGTTTTCATGACGGCCGTAATTTTGCGTTTTCTAAATACTAGCTGTTTCCCACAACTTCGTCGGCAATCCAGGATAAAAAGTAGCCTATGCCCTTCTCCAGGTCATGGTCTATCTACCCATGTGCCAGCAACCCGGTGCCTACATAATTATGATCTTTACATTATTAAAATAATAGGTTTATTTACAGCAATCTGGCAAGCGCTAGATTCAAGTTGGTCTTAGTTAGGTACTAGATAAGAACCTCATTGATCTGATCAAGTCGTTAAGCTCAAACCATTTTAAACCATTTACAGGCACTTTTGAATTGTCAAAGAGTCGGTCAGTTAGTCAGAAAGTTGAAGCTAGTTGCCCATTCCAAAACGTAGATCTCTATAGGCGGAGAATGACTAAGATTTGTTTGTAATGTATCGAGTTTTTGTAACGCGTTACGTTACAATAGTCAGTGCAGCGAGACGAGCCGTTCGAAGCGATCCTCCACTAGACTGTAGACTATTTCGTGTTTTTTTTTTTGAAACGGAAATATTAGAAACTAAATTGCAGTGCTCGTGTGACAACCATGAAATGTTCGATTAATAAAAATAAATAATTAAAAAATTAAAAAACACGACTGCCCTGCTAAAAACGAACTAAAAAGTAAAAAACAAGTTAGTAAAATTGTCATTGCAGTCGGTGGACGGTTCTGTGGAACACTTTTTAATGTAAGAGGTCCCCGACTGCAATGACAACTTTATCAACTTGTTTTTTACTTTCTAGTTCGTTTAAGTCGTGTTTTTTAATTTTTTAACTATTTATTTTTATTTTATATATTTTAGTGACAAGTTTTATTCTTTTGGAAGTTTAGGTAGGTACATTTTTGTTTACCGCTATGCAATAGTTGGAATTGTGTTAGTTTTTATATTATTTGCCTAAGTATACAAGTAAGTATAAGTATTTCTGTGTGATGATGAAAGAATTATAATAATAACTCAATCATATAGCAAACCATTAACTCATTTGCAGTGTTACTAAAGTCTGATTAAATCGTTTGCAGCCAAAGATGAAATATTTTTTTTGCATGTACACCCTACCTATGTAAAATTTATGCCCATAAATTATATAGTTTTGGAGTGTGCTCATCCAGGCCTTCAATTGGATACCCATATTGTAAATAATAGAAGTTTTTTTTATTTTTTCTCATTTGGAAATGGAGCCATATTGCCGCCATATTGTTTTTTTTTTTAAACAAGGATTCTAACGATACCCCATACATCAAAATCCGTTCAGGCATTTTAAAGTTATGGTGGAATAAAGAAACTCACATACATACATACGTGAACCCTGAAAACATTACACTCCTTTTTGGGCAGTCGTGTAAAAAGTGTGTCCTTGGAGTTTCTTACCCGTTCTTCCCCTAAAGCCGGAGACTTGATGTATAGATATTTTTTGATCGATATAAAGATATTCATTATGTCGGTATGTCGATATAACATATCAAGTATCGAAAATGTATCTCTGATTAAAACCGCTGGAATACAGAGCCATTACAAGTATGGACTTTTTTTTCCTAATTTGGTAAGTATTTATTTATTAAGAATGGAAAACAAATACAATTAAACTGCACAAATATTTTTCAAACATCTATTTTTTTTTTTTTTTAATTTCATTGTTATCGATATTTTTTCTATAAGTGGATACTTAAATCGAATTCGGTGTTTATTTATGTCGTATACGATATATATCGACACTTTTTGTCACCTGCATCCCTACCGCGGGCCGCGCGCGTAGCTCACACGCGGAACAACGGTGAGGATGCATACTATTATATAGAACTGCGACCCACTGATAAGACTTTATTTGGTTTTTGTGACGAAATAAAGAGTTGATGTTTGTCTTTCTTTTGTTTTGCTATAGAAACGCATAATATGTGTATCAGCCAAAGGCAATCCTTTGACGAAGGTTGGCTAAAGGGCAAAAATAAAAATAAACATTTTTGTGTAAAAGCATACTTTATTCTTAATCTTACTCAACTTTTTTACATTATTTCACAGCTTTGGTCTATGTAGAGCGCGTATTCAAAAAAATATAACATTTAAACTCTGCCATAAATATCCGAATATTTCGACCGAAAAAAATATTTAAAAAACACAAAAAAAAACATATTTTCGCGCTCTTTTCTTCCTTACATCTACTTTCCCACATTCCTTACTTATCTTAATTTCTAGAGTAAATAAAAGATTTTTTCTCAACTTGTAATCTAAAAAAAGATTTTAAAAAATCTAGCGATCTTCCTACTGTGCGTTAGAAAATTCTATATTGTACTCATAAAGAAAATTTATAGAAAACAAATGCAAATTTGGATATTTTAACGAGCACCAAAATTAATTAAAAATAAAAGTTAAAGTCATGTTTGACGCGCCCACACCCATAACTTTAAACTTATAAACTACATAATTTCTTAAAAAAAATGACTATTGATCACCTATTTTTATTAACAATCAAAAAACGAAAAAATACAAAAAAAAATTAACAAAACTTTGGCAAGATTTCTTCTCAACGAAATTCAAATTTGTTGTGACCAAAAAAAAGTTTTTCTTCTTTCTTAAAAACTATAATTTTTACAATAAAAAAATTCTCCCCATTTATTTTTGTTTGCCATGTAAATTCGATAAATTATCACTTTTAAAAAAATATTTTATTTTCTTTCACAATATAATTTCTTTTAGAAAGTTATTTTAGCAAGCATAATTTTTTCTGTTGACCAATAGTTAAAATATTAAAAAAAAAACCTGGATATCTCACGAATGACATTTGCATATTATTTTCATGCTTTTTTTAAACAACAGGTTTGGACTCATAATTAAACAAAATTGGTAAATTGTTTATGATTTCTTATAAAATCGCCAACACGCAGTGAGCAAGCTTCTCATATACAGTATGTATCAGACAGCTGTATTTATATTTAAGGATGATACAGACCAACAAACAACTTACTCCATGGGACCAACATCGTAATCGCAAGAATATTATCAACTGTCCCATACAAAACTTCAATAACTACTCGATCCAAATGATTTTTCGCTATTACATTGTTGGTCCCATAGGGAATGTTACTACACCTTCATGATACACGCTGAAGAGAAGGCACTACCATTGATCACCATACATACTCGTCCCTTCCCTGTATGAGAAAAGCCTTCTACCCTTTGCATGGTTACTTCACAAACTTCAAATATCATTCGTAAAAGTACACAGTACTAAAAAGACGGAACTAAATGGAATCCAAGTTGCCCCACAGTCGCTCAACAATCGTCCGACTTAACCCAAAGCTGTAACTTACAGTTGCGATCACAGGCGATGTTTTGACTGACTAACTAAACCACTGAAAGTGGCCCTTTTATTTACTATTATGTTTACTGGTAACGAAAACGATTGTAATTCTTGTAGCACATACAAGATCAATTACATAGCGTACAATCAAGGGTAAAAATATGTATAAACTTAACTTAATTTAAAGGAAATTTTCGAAATGTTTTAACTATAATGTATACAGGGTGTAAGGGACAGCCCTCCGCAAATTAACAGGGGGCATTCAGCTCCATATTTTGAATCATATTCCACCCATTGTCATTTTTTTATCGTTATGTCAGTTACTATTCCTTTATTTCGATGTAAAATTACATTCTCTGCACGCAGCATCATGTATGTAAATAAAACAGCTAAAATCAAAAAACCATCAATGGATGTTAAAATACCCACCCAAGCGCGCCCGCCCGATACGGGGAGTATAGCTACGCGGGTTTTGCCACGGTAACAATACATTGCGCGTGAGGTAATCATACAAATCAGGTTTATTGGATTCCCATAACGTTCCTGAAACAATTTCATGTACCGATCGTCTTAGTATGATATGCTGAATTTATCCTATCAGTCTGTGGAGGGCTGTCCCTTACACCCTGTATACAAATATAGTTAAGCTGAAGAGTTTGTTTTTTTGTTTGAACGTGCTGATCTCTAGAAACTAGAACTACCAGTCGGATTTGAAAAAATATTTTTTACTAGATAGCTATTGTTATAATTCTTGACAAAGATTATAAACTATTTAACATCACATTACGACCCTTAGGAGCCGAGCAAAAGGAGATAAAAGTCAGAAAAAACGCAAAAGTGAAAACGAAGTGGGAGCGCGGGCGGACGATGCGATGCGACGCGGTGAGACGGGGGAACAAGAAATTTCACGCGGGCGAAGTCGCCGGCAGAAAGCTAGTCTACATTATAAGTTGGCAGATAGCTTTAGCATGAATTATAAATTGAACAGTGCATAAAACATTCTCATAAGCTTAGTTGACTACATGTTGGTAACGAAAACGAACTAAACTATTTATTCATACGCAATATGACTTATCGAATCTATAACTTTTTTTAAACGGTTATTTCTACTCCCATTTTAAACTTTTGTCCTTAATATTTATTTAAAAAAATATTCTTACGTCGGCCAAAACATCGCCTGTAACCATAAACAATAATAAAAAATATAAAAAGAGCATTAAAATGGCAAAAGACATGTACGGTTCTGGTAACTATTTGTCGTTAATTATAAACTATTATTTTTTCTTTACAAAATAATATCAAAGAAAATCGTTCGAGTGGAAATGACGTAACTTGATATAATTTTTGTTTTTTTTCTTGAAAATTGCTTTTTTTTTTTAAACGTCCTGTACAATACGGCCGGTCTGAACATAGGCTCTCTGAACTTTCGCGCATGTTCTCTCACTCACACACGCCTCATGTCACCATTTGGTTCCTAAAAAATATTATTGCGCAGTCTTGTGCGCAATGTTCGGGTCGGCCATGATTCAACGGCTGTATTGTATTTCACTGTGAAATGTAAAAAGACGTATGTCTATTTACATCTTTTACAAGATATTTGAAAAAATCGCAGACATTTAAAAAAAATTGTAAGTACAGAAAACAAAATAAGTAAACAAATAGGACATTTTTCTTAATAGATATAAGTTTTTTTCAAAAACCTGCTATAGTAAGTTAGGTCATTTTCACCCAAACAGCCTAAAATTAAAAATCCGTGTGTAAAATTGCTAGGTTTATTTAAGAGGATATTCTAATATTTAAGTGGCAAATAGGACCAGCCTATTTGCATATTAATATCCCTATATGCTGGAAATAGGCACCTGTGAGAAGATAAACATACTGCGATCAGTAATCCCCCAAATTTGAAGATCGTTAAAAGAGCCTAATTCCAGCTATTGGACATAACTATACAAAGTGTAAGTATTTTTTATCCTTTATATACCCATCGAAATTCCACACACGAACAAATTAAAAATTCACATTAAAAAAATGCTATCAATATATTTTTTATAGTATAACAAACAAAGAAACTAAAATACTAAAAAAACAACGTGAAAAATAATCAGATTTAGAGTTTTTTTTTTTTAGAATGTTTTAAATAAAATATATTTTTTATAAAAAAAAAAACAGATATTATTTTTGACTTACGAGAATATAAATATCTTAAACAAGAGAATGACATCGATTTAGTATTTATAAATGGTCCACAACCACCCTTTTAGATGCCTATGTACAATCGGCGTATGAAAACCTTAAAAATCGATATTTTTGAAAAGGCGTGATTTTTTTTCTTGATTCCTTATGAAGGGCAAATCGTGGATAAATATTATAGTCTGTATAATGTATGTTAATGAGTTGAAAATCCAGTGCAAGATAAAAAACCGTCGCATTAAAAAAAAATCCCGTGCGAACCAAGGCTTAGATAACACTTTCACTTTGTCAAATTTGAATGCACTGGGAATTGTTGTCAAAAGTGGTAACGCAATTACGAGGTCGACAAATCGTAGGTACTGTTAACAAAAGAGATAAGTATGAAACAAGAGTTGGCAGTAAAAGTTACGTATACAGCACGTATTAGAAAGGTAACCAACCACCAACATAACAATAGCAAAAATATTATCAACTGTCCCATACAAAACTTCAATATCTACTCGATCCAAATGATTTCTCGCTATTACGATGTTGGTCCCATAGGGAAAGCTGTTCAGTTTGATGGTCTGTACCCTACAATATGACCACATCTTTCTGATACACGCTGTATAAAGTAACAGGCAATGACACTTATTTGAAATCCTATCCCGAAATTGTGTATTATTAATATTAATTAAAAGTTTTGCCCAGCAGTGGGATTACAGCCAATTATATCGTTATTTAGAGATACCTTTTTCATACAATACACGGACTATGACATTATTTCCAAAAAAATTAACTCTTCATTCATAAAACGATAATTTTACAAAAAGCGACGTTTTTTTTAATTTTTCAGACGATTTGTACAATTTCTTGTTTAATTTTTTAATCATATTTTAAATATAAGATATTATTTACATTACTATGTTATTATTTGCGTTTAGTATAAAACAGGCTAACAATTTATTTTTGTATGTTCACATCATGAAAGAATACTATTTAAAACTAATATTATTATTAAAAAAAAAAAAAAGTTTTAAAACTGCTGCTAAATTAGGCCAGTCTTTTGTTTTAAAACGCGACTAAGATATTAAGTGAAGAGGGTAGGCAGCAGCGTCCTCCTGTCTGCTAATAACAACACAAGTACTGCGACCACCAATCCTTTCGAACCATAATAATTACCAAAATAATATTAGTATATTCCTTCACGATATTACACAATTTTTTTTTTTGTGTAAATAAAAATCATAAGTACCCTTTTTATACTAAACTCAAAGATATATCACAAGTGGCATAGTAATCTAACGACTGGTCCCTTCAAAAAATCAAAATAAAAAAATAATATTAATTAAATAAACAAAAATAATAAAAAATAGCTATAATTTCTCGGCAAGGGACCTAGTGCTTCTTTTTATGAATAATTAATAATAAAAAATATATTATCATCGTTACTATTAATAATTATTACAATATTTAAAAAAAATTAAAATAACCATCTAGAGATTATCGTCGTAAAGAGAATTATTTTTTACAATAAACCTTCTTTTTTTAAGTTTATTTTTTGTTGCGAAACTTTGGAATGTTTCTCACTGGAGAATTCTTGAGATATCCTGAAAATAAAACATAGCGATGGTAAATAAATTGAAACATTTCTCATACACTATAATTATTATCACGGCATTCCAGTTTTTTACATGAAGCGACTACCTATCCACAGTATTATTTTTGCCTCGAAAAACGGACATCCCCTTTTTATTAACCTATCCGATAGAACAGGTTATTTTAAAAGTAAGAGTAAAATACCGATGTGCCAATTTTACACCAAACACGAGATAAAAAAAATATTTTAAAACTAAATCCAAATCTCGCGTTATCTAGGAGTTATTCACTTCTAAAGTTTTTTCTGATAATTTTGATTTTAGGGTCATCACTTCATAAAAAATAATACTTTTTGTTAATTTGTAGGTTTAATCCTAACGACGAGGGCGGCCCCTTCCCCGTACCACAAATTGCCCTTCATTGGATAAACGAAAAATTCGTTTATTGTACGTCATCGTATTTAACGTCGTATGATATTAGTAAACTTACAAATATCCAAATAAATATCTAAACTGCTAAAATTGTACATTTACAAAACTAGTAGGATTACTAGCATTATAATTCCGTATTCATTTTAATTTTATTTACTTTTTAACTATTTATAAAATAATATGAAAATAGTTGGATTTATCATTAACAATGTGAAAATCAATGAAATTGTAACTTCTTTCAGATACCTATGTTATTATGTCCTTTATTAATTTTTATACATATTATTTTAAATTTTTTAATATTTCTTATAATATATAAAAAAACATTTAATAATATATAAAAGAGTAGCCCACCGGTATCGGGAATTAACATTTTCCCAAAAAAAAACATTAAAAAAAAAATACGACTTGTGCCAACCCTAGCGCCTAAATTTCAGAATCCTGTAAATTCTAGATAACATAAGATTTGGATATGATATTTTAAATCGGTACTTCTTAGTGCCAAAGCAACAGCTTGTATCGATATTGAATCCAAATGCCATGAAATAAGCCCATAAAAAAATAAAATCGAGAATATGTAAAATTCCTTGTAACTCATACATGTTTAACGATAAAAATTTAGCGTTTGCTTGATAATTTACTTAATACAAAGCATCAAGTAATTGCAATCAAAGATATAACAAAAACGGATTGGATCTGAAGCTATTGCGATTTCTATGGTTTTTATGGAAACAATAGAAAAAAAATTGAAAAATTTATATCTCCCGATTGGGACAAAATTGTCAAACGGGTATTTTACTCTTACTTTTAAAATAAGCTGTTCTATCGGATAAGTTAATAAAAGGGGGATGTCCATTTTTCGAGGCAAAAATAATACTGTGCTATCTGACCTCCACAACCCAGTTACTGGGTAACACGACTTTCAGTCTTGTGACTACCCGTATCGACTTCCAAAAGTCCACCGGAGCAATCGGGACAAACGGCTTGTGTTGTCCGAGGCACCGGGCGCGGCTCGAGTGCGGCTGCACTTAGCTAAAACACGTGCCAAAATAAGGCTTGTTTATGTGTTTAGGATAAAGCTGCTCAGTGCTCACCTCATATCGATGCAGTAACGGGGGACTATTGTAGTGCGGGCTTTCACTATAGAAGAATGGCCGCTTCATTGTGTTTTGCCCTGTAAAACAAATCATATTAGTAAAAAAAAAAAAGCTGGGCAAAACGTCCTGGTTTAGGGCCCCGGGTTGGGCTGAGTATTATTTGGAATTACTCAATAGCAGGCCGGAGTCTGGATTAATGCCCGGTTGATGACAGTAGGCTCGCCCTCAATTACATGGGACTTGAAACATAACTAGCGAAATGTGGGTCAAATCCTTTATTTCAAATATAAAAGGCACTTTTCAACGTCAACGGTGTACAGTGTACTGTGTGCTGTACGTACACATCTGCTTAACCCTTCAGGGATTACATGCGTCATGTTGTGTTGTGTTACCATCATAGCCATATTTCTTGCCCGTTCTTCTCCATAGGAACCTACTACGCTTTGGAATGGGCAACTAGCTTCATCTTTCTGACTGACCGACTGCTTCACAATTCAAAAGTGCGTTGCTAGTTGCGAATTCCAAAGCGTAGTAGGTTCCTATGGAGAAGAACGGGCAAGAAACTCCACGGACACTCTTTTAAATCAGAATATTGTTACAATATATTGGTTACATCATTTATGTTCAAATTATACATGTGAGTAGGTACAATGTAGAAAACGTGCACGTAGAATATGCTAGTAATACTCACATAGCTGTGTGTGTGCCGCGAGCGCGTTCTGCTTGGCTATGAGCAGCTCCGGGCCTGGTCGCGGCAGCTGGTCGTAGTAACCACCTGCCGAGTCAATAAAAAAGGTCATTTTTTATATTTTAGGGGTAAGTATGAGGAGCAGGGTGTAAAGTTCACTCATCCACCATAGAAAAGGGAGAATCCTCCGACCAGACGGGTGTTGTGTCGGGCGGGCAACTGCCCAACGATTGATGTTGGGTTCTTGTATGTATTTCCATCGCGCGGTAAACTCTAATTGCGCGATGCAGGATGCAGGATTTATGTGACATCAGGATTTTTGTGTGACGTCAAGATTTTTGTGTGACGTCAAGATTTTTGTGTGACGTCAGGAATTTTGTGTGACGTCAGGTCTTTGATGCGTAGTTCGCATGTGGGCATGTAGATGCCGCCACAATATTACGAGTGCCCCGCTCCTGCAACGCACGGTTATTACGACTTGACAGAACATTGAGATTTCTTAGTTATATGTAACTTTAATAGTAACATATTGTACACATAAGCCGTCCGGAATAAATTTTCTAAACGATGGTGAAAACCTCATCAAAATCTGTTGCGTAGTTTAGAGGAACAGCGCAGACATACAGACAAACACAAAAAGCGACTTTATTCCATACTAATATTATTAATTCGAAAGTAACTCTGTCTGTCAGTACCTTTTCACGCCTGAACCACTGAACGGATTTCGACAATATTTGGCAAGGAGATAGACGGCGCCCCGGGGAAGGACATAGGGTACTTTTTCTCGACATACCGCGCGGGCGAAGCCGCGGGCGGAAGCTAGTTTATAATATGTATAGATGATAGGGATAATGTAGTAGATTCGTACCTGTCACATTATTGTGGTTGTTTGACTGGTAGTAAGGGCTGCCTTGTGGCTGCATCACGTTCTCGCATCCTGGAATATATAAAAAAAAAAAATATTTACACGAAATATACAGTGTGGTGTTATTTTAAATTACATTGTTCTTATCATTTTCAACTGAGATTGTTTAACTTTAAAGTTAAATTATTAGTTTAACTTTAAAGTAAAATTATTATTAGGCTTTTTTTTAAATTAAAAACATAATATTAAAAATGAAATAAATTAATGTAAAAAAGAAAGAAATTAGGTAATCAATTAATTGGTGTTAATCGCTGATATTGTAAAAATAAACATTTGGTAAAATCTTCAGTAATTATTGTGATTATTCACTCCAAAGAAGGGTAGCATAAAATGCAGGAAGTTTTTCTTTTTTTTTTCATTTGTTTTGGTTCGATTTCCGGAATAAGCAACCCCGCCCTTCCTCCTTCCTTTTTTCTTTCTGCCTAGCCCTTAGGGCTTGCTGGCGTGATGTTATGTTATGTTCGTGTTATGGTATAATGTTAGTTATCTTATAACTCACCATTAGGTGTATCAGGCTCCTGTTTGACCTGATGTTGTATTGATTCCAACAGACGCTGTTGTTCGATCAGTCTCCTGCTGCTACCGTACATATCCACGTCTGAAAAGTGACACAAACTTTTAATTAAGGCCTGATTTTTCAATATTCAGCTTACTTTTATCTGACGAATCCTAATCCTACTAATATTATAAATGTGAAAGTTTGTGTGTTTGGATGTTTGTTACTCAATCACGCAAAAACGGCTGAATGGATTTGGATGAAATTTGGCAAACAGATAGTTTATTACCTGGATTAACACATAGGATACTTTTTATCCCGATATTCCCACGGGATCGAGACTTACGCGGGTGAAACCGCGGGGCGCAGCTAGTCCTAACTAATATAATAAATGCGAAAGTGAGTTTGTTTGTTTGTTACGCTTTCACGCTAAAACGGCTGAACAAATTTGGATGAAATTTGGCACAGGGGTAGACCATGACCTGGATTGGGGCATAGGATACATTTCATGCCGATATTCCCACGGGAGCGACACTTATGCGGGTGAAATAGCGGGGCGCAGCTAGTAAAATATAAATAAATATGTCTGTTTGATAAATATTAAAAACTTTATTCAGTAAAACACGGTACTATAAAAAAAACACTAGTGATCTAGTAACCACTAGCTGACTAGCTGTAGGTTCTAGATTTCTACGAATTTCTTGGACCCCACACTAGTAAGTATAGCTTTTGTATATTTTTCTTATAAATCTCGCCCAGCAGGTCAACCTAGTACAGTCGAACAAGCTATTTGGTATACAGGTACAATATATTCATTTTCCGCTACACTACCAAAATTCGTTTTGATTGTGTGCGTAATTTAACATTTTGAGCTTATGGCTTAGGAGAGTGACGTAAAAGGATTGTTGAATACTGAAAACACTCACAAAATTGTTTAAAGTAGTTGCTCCCCGTATACCAAATAGCTTGTTCGACTGGACCACTATCCTGTGGATGTCTTA
This sequence comes from Lithophane ornitopus, assembly GCA_948473465.1. Lineage (NCBI taxonomy): Eukaryota > Metazoa > Arthropoda > Insecta > Lepidoptera > Noctuidae > Lithophane > Lithophane ornitopus. The sequence goes on along the minus strand of OX419642.1, from coordinate 9,382,868 downwards.
ATAAACGAAGGTTGGCTGGAGGCAGCCAAGACATCCTGTAATCCTATAATATTATAAATGCGAAAGTAAGTTTGTTTGTTTCGCTTTCACGCTAAAACGGCTGAACGGATTTGAATGAAATTTGGCACATGGGTATACCATAGATACATAAAACGTTTATTTGGTGCACTCAAAAGACAGCACAACATACAAAAGCACGGTTAAATAATAACTAATTACATTAATAAATAGCTACAAGGTTTCAATATAAAAAATAAAATTAAAAAATCAAAAGAAAACTAGACACAGTGATGACAATATTGTCTATGGCACACTTTAAAAAATAACGAAACATACAAAGTGCGGCGTGCGTGGTGCGTCGTACCGTGACCTGTGTTAGGACATAGGATTCTTTTTATCTCGGTATTACGTCCCGCGGGATAATTTCTGACCTCCACGAGGGCGAAGCCTCGGGCAAAAGCCTGTCAAAAATATTGTTGACTTTGACAAAGAGTTTATGTCGTAACAGTAAGATCCATTTTCGCAACTCAAGTGTTACTACTTCCTGCCAGGGTTGCGGGAATGTCCGAAAGTAATACCGGGACCTTGGCAACAGGCAACTGAAAGAACACGGGTGGGTTTTAGTCAGTAAAAGTCTGACACGCCCTTCCGCTCCGCCCAGAGCGGGAGAAGTCATTTGATGATTTCCCACCCTCAAAAAAAAGAAAGTCTTTCTACTTAAGTAGGTACTAACTGCTCTGCCAATCCTTTCTGAAAATGCAAGCGTGATGTTATGTTATCTTGCGTTAATTTAAATAGATTCTCGTCACAAGGTACAGTGATATCAACAATCAGGGTACATTGTTTTTACTAATAACTGTTTTTTTTTATACTATGAGGTCATCACTCTTTTCTTTTGTCATAATATTAGTACTAATAAAGTAAACGTATCTGTGTTATTGTAAATTTTACAACAATAGTAACATAGTAGGGAACCATGTGAAATATGAATATAAATTATACCTATTAGTATTATTATCTCTTTATTAAATCTGTTTTAATAATACTAGGTGAAGTGAGCTCATAATATAACATCACGACTGTATTCCCCGAAAGGTTAGACAGAGGTATACAATATGGAGACGACAATACAACAATAAATGAAAACACTGGCAATACTAATGCATATGAGTATTTTGGAACTCAAATAAATCCTAATACGGAAATTAAAAATTCATTTTTTCAAACAAACTAAATAGTAGTGATGGGCCGACTATGGGGATTGCCGATCATTGACTAGCTATCGTAACTAAACTATTGGATATATTTGATTAATTTTTTGTATGTAGACCGAGAATGTCATTAGATATACGGAGTTTTATTTTTTGTCGTATTGTAGTCTCCACCTTGTATAGTACAACTACATTTCACCTGTTATGTTTGAAGTCCCATGTAATAGGGGCAAGACTATTGCCATTAACCGGGCAGATATAGACAGACTCCGGGCTCTTACAGAGAATTATTTAATAGGTATGAAATGAGAGAGTTTAGAAATGAGGAAAATATCGTCAGGAAAGTTTTTAGTAGGAATGTCGATGGCTATAAGAGCTGGGGAACACATAAAACCGACCAAGTGCGAGTCGCGCACGAAGGGTTCTGTATCATTATCTATAAAAACGGCAAAAAAAACACGTTGCTTGTATGGGAGCCCCGTTAAATATTTATTTTATTCTGTTTTTAGTATTTGTTGTTATAGCGGCAACAGAAATACATAATCTGTGAAAATTTCAACTGTCTAACTATCACGGTTCATGAGATACAGCCTGGTGACAGACGGAAAGACAGACCGACGGACAGCGGAGCCTTAGTAATAGGGTCCCGTTTTAACCTTTGGGTACGGAACCCAAAAAAAACGATGACGGAAATATATTAAAGACTAACTGCGCCCCGCGGTTTCACCCGCATAAGTTTCGATCCCGTGGGAATATCGGGATAAAAAGTATCCTATGTCCTAACGTAGGGCATGGTCTACCTATGTGCCTGTGACCGACTGTTACAGCTATAAATAGCTTACGCGGGCACGCCCTTTATGCCTGGAGGCTTTTATTTAGATATTAAGTTCTGTTAACGTTTAGTTTTTATTTCTGCTTGAGTATAGTTCTCGATGTTCGTTTTTGGTTGGTATATTGGCGTGTGCTAGCTGACATATGGCTGATAATTTAATTTATGTTTTGTGTTGTGTAATGTAAATGATTTTGCATACTATTGTATAGTTTTTTTTTTTCTAACTGAACAGACAGCTGTGCTGCTGGGGAATTTGTTGCGCCACTTCTTCTTCCCAGCTAAAGCACTAGGAAGTGGTGAAGGGCGGGCGTTTAGGGGACTGTCTTATGTAAATTTGACGTTCCAAAAGTGCTGATTCCCAGCCTAGTTTCAATAAATGACTTTTGATTTTGCCAAATTTCATCCAAATCTGTTCAACCGTTTTAGCGTGAAAGCGCAACAAACAAACTCACTTTCGCATTTATATTAGTTAGGATGATATGACTATAAAGGGAGCGGACTGTCGTGATAACGAATAATACAGAAGTATGGAATATAGAAAAAGACATATAGTATAGATAGATAGATATAGATGAGAGACTTACCTATCTGCTCCTTATTCCTGTCATAAGTAAACTTGTCATCTTCAACATTAATATCGATCTCCTGCTTTATATGATTTTCATTGAAAAAATTTTGATTTTCAGTAATCCTATGTTGTTCTTGAAGCATCTGCAGATTATGCTGTTGATTCCTTAGTAACTCCACACTATCCGAGTAGTTCTGAAAACCGTAATCCGGACGGAACGGTTTTTCAAAGCCCGAGTAGAGGTCATTTTTCTGGTAACTGTCGACCGTCTTCGGGAAATTCTCGACCGATTTATCGTAACCGTTCAGTGTTTTTCCGTTCCTCTCCAGAGCGTATTTCTCAGCTTCCTTATTATACTCTTCATTTGTCTGTGGGAGGTAATCGTCTGGTTTGTTTGTGTAGTCCTTAGCTTCAGAATATTTTTTATCAAAATCAGGATCTTTTTGATAGTTCTGGCTGTATTCTACGGGGTACTTGTCTGAGGCTTCGGCGTAACTGTTGTTGGGTTGTGAGTCGTCTTCCTCCGACTGAACGGGGTCGGTCTGCATAAAAGCGTCCTGTTTTTTGGGCTTTATCACTGCTGGGGCTAAGTGAGTGTTCGGTATTTGTGGTGACAGATTCATTGTGTTCAGATTTGAGTAGCGGTAGGCTAGCTGGGGAGTTGAAAAGAAGGGAGAATCTTAGAAATTGGTCAAAAGGAGAATCCAATATAGACTTAATTTAATTATGTATTAAATTAAGTCTATATTGGATTCTCAAAGGTACACATTTCAGTGGGAGGTCGAAAACAAAATGTAAGTATACGTGTCGCACTGTCAACCGCGCATCAATTCAATTTAAATTACTTATTCAGTAATAATTCATATTTACACTTGAATTACGAAATCGTGCTCATGTTTCATGCTCTCACTGAAATGTGTATCTTTGAATTGTTTATTAAATGAAGGATGTAAAAAATCTGTACATTTTGTATTTTCAGTACACCTAAAGTATATTGTATTTTAATGAAGACATAATGTAAAATTATTTATTAATTTTGTTTGTAACTAGTACGGCCGGTCAGAACACAGGCTCTCCAAACTTTCGCGCATATTCTCTCACTCACACTCGCCTCATGCCACCATTTGGTTCCTAAATATGTTATTGCGCATCCTTCTGCACAAACTTCAGACCAGCCGTATTGGTCTATGGGCGTTTTATTTTAAAGTAAAGTAGTAAATTGTATCACATGCATTTTGGCCATTCCTGCCTATGACAGTATAGGTAAAGTGTTATTCTACTTACATTATTGTCGTGGGGATCACAAGCCATGTGTTGGTCACTGTTGAGAGATAACGTGCTGGGGGCTGGTAGGTTCAAAGACCATTTGTCTGCCTTGTCACTGAAACAAACAAAAATATAACACTAAATAATGCTATAATGCTTTATGTGTGTATGTATTTATTGTATATGTAAACGGTACACCACTGACTACCTGCAGTATTGTCTCTCCTTCTTACTTTAATCCATCCAAAGGTTGTCTGTAAAAGATCGCTTTTAGCGATAAGACCGCCCATTGTGTCACCATATGTAAAATTCTCTAATTTATGTCTGTAATTTTTATGGTGTACATAATAAAGAGTATTCTATATAACATCAAATATAATGAACTGACTTTTACCCGCGACTTCCCGCGTGTCGATAATTGCCATGTCGGAAATTGTCCCACGGGAACGTACTACCGGGATAAAAAGTATGTTATGTCCTAACACAGTCCCATGTAATAGGGGGCGAGCCATTGCCATCAACCGTGCACAAATCCAAACTCCAGGCTACTAAACTTTGCCCGACCTGGGGATTGCATCCAGGACCTCATAGTCAGTAGTACCGCTTGCAACCACTAGACCAACGAGGCAGACGATCTCAATTCCGAGTTTTAGAAAGAGACAACGGGAGACAAAATTGTGGGTGAACTAGGTGCACCTCTGCCTAACTAGGTTTGTAGAAAAAATATGGACATCGATATTTTTTGTTCATATATCGATATTTTTTGGCGATAACTATTATTTCGATATATCGATATAAGATATATAGAAATGTGTCAAATAAGATATATTTCCAATAGCAACACCTTTGTTGCCACTGACTAAAAACGCTGGAAATCAGAGCCGAAACAGTAGCCTTTTTTTTGAAATATCGATACTATATATATCGATACTTTTTGGCAACTCTTGCATCTCTATGCCTAATCCTTAGGGGAATATACAGGCATGTTGTTACGTATAACTGTACTTTCTCCACATTGAATTGAAAAAATGACTCGGGGAGTTATCATGCTGAAACATTTTCATTCCTTCCTTGTAAGCTATTTATCTGTAGTTTATATATTTTCTAACAGAGTTCATCTTTCCTCAAACGCTATTTTCCTTTTAAGTAATAGTTTCCTTATGACTATGAATTGAAATCAATAATATTCAAATTAATCTCATTCCTTCCATGAACATTTTCATGTGTATTCCTAACATGTTTAGTCTTATGCACCATGTGAAATTTGCATGACACAGGGATACATCGTATTCTGTCTAGCTTTTTCCCAACCATGTTGTTGGGTTCGGCTTGCCGTGCTTCGGAAATCACGTTAAGCCGTTGGTCCCGGCAGTCATTTGTAGATCTTTGACAGTCGTTACGGGTAGTCAGAAGGCCAAAAGTCTGGCAATCAGTCTTACCAAGGGGTATCGTGTTACCCAGTAACTGGGTTGTGGAGGTCAGATAGGCAGTCGCTCCATGTAAAAGACTGGTATTCAGCTGCATTCAATCAGACTGGAAGCCTTTTTTTTATTTAAGTTCCAGCGTGGAAAATCCTCATGGATGTCCTCCGCCCTGGGGCGGGGGGGTCTGTCAGACACTTACTGACTAAAAACCACCCCGGTGTTCCCTTCTCACACTTGGACCGGGGACCATGAGATAGTGTGCGCCTTCCACGATCCCCGGCTAGTGCCGACCCGGGAGAGTAAGACTCCCCCCGCGATGTCCTATAGGGGCGCGCGTGGAACACTACCTGCGTCCGCCTCGGGTCCTGCAGGGTAGGGGCGGCAGACGAACCCGAGTCCACCGTCCCTCCGGACCTGTTTAGACTACCCCAACATAGTTGGGAGAAGGCTGACAGCGTCGTTCTTGCTGGCGTAGGAACTGGTCGTGGTATTAGGAGGTTCTGTTTCACTCACCCATGGATCTCCTCCTTCTTTCCCTCCCTGTATTTAACGGTGCGGCTTTTCCTGATGACCATGACGGTACCATCGGGGTTCAGCTTGGGCAGGTTCTGTGAGGGCACGGCGTCCTTGCTTAACGTCTTCCATTGGCCTGGAAAGATGGAAACTTTATGTTAATATACGGACGGAGGGATACAAATTAACAGACAAATCTTTGCATAAACAGTGCTAAAAGGATCATTTGGCGGCCGAATGACAATGACAGGCGGGTGCTGTTGGTAAACATTTATGAAATTGTGTTGTGAAATGTAATGAAAAACAAAATGGCCTCGTTAGTTCCGATTTTTACCACACGCCAAAAGAGTCCTTTAAAGCTATACACGAAATGATCGGACTGTTTAGTTCCAACGATTTCCTTCAAAATGGTAACCGTTTTCATTGTTAAATCGACAGCCACTCACAGTACACTGATTCTGTTGATCAGACGAATCTGAAGGTAGAACTGACCGTGGATGGCCGGTTTAACGTAACATCACGCTTGTATTGCCCGTAGGGGTGGGCAGAGGTGTATCAAGCGAGCCTATTTTTACAAACACTAAATTATAAGACACTAGCTTCCGCCCGCGGCTTCGCCCGCGTGGTATGTCGATAAAAAGCCTATGTCCTTTTCCGGGTCAAGGTCTACCCCTGTGCCAAATTTCATGCAAATCCGTTCAGCCGTTTTAACGTGAAAGCGTAACAAACAAACAAATAAACAAACAAACTCACTTTCGCATTTATAATATTAGTTAAGATACCCATTTATTCACTATGGGATACAAAGCCCGCTGTCCGGCCACAAGCGACTTTTCAACATTATGTCCATTCCAAACAGAGCACTAATTAACACCCACATACACATAACATCAGGCCTGTTATCCTCGAAGGGTTAACCAGGCCGCTCAACTGAGCAGCAAGCAGCAACCATACAGGACACATACAGCATAATTAATTATGTTTTAGGGAATAATTAATGTGTGTAATTCCCCTATAGTACAAACACACGAGAAGCATTTGGTACTCGGTGCATTTTGCTGCGTGACAGCATGCGCGCTGCATTAGATTAGACAGAGGTACCCAAAAGTTATAAAACTAAGACCCAACTACGACAAAAAAGTCCACTAAAAAGGTATAAACAAGACATCATAGACAGACAAATTAAAAATCTAGAGTCACACGTATTAGCCCATAAATAGAACAGATTACGTGTGACTCCGGATTTTTAATTTGTCTGTCTGTGAGCTCTGTGATATCTTGTTTATACCTTTTTAGTTACCTTTTTGGTCGTAGTTGGGTTTTAGATTGATAACTTTTTTTTATTTAAGGGGTTTTTAATATAGGTAGGTACTTACATATTTTCGAAATGTTTTTTTTTTATTCATTACTATGTCGTCTAGAGGGCGCCATATTAATTTAATGTGACGTCATAACGATACCAACCTCATTTGTCAAATTATGACGAGTAGTTTAGAAGTTATGAGGCAACAGATGAACATACATACATACCGGTCAAAATCATAACCCTCCTTTTTGCTTCGCCGTAGTCGGGTAAAAACATATACAAACCGTTTTATAAACTCACAAATTGACAATGTCAACTGCAATAATAATATTGTATTACTTTTACTACGTTATCTTTACCAAGTGAATCATTGAGCAAAGTTCATTTGTATGTATGTAAGTATGTATATGTGTGCCGATATAGGAAACTACTGCTCGCGTTAACATTAGGTTTTACCCACGCTTACAACATTTTAGAGGATAATTTACGAATATTATTATAATATTAATTAAAAACTTGTAATGTTATGGACAATTAATCAGTAGCTCTTAGGTTTATTATTAAAATAAGTGAAGTGTTGATAATAATAATAAATCATAATATCACTCTTGTATTTTCCCTTAAGGATGAGGATTTTAGAAGAGGTAAATTATAGTGATAGTCAAAGAAATTAGAAATGAATTTGTAACTATCTATAGGTACTTAGTCAAGTTAACTGGAACTTATCTAAAGCTTTTCGAGTGGAACTTTTAGAACGGATTTTTTTTTGTTTTTAATTCATTTTACAGAATATGTAGTGTGCATTTTTACTCGACTACGGCTTAGACCAGTATGTATGTATTATGTATGCATGTTCAGCTGTACCCTGATAACTTCTAAACTACTCATCACAATTTGACAAATGAGGTAGGTATCGTTGGAAGCGTCTTGATCGTCCGCTGGTTATAGGCTATGTAACGTCACATTAAATTGAATATTGCATTTTTTTTTCATGACTCCATGTTGGGTTTCAAATGAAAGGGCTTAATTAGCACATTTCAAATATATATATATAGGGTGAGGGCCCCGCCCTCTGTGGCAGTCAGTCCAGTTCCTCATGAGAGGCGCGAACAGTGCGACACGCCGCCAAACCTTCTCGGGAACAAGATTGCAGACGACCGCTTTATCTCTTCTTGACTACGATTATTTTACGACCCGTTTTGGTGGATCATTTTATGTATGAATGTGGATGATTATAAGAGTAGAAGAAGGGAAAGAAACGATGGTCAAACAGTCCATGTGTGAAAGATGATATGACTATAAAGGGAGTGACTACAAAGATGACGACTGAGAAAGATGATTGGTAAAAGAGAAGACATGCTGGGTAAAGGCAGGAAAATGGTGATGTCCGCTCACACCATACACTCGCGGTCTGAGTGAGAGCGAGGCGGAGTGGGGTGCTGGCGTCTCTTAAGCCTCAAACAGTTTAGGTAATTGCTTTTTACGGTGAAAATAATGGTAATTTAAAAAACGTAGTTCAGTTATTATGCAAAGTTTCGTGATCTAATTTGAAGTATTTTTTGAATACCAGCGGTTTACAGTTCGATTTAGAGTTAACTTTGTATTTTTTTTTCTATAGAGAAAATTGTATGTAATCATGTTTTCGCCAAGCATAACACCTAGCATCAATCCTCAACTTTAACATATTGTATTTCTTTCAAAACTAGCTGCGCCCCGCGGTTTCACCCGCGTAAGTCCCGATCCCGTGGAAATATCGGGATAAAAAGTATCCCATAATCCAGGTTATAAACTATCTGTTTGCCAAATTTCATCTAAATCCATTCAGCCGTTTTTGCGTGATTGAGTAACTAACACAAAAACACACAAACTTTCACATTTATAATATTAGTAGGATTAACGCTGCAGTAATTAATGTGCAGTAGTGTCGGCATAACGGAGGATCATGCTAATCAATTCGAGGTAGGGCAGGCCCTTAACTTGTTGTTTTTCTTGATGTTTAACTGCAAATAAACGTATTTACTTTTTTCACCCTCTTTTTTTCTTTATATTACGGTCATTTGCGTTCTCCCTGAACGTCATAACACAACTCACAAACTATTATGCGCAGCAGTAACCATAAAATGGCGATTTTGACAACTTTATCACCTGAATTGACCTTTTTATCTTGTTACCCATCCCGATAATACTTTATTATTGCATAATATAGCATCACGTGTGTATTCCCCAAAGCGGATAAGGAAATTATTAATGTTCCTCGTAATAGGGGGCGAGCCTATAGCCAATAACCGGGCAAAAATCGAGTCTGGGGGCTGCTCTGCTACTGAGAAACACACACTTTGCTCGACCTGGGTATCGAAACAAGACCCCCTCCTGCTCGGCAGTCTTTAATCAGATGTTGAGTTATTTTAAGAGTCTCAATTATTATTTCAGCCTGGGATCACTGCTGTTTTGTGAGTTTGTATGTAGGGGGGTAATCTTCAGAACTGATCCGATTCCGAAAATTCTTTCAATAATGGGAAGGTACATTATCCCTGAGTGCCATAGGATATGTTACAACAAGAACTTAACGCGAACGAAATCGCGGGCGGAAGCTAGTAGCCAATAACCGGTCACAAATCCGGACACTTGGGCTGCTACTAAATGTAACCGGTCATGTTTTACCGCAATTGAACGTACCAAGTATTTTCTTTTTGACCTGAATAAGGTTTTTAATGTTATTACATAATAATCGATTTTACAACACAATAATTGAACTCCCAAGGTCGATTAAAAACAAAGAGCAGTGTTCATTTTATCACTGACGTCAAGGGCCTTTCCCGTAGCGACGCGACCACATGCAATACGACCACAGAATGACCATATTTAACGATATTATGTTGTCCTCAATGAAATTCTTTGGACGTAATTGATATGCAAAGTTTTATAATATAATAAGTTCATTAAAATGTATTTATTTCATTTTTAAATGATATTTACGTCAATAACATCCTCCAGACAGAATTAACGACTGATAATCATAATGGATCTTTAATAGTCAGAAGACTGAAAGTCTGACAACCAGTCTTACAAAGGGGTATCGTATTACCCAGTATGGGTTCCGATGATCAGATAGACAGTCGCTCCATGTAAAATACTCGTATGTTTTGTATGTTTTGTAGTGTTCAATTTATTTATTTTCGCTATGTATTTTCTGGTGTACAATAAAGTATATATAAATAAATAAATAAATAAATAAATACTCGTATTCAGCTGCATCTAGTTAGACTAGAAGCCTACCCCAACATAGTTGGGAATAAGCTAGGCAGATGATGCATGTAATATCTGTGTATTATGCTAATTGCACATGGTGCATAAAATTAAATCAACATGACTAAGAAATACATAAAAATGTTCGTGGAATGATTGAATTGTATTTAAATAATAATGATTTTGAATTCATAGTTTTAAGGAAACTATTACGCATGCAGGAGATGTTATAGTATATAAATGTGTGCATTTACACAGAAGCACTCTCTCGTCCCTCACTCTCATAGTCCAATGGGACAGAAATCCGGAGGGAGATCAGGCGCAGGACTGATGGCTTTACGAGCTTTCCGAAGCACTGAAAGGGGCTTCACTCCATCAATTTGTTAGCTCTTGACTGCCTCTCTCTTCTCACTCGCTCACTGCTGAGAATCGTGACTCCGTTTCCTATTGTCTACGATCTTTCTGCTACGACTGCTACTGAGTATGAATTGAAAGAAAACCCCAATAATCTTTGTTTGGCACGACTAGGGATTCGGACCTCAAGATCGGCAGTTGTGCTTGCGCCCAGAAGACCAACAGGGTGTAGTCGGAGGATGAGATTGAGGGAAAAGGGTGCATCTGTGTATTATTATAGTGTCTATAATATAACCCGCGTTCGTGGCTAGTCCTCTGAGATTTGCCGCTATGAGCGAAATTCGTTCAACAACTATAGATACTTAAGACGAAATAGGGTCAGTCCCCTCTCCATACAAACGCTTTCGCCTATTTTCTCTCTGGTTTATGACTAGAGCAATGATTTTTTTAAGTAAAATAAATAACAACTAGTTCTATGCCCCTGTGTTTTCCGTTATGATGAAGCATTATCTGTAGTAGCACAAGAACCCTCAGAAAATGCTCAAAATAACCTGTTTAGACCGCTGTCATCAGAGGCCTGTTGTATAAAGACAACTATTTATGAAAAAAGAAAAACATAGGGGCACAGTAAATATCCATCTTATTCAATTTATAAAATATCTTTCAAATTGGTCCAATATTGGAGGAGGAAATAGACGTGAGCCGAACCTCGAATTATGACTTTTTGTATGGAGAAAAGACCGATACTATTTCCTCTTAAGGTGAAGATGCGAAATTAAACATTTCTTAGCAAAAACCGTATCACGTTTTATGTTATTCAAAATATGCTTCGCGACCACAACAAATAAGTATGTATTTATAGAATTATAAACATAAAATTCATCAATACAATAATAGGTTATCAATACCTAAATACCTAATATCATATCTTCTACGACAAATAAAAAATATTTGTATTTCTCTGAAAAATTCGATCGTAGATTTCAACTCGGATCTTCCCCATTCGTTTAGTTGACGTTTGACGACAATAGTATATTCTACTTAACATTTCCTTATAGCGTACATCATATTCTTTTAATTTTTCCTGGAGGGTAGTCAAAATTGAATGATATGCTGTGGCTACACTTTTAGTGACGTACTTTGTCATGCTCTCTAAAAAGTTAACCTAAATGAATTTAAATTGTACGAAAATGAGGTTTTTATTCCTGCAGATGCGTTCCGCTAACCAAATCATCATCTGCCTAGCCTTTTCCCAACTATTTTGGGGTCGGCTTCCAGTCTAACCGGATGCAGCTGAATACCAGTATTTTACATGTAGCGACTGCCTATCTGACCTCCACACCTCAGTAACTGGGTAATACGATACTCGTTGGCAAGACCAAGACTTTCGGGATTATGACGACCCGTAACGACTGTCAAAGATCCACAAATGACAGCCGGGACCAACGGCTTAACGTGCTTTCCGAGGCACGGAGGACCTTCAAATCCTTAACCAAACCCAGGTTCACTCGGACTATTTTTCACACACTGGACTTTCAACGCACTGGTTAGTGCAGAGAGTTGAATATTCAACAGCGTTTTTTTATGACGCTGGGATTAACTCTATTGGATTCTCAATGCTTGGCTTGAGCCAGGCACCGAGTTCCACCAATTGCCAATCAAAAATAGGGCGCAGCCGACGAAGCAGTAGTAGTTTTATCTGATTTGAGGATAGAAACACTTTTTATTAATTCCTCGAAAAATACGAATTACCTTTTAATAAGAGTGGTAACGTTATAATCGGGGACCTAACCCCTACCAGCTTTAACCCCTTTTACCCCCATACAACTGCCCAACGATACTAGATCCGACCCGTCAAAGATCTACGAATGACAGCCGGGACCCACGGCGTAACGGTTTCTTTTTGCTCTTAGATAATTAACAAAAATATCCCAATTTTAATGAGTTCAGCGTCATTTGAAGTTAAACAGTAAATACCACATTGGTTTGTTGTTCACTCACAATATTGATGCATTAAATCGAGAATAACATTTTCATTGACGTCCATAAAGCATGGGTCTTCCCCATAGATAATGCAGTAACGTATAATAATTCGGTGGGTAACTTAATTAATTGCTTTACAAATATTTGTATTATGTATATTTAAAAGTCTCTTGCCGTTATCCGAATACATTTGGGCCAAGTATGTAGTTTTATTTGGAAGGCCTCCCACAAGGTAGACCGATGACCTTGTGAAAGCCGCAGGAATCCTCTGGATGCGGGAAGCACAGAACCGGTCGAAGTGGCGTTGTTTGGAAGAGGCCTATGTCCAGCAGTGGACGTCTTTCGGGTGAAATGATGATGATGATGTAGTTTTGCATGGGACAACTGATTATTTTCTCGTGATAACGATGTTAGATCCCATGGAGAAAGTTGTTCAGTTTGCTAGACTATACCACACCCTAAAATAATACGAACACACATTTTATAAATCTTTCATTTTAGAAGATATTTAATAGACCATCTAAAACGTCTAGCTATCTGAAGAGTTTCCCCAGTCAGTGAATAAATCCGATAAAAAAAAATTTAATAAGTATCACTAAAAACGTGCAAAAAGCACTGCCGTATTTTGATAACTTTAAGAAGTCACCTAAACTTTTTTCAGTCACTAAGTTAACATTGACTGGACGGTGAAAATTCAGATAATTTTCGAATATTTTACGCAAAAAACCCATTGCCAAAGAAGATCATGTGCCTGTAATTACACTGCCACTGGTAACATACACCCTTCACACCGGAACTCTGCAATGTCGTTTGAGTTGGCGAAACAGTTTAAAACCTTTTTTTTTTTTTAAAGGCATTTATTTGAGAATGTTTTAATTTTATGTGTCAGCCTGATGACGGCCTGGGTTTTTAAAACCATACATATATATAACCTTAAAGCGAAAGTAACTTTGACTGTATGCTACCTTTTCACGGACAAACCAATAAATCTGCCTGCCTTTTCCCAACTATGTTGGGGTCGGCTTCGAGTAACTGGATGCAGCTGAATACTGCTGAGTATTTTACATGGAGCGATTGCCTATCTGATTTGGAAGTCAGCCGACCCAGTTACTGGACTGTGGACAGTCCAGTAACTGGGTAATATGATACTCCTTGGTAAGTGTCAGACTTTCGGGTTTCTGACGACTCGTGACGACTGTCATAGATCCACTAATGACAGCCGAGGATAGGGCGATGCGCCTCTAGTGCAGGACATCTGGGGCCTAAGCCTACTAATTTACCAACGTTGCAATGGCTCGCCATTGTGAGGTTTATGTCAGATTTTGTATGGAAAATCTATCAAAAACTCACAATAGAGAGACCATTGGAACGTTTGTAAATTAGTAGACTTAGGCCCCTGATTAGACGCGGAGATGGCCGATGGAGTAAAGCTGTGACCAAATGGTGGCCAAGGTTAGGCCAAAGAAACCAGGGCCGTCCAACAGCGCGTTGGGTTGACGATATCATCAAAGTCGCGGAAACACCTGGATTAGGGACGCACGGAACCGAAAAGTATGTCAGAAGGGAAGGCCTATAGTAGTTGGTAACTCCGGACTGATATGAGGATGATAATGATGATGACGGGAAGATCAGGCAGGTGCAGTGCTAACTATGACTCGAACCAACTAACCACCGTCCATTAAGAGTTATTTAAATGGGGGTTTTCACTTTTAACAAGAACGGATAAGGAAAACAGAATACGAAGTAGAGAAATGATATACTATATGAATGTATATATTCATATATACCGGCTATGTGTCTATCGGCGGACTCTTGGCCGCACAGGTCGATTGATCAAGGTTAACCAACCCCTGACGAGATCGGACCGGGTTGGTTGACCATCCACTTCATACCTAGATCCCTGCGTGCCTCGGAAACCACCTTAAGCCACTGGTCCCGGCTGTTACTCGTGGATCTTTGACAGTCGAAACGGGTAGTCAAAAGCCAGACAACCAGAATTACAAAAGGATATAGTGAACTATCGTTATACCCAATAACTGGGTTGTAAAGGTCAGATAGTCGCTCCACGTAAAATACTCAGCTGCATCCGTTTAGACTGGAAGCCGACGCCAATATAGTTGGGAAAAGGTTGGGTAGATGACTGCGGTTTAAAGCTGGTATCATTTCTGTATTGGCCTTTCAAGTCCCCCATGATAGGAAGATAATAGCAACAGACCTGAACTTACTACTGAGTCGAATGATAAGAACGCATATTACTATTATTTTTACAAACAATCATTTGACATAAATGTCGTAATTTGTACGTAATATGCTAGATAACGGGCAGATTAAGTATTAAAGATATTTTTCTTTCTTGTATAACAACGTACTAAAAATTGCTCTTAAAACGTTATCAAAAACAACTGTATTTTTTTCTGCAAAATGGGGGCACAAGATAAGGTTTTACAAAAAAAAAAGGATTACACAACCATCTGTCCATCTGTCTGTTCCTAACTCGAAAACAGCTGAGCCGTTGTCTATGTAAATTGTAAGTATTGATAACAAAAGATAATTTTATGACTAAGCGTGATACGAGATATGAATGATTTGATATGACATAAGAAATGTTTTGGATAGATTAGAGGTGAGTCGGAATTTTAGACGAAATTACTTAAATAATCAAAAACCTACTTGAAGATCTATTATCAATCTGTCTAGCCTTTTCCCAACTACGTCGGGGTCGGCTTCTAGTCTAACCCGATGCAGCTGAATACCAGTATTTAAAATGGAGCGGTTGCCTATCTGAGCTCCACAACCCAGTATAACGACACATGTTACCCCTTGTACCCAATGTAACACGTTACCCCTGGGTATGACTGGTTGTCACTCTCGGGCTTTCCGTTAAGGCCCTACCCTTCCTCAAATTTTATCTCGCTCGCAACAAACTACTCGCGGTCTGAGTGAGAGCGAGACGGAGTTAGGCGGCTCTCAAGCCTCGAATAGTTTAGGTAGTTGCTTTTTACGCTAAAAATAATGGTAATTTAAAAAAAAAAAAAACTAAGACCTGCTTTATAGTTAGTTCAGTTATTATGCAAAGTTTCATGGTCTAATTTGCAGTATTTTTTTAATACCAACGGTTTATAGTTCGGTTTAGAGGTAACTTTGGATTTTTTTTCTATTGAGAAAATATGTAATCGTGTTTACGCCAAACATATAATAGAATCAATCCTCAACTTTACATTAATATTTATTTCAAAATGAATGCTGCAGTATTTTCGGCATGTAACGGAGGATCATGCTAAGGAATTTGAGGTAGTCCTTAAGCTGTTGGACCCGCCAACGGCTAACGTGCGTTCCGAGACACGGAGGGGTCTCAGTATGTAATGGATGGTCACCCATCCACGGACCGACCTCGGCAAGCTTTGCTTAACCTCGAAAATCAACCCATGCTGTTATTATTTATAGCACACAATTTCAAAGACCCTCAATTTTTCTTTTTGATGACGGTTTTAACAATTTTTAAGTAATCATTTTTCTACCTTGAATTTTTTTTACTGATTTAGTCACTTTACACTAATGATATCATTAATATCCAGGTAAATTATTTAGAAAAATAACTGTGACCACATTGGTAAGTCCAAAAATTTGAATTCTATCCTAATAAACAAGGAAAAAAATAACATTATAAAATTGTTTACAAAAATTAGGGAAACAAAATTATAGGTACGTACAAGTTTAGATTAGTGACAATAATAGCTATGGTCTAAACCTAAAATGAAAAACATGTGGTAAGAAAAGGTTTGCGTATGAATTTGGATGCCTATAAGAGAAACGAAAATCAAAACGGCGCATTTCAAGGCTAGCCTTTAGCCGTCAGCCTGGTTTATGCGATGGCAGTGGCAGTGACTCTGACACGGACTTTCGGACCCAGTGAATGGGTTCATGTAAACGAGATCGGAAGTTAGCCGTAATAGGCGGGGGATGCTCCTGGGCCCGAAAATAGACGGGTAGAATAAAAGAAAAAAGAATGTGGACGGAGCAAAGAAATATGTACGGAGGGTAGCATGTACAGTTCGATTCAAACTTAATGGCGGCTCGGAAGTTAGCTACTCGCTGCGCAGTACCCCACCCCTCACCCCCACTGACACATGAAATTGTTACTGCGCAGCGACTCGCCTCATGTTCCGAACCGTTATTAAGTTTGAATCGTACTGTAACGTTCTGAAGTTTCTGCATATAGCGAAGACATGAAATTAAATGATTTATACTTTAAATAGGATATCGGAATCACTTTTACACGTCATTATAAAAATGTAAAAGCTAGATGGAGAAGAAATAATGAAACAAACTCGAGGAGACATAATTTTGTTCAGATCATGTGAGGACCATGTAGAAAAAGAATCATGTTATTATTGATAATAATAAATATACTGTAAAGGTATGTTTAAAGGTAAATGACAGGAAACTGGTTATTTTTTTTCCTTAATTTACAACTCATTATATAGGATGTTAGGGTAGACACCGTTATCCTTGAAACTAGTGGTTTGGTGTCATCTATAATATACTTTTTCTATGGGACCAAACTAGAAACCGCGAAAACAAAATCAGCTGTTCCATACATTTGTGTTCACTTAAATCAACAAAATGTATGGAACAGCTAAATTTTTCTTTGCAATTTCAAAGATGGCATTGAAAAAGTATATTATAGATGACACCACACCACTAGTTTCAAGGATAACAGTGTCTAGCCTAACACCCAGTATAATACCTGATTACCTATGCTATTGCGTTGAATGCAATAATAAATAGTCTAAAACCTAAATTAGGTATCTGTAGTAGGAAACAATATAATTATTATGAAATTAAATGAAATTGTTTATTCTGTAAATAGGATATTGGAATCACTTTATCACGTCATATTAAAAGTAAGCTAGATGAGGTCGGCGTTTCCTATTTGACTACTCTGAGAAGAAAAGCCGAAACAAACTCAGAGGTCACAGTCTCTTTTAAAGTCCAGACATAATCTTGGTCAGGCCATATGAGGACCATGTAGATTAGGGTCTGAAATGGTCTTTTGGAGAAGAACCACACAGATTTGAGTGGACCTGTCCAGTCAGTGCAAGCATTTGTCAGTAGTGGAGCTCAACTCAGAACTTAAGGAGCTCAACGACTCGACGAACAATACATAAAGAAAGGACATTTGGGTAGGCCGCGTACATTTCTCAAATTGCCAGACAGTCGTTAAAACTAACTGAGAATGAAAAAATCAAAAATAAAAATCCACATAGTCCTCACATTCACAATAATACAATACTTTACAATGTGCAATTCAAAATCTTTAGGCATGATAACATTGATAACACATAACATAACATGTCTGGATTCCCTGACGGGTACGGCAGAGATGCATCTATATTACACCCACATTAGCCAGTTTAAGTCCCATGTAATAGGGGCGAGCCTATTGCCATCAACCAGATACAAATCCAGACTCCAGACTGCTGCTGAGTAATTCCTGATGGAAAAATCCAATAACACTTTGCCCAACCTGGGAATGACAATTGCGCTAGCTAACAGTCGCTAGTTGAGATAAATAATCATCAGGTCTTACCAAGGGCTTTCATGTTACCCAGCAACTGGGTTATGGAGGTCAGATAGACAGTTGCTCCATGTAAAATACTAGTATTGAGCTGTATCAAGTTAGGCTGAAAGCCATCCCCAACATGTTGGAAAAAGGCTAGACTACCACACACTTTGTCTATTCCCGATTTTCCTCTATGAAATTGAGACTTGGACAATCCGAGCAAGAGAAAGTCAGAGGATAGACGCGTTCAAAATGTGGTGCTGGAGACGGATGCTCCGAATACCATGGACGGCCAAACGCACAAATATGCCTGTCCTTTCCGACCTTGATATTAAGTCTACAGTTTGCCTACAGTGTATTTTGACTTATTTCGGCCACATTATGCGAAGGGGAGATAGCAGCTTTGAAAAGCTGGTTATTGTTGGCAATACCGAAGGAAAGAGAGCACGAGGCCGGTCGCTAACACGTTGGTCCGACCAAGTAAAAGAACTTTGAACCACAGTCGATAGAGGCAGAAGGGGTCCAGTGACCACGATCCTTAGTAATTAGGGACCGACTGAAGAAGTAGAAGTCTTTCTTTTCCCAGGTTGGGCATTCAAATTCAAATATTGTATTTCAGACCAAGAGATCCATATAGGAGTCACGTGTTAGAGCATAAATCGAACAGATTACGTATGACTCCGGATTTTTAATTTCTCTGTCTGTGATGGTTTGTTTATATCTTTTTTGTTGACTTATTTTGTTGTAATTGGGTTTTATTTTAGTTTTATCGATTCCATTTTTTTTTTTTTAATGGGGTTATAATTTACTGATATATTTTTGGAATGTGCTAATTAAGCCCTTTCATTTCATATGGCTTTATGTTCTCGAGATGGCGCAACATTCAATTTAATGTGATGTCAAATAGCCTATAACCAGCGGACGATCAAGACGCTTCCAACAATACCTCATTCGTCAAATTATGATGAGGAGTTACAGTTACGAGGGAACAGATGAACATACATACTGACCAAAATCATAACCCTCCTTTTTACTTCACCATAGTCGGGTAAAAATGTTGAAAGGTTCCTTACAGGTTAAACAAATAAAAATAAGAAACTTCTAAATTCGGAATTGCAGCTATTCTTGCCTTGCTAAAAACAATGTAATCAATAATAAACCTATTTTCTTATTAAAAATGATTTTAAATAAAGTTAATGCCGCAAAATATTATTATTATAAATGATTAATAATCCATCATTGTTCATAATAAATTGAATAATTTCAGGGGAGTCCCCTACAATCCCTTGATGTAGGAGGAAATATGCATAATAAATGCATAATAATGCATAATAAATAGCAGAAAAACGATTTTAGCCAAAAGTGCACAAGTAGATAGAATACTCTTTATTAAAAAACATAACATCCTGTATTCCCCCGAAGAGTAAGGCAGAGGTGTACCTATAGTACAGCCAGATTTCGCCAGTTATTTCAGTTATTTCACGGACCATGACGGCCATGAACCAGACACAAATCCAGAGTCCGGGCTACTACTGAGAAATTTGCCTTGCCCGAGCTGGGAATCAATCCTTAGACTACACACTCAGCAGTCACGCTTGTGACGAGTCACAACAAAAATAAATATTATTTAAAATAAAAATAGCACAATCCTTGATTATGATTGATAACAAATGATTCATAATAAGCTGAAATAAATTGTCAACTTAAACTATGTTAGTAAGGTTATTTACAACTGTTTTAATACATTATGGAAATGGATTGATCACATTTCAAGGCACAAAGAGATAAGATGGACACGTCTTGACCTAACAAAATGGTTAGGACCTCAAGGGAAAACTTTGATTAGTAGAAAAAAAAAAACAAAACATAGTGTTGCAAACAATACAATGCCAAAATTACACCTCCACTCTGTGCATACACACTCAAATGCACACATTTACAATCAAACTACGCCTCACTAAGTATCTCAGCTATGTCTTAGTTTTTTATTTGGTCTAAGTGACCAAGAAAATACTGGATTGATGACATTAAAGAAGTTACTGATAAAAACTTGATGAAGACTGCCAAAAGAGAGATAAAAATGGCACGGGATGTAGGAGATTTTTACCCAAAAAGGGGTCCTTATAGGGAAAACAACTAACACAAGTAGTAAGGAAATCTTACTAACAATTTAGTATTTTTTTGTAAACTTAAAATATGAAATAGCAAAGCTTCATTATTATTATAGTACATTAAGGCCTGTTTTCATAAAATAAAACAGAATGTTGTTCTAAAGGGGAATGTAGTGTTTGCAGAACAATAATAATAAATGGATTTCACAACAGTAATACTAGTGCATTTTTTTTATGTGTATCTTCTTTGACCTTTAACCGACTAAAGAAGATTCTCTCAAATGAGAATTGTGTTGAGAGAATGATGCAATGACCAATCTTTAAAAATGCAAATTATTAGTCATAAAATATTGTGTGTATCTATAGAAACTTTATCTTATGCATTTATATCGATTTTTAGGTTACATTAATCATCCCATCCCAACAAGATTGCTATTAGAATATTTTCAATTTTTATTATCATTGCATTTTGTAGCTTCCTGCAATTTTTACCAAAGACAAAACTGTTTTTGAGCAAATGACCACATCATTTCTCATTGTCTGCCAAAATTATGCAAAAAAAAACAATAGTGATTATGATCATGCAAAACAGAGTTCGAAATACAAAAAGTATGGTTAATCACAAAATGAAATGCATTCGACCCTTGCATGAGTTACAAGAGGCAAAACAAATAAACTGGTGAAACTTTTATGAGTCATCGCCGAAGGAAATAATATTAATGTTGTTAGCAGAGATGGAAAAACCCGAAATACCTTTATTCTTACCCATAGTAGTGACGTTATAATCTGCCTGAGTGAAATGACGGCTGCAAACTTTTGAATACTTCGTATACGGCTTGCCTCGCTTCAAAATCGAGTTCCACTTGTCTGCCATAGTCACGTCACGAGGAAACCGATGAAATTTCACGTTTTTCGTTTTGCCGGCGAGCGACGTGCATTGTGGGACAGTGCAATAATATCCCATCTTCCTTTCTTATTTGGTTTCCCAAACTTATGAATGTTTACAGTCGGCGAAACGAACACAACACATCGATTAAGATTGTAACCTCTAGTCCCGGACACAATTATGTTATTTAATTTATTTGTTGAAAACGTTATCACGTTGGTTTGGAAAAAAATGGAATCATCACACTGTAGCCTTGAAATATTTGACATCTATTTTTCCCTTCCCACTTTTTTTTTCGGAAAAAAATGGCCACTCTCGTGGACCATAGACTTTGGTTTGACGTCGTTTCTTTGCTTTGAATAAATACCTATGCAATAGTACTTCAGTTGTTAAGCCATGAAGGAATCGACTAAATATTCCATCCATCAATAAATAAAAAACTTATAAATTCAGTGGCAAAAAAAGTAAGCTGAAATTGGCGTAATGCACAGAAAATCAACGCGCGAATTTAACAACCGGAGGGGTCGTTAAACTCACGCGTTGATTTTCTTCGGCCATTAAATTAGTAAGAAGGGTAGGGCTAGTAAGAAGTAAACTAGAATCAGATTCAATGGGGATAAATACTACCACTTGCTCACTTCAGCTGTCGCTACTATCACTAGTCCAAGAATTTGACAGCTAACTGTCAATATCCTTATTTTTTTTTTGAAACAAACAACTTATTTTACACTTTACGCATAATTATTAAATATGCTCTGTTGCTCAGCTGTTGCCTACAAAATTATAGGGGCCCATGTATTTCCCAGAGCTTCCCTTCACAATTTTCGTCTAACAGATAAAAATTGTGACGGAAAACTCTGGTAAATACATGGGTCCGGCTCCGTAATTTTCTCCGAAGTAAAGCTCTGCGAAGAAAAATGTGCGATTCATTTCAAGCCTAACGACTTTTATTTGAGAAGTTCGTATGTACACAACGGATGCAACTTTCCATTAAACAGAACCATTTCTGTTTTCATTACAGGCATTTGTGGTGTAAGCATATTTTAGGCGTGTATAAAACGTCTTGTTCACAAATCCACGTTGATAGTGCCATGCTTGTGCCAAATTTTCTACTACTGTGCGTATCAGTAACCGTGCGTTTGCACTGGCGAAACATTATAACAAAACATGTTTAAATCTCTAGTTCCTGTCAAAAATTGTATGGAACATTGACAGAAGATAGAGATTTCAACATGTTTTGTCGCAAATGTTTCGCCAGTTCAAACGCACGGTAAACAAAACTCAATAAATTAAAATGGTTTCCATTTGGAATAAACATTTTATTTTTATTTTTTTTGCATCTACCTAATCCATCACCCATCATATATAAAATCGACTAAATAAAATTGATTGAAATTTCGTTGTAGCTGATCATAGACATTCCAACACATCTTCAAAACTGGTAACCCTATATATTTTTTCTCAATTTTGATAAATGTCGGCTTGGTGTTTATGCGCGAAGTTTTGTTTGTTTTTCTCTAAAAAATACAACTGTTATAATAACAGTATAATTGCTTAGATATGTTAATTTGTGTGTTTGAACTAGTTTCTCACTAACAACATGCCTTACTACTGCACCGTGCCGCGTTGCACGTCAATGGCTGGAAAGGCTAAGAATGTTTCATTTCATCAATTTCCGAGAGATGAGGACCTTGCTAAACTCTGGAATGATATTCTGAAGCGAGGGAAACCGTATACAAAGTATTCTAAAGTATGCAGCCTTCATTTCAAGCCTGAAGATTACACAATAACTAGTGCGGGAAAAAATAAGGGTAGGTACCTACAAGCACGTTTGATTTTCTCAATAATAGTTACCTACGTTTTGATTTCTATACCTATTTATTGTCCGCGTCTGTTTTTGTTATTGTTTGAAAGTTATAAATGTAAATAATGTTATGTTTACGTGAAGTAATTTGATTGTTGTATGTTTTATATGTAGGTAGATAGCTAT
Organism: Lithophane ornitopus; assembly: GCA_948473465.1. NCBI lineage: Eukaryota > Metazoa > Arthropoda > Insecta > Lepidoptera > Noctuidae > Lithophane > Lithophane ornitopus. Next base: position 9,359,615 of record OX419642.1, on the reverse strand, counting down.
GTTATTATCTAGTTGGGCATTAATTACATAGATACAGCTGTCTATACGTGCGGTGATACAAGCGAACTTAGACCCAAGTTGGTCAAAGTTACTATATTAAAAGTGCCAAAAATTCTTGCAAAACCTGACCCTACCTTATGTTTCCATCACAAGTCTACTTGCAGAGATTAGATTTCTTTACACATTCCATTCATCACATGGAACTTTGTCTATTTCATCTTTGATACCTACTCATATAAGCTGAGCCAAATGTCTGTCACAAGTATACTGGCAGAGATTTCGTTACACTTACCGAGATACTTCCATTCATCACATCACAAATTTTGTGTTTTTCATCTACCAAGGCAAACTTTGATCTCATAAAAATGCTCTTGGCAAGTGCGGATCTCCCGTTTTGGTTACAGTGGGCATGCCCGCAACCCTAATTGAGCTTGTTAGGGTGATGTACACAGATCACACACACAATAAGTGCAAGCATATAACCTTACCAAAGGAGACTGGGCAAAAGTATTCTATGAACTTATAGCAATATGGTTCTGATATTTTATATATTGATCGTGAGTGACTCCTAATCCAACGTCACCACAATCTTTTTAGAGGGTTGGATCCGCTCCTGAACAGAAAACAGAGACACAGAAACTGGTGCTCAATGTGAATGTGTCATTCAAACTGCAAATTTGCACTCCTACTGCAAATTTGCAGTTTGAATGCAGTTTTAGGGGAATGAGGAACAGGGTGTTCAGTTCACTCATCCACCATAGAAAAGGGAGGATCCTCCTACCGGACGGGTGTCGTGTCTGGCTGGCAACTGCCCAATGCTTGATGTTGTGTTCTTGTATATATGTCCACTGCACGGTAAACTTTAATTGCGCGATGTAGGATTTGTGTGACGTCAGGTATTTGATGCGTAGTTCGCAGATACCGCCACACAGTTACCAGTACATTATGAGTATTGCAGTTGTACTAAACTGCATTGAAACTGCAAGAATGCAGTCTGTCTGCTGGCAGCCTTAGGATGACAGACATGATTTAGTAGACATTGTGAACTTAAAACTGCACTCCCTTCCACTGCTTGTTGCAAATGACTTCTTAGAAATTTTTGTTGAGGGGCGTGCAGTTTTATGTTAGAGATAAGGATAATGTATGGATAAAACATAACTTAAATTATAATCTTGCTAATTTTCAGGACAATGGAGAACTCTACGTAAAGATGCGATACCGTCTCAGAACCTACCTTCAGACACTCCAGCACCATATACAAGAAGACAGTCTGGTGCCTGGGTACCCAGCAATGTACCTGCATTAGACCCACAGGTAAATATCTAAACTCATCATCATCATGTCAGCCGAAAGACGTGCAGTGCTGGACATGTCCTCCCCTAAGTGAGACCGGTCCTGTGCTTCTCTCACCGAGCAGATTCCCGCGCCGTTCACCAGTTCTAAGCGAAAGTCAGAGACATTATTTTTTTAGCTAATTGACACTCTACGTCAATTTGCCGTGTTTTAGCCATGTCATGAACTGTCAAAGAATTTAAGTGTTCATTTGAATGTAAAGACAGATTTAAGTTATTAGTCAATTGGCTTAAAAATGACAAGCAGCGAAATGCAGCGGCAACATGAGCTAAACCGTGCAGGGGCCGCGCAGCATACCGATGTCGGCTGAGCAGCCCACTCGCAGATCGAGTCCTATAGAACTAGTCCTGCACCCTAATCCATACTGTCCATACTAATATTATACATTCGAAAGTAACCCTGTCTGTCTGTTACCTTTTCACGCCTAAACCACTGAACGGATTTCGATAAAATTTGGCAAGCCAGATAGATGGCATCCTGGGGAAGGACATAGGCTACCTTTTTTCGACATACCACGCGAGCGAAGCCGCGGTCGGAAGCTAGTTGCGTAATACACATTGAACAGAATTATTCATCGAACTTATGAAGCAATGGAATAGACATTTGTTTCAAACCGATTGCAATTCTGATTCTGATTCTGACTGATTCTGATTTGCAATTATGGTGATGGAGTTTGTTGCGCCACTTCGTTTCAGCTAAAGCACTAGGAAGTTTTGAAGGGCGGGCGTTTTGGGGGGGACTGTCTTATAAAATTTTGACATTGAAAATCTCTGACCCTGACATCAAGTAAAGTGGGTGATAGACGCGCGTACTGAAAGTACGCGGTCTTTAAGTTCGCGACCTTACTCGGCTCGCCGTCGGTGACCCACGTGAAGCTTTCTCAAAATTTCGACGAGTCAAGACGGGTTACGAGCAAAATTTCAAACCTATTGGATCGCCGACGAACTCGGCGGTTTTAAAGTCCGGGTACTTAGCATGACACACGGGCGAGTAAGCTCGCCGAGCTATAAGTACGCGGACTTGCTCGCACGTCTATCACCCGTTTAATAGATGGTCAAACTTTTTTTTTTATGAATACGAGGCTTTTGGCTAATTTAAACTTAGAACACAATGTAATTTTTTTTTTGTAATGTGCGTTTGAATACATGTATTTTTTGATGTTGTTGTTTTTGTATGCTAAACCGCGTAACTTCTTAATTTCAGTTACGTCATCAAGCACAACATCTGGCCCAGGCCATCTACATGCAAACTATGCTAGCAATGCAAGCGGCAGGCGTACAAGACCCTATGGCACTTACCTCCTTGTGTAATGGTAAGTCAACGTTAAACCGAAATATATGCAACTTAGAATGAGCGAAATATTGCCCCCTATTTCATGGTACTTAAACATAACTGGCCAAATGTGGGTGTACTGTAGGTACACCTCTACCTAACTCTTCGGGGGATACAAGCGTAATGTTATCTTATGTATCATACATGCTTGGAATGTGCAAGAAAATCGCCAAAAAGTGCCAAAACATGCAGCTTCAAAGTTTAAATAAATACCACAAAATAATTATTAATTTTGTCGTGGATATACAGCATGTAACAGAAACCCAAGGTACCGCAATAACATTACTAAAAAAAAAAAAATTAAAAAACAAAAAACCCCCGCAAAAACGCATAACTTAAAAGAGAAAAAACAAGCATTATAATCTGTAGAATTGCGGTATTACAGGCGGGGAACAAACCAATAACCTGAAAAATGGTGTAAGTTTTGTTTGTTCCCCGTCTGTAATACCAATATTCTAGTTGTTTGTTTTATCCAGCTCGCCCCGCCATCTTCTATGTAGTCTGTTGCGACGTCTTCTGATCCAGGGCTCCACATAGGTGTTATTTTACTAGACCAAAAGTCAATAATAATAATCGTATCTCTTCCACAGGTCTACCACAACCTTCCACAGACGAATCACCACCAAACACTTCAACAAACCCACAAATAGTACCACAACCAGAAACCCACGACGACCAAGTCCACACAACCAACCAAGAATTACACAGAACGAACCACGACAACCAGGACACCGAATATAGAACCTCATTCCAATGCGAAGAGTGTTCAAAATGCTTTAAGGACCCTGATGTATTCATCTTACATAAACGGACACATCAAAATCCGGAAGTCAATGGCAAAGAGAATTTTGATCTGAATACTTTGAAACCGGAAATGTTGAAGTCAAATCCTATACTAGCGAATTTGTTGAAGAATACAGTGGAGAGAAATTTCACGAAGAATCATTTTGAGAAGCAGCTTATGGTGAGTTTTTCAAATATGGAGAGTTACTTACGAAGTGTTGCCAAGTATGACGAGGAATGTGATAATAGTGACTTAAGTGAATCCTTAGATGATAGTAATTTAGTTATTGATGAGAATGTAGCTTAGATTTAGTAGCTTGATTTTTAAAATCTGGATTCTGCTGCAAAAGAAACAAAAAAAAGAGTTCGGAGCTATCCGCGCCTTAAAGCCCAAATCCTTTATTTTTTTCGTTTTTTTTTTCTTTTTACCCTTGTTCATTAATCACGAGAAATAAAAAATAAACCTTGTATTTGACTAAATAATTACAAAATGATTTGGAACTAATTTTTATTAACTCTTTTGACACTCATTTTGAATATATTTAGTCAAGTCTTGTTGGAACTAATTAAAATAAAGAGGTAAATAAAATTTAATAATAAAAGTTAATTTTTCAGCAGAATTTGAATTGGATAATAAGACTGTATTTTTAATAATAATACACTTATAAAATGGCAGACTTTATAAGAATAATAACTAATAATAATATTGGTAGTATTTCTTGTAGTGTTTTTAGTTAGAACGTAAATGTTTATGCTAGATGTTTAAAAAAAATATCGATTTTGCCATTTTCAAACTGGTGTGATCTATCATATTTTTTATTGCTGTACTTATTCTACTTAGACTGAAGATTTTTAACTTTTTGCATTGAGTAAGTAATTAAATTCTAAAAACCTGGAAGTATTTATTTTAAAAGATTTGTTTAGATATTTTTTTAATATTCTACAGAATATTTAGATTAGTCGAAAGCAATCCACAAAACTGAATAAAGCTAACACTTGTTTGAAAAAGGCTAATAACTTGTAACTAATGACATTACTTTAAAAACTACTACAACACTTATATAAAACTAATTAAAACTAAGTCTGTCATTATAATAAATGTAGATACCCACCTCTAGCATTTAAGATGATGTATATTTTTTGTATTTTCCCACATATAAATGTAGGAATCACTGAAGGTTTGCTATATAAATGGGTCTTAAAAGTATTTCTTACAGTTTTTGTAACACAGTATGTTAGTAAAAACATAGAAAAAGATGTAAAATTACGTAATGAACCAAATTGCAGCTTCGGGGCGTACGATACGCCCCATTTCGCTTCTACATAAGGTTTTATTTTCCTATGGCAACTGTTATAAGGTCCAATTTGTGTATTGATCTCAAAATATTGGATCCACTTTGATCTATCTATCTGTATAAAAATCAATTGCCGTGCAATAGTGTCGCAAAAACTCGAAAATTGCTCGACTGACCAGATTTTTTTTTGATACCGGAGTTATGTAGGATTTTTTTTTTTTTTTGAAATCCCCAAAGTAACAGCCGAGAAATCGAAAAAATCTAAATTTTGTCTCACGCGGTACGAAATTCACCGGTCATCTAGTACAGAATAATAATTCAAATTCAGTTTGAGCCCTAATAATAATATTATTATGTAATGTGGAAACAATACAAGAAAACACTGGCAATACTAATGCATAATTATGAGTATTTTGGAACTAACAAATCAATCCCAGCATCGAAATTAAAAAAGTGTTTTTTTTTTTTTTAAACCAGCTCAAATATTGATGCGCCTACTATGGCCATATATGCCAATCTTTGACTAGCTATACTAACTAAACTATTGGATATATTTGATTGAATTTTTTTATGCAGACTAGCTCCGGCATTAGATAAACGCAGTTTTATTTAAAGTCGTCTCCACCTTGTATAGTGGTTTTTTTTTACTATTCAATTGTATATGGATACAAAAAGCAGGTTTCATATTTCAATACAAATTAAGTATTACAAGTCATATTTGTTAAAAAAAATATAAGCTAGGAGATGGAGGCGACATTTCAAATTAATTCTATAATCCGTCTTTTAATTCGATTTTTTAAAGAAAATATTTTTTTTCTTCAATTTGCAACAAACATTGCAAATATTAATTTCGTCCAAATATAACTATTGCACTTAGAAATATTTAATAATGGATAACAAACTAAAAAAGATATTTATTTTCTTTGTTTTGCAATAATTTTATACACAGCTATTTTATTTACCATTAAAATACATAAAAATGATCAATCTACTTAGCCTTTTCCCCATTATGTTGGGGTCGGCTTCCAGTCTAACCGGATTTACCGGATGCAGCTGAATACCAGTATTTTACATGGATCGACTGACCTCGATAACCCAGTTACTGAGTTTGACAGACTTTTAGGCTTTTATAAATAATATCCACCGATACAAAAAAGTAAATGAAAATGCGAATTTTGATAAAAAAGACTGTTCACCACCGATTTTGCAAAAAGTTTTACCATTTTTGGTAAAACTCGAATAATATAAATGTAACTAAAAAAAATAACTAGATTTTAGATTTAGTTTTCGATTTTAGTGCCTTAGATTTTAGCTTTTATAATAATATTAATAAGCGGAATGAAACTTTGATTTTGTATAAAGTATTTTACAAAACGTAGGTTTTAAATAACTTAAGATTTTGGAAAATTTTAAACTTTTCTAAAATATTTTGTATGGGAATACATTTTTTTGTATGAAACTTACTCATTATGTGTCTTTTAAAAATAATAAATTCGTATAGAATCTAATACATAATCAGCCTATAATGTTTCCCACTGTTGGGACACAGGCCTCTCTGTGAGAGGCAATGTTTTTTTTTACCTATTTCATTGTGCCCTACCATAATCGTTCTAGGGCAGATGATGTGCCGGGCAGGTCAAGGTGACAGTTAACAGTTGCACCGCACATGCGCCCGACACTGCGTAGGAGTGTTTTTTTCGTCTCATAATGACCTGCTATAAGAATATGAATGTATGCAAACCCCGCTGGTATCATGGCAAATACATGTTTGAAAATGAATTCTGGCTTCTATACGAATTCATTATTTTTATGCTATAATACTATCATATTTAAAAGGTATGACAGAGCTTCAAGTATTACAATTTAGAAAAAATCTTAAACAATATTTATTTCTTTAAGTTTTTGCAAACACACGTCAATAATATTTTTTAAACTACGTACATGCTCAGAGGATAACTCGGAGATCACAGTCTATTTTAAAGTCCAGACATAATCTTGGTCAGATCATGTGAGGGCCATGTAGATCAGTGTCTGAACTGGTCTTTTGTGGACACAGACTTCAGTGGACCTGTGCAAATCCAGTCAGTGCATGCATGTGTCAATAATTAAACTCAAACCATTTATATTGAATTAAACCAATTACAGGCACTTTTGAACTGTCAATTAATCGGTCAGTCAGAAAGATGAAGCTAGTTGCACATTCCAAAGCGTAGTAGGTTTCTTTGGAGAAGAACAGACAAATTTTTAAATCAAAATATTGGTTACATCATTCAAAAATAACTGATCTTCACAATATTTTAGCTCATTTTAATATTATTACATATTTATCTGCTTATACGTTTTATGCCAGTGGATTTCTTACTTAGAAAGCAGGAAAATGACAAATAAAAAGTCACATCAGCATTTCAGAACAAAATTCCCAGAATAATGTATTTCCTGTTCCAGATTATCAAGCATTATTTACCTCTGTAGTTATAAAATGGTTATTCCCCCTGAAATAAAAGTCCATACAGTGAAATGTGACTCCATATTGCATAATACACATGCTTTGTGTGTAAGGGACTTTCTCAGAACATTATTGCACTGAAAGGTTTTCTTTGTATAATCAAAACAACAACAGTGATAAAAAAAATCGTCATTTAATAATTATTTATAAGTTACTGACGAAATGTGGGCGTAAACCTTTAGAGAATCGTTATTTTATATTTATTACTAATATTTAGTTTAAAAAAAAAAACCTAACTTCAAGCCTGTAATCCCCTAAGGGTTAGGTAGAGTTGTACCTATAGTACACGCAAATTTCGCTAGTTATATTTAAGTCTCATGTAATAGGGGGGCGTGCTTATTTAAAAACTTAATATTATTAGGTCTGCCTCGTTGGTCTAGTGGTCACAGCCGCGACTGCTGAGCATGAGGTCCTGGGTTCGTTCCCTTCTTTAGGCAAAGTGAAATTAGGTTTTACATTGCGTAGTAACAGCTGGAGTCTGGATTTGTACCCGGTTGATGCCAATAGACTCGCCCCCTATTACATGGGACATGAACATAGCTGGTAAAATGTGTGTGTATTGTACGTCACTGCCTAATCTCCGAGGACTATAGGTGTTATGATTAATTAATATTACTTGAAGCTCTGACTACCCGAATAGTATTGTTTTAATTTATGTTTTGAAAACAATATTTTTCTACAGTATTACTCTTGAATTTGAAACTAATAATAGCCCGGAATTGTAAAAGCCTGATCAGTTTAAATAATTGGCCTGTAATGTTCCCACTGCTGGGACACAGCTATGGCAGCTGACTTGATCAGGCTTTTAGAAAGTTTCAAATATTTTTATAGATAAAAATCAATGCATAGTAACTAAAAATATATTTTTGTAGTACCTACCATATCCTTAAGTACAGTCAGGGAAATTAATTGTTAAACAAATTGATACCTGACGTCTATTTGCCGTTTTATAGTCATTTACAAAACTGTCAGAGAATGACAGTTGTGATTTTAATATACGGTAATTTAAGTTAGTAGTCAATTTGCTAAACGATTAATTTCCCTAACTTTACTATACTGTGTTCATTTTACGATGGTTAATATGACAAATATTGGTTATTCGATTTTTTATTATTTTAAAGAACAAATTATCTCGCTTAAAAGTTGAACGCTATGTATGTAAAAAAACTGGCCGAGAGCAGACATACACAAAATAAAAAATCTAATTTACTTATTCAAATTAGGCTTTGAATCAGCACTTTTTGAACGTCAAAATTACATAAGACAGTTCCCCAAAACGCCCAAACTTCACTTCTTCCTAGTGCTTTAGCTGGGAAGAAGTGGCGCAACAAACTGTCCAGCAGCACAGCTGTCTGTTCAGTTATAAGAACTTCTCGCGGCGTAATCGTTCTGTAACACCAAAATTATGACAGTTTATGTACCTTTTTTTACCACAATGTTTTCAAGATATAACCCAGTGACCCACAGACAGATAGATGGCTTAGTAATAGGGAACCACTAACCCTTTGGATTCGGAACCCTAAAAACCGCAAAAAAATCTTTTGTTTCATCATCTGCTTGCCTTTTGCGAACTATATATTGTTGGGGCTTCCAATCTAACAGGATGCAGCTGAATACCAGTAATTTATATGAAGCAACTGCCTATCTAACCTTCACAACCCAGTTACTGAGTAACCAGCGATAATCATTTGTATGTGTCAAATTAATCAATGTAAAATGAACTTACACTCGCGACAATCTAAGAAGTCCGTTTTGACGTTTCGTTCTCGTACATGTAATAAAACGTTATGCCTTGAGAATCAGTTTAAGCAATGTAGATTACAAACTCTCTTATGTTTAATCGATATGTTTTGAAAATCAGTATATAAGAAACTATTTTTTTTTTTCATTGCTACACAAACGATTTTTATAGCTGTCAAAACGGACTTTTTAGACTGTCGCGAGTGTACTATAAAAACTGTTGATGAGTTCTGTTTACCCCCCAATTGTAATAATTGAAGACATGCGACTGATTTAACTTTACAGTATTTTTTAAAAGACTTATTTTTTTCTTTTGATCTCTTTTAACATAAAAAGCTGATAAAAATTATGTTTTTATTAAATAAAAAGTATTATTAATACCTTACTTTTTGTTTTAATTGATACAAACCATCCTTTTCTCATCTATGTTAGGGTCGGCTTCCAGTCTTACCGGATGCAGCTGAGTATCAGTATTTTACATGGAACGACTGCCTATCACACATCCACAACCCAGTAACTGGGTAATACGTTACCCCTTAGTAAGACTGGTTGTATGACTTTCGTGCTTCTGACGAGCCGTAACGACTGTCAAAGATCCACAAATGACAGCCGGGACCAACGGCTTAACTTGCTTTCCGAGGCACGGAGGAGTCTCGCTATGTGAAGATGGTCACCCATCCACTGACCAACCCCGGCAACGATAGAAAGGGGAGGTCTGTGAAGGGGCTCGACACTGTAATTAATGATGTTTGTTGCCTACAACTTTTTTTTTTTTTTTTTAAACCCATACAACTATCATCACCGGCTTACCTAATACAATAGTGTAGAACTTACATAGTATAATCAGCCTATACTGTTCCCACTGCTGGGACACAGGCCTCCTCTCTGTGAGAGGCAGTGAGCCGTAATCCACAACAAAGCATGTCTTTGAATTTTTGTTTCTAGGACCTGCCGTTTTCCTCACGATATTTTCCTTTGAGAGCAGTGGTGATGAAAATAATGTACAAAAAGTAAAGCGCCTGTCAGGGTTCGAACCTACAACTCGTAAGTCACGGCGTTACCACTGGGCCACCACTGCTCTCGTGGAACTTACAAGGACTCATTAATTTCTTACTATAAATTAAATCAAAATTAAAAAATACAATAGATGTATATATTATTTATTAACCTATTCCGCTTAACTATTCTCCAAGAGTCATAAAAACCCTGTAAGAAATCGCCACGTGTTTCACCTCTCAACGAGGCATCCTCAGGATGACGATTGACCAGTCGCAAATCAGAACGCGAAGTGTTGCCACACCGAGCGCTGGACGCAGAGTCAAATCAACATTGTTTAGGTAACTAATGTAAAAATAATTAGGTAAGTACACGTCCTTTTATGTCATCTAGGTACCTACCATTAAAATATGCAATGATGATATTTTCACGTAGGTGTCTAAATAAGGAAAAAACTATCACAATAACAAGATAGGTAGGTATCTAACTACTTTATTTTTGGCTTTATCAATTCATTACAGTACGCCTAAATTCCCCGATGGTGTAGGCAGAGAGGAATAGTAGGTAGGTAGTTTTTTTTTCCTTTTATAAATTATCACAGTTGATGATAAGTAACTAGGTACTTAATTTTTTTTTAAACGATAGACTTATATATAAGTATTTAGTAACATAATCCACTTAACTATTCCTCAAGCGTCATAAAAAAAAACCTGTAAGAAATCGACACGTGTTTCACCTCTCAACGAGGCATCCTCAGAATGACGATTGACCTGTCGCGAACCCGAACACGTGTTGCCAAACACGCCGTGTTTTTTATGACTCTTGAGGTTAGGTCTTTTAGCTAATAAATAATTGATACTCGGTTCCTATAAACAATAACGAATTGTTTTGCTTACTATTGTTTTGTTTACTTTTTTATTGCCAAATTGGGCATTTTAATAGATCGTAAGCTTATTTTACCTACTTCCTTATGGGAAACTCTACTATGCAAAGCTATGAAATCTTTGCTTCATTATTGGTAAAGATACAAGATTCTTAATTTTAACCAATAACGGTCCGTAAATTATTGGAATCGGCCATAAGTAAAAACAGTACTAAAACTAGATAAGGTCGGGTCGATTTTTCCTATTTGACTACTCTGAAACAAACTCAGAGATCACAGTCTCTCTAAAATAGGATTGAGTGGGTCACGTCAGTCAGCGACATGCATAATGACCGCTGGGCAACCAAGGCAACAGTCTCCACACGGTGGGTGCCTAACATGGACAGTGCCGCTCAGGCCGGTCGAGAAAGAGGTCACGACCTAGCTGGTTCGAGGTGGCATAAGAAAAGTATACTTGGACAATTTGCGGGAGGCCTGTGCCCAGAAGTGGGATAGTTGACATCACCATCTTCCTGCCCTTGTCCCATGTTACTGGGTTCGGCGCAACACGTTTTTTTTTTCCACTCTCCCCTGTCAACCGTCATTCTTTCATTCACTCCCTTCTCTTTCGTATCATCCCTCACACAATGTATCCATCTTTTCTGTGGTCTTCCTCTCCCTCGTCTCCATCCATCAAAATTTATATTCATACGGATTTAGATATCGGTTCACTAAAGAAATTATGAAATGGACGTTATGTAATGATAACGCTAAACTCGTATCTAAGTTCTGTGCCGACCATTGACATGGTGCCGACTCTATTTAAATTGCCATCGATACGCTAACACTATATGAGAAAAGAAACGGCTAACACAGAAGACATTACTTCAGTATTTCGTTGGAATATCAAATACCTAGCAGCCGTTTTGTAATTCAGTAACAAACAAATATACAGGCACAGATATCTCTCTGATGCGTAGTAGAACACGGATAACGCCGTCTCTTTCACTCAAAAGCCGAACGTAGATCTATCTGGCCTTGTTGTTCCCAAAATACTTGTACGTCGGGGATTTCCCGCACCATAGAGTTGTGAAAGTTTTTTTTTAGTACAGGTAACAATAATTCTTGCCCAGAAAATTTGTGTTTACAATGCACGATTTTTTATTTCTTACTCAAGTTGTAATAATAATATGCAAGTTTTATGATTAGTCGTTTTGTATCTCGCAATAAGTTGATGTGTAGGTAGGTATGTCGCAAGTAAAGCCAGCAACAAAAATCATTGTCATTTCGGAATTTTGATAACTTCGAATTTTCATTTCTTTTCCAACTAAGTAGCTATTCTTTACTTTTAATTTCAACATCATTAATTTGCATTTATAATAACGCTTGAAACTTTGGATACTGATATTACCATATTAGACCTACCTACTTTTAACGCTGTCGAAGGCACTAATAATATTGTTCCTATTGGGAATCGATCCCGTGACCCGTTGTAGTGCAAAACCTCTAACTGAGGGCAAGATTCACAGACCGCACACTTTTACTTTAGATAGGTACTTTGCTAAGTAGATAAACGATTCATTCATATAATATGAACCTTATTATTATCTCTTTAAAGTTAATAACATAACCATCACGCCTGAATTCGCCGACGGGTTAGCCAGAGGTGAACCTGTAGTACACCCACATTTCGCCAGTTATGTTAAGTCCCATGTAATAGGGGAGCCATTACTTACATTACAATAATACTTTGGCTGACCGGGGAACAGAACTCAGGATTTCATGATCAGCAGTAGCTGGCGACCACTAGACCAACGAGGCAGACATGGCGTATACCCTGATTTGATAACCTATCCATTAATTTCTCAGTACTTACCAGCCTTTTTTTTTTTTTTTTTTTTGATGCTTAGAAATCATCAAATGACTTCTCCCGCTCTGGGCGGAGCGGAATGGCGTGTCAGACTTTTACTGACTAAAACCCACCCGTGTTCCTTCAGTTGCCTGTTGCCAAGGTCCCGGTATCCCTTTCGGACATTCCCGCAATCCTGCAAGGCATCGGTCCTAGCGGACCCCGCCAATTGTGCTGACATCTCTTTGAGGCGCGCGTGGAACACGACGCGCCATCGACCCGGGCCTGGTCCTTATCGAACGGGGAGCTACCCATTTTCTCGCCGTCCGCAAGCATGCGCTTATGGTGAGTACACCAGCCTGAGGTGTAATTAGGCCCCGGTTGATAAAAAAAATTTAAAGTAATAAAAACTAAAACCCAACTACGACTAAAAAGGTATAAACAAGACACCCAAGACAGACTAATTAAAAATCCGGAGTCACACGTGTTAGGGCATAAATCGAACAGATTACGTGTGACTCCGTATTTTGGGGTTATAATATATATATTTGAAATGTGCTCATTAAGCCCTTTCATTTGATACATGGTACGATTAAACAATATTTTTTTTTTTTAGTTCCTGACTTTATGTTCTCTAGAGGGCGCCATTTTTAATTCAATGTGACGTCACATAGCCTATAACCAGCGTACGATCAAGACGCTTCCAACGATACCTCATTTGTCAAACTGTGATGAGTGGTTTAGAAGATAGGAGGGAACAGGTGAACATACATACCGGTCAAAATCATAACCCTCCTTTTTTCTTCGCCGTAGTCGGGTAAAAATAGGCTCGCTCCCTGTTAAATACTAACATAGCTAAATATTATAAATGGAGGGACTCTTTCAGTCCTTGTATGTTCTACCAGAGCACTAGTAACGGCACCGACTTACGAATTGTAGGTCGTGGGTTCGAACCTAGCCAGGCGCATTACCTACTTTGTGTAATTTATTTCATCACCACTGCTCTCAAAATGATGAAGGAAAACATCGTGACGCAACCGGCATTTCCTAGAACCAAAAATACGAAGACATGTGACATCTACCAACCCACATTGGGCCCACGTGGTGGATTACGGCCCACAGGCCTCCCTCACAGTGAGGAGGCCTGTGTGCCAGCCAGCCCAGCAAACGTTATAAGCTGATTATGCTAGCGAAATATTTTATGAGTAGTTTACAAAATAACAAACAACATAGTATATCTCTGCCTAATCCCTCGGAGAATGCAGGTGTGATCTAATGTTGTTTGTTATTTTGTAAACTACTATTCTATGACCAAACCCGCACTTGCAAATATTATATGTATAAGTCTCTCCATTCTCACCGATAAGGAATGGACATGTGCCTGAGACTTCAACCACGCCATTTTCAGAATGCCCCATACCTACAAAAACACGATCCCTGACCTCACACGTAACACAGTTACTTCCTCATAATAATAACATTAGTCATTCATCATTAAAAATTACTACAGTAGGTTTGTGTAACTTACTAAAAGTCCAGGGGAATTACCAAGAGTTAAAAAAACTTTCTCTTGATATGGTTATAGAGCACAATACACAGCGTTATTCATGCCTACATAAATATGTAACGATAAAACTCTACCTTCCTCATTATCTGACTAGCCTTTTCCTAACTATGTTGGGGTCAGATTCAAGTTTAACCGGATGCAGCTGAAAATCAGTATTGTACATGGAGCGACTGGGTATCTGACCTCCACAGACCACAACCCAGTTACTGCTGGGTAACGATACCGCTTCCTAAGACTAGTTGTCACACTTTGGGTCTTTTCTGACTACACGTAATTACCGTACCTAAAGCTACCTCCCTACATAAAAATATCCTCCAGACCGAATTTCGATCACGGCGGCCACCATGAGAGACCGGCGGCCACTATGAGAGACTCGAAGTACGCAGGAGATTATAGTGCTCATGTGTGTGCGTAAACAGCTGTGGATACAGTGTAGGAAAAAGTCGTGAGGAAACCGGAAACAAAAATTCGAAGACGCGACATCTAACAACCCGCACTGGGCCCGCGTGGTGGATTACAGCTCACTCCCTCACTCAGGCCCTCTCACAGAGAGGATCAGAGGAGGCCTGAGTCCAGCACTGGGAACATTATGGGCTGATTACGTATGCGTAAACACAGGTGAACTCTCTCTTGCGGGAAAGTCCGATAGGGATACCGGGACCTTGGCAATAGGCAACTGAAGGAACACGGGTGGGTTGTAGTCAGTTAAAGTCTGACACGTCCTCCCGCTCCGCCCAGAGCGGGAGATGTCAGTTGATTTGCCACACTCAAACAAAAAAAAAGGTGAACTCTCTCCCCCTTGAGCCCCCCTTCACTTTCATAGTCCGATGGAAAATACCACCAGGGAGAGATCAGGCGCAGGACCGACAGCTTTAAATGGTCAGAGGGCCTAGACAAGTGACAATCGCTTCGAAAGCGTTTCGTATTTCTACAACGACTTTTAACAAGATTGACATAAGCTTTTCGATAGCTTATGTCGGTTTCATACATTTGTGCCTTTTCCATCATCGTTATCGCTGATAGAATGTCACTTTGTCTAGGGCCTCTGAGAAGGCACGGGGGTGTCACACCGCCAACTTACTACTCTGGGCTGCTAATACGAAGAATTCTTGTCAGAAAAATTCAATAAGCTTTTTGCCCGATCTGGGATTCGAACCCCTAACCCTCGTGGTCACACCAGGTTGTAACACCAGTGTGACATAACATAACATCACGCCTGTATTCAAAGAGTTAGGCAGAGGTGTACCTATAGTACACCCACATTTCGTCAGTTATGTTTAAGTCCCATGTAATAGGGGGCGCGCCTATTGCCATCAACTGGGCACAGACTTCGGGCTGCTACTGAGAAATTCCATATGGAAAAACCCAATAAACAATGCCCGACCCGGGAATCGATCGCAGACCTCATGCTCAACAGTAGTGCTTGCGACCACTCTTAGACAGACGAGGCGAAATGTGGGTGTACTATTGGTACACCTCTGCCTAACCCTTCGTGAATTGCAGGCGTGATGTTATGTGTTATTTCAAAATAAACTTACATAAATTACAAAATGCTATTTATCGAAGAATAACAATTCAATTTAGGTAAGGAAACATCAGCCACAACCTCATGTCCTATGTATGTACCTACTTAGGTATGTATAACTTGCCCTCTATCACAACACAAACTTATCTGTAGGAGCTTGTAACTAAGTACAAGGATCGATCTATAAGGTGAAGCTACGCTTGCCGGGGTTGGTCCGTGGATGGGTCCATCTTTGAGATTCCTCCGTGTCTCAGAGTCAGAAAGCACGTTAAGCCGTTGGTCCCGGCTGTCATTCGTGGATCTTTCGCCAGTCGTTACGGGTCGTCAGAAGCCCGAAAGTCTGACAACCAGTCTAACCAAGGGTTATCGTATTACCCAGTTTCTGGGTTTTAGAGGTCTGATAGTCTATCGCTCCATGTAAAATACTGGTATTCAGCTGCATCCGGTTAGATTGGAAGCCGACCCCAACATAGTTGGGAAAAGGCTAGGCAGATTGATTTTAAACTTATCTGCCTATTACTCATACGGGGATTGTGTGATTTGTGTGTGATGATAATATTTATATCTCGTTTGTTTTGTTTATCTTTACCTACTAATATAATGAAGCTGAAGTGTTTGTTTGTTTGAGCGCGCTAATCTCTGGAACTACCAGTCGGATTTGAAAAAATATTTTTGCATTTGATAGCCTAATTCTTGAGGAAGATTATAGGCTATTCAACATCAGGCTACGCCGAGTGAAACCGCAGGGCACAGCTTATAATAT
This sequence comes from Lithophane ornitopus, assembly GCA_948473465.1. NCBI lineage: Eukaryota > Metazoa > Arthropoda > Insecta > Lepidoptera > Noctuidae > Lithophane > Lithophane ornitopus. The sequence continues at coordinate 9,343,044 of OX419642.1, read as the reverse complement.
ACAGCGTGCCGCTTTAATGGTGATATTAATTTAACACACGTATACGATTTCGCGTAGGTATTCATTTAATGAAAATATTTTAATTTCATTAAACGTTATTATTTACTGATTTATTTACAATTTTCTAAATTACCATCTTGGAGCAATCTGTACGTGTAAGAACTGTAGCGAAGAGATCATTTGCCGGGGTCACGGATCATAATATTATGTAAATAGAAGGAAAGCCGCGCAATTTCTTAATTTTTTTGTTTTTTTTTAATTATGCCGCCGACAGAATGTAAGCCAGCTGGTAGGTAGCTTCATGAATGAATCTTTTACACAGAGTGATCTCAATTTTGGTTATGTTTTTATTATTTAGTTTGTTTGAAAATTTAAATTTTTCAATTAACCAATTATTTTATTTTATTATAATTTTTATGATTACTGGCCACTAGTCCTACCCGTGTGTTAAATTAATGTCGCCATTGTAGCGGCACGTTGTATGTGGAAGAAAATTAGTCAAGAATTTTATGCAGGAATCCAAGTTATGCCTGACAGGCCCTTTCTTTTATAAATTAATTAATATACATACACATTATAAATAAAATAGAATTTCTTTATTTTGCATAAAATATGGAACATAAAAAGTCTTCCATAGAAATAGTTCCACATAATTTGCTTAGGTACTTATTTCAGCATGCAATAAATACCTAAAACAAAAACGCTTCAATTATTAGGTAAGTACTACAGAGATCTCTGTAACCAAAAAATACTTTAAATTAAATTATATTTCTAGTGAGATCTTATTGTATTAGTTTTAATTTAAATACCCTAAGTATGATAAGTTAATATTTGGAACTGCTTATAATTTTATTGCATTTGCAGTGAATTATAGTTTTTTATAGTCTGTGCACCATCTCTCTCTGCATCTTCCACACATCTCTATCAGGAGTCACTCCACTAATTGCCGTACATAAAAATAAAAGCCATTTTTTTCAACATTATTATTTAAACAGTTCTAATACCTTATCTGCTTTCATTTATAAATCTGTGTAAAAATCTTTGTCTATGACTCTATGGAGGGAATTCCCCTGAGTTTTTACTTTTGTTTGATGTCAGATATTAATATCGGACACCTAGTACAAAATGCTAACCGTACCTACAAATGCAGTGTAACTTTTGCCTGATTTGTATTTTAAATGGAAAATTAGAATGTTCTAACTAACATCAGTGTTCATATCATGATTTGGATTTATATGGGTTTGTGAAAGTGGTAAAAAATAAGTTTGTATACTTATATTTTGATGGTAATTAAATTATTGATGATTTCTTGTAAGTATGCTGAAAGAATTATCTGCTGACTTCTGCTCATCGGTTCTGATACGCAAAGTCGCGCAAAATATACATTTGAGACTTTTTTACTCTTATATTTTAGAAATGTTATTTTGACCAATTTCTGTAGTGTATAAATTCCATTTGCACCAACTTTTGTAGCAGGTTCAGTTTATTTGCTTACAATACCGAATTAAGAGCAATATCATTATGAATAAGGAGTATTTTCCTAAAGAAAACAGCCATTCTATCAACAATTATTAGATTAATTTCATTTGTAAATTAAACTATGAAAACTCCAATATTACTAACTTTTTTGTGGTTTTATTGATAGAAGCACATATTAATACTGCCTCACTTATCATAATTCCATATATATTCATTAAAAATACGTAAGTACGCAAATAAAATAAATTGTGACACATAAAAGTCGTAAATTGTTTTGTTTTTAGGTTACGTAAGATCAAAAACCAAGATCTTATTACTATTTTCAGTAAGTTTAAAATATTAGATTCAAGCTAGATTCAGAAATTAAAAATAGTGAAAAGACTCTAACTAAATAAAAGGATTAGGTGAATTAAAATAAATGCGGCAATTTATTACAGGTTGCTGCAAAATGAAATTATATTTACTGATTAGATTACGTATCTGTATATAGTGCTGATTACGTATTCTGAACGCTCACGCTGTGTTGCCAGCCCTACCCAAAGCTAAAAAGCACCAAACTAGCCTAAAAGGTCAGTAGAAATCATCATTTTTTTTTTATTTTTTTTTTATAAGATCAAGATTATCTAGTAAAACTCCACAGACGTGATGGATTTCGATATCTAAACGAAGCAGCTACTCTGCCTGCAGTCATTTCTTGTTTAGAAAATATATTATTAACCATTCGAAATGCCATTTGAAAACTTTATTCATTGATTCATTCATTCATTCAAGAATTTGCAATTGCAATAAATATTTGTAGCAGACGAATTTTTCAAACCTAATGGATAATAAATTCCTTTCAAAATCTATCAGAGTATCAACAATTACATAAAAAAAAACGATATTTATAAAAAATATAAAAATACGAGATAAAAAAGAAAACGTTGAAAAAACGCTGGCAACAGTGCACTAATGGCACGAGGTCGCTAGGGGAATGCCTCATGGAAAGTTCTAAAGGCATTTTACACCTTACGACTTTTAACAAACTACTTGAGTTTGATATAAAGTCGTAAGGTGTAAAAAAAAAACTTCTCCTGACTAACCATCTGATTTCCAAAAAAAAAAATTGCACGAAGTGAAAAACTACTTTAATTTTGTAAAAAAAGTATGATAATTCCTATGAATGGGACCACCGCGCAAGCTTCCTCTACCAAATGAAAAAGATTTTTTTAAGTCTGTTCAAAATTAGTTTTTCTCGAAGGCGATTAATCTTTGTGTCTATAAAATAAAATAAGTTCTAATGAAAATGCAAGTGAACAATCTATAGACTTTCTGCATGCATAAAGAAACAAAGTAGGTAGCTACATGCATCAAACACAACAGTGACGTGAACATCTATACTTACTAGAGTAAAATACATCGCCGCCGTGGCGTTAAAACTCCATCGTATCTAACCTATTTTTAGGGTTCCGAACGTCCGTATGAAAAAACGGAACCCTGATAGAACTGCTGAGCCTAAATGTTGAAAAAAGTACCTACTGAGAATGGTTTTTTACTTATAGATTACAGGAAAACCTTTATGACGTCTATGATCTTAAAATTACATGAAATATTGTTTACATTTGCAGTTGGCATGCGTGGGAGAACATGTTTTTATCATGTTCAACTCATCATCTGCTATTATTTGAATAGCTGTGCCGTGCGACGCGAAGAAGAAGATTACAAACCTAATTTTATTTTACAATAAGCGGAAGATTATAAAAGTACTTAACAAACATAATGTAAGTATGTACCTATTGTTGATGAAATGAAATGATAGGTACACAATTTTTATTATTACTAAATATCGCATTTTGCTCTGCAGAAACACGGATCGGATGGGATCGGATCACATCGAATCGCATATCCGTCGCGTCGTAAACGTCTATTGTAAAAGTAGCAAATCCAAACGACTATACAAGTTCGTCGTTCCGTAATGTCAGTCCAACGGGGGGATACCCCAATGAAGTCTCGTGTTATTTATTAAAAAAAACATAAAATACGCTCGCATTGATGGCTAATATGCGCGTACAATTCGCTGACAGGGTCAATACACAGTGACGACACAAAACTTAGTACAAAACAGTTCAAACAGTGCTCAAAATGTCTACGGAAGAAGTGAAACCAATCACAGTGAAAAAACTACCACTAATATTGAACAGAAGCATAATAATAAAGAAGCCTATGAACAGGAATATCAAAGTAGTGAAATCGTTACAAAATTCTGTGCAAGAGGATATTATTTACACATCGAAATTAGGTGACTTTACTTCAGGGGAAGTCCGTAATATGACGATTGTGAATCGTCTGAATGTTTTGACGAAAGCTAGCAAAACGGTCGCGAACTGCCAGAGTCACTCCGGTCATATCTTCGAGAAGACCTCTGACGAAATAACGAAGCTAATAGGCCAGGATAATTACGATATTCTGTTCAGTTCTCTGTGTTCAATTATAAGCCAGGAACTAAAAATTCGTAGCATCAATGCGCTCTTGACAGTTCCGAAAAAAGTGAGAAGTGTGGCCTGCCAGACTGAAACCAGCCCAATGAGCTGTAGTGTGTTAAGGAATGTGGTAGAATCCTCGTGTCAGACAAATGATATGCTCTCAGAAGGCCGTATACCAAGCGTAGAGGGATTTAAAAATTACACAAAGCCGCGTAGACGGAATAAAAGACAACAGTTGGCACCGTACGTAGTGAAGGACACTCCAGAAGTGAAACAGCCTAGAAGAATTGTGATATCACCAGCTAAATTCGATTCATTCTCCGTAAAAGAAGAAAGTGTTCAAAAAGAATCTCTAACAGAATCCTCTTTACCAGAACTAGGGCCCTTATTCGACGAGATTTCCAACGACAGTGTGAACAGCGGTCGGTTTTCTTCATTATCCGTGATGACTACGCGAGATTTAATGGTTAATCCTCTTAATATTCTAAATAACGTTGATAAACATACCAGGGATATAAGTAGCGATGTGAACCAACGTGAGATTGATGCGAGAGAACGGTTTCATAATTTGGATTCTCCGGGGGATTTGAGCCCTTCGAATGAGGCTTTACCATTTGGTATGCAGGAAGTCTTGCGAAGGACACCGCCGGAGCAGAGAATAAAGTTGCTTCTAAAACAAGGATTTAATGATTTAAAGGATTGTCTAACCAGGGATAGTAATGGTCACTTGTGAGTATTTCACCCATTTGTTTTTATTATTTGCTTTTGCCTTATTAAACTATATCAATCAGCCTAGCCTTATCCCAACCAGTGGCATTCCGGCTTGCCATCAAAATTAAGCATATCAATAAAATAAAAAATTTAACACTATATAATAATGGTGTTACCATGAACAACATAGAATATCCGTAAATCCTTGGCAATTTTTTTAAATCGTAAAAAACCTGTCTTTTTGCCCTGATTTTGACCCCTAGGCACGCCACTGATCCCAACCATGTTAGGGTTGGCTTCCAGTCTAACTGGATGCAACTGAATACCAGTATTTTACATGGAGCGACTGCCTATCACACCTCTACAACCCAGTAACTAGGTAATACAATACCTCTTGGTAAGACTGGTTGTCAGATTTTCAGCCTTCTGATGGCCCGTAACGACTGTCAAAGATCCACAAATGACAGTCGGAACCAACGGCTTAACTTGCTTTCCGAGGCACATAGGAGTCTCGCTATGTAAAGATGGTCACTCATCCACTGACCAACCCCGGCAAGAGTAGCTTTACGAGATGGATCGACCCGTAAGGCTGTTATTACTTGGCCACGAGCTCCTTGGCTTCTGTTTTTTTAAACTATATACATATTTTTGTCCTTAAATGTTTAGTTGAACTGTCTCACTGGTCTAGCTGAGCACGAGGTCCTGGGTTTGATTCCCACGTAGGGCACAGTGTTGTTGGGTTTTTCGAACAGGAACTTTCTCATTAGCAGCCCAGAGTCTAGATTTGTGCCGGTTTATGGCAACAGGCTTGTCCTATTACATGGGACATAACTGGCGAAATGTGGGTGTACTATAGGTACACCTCTGCCCAGTTTTATTTACAAATTGACATTATTGAATATTCTATACAAAATGACATGATTACTTTGTAAAGTATTTTATTATTGTGAATGTGAGGACTATGTGAATTTTTTAATTTTTTTTTTTCGTTCTCAGTAAAATTTTTATCAATGGTCTGGCAATTTGAGAATTTTATGCGGCCTACCCAAATGTCCTTTCTTTGGTATTGTTCGTCGAGTCGCTGAGCTCCTTAAGCTCTGAGTTGAGCTCCGCCATTACTGACAAATGCTTGCACTGACTGGACAGGTCCACTCAAATCTGTGTGGTTCTTTCCTCAAAAGACCATTTCAGACTCGAATTTACATGGTCCTCATATGGCTTGACCAAGATTATGTCTGGACTTTAAAAGAGACTGTGACCTCTGAGTTTGTTTCGGCCTTTCTTCTCAGAGTAGTCAGATAGGAAACGCCGACCTCATCTAGCTTATTTTTAATATTTTTTAATATGACGTGTAAAAGTGATTCCAATATCCTATTTACAGAATAAACAATTTCATTTCATTTCCCAACCTTTCAGGGATTACAGGCATGATAATGTTTTTTATTTCAGTTATTTTATTAAGCAACTTGATTTGTGGCTGTCCTTTTTAGCCAGTTGATAGTAATCTATTTTTAAAGTCTAAAACTTAGGTTAAAAATTCTCATTAGCAGCCTGGAGTCTGGATTTAGGACCCTATTGGCCCCCTATTACACAGTATACACCTCTGCCTAACCCTTTGTGGAATACAGGTTGGTTATTCCACAAAGATATATATTTTTTTAGTCATTAGAATTATTGCAAGTGTCAGACTAAAATCTAGTTAATGATTATTGCATCATTAGAAGTATCCATTACAATACTGAGATGGTAATTATTTTATTTATATGAAGGAGGAACATTATGCTAATTGATTTATGAAGCTAAGCTAAGCTTTTTAAAGACATCCCTTATTTTTGAGCTATTTGAATTCCTTATAGTTTGAGTAATTAATCTACATATACATCTATACAAATAAATAAAATCGAATTGTCTGTTTGTGATGTCAAAATAACAGCTCTTACTAAATGCATACAGTATACTATTTTTTTTTTTTTTTTTATGTTTCTGTTTGTTCCGACTAATATCCGAAACGGCTGAACCAATATTGACGGGATTTTCACTGGCACATAGCATTATGTTACATGGATTGACATAAGCTACATAAATTTTGGATAAAAAAATAGTGCCAACGTGGGCGTCTAAATTATTTAAAATTCAGACTATTGCAAAATGTAAAGAATAACTCTTCAGTAGGTAAATAACTTGACTTTGTCACCTCTAGTGATAATATTGATAAGATTAATCAGTAGGTAGATTAATTTATGAACAACATCTGCCTAGCTCAATACTAGCGACCCGCCCCTGCCTCGCGCGATTTTTACGACTTGAATAAACATCGAGATTACTTATGTAAGTTAAATATAAAGGCTCCCACAAACAGGCGCGACGCGACAGCGCGACTTGTCGCGCCAGTATGTAAGAGCCAAGTATATTATAGGTACACATAAACCCTCCGGAATAAATTCTCTAAATAACCGTGAAAACCGCATCAAAATCCATTGAATAGTTTAGAAGAACAACGCGGCCATAAAGACACACGAAAAGCGACTTTAATGTATAATTATGTATAGATATAAGATAAGAAATGGCAGATTCAAGACTTAATGAAGTGTAAAACATGTTATTAATGAATTACTTTAGTTTATAATTATTATTTATTACTAAACTAGCTGCGCCCCGCGGTTTCACCCGCTCGATCCCGTGAGAATATCGAGATAAAAAGTAGCGGTAGCACACCTCCGCCGCGAAACCATAGCAGCGAAACCGCAGTAGTTCAATTCAACTGACTCGCGTCATGTTCAGCTACTTGGACTTAAAAGAAATTCCGAAATTAAAGTAATTATTCACTTTTTAGAGTTTCTTTTTTTGAAAAAAGTTGATTTAGGTTTTCGACGAGTTCACAGCTTTGACTGTCTATCTAGACATATTTATATCTTTGCACTTAACACAACAACTCAGGGGTCTTCGATTGCCGGGGATTCCCAGCGACAAATTGTTTGCTAAAGTCATCCACACTGTTCCCTTATCATACCGTATCCTTACTATTTTTAAAACGTCTGTATGTAAGTATATCCTTTAGGCCCCAATCACATACTACAACCACACCACATCACAGCGACAAAATGTGGGCAAGAAGTGGTTAAGTGTCGCTGCAACATTTTGCAGTTGTGTTGGCGCTAGTAGTTGCGATGTGGTTACGATGTGGCTTGTGTTTGCTGACAGATCGACTCCGACTGAGACAGACTGATGTTATGTTATATAAGTAATTTAGTTAAACTAGTAAAATTAATTACCATTCTTTTCACGGTAAAAAGCAATGACCTAATCTATTCGAGGCTTGGAGCCGTGAGTAACGTAAAAAGTGAATATGCGCTGAGTTAGTACAGTCACGGACTTTAATTAATAAGCCATTTGGCACTGTTCGCATTTTAGCCGTGTAATGCAAATCGAGCTTAGTCGGTTATACTCGTTCATCCAGACACGGAAAGTCATGTCTTCATGAAGAAAATTATATTTTAATATCTTTACCGGTTGGCTAACCTGAGAGCTGGAACCACAAACTTGACAGCAGAGTGACTACCCAAAGTCAACCAATTCCAGGTCCAGCAACCGTAACCTAGCGACGATTTTTTTTGCGTAGCCATAGTAACGTTAGTGTACGGAGAAATTTTATTTAGTAATTCGACAAATTCGAAAATAACGTCTCTGACATCGACACTTCAACTGTAACTGTCTTCGGATAGGTTTTCAGAATTATCGAGTTAATGAGCTCTGATTCAAAGGAGGTCAGTATCAATTAGATTCGATAAACTTTGTATTTATTTTTTATTGAGAACTTATTAGTCAACCTCTATGGATAAGACTATTTCCGATTACTAGTAATTTGTCACCTTTTTAATAGCATGCGATTTGAGTTCGTGTTTAATCGTGTAATGTCGTGAATGTATGGAACTGTAAAATTGAAAAGTTTGAAAGTGGCTCATCAATTAAAGTCCGTGACTGTACATATAGAAAAAGTAGTTTACTCTTGGTAATTCCCCTGGACTTTTACTCAGTTATACAAACCTACTGAACCTTCGATTGAAGGGCAAAGAACTCTTTCTATTGGTACAGAGAAGGCATGAGTATTGATCGATGACTCACAGTCACCACTTTGTTTTACTAACGTATTGTTTTATTATGAACTAGCTTCTGCCCGCGACTTCATTCGCGTGGAAGTCGTCAGATACACAGTATACTAAAAGAACAGCCACATTTTTTGTGAAATTATCTCAGCTCTCGACTCAACCCACCGCGTCGCCCACCTGCAGTGTTTCTTTTTTGCTTTCGCATAGAATTCTTTCTACTTTTTTTTTTTTTTACTCGGCTCCATAGGGCCGTAGCTTGATGTTAATAACATTCCTCAAGAATTGGACTATCAATTGCAAAAATAATATTTCAAATCCGACTGGTAGTTCCAGAGATTAGCGCGTTCAAACAAACAAACTCTTCAACAACTTTACTAATATAATGATGCTGAAGAGGTTGTTTGTTTTAAGTACATTTGTAGTTAGATAACTCATAATATTTTCGTGGGTAGCGTAGTGACGATGTACAGTCACGAGCAAAAATATGTAGGTATACAATCAGCAAAATTAAATAACAATTTTCTCTTGGAATAACGATTGCAAGTTTGAGATGATACCTATTTCATAATAATATATGGGTTCCAAAAGACTATGTTTGTTATAACATAAAATTAAAGTCAATACAGTAGGAGAAAATCACTTTTAAAAGTGGCTAAGTGTATGTGATGTTTGTGACTCAATGACGCGTAAATAGATAAAGCATTTGAATGAAAGCCACGGAAATGGACCTTATTCTGAATGAACGCAGGATACACTATACAATATTCGATACACAAAGTACTAACAAGTACTAACATATTTAAGTATTTTATGAGTTCTAGAAAGAGTTCACGTAACATACGATCAATCACAATCTGTTTCATTTTCACAGTTCAAGAACATTCATTGCATTTTTTACGTTGTTGAGCCGACAAATTAATGGATGACGACGAACCAATTGATTAGCAATATCCTTCAAAATGATTCAGATTATGATTGATCGTGTGTGACGCAATATGCGTGCAGCTATGTCTCATCTCACGTCGTCTTTGTCACTCGTAGGTACCTGTATGGACAGTATCTTTCTGAAACTCGATAATTCTAGCAGTATTTAGTGGTCGGGTTTTAGCATGGCAATGGCGGTCATTTAACAGACTACATTTTCTAGCTTTTTTTTATTTTAAAAACTGAAAAATAAAATTCCGTTTTAACGTCGGGAATCTATTTTTCGTGATCACATGTTCCAATAACGAAAAATCATACATGGTTTAATTGTTTGGGTTCCTACGGAGATATAACGCGTGTTTTTTTTTTGAGGTTTGGTTTTTAAATTGGCATCACTGTTTCTAGTGATTGTCAATTTGACAATTGGCGGTAGGTATATTTGTGGTCAGTACGTTTTGCCACTTCACAATGGATAGACTTACCTCAGAACAACGTTCGCAAATTGTTAAAATTTTACATTAACATAACAAAATTAACATTCAAAGAGCGCATAATTTCGCGTAATAGACGTGTGAGCTGGCCTCCACGATCGTGTGATCTCACACCTATGGATTACTTTTCTTTGGGCATATGTGAAGTCACACGTCTACACAGATAAACCACAAACGTTGGACCACTTGGAAGCCAAAAATTTTTTAAACAAAAAAAAACACCCTTTATTAATGGCAATGATCGTTATTGCCACGCTAAAATACGACAACTATAGTACTCTATACCCATTTGAAATAAGATAAGATATTAAAACAAACCCTTTTACAGTCCGTTCAACCGATTTTGACTTCTATACCGTAGGCATAAGAATAGCATTAAAAGCAAAAAAAGTTACACAATACCAACTATCTACTGCGACTGCCATTTGTCATGCCACCAACGCAATAGAATTCAAAATCGGTTGAACCGAATGTAAAAAAGGCTTATCTATACGTCTAATCTTATTTCTAATGGAGTATAGGTAATAGTCGACCTCGTAATTGTTTTATCACTTTTGTCAACAATTTCCACTAAATTGAAATTTCACTAAGGTTGAAACTATAACATAGACAAATAGACCTTATCGCTTTATGACGTGCAAGGGACATTTTTGCGGACGGTATAATGAGCGAAACCGCTTGCAAAAGCTAGTATTAAATAGATACTTTTATTTTGACATTGACTTGACTCATCTGTTTTTTACTATCGCCTGTTATCAATAAGCTTTGTTATCAAACACAAGTAATTTGATCTTATCGCGTAGGTACAGTCAACCAACTCAGTTGTAAAACTAAAAGTACGAAAACAGTCTTTATTGTTAGGAACTAAAGGGGCTGTCGATATCAAATTGTTACCATGTACGTGTGGTTAACTGTACCTTTTTGTATGATAACATGGAAAGTATAGACCTATCATTTCTCGGGAATCACATTATTTCACCTCAACGTTATGAAACTACATCATGATTGTAGGTATTCCCTGAACGGTTTGCAAGAGGTATCATAGTACGTGCACATTTCGCCAGTTATGTTTAATGCCGGTAGCACACCTCCGCCGCGAAACCATAGCAGCGAAACCGCAGTAGTTCAATTGTACTGACTCGCGTCATGTTGGCTACTCGAATCAGTACAATTGAACTGCTGCAGTTTCGCAGCTGAGGTGTACTAACAGCCTAGGATAGGCTGGTATTGAGAATTTCCCAAATTAAAAAACCGAACAACAATAAGTATAATAAAAAAAGAAAAAAGAAATAAAAAAAAATCGTATCTCTATGTATTTTATTGTGTGAGATATTATGGTGCACGAGTGTGTGTGCACTCTCTCTTCCCTCACTCTCATAGTCCGATGGGACGGCCCGGAGTTTGGAAGTTGGCGGTGTGATACCCCCTTTTTTCTTTTTTGAGGGTTAGAAATCATCAAATGACTTCTCCCGCTCTGGGCAGAGCGGGATGGCGTGTCAGACTTTTACTAACTAAAACCCACCCGTGTTCTTTCAGTTTCTTGTTGTCAAGAGATCCAGTATCCCTTTTGGACTTTCCCGCAACCCTGGCAGGGGTGAGATACCCCCGTGCCTCGGTAAGCACGTTAAATAAAATAAAATTCATTTATTTCAGGTCCTTGACCATTACATACAAAAACAATACACACATTTGTCAGTTTTGTGTCACAATAAGTTAAGCCGTTGGTCCTGCGCTTGATTTCTCTCCGGTCGTGTTTACTAGGCGTGTGTAACTCTTACGGAACCGACTCACTGATCCGGATCATTGAAGTGATTCAAAAGATTGGTTCAGTAACAACGTTTCAAACGCATCATTTCGATCTGAAACATTACTTTGCTCTGGCTCATTCCGCGCGACGCGTCGCTCGCGAGGCTACTGAGCAGTGAGCGAGCGAGAGAGACTGAGACACACTGAGTTTTTTGACTACATAATTACAATCTATACAAGTCAGAAGAGATACCAAATGAGATGTGCATCACTCATACAATCACAGATTTTCGTTCAAATGTACTCTATGTATTCGTTGTCGTTATCCATGCACGTAAAAATGACCACTAAGACGCTCACGTATCAAATACTATACGGTCGTTTTTTGTAATGTATACGTAACATTCTGTATTTTATATCCTTTGAGCCGATGAACCAAATGAGCCAAATGAAACATATCAGTGTTTCGGATCATTTCAGTGATCCAGATGCGAATGATCCAATCGCAAAAATGATACACTTTTCCCACCTCTAGTGTTTACGCAATGACACCGCTTGTGAAGGTCGTGGGGATCCACTGGATGCGGGAAGCACAGAACCGGTCGAAGTGGCGCTGCTTTAGGGAGGCCTATGTCCGGCAGTGGTCGTCTTTCAGCTGAAATGATGATGATGTCTCGAGAAAAAGAGTCAAATCAAATCAAATCAAATCAAAATATTTATTTGCTAGAATATGGTACAATAGATATTACAGTCATTTTGGTTTCAGCATATTCTGCCATGATATGGCGTGCAAATACATTTTCATGTCAATTAAAATTACATTAGGTATAGGTATAGGTTCCATCGACTTATCCTCCAAATATTCCTTAATGTTATAATATGTTTTATATATACCCCATTTGAAATAAGATTAGACATTAAAACAAACCCATTTACAGTCCGTTCAACCGATTTTGACTTCTATACCATAGGCATAAGGATAGCATTAAAAGCAAAAAAAGTTACACAATACCAACTATCTACTGCGACTGCCATTTGTCATGCCACCAACGCAATAGAATTCAAAATCGGTTGAACCGAATGTAAAAAAGGCTTATCTATACGTCTAATCTTATTTCAAATGGAGTATAGATAATAGTCGACCTCGTAATTGTTTTATCATTTTTGTCAACAATTTCCACTAAATTGAAATTTCACTAAGGTTGAAACTATAACATAGACAAATAGACCTTATCGTTTTACGACGTGCAAGGGACTTTTTTGGTCGTCGTGCAAGGGAATTCGGCAAATGGTTATAAATTATAATAGACATGCAGTAGACATTTCTCTTAAACAATTTTAATTTTATTTGTGGTAACCGTAGTCTGTCTTTATGGCATGTCCGGCTATTTAGCTTGTCACCAATAGTTTCAAATGGACTATATTTTTTTTTTACAAAAATACAAATTTCCAAAATATACAGACATGGTAATGTTAATATATTTAGTTTCTTAAACAGTGGCCTACATCTATCTAAAAAGTGAGCACATATTGCTCGGACACATTTTTTTTGTGCTTTTAAAACTCTGTCAACGTCAAGTGAGGTACCCCAAATTATAATACTAATTATAATACTAATTATAATACTAATTATAATACTAATTATAATACTCATTATAATACTAATTATAATACTAATTTAGTGTTTAATCAATTTGTTTTTGTTTCCAGACCTATACATGTAGCTGTTCTTATGAATGACGTGGACCTGCTAAGACGACAGTGCCTCGTTCTGAAGATGAGAGGATCCTCCGTCGATGTGCCAGCTGATGGACTTGTAAGTATACGAATATTTACATACGTTTATACTCTCGCCTTTTTCCCATGTGGTGTAGGCAGAAACTATAGAACACCACCTACTACGATCCTTACATACTACTTGCCTCGTTTACGTTCATACATCTGGTCATACACGCACGCCGGTTGCGAGGACTACGCATCTGACCTTTCTGAAGAACATCACCAATAAGGTCACTATATGACCTCCTAGGGCGGCCTCCCTCTGCCAGGGTTGCGGAATAGTCCGAAAGGGATACCGGGACCCTGGCAACAGGCAACCGAAGGAACACGGGTGGGTTTTAGTCAGTAAGAGTCTGACACGCCTTTCCGCTCCGCCCAGAGCGGGAGAAGTCATATGATGATTTCCCACCCAAAAAAAAAAAAAAAAAAATGGCAATAGACTCGCCCCAAATCACATGGGTAGGGTTCCGTACCCAAAGGGTAAAACGACCCTATTACTAAGACTCCGCTGTCTGTCTGTCTGTCCGTCTGTCCCCAGGCTGTATCTCATGAACCGTGGTAGTTAGACAGTTGAAATTTTCACAGATGATGTATTTCTGTGGCCGCTAATATAACAACAAATACTAAAAAACAGAATAAAATAAATATTTAAGTGGGCTCCCATACAACAAACGTGATTTTTTTGCTCGTTTTTCCTCGGTATTGATAACGGCAACAGGTAGACGCTTGAAATATTCAAACAATATTTAGTTACTAGCTGTACCCGCGTAAGTCTCGATCCCGTGGGAATATTGGGATAAAAAGTATCCTATGTGTTAATCCAGGTTTTAAACTATCTGTTTGCCAAATTTCATCCAAATCCATTCAGCCGTTTTTGCGTGATTGAGTAACAAACACAAACTTTCACATTTATAATATTAGTAGGATATATATTCACTTTAAAAATAAACATAAGCATAAGCATAATCAGCCTATAATGTTCCCACTGCTGGGACACAGGCCTCCTCTCTGTGAGAGGGAGCGGGCCGTAATCCACCACGCGGGCTCAGTGCGGGTTGGTAGATGTCACATGTCTGATGAATTTTTGGTTCTAGGACATGCCGGTTTCCTCACGATGTTTTCCTTCACCGTTTTGAGAGCAGTGGCGATGAAATAATTTACACAAAGTAAAGCGCCTGTCAGGGTTCGAACCTACGACCTACAACTCGTAAGTCGTGGCCGTTACCACTGGGCCACCACTGCTCGCAAAAATTAAAATAAGGGGCTCCCATACAACAAACATGATTTTTTTGCCGTTTTTATACATAATGGTACGGAACCCTTCGTGCGCGAGTTCGACTAGCACCAGGGAGCCAAGTCCACTAATTTACAAACGTGTCAGTGGTCTCGAAATTATGAGTTTTTGACAGATTTTCTATGGCATATCTGTCAAAAACTGATCATTGTGAGACCACTGACACGTTTGTAAATATGTAGACTTGGCCCCCTGGCCGGTTTTGCCTAACCCTTACACCTCCCGTACACCTCTGCCTAACCCTTCGGTGAATACAGGCGCCATGTTATGTTAAAATAATGTATTTAAATATAGTTTATTCGACGCAAGGAGCAATGGTTATATTTAAACGTACAATTATTGTCGTTCTTATCGCACAAAGCGATATCTAATTATTTGCTAAACTAGTTAATTGTTCTAGTTAAATACTTTACATAATATCGCACGGTATGTGCTAAATAAAAGGCATCATTTTACGCCTCGCATTTCCTGCATTGTAGATATTTGACAGTCGTTCCGGGTAGTCAGATGCCCGAAAAACTGACAACCAGTGTTACCCAGACCGGTTGTTACCCAGTTACTGGGTTGGTGGAGTCAGATAGGCAGTCGCTTCATGTAAAATACTAGATTTTTCTAGATTCAGCTGCATCCGATTAGATTGGAAGCCGGCCCCAACATAGTTGAGAAAATAGTAGTCAGACGATGAAGATACGCGCCTCTCCACTAGTTACTGGGTATCTGACCAGTTACAAGGTATAGGACCAGTAACTGGGTAACATGATTACATGATTCCTTTTCGTAACTGGTCGACTGGTTCTCAGACTTTTGAGTTTCTAACTACTAGGAACGACGGTCAAAGATCTCACAACCCAGTTACTGGGTAAAACGATACCCCTTGGTAAGACTAGAAGTGTACCTTAAAGTGGGTTAATTACAGGCCTGTTTATTATTATACCTACCTGAACAATTTTCCTTATTACCATGTTTATAAGGTAAATATTAATGATATTGTACTCAGAACCATACTTATGTGCGGGGAAAGTCCCCTTTTGATGACTAAGTTAGTATTCTATACCTACATATTTTGTGCATGTTGCATATTTTGCTTATCAGTAACCTTTATAGGTACCTAAACGCGAGGTTTTTTTTTAAGTATGACAGATGTAGCATTCAGCTGCATCACAAGTATTTTTAATGGAGCGACTGCCTATCTGACCTCCACAACCCAGTACCTAACTCACGATACCCTGGACTGGTCAGAATTTGGGGCTTGTGAGAACTCATAAGACTGGCAAAGAATGGAACTTAATTAAACTTTGAATAAATGTACACATTATCTGACCAAGATGTGTGGACTTTAAACTGCGAAGCAACCTCTGAATTTGTTCCGGTGGTTCTTCTCAGAGCAATCGATTAGGAAACACCGAACTCAACTCAACATTTTTTTTTTTCCTTTTGCACCCATATAAATTATATTTTTAAATATTAGAATAAAATAATATCTTAAGACATTACAAAAATATAACAACTACGACTAAAAAGGTATAAACAAGACACCACAGACAGACAAATTAAACATCCGGAGTCACACGTGTTAGGGCATAAATTGAACAGATTACGTGTGACTCCGGATTTTTAATTTGTCTGTCTGTGGTGTCTTGTTTATACCTTTTTAGTCGTAGTTGGGTTTTAGTTTTTATTACGTTATTTTTTTTTTCAATTCTTTTGGGGTTATAATATATATATTTATGAAATGTGCTCATTAAGCCATTTCATTTGATACCCAACATGGTACGATTAAACAATTTTTTTTTTAGTTCTTGACTTTATGTCCTCTAGAGGGCGCAATTTTTAATTTAATGTGACGTCACAGCCTATAACCAGCGGACGATCAAGACGCTTCCAACGATACCTCACTTGTCAAATTGTGATGAGTGGCTTAGAAGATATGAGGGAACAGATGAACATACATACATACATACCGGTCAAAATCATAACCCTCCTTTTTTCTTCGCCGTAGTCGGGTAAAAAATAGTAACCCACTGGTATCGGGAACAGGGTCCAAGCTAACTGCGGTCAGGGCTCCAGAGTGAGGAACCTCCTAACAATGCGAGCCGTGTCCAGGAGTACCGCTTTCTGAATCAAGCCCTTAATCCAGCCGCCCAACGAGAGCCTCCATAGATGTTGGTCGAGACTCTTGGTAATTAATCCATTGGCTGATACGACTATCGGTACAATGATCGCAGAGTCCACATCCCACATGTCGACAACCTCGTGAGCCAAGTCAAGATACTTGATTAAAAAAACATAATTTATTATTGACGTGTGAAAGTGTTTGTATAAACCTACTTACAGAAATAAAATCATTTATGTATCATTTATCATGTTAGAGTTATGTCAAAAAACCCATACAGAAATTAGAGGGTCTGCCCACTTATCCGTATCCGGTTCGTATTCGATTCGTGTTCTGATCCGATTTGGCCATCCTAATAATATGGATGTTTATGTGGGCAAACGCCCTACACAAAAGAATTTGACTATTAAGAAATATTCCGATAAGTAATTAATTACAAATAATTCGATAATTCATGTCGCCGTTATTTATAAACGATTGTTTAATTAGCTTACTTCAATATATCATTAACAAATGCAAGGTCCCCAGGTCGGGTAAATGTTATTGGGTTTTTCTATCTGGAGTTTCTCAGTATCAAACAGCCCAGTCTAGATTTGTGCCCGGTTGATGGCAATAGGCTCGCCCCCTATTACATGGGACTTAACACATAACTGGCGAAATGTCTGCCTAACCCTTGGGGGATTGCGGCGTGGTGTTATGTTATGTTATGAAATATTCCGATAACTAATTAGTAATTACAAATAATTAGAAAACTCGTAATTCTCTTTCATGTCGCCGTTTTCTTAACTATAGTTTAATATCTTACTTAAATATATCATTAACTTAATGCCGATATTCAGTAAGGAATTCTTTGAGGAAACCGCATTTAGAATTTACTTTAAAGCACCTAAATTTAACGTGTATTGATAGCAGTTTCTCGGGAATTGATAAATTGATTTCCATGTAATATTGGTCTAATACATTGTAAATCGTTGTATTGTTTCCGGGAGAGACTCCTTCCTCATACAAAAGTAGTAGGGGGGGAATTATTTATAAAACAACCGGGATATCCCATAGACAATCGCATCGGCTTTGATGTTTAGGGAATCAAACTGCAACTCCACGAAGATGCGCCCCGCTCCGCTCCGGTCCGTACAGCTTACAGTACAGTAGGGCTCCCACAAATAACTGCGCAAATTCGAATTTGCAAAAATCAGCAACGGTACCCTAAGATTTTCTTCTGCTCTTAGCTGCAGTTTTGTGTGGGAGCCCGTAATCGCGGAGTGGATGGCGTCTTCGTGGATGGTACTATCTGTTACACGCATGAGTTAAGTCTGATAATGAACATGTGCTTTAGTGATGCAACGAATACTACTTTTACGAATAAGAATACCGATTGTACTATTCGCCGAATACGAATAGGTGTGCCTAATTCTACTATAGCTACACGCAATTATTAGTCAAAGAAGGTTGAAGGAAATGAAATACGCTAAGCAATATTAATATTAACATAGGTAAATATCATAATAGTTGCAAGTTTTTTGGCGACAAACGATTTTTTTTTTCTGTTAGTATATTTTCTGCTGTTGAAAATAGCCTTTCTGAGGCCACTGTGGAAGGTTTTATCTCGCAACGCAATATTTGTATGGGATTCGGAAGTAATAAAGTTAATTACGATACGAATGTCACGAAAGTATACGGCGAATACGAATATTCGGTAATTTGATGGTATTCGCTGAATACGAATATACGTATTCGTTGCATCACTAATGTACATGCAGTGCTACACGTGAATATTAATTTATTTATTTCAATCGCTTGCTTAAATTAAAATATAGGTCACGTCGAAGCCTTTTGTGACCTCGATCTCTGATTACAGTATCTATTCTGAGAAAACAGCAGAGACCATTTTAAAAGAAATTTGATGACACGGCATTACACATAAAATAATAATGACTCAAGTTCGTGCAAAAAATGAAAACCGGATTTGTAGTGACGTCATTTTCGACATATTGTAAGTCTATGGTGTAATAAATTGTCGTCTGCAAATATTTTTATGATAGTTTATTTTTACATAATCATTTCATCTTCCTGCTTTTTTGTATAACCGGATGCAGCTGAATACCTGAATATTTTACATGGAGCGACTGCCTATCTGACCTCCACAACCCAGTTACTGGGTAACACGATTCTAAAGGTTCTTTTTACTCGACGTAACGGCTACAAAGAGGAGTGTTATGTTTTGTATGGTTCCATTGTATGTAAGTGTACGGAAATCGGTTGTCATGGTATGGACATATGATGCGGAGCAATGAAAAATATGTCGTGCGGGAAGTTTTTAGTATGAATCTGAACAGTTATACTCGTAGGTACAGGTTCAATGGTTCAAATAAAATTTGCTAGAGAAACTTCCCGGACGTGATAGGTATCGATATCAAATGAAGATAAAACAGAAAAAAACTTATCATTTCAATTCACTTGCTTATTTTACTTTAATATAAAACGGCTAAGGCCAATAAGGTACTTACATTAGTTAAAGACAAAGACAGAAACACATTATTAGAGTACAGTAACAAAAGTATACAACTACTGGACAGTCATACGCTCATCTCTCACAATACTCCAGACATCAGGGCCGTAGCCAGGAATGATTTATCATTAAGGGTTTTTTTGAAGAAATTAAGTGTACATGATTGCGAGCTAAGCGAGCTCGAAATTATTAGCATCCAGCTTCGAATAAGTTAGGATTTCTTTCTCTTTGACCGATCATACAGAAATAGAAGTAACTTTATCGACTTATGCAGAAAAGCTTGAGAAAGATGAGGTAGAAAAGGATGCAAGAGCGAGCGAAGCGAGCTCAAGTTTTAGCACCCGCCTGGGTGAGGTTGGGGGAGGTTAATCTCAGAGAATGCTAAAGTTGCAGGTATTGATTCAATACAAAGTTAGAGTCGATAAAATACAGTACAGAAATACAGGCTGCCTGACCACTGGAGCGGAGCGGAGATGAGAGGAGCGGAGCGGAGCTGTGCTAATATTAACCAATAAAATCTAAACTCTGGAGCGGAGTTTAGAATCTATTGGTTAATATAGGCACAGCTCCGCTCCTATCCTCCCTTCTCCGCTCCGGTAGTCAGCCAGCCTTAAGGTGGTCGGTCCATCGTCGCGGGGTGGAGTCATTCCATTCTAATACCAAAAACTAATACCACTGGTATTTGTTTCAACTCATATTTATTTTCTATTCCGAACCGATACCACTCTTTAAATAATTAAATTTAATGTTAAAACTAATACCAACAACTTGAATTTGGTACAGTCAGCTCCGTCAAACTTAATAAAATTTTTGTTTTCTAAAATTTTTATTTGATCGTAATAAAATACTATCCAAATACGCTTCATTCCAATATTTTTACAAAGGTAGTTTAAGTGAATCATCTTGCTACTTTTTTTGGGGTATTGGTATTACAATGGAATAACTCGCGGGGTGAAGTTCCACACTACGCTGACCCATACGCGGTCTCCACTCCAGGATATCTGCTCCACCGGCCATCGGTCCTTCGACAGACATTATTATTTATTTATTATTATTTATTCTTTTCCAGACGCCCCTTAAAATGTCTCTCTTCCAAGAAAACACCCAAATAACGGCAGTCCTGCTGCACTTTGGAGCCGACCCTATGGAATCCGATGACGACGATAGGACCGCCTTCCATATCGCCTCGGAAATGGCTACCGATCACCTTCAGATACTGATCAATCATTGCCATCAGAATGCTAGGTGAGTGACTTTCTTGATATTCATAGGACCTTAAAAAGTGTAAGTAATTAAAATAACTTAAAATTTGAAAAGAGGTAATGACTAATGAGTGTCTTATGAATATTCACGCCACCAGTTGGCGCTACTTTGACAAGAGGTTTGCCAATCCTGATGACTTTCATCATTCGTTCATCACTCACGGCTAAAGAAAAAACAACAGACTGCCAAAAAAAACCGACTTTCAAAATTTCGGAAGTTGTTTTTTTTTGTAAAAAGTTTTTATTCACTTTTTAGTTGTGGTACCTACCCCCAGAATTCAAATACCACCTGCTATGTAAACAACAGTGACGGAGTCAAATAATATATCGTCTACATAGACTAAGTGGAAGAAATACGTAATTATTGAAACTAACTCAAAAACTACGCAAGCAAAGTTAATAAAATTTATATGGGACCACCTAGGGCGATTATTGGCGAAAATATCGAGGAACATTCACGAAAAAAAATACATACAGTCGAACATAGAACCTCCTCCTTTTTGGAAGTCGGTTAAAAATATGGGGGCTTTGACAGGTGCCCGGACTGTTTATCAAAACTTACAAGACTTGTATTACCTACCAAATGTCATTATTTAGTTCACAAGTACTTTTATTTTGACACTTTTTTTTCGTGATTTTGTTTATCAAAGATTATTTGTAAGTTACAACTTGTAAAAAATCATAAGAAATCCTGAGAGTGTCCGGCGACTCTCTATTCCGTCTTACAAGTTTACAAGTGTCGTTCTTAGTACCGCAATAAAAGTTTAAATTCGATTTCCTTTTTTTAAATGTGGTCAAAAGAGAGAGATGACCTGATGCCCGTGTCCCAGCAGTGGGCACATTAAGGCTGATTTTGAATATGGAGATGAGCTATGAATTTAACGAAAATAAACATTCTAGGTAACTTGTGAACGTGTAGACTTGTAACTTTAGATAAACAGGGCCCAGGTACCTCAATGCATCATTGAACTCACACATTCTGAACAAGTTATTTTTTCAAAAATTGATTCATAGACCACTTCCCGTATGCCAGTCTCCTTTATATTTTTATATGTTTTTCAGAAAAATACTACTCGAAAATGAGCATATGTGGAGTCCAGCCTATGAGTATAAATCCGATGAAGAGTTGGCGCCGATACTACTAACCCACATTAACAAGTTATATGACAATCAAGGTAAGTTAATTTTTATTCAGACAGTTACACACGGTGTTTTTTTTATAAGTCAGAATTTGAAGTTGAGGACTTGTCCCATGTCGTCATGTTGGCACCATTGGTTGTCAAGCTGTTCTCAACACCAATAGAGTTCAACTACCAATCACATAACTCGTTCATGTAAGTAGGTACATTGAATGACTATTTCATGAAATCGTCATTCAATACACTTACATGAACTTAGAGACTTGTATTGCTGATCCTAATGTTTATAATTCTATAAATCCATATTTGTGACGGTCGCAAATAATATTTAGATCAACATACAACCTGATACTGACCTGCAAATTGCAAAAAACGTAAGAAAATTTGAATTTCGCGGGCTACCTTAGCGCATCCCCCTTAAGCAACGTTTATAAATAAACCCCAGTATGTTAACAAAGGGTGTTCCCGTTAACCCGCAATAGTATAGCGTCCATTTTTTTTTTTTTTTAAATATATGTAGTGAAATATTCACAAAAATATTAAATTTATACGGAATAGAAACACTCTGTACACGCACACTTGTATTTAAATTTCGAAGATCCTCGCTTTTGAACTTCACTAACTACATACATATTTATGCCCTGGACTCTATAACTCATTCTGTTCCAGGTTACACCCCCCTAATGCTGGCCAGTAAAGTGGGCAAGTACAACAACGTAATGACGTTAGTTGAGAGCAGTCGGGCGACCGTGAACCTGACCATGCCCAACAGTGGGAATACAGCACTGTACCTGGCTGTGGGCGCCGCTTGCATGGATGCCGCTGGTAAGTGATATGTATATCCATACTCCATACTATTATTATAAATTCGAAAGTAACTTTGTCTGTCTGTCTGTATGTTACCTTTTCACGCCTAAAACACTGAACGGATTTCGCAAGAACGGAACGGAAATTTGGCAAGGAGATAGATGGCATATTGGCATCCTGGGGAAGGTCATAGGGTATTTTTTGTTTCAAAAATAATCCTATAGGGGGTGATATAGGGGATGAAAGTTTGTATAGGAAACTCAGCATTTCTTAAGTATCCCGGTAGTCAGTGGCGTGCCTAGGGGTCAAAAACAGACAGGTTTTTTACGATTTAAAAAAATAGCCAAGTGAGCGATTTACGGATTTTCTATGTTGTTCATGGTAACCCATTATTATATAGTGTTATTTTTTATTGATAGGCTTAATTTTGAAGGCAAGCCGGGCTTTTGGGCTTCTATGGAAGGAACGCCACTGTCGGTAGTACATTCCCGTGAGACGATACCCGACATCCACGCGGGCGAAGCCGCGGGCAAAAGCTAGTTTAATTATATAAATAAAAATGAAATGCGTTCGTTTGTAACCGCATCACTTGAGAACGGCTGGACCGATTTGTTTCTAATTTTTTTATGTGTATCTACTTTCCTCTCGCGTTCCTGCAATCTGTGGGAGCGATTTCGTGAAAAGGGACGGAAGTGTGTAACAGGAAGCCGGGGAAGCGCTATTTGATTTGACCAATGAGCGCGCGCGATCCTAGAGTTCGCCGTCAGATGGTACCAACCCATTTTCCGAGAGGTTGGTGCTGTCAGCCAAGATGTCAGATGTTACACATCATGATGCTACTACTGAAAGGCTCGCTAGTTTTTCGTTTTGCATTATAGTCTGAGTAAGGTAAAGATAAATTGGAAAAGTTGCCCGGAAAATGTTCAAATTCGGGAAAGATGAACGTTCTTTATTCACACAAAGTTATTGAAAATTGGACAGGACAACGTCTGTCGGGTCAGCAGACTCGACAGAAGTGCTTTTCCCAAATTAGAAAATATTGACTTTTAAAATTTTGACCTATTGACAAGAAAATTAGGGGTAGGGGTTTTAGTGGTATGAGGAGCAGGGTGTAAAGTTCACTCATCCATCATAGAAAAGGGAGGATCCTCCGACCAGACGGGTGTTGTGTCTGGCGGGCAACTGCTGTTTGATTCTTGTATATATGTCCATTGCGCGGTAAACTTTAATTGCGCGATGCAGGATTTATGTGACGTCAGGTCTTTGATGCGTAGTTCGCATGTGGAGACGTAGATACCGCCACAATATACTTACTTATTTCATTGTTTCTTTTCACAGAGCGAGGCAACAAAGCAAAAATAGTGGATCACTTCAGTAAAACAGTCGAAATACTAGTAGAAAATGGCGCAGACCCTGGAATCGACAACTTTGCAGGCTCCAGTGTTAATGACCTATTAACAGAATTCAACATCGCCGAGCTATCAATGTTAATAGCGAACAAACTAACTTCAATTCGATATTTTGACGGACAATTACCGAACGGTATAAAGGGAAGCGATTTTATGCTTTTTAAAGACGATCAGGGCAAAGTTGACTTAAGAGATTTGAAAGAGGATAAAGGGAGAAAGTATCTGCCAAAAGATAATTCACTAAAAACTCCTCCAGTTAGAACTAATGTTATTAAATCCACCGTTACTAAAACTTCCCCTATTATTATTGAAAATGTTGAATATAAACCGCCGATCAAAGTTAATAATTCTACAGCAACTGCCTCTAAACCTTTACAAAAAGTCACAGTTAAAGTTGGTCCGGGTAATTTTGAAAATGGTCAGACAAAACAAGATCTCGTAAAAGTAACGCCAACGGTAAAGAATTTCAGATTAAATAAACCATTATTAATTACTTCTGAAGTAACAAATAATAAAAGGAAATTGGATATCGTTGTTGATTCTGGCAAAAGTAAGAAACCCAACAAAAATGACTAACAATAATTGGGAATTCGAGAAATGACAGCTGTCATTTTTTGACACATGGACGTGAAATATAACAGGACAAGGAAGATTTCTTGGGTTCATAAAAGAAGTCACTGAACATTTAAATATGAGGAGTATGAACATCAAATGAAATCATCAACTGCCTGCACTTTCCCAACTATGTCAGGGTCAGCTTCCAGTCTAACCGGATGCAGCTGAATACCAACATGGAGCGACTGCCTATCTGACCTCCACAACTCAGTTACTGGGTAACACGACACCACGCGGTAAGACTGGTTGCAAATGCATAAAATAAAAATCGATAAAAATCTAAAACCTACCCTAAGGTATCGATAAAAGCATTTCCCTTCACTAAATCTGGCCATAATGTCTTATAAGTGGAATGGAGAAAACAATCTAAGTTGTTGTTTTAATAAGTCGTAAGATCCACTCAAATCTGTGTGGTTCTTTCCTCAAAAGACCATCTCAGATATAAATCTGCATGATTCTCACATAATCTGATCATTATGTGAATTTATAGAGAATAACATCACTACAAAGCTGATAAAACATAACATTTCTTTGCAGTCGGGTAAAAAATGGCTATGCTTACACAGCGTAGAAAATCCCATGAATTTATAGATTTTGAAATAGTTCCTTTATGCAACGTTTTTACCTTGTTAAAGTTTACAGTTAAATGAAATATACTTAGGTTGTGAAGTTATGTCTAATTTAATACATTTCACTGTAAGATTGAGAGAACCGTTAGTTTATAATGTATCGGTATTATTTCCGTTAGATTATAAACTGTCGAAAAATTGTGAACTGGGTTAAATGGGTTAGGTTAGATTAGAACTGTAAGCAACAGCGCGCGAGCCGCACGAGCCGAGCGAGCCAAGCGAGCGGTGCCTCGGCAGCGGCCGGCGAGCGCTACTTCCAAGTTGCTCGCAGCTAGGCTATTTAGTATTATCGCAAGGTGCGTTACGTTGCAAGCAAGTTTGATACTAGTATACAATTTGTGGGTGGCCATGGATAGATTATAAACTATAGAAAAATAATGCGTTGAATTGTAAATGGCTTGTTGCAGTTCATAACTTATCGACAGTTTATGATTTAACGGTAATAATACCGACTGATTATAAATTAACGACGTCCATAATTATACGGTGACATAATATAAACACATTTATGTACTAAAGCTAATGCTTACAACCGGTGTGGCTTGTAAACGCTGAGATAATGGATGTTTACACACTGTTTCTAAAATGGCAGAATATGTATTAAGATGTGTGTATATGTAACGAAAAACACGTTGAATTTTTTAGCGTTTATAAAAGCCCTAAAAAGAAGAAGGGAAGGGAAATACGACAAAGTCATTTATTGGCCATTTGGTAGTATTGCGGTGCCCCCAGCGCAAGCTCGACATATTAAAGGGCACGACCCTTTAATATGTCAAATAAATAAAAAACAAAAAACGAACATAGGTTCTCAGTCGTATAAATACGACCTATGCGGCAGGGGCACGAAAAAAATTGTCGTATTAATCCGACTGGGGAGATCAATAGATAAAAACAACATAGTAAGCTATAAACGATTGAATTATTCCACTTATGTACAAGTAGATTGTTCACAATTTTGTCGTCTATTTTGTCCCACTGATTGATTTTGGTGGAGCAAATTACACTCTAATAAACTATTGAATTCACTTCACTAGGGCTGGCACTGTTAGATTTAATAAGTTTATAATAATGCATAAATAAAATCATTTATACCAATACTAAATAATGAAAATTGCGCGAATTTACTGGAAATAAAACAAAACGGGTATTATGAGAAAATTAGGATAATTATTTTGTCTCATAAGATTAGTGTGTAAAAGGAAAAGATTTAAATCGTTAGATTCGCCCTACTGTATCAAAAGAAGATCGTGTTTCTGTTTGGTAACGCTATTCTTAATGTATGAGCTCCCTAAACTCTTCTCAGTATGGGCACTGTTTCGACTAAGTACGGTGAAGGCAAATCTAGCGATTTTAATTTTTCACAAAAGGATATGAATTAAATAATAAATGTTTTTTTGTTAGCATAAAACCTCTAAATATTAAGAATTATAATGAATAGCGAATGAAGCACTTATAATTATTAAAAAAAAAACTTTGCTGGAATATAAGGATTTTTTTAAATAATGAAGGTTATATTAGGATTTTTTAAAGTTATGTGTTTTAAAATTTTGTGTGACTGACGAATTGAGTAGTAAATTATAAATTGTATCATTTATTTAATTTATTTTTTATAAAACCATACACATTATATTAAACACGACCGGTCCTTTCGAATTTTGTCCAGGGAACATGTTTATTGCCATTGTCATTTGTCAGATTACAATTAACTGGCGAAACTTCATACACGATAAAACAAAAAAGATTTTGTATAAGTACTCATACTTTCAAGTGAATACAATTCCAGCGGCAGTTGAATCCGTAATCAGCTTTAGTTAATCGTTTATCGTCATTAGATGTCGATATCCATCACGTATGTGAAGTTTTTCTAGATAATTTTATTTGATCCTGTACCTTTTTTATATTTTAATTTCTACTTACAGTGATAGATGATATGTTTTTTTTTTATTACTTTATCTGCATTGCTTGGACAATTTTAGATTTATGAAATTAATATGTAAATCTTGGAATTAGGCCAAAATTATAATAATATTTATACTTACTTCAATGTAGTTAGTTATAAATTATAATACTTAGTATAAAGTTAATATTTATTTTAAGAATTTGGGAATAATGCCCGTTTTTAGTTCAACGTTGCTTTTTAGTTTAACGCTTTGGCCAAACTGAGGCAAATCCCGCACTGGTTTAGGGACGAGACTCGCTCGCGCCGATTGTCTCAACCAACTTGTATAGAGATGTTTACGCTCAAAATACACACAAAGCGGGCAAGTCCGGGCGGGAGCGGGTCGGGTCGTTTTCATCGCATGAGCCACGCGCACGCGTTGTGTGTTGACATCTATATAATTCCTTGAATTACAATTTATTATGCCCGCTGTACTCCCAAAGCCGACCCCTACATAGTTGGGAAAAGGCTAGGCAGATGATGATGCCCGCTGTACTCCCGCGCCCGCCCCGCACCCGTCTTCTGTGTGTTTTGAGCTTTAATCTGGCGCGAACAGTCACGTGACTTCCTAATCATTATAATCCCGCGCGTGATTCGCCTCTGTTTGAGAAGTCTTTCTCTTAAATCTTCTATACAGCGTGTGGTAAAGCATATTTACGGGTGTGGTACGGACCATCAAACTCAAGTAACATTTTCCAAGGGACTGTGGCAGCATCTACAACGCCACACGAACTATGCATCAAAGAGCTGACGTCACACAAATCTTGGATCGCGCAAGCAAAGTTGAGGTGATTTTTAATGCACTGTTAACCTTTCAGGGCGTGAAAATACTCATAATTATGAGCAACTTTCATTATGACACCAACTCTGAAATATCGAATAAAAATTCAGCCGTTTCATACAAAAATGTAATATTTACCTGTTGAAAATTTATGAAACAGATGTTTATTTTTTGCTATTTCCATTTGGTCCAATAGTGAAAGTTGTTGTTTAGTTGTTTGTTAAGTTGTTTATGAGTAGTTTCACCTCCTGAAAGGTTAACAGTGACGACCTCCCTTTTCTACTGGGTGTTAGGGGGTAGACACCGTTATTCTTGAAACTAGTGGTTTGGTGTCATCTATAATATACTTTTTCTAGGGGACCAACCTTGAAATCGTGAAAAAACAAATCACATACATTTGTGTTCACTTAAATCGACAAAATGTATGGAACAGCAGATTTTTTTTTGCGATTTCAAAGTTGGTCCCATTGAAAAAGTATATTATAGATGACACCAAACCACTAGTTTTAAGGATAACAGTGTCTACCCTAACACCCCGTATAGATAGAGGTGAGTGAACTTTACACCCTGTTCCTCATACCTCTATGATAGGACTAACATCGTAATCGCGAAAAAATAATCAACTGTCCCATACATTTGGGTCGAGTAGGTATTAAAGTTTTGTATGGGACAGCTGTTGAATTATTTTTCGCGATTTCGTTTTTGGTTCCATTGAGAAATATGATCAGCAGTTCGATGGTCTGTACCACAGCATTCTGATACATGCAGTATAGTTAACCGGGTTAACACGAGATGAGTTAATACCCAGTTTACCGTAAGCCAGGGCAATGTTGACACAGCTGGTTACTGCTTACGCTGTTTTATGTTAATTTCATTATTCTTAAAATTATAAGGTATGTATTTTTTGTATACTTACCTAATTATTAAGGTATTCTATTTTAAGCACACTGAAGTAGTTCGGTAAATACATAGTGTTTGAGAATTATAATAATATTATGTTATTTCACGCAGCTATGCTATTAAACTTACTTTTAGCACTTAATTTTATTTTTACTCCGACTTTAAAACATTGATTAAACTAAAATTAATTATTTTGTCGAATCTTGGCTAAAATATCGCATATTTTTGAACTAAGTATTACATTACAAGCCAGTTATTTTCCGGAATAAAATAAATAAAACACGTAATTTTTTATTGAAAAAAATATTGTCTGGTAATACATTAATATACTTGTGTATCAATGTTTAACTCGTTTTATTTTAATAATCAATTTAAACACATATTTTCAGTATTTTTATTTTTTACCCTGGTTCTTACTGAAATACCTACAAAAAATTTGAGTGAGTTCGTTAAATCATGGGCAGGTGACGGCTGATTTCTTAAGTTGCTAGCCTTTTCCCAACTATGTTGGAGTCGGCTTCCAGTCCAACCGGATGCAGCTGAATATCAGTATTTTACATGGAACTACTGCCAATCTGACCTTCACTACCCATTTACACGATACCCCGCGGTAGATTGGTTGTAACTTTGTAAGACTTGGGAATGATGTATGATAATAATTGTAGTGTGTCCAAAATAACAGTAATTGAAGTAGGTACGGTAGGAAAAAAAATATAAATCTACAGGTCGCACCTCCGCTCGAATAGTGTCGTAAGTCAAAAAATCAAACTCGAGAAAAAGGTGTTTGAACTTTTCAAAGAAACTTTTATTTAACATTATAATGACACTATTTGTACGTGCTGAATATTTAATTTAAACCTGTAAGTATCTGAGATAAATTTTGAAGTTTTCTGAACCGAAATAAAAAAGGTTTTTTTTTTTTGAGTTGTGACATTATATGAGCGGAGGTGCGAGGTATATAGCACTAACATTATTTTCAGTAAAACCTGCCCATCAACTATGGATTGGAATGGTTTCCAAATGGTTGTACCATCAACAGTGGTATTAAAGTTGAGGCGTCTGTCTTTTAAAATTGGACCGCAACAAATTGGTACCGTTATATTGTCAACAACTTCCTCCGTAGACCATTCCGCAGGAACACCACGCACTAAACTGAAATATTAGGTAACTAGGTACTTAGTAACATTAACAGTAGGTATAATTACTTAAAACTTAAAAGCTTTATAATTATAAGTATTAAGTATGTGAAATTAAGGAATTTGCGTCCGGAAAATTGGAGAGAGATAGAGATTTTAGCAATATGTGACCTTTTTGATACTTTTCTATTAACAAAAATAACATCGAATTTGACAGTACATTTTTTTTTAACTCAGCAACGTTTGATAACTTTTTATTGACAAGATCACTCAACCAACAGTAAAATTCTGTTCATTAATTAGTTATGTTGGGGCTGGTAAAAAGAGTAGATATATTCCTTGAGTCATTAGCATATTATCATTGAGAAGGAAAGGCCTAGGTATATAAAAATTTACGCTGTGGGCAAAGCTGTGAATAAATCATTGAATAGTCCATAAAATCTAATTGAATGTATAAAAGTTGTATGGGTTCAAAGAGTCTTAAGTTTTCTATTAGTAAATTACGATCAAATAATTTAAGAAACATGAGTATTGATATTGGAGGTAGGTACCTACTTATGTTGTATGTTAATTTAGAGGGAACATATCTCTCGTATAACAAGACTTAGGTACGATAATGCTCATTTGATTGGCAGTAGCCAATTATGTATTTTACTTGCAGGGATGATAAAGGATGAAACTTTTTTGGAGAAACATTTGGTGTCCAAAGAGCCTTTTGGTCAATTCAAGGCATGGTTTGAAGAAGCTTGTTCAAGAAGGGAGATTCAATTACCCAATGCTATGTGCTTGGCGACTGTTTCCAAGTAGATAATAAATCTTTTCTTTATCTCTAACATCATTATCACAATCTGCTTAGGTAGTTTCCCAATATTAGCTATTGTTATCAGTTTCATTCACAAGGTTTATAATGTTATGTTCTAACAGTAAGTACCTAAATGTGTGCTTTTTACAGGGATGGCTTCCCATCAGCAAGATTTATGATGTGTACGGGATATGGAAAAGATGGCTTTAAATTCTTTACTAACTATGGAAGCAGGAAAGCTAGGGAAATGGTTTGTAATGTTCAATCTCAGACCAAATACAAAACCAAGACAGAAATATGACAAGACAAGATAGAAATGTCTCCCATATAGTATTGCAAAAACAGCATATTTTGCAGCGTTCATCATTGAAGCAATTTCTTGATAGATATGCATTCGGGCCAGCCGACGATTAGATTTTATTTTACCTAAACCGTTTGGAAGGGGCACGTGCCCCTGTGCCTCCCCCCTAGATCCGCCCTTGTGTGCATACACGCTCACACGCACAATTTTTGCCTTTTTCCAGGAGAGCAACTCAAATGTGGCTGCAACATTTTACTGGGCAATTCTGCACAGATCTGTTAGGATCGAAGGATGTGTGGAGAAACTGGCCGAGGCAGAATCAACCAAATTCTTTCACTCACGACCAGTGCTCGGCCAAATCGCTGCATGTACTAGTTTCCAGAGCACCCCCATTGAATCAAGGGATATTTTGTGTGAGAGAGAGACGGTCTTAGAAGCAGAGTACATGACACCTGGGAAAGAAATTCCAAAGCCGAGTTTTTGGTAATTATATTATAAGAATCTAATTTCATCATTCCCAATTATTTTTTTCTATACAATCTATAGCTCGTATCAGTTTTTATATCAGTATGATTTCACATTGTGAATAAACATTATTTGCTATTTTTAACCGACTTCTACAAAAAGGAGAAGGTTTTCAATTCGTCTGTATGGTTTTTAGGGGTCGTTAGTCAACAAGGAACCCTTATAGTTTCGCCATGTCCGTCTTTCCGCGGCTTAGCTCAGAGACCGTTGGTAGCAGAAAGAAAAAATTGTAAAAAAATTTTTTTTTTAGGGTTTTTCTCGTCAATTCCATGGTGTGGGGTATCGTTGGAAAGGTCGTTTAAAAAGAATGTGAGTTTGTAAAAATCATTTTTGGATTCAGGTATCCGTTTGCGGAATATTAAGCTTTAAAGTGCTAATTTTTGTTAGAGCCAAGTGTCTCCCCCCTGCCAGCTAAATGGTTGGGTTTGGATATGTGAAATAATTCACGGTAGTAGTAATATATAATTAAATTAAAAGGAAAACTATCACCGCTACGTAGGCTCCACAAGTTACCGAGTAATAATCGACCAACTTAAATTTGCAGTTGTAAAAAAATGTACTCCCATACATTCTGTAAAGTTTGTTTATAAATTCGTCCCAACTACGGAACCCTTCATTGTGCATGGTACGACATGTACTTGGCCGGTTTTTTTGTATGTTTTTTACGCGATTACTCCGCCAATTATGAATCGAAATTGACGATTTTTTTTTTTCGGTGGCAAAAAAAAGGAAAATTGTAAAGCAAAGACACCGACTTTCGAAATCAAAGTTATTTTTCACTTTCTAGTGTTTTTTGTGGCAGTCGTTTCTTTTTTGTGATTTTTTTTATGTACCTCATTTACGTTTAGTTTATCTCTTTGGTTTTAATCCTTCTTTTTTATTATTTAAGGGGAGGATACATTATTCGTCCTAGAGCTATTGAGTTTTGGCAAGGACAAAGAGACCGGCTCCATGATAGAATTAAATTCAGGAAGCAGAAACAAGGAGAAGTTCCTAATGGAAAGCTCTTGCATAAAGGAGAGGATGGGTGGGTCTATGAAAGATTGTCTCCTTAAAAAGTTTAATGACTAAGTTATTGTAAGGGAAAGTCTTCCAATATATTATTGTAAGTTATCACAATTTTAGTACAAATCATTAAAGGTTATTATGGTTTGTTTTTTAATAGTTCTCTTTGAGTAGGTACCACCTGGGGCCTTACTTCGTGAGGGAAAGAGATAGAGCTATACGTTCTGTAGAGCTTCAGTTCTTTGCTACACTGAAGTAATATTAAAATAATACTACTGTAAGCGGTGGTGGTAGGACCCCTGGTGCTCTTCCAACAAACTTTCCTCATTAATGTTCCGTGTTTCTGAATAGTTTGGTTGAAATTGACATGTTTCACCACCAATGGCCCCAACACAGAACTGACAGAACTAATAATTATGTTTTTGCAGCTACATAAGC
The DNA here is from genome assembly GCA_948473465.1 of Lithophane ornitopus. Taxonomy (NCBI): domain Eukaryota; kingdom Metazoa; phylum Arthropoda; class Insecta; order Lepidoptera; family Noctuidae; genus Lithophane; species Lithophane ornitopus. The sequence continues at coordinate 9,309,742 of OX419642.1, read as the reverse complement.
TGCTCCATAATTGCTGTCTATCCAGAAAATATAGTGAGATGAGTTTATCATAGTTATATATATATATCATTCATCATACAGGTGTAAAAAGACCCATCACATAGCATTCTGTACATCAAATTAAGTAACATTGCACAAAAATAATTCCTGGGAAACGACTTTTATTTTTTGGTGTGAAAAATTGCTGTTTACGGTAGTGCGCAACGTAACGCAGAACATTGTATTTATGGGTGCATGCAACGGTTCTGGGTTCGTGGGGGTATTTAGAATGAAATTACTTACAACATTATTTTAAAACTTGCTTACGTCTAAAAATGGAAGTCCACCAACCAACTCCAGTTGGTTGGTTGTTGATTCTCCGTAACCAGAAAGTTTCCAGTTACGGTGCAGAACAAAAAAATGAACGGCTTTTACACCTTTCAGATAGTCTCCGATATGGATAACATTCATAGCTTTCAGAGCAAGGCAGCTTCTTGTTAAATGAATCCGTCTCCTGAATAGAACTTACACCTTTGTATTGAAATTCCACTGTTCAAAATAAAGTGTATACTTCTTTTTATATTAGTTATACAGAACACAAGTTGTGGCCACGGCAGCGCTGAAAACGATTGGCCGTTAAACTCTCGCGGTGAACATCGCATTTTTCACCGCTAACATTATTGCTACCTGTACCCCTACAGTCAGTGTCTTTGGTTTTGAATTTTCGTTTTTTGCCACAGACTTCCGAAATTAAAGTTATTATTCATATTTACTTAAAGCTTAAAATGCCTATGCATTCCACAACTTCCTCGACAAATCCTTTGCCGTCCATGCCGCTCGTTTGTGGAATGCATTGCCAGTAGAAATAAAACGCGCGCAGTCGATACTAGTGTTTAAAAGACTCGTTAAGGAACATTACTTGTCGTTGTGATCTTGTTTTCGTTACTGTGTAGTTATCTATAGTCATCATTAATTTTTCTTTGCTTTTATACTTATTTCGTATGTATGTATGTATGTATCTATTATTATTTAGGATATGTATGTATATGTGTATCTATTTTAGTATATTGTAAACTTATTATTTGCACCTACGACAGCCCCATTTTATGTCCAGGCAAATCACTGTCCATTCCAAGGTTGCCTGGAAGAGATCGCGGATAGCGATAAGGCCGCCCATTGTATATTTTGTAGTGTTTGTTATTATTTTTTGTTATATATTTTTGTGGTGTACAATAAAGAATATATAAATAAATAAATAAATTTTAGTGTATTTTTTGGAAGTCGGTTGTTTTTTGTTGTTGTATGTAAATTTATTATTTTTCACTTCTTATTAGTGGCTTCTTATTAGTCGAATACTACTACCTACTAGCTATGTACCCAAGCAAAGTTAATAACATTTATATTGGAACATCGCGCAAGTTTCCTCTACCAAATGAAAAAAGAATTTTCAAAAACATTAAGTCGAACACAGAACCTCCTCTTTTTTGGAAGTCAGTTAAAAATACTAGTTACATAATTTACAGTTTAAGTGAGAACGATGAAAAAAAGACGTGCACGTTAAAAGCGTTCAGAGTACAGCAAAAAGATACAAAAAAAAACAATTCGAAATCAAAAGTCATATATTCAAACTAGGACAAGAATCAGCACTTTTCGAACGTCAAAATTACATAAGACTGTCCCCCAAAACGCCCACCCTTCACCACGTCCTAGTGCTTTAGCTGGGAAGAAGTGGTGCAACAAACTCCCCAGCAGCACAGCTGTCTGTTCAGTTAGAATATCTTGATTTGAAGCAATACTTTAATTCTACAGGAGCACCGGGCTGAGGCAGAAACATGTGTGGTGGTAGTACTTCTCCAGAAGTATACTACTACTGCTAACTTACATCCTCAGATTCCAGAACTTCTTCTTTCACAGTTACTTCTACGTATTCTTCAGGGAGGACTTCCTTCACCTCCTCCTTGTTAGGAACAAGCCAGGAGCCTTTGTCAGGCTGTGAGCTGCCTGGTGAGTGCGGAGGGTCTAGTAATTTCGTCTTTATTCTGAAACTATCAAAAAGATGTACTTAGATTAAAAACACAAGAGGTGTCTTGCGTAGGACACGTAGGTTTGGAACGGTATAATATAATGGTTTATTTCAGATTCTGTTATCTTGTCATCATTTTGACAAAAATGCTCTACAAGTTGCATGCCTATTGCAATGTTGTCTAAACAGTACAATCACAGTGCAATGTTGTTTTTCAATTCAAAATTATATCATCTTCGCAATTTGGATTTAGGCATGGAGTATCCACTGAAGATGCAATTGACGCTCTTAGCTCGTTAGTAACTGAACATCTAGATGCAGGAAAGAAATGCCTAACGATATTCCTGGATCTTAAAAAAGCTTTCGACACCGTTACTGTTCCAGCCCTTGTAGCAAAGCTGGAGGCAATTGGAATAAGGGGAACTCCCCTACATTTTTTTAAAGATTATTTATCCAACAGGAAACAGAGAGTTAAGATAGGACGTATATAAATGACCTCTGTAACCTAAATGTAAAAAACGCAAATATTTTTTCGTATGCTGATGATACTGCAGTGGTTGTTTCTGGAAACAACTGGTCAGATGTAAAAGTCAAAGCTGAAATGGGTATGGTCCAAATTGCCAATTGGCTCAGAGATAATTTACTGTTACTAAACACAACAAAAACGAACTATATATGTTTCTCAATCTCTAATCATTCTCAAGATAACATTAAAGTACACTCATGCAACAACACCTCAGATAAAAATTGCAAGTGCCCTATAATTGACAAAGTTTCGCAGACAAAATACTTAGGCGTCATAATTGATCAAAAATTATCCTGGTATTCCCATCTTGAACACGTTACTGCGAGAGTTAGGAAACTGGGTTGGATTTTCAAATCTCTAAGACATATATTTCCAAAAAATACAAAAGGTAACCGCGAATCTCCTAGAAATCTCCTAAATGAAATCTATAAATCACTTGCGCAATCTGTCATAGCCTACTGCATACCTATATGAGGAGGCGCGGCTAAAACAAAATTTATCAATCTAGAACGGGGACAACGATCCTTAATAAATATCCTTAACAATAATCCTTAAATATGACGTGTAAAAGTGATTCCAATATCCTATTTACAGAATAAACAATTTCATTTCATTTCATTTAATAAAAACAATGTATTTAAAAAAAAATAGATATTCTACTGATAAGCTATTCGAAATTAGTAGTCTACTTTCAGTTAGGAAATTGTATATCATATCCACTGTCCTAAAAAAACATAAAACTCTTTCATATGATCCAAAAGTAATGTCGAAAAGGCGAAAAGACTTGATAGCACGAATACCACCGACTAAAACGAATTTCGCAGCTATACAATATCAACATCGATCTGCTCAACTGTATAATAGGGTAAACAAACACATATACATACATCGCAACTTACTACATGAATGTAAGAAAAAACTAACAGACTGGATAAAGCCATTTACATACACATATACTGAGTCACTCCTTCAACACATGAGCTAACATACACACACACACACACACCACGCACAGCCACACGACCCACGAATGTCAGTCACTTTCACATCACATCACGCCACTCACATCACATCACATCACATCACATCACTCACAGCACACCACATGACTCACATCACACCACATGACTCACATCACACCACATCACTCACATCACACCACATCATACATCATAAGTATCACATCACTTTCATCACTCACATCACAGCATATTACATCACACCACTCTCACACTGCCACCCTCACCCCCCTACTTCCCCCTCCTTCCTTTTATAAATTCGATAAAACAGATACCTATATCAAATAAATCTGAGATACCTCATAAAGAGCGGCGTCTTCTATCACTGGCATTATCTGCTTAAAAGGAGGCGCCATTCAGCAACAATAATGTAAACACCATTGTGAAATAAACATTTATGTATTTTTTTTGTATTTTGTATTGTTTAGAGTCTAAACAGCATTGCAATAGGATAAGTACACAAAAAGTTACAATTCTTTTTGTGAATTGTTATTTAGTTTTTTGCCTCTCATGTAGAGCCGCCTTTTGGCGGTTACAGCAAATTAATTCTTATATACACGATCCCTAAAAAATTATAAATGTCACCAGAAATATAAATAAATTACTTACGCATCTGAATGATATTCTGCTGGCAAGCCATTTAATTGAATAATTAGATTTTTTAATTTCACTTTGCGTCTATATTGTTTCATATATTCAGCACGAGTCATAGTTGATTTGCTGTTGAAAGAAGAAAGTGACACGATGATTATAATGAGTTCTATACTTTTTAATATTATTAAGTGAGAAAGTGAATTTTGTGAGTTTGTTATACATATAATGGAGGGTAATCTCGGGAACCACAGCTCCAATTTGAAAAATTCTTTCACCATTGGAAGATACATTATTCCAGTTGGACATAGGCATGTATACATGTATGTATAATGTAAAAATATACAAAAAAAAGTTCTTAATAATACTAATGAAAAAGCCTTTGCTTTTTGTTATGATACTGCTCATAAATTGTGCACTTGGTGTGAACAGAATACCATCTTCACAAATGTAAATTGCACCCGTGCAAGCTAGCGGGGCGCGTTGCTAGTGAGTAATAATAAATAACTGTAAATGTTAATAATTTTGTTATGTGCTATCTTACCTTTGCAGACGGTCAGTATTTCTCTGCTGTAATTCATTAAGTTTCTTTATTTTCTGTCTCTCACGATATTGTTTAGATCTTTCTCCATCAGTTTTAGGTTTTTTTGTTTCTCGTTGTGAACCCTTTTTTGGTAATCTTAGATCCTCTAATTTTTTTCTCTCACGATAATCTTTACATTTTTGCGCATTCGTTTTTGTTCCTGATCTTCTAACTTGTATCTCACAATTCATTCTTTTAAATTTATAAATAATGTAAATTACTTTTTCCTTTGGTAACTGAGCCGTTGTCGACTATTCTACCAGCATCATGTTGAGACAGCAGCACAAGGTGAGCCGTCGAACTTTGGCAACTGAGCTGATGTCGACTATTCTTCCAGGGCCATGTAGAGTCGGCAGCACAAGATGAGCCGTAGAACTTTGGCAACTGAGCTGATGTCGACTATTCTTCCAGGGCCATGTAGAGTCGGCAGCACAAGATGAGCCGTCGAACTTTGGCAACTGAGCTGATGTCGACTATTCTTCCAGGGCCATGTAGAGTCGGCAGCACAAGATGAGCCGTAGAACTTTGGCAACTGAGCTGATGTCGACTATTCTTCCAGGGCCATGTAGAGTCGGCAGCACAAGATGAGCCGTCGAACTTTGGCAAATGAGCCGATGTCGACTATTCTTCCAGGGCCATGTAGAGTCAGCAGCACAAGATGAGCCGTCGAACTTTGGCAACTGAGCTGATGTCGACTATTCTTCCAGGGCCATGTAGAGTCGGCAGCACAAGATGAGCCGTCGAACTTTGGCAAATGAGCCGATGTCGACTATTCTTCCAGGGCCATGTAGAGTCGACAGCACAAGATGAGCCGTCGAACTTTGGCAACTGAGCCGATGTCGACTATTCTTCCAGGGTCATGTAGAGTCGGCAGCACAAGATGAGCCGTAGAACTTTGGCAACTGAGCCGATGTCGACTATTTTTCCAGGGTCATGTAGAGTCGGCAGCACAAGATGAGCCGTCGAACTTTGCCAACTGAGCCAATGTCGACTATTCTTCCAGGGTCATGTAGAGTCGGCAGCACAAGATGAGCCGTCGAACTTTGGCAACTGAGCCAATGTCGACTATTCTTCCAGGGTCATGTAGAGTCGGCAGCACAAGATGAGCCGTCGAACTTTGGCAACTGAGCCGATGTCGACTATTCTTCCAGGGCCATGTAGAGTCGGCAGCACAAGATGAGCCGTCGAACTTTGCACTTCGTGGTAGTTGTTGTTTGTTAATGTTAGTAGCTGAAAGGACAGGACAAGTTTTTTAATTAAAAAAGTTGTTTTTATTTTTCTAAATTTATATAAATATGTAATTTACTACTACAACTCGACTATAAAACTATACAAATATTTACAAGTTATAATTATATTACACACCAAACTACATTTTTATGTCATTGTTGGTTGAAAATTTTGCTAGGATTTGGATTAGTTTAGGAGAGAAGTTAGTCAAGAGGGGATGGAAGTTAGTGGGAAGCCTATCGTACAAATCGAACGATTGTGAATTTGAAGGACATAAAAAAAAGTTATGCACAAGAGTACCCACCCTCATCAAGTCCGCATTCGCACGAGGAACTGTCACGAACACGAGTAGGTGAGTTTAAGTTCCTTGAATCTTATTCAGGAAAACCCTAAGACGATCCACTTGCCGAAAACTGGACTGCCTCAGTCTCCACAAGGTTGAAAGGTATTTTGGTCAATTTAGTGCATTAAAAAAAAACAGGTTTCCGCTGGATGTCGGGTTGGATACTTGTAAATAACTTGAAACACAGATAACTATATATGCTTTGTGAGAACAAAAATGACAACAAAGAAGTAAAATAGTACTAAAAAGTGCTGTGACCATAGATATATATCGCACCCCTAGATGAAGACTCCAGCAACTCAAAAAACCTCATTTTTCAGAAATGACGAAAAACTGTTTTTATCTTTTATAAGAAAGATATCAAAGATCTAATGAGACATTCATAAAGGTAACGTTGCGGTTGAAGGCATCGTTACGCGAATTATATTGATGTATAGGTATTCAAGTCAGGAATTCGATAAAGCCACTAACTCGAAACTCGTACTTTTAGAGTTAGTGGGGTTTTATCTAGGGGTGCGATATATAGTGGCTGTGACTTCTATGAGTAAACATTTTGAATAGATTGACAGACGATGACAACAAATAAACGTCAACTCAAACCACAGACATAATAAATATTATTATTAGGGGGTCGGACAGAATGCTGTCTGCGCCACAGAACGGGGATGCGCTAAGGTAGCCCGCGAAATTCAAATTTTCTTACGTTTTTTGCAATTTTCAGGTCAGTATCAGGTTGTATGTTGATCTAAATATGATTTGCGGCCCTAACAAATATGGAAAAAATCAAATATGCAAATATTTACAGAAATAAAAACATAGAAGTGTCATTATATTACCCAGTCCACGTACTTAGCATGACATACGGGCGAGTAAACTCGCCGAGCTATATAGCTATATACGCGGACTTGCTCGCACGTCTCACCCCTTTATCACAGTTCTGGCAAAATGCATAATTTGGATATTTGCTGCTTCGCTTCAACCAGGCTGAAAATTTGGGCAGTAGAGTTCGCATTCCTTTTTGTATTGTTGAGCATTTCCGCCGTACTTGTAGATGGATAGGATTCCGAACTATCATGGTGCCTTTCCATGCTTGCCAAGTCTTGACAAGCGTCCACAAGCCTTACACGCTTACAGTTACACGCTTGTTGTAAAAAGTTTGGCTTGGCTTGCGTGAGCTTGTGGACGCTTGTCTCTGATCCGGTCTAGTGTCGGTTTTTGGACACAGATCAAAGAGCACTTGCGGCAAGCGCTTGCGACGCATTCACACGTTGGTACGCGTTTAGTAGCCATTGTGATCTCGAGACGAGCGCATGTTTAGTTCTTTGTTTACATAAAATGAGTGGCTGGTCGAAAGAGAGTTTATCGTTTCTGGAATATTACCAGAGCGAATCGTCTGTCTGAAAAAAAACCAAACGCAATAGCTAACAAGTTCGATGTCCGCCATGCTTGGGTGTACGTAGCACACTGACGCATTCACAAGTATGAAACGACTTCCAAATGCCAAGCGAGATTTGTGTACGCTTGGGGCTTGAAGACGTTTGCCAAGGCTTGGCAAGCATGTAACGCCGGCATCAGATGTGACTCACTAGTTTGAAAGTTTCCTTTTTTAAAACAAAATCAAACGACCATCGCAGACCTGTGTCGCACACGACGCAGTGTTTCGGACTAGGACGCATAGTTAAAAAAATAACTATTTTCTATTTTCATTCTGAAACATATAAATCATACGTAACTTAAGTATTAAATTGAAATATGTTTTTCCCCTAGCTACAGGCAGTACTTCATTGTCCGAGTAGTTAAATATTTTCGAACTCTATTCTTAACACCTGACAGTTCATTTCCGCTAGTATTGATAGAAATAATGTGTGGAAAGTAGTAAGATTATAGTCTGTCGTTGTAAGTATTGTGACGAATCCCTGCATGAATAATGTGTCGCCACGTTTTTAATATTTTTGAATGTTGCCCTATACAATAAAAAAATATTAATGCTAGGATGTTTTCCAAAACCAGCCGATATTGAGTTATAAAATAAGGAACAAAATTATGACATCATACCATGACATCATATCACTCGGGTAGTGTTGCTAGCCGAAGAAAACAAAGCTAACTATATAGTAAGAAAGCCAAAGTGCGGTCTATAAATCTCGTCCGTGATCATTTTGGAAAAAAACAATAAAACACATTCATAATATCTTACACCTTCATTTATTTACAAATTAAAAACAATTTTAAAATTACAAAATATAGTTAAGTGATGTTCTAGATTACTGAATTTGAGCAACAATCATTTAGTTCTGTTTACTTGGCCCGTAAAATCTTGGCCAAGTTACATAATCGAGTTTACAATGTTCACACTTGGTCATAATATGTGGTCAAAAATATAATGATGGATACGTTGTATAAAATTAAGTTAAAAAAATATATAAACTTAAAAAAGATAAAAACCGACTTCAATAATAATAAAATATTGCTTGAAACAATTTGTAGTCTAAGTTCGTACTAATAATATTTTAATTTTTTGATCTAACCAATGAAGTGCGAAAACATTTTTGTAATTAATTAACAATGAATTGCATTCCATATAATATCTTTTATTATTCTATAGGAAGAACTTTGGAAGATTCGGCCTTCAGTCAAACTGGACATTTTTTCTATCAAAAATATAAGTTGCTGTAGGTTTTTTAACAAGATATATTAATCTTATTTCTGTGAAGTAAGCAGAAGTTTGGAAAGCACGAGTTATATTCTGTGATTTTTTTTATTCTTCTATTAAATGATAGATTTTTTCCCCTGTAATTTTGTGTCTTTTAAGGCACTGCCACACTTAAGTGTTATAACGATAGAATGGTCATCTATCCTTGACTTCTGCTTACACCATAGGAACAAAAGTATTTTTCAACATTTTTATTGTAAAATCCGAGTAAACGCAATCTCTCTCTCTCGTCTTTATAGCACCAAGTTTGATGCAACAAATCATAATCATATGTAATCAAAGTTCCCAAAGCCCAAAAGTCTGACAACCAGTCTTACCGCGTGGTATCGTGTTACACAGTATCTGAGTTGTGGAAGTCAGACACTTTAGAAAGAGTGACAGAGACATCGCTCTACAAAGGTGAAATTGTTCTAATCTCGATGCACCATATTCGCGACCCTAATGTAAAATTTTAGCGTCAGTTTTAAATAGTGACCATTAAGCACCTTTATAGATAAAGGTTAAGCTTATATTTTACAAGGCAATTAGAATTGCCTTGTAAAATATAAGCTAGTCAACTTCAGTATGGTTGCAACACCATAATAATTGTCATTTTTAAATTCCTAAGTACGTATTCCGAAATAGTTTTTGATAATTTCTAATTAATTAGCTATTCGTAAAAGTCTGAACGTGCAAATGTTAACTTCACTGAGAATCGGGTTACAGTTAACTTTGTTTGAAATTCTATTGTAATGTTTGTTCTTGTAAATGTTCTGAACATGAAACATGGCCACTGGTTTTTATAAATTTTTCTACTTGGCCAAGTTTTACAAAATTGGTTATTTCAACATTTGCACGCTCAGAAAAACTTAAAACATACGTAGTAACCACTCCTTTTATAAAACTACGAAACTTTGATAATTGGTAAAAATATAATAAGCTAAGAAATCTAATGGACGGACCCACAAGTAATAGACTAGCAACTATCGGTAAATTAGTTTTTTTTAAATATAAAATAATATTTTTCTAACCACTACAATTTTATCGATACATCGACTAAACCTTTTAGTCGAGTTTTAGAATAGTCAAGAGTCAAGATTTAACAAAGTAAAAAGTTTTTTTAGAAAAGTTAGACTAAATAATTTAGTCGATAAATAGGTATCGATATTTTCGCAGTCCCAACATTAACACCTTTCTTATTTTTCTAACCGATACAATAAGATTTTAATGGCAACCCGAAGCCCAGCGAATGAAAAATAAAGTTATGTTGCCGTACTGCTGGCTACGATTACGGCTATAAATGTTTTATAGCCAAAAACAATTATTTAGAGATACTAACATCATAAATAATTACTTTTTTTGTTCATTGTATTGTAAAAATTACGGGGAGGAGACTTTTGTCTATTTAGCGAAGTCGATTAAAATCGATAAAGGTCAATTTATAGCCTTAATCATAGCACCAGCGAGCCCCACCAATGAATATTTACAGATTAAAAAATACAGTCAAAGTGATATGTGTGTCTAAAAAAATCCTCATTTATAAAATGTCAAATCGTAAATAACGTTTTACAATATTTTGTTCAACATAATTCTACTAATTTAATACAAAAACATGGAATATTTTTTATCACATTCGAAGACACCTAGTAATAAAAAAGTTTTAGAGCTTTTTGAACTGAAGTCGATATTTGTTTTAGTATCATTTGAATTAACGGAATTTTAACTTCAGAATAGGGTCACGAACCCGTTAGTTTTTTGCTTCTAATAGGTAATCGTTCCGGTCATCGTAGGCAATCCATCTTGAAGCCGTAACAGCCACATACAGTACAGATTCTGATCAGATCAGATGGATCTGAAGATGGAAGTGACCGAGTCACCGCCTTCAGTTCAGAAGTTCTAACTTAAAAAGTAAGGTGGTACAAAAATAATCGCAAATGCCTAATATGTTCAATATAATGTCAAAGTATGAGATGTTTTCTCTTTGAATGCTGCTTACACACTTGCGATTTAAAAACGCGATTAGTCAAAGGAAGGCATTTGGCTTTTGTGAAGAGGTTAAAATATAATGTGATGTTTGTAAACTCGTGCCCAGTTTTTTCAAAAGCCACGGCAGATTAAAAATATACAAATAAATAAAATAAATTGTTTAAAATGTCAGCAATAATACAAAAAAAATATTTACAGCTAATTTTATAATCCTTCTTAAAAATTAAATAAGTCACTAAATCGCGCGACTAAATCGCAAATGCATGATAGCCTTAACAGTGTTACAAACTGGAAAAACCGTATCATACTAATTAAATTATAAAAATGATCTTTTTCTATTCGATGTCTTGATATTTTCCTATTACTGATATTATCTTTAGGATATTGAGTACATTTTTCTTTGATATTGCAAAGAATTGTATCTTTGATAGCCATTGTAGGTAGTGAATACAACTGAAAAGGCTATAATAGTCAAGCACATCTTTTGATACATCGAATATTCACAATATCACTAATTTCAAATTAAAATATCAAACCATAGTAATTATAAAAAATTACTGCCTTAAGACTGTCGCCATATTGAAAATATTTTTTGGTCTGGCAACACAACTGTTAGATTAAAAATACTTTGTGACTACAGATTATAATTCTAAAAATAAAACTAGGTAGGTAAGAAGGTATTTCAACTATATTTTTTTTATAATCGTTTAAAAAATCACTTAAAAAAAAAGATCTTTATTATTGCCTCAACTGAGGTCTGAGATTCGACTCCTAGGCAAGTGATTTCTCTAAACACGAATATAAAAAAATAATCGTAGTCTTAAGACAGTTTTCTTTTAGAACGAATTTCTGAAAAGCTGTTATTTGGAATGCAGAGTTGAAAGGTCCTACGTCACTATATTTTTTATTGTCAAAGTGTTATATCAGTGTCACATCACGCACAAATGTCACAAGTCAAAACATAAAAAAAATTCAACTATATGAATCGCTTTCGGCTAAATCGATTTGGCTGACATTTGGCTTATAGGAAGACTATGATCTGGATAAAAATAAAGAATACTTTTTATAAGTGAAAATTATTTTTTTGTAGTACTTCCAAAAATTGAATTTAGGTGCTCTAAATGGTCTCATACAAGCTTTTGTAACAGTGATAGTTATTTATAACAATTCGCATTAACATTTAACAACAAAAAAATTCTTTTATTTCCAACCAACAATTTACAAAACCACCTTTCAACATCAACCAAAGTTTACAAAATGACCTTTCAACATCCACCAGTTTACACAATGACCTTTCAACATCAACCAAATTTACAAAATGACATTTCAACATCAACCACATAAGTAACAAAGGTTGTTCACCAGCTGACCAGAAATTCGCGATGAACATTACATTACGATTGATGAGAGTTTACTTAGATTATCTTCGGCTGTTCAGTTCGTAACCGTTGGTGTCTTTGCTCGGGGCTTTTGTTGGCGGAGGCTTCGCGACCACGTGACCTTCTAGTCTTAACGTACTTTGACGGTGGGATGATCTGAAAAAGTAAGGATTAATATAAGAATCCTGCCACGTTTAAAACAGTACCTACAAATAAAAATATAACGTTGATGTTGAAAAGGAAATAGTTTCCTTACATTTTAAAATATTAATTTTATAATATTTCTAAAATGATTTTAAAAAAAGACGAATAACCACGTAACATCCCTGTAAGTTAAAAAGTGTGAGATGTTTAAAGGCAAACAGGTACGAAATCGCGGGCGCGACAAGTGTTGCGCTGCCTGTCGCAACCGCGATTAATTTGGCAATATTACTGTATGAAAATATGAAATATGGCTAGACAACTGTCTAAAATATTGATTAAGAATTGCAATTACAACACTGAATTTAAGTCGTAACCGGTTTTAGGTGTAAAGAAGTTTCCAAATCCTTTTTTTACAACTAAAACTAAATTTTCGGTGATCGATACGATATTGTTTATTGCATTGTCTAGCCATATTTCATATTTCCATACAGTAATATTGCCAAATTAATCAAAACAGCGAAATATTTGACATCTATTTGCGACGTTGCCCACTTTCAGAAAAAACGCTCTTAAGAACTACACGATTTAAACGCAAAAAATAAAGGGTTTTGGTAATTAATAACTGATGAAATGTGGGTGTTACTATACACCCCTGGCTCTCCTCTTCCCCTTCAGGGTACACAAGCTTGATGTTTATGTTACTGTTAGCCTGCATCCTCCCACCGCTGGGCAGAGGCTTCCAACTTCTCCCCACGAATTCCAGTTCTTGCGATCCAGGGCTGATGTGCTCTACTGGTCGTTCGTCGCCCAGGTCGTCCCGCCATCTTTTACTGCGAAGCCTTCTGAAGGCAATAATGTCAATCATAAAACCTTCAAACTTACCTAATTAGACAAGTAACAGCTAACAGTATGAGCAGTATCCCGAGAGCGGATAGTCCCCAGCCGAGCGCCGTGCGCGCGATGGGCGGCACCTTGGTGGCCAGGCGCAGCAGCGACGTCACCTGCTCGGGGAGCTCGTCGATACCCTGCGGGGATAGACGTAGGGGTTACAGGAGGTAAGATAGTATGACTATAACGTTCCAACTGCTGGGACACAGGCCTCCTCTCTGTGAGAAGGAGTGGGCCGTAATCCACATGCGAATTGTAATTTTTGACTCTAGGACATTTTTCTTATGTTATTTGCTGACAAACAAGCCGACTCCCGAGCTGATGGTAAGTGTTCACCGCCGCCTGTTGACATATGGATGCGTTCCCATCACTGAGACAAAGCTAAAATGTAGTAAATTGATTCAGGTGCGATTTTGCGGAAATCCATTATAAAATACAATAGACGTAGATATATGATATATAATCCATTATAAAATACAATAGACGACACGTGTTTCACCTCTCGAGGCTTCCACAGGATGACGATTGACTAGTCGCAAGCCAGAACACGACGTATTGCCACACCGAGCGCTGGACGCAGAGTCAAACAAAGAGAGTCAATCTTATGGTTCTCTGCGTCCAGCGCTCATAAACATGACACATCGAATTTTAGGAAGTCGCGTCGTCTCTGTCAATCATGACAGTCTTGTGGCGGTATCTACATCGCCATATGCGAACTATGTATCAAAGACCTGACGTCACATAAATCCTGCATCGCGCAGTTACAGTTTACCGTGCGATGGGCATAGAAACCAACATCAATCGTTGGGCAGTTGCCCGCCAGACACAACACCCGTCTGGTCGGAGCATCCTCCCTTTTCTATGGGGGATGAGTGAACTTTACACCCTGTTCCTCATACCCAAAGCCATTTTTCTAAGTCTTGTAGTAAGTTGGTTCATAATAACACTTGTTCACATTATTTTAAAAAGCTAGATTAAATCAATGTATGTCTGCTTACCTCCTCAAACCAGAGAATAGGGAACACGATATCAGGGAAGTTGGCGACCTGCTTGATGTCAACAACTTGCGACACAGCCAAGTTGATTTGAATGCGACCGCGGGCGCGCATCGCTATACCCATCTCCTGGAAATGGAACATAGGATGTGCTGGTTAGAATGTAAATTAAGCTGGAAATTGTGTGGTTGAAATGTAAAAAAGCCGGGAAAGTTATAGTTGCATTGATAAACAAATCGGGACTTCTGTCAAAATGTAAAAACTACCGGGAATTTATGTTAAAGCCGGGATTTTTATAAATTTAAAAACCTAACAAAGTAGGTCTTTGCACAATTAAAATTTTCAAATAAAGAATAAAAAAGCTCTTTATTATGTTCACCATATCCAGATTATTCTATATTGCAGATTTGTATAATACAGGTATTTAATTTAGTTTTATCGGAGTACCTACCGATATTTCGGGATAAAGTTCCGTATTTATTACATGAAAAGATGTGATGTTTTTTTTTCATTATAATAATGTTTCAGTAGCCAAAAACTTCCTTACCGGTTGAACATCGATGAAGAGTCTATGTTTCTCTGGGATGGGTGGGGAGATACCTTCCACTTGCTCTCTCAGGCTAGGGTCAGCCAAGTAGAAGTGAGGGAAGGATAGCATTATCGGAGAGTCTGAAAGCAAAGAAAATAAATATAAATTAAATTACAGCAACGCTACCCGGTGCCCGACTACCTGGTGTGGAAGCCCGAAAGTCTGACAACCAATCTTAACAAGCAGTATCGTGTTACCCAGTAACTGGGTGGTAGAGGTCAGACAGGGAGTCGCTCCATATAAAATACAGGTATTCAGCTGCATCCAGTTATACTAGAAGCCGACCACAACATAGTTCGGAAAAGGATAGGCAGATGATAAACATACCGTATTGGCACAGAGACACGTTGAAGAGTCCGTTGGGTGCGCACGGTGGGCCGGCAGGGCAGAAGCACCGGTTATGTTCGTCGTTCGCGAACACATCCTCTGGAGGAGTGAAACGGTAACCCTGGATGCCGCCAATTTCTACCTCTTCTAAGAACCTGGAAGTAGAAAGAAAGAAAAATAAGTTAATTTGTCACAGAAACACGTGTAACTAGAGTAACAGAACAATTAAACAAAAAAGAAGAAATAGGTACGGTAAATATCACGCCTGCCCAAAGAAACTAAGGATGGACGAAAAAAGTATCAGCTGTTCCCTACATTTATATTCGCATAGCTCGTCAAAATGTAGGAAGAAATGTAGGTGCGCATACACTATACCCGAGGTTTTCAAAATTCTCCAAAGATCTGAACAAAAATGGCTGGTGGCCCAGTGAGAGTAGTGGTTGCCCAGTGGTAACGGCCGCGACTTACGAGTTGTAGTTCGTAGGTTCGAACCCTACCAGGCGCTTTACTTTGAGTAAATAATTTCATCACCACTGCTCTCAAAACGGTGAAGGAAAACATCGTGAGGAAACCGGCATGTCCTAGAACCAAAAATTCGAAGACATGTGACATTTACCAACCAGCACTGGGCCCGCGTGGTAGATCACGGCCCACTCCCTCTCACAGAGAGGAGGCCTGTGTCCCAGCACTGGGAACATTATAGGCTGATTATGATGACTACACTAAATTCTATTAGGTATCTTGTAAATTTGGACTCTCCAAAGTGCATTTTAAGTTCCTATTTGAAATAAATTATTTGAATTTAACCATTAGAAACACCGAAAAGGAATTTAGCTCAATTAAAAACTACAGAATTCCTAGTTAACGCGATGAGTCATAATAGTCAATAGTCATTACAAATACTAATTATGTGCGCAGCGTATGACTACGTTCAGTTGTTGTTGCATCATTATTAGGTACGTGAGTCTAAACAGTCGCTCTTTATAGTGTAAACAAAACTTCATATTGCAAACACGAGTGCTACACTGCATAAAGCTGCATAGATCTAAAATGAGTAGTTTTAAGGAAGCATAGATTAATTTTACCTATAATGTCATCCACTCTTCTTACATTAGAAAATAAAGGACTACACAGATACACAGTATACAGGGTTAATGGTAAAACACCAACAACCTCTTAAGGAGTCATTGTACTCATCATTATGAACAACTTTTACTATGGGAACAAATATGAAATCGCGAGAAAAAAAACAGCTGTTCAGTACGTTTATGTTCGCACTAGCTGCGCCCCGCGGTTTCACCCGCGTAAAGCACGATCCCGTGGGAATATCGGGATGAAAAGTATCCTATGTGTTAATCCAGGTTATAAACTATCTTTGTGCCAAATTTTATCCAAATCTGTACAGTAGTTTTTGCGTGAAAGAGTAACAAACATCCATCCATCCATACTTACAAACTTTCGCGTTGATATTAGTTAGAAGTTAGATAACTCGTCAAAATGTACAG
This sequence comes from Lithophane ornitopus, assembly GCA_948473465.1. Classification (NCBI taxonomy): domain Eukaryota; kingdom Metazoa; phylum Arthropoda; class Insecta; order Lepidoptera; family Noctuidae; genus Lithophane; species Lithophane ornitopus. Next base: position 9,292,943 of record OX419642.1, on the reverse strand, counting down.
AACAGCTGTTTTTTTTTTAAAGTAAAACTTGTTCATAATGATGAGTACAATGACTCCTTAAGAGGTTGTTGGTGTTTTACCAATAACCCTGTATATGTATACATAACTGTAACTTACTTGAGTGGCAATAGTCTGCACAGATCCTTATCATAAACAGCCAGTGTATCGTTAGCAGTGATATGCGGCGGGAAGATGGAGCCGTCAGAGCCCGCGATACTGTTGCACTGCTCCGTGGTCCAGTGCTGCAGCTTCTCCCTCATGTTGTACCGGCTGATGATGCCGTATTTTGACATGTCCGTGGCTCCAGTGAACATTGTGACCACGTCTGGACTTGTGCCGTTTTTCTGGGAATGAGAATTAAGCAATAAATACAATGTTCAAACAAATAATAATTTCTAATTCAAAGACCCTTCTTTTTATGTATACGTATTTTCTTTTACTAGAAAATATTTATTATGTGATATTCAACTGTACATAGTTTATGAAACTGTACCTACATAACAGGCAAACTTCCCAATTCTGGGCAGCTACTGAGAATGTCTTGACAGAAAGACCCAGTAAGTACCCACTAACTTTATTTTTCTGGGCAACCTGGTATTCGAATCCGGACCTCATAATCCGCAGCTGCAGTAACACTAGGTCAACAGGGAAGTCCAATAAAAACATTACCCTCCTTCTGGGGCAGTCGGGTAAAAATCTATTAAAACTCCAGTAAATAAAAATCTGGATATAGTAACTAAAACTGGACAATTTTTTGGCCAAAGAATCATTGACATAAATAACGTGGCAATGCTGCCAGCTTTTTGGGCACTTTTCCTGTTGACAGCGATTCGAACGAATTTTTGGACGGACGCTAAGATTATTTCCCTCCCTTTTTTTAATTGTACATAATTATTATTATTATTTTAGTCTTGTAGGTATATTATTTATGATGAATGGATGAAATAAAAAACCAAAAAAAAAAAAAAAAATTAATTAATTTTAATTGAAAAGGACTTTTGTATCCATCAGGTGCCATAGGCAAAGCTCAGTAGGGATACCTAGGATTTAGGATGTAAGATATCACTGAATATCTTGCAGCAATACGTAGTACCAAAAAGAGATTGTAGAAATAGAAAGGTGCTGCTAATCAATAAAACGTTAACTTAGTTTTCATATCAAAACTCACCCCATAGAACAGCCCAAACTCTTCATACGGCAACTTCTGCTCCTTGGGCACCACATCCTTGGCTAACTTGAGGAGAGGATCCTCGTACCCCCAGAGGAGTTGTCCCACAGACACTTCGACGAACGGCTTGATCTTCAGGATGTCCATGATGGATGCCATTGCGAGTCGGAGGAAACGCGCTGCGTGCTTCGATTGGGAGGTGGCGCTCTGGAAGAAAGAAATTGGGGTTTTAGATTGGAATCAAATTTGATAAGATCTGGGGCCTACGTCTATTAATTTACAAATTATGATAATCTACAAATGAACAATTTTTGGACTTTTTCCTCTATTTTTGCGGTGAGTCCCTGCTTGTTGCCAAATTTCATGATTCTAGGTCAACGGGAAGTAGCCTATAGGTTTTGATTTATTTGCAAGTATCAAAATATGTCGCAAAAATGGCCGTATTTATTTTATTGCGTTGACTAAAAGCTCTACCGTAGGACTAGGTAGGTACGTATTTGGTATCAATTTCAACTAGGGTACCCACGCGTTCCTGAGAAAAATTGTCTTCACCGACTGACAGACAGACGGACAACGAATTGATCCTATATGGGTTCCGTTTTTGAGGTATGGAACCAACCGAAAAAAGTATAAAATGATTAGCTTAAAAATTATACCGCTGTAGTAAGAAACTAAAAATAATAAACAAAAAAAATAGATGTAAAAACATATAAAAACGTATAACATTAAAAACTAACCATATAAAAAGTTAATGGATGGATAGAGTTATTGGGTTTTTCTATTAAAATTGATGTTCCCAATGACAGTCCAGTGTGCAATAGGCTCGCCCAATAAGTATAAGGCCCGGTATCCACCAAAGCGGAGAGGATAGGAGACGAGAGGGGATGTGTTTGAATAAACGATAATATGTGGAAATAACGAAATCGGATTGGTTTATTCAAACACATCTCTCGTCTCCTCTGCTCTCCGCTTTGGTGGATACCGGGCCTTACATGGAATTCAAACATATCCGGCGAAATGTGGGTGTAAAACCTGCACTTTTGCCTAACCCTTCGGAAAATATATTCAAGATGATTTTTATGCGGATTCATATGTTTTTGAATGGTTTTTTTTTTTTTTGCATGTATGGACGCTATACTATTACGGGTAAACGGGAACGCTTTTGTTTTAGTAACATAGGTACTGTATAGACCGACATTAGGTAGTTACCACATTAAGTATTGTCTTGATCAACTTTTAATGAAGGTTATTTGAAACACGAAAAACCTGTAAAAAGTCCTCGAGAAAACCTTGGCGAGTATCTTTGAAGTAACTTACCTAAATAAATGATTTATCCATTTTAATCAAACTTGTTTGATATCAAATTTATAAATTGATTTTATCTTACTTAGTAGTAAAAAATCTTAATGAGTTTGGCTACGTAGATGCCAACTTTTTTATTGCTAAAAAACATTTGTTTTTTTAATCCTTAAATGTTGCGGTAGAACTTATTCAAGCTTTACGAGCTTATGCCCGCGAATTCGCCCGCGTGAAGTTTATTGTTTTAACATTATCCCATGAAACTGATTGAGAAATACTGTAGCTTCAAATAAATAATTAGTGAAAGAATTTTCTGAATCAGATCAGTAGTTCCGAAGATTACCCATACCTATACATATACAAAATCACATAGTTACCTCTTTATAATATAATATATATAATAATAGATAGGTAATCTAAAATGGCACATTCAATTATCAATTACCTACAATATCATTTTTTTTTGAATACCGGTAAAAACCCGACGCTAGTACTAAAAATACCGGTACCAAATTACCGGAAATTATCGGGAGAATTAACCCTAGAAACTTTGAACGTCAAAAAAACAATCTGCCTATTATAGCCTTTTCGCAACTACGTTGGGGTTGGCTTCCATTCCAACCGCATGCAGCTGAATAGCACTATTTTACATGGAGCTATTGCCTATCTGAACTCCACAACCCAGTAACTGGGTAATACAATACCCCTTGGTAAGACTGGTTGTCAGACAAACTTTGAACGTAAAAATTAAAATAATTATTTAATTTAATAATTCCTCGACTTTTGAACTCATTAAAAATACTAAAAATAATCTTGAACTGTCTTTTTGAGGTCACTGTTAAGCGCAAAAACTTAAGTTAAAATTGAGGAAGTAACTGCATGTACTTTATGTACTTACTTAGTACATGACCATGATGTTTTAAAATAAAGAGGAAATCATGGTCTCATTTTTTTAACAATATGTCACTAGTTAAGGAGTCTTTACTAGTCGTCAGAAGCACGAAAGTCCGACAACCAGTTTTACCAAGGGGTATTGTATTACCCAGTTACTGGGTTGTGAAGGTCAGGTATGCAGTCGCTCCAAGTATATAACTGGTATTCAGCTGCATCCGGTTAGACTGGAACCCGACCCCAACATAGTTGGTAAGAGGATAGGCAGATGATGATCATACCGTATTGCGCGACTCTTTTAAGCGAGGAACAAGAAATTCATCGTCAACTTTGATGGAAAAAAAAAAACAAAAGTGATCACATCATTAATTATTTTATCCACTTACACCCATGTTATAAATCTTATACAAACGTTTCTGAAACAGTTAGCTAATTGCCAACATTAAATCAACCAGTGTCATTATACTTAGTAACCATAATATCATTCAAACGATTGTTTTAATGTTGTACCTACTAAATTTCATTATGCAACTGGTTTCAAAAAACGAACATTGTCATTATAATATCAATCTGCCTAGCCTTTTCCCATCTATATCCCTACTTTCATCGAAATCGTTAGAGCCGTTTTCGAGCCGAAATCGTGATTACAAATACATATTTTGCTATATGCAAGCATACTATACATAAACAAATATTGCTCACTAAAGTATAGGATAAATAATAACTAAGAAAAACGACGATCATTTACATATGGAACGGCTGTCATGTTGGTAAAAAATATAAAATAAATCATAAGATTACCTACGTTTTCAAAGTTATTACGGCGATATGTTTTATCAGCAAAGAGATAGAAAAAACGTTGGACAAAAAAGAGTGTATGTTTTTTTATAGTAATAATTTTATAACGTTATTTCATACTGGGACCTGTAGGATAGTGATAACTTTTTAGTGTAATATTTAATTGATCCTCTAAAAACATATTGACCATCTAACTAATATAACTAATAAATGAATATGAATATGAATATGAACTAATGCAGGTATTTTTTTAAAATAAATGAGCCTCTTTTTATCTTTCTGGCCTTTTGTTATAGTTGGTAGCGGTAACTTAGCTAGGGTACCCCGACCAAACGTGTTAGGTTAGAACCGTGACCATGCATCACTGCGCGAGCCGAGCAAGCGAAGCGAGCGGGCGGTGCCGCAGCGGCAGCGGCCGCCGAGCGCTGCATCCAGTTGGTCGTAGTTACTTGGCTATTTAGTATTTTTAGGACCAGAAAACAGGAATTATTTGAGGATCGTTATAGGGCATGTATTTAAACGTTCCTCAAATAATTCCTATTTTATACAGTTTGTTATGTAAGCAAGGGCGTTGCCGATAACCTGCAATAGTATAGCGTCCATACCATACAGGGTGTAAGGGTCAACACCGTTGTCATTCAAACCATGGGTAGTTGACTTAAATATAAAAATAAATGAGTGAGTAACAATAAAAAAAAACGTTATTTTCATTAAAAGATTTTAAAAAGTTTCTATCCGACACCGTACTCGCAAGCGAAACAGCTGACTGACTGAGGGAGGGGTCGCGCTCGCGGCCGGTCAGGTCACGTCCCGCGACCCCCACCCTTGTTGAGACGCAAGTTCGTTGCCCTAGCGCATAGGGTAAAATACTCATATGGTATCAATAGGGCTCAATCAATACTCGATTGGTAAATGTAATTTAAAAAAAAGAAAAAAAAAGTCGTAGTTTTCCATTGATTTACGTTCTATAAATGACACCAAACCACTGGTTTCAAGGATAACGGCGTTTACCCTAACACCCTGTATATGCAACAAAAAAAATACCAGTAAAAAAAAAAGTTTCTTTATAGTTAAATATTCATAAAAAATATTAAATTGATACGTAAAAAGAAACACTCTGTACACGCACACTTGTTGCACCACGTTGAAACACGACCTTTTTGTTTTAGAATGGTAATTTTTTTTTTAATGTATTGTGCAATATAATTTTACTATTGCGGGAATTACTATTGCGGAATTACTATTGCGGATAATTATTACTATTGCGGAACGCCCTTACTGTATTTGTATATTTCCTATTGGCAATAATAACAGAAATACATAAAATACGGTACTAGCGGCTCGCTCCTGCTTTTTATTCGCACGGTTTTTACGACAAAACATCGGGAGTTTAATAAAAATATACAGTAGATAAACCTTCCGGAATAAATTCTCTAAATGAGGGTGAAAACTGCATTAGAATCGATTGCGTAGTTTACAAGAATAGCAGTCATACAGACAGACACGAAAATCGACTTTAATTACCCGACTACGGCGAAGAAAAAGGAGGGTTATGATTTTGACCGGTATGTATGTATGTATATATGTTCATCTGTTCCCTCATATCTTCTAAACGACTCATCACAATTTGACAAATGAGGTGTCGTTGGAAGCGTCTTGTTCGTCCGCTGGTTATAGTCTATGTGACGTCATATTAAATTAAAAATGTCGCCCTCTAGAGGACATAAAGTCAGGAACTAAAAAAAAATTGTTTAATCGTACCATGTTGGGTATCAAATGAAAGGGCTTAATGAGCACATTTCAAAAATATATACATTATAACCCCAAAAGAATTAAAAAAAAATAACGTAATAAAAACGAAAACCCAACTACGACTAAAAAGGTATAAACAAGACACCACAGACAGACTAATTAAAAATCCGGAGTCACACGTAATCTGTTTGATTTATGCCGTACACGAGTGACTCCGGATTTTTAATTAGTCTGTCTGTGGTGTCTTGTTTATACCTTTTTAGTCGTAGTTGGGTTTTAGTGTTTATTACTTTAATTTTTTTTATAATAGGTAATGTATATATTAAAGATGCAACATACTTTACCAGCAGTCTTCAAAAATCTAAATTATAATTTTGTATCAAAACCCAACCGTTTTATTATTCCACTCTTGTCACGGAACCCTAAATCTTAAGCATCAAGTAAGGTCGACGGGTTTATAGATCTTCCTGTATACTGAACCTTGATAGGGTCATGCGTGCCGAGTTAACTATAAACTGAAGGTTAGTCTTATGTAACTGACGGATTAAATACCTAACTATAACACTACAGTCAAGGAATGAAGGAAACGTTGTACATGTTAAGCAATTTCAGGTTTTTATATGCACTTAATTATTTTGAAGGAAATTGAAAATTTGAAACATTTATCCGCTCGACAACGAAATTAACGCAATGAATGTTGTTAAAATGTCAAAATAAAAAGTATTAGTGTGACTCAGATCAGATCATCTCGTCTGTATTCCCGGAAGGGTTAGACAGAGGTGTACCTATAGTACTGGGTGTGGGTGTACTATAGGTACACCTCTGCCTTACCCTTCGGCGAATATTTCGACAGTTATCTTATGTCCCATGTAACAGGGGCCGAGCCTATTGCTATCAGCCGGCCACAAATCCAGAAACTGCTGCTGCTGAGAAATACCAAATCGAAAAACCCAGTAAGACTTTCTCCGAATCGAACCCAAGAACCACATGCTCAACAGCAGCGCTTGGGACCACTAGATTTTTTTTGTTGAATAATTTGAATAGTTTTTTTATTCACTTAAAATTTCTTAATCCTAGGTACATTGCCCCACAAAACTGCTTACGCAGTTTAACTGTGAGATCGTTGAGTCTCTCTTACAGTAAACATTATATCAGGTACATCTATAACCTATATATACTTAACACCTACACTCACATAGAATCCAACAAATATTATTTAAGAATACGTGCAAATTTTACTTTATTTCCTTCTTGTCTGATGACAGCAGGCAAAATGTTCAATAAATTAATAGGGAATGCGTTTTAATAGCCTTTCTTGTCTCCCACTGCTGGGCAAAAGCCTCCCCTTCAAAATCCTCTTTTTTGTACGATTTCTGGCCAAATTGGCCCCGCAAACATGATTAGATCGTCACTCCACCTTCGCCGCGGTCTACCTCGACGGCGATGTCCTCCTTCAGGTGTCCAGTGAGTGACGATCTATGCCCATCGCTCCGGGTGCATTCGTGTTACGTTTGTATTGTAAGTGTGTCACGCAATCACAGGATGCCATTGTATGCCATTTGAATATAGCCCCTTGTAGATCAGGTTATATTAACGTGATCATATTAGTCTTACACAACCACACATAGCTACTATGTATATAACTTCGCTGACGTCATACCATTACGTCTGCTAGCGTCAATACAAAACGTGTTGTACATTTGAAGTAGCTTAGCATGCCCAGCTATCTAATTGCGTAAAACATTTTCGTAAGCGATTATGACTAATCTGTTTCATTTTGACAGTTCAACAACATTCATTGCGTTATTTACGTTGTTGAGCCGATTTTATTTTTTAAACTTATGAAGCATTGGACTGTTTCAATATTATATGTCACCGTAAGATAGTTAGAACCGTTAGTTTATAGTCTATAGGTATTATTTCCGTTAGATTATAAACTGTCTGTGTGAAAAATTGTGAACTGGGTGAAATGTTAGGTTAGAACAGTGACCAACCGCGCGCGAGCCAAGCGAGCGAAGCAAGGTACCGCGGCGGGGGGCTGCGGCCAGCGAGCGCTACTTCCAAGATGCTCGCTTCTTCTCAGGCTATTTAGTCAAGGTTTGTTACATCGCAAGCAAGTTTGATGCCAGCATTGCTATTCTGTAACCATCTCACTGTGAAAACTTAGGTGAAGTGAGCGTGGAGTGAGCTGTCATTGTCATCGATACCTACTGATGCTAAGGCAGTGACAGTTCATTTCAAGCTCACTTCACCTAAGTTTTTACGGTGAGATTTTTACAGAATAGCACAACAGTTCACAATTTGTCGGGTTCTCATGGATAGATAAACTATCGAAAAATAATGCGACCAATTGTAAAGTTTGTTGCAGTTCACAATTTTCGACACTTTTTAATGTAACGGAAATAATACCGATAGATTTCATAATTATACAGTGACATTTATATTATTTTGAATCTGATAATAGGAGTCCTAACGAGGAACGAATGACATCTAAATTAGGTAACATTTTTTTTTTTTTGGGTGGGAAATCTTCATATGACTTCTCCCGCTCTGGGCGGAGCGGAAGGGCGTGTCAGACTCTTACTGACTAAAACCCACCCGTGTTCCTTCGGTTGCCTGTTGCCAGGGTCCCGGTATCCCTTTCTGACTATTCCGCAACCCTGGCAGGCATCGGTCCTAACGGACCCCGTCAGAAAATTAGGTAACCTGATTACAAATTTTATAATAGGCAACTTTGCCTATTATAAAATCTGTCACTGTATAATTATGAACTGCGGTTGTTTATAATCTATCGATATTATTTCCGTTACATTATAAACTGTCGAAAAATTGTGAACTGCGATCCAAACAAGGTTGTATATCTTTAAATCATTAGTAGGTACTGAACATGAACAAACATGTCTGATTTGAGGTTAATCGATTCAATATGAAAATAATAATCATAACCTTGCTTGGCAGACGAATTATTCTTATCTATAGAAGTTTTTCTTAATGTTATTGGATGGTAAAGAAGCCGACGGCCCCGACCTGATGGGAAGTAACATAATATAGAGCCTGTAATCCCTGAACCTACTTATAGTTAATAGTATCTACACCCATATTTCGCCAGTTATAGGTAAAGGGTGTAAAAAGACCCATCTCATAGTCGTCAACTACGCATTCTGTACATCAAGTTAGGTAACTTTGCATAAAAATAATTGCTGGGAAACGACTTTATTTTTTAACCGACTTCTTCAAAATGGAGTAGGTTTTCAATTCGTCTGTTTTTTTTTTGTTGCTTTTTTTAATTTATTATATTTGTTACGCGATTACTCCGCCAAATTATGAATCGATTTGATGATTCTTTTTTTGTTTGGTAGGTCATGCTTCCGAGGTGGTCCCATATATTTATTTTTTAACTTTGCTTGTGTAGTTTTTGAGTTAGCTTCAATATTACGTATTTTTCTCACTTAATTTATCTCGACGACATTTTAGGTGACTGTTAATTACAAAGCAGGTAGGTATGGTATTCGAATTTGTGTGGGTTACGAACCAATAAGTGTTTTTTTTTTTTTTTTTGAAAAATACTTTATGGTGTGAAAAATCGCTGTTTACGGTAATGCGCAACGTAACGCAAGGAATCGTTTTTAAGGGTGCATGCAACAGTTCAGGGTTCGTGGGGGTTTTTAAAGTTAAGTTATAACATTTAAAACCTGCTTTCTTTAAAAAACGTCTGAAAAAGTTGGAAAATCAGTATGGAAATTTGCATCTGCAATACTAGAGGCATCGCAGATGCTGAGCTGAGCCTGCCGCCAGAAGTGAAAACTTAAAACTGGTATTAGCGCCATCTATACTCTATAGCCCAGCACTACACGAATCCATGTCATGAATGTCTAAATAAGTTTTCACTTAAAAAATCACACCTTCCCATGTATAGGCAAAAACTACAGAACGCCATCTGCTATCCTTACATACTCTTTTGCCTCGTTTACGTTCATACATCTGGTCATACACGCACGCCGGACACGCCGGTTGCGAGGACTACGCACCTGAGCTTTCTGGCGAACATCCCCACTAAAGGCACTATCTGCCTTGTAAATACCTTTAGTTAGTTGCCTCTCATTGATCCTGCCACCATGACCAAACCTAAATTAAGTCTTAATTTATGCAAGATCATTGACGTGTAGGACTAGGTATATTCGTTAACGGTAAAATATGCAAATTTTTACCGCTACGTAAATTCTCGTGGGTGTCACTATATTGACCAATGTGTTAATGGCCCTACCTTTTTAGGAATATCAGTATTCTGACTAACGTGGCCAGTCAGTTGGGAAGATTACCATACAATTTTATAGCAGATGAGATTAACCATCATCATCTTCCTGCCCTTGTCCTATGTTACTTGTGGTCGGCGCAACACGTTTTCTTTTTCCACTCTCCCCTGTCAACCGTCACGCTATCATTCACTCCCTTCTCTTTCATATCATTCCTCACACAGTCCATCCATCTCTCTCTCTCTTTTTAATTGTAGCCTAAACATTCCATAATTCTTTACTTTGTTAAAATCATATGAAACTTAATTCACCGAATGTTCACTTATTCTAAATTATTCCTGTTAATTGTAATATTTTATATGTTTTACTTTTGTTCAGTTCATCACTTATGCTGATGCTGCGAGACGTTTCTTTATTCCATATGTTTGGGCACAAACACATCTCCGCGGGCGCTGATACCTATATTTACAAGATATTAAGTTATCTTAGCTTAGGTATTGCTGAAACTCTAATATACAAAATACATATTTTATTTATTACTTGAAGGTGCAAATAAACTATTTTTATTTTATTTTATTTATCCATCTTCTCTTTGGCCTTCCTCTCTCCTTCCACCCATTCAACATTTATATTCATGACTCTTTTATTCACATGCGTTTCCTTCCTCTTTATTAGATCTTATGAAGAAAGTGTTTGGTCATGTTAAGGGGATGAGGGAAAGGCGACTGTCAAAAGGTATTTAAAAGGCAGATGTTAGTGGAAACGCCGGGAGGGGACGCCCTAGAAGGACAAGTGAACTTATAGGTGATGTCCTTCAGAAAGGTCACGTGCGTAGTACTCGCAACCGGCGTGCGTGCATGACCTGCAGCACGCGTAGCATGACGCTTTCTATCTCTACGAAGAATAGACATAGCTTTTTTTATACAAACTGACATTTCGTTTTTTTAAGTTTTGACATCGCACCGTAGAAATCCTTCTACAATCTGTCATTTTGTCTTTCGTTTCTAACGATCTTTATCTAGGTCTTTTTATATGTAGACTATTTCGGAAGAAAGTTTTCTACTCAAACTGTCAAAATCACACTGACAACTGACATTTGTCTATGGTAGTGAAGACAATTTGATTTTGGAATCGCCAGTAGAAAACTTTCTCGACGCCACAAAGTAGGTATAAACGGTTATCGACAAAATCATGATTTTACAAGGGAGCGTTTTGAACGCAAAACTGTGATAATTAATAGAAGAACAAAGCTATCTTCTCCTATTTTACATCATTTAGTTAATAGGTCATAAGTACCAAGAAAATAGTGAAGGCTGTTACTGTAAAATTGTTTGATCCAAAATACGGTACTTCGACACTTTGAGAAAAATTGGTTTAGTTGACGTGACTTAAAATCAGTAAAAATTGAGAATCAAACAGAAAAAAATACTATGTCAAAACAAAGAATTCTGAGTCGAATTATCTAAAAGAGTGAATTTCGTAAAAAGTACAGTTGAGTCTTTCTACTTTGCTGCCGTCGTACTGTCTACACTAAACGTCATTTTTGTCTTCTCTTCCGTCGACAAAACGGTGCTCATGCTACGCCTACAGATGCATAAACTTAAATGAAGCAAATGGAGTATGTATCAATCGTAATAAGTGGCGTTCTGTAGTTTCTGCCTAACCCCATGGGCAGAATGCGCGAGTTTCTGTATGTATGTGTGTGTACGGTAGGCCACAGGTCTAAGAAAAAGTGTATCATATTCGTAGAAAGGTGAAACTCGACGATGTGTGTCCGTGGTTGACCGGGTATCACAAATTGACACTTTTCTATTTAATACTACGGCCGATACGCTTTTAGAACATGTGCGGTAGATAGAGGAATAGGTTTCATCTATTAACATACATAACATCACGTTTGTACACCGAAGGGATAAGCAGATGTGTTTTTTTTTTAATTTATGTTAGCCTTCACTGTCCCACTGCTGAGCAAAGGCTTCCCCCAAATCCTTCCAAGCATCCATTTCCAGGGTCTCCTGGATCCAACCCTTGCGGTATGCGTCTTGGTCATAGAAATATATGTGTGTTCTATGGTGGGTTCTAATACATTTTCAACAACTGGGCATATCTCCTTCTTCCTTATATCTATGGTCTTGGTCGTCTCGCCACCTCTTCCTGAGGGCCTATATTATATAGACAAGTGACAATCGCTTCGAAAGAGTTTCGTATTTCTACAACGACTTGCAATAGGATTGACATAAGCTTTTCTATAGCTTATGTCAGTCCTATACATTTTTGCCTTTTCTATCATCGTTATCGCTGATAGAATATTATGTCACTTCGTCTAGAGCCTCTGGGTTGAGCTCGGCCGCGCCTTCCATCCTCAGGCACCCACCGTGTGGAGACTGTTGCCCAGTTAGTGCTCCTATTTCGCTGCTTATGTTGTATAATATTATATATATAACTAGCAGCGCCCGGCGTAAGTCTCGATCCCGTGGGCATATCGGGATAAAAAGTATCATATGTGTTAATCCAGGTTATTGCCAAATTTCATCCAAATCCATTCAGCCGTTTTTGCGTGATTGAGTAACAAACACACAAACTTTCACAATTATAATATTAGTAGGATATAACATCACGCCTTACTTCCCCGAAGGTTTGGGCAGAGGTACCCATATTGCGCCAGTTAATATTAAGTCCCATGTAATAGGGGGCGAGCCTATTGCACAATCCAGACTCCGGACTGCTACTGAGAAATTCCAGATAGAAAAACCCAATAACACTTTGCCCGACCTGAGAATCGAATCCAAGACGTCTTGTCCAGCAGTAGCGCTTGCGACCACTCGACCTTTCTGATACACGCAGTATTTGACCATGCGTTAACACTAACAGTTAGTTAACTGTGATGTTCCAAGACAACGCTTTCTGTTCATTCGACTGCACAATGCATATTGCTGATCATGCATTATGTTCACGGATTTTTAAGGTTCTGTGGTAGCCAGTAAACACCTAAGCACACATTCATTATTATGTAATTGTTTTGAAATTATCAGACGTATAAAGTATTAATAGTTTAAAGTATAAATGCGAAAGTAACTGTCAGTGTGTAGGTCTGTCGGTCTGTTCCGCGGATTTAGATTCAATTTGCCACACAGGTAGACCATTAGATGGGTAAGGAGGACATAGGACTTTATAATATAAATACCTCTAAGTGGGCGACGCCGCTGGCAATAGACGGATTATAAATGACTTGTTTTAGACTCGCGACAATCTAAGAAGTCCGTTTTGACAGCCATCAAAATGCCTTGGTAGAGATGAAAAAAAAAATTGGTTTCTTATAAACTGATTCTCGAGACATATCGATTGAACATACTTAGAGAGTTTGTAATCTACGACTTATCTACATTGATAAAAACTGATTCTCAAGGCTTAACGTTTTATTACATGTACGAGAACGAAACGTCAAAACGGACTTCTTAGATTGTCGCGGGTGTAAGGAGATCTATACTTACACAATTTAATACCGTTTTTTGCAATAACTTCAATCAAATAATAAATAAAACAAAAGAATAGGTGTTTTTTGTCTCCATAAACAATAGACTTATTTTCAATTTGACAGCTGTCATATTATGATAATGAAAAATATGAGTTAAAAATTCCCTAGTTGCAAAATAATATGAATCAAGTAAGAAAAATAAGTTTTACGCAATAATACCACGATATAAAATTATCAAGGTTTCTTATCGAACCTAACGAACACAATTTACAAATTATTGTTTTTAATTTAAATTCAAGATTAGGTAAGTACCCAAATTCACGGATTTAGGGCCACTTGCACCACAAATCATTAAAATAGGTTTAGCGCTAAATTCTATCCTATAATATTACCAAAATTAGCAATTATTTGCATAATAAGTATAATTATAATAAATTAAAAAATCATAAAATAAGGTTACTAAAAGTTAAAGTATCACTAATTATCATAATATCGTCAGCATACATTGAACCAACATGAAAATATGTTTATTATTATATTATGTAATCACGTTCTCGAAAACTGCTATAACGAAATTGATCGCTTGAGATATAAAATTGGAACGTTGTCACTAAAAATTATGACAGATTCAGAACATTAACATTTTGATAGCACGTGATAGTTTTTGTTATTTACGCTGGTCAAGATTCATTTTAAAGTGACGAGTCTGAGAGCAGCTTTAATTTACTGAATTTTGCTCGATGCTTGGGTATTTAAAGGGGAGGTTCTCAATTCGTCTGTATGTTTTTTTTTGTGTGTTTGTTACGCGATTATTCCGCCAAATATGAATCGATTTTGATGATTCTTTTTTGTTTAGTAGGTCATGCTTCAGAGGCGGTCCCATATCAATTTTATTTACTTTGCTTGCGTAGTTTTTGAGTTAGCTTCAATATTACGTATTTTGTCCACTTAGTATATGTAGACGATGTTCTATGTGACTCCTTCACTGTTATTTACATAGCAGGTAGTGGTATTCGAATTTGTGTGGGGTACTTAGGTACCACAACTAAAAAGTGAAAAATAAAAACTTTTAAATAATTTTTTCTTTAATATTTTTATTTTTTTATTTCGGATGTCAGTGTCTTTGCTTTTCAATTTTCGTTTTTTGCCACCGATTTCCGAAATAAAATTTATTTTTTACTTTTTAGTGTTTTTTTTTTGGAAGTCGGTTGTTTTTAAAGTTTTAATAGTTTTATCTTAACGTCAATTTAATTCCTTCCACCATAGGCCTCTAGAACTCCAAAGCTACCTCCCAAACATCCTCGTCATCGTACTACAGGCCAGTAAGTGAAAGTGGGGCACACAGCGACTCCACTCGTTCGCTCATGGCCTGTGCGTAACTTGTGATTATAACTTAAGAAACTACTGAGTGTTATTATTGAAATATGTGTTTTTCTGTTGTTAAAAACAACTGGATTCCGTACCTGAAGGGTGCCAAACGGAACCCTATTATTAAGCCTCCGCTGTCCGTCTGTCTGTCAGTGGGCTGTATCACATGAACCGTAAAAGGTAGACAGTTGAAATTAACACAGATTTCTATTGCCGCTATAACAACAAATAATAAAAATTAAATAAAGTTGATAATTAAAGTGGGTCCAATACAAGAAACGTGATTTTTTTGGCGTTTTTTGCTCGATCTTAATATGTTACGGAACCCTTCGTGTGTGAGTCCGACTCGCACTTCGCCAATTTTAATAATCCCAGTAGCTGCGCCCCGCAGTTTCAATATTATTATTAATTTAATAGTAGAATAGAATAGAATACATTTATTTGTCAGAATATTTGTACAAAGTTCTTATGTGCATTTAATCGATTTCTTCAAAAAGGAGGAGGTTCTCAATCGACTACCTATGTTTCTTTTTTTTTTGTGTATTCTACGTGATTACGAATGAATTGTGTTTGTAGGTCATGCTTCGGAGGTGGTCCCATTATAATTATATTTTATTAACTTTGCTTGCGTAGTTTTTGAGTTAGCTTCTATAATACGTATTTTTCCTACTTAGCCTACTTAATGGATGATGTTTTAAGTTCCCGTCAATGTCATTTACATAGCGGGTATTCGAATTTTTGTGGGGTAGGGTAAAACATAACCGACTTCCAAAAAAATACATTAAAAAGTGAAAACTAACTTTAATTCCGGTAGTCGGTGACAAAAAACGAAAATTCGAAACCAAAGACACCGACTTCCGTTATTAAAGTTCTTTTTCACACGTTGTGTTTTTTTTTGGGAGCCGTTTGTTTTTTTTTTTTTGCCCTATCAACTTTCGCACAAACCATCCATCGTTTCTTTGGCCTTCTCCTACTCTTAAAGTCGTACCCCATACTATTTCATACTTATTTTATCAGTTTGAAACTCTACTCATCCTCCATTTGAATAACAGTCGTAAACATACACACTAGTACAATATGAACGCTTAATCAATTAGCCAAGAACATTACACCTGAGTTTACAAAACAAAGCTGAAATCAACTCTATTCTTCTCGTTTACAGTTCAATTTCCATTAAACAAATACTTCTGATGGAAACTCACATCTATTTTTTGAAAAATCAACGTTGCCTCTAAGAAATAAGGTATATTTTCCCTTGCCATGGTGTTTCTCTAGAGTTGAACGCCCGGTCATGGTATATATTGTATGTTTGCATATTTCATTATGTGTATAAGATCGTGACCAGGGAATTCAGACGTGGGCTGTCATTTAAGTGAGTTGCATAACTTTAGGCTTAGCAGTTTTTAGGATGAGTAAGCCTAATCATACGCCGGTTTCCCCGAAGAGTTAGGCAGAGGTACCATTCACATTCCGCCAGTTATGTTTAAGTCCCATGTAATAACGGGCGAGCCTATTGCTGCTACCAAGAAATTTCACAAAGACAAACCTAATCATACTTTTCCCAACCTGGGAATTGAACCCATGACTAGTGTTGCCAGGTCCGATTTGTTTTAAATCGGGGCAGAAGGTAAAACAAATCGGGATTTAGGGTTGTAGATCGGGACAATAAAAAAAACAAAGTTTTTTTTACACATATATTTCTATGACCAAAACACCGTCTGTGTTTTGGTCATAGAAATTACATTATGTTTATGTCCCAGTAATAGCAATAGGCTAGCCCCCTATTATATTTGATTAAAATATAACTGGCGAAATGTGGGTGTAAATGTCTAACCAGATGCAGCTGAATACCAGTATTTTACATGGTGCCTATCTGAACTCCACAACCCAGTAACTGGGCAATACCCCTTGGTAAGACTGGTTGTTAGACTTTCGGGCTTCTGAAGACCAATAAAGACTGTCAAAGATCTCGAATGAACCGGGGCCGACGGCTTAACGTGCTATCCGACGTGCGGAGGAGTCTCGGTATGTAAAGATGGTCACCCATCCACGGACCAACCCCGGCAATTATTATCAGTAGCAGTTCAGACTCTGAATTTATGCCTGGTCAATAACAATAGGCTTGTTTACATGGGACTTCAAATACCTAGTAAAGCTTTTAGTGAAGTACTACCACCATACATATTTCTGCCGCCAAGCAGCGTGGCTGTGTTCCAGTTTGAAGGGCGTGGGGGCCGGAGTAGTTACAGGCTCATGACACATTACAGCTTCGTTTCTGGGATGACAACGCAGACGTCTATAGCCGGTCGTGACCACTAGGTAGGTCGTCGTCAGCTTGTTTGCCATTGAGTCCATCATAATGCTCGATAAAAACCGAAAATGTACTTGAAAACAAATGACTGAAATCGCTCATTGAGCCGTCGCGCTTGGACTCCCCATCACGCTCTGTTAATAGCCAGAGAGAATAGAATTTAGCCGTATATCACGTCTTAGTGCATTTTTGTGTTAGCGCGTCAATTACTCAGGCATTATACGTATAAATGGTATTTGCTTTCAGTTATGCAGGCTCCTATTAAACAGTGACTTCCCTATACGCCATAGCGCTTTTTGTATCATCTTCGGCATTTTCCTGCCCTTGTCCCATGTCACTTGTGGTCGGCGCAACACGTTTTCTTCTCCTACTCTCCCTTGTCAACCGTCACGCTATCATTCACTCCCTTCACAATATCGTCCCTCACACAATCCGTCGTCCGTCACAATCTTTTCTTTGGTCTTCCTCTCCATCCACAACATTTATATTCATCTGTCTTTGAGTCACATGCGTTTCCTCAATTGCATTGCAAACAAGCGACCGATCTGATACATTATTCATCCTTAGATACACAATAACCCTTGGTTTCTGAATGTCTTTCCCATTTTCTTTTTCTGCCTGCCCTTATTCCATTGAATGTCAAATTGAATGGTCAGAGAAAATATTGTTTAGCAGACACGCTATAATTTGTCATATTTGAACCATTTTACAACTGATCAAGAATGACAGTTGTGATTCGAATATAAGACAATTTTAGTCGTCAATATTTGCTCATTTGGATGGTTAAAGAGTAGGAGACGACCAAAGAAACGATCGATTGACTGTGAGAAAGATGATATGACTAGAAAAGGGGGTGACTACTGAGATGACGACTGATAGAGAAGTGTGGGAGAAGACATGTTGCGCAGACCAGAAATAAATTGAGATAAGGACAGGAGAATGATGATAAGTAAAGCTAACATACTAAGTACATTGTGACTGCTCATGTCACTTAATTTAATGGCAATTCTGTACTATAATTATCAAACTCAAAGTATTTATTTGAAACTAGCTGCGCCCCGCGGTTTCACCCACGTAAGTCTCGATCCCGTGGGAATATCGGGATAAAAAGTATCCAATGTGTTAATCCAGGTTATAAACTATCTGTTTGCAAAATTTCATCCAAATCCATTCAGTAGTTGTTACGTGAAAGAGAAACAAACATCCATCCATACTTACAAACTTTCGTGTTTATATTATTAGTTAGATTAGATAAACCAATTACGGGCACTTTTGAATTGTCAAGGGGTCAGTCAGTCAGAAAGATGAAGCTAGTTGCCCATTCCAAAGCGTAGTAGGTTCCTATGGAGAAGAACGGGCAAGAAACTCCACGGACACTCTTTAAAATCAGAATATTGTTACAAAAATACCTAATAATTATCACACATCGGCTTTTAGAAGAAGTTCACCGTTGTCTCCGTCACTCATATCTATGTGAAAGTCTCTCTCTAATGCTCGATTGCCATATCAACGACCACGTACTGTAGGTTTAATTTGCACATTTCTTTCACACCATACCCTGCCTACCTCCTCAGTAATAACAAGTGTGATATTACATTAATTCAGTAGAATCAGAGCGCAACGATTTCTCTGTTCGCGCTTATAAGTAACGCGATTACGTAGTTATATAGTTTTTGTTACTTACTATAATATTATCTTAGAAATACCTAAGAAAATGGAGGTGAGGTTATAAACATTGAGGCTGAAATACATCATCATCGTCCTTCTGCATAATCAGCTTGAAATATTCCCACTGCTGGGACACAGGCTTCCTGTCTGTGAGAGGGAGTGAGTCCACCACATGTCTACGAATTTTCGGTATAGGTCATGTCAGTTTCATCACAATGTTTGCCTTCATCGTTTAGAGAGTTGACCATTTACACAAAATAAAATGCCTGCTTGGGTTCGATGCCACAACCTACACCTTCCATCAGGTTACCAGTGAGCCACCACTGCTATCGTCATTCTGTCACATGTCTTCTTCAATACATCTCTATGAGCCGACATCTCAGTAGTCACGTCCTTTCTAGCCATATTATCTTACTTATTTCACACATTCCATCCATCTTTACTTTGGTATCTCACTCCATTCATCAACATTCATATATTTATAAAACATATTTGTCTCTCTCTATGCGTTTCATCACTCCTCATCACGTCACCACACCACACCAAGACAATCGATGTCACTGGCTCCACATTCAAATTTCCCCTAATCATCTGCCTAATACTTTTCCCAAACTATGTCGTGATCAGCTTCCAGTATTACAGCTAGAATACCAGTATTTTATATCAAAACGACTGCCTAAAATCTGGGGGCTTAAAACAGTCACTTTGGCAGAATCATAATAGGTAAATATTATGAATCATCGTAAAATGTCACAAACTCACAATTCATAATAAGATCTGCGTGCGATTCATATTACGAAATAATTCATGTTTGACAGTTTTAGTTTTCTATGGAGATTCGTAAAATGGTCCACACATTATGAATTGCTTTTGTGTCAAATTAGAGGAATTGCTAATGACAGCTGGAAATTCAGAAAATGAATTGCTTTTTGCTAATGTGGCCGCTTTAGGCTCCCTGACCTCCACAACCCAGCAACTGGGTAAAACGATATCCCTGTGTACATATTTCGTACTAACAAAATCGAGGCCTTTTACACAGTCTTATTCAGTTACTCAGTATTAAAACTATCTCGTTTTCTTTCAAGGCCTACTTTGCATATTTTGCGTAATCTTGCCAGTAGCTACTGATTAGGTCATCAAAGTTAAGCAACGCGCGTCGCGGCCGCGAATTAGAAGGTGACCGCGAGGTAATTGCTTTGGCAAGCTGTTAGTACTTGAAATAATGTTTTAACATACATATTTTCACGCCAGTAATTTACCAAAGGAGTAGGGAAATATAGTAGGGTACTCCCACATTCTGCCAGTTATATTTTGAAGTGCTGCGTAATAGGCAGAATATTGCCATGACCCGGGCACAAACACAGACTCTGGCCCGTATTACAGAACCTCACTCACAACTCAAGCACAGGTTTCATTACAATATTTTTCCTTCCCCGATGTGATTAATGTTCAACAAGATAAACCGAGAAAGTACATTATAGGAATTGAAAAGTCACCTTGGTACTTGCCCGGCTATGAACCCACAAGGGGTGCAAGAGAGGAAAGTACTACAAACCAGGGGGCTTAAAACAGTCACTTTGGCAGAATCATAAGAGGAAAATATTATGAACCATCTTAAAATGTCACAAACTGACAATTGATATTATGATCTGCGTGCGATTCATATTAGGTACCTACGAAATAATTCATCTGTTTGACAGTTTTCTATGGAGATTCGTAAAATGGTCCACATACAAGCTTTTGTGTCAAATTAGAGGAATTGCTAATGACAGCTAGAAATTCAGGAAATGAAATTATGCTTTTAGAGGAATTGCTAATGTGACCGTTTTAGGCCCACAGATGCTAATATTGCCTCATGTGAAATCTTTGCATGCAAATAATTCCAGTTATTATTACTTTAAGACGTTTAATTGCGACCCATTAGTTGTAATCTCTCATTTAAATTCACTGACTTTGCAAAACTTAGGTTAATGATTAATAATTTAAATATTACTTAATTATTGTGTGGTTCATTTTGTAACATCGTGCTAATACACCACGACATGACTAATATAAGTTTAAGTAACATAAGTATGACGACCATATTCATAAATTTAGAGAGTATGCTTAGCTCGTGGCTAAATAACAGCCGCGCGGGTCAATCCATCTGGTTAAGCTACGTTTGCCGGGCTTGTTCAGTGGATGGGTCACCATCTTTACATAACGAGACTCCTCCGTGCCTCGGACCACATTAAGTCGTTGGTCCCGGCTGTCATTCGTGGATCTTTGACAGTCGTTACGGGTCGTCAGAAGCCCCAAAGTCTGGTAACCAGTCTCGTATTACCCAGTCGTCAGAGAGTGGAATCCCACAATCGGCAATATTGCAGACACGCACGGCAGACGACCACAGACTACCAGGCACCGCGCACCGAGGAGCTTCCGATGTCTGCGATACCCCGCACGTACACCTTCCCACGGTCCGTCGTCCGGGCTCGTCGCTGTCCGTCCGCAAAATCGCGGATCGTGGGATTTCGGTATTAGATATACACACGTATATGGTTTAGATGTGTGCGAGGAGTTAAAAACAGTCGTGATAGCCTAGTGGTGTGACCGTCAGACTGCCATGTCATAGGTCTCGAGTTCGAACCCATGCCACGCACCTCTGACTTTCCAGATTCAGGTGCGTATTTTATAATTATCACTTGCTTCAAAAACGCTGAAGGAAAACATCGTGAAGAAACCCTCATGCCAGAGAGATATTTTCTCGACGGCATGTGAAGCTAAGTCAGAGGCCCATGGGTGGTTTTTAAACTCTGACACCAGGTTAGTCACTACTAGTCGCTAGTCATAAACCACACGAAAAAGAAGAAAGTCGTGTAGATATTTTCTGACATTGATTTTCTTCAGTTCTATAGTATCTAAGCAACATGTAACGTAAACTAAAGATGTTATAACCTTAACTTAATGATAATTATCTAACAAATTGTTACTGTCATGGCGGCACTTAATTATAGTGAAGTGTTTTGTCGAGTCAGTTTGTATGTTTGTTACTCAATCACGCAAAAACGGCTGAACGGATTGGGATGACAGAAACGACGCTATATAGGTCGACTTTTGAGCGTACTAAGTATCAATTTAAATTATCCGTAAGTTTATTTAAATCACGACTGTCATTCTTTGACAACTGCCTAACAATTTATGTCCCTGAATGTACATTCACACTGTCATATTGTTAAAAACAACATTATACTTATGGACGACAATGACCACCTACTGTTAACCTAAAATAAACTAAAGATTGTCATTTTCCTTTCAATGTTACATGTCCAAGTAACTTCCGCGAATTAAGCTGATGACCTCTACTTAAAACATTTTGGAAAATACCGATGTTTTTACAATTTATTTACGATTTTTGTAAAAACATACATGGTGGTGAAAAACGAAGGCTATTTGAAATGTCTTTCTTGAAAGTTTAAGGGCTCATTGTTGTATTATTTAAATGAAAAAATAAACAGTTCTGTTGTAAAGATCATGGAGCGGGTGATACGACGACCTTCTGAAGTGATTGATTTACGAATTATACGATGCCGTTTCCCCAAGGGCAAGCAGAAACGTCACGTGAAACGATTTTAACATAAAGTTATTCATTGGACTTAACTTCATTCCCTTTCATTTTGACAGTTCAACAATATCCTTTTTTTATAACTGAGTACGAAATATTTTGCATAGGTGAACTTTTATAATGAGAACGAGTAGTACAGTCAACCGCATATTGTTTCCTAAGCGTTTGACTGTACGGTTAAGAAGCGAGAGTTTTCAGCAATTTTCACGAACTGCAATTTTCATTAAAAATATTGACAAAACGTAGTCGGAAAAATAATAAAGTGCTTAACATTTTAATTCCTTGACTGTACAACTGCGTTGACACAGAATGTTTGCGTCTGTAATCGTGTCGCGCTGTAAAATACTGTTACTGAGGAATAATTCTCGTTCGCATGCTAATATCAGTTTCGATCTGTCAAAAATGTTATTTTGGACAGGTTTTTGACATTGATTGTCGCTGAGATGAGATTACTAATAAACATACCGTTTTAAGAATTTTTATTGGAATTGGCTTTCAAAACTATGACGTACCTACCTATACAGCGTGTATGGGTGAACACCGTTGTCACTCAAACCATGGGTAGTAGACTTAAATATAAAAATAAATGGCCGAGTAACAACAACAAAAAAACGTTATTTTTATTAAAATATTTTAAAAAGTTTCTATCCGACACCGTGCTCGCAAGCGAAACAGCTGACTGACTGAGGGTGGGGTCGCGTTCGCGGCTGGTCAGGTCTCGTCCCGCGACCCCCACCCGAGTTGACACGCATAGGTGCGCATAGGTGCACATAGGTGAAAGGGGTGAATATTCGAGTAGTAAAAAATAAAGTCGTAACTTTCCATTGATTTTACGTTCTATAAATGACACCAAACCACTGGAGTCAAGGATAACGGTGTTTACCCTAACACCCTGTATTTATGTAGGTACTTAAAATATTATAATTGAATATGTACTCACCAACATAGGTATATTCGGTACCACGACGGCATCATCGTCGAGCCCCTTGCTCAACTCTGGTTGGAACGTATACGACCTCTTGTAGTGGAATGATAACGTGCCATTTTCGTTGTCTGTGATGTTCACCTTCTCCCATTCTTCGCTGTGAACGAAATATAGATTATGTGAATGATTTTTTGATTGAATGATTGGAAATAATGGATTTAAAGGAAAGAAATACATTTATATTTGGCTACAGTTCATGAAACATATAAATACTACATGGAACGCTTTCTTGAAGACTGTGTGCCTCACGACTGCTCTAAAAGGTAAAGTTTAGCCATGATGCCCGATTTATATTTATTATAATCTGTTTTTTAATATCGTAGACTAATTTGACATTTCAAGTGATTGTTGTTTGTTTTTTTTCAATATGGAGCTGTCAAATATACAACATTAAAAAAATCAGCAGTTCCATACATTTTGTCGATTTAAGTGAACACAAATGTATGGAACAGCTGTTTTTTTTTCGCGATTTCAAGTTTGGTCCCATAGAAAAAGTTGTTCAAAATGACGAGTACAATGACCCCTTTTCGGGTTTAGCATAAACAAAAACTAATGTTGTATATATTTGCATAAAGATACATACAGATACATTTGCACCTGTCAAATTAGTCTACGAGATTAAAAAACAACCTTTAGGTTACATTTATTTAATAGGAAAACAAAAATGTCACACATCGATTTGTGCCAGAAATACCTTGGTCTCCAAAATAAGTCACCCAATTTTATCTCTAATTATATCTATCTTTAAGTATAAAACTTATTTCAATTAGGATTATCGTAATTTCTACCAACCAGTTTGGAAGGAAATAAGACTTGCATTTATATCAACTCATTTATTTTGTATTTCGTAATGTAATGAACGATTTCCGTTATTAAGACCCACGAGGTCATGCTTTTGTTTTAATAAATGTAAATATAATATAATGATTTATCTATAGGTACAATTAAAGTCGCTTTTCGTGTCTGTATGTATGTCCGCGTTGTTCTTGTGAACAACGCAACAGATTTTGATGAGGTTTTCACTATTGTTTAGAGAATTTATTCCGGAAGGTTTATGTGCATAATTTTTATTAAAGTTACAATACAGTATGTTATTTAATATTTTTTGTGTATGTATTTCACTATAAAAAATAAAAAAATAAAACTTTTTTTTTTTGCATGTGTAGACGCTATACCAAGTTACTGCAGGTTATCAGGAACGCCCTCCGTTACATAACATAGGTACTGCTTAGATATTTCCATAGAAAAAATATAAGTTACTTACGAATAAACATAAGGGCCCAGCTCATCGAGGACTG
This sequence comes from Lithophane ornitopus, assembly GCA_948473465.1. Lineage (NCBI taxonomy): Eukaryota > Metazoa > Arthropoda > Insecta > Lepidoptera > Noctuidae > Lithophane > Lithophane ornitopus. Next base: position 9,268,076 of record OX419642.1, on the reverse strand, counting down.
GCTTGGAGCCATTGTTGAGGAACTCATCGGCATTGGTGACGTTGTACACGTACACCCGGACGAAGGGCCGCACGGGGGGCCGCGCCCACCACTCGAACGTCATCGAGCCTGGTCTGAGGACCAGCTCCTGAGGATGAGGAGAAAATATTTTATTAATTGAGTTGTAGAATATGGAATGGAAACCGATAATGACCTGGAAACAAAATTCAAAGACATATGACATCCACCCACCCGCACAAGGCCTGCGTGGTGGAATATTGCGTTATTATTGAATATTTGTTATTGAATATTGCGATCGCAGCCCAAGATTTTGGTGGTGTCACCATTGGTGCCGAGGAATATTTTTAGGGAAATGGTTACCTAATTGATAACTACTCAAAAAACTTTTTTTTGTAGGTATATGCGCATCGGAGTCACTGTGGCTCAAGTACCTACAGTTTTTAGTTAGTAAAGCACGTAAATCATTAAATCTCTCGACAGCTTGAATGTTTTTGGGGGGGTCATAACCCCCCCCGCGGGCCGCGCCTGCGAACCGTATAGAAAATTAAATAGAAATCATTTATTTGCTTATAGGTAGGCTAAAGTCTGCTTACCTATATTATTATCTAGTTTTACTTTAAGAAGATCATAATTATGTACTTGGAGCGGAGACCTGGTGGCCTGAAATACAAGCTCCAGCTTAGCTTAGGCACCCACCCTCAGTTTTTTTTTTTTGAGCCAATGTCGATACAAAAAAAAATTGTAATTTGTATTCATTTGTTTGTAAAGGTTGATTTTGTATGGAATATAGGCTATCTGTGGTTTCCTTGGGGTATTATAAAATAGAAATTTTACCTTTCATTTTGATAACAAATAGAATTGTTTAACCTCCACAACCCAGTTACTGGGTAACACGATAACCTTTGGTAAGACTAGTTGTCAGACTTTCGGGCTTCTGCGGACTACCCGTAAAGACGGTGAAAGATCTCGATATGTAATGGTTGGTCACCCATCCACGACCACGGCAAGCGTAGCTTAACCTTCGATCGACCCATGCGGCCGTTATTACTTAGCCACGAGCCCCTTCTATGTTCTATGTTAGGGATTTGGTATCCGCACTCAGTTCTTAAGGTGGACCATTGTGCGTGAACCATGGCGGCCGTTTGTGGTTATTCTAACCAGCCCACCTCCCTCCAGAAGTTAATTAAATCTCCTGGTCTCTTCAGAACATCTGTGAAAGATCTAGGTGACGCCTGTGCATTCAAAGAGCACGTGTGCGACGGTTTCCTCAGCCTCCATGCACGCCCTGCACAGAGGACTGTCCGTTATGCCTATTGTGTGAAAGTGTTTGTTCAGCGTGCAATGTCCCGTGATGGTGCCCGTCACCATTCTTGCCCAGGCGTCATAAACGCCTGGTTAGCCTGCTATCCAGTGATGGCATAGCTTCCCTATACTGCCTGTAACCTAGTGTCGAGGTCCACCAGTTCTCCGCTTGTGTGTGGGTGAACTCCTGCAGCCACCTGCGTATTTGGTTAAAGGGTACGATAGGCTCGGGACCACAGACTGGCGTGCTGGACCCTCTTCTTGCTTAGCGAGCCACGAGCCCCTTTGTCCAAGCATGACATAAAATTCAAAGTTCAATTGCAAAAACTCGTGAAGACGGTTAACTTCGTACTAATAACACAGTAACGTAACTCATACTTTACGACACTTAAATTATCTAAAACCATTACAATATGGCATTGATCGAATGTTGCGACGGGCTGCGATGGATTGCCTTCACTAAAGGCTTTTGCATACTGGCGCGACTTGTCGCGCGCCTTAAGGGTGGACACAGATTTCGATACGCGCGGTTTAGAAGTCTTGGGTGTTGTTTGTGATGGCCAACTGTAATGGCGGTCAAGAAATGGTAAATATACAAGGTTACTTTAGTACAACTTTTACTAACGTGACACGTGACGACTGACGTAGGTACATAACGTGATAATAAATAACGTGTTGATAATAATAGTATTAACGTGACAACAGCATAATATGTATCTCCATTTCCAAAAGAAATAGAGACGGTATTAAAGAAATACTTACCACTTTACCAGACAAGTGGATTAAAAAAAAAAACGTTGTATCTGGTATAATGGTAAGGGACGTCAACGTGCATCTGTCACGATGAAATCAGCACATGATTGACCCTCCGCAGAAATTTATCGAAAACACAAAAGTGCTAACCTACGAGAAATTTCATCGCACTCTGGTGGGAGTAGAATCATGTAAGTACATACACACGGCTACATATCGAGCGGTAATTTCCAGTATAAGCTGATCTCGCATTGTATAGGATTGCCGTACAATGAGAGGTCAGCTTATACTGGAAATGTATATCTTGATATGTAGCCGTGTGTACTGAATTCATCCTAACAGTTAGCGCGTCGTTGTCCTTCTTATACCGTGGATAGTATTAGTGCTTTTTGTTTGGGGAAGTTATACCACTGTCAATGTATTTCTGCCGCCAAATTAAATAAGCTGGACCTCAATTTGAAAGATACTTCAAATTAAAGGCACATGAGACATTTAAATTCTTACCGCCTTGTTCATAAACGCTGCTTATAGTTAAGTTAGCAACTGTTTAACCATACATTTTCGACATTTATACGTCTCTTTAACTTTAAAAAACGTTTATGAATAAGATGCTAACCGTCTTATTCATAAACGCTGCACAATGTTAAGTTATGAATTAGCAACTGTTTAACCATACATTTTCGACGTTTATACGTCTCTTCAACTTTAAGAAACGTTTATGAATAAGAGGGTTAGTCTTTAAGGTTAGCAACGCTTCTTTGTGATCTGCAAAAGATGTGAGTTGTAATGAATTCCCATCAATGAGGGTGTCGATTAGCCAAAAGTACACAATTACATAAACTACATAATAATTATTACAGTTGCACAACACTTTAGTTACACTGTAAAACTGTGCATGTTAGTTTCAATAAATAAAATTAAAATTACACTTTGACATGCAAAAAACGCGCACAACAAAATCGCGTTGCGCGTGTTAAACAGTCGTTACGGGTCGTCAGGAGCCCGAAAGTCTGACAACCAGTCTTACCAGGGGGTATCGTATTATCTATTATCAGTCGGATATAAGGCAGTTGCTTCATGACAAATGCAGTAATACAACGGAGGTATCCGGTTAGACTGGAAGCCGACCCCAACATAGTTGGGAAGAGCCAACGTGAATAAAATCGCGTGTCTACCAATCCGTATGAAGCCTAAGCTTACTGTATTCATACCGTACAGTACATCACACGCCTAATTATAATAATATTTGCGTGGGAACGTGTGTGCATGTATGATTAATTTACATCATACAATTTGCATGAAATTACTCGTTTTGAGCAACAAAAGAATAACTAAAGTTTTTAGCGTGAGTGTTATAAAAGGTATGTCAAGGGGATGGGTTGCAGAATCCTCCAGGACAAACCTATCAAAACTATCAGATCAAAGTGTAAACAAACTTTGTTCAGGTTAAATCTTACGCAATCATTCACAGGGAATCAGTAACATTCAATCCACCCATCATTTAAAGAGCAAAATCAACATCATCATCAGCATATAGCAGTCCACTGCTGGGCATATGCCCCTCCAATTGCACGCCATTCAGCTCGATTCTCGGCAACTATCATCCAACTGCTACCAGCCACCTTGCTTATATCTTCACTCCACCTGAGAGCGTCCTACGTTTACCGATTCGCGGTCTCCACTCAAGAACACGTCTACCCCAACGGTCATCGGTTCTACGGCTAATATAGCCGGCTCATTACCATTTCAGCTTGCTTATTCTGTGAGCTATGTCGACAACTTTGTTACTACTGGTGGAACTTGGGTTTGATACAGAGCAACATACTGTGTGTAATGTGTAAATATCGTGTGTGTCATATGCTTTGACGTAAGTTCCTGAGTTAGACTGTTTGAAAGAGTCGGTATGTGTTTCCGCTAGTTTCCGTGATGTTGTAAGTTACTTGTAACACACAGACGTGTTTAAATATTATGTAGCCACATAATAGTTTTAACCACAGAGCTTGGAAAAAGCCAGGCTAGCTATTCACAAATATTCGATATTCTTCCGGGCCGAATCGAACATCAATTCATGTTATCGAAGAAGTCCTCTGAAAACTGTTTATTTTGAAACCTTTGAAAATCTTGACAACTTGAACCTAATAGACGACCGATCTTTCAACAGCTATTTTCAGTCGGGGCTAAGGAATTCAGGTAACCAAAAATGTGTCATTTTTAATCGACTTCTTCAAAAAGGAGGAGGTTCTCAATTCTTCTGTATGTTTTTTTTTTGGGTTTATGTTACGCGATTACTCCGCCAATTATGAATCGATTTTGATGATTCTTGTTTTGTTTGGTAGGTCATGCTTCAGAGGTGGTCCCACATAAATTTTATTAACTTTGCTTGCGTAGTTTTTGAGTTAGCTTCAATATTATCCCACTTAGTTTATGTAGACAATGTTCTGTGTGACTCCGTCCTGGTATTCGAATTTGTGTGGGGTAGGTACCACAACTAAGTCGGTGGTACAAAACTGAAACTGAGAAGCAAAGACACCGACTTTCGAAATTAAAGTTATTTTTCACTTTTTGTGTTTTTTTGGAAGTCGGTTGTTTTTTTTTGTAAAAAGTTTTTATCGATCCGCAAGCTTGCCGAATGGTTGTGAATAGCATACAAACAGCCTAATATACAGTACTACTAATATTCGTGCTCTCGCAATTAGCGCTGAACGCAAGTGCGGTTATTTTTACAGACTTTTTCAGAATTATCACGGGCCGTCAGTTTCTATGAGTAAACAGTGCCACTGACACGCTTGGTTTGTGTGGAAAATGTTAAAAATACGATCTCTAGCAGCGGCCTCAGAGGCATCCCCGGTTCTGTGGATTTAACCATCCTATCAAAATTTCATGTTGCTTCTGTTGTCTACCCTTGTCCCATGTTACTTGGAGCCGGGACAAATTTATTTATTATTACATTCTCTCTGTCAGCCGTTACGTTATCATTTACTTTAATTTCATTCATATCATCCCTCAGTCACACAATCCAACCATCTTTTCTTTGGTCTTCCTTTCCATCCATATTTTGCGTTTCATTTCATCCCTCCTCATCACATTCTGACACCAAGACACAAAGTTCTCTTTCAACTTTTCTGTCACTTATGCGGGAATAGTTCAGCCTTGTAGAATGTCGTCTTTGTCACTCACAACAGTGTGGTCTCTTTCTAATGCTCGATATGTCATATTAAAAACAACGTACTCTATGTAGTAAACCATCTCCATCTTCTTCCATGTCCCATGTCACTTGTGGTCGGCGCAACACGTTTTCTTCTTCCAGTCTCCCCTGTCAACCGTCACGCTATCATTCACTCCCCTTTCTCTCGTATCATTCCTCATACAATGTTATGTGCTACATACAAGGATCTTCTGGTGCCTGAATGAAATTGACAGGTTTTTGGTGATCATTTGTGAAGTTGTCACTGTCACAGGGATTGTATTTTTTTTTTAAATGGCGGCGTTGGGTCGGAGTTTGACCACGCGCTGAATGATCCTTTTTCTTCTATTATAAGTTAAAGTTAAAGACGTGTCATTTGAAATTCCCCTGCTATCCGCCATTTTCATTTGGCATACAATAATAATAACCACCCTGTATAATAAATAAATTATATGGAACGATGGTTTTTGACAATAAAATAGTTCTTTGTCAGTCTATACATCTGTTAGTGTCTAACTGAACAACATCTTACATTTAAAACCTGCGTTCCTAGGTTACCTAATGACCGTTCGGCACAATGCCGTTATTCCGGTCAAGGCGCCAATAGAGTCACACGCTGGTTTCAACACTACATCTGAGAAAGACAATGCTGAGTACGTCAATATTAGTGGCGCACCGCGCACTATTACAAGTACTTATGTGCTTTTGAAACTATTAAAAGCAAATAGGGTCGGTCTTTTCTCCATACAAAAAGTCATAATTCGAGGTTCGGCTCTCGTCTATTTCCTCCTCCAATATTGGACCAATTTGAAAGATATTTTATAAATTAAATAAGAAGAAGGGATATTTACTGTGCCCCTATGTTTTTCTTTTTTCATTAATAGTTGTCAAATTTGTACAATAGACCTCTGATGACAGCGGTCTAAACAGGCAATTTTGAGCATTTTCAGAGGGTTCTAGTGCTTCTACAGATAATGTATCATCAAAACGGATAACATAGGGACATAGAACTAGTTGATATTAATTTTACTGTAAAAAATCATTGCTCTAACCAGACAATTCTAAACTCCGGACTTCAGACAGAAATTCCAATAAAATTTTGCCCGATCTGGGAATCGAACTGTATCTACTATTTTTAGTTAAAGTAGATAACCGCTGAGAGGAAAACATAAACACATTATAATAAACTTTATATTCTGTTAACTCATCATCTACAAATTGTTTCCAATCACGACATGACATTGTTTCTGTGAAATCATGCAACCGGATGAGAATTAAAATAATTTACTTAATACATACAAGTCATACAAGTCTCGCTTACATAAAGCTGCATAGCATAATCGGCATTTAATGTTCCCACTGCTGGGACACAGGCCTCCTCTCTGTGACAGGGAGTGGGCCGTAATCCACTACGCGGGCACATTGCGGGTTGGTGGATGTAACATGTCTTTGAATTTATATTTCTAGGATATCCCATGATTCGAAATACAAACAGCCTAATTATAATGTTCCTACTGCTGGGACTCAGGCCTCCTCTCTGTGAGGGAGTGGGCCGTAATCCACTACGAGTGCACAGTGCGGGTTAGATGTCACAATTTTTATTTTCTAGGACATGCCATATGTCGAAATACAGAATGATGTTACAAATTTTTCTCTTTACAGAATTTTACAATATCTACTTAGAATGATAACAAAACCAGTTTGTTTACATTTCTATCAAATTAAATTGAAACCCGGTTTTTCTCGCTTCTGTATCGGTAGCGGTGGAAAGCGGTGCGTTTGAGCGCGCTCGAGCGCGACCATCCTTGGACACTGACACACATACATACATACATAAAGTAAGTGATGCCTGTATCACTGTCTTCCGGCCGTAATGGACCGAAAACGTCATTACAAGCATAAAATCACCATCATCATGTAAAGGCGCACTGCGATGTGTCTGCAATAGCTTTTACTATGGGGGACATTATAACTGCCGCACTGGTCGATTTTCAAGGTTAAGCAACGATTGCTGAGGTCAGTCCGTGGAAGGGTGACATACCGAGATCACTCCGTGCCTCAGAGAGTGCGTTAAGCAATGCGTTCCGGCAGTCATTAATTTATCTTAGGCCCGAAAGTCTGACAAACAGTCTTGTCAACACGATACCTACCGTGTTAATCAGTAACTGAGTTGTGGAGGTCAGATAGGCAGTCCCTCCATGTAAAATACTGGTATTCACCTGCAGTTAGACTGGAAGCCGACCCCGACATAGTTGGGTAATAGCTAGGCAGATGAATAGCTTTTACTATGGCCGGGCCATAATCAACATACAATTTTAGACAAATCGATAGTCCGATGTTTTACCAGCCATCGTTACCCTGCATGTAGTAGACCTACATGCAGGGTAACGATGGCTGGTAAAACAAGAATGAAATAAAAACATGTTCTAGGACAAAACATTCGTAGACACAACCCGCACTGGGCCCGCGTGGTGGATTACGGCCCACTCCCTTTCACAGAGAGGAGGCCTGTGTCCCAGCGGTGGGAACATCATAAGTACGCCGATACGCTAATGTTCAATTCTATAATTTTTTTAACGTTGCCATTACCAACCAGACATAAAACTTTCAATTGTGACTTGTGCAACATTTTGGTTTTAGTGTAATCTGTAGACAAGCTAGGTTTTTGTTGTATGCCATAATCAGCATGTTTACAGTCGTCTGTAAACAGAACCTACCTATATTCGTATATAGTACTTGGAAATCTAAAATTATTTTAGGAGAATGAGTTTTTTTTGCAAAACAAACACACTCGTATTGACAATCTCTTTGTCAATGACTTGCACTGCTGTCACAATGAAAGATATTGAAGGTGCACAGGCCACAGCCATATTCATCCATCGCCTACTTGCAAGATGAAGTCAAAACCCTGGCCCATTTATAAATAAAAACCTTAGAAAGCATACTCACGTGGTCTATGAACATCCGAACCCATGACCCGAAGAAGATGGCACAGATGATGCCGGCGAGCAGTAACACTACTGCTGATGCCAGCACAAACCCTGGAAAACAAGAAGAATAACAGGTTAGAAAACAATAAACATTTTGCGAAGTTGTTTTTTTGCGACGCTTTGTATTTGCGAGGTGTATATTTTGTTTATTTGACGTTTTACGAAGTTGACGTTTTGTGAAGTTAGCATTTTGTGAAGCGGACATTTTGCTAAGTTGTCATTTTGCGAATTTGACGTTTCGTGAAGCGAACATTGCGTCAAATTCGTTATTAGGGCAGGTCATGGTGATTAAGATAATTTTGTGAAAGAGTTTTCAACCACATAATCTGTTTATTTTTATAAAGTTATACAATTGTTCAGTAAAGTTAAAAACATTGATGTATGTACCTACAAAATATTATTCTTTACCTTATTAATGAACCAAAGTCTATTAAGTATTCATAAATCACGTCTTTCAATAGGAAGACTTAGCATTATTCAAATAAAAATCTCTATGATATGTGAATTTAATTTATCATGATTAGCGAATTCGTCAGGGTCCAAGGTTCATTTTAGATTCTGGCTATAAAGGCTACTCTATGGAGAAAGCGGAAAGCGGGATATTCGTTAGTTAATTAATTCAGGTGTGGCTTTGCGGAAATCTATTATAAAATACAACAGACGTCGTTAAAATTTAGTAACCTATTCCGCTTAAATATTCCTAACGAGTCATGAAAAACCCTCTCAACGAGGAGTCCTCAGGATGACGATTGACTTGTCGCGGACCCGAACACGACGTGTTGCCACGACGCCACGCCGGGCGTAGAGTGGGCCATACCGCCCGACATACAGATACATAACATAACATCAGGCCTGTACACCCACATTGACCCAGTTATGGTGTCCCATGTAACAGGGGTGAGCTAAATACCATCATCTAGGCACAAATCCACACACCGGGCTGCTACTGGGAAATTCACCAACCAGGCAATATATAGAGATAGACGTTTGCCAAGGAAAAACGCTCCGCTATCCGCTTTCTAAGTAACAAAAGCCTTATGTTCAAAGAAAACTTGTTGCTGACGGAATGGTAAGTATGTGAAGTTATAATCAAGTAATAGTTAAGTAATAATTAAGTTACATAACATATTGACCTTGATAGTTATAAGTTATTGCTTAGCCAATGCCATAGAAATTTATGTTATAGGTCATTTATAAACGTGAAAGTGTGTCTGTTAGTATGCAACGTTTTAACTGCTAAACTACTGAATCGATTTGGCATACATATATGCTAACTAATATTCGTAATATATGGGAAATTGCTGTGGTGGGCAAATGGTATCGGCCCCGACTTACGAGTTCGTAGGTCGTGAATTCAAAACATCGTGAGGAAACCGGCATGTCCTAGAACTAAAAATTCGAAGACATGTGACATCTACCAACCCGCACTGGGCCCGCGTGGAGGATTATGGCCCACTCTCTATCACAGAGAGGAGGCCTGTGTCACACGGTGGGAACGATAAAGGCTGATTATGCTATGCTAAGTATTTCTTATTGTTGAAAATGACTCCATGAGTTCTGCATACACGAGCAACTTAAATTGCTCATCCGTTTTAGTTCAAAATTACCCCAATTTCATTATAAATAAGCAAATATAATATCTACAGAGGTCATAAGTTAAGACTTGTAGACAGCTGCTAAATGACGGCCGCGCGCCATATAACCCAGGAAAATTCCAAATTGAAAAAACAAAAAAGATTTTATATTTCTTATTCCAAAAAAAAAAAACAACTATAAATAGACTCAGTATGATTCAACATCTTCATGGATCGGACAGGTTTTTTGTTACACGTGAATGCGGATCAAAATTACCGAGACCGTCAAGCAATTTTTAGGAATTACCGGCAAGCTACCGGGCAATAATTCGCCGACAAAAATTACCCGTAAAAGTATCATACTCATCTTCATAAAATCGACGATGAAACACACACTATTATATAGTTTTGACATCTTATACAATATGACATTTAACTAAGCGTTATGAAATGTTGTAAGCGGGTCACTTTCGAATGGCGGCTAGCAGTTTTCGAGATTAACCGTGATAGACACGCTGACAGATTACGATTCCGTGCGTAGAGCATGAGAATACATTACTAGCGTCATTTTTTCCTTGTTAACATAAAACATATAACATTATCACGGCTGTATTTTCTGACGGGGTTGGCAGAGTTATAAGGTAGGTGCATCCACATTTCGCCTGTCAAATCCCAACTCACAATTCACAGGGCCAAAGCCAATTCATTATCATCTGTCAAGCCTTTTCCAATTAAGTATGTTGGGTTCAGCTTTCAGTCTAACCGGATGCAGCTCAATACCAGTATTTTAAATGGAGCAACTGCCTATTTGATCTACACAAGTTACACAACCCAGTTACTGGGTAAATAGATAGGTACCCCTTGGTAATACTGGTTACCAAATAGTGACTATTGACGCGCTCCTGCTTCGCACGGTTTTTACGACTTAACAAAACATCGAGATTTCTTAGTTATATGTAACTTTAACATTAACGTATTATACACATAAACCTTCCGGAATAAATTCTCTAAACGATGGTGAAAACCTCATCAAAATCTGTTGCGTGGTTTAGAAGAACAACCCGGACATACAGACAAACACGAAAAGCAACAGTAAGGCTAAGAACTCACGGAGCGGTTATCACCCGCGCCCGCCGCGTTTGCGGGCCCGCAGCTTCTGCAAGATGCGCGGGTATAAAACGCGTAGTGAAATATGCTCTTACTTTTTGCATATAAAGGCTAGTGCAAACAGACGCGATATCGCGGGCGCGACAGGCAGCGGTACCTTTGTCGCCTGTCGCGCCCGCGATATCGCGTCTGTTTGTACGAGCCTTAAATCTACATCCAACAGAAGCTACGGGCCCGCAAACGCGGCGGGCGCGGCTGTAAACCGCTCCGTGAGTTCTTTAGCCTAATTTATGATAATGTTTATAGATGATGTAATAGTTACAACGAATAATTGTATTACGCGTGCATTGAATTTGTGGCGACATTACAATACTTGTTGCGAAGTGATACGTAGTAACATCCAGCGTAACACACTATCTATCAATCACAATCTGAATTATTTTGAAGGATGTTGCTAATTCATTGTTTCATATGTTCGAAAAAATTGTCTTCTCAACAACGTAAATAACGCAATGAATGTTGTTGAACTGTCAAAATGAAAGCCATTGCTACTGTTAGTGTGTTATGCAATCACCCCATAGGACTCCATGCTTGCCACTTGCGCTTGCTACCACAAAACCAACGAGGCAAACGGAAACAAGAAAAATCGAGCTAACCTTACAGTAGTCGCATATTATGATCACATCTTGGCTGACAGTACCAACTTCTGGAAAATGGGTTGGTACCATCTGACGGCCAACTCTAGCACTGCGCGCGCTCATTGGTGAAATCAAATAGCGCGCACTTCCCCAGCTTCCTGTTACACACTTCCGTCCCTTTCAGGATATTACCCCACATATTGCAGTAAAGCGAGAGGAAAGATGACATAAAATTTTTGGAAGTCGGTTGTTTTTTTTTTTTGTAATAAGTTTTTATTTTTCACTTTTTGGTTGTGGTACCTACCCCACACAAATTCACAAATTCGAATACCACTACCTGCTATGTAAATAACAGTGACGGAGTCAAAGAATATATCGTCTACATACACTAAGTGGCAAAAAATACGTAACAATGAAGCTAACTCAAAAACTACGCAAGCAAAGTTAATAAAATTGATATGGGACCACCTCTGAAGCATGACCTACAAAACAAAAAAATAATCATCAAAATCGATTCATAATTGGCGGAGTAATAGGGTAACATACACACAAAAAATAAAAAGTACATACAGACGAATATAGGACCTCCTCCTTTTTGAAGGTGAAAAAAATCATAACCTAACGAAATTGATACCCACAACACGCCATAACATAGAATCTGAAGGAAACGTCAATTGGAACACGAGACTATTTTGAAAACATCGGCCATCTTGCTTGAAGAACTTACGTTGTTGTGACTCTATGTTGATGTTAGATTGTTATTGGAGACCGTCTGTGTTGACGGATAAGCGAAACAAACAGTTAACTTGGTTGAAATGTCGTAAGCTAAGTGCCTCGTTGGTTACCAGCATAGCATAATCAGTCTATAATGTTTCCACTGATGGGACACAGGCTTCCTCTCGGAAAGATACTGGGCCGTATTCCACCACGCGGGCCCAGTGCTCGCCTCCTGTTCAGTTACATGGGTCTTAAATATAACTGGTGAGATGGCGTCATGATTTATGATAACATCGTGGTAATAGTAGGCAATGTTTATCTTTTTCTGTAATCTTAGATGACTTTATAACAATTTAAACAAAGTGCTCATAAACAGGAGCGGTACGTTGCTAACGGCACAGGCAACCGTAGCAGGCGAAACTAGTCGGTGTCATCCGTAGACGCGTCGGCGGCTGCCGTCGACGCGTTTACGGCTGCCGTCGACGCGTTTACGGCTGCCGTCGACGCGTTTACGGCTGCCGTCGACGCGTTTACGTCTGCCGTCGACGCGTTTACGGCTGCCGTCGACGCGTTTACGGCTGCCGTCGACGCGTTTACGGCTGCCGGCGATGAGTGTCGACGGCTGCAGTTGCTTTTACCTTTGGCAAGGTATCGCTCGTGTTTATGAGCACTAAAATGTTCGTCACCGCCTATAGACATTTGAAATACCAAGGCATCGTAGATACTTTGCCATACGAGAGACAAAGCTGTAATGTATCATGTGCCTGTAACTACACCTGCACCCACAACCTTCAAACTGGAACACAGCAACGCTGCTTGGCGGCAGAAAAATTTATGGTGGTGGAACTTCGAACGATGAGCTCCTTCACTAAGAGCTCTATTTAATCGTGAGAATCACAGACATTGTTTGTCTTGCATTTAACTAGAGTACAATCAAGTCTGCTGACCCACTGAGTGATAACCAGCGTGAAGGTAAGCGAGCGTTTACGCAAACACCGTAAAGGTATGTTAAAAGGTATGTAAGTTTACAGTTAGGGCTGACTCTCGTGGGTAAAATGTGAAAAAACAGTATAAAAGGAGAAGTTGGTATAGATCAGAGAAAACGATGTTTTTATTTTTTTACCGACTTCTTCAAAACGTATGAGGTTCTCAATTCGTATTTTTTTTTGTGTGTATGATAAGCGATTACTCTGTTTGGTAGGTCATGCTTCAGAGGTGGTCCCATATAAACTTTATTAACCTTGCTTGCTTAATTTTTGAATTAGCTTAAATGTTACGTAATTTTCGAGTTAGCTTCAATATTACGTAATTTTCCCACTTATATATATAGACGACGTTTTAAGTGACTCCGTCACTGTTATTTACATAGCAGGTAGTGGGATTCGAATTTGTGTGGGGTAGGTACCACAACTAAAAAGTGAAAAATAAAAACATATTTTTATATAAACAAAAAAAAAAACAATCGAATTCCAAAAAAAACACAAAAAAAAGACAAAAATTACTTTAATTTCGGAAGTCGGTCGCAAAAAACGAAAAATGAAAAGCAAAAACACCGACTCCCGTTTTTGTGGAGAAGATTGAGATTAGGTATGTTTGTTGATACACAGACGGACAAAATCAACAGTTCAACACATTTCTCTATGTTACGTTTGAGGAAAACGTTATGTTTCGTTGGAGTAGACAGTTTGTACCACAAACATAGCTCAGAGAAATATTATGTTGATGATTTCTATGATCAATCAATCTGCCTCACCTTTTCCCAACTATGATAGGATCGGCTTCCAGTCTTACCGGATGTACCTAAATACCAATATGTATTTTACATGACATGTAGGGACTGCTTATCTAACCTCCACCACCCAGTTACTGGGTAATACGATACCCCTTGGTAAGACCGGTTGTCAGACTTTTGGGCTTCTGACTACACGTAACGACTGTCAAAGATCTACGGATGACAGCTGGGGCCAACGGCTTCACGTTCTTTAGGGGTTCGATTTGTAAAGGCTCGTGCAAACAGGCGCGATATCGCAGGCGCGACAGGCAGCGGTACCTTTGTCGACAAAGGTACCGCTGCCTGTCGCGCCTGCGATATCGCGCCTGTTTGCACGAGCCTTAATGGATGACCCATTCAAGAACCGACTGCGGCAAACATAGCTTAACCTTAGATCGACCTATGCGGCTGGTATCATTTAGCTACGAGCCCCACAAGGAAAAGAATAAGATTATGGATAATATTACTGCGCGTGCGTGACAGCCCTGCCCCCACTCTCAGTGAATGGGACCTAATGAATGCCCTAGATAACCAAGTAACGAAGTTAAAACCTAGTTCGTGCTCAGTCTAGACCTGTTTAAATCTAACTAATATTATAAACGCGAAATTTTGTAAGTATGGATGGATGGATGGATGTTTGTTACTCTTTCACGTAAAAACTACTGAATAGACAGATAGTTTATAACCTGGATTAACACATAGGATACTTTTTATCCCGATATTCCCACGGGATCGAGACTTAGGCGGGTGAAACCGCGGGGCGCAGTTAATTAGCATATATATTTACGGTATTACCGAAAAGACTAAGGCATCAGACGGACTGCATTTCAACTGTTTCAACTGCACTCCAACTGCAAATTTACAGTTTGAATGCAGTTACAGTACATTACGAGTATTGCAGTCGTAGAAAAACTGCATTCAAATTGCAAGAATGCAGTACGTCTCGTGGCAGCCTTTGGCAGCCTTAGTTGTTATATTTTTCCACGATTATTTCATACATCATTAGGAAAGTCCACTCAGGTCGAACAGCCATAGATAATATTGCAATGACGAATAATTTAGAAAAAATGGTAACATTATCATTAGGGGCCACTTTTGTTATGTTATTACTGACACTGATGTGACATTCAAGCTAATTTTAATGCCTGTTTTTGGAAAGATCTCTTTATTCTGATCGCAAAGATCTCAAAAACTGGATCGGTTACATTACCAATAGCATGGTACTTTTAATTCCATAAGATTGTATTAAAAGAGCTAAGTAGTCGCTAACGGGTAATCCTAGCTACAGAAATTCGAAGACATGTGACATCCACTACACTAGGCCCGCGTGGTGGATTACGGCCTACTCAATCTCACAGAGAGGAAGTATGTATTCCAGGAGTGGGAACATTATAGGCTCATTATGCGATCTTAGCTACCAGATTATTTCTGTACCACCGTTAACACGACGAGAACAACCAGTCCTATCCTTATCCCAATCTATTTGTGGTGGCCGTCATCTCAGCAGTCACCCCCCTTTCTAGCCATTACATTCACACAGTCCACCCATCGTTTCTTTGGTCTTCCCCTACTCTTAAACAGTCATAGTCCAAACTGACCAGACCACAGGTACTATGAAGGTTAATTTGTACAAAAAAACAATAGTTTTTTATCCACAGATCTAATTATATCATGGACCGCCAATTTTGTGTCACTGGTTTTAAAAACATTGACATTGTTTTGATTTAACCTTGGAGAGAAGTACTAGTACTTTTCTATAATATTCATCCCAACTACAGAACAACAGGAGGCCTAAAACGGTCTCAATTCCTCTAAAAGCAATTCATTTCCTAAATTCCCAGCTGTCATTAGCAATTCCTCTAATTTGACACAAAAGCAATTCATAATTTGTCAAATCAAATCTCCATAGAAAACTGTCAAACAGATGAATGATTTCGTAATATGAATTGCACGCAGATCATAATATGAATTGTCAGTTTGTGACATTTTACGATTTTACATAATATTTCTATGATTCTGCCAAAGTGGCCATTTTAGACCCGCAGAACTCTTCACTGTGGTCCGACACGATCTTTGCTTGTTTCTTTTTTAATCTTTGGTACGTTTTATTTGTATTTGTTCAACCTAATGTCGTTGGAAAGTGGTACGTGAGAGTCGAGCCCAATTCATACCTTGTGTAAAATCTTAATAATTTCACTTACACTTACGCAATAAATAACGACGTGCTTAGCTTAATTCAGTTAATTTTTGTAACAATTATACTAATTGTTTAATTGTGTAACTAATTAAGGAAGTGTAGTAACTTTTTGGTTTAACTGTAGTGGGTTTTCAAAGCATAAAGTATTTTTTCTCATTTAAGGGGGTGGTTATCATCCGTCTGAAAAAACTGTGAAAAAAGTACATTTCAACTACTTCTAAAAAGAAAAAAAACAGTGAACTATTCTTATCTTTAATTATTATTATTTTATTTGTTCCGTATTCGCCCCACGAAGTTTCGCCCCTCACACAAACATTCCTTGTTCGCCCCACTTATTTTAAATTTGTAGCATGATTCTTCTTCGATTTTGGAGATAATATGTAGTTTTTTTTGTATTAAATATTATACAAAATAGATTTAAGATGTCTTTTCCTGCATATGAACTCATAGTTAGCCACAGAAGAAACGTTTTTTAACAAACTCATCACGTGTTTACATAAAACGTGGTCAACATGTCATGTGCGGTCGATATTCTCAGAAAATGTAATTTTTCCGTTTATGTTAATATTTGTACTGATGCAATGTTGACATAACTTATTGATGTATCACGAATCGATTGAATTGCTTTTAATATTCTTTTGCCGTTTCCTTTGCAGGTGGGATAGAGGTCTCGAGTTTTTTATACTTAGGTACTCATTTATTTACATTTTATTGAACACTAGATTCTGCCCGCGACTTCATTCGCGTGGAAGTTGTAAAATACACAATGGTACACATGAATGCAATAAAGAATTTGAATTTATTTTTAGATTCCTAACGATTGTAAAATCAGACCTAAATTAATTAAAGGATTGAGCAGAATGTCACATGTCAATATGACGCGAGCGTCTGTCAAAAAGTGACAGTTGTGATTTGAATTCAATTTATTTTTAGTCAATTTGTAAAGCAATTATTTTATTTGACTCTACAATGAAATGGTTTTATCGCTCGAGGCGATTACTAACTGAATGTTATTTTGATGGACTGAAATATAAGTTAGAGCATAACATCACATCACGCTAGTATTTCCCCGAAGGGATAAACAGAGGTGTAGTACCAAAAACATTTCGCCAGTTATATTTGCATTTAGAGTTTAAAAAAAGTTGTACCTAATAAAAGATTATCTAATTTTTACCATACACAATAAATGTATTTACTCATCTGATCATTACCCAAGATAATATAACATTCAAAATGATTACGTATATTATTCATGTCTGTTTTTCCGAGAAAAATCTTTTCTTAGACTTGTCGAAGATAATGGAAGGATTTGATCTTGTTAAGATCACCGTATGTGTTTATTATTATTATAGACAAAAAATTGTAAAAACATAAAAAGAAAAAACAAAAATGATTAAATATTAAAAACATTTAAATATTTATTGGGGATTGGGTAGTCTTAAATACGCTTCTACAAGTGGTGATGATCTATAAAAGCGTCCCTTTTGATGTCCTATAAATCACTAAGGTTAAGTATATGCTTTATGTAAAAATACAAAATGTCCTGGAACAATACATAGTTTCGAAACACAAATTCTAGATGTATGTATCTAAGTGTCATTGATAAGTACGAGTAAATCATTTTCATTCAAACCAATCATTCATATTTAATGAAAGGAAATGCGACGTTGTCATATTTCACGTAAAAAATCGAGACAGTCGAATTATTTTGTCTGAAAAATTAAAACGTTTGTTTGTGTATAGTTTCCTGGATTTTTTTCAAATTCGGGAAACACTGCTCGTCCTTTTCGAGTTATTAGAAATTGGACGGGACCATGTCTGTCGGGTCATCTAGTAAGTAATAAATTATTGTTTAGGTAAGGCGAAAGCTTATTTATAGAATTATAATCATAGAAATCATCAATACAACTCTTTAAGTTCATATAATCCTCAGACCAAATAAAAAACCAAGACAGAGCGCTGCGAACAATACAGTGAAGCATGCCAAAACTACACCTCCGCTCTGTGCATACACGCTCACACGCACACATTTGCAATCAAACTAAGTACACCAAAATATGTGCACACATGTTTACGAAACTGGCCTCACGTCACTGTTGACAGCGCTCCGTCTTGGTTTTTATTTGGCCTGTGATATTGAATGACTATTTCATTGTCATTTGAGGATTATTCTAACTTACAGAGTTGTATTACTGAATCTAATTATTATAATTCTATAAAGCCATATTTCTTATGGTCGCGAAGCATAATTATGTTAATCAACATACAACTTGACACCGACTTGCAAATTGCAAAAAACGTAAGAAAATTGAATTTTTGGGGCTACCTTGGCGCATTCCCCTTAAGGAGAATGTGCTTGAAAACCATATTTTAACCAAATTGCCTGTTTAGACCGCTGTTATCAGAGTCCTATTGTACAAATTAGACAACTATTAATAACAAAAGAAAAACATAGGGGCACAGTAAATATCCTTCTTATTCAATTTATAAAATATCTTTCAAATTGGACCAATATTGGAGGAGGAAATAGACGAGAGCCGAACCTCGAATTATGACATTTTGTATGGAGAAAAGACCGACCCTATTTGCTCTCAACCAACGGTATATTTTTATCATAACATAGTTACACTGCATTATTACTATGATTGCAATCTCAGACAAATATTTCAATAATAATTTCTTTAGATGTTTTGTTAGTCTTAAAGCTTAGGATTCACGGTTGGTTGCCGTTCGGCGTCTTGTGTGCCTTTTACTTTCCCGCGCGAGTTTGAGCGGAAATGATCAAGAACTGGGTCATTGGTGGTCTGTGCTCATGCAGCTAAATGCTGGGCGTAAAATATTTCTGTTTTTTTGTTGATTTATGACGTTTTTAACAAGGTGTTGCATGTGTGTGGGTGTCGTCCAGTAACTGAGTTGTGGAGGTCAGATAGGCAATCGCTCCATGTAAAATACTGGTATTCAGCTGTCTCCGGTTAGACTGGAAGCCGACCCCAACGTAGTTGGGAAAAGGCAGGCAGATTGATATTTGACAGTGTGTTCTTGTAAGAGATTTTAATAGTTATTTAATAATAAACTAATGGGATTTTATTGGGCGACAATAACGCATATTTCAAAAAGAATAAACCCCTTTTTCTTGCTATCCTAAAACAGGTACCAGATTAAGACAAAATTAACCGTAAGAAGTGGTATGTGCTCGATTCGAACCAGTTTTCTTAAAATAAACTGGCTGATTATCAAAAAGTTTGCCATACAGAAGTTTTAAGAAACAAAAATTCGCAGATTTATACCGTTATACACACTAATCTAAATTCTTCTTTTTATTACTAAGAAAGTCGGAAGTTCCATACAAATGAGATGCAATGAATGTGAATTTGAAAAGATAGAAAATAATTCAAACTCAAACTCAAAGTATTTATTTCAAATAAACCAATTACAGGCAATTTTGAATTGTCAAGGGGTCGGTCAGTCAGAGGGATGAAGCTAGTTACCCATTCCAAAGCGTAATAGGTTCTTATGGAGAACAACGGGCAAGAAACTCCACGGACACTTCAAAACTACTAGTTAGATTATGATAATATTTCCACAGTTGGAAAGCTAAGTAAACTCTTCTCGATAAAGGATTCTCTTCAGTCAAAAACGCTGTGTTAGTTACAGAAAACTTCAACCATAACTAGGTCAAAACTCAAAACCCAGTACAAAAACTCGCAGTTAAGCAAAGCAATGACACTTAATTGCAAATCAAATCGGTAATCGAAGAAAAAACCAATGATTTCTTAATCCGCACGATTACTTCTGAAGGTTGAACACAAAATAGTGTAATTTCACTCCAAAACTCAGAACATGAACTATACATTAAACTATTACCAAAGGTCACCAGTTACTCAACAACCAACAATTCACGCAACACAGAAATTAAACAAAGAAAAAGAATTCGCACATTTAAAAAAAGAACACTCACTTATCTTTCTATTAGCTTTCACATAATCGATCATACGTCCTAACGAGCGGATAGCCATTGTGAAAATGAGTGAAAATTGTGCAAACTTTTCAAATTTGGAATTATTGGCGATTGGTTTAGCGCGGCATCACGCGGCCCGAATGCGCGAGAGTGACTGGCCGCTGCCACTCGAAACGTTACATTTTACGGTATTCTGTTGTATTTTTTTTTAGAGTTCCGTTTAGTACGGTTTAACGCGGAAACTTGTTATGTATTTACGTTTCGGACGCGATAAAATGTGGATAAATTTTGCTGACCGAGATAGGTGTCATAATAATTAGAAGGTCAGTACTCATACGCAAGCGCCTATACATGATACATCATACATAGATCATGAACTGGTTAAATATATGAAGTTATAAATACAGTATAACTACAATAATTACTCCGGATTGCACTACGTACTATACAATTACATGGTTAATTTATGTGTAGAAATAAACACCATTCATTAAATCTTAAAGTGTGCAATTAAGTTAAAAGCGAGAAAAACATTAAAGTGGCGATACGGATGTATAAAATAATTGCTTAGCAAATCACAAAGTCAGTCACTGGACGCCTGAGGGAAGACATCGTCGTCGAGGCAGACCACGGAGAAGGTGGTGTGACGATCTGATTTATTTATTTAATAAGGATTTATTTATTTAATAAGGATTTTTTTTTAATGAGGATTGCAGGGCCAAAATGACCCTGAGAGTTGGTACGAAACGGGGAAGTTTTGAAGGAAAATGAGGGAGGCCATTGCCCACCATAAATAAAACCATGAAAGGTAAATAGCCGTTTGTCAATCTGCTAAACAATTATGTTCGACTCCGGGGTGCTCCTGCTACTGAAAAATTCCTAATGGAAAAACTTAAAAGTTAAATTTAAAAAAACTCCCGACAAAAACAAAGCATCAATTTTTTTTTTTATAGCTTGTAACACTCGATCAATTCACATTTCAAACAAAAACAAAAAAAAACAAAATGGATCAGCCATTTGGCAGCTACAATGGCGCAGACAGACACAGATACACTCGTTAAACTTATACTCATAACACCCCTCTTTTTCCGTCGGGGGTTAAAAAACACTTTGGTGTATCTGTAAACTGCTACGAACCTTACACACTCCTTTTGTTCGGTGTACGTTCATACATCTGTTCATACACACACGCCGGTTACGAGTACTAAGCACCTCACTGAGACTTCTCTGAAGAGCATCACCAATAAGGTCAAATGTACCTATATCCTTCCATGTTGACGTTGGTGTCGGCGCCTTGGCGTTTCCACTAACAACTGCTTTGTAAATAACGTCGTCTTTACAATCTTTCATTCATCCTGTCAAAATTACCAAACCATCTATAGGTGTGTCCAAACATTGAGCGGCTAGCGCGCGGCAGCAACACGCGGCGTTTGCAGGAGTCAGGACACATTTCTGCCGCGCTCTTTAGGTAAAAATGTTTGTACGTGGCAGGTAGACAGAAGCTCTGCCGGGGTTGCGGGAAAGTCTGAAAGGGGAAGTCTGACACGCCCTCCCGCACCGCCCAGAGCGGGAGAACTCATTTGAGGATTTCCCACCCTCAAAAAAAAAAGGTAGACAGAAGCGTTCGCGCGCGGCTGTTGTCCAATCAAAGCGCGGTAGCTCCGCACGATTGCCGCTTTATATTTCCACTCTTTAAAATTTTTATCAATACATAAATAAATAAATAAAATAAAATAAATAAATAATACTTTATTGTACAAGGAAGAAACATAATATATCTTCTTTTAACCCGCTATGTTACCTTATTACCACATCATTCCATATTCTTTATATATTTACGCAAAAAAAAACTTTTTACAAAAAAAAAACAACCGACTTCCAAAAAAATCACAAAAAAATTGAAAAATAACTTTAATTTCGGAAGTCGGTGGCAAAAAACGGAAATTGAAAAGCAAAGACACCGACTTCCGATATATTGATTTTGATTTTTTTGGAAGTCGGTTGTTTGTTTTTTGTAAAAAGTTTTTATTTTTCACTTTTTAGTTGTGGTACCTACCCCACACAAATCCGAATACCACTACCTGCTATGTAAATAACAGTGAAGGAGTCAAACAGGATATCGTCTAGATAAACTAAGTGGCAAAAATACGTAATATTGAAGCTAACTCAAAAATTACGCAAGCAAAGTTAATAAAATTTATATGGGACCACCTCGGAAGCATGACCTACCAAACCAAAAAAGAATCATCAAAATCGATTCATAATTGGCGGAGTAATCGAGTAAAAAACATACAAAAAAAAAAAAAAACAGGCGAATTGAGAACCTCCTCCTTTTTGAAGAAGTCGGTTAAAAAGGAAATAAAAGGTAGAATTTGCAGTAGGTAACAATATTTCCAAACCCGGTTCACATTTCTGTTGGGGCTTCAGTCACTTCAATTCTTAGAACCGCCCGCCGCAACGTTTTGAAAACAATACCTTTATGAATAAAGTATTGTCTTCATTCTACGCCTGTTGTGATTTCAAGAATTAATACAACAATAGGGAGTTTTATCTGACATACGTGGCTCCCTAACGATGGCTATTAGGAAAGTGGAAAATAAGAAAATAAAGAAAAATTGTTTATGAGGATCTAAGAAACGATGAATGGATTGTGTGAAAAACAATATGGCTATACATAACTTAACATAACATAATTAATCAGACTATAATGTTCCCACTGCTGGGACATAGGCCTCCTCTCTTGCGTGAATTAATGCAGAAGAGAAGAAAGCAGTAATCCACTGTAGTGCGGGTTGGTAGATGTCATATATCTTCAAATTTTTGGTTCTAGGACCTGCCGGTTTCCTCACGATATTTTCCTTCACCATTTTGAAAGCAGTGGTGATGAAATTATTTACACTTCCCGTCTAACCGGATGCAACTGAATACCCGTATTTTACGTGGAGCGACTGCCTATCTGACCTCCACAACCCAGTTACTGGGTAAATACCCTTGCTAAGACTGGTTGTCAGACTTTTGAACTTCTGACTACCCGTAATGACCGTGAAGGATCTACGGATGACTTTCCGACGCAAGGAGGGGTCTGTATAAATATGTAATGGATATTCATGATCACCCATCCATGAAACTACCGCGGCAATCATAGCTTAGCCTTAGATTGACCCGTGCGGCTGGTATCATTTAACCACGAGCTCCGTCTAAGCATGGTGTTCATTCATCAATATTTTGATTGATTCACTTGACAGCTCACGACCTTTGCCACATTTTTTATCAATCATGGACGTTTCTTTGACATTGTCTTAAATATTTTTTATGCAAAGTTGGCAAAGGCCAACAAATTGGATTGACCTGACATTTTTTGTTGTCAAGACAAATAATTTATTCACGTGATGTCGACACTTGCTCTGTACACCTCACAGTGGCCATAGCGTGAAGATTAGTAATTGTGCAACGAGCAAAATGAATTTTGAGCGAAATTATTTAAATATTTCGTTGCTCAAGAGTTCAGTGGCGTCGAACCCGCGACCTTTTAGACAGCAGTGAATTATTTGAACCGCTACGCCATTAAGCTTGAGTCACAGAATTATCTTTTGCAAACCTACCAGAATCAATTCAATTTTTTTGTAAATGTTGACGTTCATAATTTTCTTTTAATGCCTTACCGTTTACTCTGGCGAAACATTCACGACAAAACATGTGGAAGACCAAAATTCCAAAAAAAAATCTCCGTCAAAAATTGTATGGAATATTGACAGAAAATAGAGATTCTAACATGTTTTGTTGTGAATGTTTCTGCAGTGCAAACGCACATTAAGACACTATACTTGAAATAATTGATTTGACTTTTTGTCTTTGACTCTGAATGTTAAAGCTCATAAATGTACATTTAATAGATCAGCTGGCAGGCAAAAAAAGATAACTTTTCACTCATGTAGATGAAACTTTAGGGGTATGAGGAACAGGGTGTAAAGTTCACACATCCTCGAAAGAAAGGGAGGATTCTCCGACCAGATGCGGTCGTGTTCCCTATAAATGTTGTCAAATTATGAGAACATAAATGTATGGATCAGCTGATTTTTTAACCGACTTCTTCAAAAATGATGAGGTTCTCAATTCACTCAATTCGTCCGTATGTTTTTTTGTATGTATGTTACGCGATTACTCCGCCAATTATGAATCGATTTTGATTATGAGTCGGTGGCAAAAAACGAAAATTGAAAAGTAAAGACACCGACTTCCGAAATTAAAGTTATTCTTCACTTTTTAGTGGTTTTTGGAAGTCGGTTTTATTTTTCTATTTTTTTTTTTTCCCGCAATTTCAATGTTTGTCCCATCCCATAGCAAAAGTTGTTTATAACGATGAGAACAGTGATGATGATTGTTTTTTAAATTTATAATCGTTTTTTTCATGCTTAGATCAGCGTGTCCACTTGTAATATGGTTATAATAAGTAACAATAAATTATTCGAAAATTTTGAATGCCTAAAATGTATTGGGATTAACATAAATTAAAATAAATTAAAGTAAATATACCTCTTGAGAGGTTTTTAGTTATTTTAATTAAACCTTGTGAGTACATGAAGCGGTGAAGGGACTGTCTTATTCATTTTGACGATTTTGTATATTTTTTCCAAAATTGCTTATTCTCAGCTTAATTTGAATACATGAATTTTGATTTTTGTTAATTTTTTGCAGTTACAAAACCTATGTTACGTTTACGCTGACGTTTGATATCACCAATCGCGTTTAATAGGAGACCCTAGCCTTGACTTTAAATCTAATATTATTCTAAGAAATAAACTTCAGTAAGTTTATAAATATATTAACCTTGACTAAAATAGACTCGTATTGTCATCCAAATCTGTCTATACAAATGAGTAGGTGTTTAGATATAAATTTTCATAATAAAGGTTAAATTAACGGATCGTGTTCGAAAAACAATACTGCGCTCCAAAATAAAGATAGCTGACGTGGCTCAAAAGGCTGCCCAACTTAAATGGGACTGGGCAGGACACGTCTGCCGCATGCCGGACAAACTGTGGGCCCAAATAGCACAGAACTGGTGCCCTGAGACAGTGAGGCGGGGTCGCGGCAGACCACTTAGGAGATAGCTAGAGCTGGATAGGTTCCATCAAAACTGGAAGGAGGGTGGAGTGGAGGGAGGCCTTTGCCCAGGAGTGGGACAAGCAGGATATCAAAAAAAAAAAAACCTTATGATTCCGTACATAAAAATTCTTTGAAGTAAAAAGGATTAAAATAATAATAATTTAACAAGTACAATCGAGCAAGTAACGCAAGAATTATTTGAACAACTGTTCAATAGTCAACACAGAGGTTATTTTGTATAAATTATTGAAACTATTTTGAAAGTAAATGTTTCGATATAATCGTCTACGTTATTGTATGGATTTCCATTATTATAAATTGTAGCTAAATGGAAAACTTGTACATAATAGACTTTAGCTTGTAATTTTAAGGATATCAAACTTCTACACATCTCTAACTAAAGGATATGACCCTATGCCTGCCTACCCTTTCGAGAAAAAGCATTATGTTATATATGTAGGTAATTATGTATAGATACATAATGTTATCTAAATAAATACCTCAATAATGTGAGAACAAAGTACATAAAGGCATCCGGAGGAAATTGTCGTAAATACGGCCATCAAATGTCACTTTAAGATTATGTATTTAAAAAACGTTCAATCGTTTTAGGATATGATCGAAGGTTTTAAACCCGCTTGCACCAAATATCATCTACGACTTGCAACTTCATTAGTGACTTTTGTGAAAGAGACAACAAAATTTTGCCAATATCACGCACGCACGCACGTACGAGACCGGGTTTGTGGGTACCAGGGGGTAGGTAGGTAGGTGGATTGACCATTTTTAGCACTAACATCATTCTGACTGTCACCTTATGACTGTCACAAATAGAACAGTGTCCAATCACTAGTATGTACTGATTTGTAGGTGCCATAATGTGGAATACCTCAGGTGCCATTTAAGCGGGTGCCCAATGTGGAATACCTACCTCTTTTAAATTTGTATGCACGTACAGCATATCAGAAAGTTGTGGTCATTTATAAGGGTGGGGAGCAGACCAACAAACTGAACAACTTTTTCCATGCCAACCAACATCATTATCGCGAATGAATAATCGTCTGTCCCATACGTTTGGGTCGAGTAGGTATTGAAGTTTTGTAAGGGACAGTTGATATTTTTTTCGGAGGAGCTCGTGGCTAAGTAATAACAGCCGCTCGGGTCAATCCATCAGGTTAAGCTACGCTTGCCGGGGTTGGTCCGTGGATGGGTGACCATTTTCACATATCGAGACTCCTCCGTGCCTCAGAAAGCACGTTAATCCGTTGGTCCTGTCTGTCATTTGTGGATCTTTGACAGTCGTTACGAGTCGTCAGACGCACGAAAGTCTGATAACCAGTCTAACCAAGGGGTATCGTATTACCCAGTTACTGGGTTGTGGAGGTCAGATAGGCAGTCGCTCCATGTAAAATACTGGTATTCAGCTGCATCCGGTTGGACTGGAAGCCGACTCCAACATAGTTGGGAAAAGGCTCGGCAGATTGATTGAGTTGATATTTTTTTCGCGATTACGGTATTGGTCCTATGTAGAAAGTTGTTCAGTGTGTGTCTGTACCCTAAAATTGGACCATATTTCTTATACACGCTGTAAGAAGAGTAATGGTAAAAGCTGGCCTTTTAAGTAGTAATGATATTACCTTCCTATCTAGAAATCCTTACATAATTAAAAAACAAGGTCCTCCGCCGCGTCTGTCTGTTCGCGATAAACTCAAAAACTACTGCACCGATTTTCATGCTGTTTTCACCAATGGATAGAGTCGTTCTCGAGGAGGGTTTTAGTACCTATATAATTTGACAAGCGTACCTATATAATTTGACATGTACATGTTAGTATTTATATAATTTGACAAGTATATGTTAATCTAACAAGTAGGAACGAGAAAAGAACAGGGTAAACAACCCTCGACCTCGCGCTCAACAACCGACACATTATTAAATAGCCTATTGCCGCTCAAGCTTGCAATGTTTTGTTAACCGACTGCGCGTAGAGAGGTGCTGCTTTCATCACCAGCCATTACTACACAAGGTCGTTCTAAATTGACTAACTCTCATTAGCATTAAGGCTTTTTTGCTTGCTACATATTTAAATAGTAGGTCTCTGACACTTGTGATAGAGTTTAGAGGTCAGGAGAGGGCTCGTGGTTAAGTAATGACAGCCACACGTCGATCGAAGGTTAAGCTACGGTTGCCGAGGCCGGCCTGTGGATGGGTGACATCCATTACATACTGAGATCCCTACGTGACTCGGAAAGCACGTTATGACGTTGGTCCCATTCATTTGAAGATTTTTGACAGTTGTTACTCAGAAAGTCCGACAACCAGTCGTACTAAAGGCTATCGTGTTAACCAGTAACTGGGTTGTGGAGGTCAGATAGGCAGTCGCTTCAAATAAAATACTGGTATTCAGCTGCTTCCGGTTAGACCGGAAGCCGACCACAACTTAGTTGAGGAAAGACTTATAATGCCATCGCGCCAAAAGCGCTTCTGCTGAGCATGAGGTCCCGGGTTCGATTTCAAGGTCCAGCAAACTGTTATAATAAGGTTTTCCCATACACACATATTTTCACCTAATTTGTTCTTTTTTATGTTTTTTTTTCTTTCTTTTTTATGTTTACCGCAAATAAACATAGGTATTTTTTTTTACAAAATGGGACGAAACAGAACTAAAATAATAAATAAATTAAACATTTGATTTTCGGGGCCAAATAGGAATTAAATGTGGGGCGAACAAGGAATGTAAAGAGGTATGAATGCATTCGAAGAGACAAAGTTTGGCATCGGCATTGACTTCGACTTTAACAAATACGAATGGTATTACTTTCTGGTATTAGAATGGAATAAATATTTTCTTCCACAAATGATCACAAATATATTTGCCGTCATCTTAAGGACAGATATTAATGGATAATATATTATTTTTGATCGTGGCTGTATATCTATTAAAGTACAAGTACCTATAATAATTTTATTCTAAGTACATCTACAATCATCGTCACATAAATATAATGAGAAGGTACAAAATATTCTAAAACATTTTGACGTTTAAAAGTGTCTTTTAATGGCCTAAGTACTTGAAAAACATGAGTGATACGACTTTGACTCGTCAATGCGAAAGTAATGCGTCTGTTTGTTTGTTACCTTTTCGCACCTCAATGGTAGAAGGGATTCCAATTTTTGGCAAACTCAAAGCATTTATTTCAAATAAACAAATTACAGGCACTTTTGAATTGTCAAGGGGTCGGTCAGTCAGAAAGATGAAGCTAGTTGCCCATTCCGAAGCGTAGTAGGTTCCTATGGAGAAGAACGGGCAAGAATCGGCACACAGGTTAATCATGACCTTACCTTTCACGACTTCGACGAAATTTGGCACGAGTAGACCACGATACTTTTTATCCCGGTACTTTGTTCCTATGGTATGATTTCCGACCTACACACAGGGGAAGTCGCGACCAAAAACTAGTATAGTAATCAGGACCGTCAAGAGACAATATTATTTACAAAATACATTATGCTTCGCGTAGGTACGAACTGGTGACGTAGTTACAATCAATTTGAATGCCAAATATAACATGATGGACGAGCCATGTTAATTTACAAACATTTAGATCCTTGTTAAAATATGGGCGATAATATTCAGTACCTAGTAGTTGACGGAGCGAGCGATGCGTCTCTGATTCAAGTCTGGCAAAATTTGCTTTCATGTGTCAGTTTGTTGGTATTCCACAACACCACTCCTCCGTATTTTACAACCGTTCCGTTCTGGACGAAACTTGGTATTTAGATAAACAGGTTTTACGACTTTATAGAACTTTTGGTCTTCGGGGATTTTTAATTGGACCTAAGTACTGCCTCCAAAAAGCGGCATAAAGGGGGCTACGGGATATCTCCGCCTTATGAGATCCGATTTCAATGGTTCTTTTTTTTTTGTAAAGGTAGTAACTTTAAGTTGGTCTCACAAAAATTTTGAGAAGATCTGATGAGGATCTTTAGCGTGATGAGCAGAATAGCTCCTCAAAGTGCAGTAAAGTTCAGTACCTAGTTAGATAGCTATTAAGTAGGTAGGTACTTTATTGTTTATTTTTTTTGAGTATATTGCTGTTAAATCCTGTTTAATTATTAGAATTATAATGTAGGTACAACTGATATTAATAATATTAGGTAAAAATAGATCGAATTAGTCGAAGATCTGTAAATCCTCTCCCCTATCTATCCTGTTCCCGACCCAACTTTTATATAAATCTTGCAATGTTCTGACAGTGCGGCAGTTATTCATTGTGAATACCTACTTTATTAAAACAGCACTCTAAATTGCCGTACGATAGAGTTGTCACTGATAAAAGACGTAAAGACATCTGTATGGATAATTATAGATTAAGGCATTCGTTTATGTACAGATTTTTTATATTCTTAGGCCCATTTTTGTATAATAAAGTAAACGCAATTTTGTCTATGTCTACATTAAAAACGGTACAATGCAAAAATGTTATTACAACTTGGTTACAAAATTTGTCTTATGATGACACAGAAAAGTTACTGGTTGTATATATTATTTTTAATTAAG
Source organism: Lithophane ornitopus (assembly GCA_948473465.1). Classification (NCBI taxonomy): domain Eukaryota; kingdom Metazoa; phylum Arthropoda; class Insecta; order Lepidoptera; family Noctuidae; genus Lithophane; species Lithophane ornitopus. Next base: position 9,238,218 of record OX419642.1, on the reverse strand, counting down.
TATTGTCCTATCATAAGTCTGTTAAGTTACTCACTATTTATGTCTACCATTAATTTTAGAAAATTTTAATTTAATTTTGCACTTATGACACCTGAGATACACACACCTGTGTATCCTAGTTCAGGTCGAACCATTATTATATACCTACCACTTTATTATAAGGCTTAATATTGTAAATAGGCATTATTTAATTAAATAAATAAATTAAATTAAATAAATCGTATTGTAAAAGGTAAAATAAATTTGATTAAGTTATATCAAAACGCCTACACAAAAAACATTAGCATTGAAATTCATGAATAAAATAAATTGCTCTTATTAACAAAAATGGCGGCTCTCGCAGCGCGTGACCGATGCGCGATGTTACAAAAAATGATAATAAACGTTGACTGAGGAATGCTCGCGTGAACATTATTGTTTCTATTTGTCATATCAGAAAAATATAATGGTGTACATAACGATATATTACGCTCGTAGTCCCCAAAGAGCTAGGCACAGGTAAGTATACTTAGTTCACTCAGTTCACCCACATTTCATTAGTTATGTTTGTTTAAATCCCATGTAATAGTGGGCGAGTGTCTCTCGCCATCAACCGGGCACAAATACAGACTCCAGGTTCTACTGACCCTGCCAGGGTTGCGGAATAGTCCGAAAGGGATACCCGGACCCTGGCAACAGGTAACTGAAGGAACACGGGTGGGTTTTAGTCAGTAAGAGTCTGACACGCCCTCCGCTCCGCCCAGAGCGGGAGAAGTCATTTGATGATATCCCAACCACAAAAAAAAAAGGCTGCTACTGATAATACGACAATTATACAATTCTTAATGGAATTCAATAACACCGCTGACGAACCGAACCCAGAACTTGGGTGGGAGTTTTTAAAGAAAAACATACGCCGCTAAATGTGACTACCCCCTTGGGGAGTATCCGTGATCTTAGGTTTTTTTACAGAAGGAAGCAGATCTTTTTATTACCATAGGTAATAGTTTTAAAAGCTCACGATATTTTCCTTATACTCATTGCGCAAACGAACTTTGGACCGACCAAACTTCCTAGCAACAACTTCTCTGAGAAACCAGTTCTACAGGTTATTTGAACAAGAAATTATAAAATTGTGGTGTTTTTACAATCGTAATTAATATTTGAAAGAGTAGATCACAAATAAAAGGTCGACCGAGCTATGTGGGCCTAAAACGGTCACAGCAATCCCTCAAAAAGCGATTCAGTTCCTGAATTTCCAGCTGTCATTAGCAACTCCTCTAATTTGACACAAAATCAATACATAATTTGTGGACCATTTTACGAATCTCCATAGAAAACTGTCAAACAGATGAATTATTTCGTATTATGAATCGCACGCAGATCTATGAATTGTCAGTTTGTGACATTTTACGATGGTTCATAATATTTTCCTATTATGATTAGATAGATAGATAGATAAAACGTTTATTTGGTGCATACAAAAGACAACACAACATACAAAAGCACGGTTAAATAATTATAGCTACAAAGTGCCAAAATACAAAAAAATACAAAAAAAATAAAAACAATAAAAGAAAACTAGACACAGCGAGACAATATTGTCTATGACATACTTTGAAAAATAACGAAATATACAAAGCGCGGTGTGCGTCTCAACGTTGCACCAAACGGGAGTCCAACTCAGCATGTGACAGGCAAATATACCTGACGCTGATATTCTGCTGGATCCCTGCAGTGACATTCGGACGTCGAGCAGATGTTACATGAGATTAATATGTGAATATTTGGTTATGTGAAACATGGAATGTACGGACTAAAATTACGTAAGTACCCGCAATTTAAATAATCTATTCTACAGTAAAGTTTTGCATTAGGAAACGTTGTTGTTCGATGATGAATGTGTATTTATAATCTTGATTATTTAGATAGATAAATGTATAGCGTATAAATTAATAATCTTATAGTGGCGTAGGAGTAAATAAAATAAAATAATGGATTTCACTGGATTAAAAAGTGGTTTCTATAAATATATAAAGGTAAATAAGGATATGTATTATAACTGTTAGCCAATAATAGATCCACGAATTAACGATTCTGCCGAAGTGAATGTTTTAAGCCCCCTGCTCGGATGAAAATAGATAAATATATCGTCCAGGTATTCTTAACAACGTTGTATCACATTCCCGAGGCTGAGAAAATAGAGAAAACGAATTTTCCCAGTTATGAGAGCTAGCTAGATCGATTTTTCGCCCCCGTAAACCCCTACCTATATTGCAAGTTTGATCGAAATCGTTAGAGCCGTTTTCGAGAACGTGGTAACAAAATATTTAATAATATAGGATTATAGGTCTAGAATCACGTATATAGGTATCGAATCTATACTCATATTATTATAATAATATTTATACAAAGAGAAAAGATTTTTATTTTTGTTTGTACCTAATGAATAAACTCAAAACCGACAGGACCGATTTCAAAAATGATTTCACCAGTAGAATGCTATAAAATATTAATTACTAGCTGATGCCCGTGGCTTCGCCCGCGTGGATGTCGGTTATTATATACTAAAACCTTACTCGAGAACCACTCTATACATTGGTGAAAACAGCATGAAAATCGGTGCAGTGGTTTTTGAGTTTATCGCGAACAGGACGACAGACAATAATTGTGAACTTGTTGAATTATTTTTGTACGAAAAAAAAATGGTCTCATTAATACCCTAGTGTAATGGGAGATAAAAAAACACACGTTGTATAATTGTCGTATTATCAAGATGTTTTCCTTAATCGTTATGAGGTGTCTCTGCTAAGAAAATGTACTAGACATTTAATTAATTAAAATGACGCATCACAGCCTTGTCTAATTATTATTTAACGAGTTAACAGTTCTAAATCGTCTGTGCCCAATTTTATAGCAATTAGTTAATAGGTCGATTAACATTTTATAGTTTTAAGGCGAATTATTTAATTAGTTTAAAAGCTGGTTTTAGTGTCGAGTGTTTCTTGGTATTTCGTTGTTTATCGTTTACCTTGAAGACGTGACACGCTTTTTGTTGAAACATAAATTAAATAGTTAAATTTTTGAAACATTTTCTTACAGCTTAAGGGCCTAAGTATACTACCTCGGCTCAATTTCACTTTTTATTGAGTGCGAGACGGTGCTGGCGCCTCCAAGCCTCGAATAGTTAGGTAATTGCTTTTTACGGTGAAAATAAGGGTAATAAGGGTAATAAAAAAAATAAGGACCTGCTTTATTGTTAGTTCAGTTATTATGCAAAGTTTCTTGATCTAATTTGAAGTATTTCTTGGATACCAGCGGTTTATAGTTCGGTTTATTTTAGGTAACTTTGGAATTTTTTTAGAGAAAATTTTATGTAATCGTGTTTTCGTCAAATATAGGACCTAGCATCAATCCTCAATTTTAACATATATTTATTTCGAAATTAATGCTGCAGTATTTTCGGCATAACGGAGGATGCTAGCGAGCCGCTAGCACCCCACTCCGTCTCGCCCTCACTCAGGTCGCAATTAGTATGCTAGGAGCGAGATAAAATCTGAGGTAGGGTACGGCCTTAAGCTACGCTTGCCGCAGTCGGTCCGTGGATGGGTGACCACCCATCACATATCTTGACCCCTCTGTGCCTCCGAAAACACGTTAAGCTGTTGGTCACGGCTGTCATCCGTAGATCTTTGACAGTCGTTACGTGTCCAAAGAAGTCTGACTACCAAGTCAAGTCTTATCAAGGAGTACCTTGATACCCAGTAACTGAGTTGTGGAGGTCAGATAGGCAGTCGCCCCATGTAAAATGAATATTCAGCTGCATGCCGTTAAATTGGAATCCGACCCGGCTAGGCAGATTGTAATCCTTGGCAACAGGCAACTGAAGGAACACGGGTGGGTTTTACTCGTAAAAGTCTGACACGCCCTCCCGCTCCGCCTGAAGCGGGAGAAGTAATTTGATGATTGCCCACCCTCAAAAAAAAAAGGCAGGTTGTGTAATACTTAATACTTCTGCCTAACCTCTTCGGTGGTTGGAAGGCGTGACGAGAGTTCCGAACTAAAAGTGCTACATTCGTACTCTGCGGTGTACGCTTCCAACATATGAGACTTTTTATATTCAGTCTATTGTATGAATTGAATGATGAGAAAAAACTATGGAATGCAGTATTACATCTTACCATGAGGAAGTTACGAAATGGAGAAAAAAAACCGTCATAATTATTATAGGGAAAGTGTAAACGCAATTTGAAAAAAAAGAAATCACAGACTCACATTCCACCGGTTTCTGAAAGCCTGGTCAAGTCTCTGATGATGTAATAATCATCAACTGCTTGCCTGTTCCCAACTATGTTATGGTCGGCTTCCAGTCTAACCTGATGCAGCTGAATACCAGTATTTTACGTGAAAAGACTGCCTATCTGACCTCCACAATCCAGATACTGGATAACACCATACCCCTTGGTAAGACTGGTTATCAGACTTTCGGGGTTCTGTCAAAGATCTACGAATGACAGCCGGGAACAACGGCATATCTAACGTGCTTTCCAAGAAACGGAGAGGTCTCGATATGTAATAGATGGTCACCCATCCACGAATCGACCGCGGCAAGCGTAGCTTAACCTGCGATCCACGCCAGCGAGTCACGAGCACTTCAATAGTATTGTCATAATAATTATGCAGGGACATTTAAAAATACTCGCAAGCGTAGCTTCAAGTATAGCTATTTTAAATAAATAAAATAAAACAGAGATAATTTTATTTAAAATAGCTTAGCTTCGGGCATAGCTATTTTAAATAAAATTATCTCTGTTTTATTTTATTTATTTAAAATAGCTAAGCCCGATACGATTATGAATAACAAATCAACTATTAATATCTCAGGTTATACAAAAGCAATAAATTTACAATGCAAAAGAAAAACAAAATCATTCGATTGTTTGCTACAAAAAAAGTTGCAAAAAAGCGCGTTTCTTGTAAGCAAGAACCAAAAAATGTACCACGTACAGGTGAGTATCGAAAACAAGTATCCTTCTGAGAAAACTAACATACTACCTAAAAGGTATTCGTTATATTATCGTAGAGATAAATTTACAACCCGTAGCTAAATAATGACAGCTCCGCACGGGTCGATCTTCAAGGTTAAGCAACGTTTGCCGAGGTCGGCCCGTGGATGGGTGACCATTCATAACATACCAAGATCCCTCTGTGAAAGCACGTTAAGTAGATGGTCCCGGCTGTCATTCATACATGCTTCCGTCGCTGGCGAAATCGAGGTCAAAAGCAGGCCAATTTAAAACAAAATTATGGAGTAGAGGAAGAAAAAAGAAACGATGGAAGAATTGAGTGAAAGATGATATGGCAGGAGAATGATGATTATTCGGGTTGAGTTGACACGGGCCCAGTTGTTACGGGCCCAGTTGACATGGGCCCAGTTGTTACGGGCCCAGATGACACGGGCCAAGTTGTCACTGACCCGAAACATCTTCCTTTTGCTCTTCTAAACACCACCTAATTCTAAGAAGTCACATAATAATCACGTGTATGTTTTAAGTTATTCAAAGTGACGCAAATTGTTTTTTGCAAATAACTTGTTTCTTAACCGTCAAATCATGTTCCAAGTTAATAAAAACTTGTAGAACATCAAAATCTCTACAATTTATGTCTGGGTAAAATTATTCTATATTAAACCATTCTCGACATATCAGGCAAAGATTGAATATCTATATAAGAAGGTACGCACTAGGCTATCGATATAGGTACCTTATTAATAGCTTGCTTTACTTTACAAAGATAATTATTTACCACAAAAAAAAAACTGCTAAGAAAATAGGTTTGAAAAACATTTCGATTTGTACAAAAATATAAATTTATTTCAAATTAGGCTGAGAATTAGCACTTTTCGAACATCAAAATAAGGGAGTGGTGGTCCAGTGAAGCAGTGGTGGCCCAGTGGTTACGGCCGTGACATACGAGATGTAGGTCGTATGTTCGAACCCTGACAGGCGCTTTACTTTGTGTAAATTATTTCATCGCCACTGCTCTCAAAACAATGAAGGAAAACATCGTGAGGAAACCGGCATGTCCTAGAACCAAAAATTCATCAGACATGTGACATCTACCAACCCGCACTGGGCCCGCGTGGTGATAGCTACTCCCTCTCACAGAGAGAAGGCCTGTGTCCCGGCAGTGGGAACGTTATAAGCTTATGTTGGACATCAAAAGTTACAAAAAACAGCCCTCCAATCGCCCCTCACCACTAGTGTTTTAGCTGGGAAGAAGAAGTGGCGCAACAATCTGTTCAGCAACACGTCTGTCATGAAGCCTAGCTTTTATCTTCTGACTGATCGACTGCTTGAAAATTCAAAAGTTATAAAACTAATACCCAACTACGACAAAATAGTCAGTCAACTAAAAATATATAAACAAGACACCACAGACAGACAAATAAAAAATCCGGAGTCACACGTGTTAGGGCATAAATCGAACAGGTTACGTGTGACTCCGGATTTTTTATGTGTCTTACTAAAAATATTTTTTTAGTTCATGACTTTTCTAGAGGGCGCCATATTCAATGTATCATCACATAGCCTTTAACCAGCGGAAGATCAAGAAGCTTCCAACCATACCTCATTTGTCAAATTGTGATAAGTAGTTTAGAAGAGATGAACATACATACATACATACATAGACATACATCCTTTTTGCTTCGCCGTAGTCGGGTAAAAAGTGCCTTTAATTGGTTTAATTGAAATAAATGTATGAGTTTAAACTTCTGGTACTGTTTAGTTGACTGGGGTACAAACAGTTCGTGTTAATAATTATTATAAGACAAGTGCAACTAACCCTGAACTTTACAAGTTGAGGCCAGATGTAAAATAATTATATACAAGATGCAAGATACGGATATCTTTGAGAGGTCATCGCAGGTATGAGGAAGTAGGACTCATATCTGACCATCCTGGTAACTTTTCAGGCAGGAGATTGGCCTGCCCTGCTAATGATTATAATAGGGAACCCTATATTTTTTTTAGGTACTTACCTATTTAAAAAATGACTTAAAAATCTTTTAAGGGGAGAGAGTGGTGTTGATGATTTTAATTCAGTAACACCCTTGTTGCTATCGCGAATCAAAATCAGCCTATAACTTTCCCACTGATGGGACACAGGCCTCCTCTCTGTGAGAGATTGTGGGCCGTAATCCACCACGCCCAGTGCGGGTTGGTAGATGTCACATTTCATAAAATTTTTGGTTCTAGGACATATCGGTTTCCTCACGATGTTTTGCTTCACCGTTATGGTGATGAAATAATTTACACAAAGTGAAGAGCCTGTCAGGGTTTGAACCTACGACCTACAAGTCGTAAGTCACGGCCGTTACCACTGGGCCAACACTGCTCGCGAATCAAATTTTGGTCGAATTGCAAAAAACGTAAGAAAATTTGAACTTTAGAGGCTACCCTGGCGCTTTCGCCTTTAGCGCAATAAATTAAGCTTACCACAATATTGCACAAATACCATATTCTTCATTTCGTGTGGTTAGCGACTAACCTAGAGTTTTAAAGCCACCACGCCTCTGACTTGGCTTCACATGCTGTCGAGAAATATCTCTCCATGCATGCCGGTTTCCCCACGATGTTTTCCTCCACCGTTTTTGAAGCAAGTGATAATTATACCAATACTATAATAACATAATATTATTTCTTATCGTAAAATAAATTGAAAGATTCCTTACTAAATCATTCGCTACTGATCAAATTAAAACATTTAGTAAACTACTTGTGTAAAGTATTACAAAATATACAAAACTAACTTATGCGGTAGTGTGCTCATTCTATAGGAGGTCATCTCTAATCGCTGTGTATGAGTTTTGCTCATCATTTCAACTGAAAGACTTCCACTCATGGACATAGTTTTTTTTTTTGTGTGGGTAATCATCGAATGACTTCTCCCGCTCTGAGCGGAGCGGAAGGGCGTGTCAGACTTTTACTGACTTAAACCCACCCGTGTTCCTTCAGTTGCCTGTTGCCAAGGTCCTGGTATCTTTTTCGGACTTTCCCGCAACCCTGGCAGAATGTACATAGAACTGACTGCTGCATATTATTCGATTGATCTCCTAATCTCTGGTTACTGGTCGTCAGAAGCCCGAAAGACTGCTAACCAGTCTTACCAAAGGTTATCGTATTACCCAGTTACTGAGTTGTGTAGGGCAGATAGGCAGTCGCTCCATGTAAAATACTGGTATTCATCTGCATCCGGTTAGACTGGACGCCGACCGACATAGTTGGGAAAAGGCAGGCAGATTGATTGATATCCTAATCTCATGCCAATAATATCCTTATATCCTATACTATTAAACAAGCAATATTTGTTTAGACAGGGAGAAATTGTATTCATAGGCAACTTCTAAAGGCGCATTGTACTCATCATTATGAACAACTTTTACTATGAAATCAAACCAGCTGTTCCCTACATTTATGTTCGCAAACCTCGTCTAAATATAGGGAGCAGCTGATTTTTAGAGTGCCATACCCAAAGGGTAAAACGGGACCCTATTTTACTAAGACTCCGCTGTCCGTCCGTCTGTCCGTCTGTCACCAGGCTGTATCTCATGAACCGTGATAGCTAGACAGCTGACATTTTCACAAATGATGTGTTTTTGTTGCCGCTATAACAACAGAATAAAATAAATATAGGGGGCTCTCATACAACAAACGTGTTTTTTTTTGCCGTTTTTGTAGATAATGGTACGGAACCCTTCATGCGCGAGTACCTTCACAACTACCTTCTGTACGTTTCACAATTCTGTACCTTCCCATTATTGCAAGAATTTTCGGAATCGGATCATTAGGTTCGAAGATTACCCAATACATTTACATACAAACTCATTTTTGTTAATCAACTTTTATTGATTGTCCCACAGTTGGGCAAAAGTCTCAAACTTTTGCTTCTTTATGATAATTTTAGTAGGTATAGATGAAACTAGAACCCTTGAAAAGTCCTAGTGGCTAGCAGCTCCCTAAGGATTATAATATTCTATGTAATATTTTTTTAAATTGATTAAGTACCTATAATATTTTATTGTAACAATTTTTTCATTTAAAAGAGTGTCCGTGGAGTTTCTTGCCCGTTCTTCTCCATAGGTACCTACTGCGCTTTGGAATGAGCAACTATAGCTTCATATTTCTGAATGACCGACTCCTTGACAATTCAAAAGTGCCTGTAAATAGTTTAATTGAAATAAATGCTTTGAGTTTGAGTTCGCTTCCAAATTCCATGTTCCTATCCAATAGCTTAGTATGTGCATTGCCTATTATGGATCTATTCCATAAGTATTCTAAACACGCGGGTACATACCTACCTAAATGTAAATGTTGGACATTCCAAGTACGTACAAGAGTTATACACACAGTTGGAAGTACCGACAAACGTACAGATTCCAAAGTATAAGTGTGTCTGTCATTTTATTACGCAGAAATAGCTGGTCTTTTTTTTGGTGAAATTTTCTTTGGTGAGGTTATGAAGTGTTATGAAGAATATTAATTAGGTAGGTAAGTTACACTATCTAATATCTGACTGGAGTTTATAATAATAAATTGTACTTGTATTTAGTAATAAATAACTTAGGTAATATCATTAAGTTAATTTATAGTTGTAACTATATCTAATTTAAAACGAACATTAAAATATTGTGTTCTATTAGTTTAAAAATATTAAATTATAAAAAAAAGCTTGGAAAGTACTTACACCACTTCCTCAAAAACGCGCTGGTGAGCTTAGCACACAACTTATCACGCCCTTGCATTTTGAATTAATTAAAAAAAAAACTTTAATAAAATATTTTTACAAAGAAAAAATCACTGCCACTCAACACTCTCGCATTGCTTCACTACACTGCACTATTTTTTATCCATTTATTGTTATTTGTGTTAGCGACCGGCACGTCCCACTCGCGAGGCGTCCTGATTTCGACTGACGCTCGACGTGTATAGAGCGTCGCGATTCGTGCGTACGCGCAACCTGTGAACAAGATAATGTTATTGAGAAAAATGTTATAGTAAAGTAGTGTGACGCGGTTTCGCTTGGTGGATAAGGTCGTCAAAACAATTAGTTGAAAGGTGTTCAAACAAATTACTCTTTTGTTTCCTGTATGACCTTTTCGCTTCCTTGTCATTTTTGTTTGTCTTCTCCTTGCACTTTACCACCAGAGACCTTTTTAGGTGCATCGAGAAAATGACTACCTATAATTCATTATAATTAATTAAAACAATTCATAGGGGGAATATGGGTCTGCCAGGGTTGCGGGAAAGTCCGAAAGGGATACCGGGACCTTGTCAATAGGTAACTGAAGGAACACGGGTGGGTTTTAGTCAGTAAAACTCTGACACGCCCTTCCGCTCCACCCAGAGCGGGAGAAGACATTTTATGATTACGACCCACAAAAAAAAAAGTGGGAATATGGGTGTACCTACTATGGGAGATTTTTAGAGAACACTGGTAGGTTATAAGATTCCGCAAACATAGCCACATGGACCGGTCCTCTGCTTTTCGCATCAGGCTTCCCTCGATTATCACTAGTGCCCTGGTTTATCAAAACTTACAAGACTTCTATTACCAGATATCATTATTTAGTTCACAAGTACTTATATTTTGAAACTTTTATTCGTGATTTTGTTAATCAAAAAAATATTTGTAAGTTACAACTTTGAAAAAATCATAGCAAATACTGAGAGTGTCCGGCGACTCTCTATTCCGTCTTACAAGTTTACAAGTGTCGTGCTTAGTACCGCATTAAAAGTTTTTTTTTTTTTTTTTTTTTTTTTATATGTGTTCAAATCAAAAGATAGAGATGGCCTGATGCCCGTGTCCCAGCAGTGGGACATTAAGGCTGATTATGATTATGGAGATGAGCTATGAATTTAACGAAAATTAACATTCTAGGTAACTTGTGAACGTGTAGACTTGTAACTTTAGATAAACAGGGCCCTGGTCACTTGACCACCTTGTGGGAAGTCGGCTTCCCACCACAAGGAGGTCAGATGAGGTTAGGCAAATGACTTGGTAGTGTGTCACAGGAAGGAAAATAGGGAAATGAACAACGTTTTCAGTTTTAAGCATAATATTATTTTACTAATGCTCGGTTCCTATAAACAAAAACGAATCGTTTTGCTTACCAATGGTAACATTTTTTATAGCCAAACTGGGCAAATAAATAAATTCCAAAACGAATTTTACCTGTAATATCTACTTCCATATGGGAGGATCTACTATGCAAAGCTATGAGGTTTTTTGCTTCATTATTGGTAAAGATACAAGAGTCTATAAGTATATCGATGTATCGGTGAAATTTTCAATTTTGTTTTTGAATAATAAATATTTGAAATATATTTGTGAAGTTGAATTGTATTTGTTTTTCATTCATAATATTATAAATACCAAATTAGGAAAAAAGAGTCTACTTTTTACGGCTCGTGGCGACAACGGTGTTGCTATTGAAAATGTATCGTATTTGATACATTTTCGATACCTGATACTTTATATCGATACATCGGTTATTAACCATTAACGGTCCGTTAATTATAGGAATCGGCTATAAGTAAACCGTAAATTGGTGAGTACCTATTGCTTGCATTCGTAATAACTATTACTGAGATCATGACTCATAAACATGTATGGAAGCCAAAGGTGGAAGCGAGCTTCACCCAGAATCCTCAATCACAGAGGAACTGGCTATCTTGAAACACAACAATGCAATGCTGTTAAAATTGTTGTTATGGCGACAGACTTAGATAAGATGGTGGTAGCTAGCCAGGCGGACTTAGAACAAGCCCTAACACCAACCAAACCCAGCAGAAAACATATTTTTGTAAAGTTAATGCCGACACGTCCTAAGATCCGACTTTGAAAATAGGTGGTACATCATTCTTTATTTATTTAGTGATAGTGACATAATTATACGATGATTTATAACGAAAACGAGCGCGTAAAATTTCATGAACAGACCTTCGGGCGTATAGATATTATGGAAAAAACTAAAACCCAACTACGACTAAAAAGGTATAAACAAGACACCACAGACAGACAAATTAAAAATCGATCGTCGATTACGTGTGACTCCGGATTTTTAATTTGTCTGTCTGTGGTGTCTTGTTTATACCTTTTTAGTCGTAGTTGGGTTTTAGTTTTTATTACTTTAATTTTTTTTAAATTCTTTTGTGGTTATAATATTATATATATATTTTTGAAATGTGCTCATTAAGTTCTTTCATTTGATACCCAACATGGTACGATTAAACAATATTTTTTTTTTAGTTCCTGACTTTATGTCCTCTAGAGGGCGCCATTTAGTGTGACATAGCCTATTACCAGCGGACGATCAAGACGCTTCCAACGACACCTCATTTGTGAAATTGTGATGAGTTGTTTAGAAGATATGAGGGAACAGATGAACATACATACATACATACCGGTCAAAATCATAACCCTCCTTTTTTCTTCGCTGTAGTCGGGTAAAAACTACTGGATGTATCTACTCAAAATAAAATTATTTGAACTTTTGAATAAATTATCTCCCTATACGGTTTTTATTTTTTTCATTTTCATTCTACTTAAGTTATTTATTTACGCCCAAAGATGAGATAAAATTAGTGTTGAAATATGGAAGTTTCGACGCTCATTACTTCCAAATCATTCTGTTTCCATACAGGGCTAGATAATGGCAAGACAAATTGATATAAGTTTTAGTTTTTAACGTACACCGTTAAACAGACGAGTAATCACCATGCTACGTTTGTATGGAAGAATGACCGACTAGCGTAACCTTAAATAACAGTTTTATTCAGCGTGTACTAACAAACTGTGTAATATTGATTATCACTATTACTCATAAGAATGGCTGCTTGCCTCCTACGTGACTAAGCAACAAGTGAATGAACTTATTGTAACGTTTTGCAAGGCTTGGAATCGACTGAAGGTTTTAAATAAATAAATAAGCATAATCATCCTATAATGTTCCCACTGCTGGGATACAGGCCTCCTCTCTGTGAGAGGGAGTGGGTCTTAATACACCACGCAGGTCCAATGCTGTTTGGTGGTTGATACATGTCGTCCATTTTTGGTTCGAGACATGCCGGTTTTTTCACGATGTTTTCCTTCACCGTTTTGAGAGCAGTGGTGATGAAATAATTTACACAAAGTAAAGCGCCTGCTTGGGCAAACTCTACAAATGGATCAAAATGACGATACATTCAAATCAATCAATCTGCCTGCCTGTCCCGACTATGTTGGGATCGGCTTCCAGTTTAACCGGATGCAGCTGAATACCAGTATTTTACATAGAGCGACTGCATATCTGACTTCCACAACCCAGTTACTGGGTAATACGATACGCCTTGATAAGAATGGCTGGCAGACTTTTGAGTTTCTGAATGTCAAAGATCTACGAATGGCAGCCAAAACCAATGGTTTAACGTGCTTTCCGAAGCAAAAATATAAGGGACAAACGTACATAAATTAAAATGATCTACTTATATATTTATTAACAAGTAATACTCTACAATCTATTTTTAATGACTATCGATTAAATATTAGTTGCTCAATCAAGGTAAGCTTAAGAATAACAAGTCGTGTTTTTTTTTTTATCCAAGTTGGCTGACGGGATTTTTTTACCTTATTTATTAAAGGTTATTCTTAATTATTCTCTTAGCATTATTGATAGATTATGTTTCCTTATTTAATAAAAACAATAATAAGTTGTAGGATCTATGATTTTGTAACACTTTTATAGATCTGTGGTCTGTTTATCAAAAATTACAAGGCTTGTTGTATTACTAATCATTTTTCCTGTAAAATATTTCATTATTATAAAAAAAACTACACGTGTAAATTACATGTTACTCCGAATCCGAATTCACGAAAAGAGGAAGACCGATTACAAAACACAATAAAAACTTTTTACAAAAAGAATACAATCGACTTCCAAAAAAAACTCAAAAAAAGTGAAAATTAAGTTTAATTTCGGAAGTCGATGTCTTTGTTTGATGAAGTCGGTTGTTTTTTTTTTTTGTAAAAAGTTTTTATTTTTTACTTTTTAGTTGTGGTACCTACCCCACACAAATTCGAATACCACTCCCTGATATGTAAATAACAGTGACTGAGTCAAATAATATATCGTCTACAATTCTACATAGACTAAGTGGGAAAAATACGTAATTATTGAAGCTAACTCAAAAACTACGCAAGAAATTTTAATAACATTTATATGGGACCACCTCGCCTCGGGAGTATACCCTTTCGAACTAAAAAAGTTTTTTTTATCGGTTCACTATTGGCGAAAATATCAATCAATCAATCAAATCAAAAGTCATTTATTCAAACTAGGCTGAGAATCAGCACTTTTTGAACCTTAAAATTACATAAGACAGTCCCCCAAAACGCCCACCCTTCATCACTTCCTAGTGCTTTAGCTGGGAAGAAGAAGTGGCGCAACAAACTCCCCAGCAGCACAGCTGTCTGTTCAGTTAGAAAAAAAAAATATTCTATACAATAGTATGCAAAATCATTCACATTACGGAACAAAAACATAAATCTAATTATTAGCCATATGTCAGCTAGCACACGCCATTATACCAAACAAAAAAATTAAAAAAAAAAATTTTTTTTTATTAAAATCATTATTATTAAATTCATCATATCGATGAACATACAAAAAAAAATACATAGAGACGAACATAGAACCTCCTCCTTTTCGGAAGTCGGTTCGGAAAAAGATTAAAAAGACACATAACATGAAGAAGGTTAAAAAGACACATAACATGCAACATATGCCTTAGTAAGACCTATACATATACTTTATGCCCTGAAGGGTTAGGCAGAGATACCTCTATCAATCTGCCTAGCCTTTTCCCAACTATGTTGGGGTCGGCTTCCAGTCTAACCGGATTTAGCTGAATACCGGTATTTTATATGGGACCACTGCCTGTGTGACATTTACTAGGTTACATTATGCCTTGGTAAGACCGGTTGTCACTTTTTGGCTTCTGACAGTCTGACTATCCGTAACGATACTCAAAGATCTACAAATGACAGCCGGGAGCCCGGGACTAACGATTTAACGTGCTTTTCGAGGCAAGAGGGGATCTCGATATGTAATGGATGGTCACCCATCCACGGACCGACCTCGTCAAGAGCAGCTTATCCTTCGATCGACACGTGCGGCTGTTATTATTTAGCCACGATGTTAAAAATTGGATCGGCATTGGATATTAATTTCGGACATTTGATGAACACGCATAATGTGTTTCTATAATTAGGTGACATTGAAAGTCACGTTGATAGTTCGCTAACCAGTTTTTAATTTAAAACCAGCTTCTTAAGCAAAAAGTAATCTTATTATTATTAACTAGCTGATTCCCGCGACTTCGCCCGCGTGGATGTCGGTTATTATGACTTATTATACACTAAAACCTTCCTCGAGAACCACTCTATCCATTGGTGAAAACAGCATGAAAATCGGTGCAGTAGTTTTTGAGTTTATCGCGTACAGGACGACAGATAGAGGCGGCGGAAGACTTTGTTTAATATGTAAGGATTAAATAAATTATGTAGGAACAATCAAGAGCAAAAATAAGTCACACTAGCTTTTGCCCGCGGCTTCTCCTGCGTTTGCCCTATTTATTTTTCTAAAGTAAAAGTATCCTAAGTTACTCCTTAGAACATCAGCTATCTGCCAGTGAAAGTTCCGTCAAAATCGGTCTAGCCGTTTCGGAGATTACCCGGAAAAACAGGCAAACAAGACAGGTAGGTAAAAATAAAAAACAAATATTTTTTTATTATTATTGTCTATCTTTCCTAAGCAATAGTAAAAAATCTGTGATTTTGACATTACAAGCGGACATTTCAATTTTTTTTAATTTGTTTATATAAATTATGTACGAACAGTCAATATGTTTCCATAAATGGTATTGGCAGAATTCAATCGCGTGTTTCTCGAATTGTATCTGATTAGGCCTGTTTCTACCTTTTTCATTAAATAAATTATACATAATTATATTAGTAAGAATTCCGAAAGTCTGACAACCAGTCTTACCAAGGGTAGCCAGTGGAGGTCAGACAGGCAGTCGCTCCATGTGAAATACTGGTATTCAGCTGCATCCGGTTAGACTGGACGCTGACCCCAACATGGTTGGTAAAAGACTAGGCAGCCTATTGATCTTCAGAAGATAAAATAATGATTAAAATGCAAAGCCTTTTCCTCACGATATTTTCCTTCACCGTTTTTAAAGCAAGTGATAATTAATACGCGCATGAATCCGCCTTGGGTTCGAACTGAAGACCTATGACTTGGCAATCTGACGGTCACACTACTATGATATCAGTACTTTTTGTAGTTAAAAAATAACTAAACAGCAAATTATCATGCTTAGCGTGTGCCCCATTAAAGTAATCACCTTCTTAAGGAAAAACACCGCTCGAACTTTGTACGACATCTTGTTATGTATTTATGCTATTTAATATGAAAATAAGTGTATCAGTCTGTTTATAGCATTTTTCTACTAAACTTAATAGGTAAGTACGGTAAGTAGGTACTAAATCCATACTTCCATACTAATATTATAAATTCGAAAGTAACTCTGTCTGTCTGTCTGTATGTTACCTTTTCACGCCTAACCACTGAACGGATTTCGATCAAATTTGGCAAGGAGATAGATGGCATCCCGGGGAAGGACATAGGCTACTTTTTATCGACAGCGAAGCCGCGGGCGGAAGCTAGTAGATTTAAAAAATAAATCAAAGCATCATTATCATCATCATCTGCCTAGCCTTTTCCCAACTATGTTGGGGTCGGCTTCCAGTCTAACCGGATGCAGCTGAATACCAGTATTTTACATGGAGCGACTGCCTATCTGACCTCCACAACCCAGTTACTGGGTAACACGATACCTATTGGTAAGACTGGTTGTCAGACTTTCAGGCTTCGGACGACCCGAAACAAGATCTACAAATGACAGCGGGACCAACAGCTTAACTTCCGAGGCACTGAGGGGTCTAGGTGTGTAAAGATGGTCACCCATCCACGGACCAACCGCGGCAAGCGTAGCTTAACCTGATCGATAGACCCGTGGGGCTGTTATTACTTATTCACAAGCCCCGATTTATAAATCAAAGCATCATCCAAATTATTACGCAGGTACTGAATGTAACAATTGGTAAATCGCCTTTTTAGGGCGACAATGGTGCCGATTCCCTTGTTCACAAACTAAACTAAATTTAAGTTCAGTGCATCTTTTTCTTTCTATTTCATTAAGAAAAGGACAGAAGATCAATTTTAGTTTAGTCCTGTCAAACTGTCACTACTCCAAACAAGTTTAGACGCGATTAAAAACTTGCCTACTAAAATTACGTCAATTTATGTCAGGCGCTGATTAATTTGACAGGACTAAACTAAAATTTATCTTCTGTCCTTTTCATAATGAAATAGAAAGAAAAAGATGCACTGAACTTAAATTTAGTTTAGTTTGTGTACAAGGGAATCGGCACCAATGGCACCCTATTATTATAAGACTCCGCTGTCTGTCCGTCTGTCACAGGGCTGTATCTTTTGAACCGTAATAGGTAGGCACTTAAAAATTTGACAGAGTGTGTAGGTAGGACTTTAATTGATGAGCCACCTGGCACTGTTCGTATTTTAGCCGTGTAATGCAAATCGGGTTTATTCGGTTACCGACACGGAAAGTCATAATGTCTTCGTATTAGTAGAAGAAAATTATATTTAATAACTTTACCGGTTGGCTAACCTGAGAACAAGAACTACAAACTTGACAACAGAGTGACTACCCAAAGTCAACCAATTGCAGGTCTAGCAACATTATCCTAGCAACGATTGTTTAAGCGTAGCGATAGTAACGTTAGCGTACGGAGAAATAATAACAGTTATTTCGACAACTTCGAAATTAACGTCTCTGACATCGACATTTCAACTGTCACTGTCTTCAGATAAGTTTTCAAAATAATCGATTAATGAGCTCTGATTCAAACGAGGGCAGTATCAAATAGATTGGATAAACTTAATCCAACATTTTATTTATTTTTATCATTGAGAATTTATTAGTCAACTTCTATGGATAAGACTATTTCCGATTATAAGTAATTTATTTGTCTTGTTTACGAGCGTACGGTTTGAGTTCGTGTTTAATCGTGTAATCATGTATGAAACTGTAAAATTGAAAAGTTTGAAGGTGGCTTATCAATTAAAGTCCGTGGCTGTACATACATAGATTCACGCTTTCCTCCCATGGGGGTAGGCAGAAACTTCGGAACACCACCTGCTACGATCCTCACATGCTCCTTGCCTCGTTTACGTTCATACATCTGGTCATACACGCACGCCGGTTGCGACTACTACGCACCTGATCTTTCACGGCCACTTTGCCAAATTCCAACAAGACAACATCATCATATAATGTTCCCACTGCTGGGACAAAGGCCTCTCTGTGAGAGGAACTGCCTCTCATGTCAAATGTCTTCATAAGTTTCAAACTATAAGGGTTCCTTGTTGCCTACGGAACCCTAGAAACCGGTCAAAGTACATGTGGAATCATGCACAATGAAGTGACGTACCGTAGTACGTAACGTAGTTGGGATGAATTTAATCCAACAACAAACTTAACATTGTAGTTGGAAAACATATTCTCCTATACATTCTAACTGCAAATGTAAGTTTGTACGCACAATATTGAGAGATCTACTATATTATTTTAAGACCATAGACTTCTTTTAGTTTTTCCTGTAATCTATGAGTATAGAACCGTTCTCTGTAATTTTGACAAAATTTTAGGCTCAGTAGTTTCGGAGATAAGGTTAGGGGGAAAGGTAAATTTTCATATATTTGCTTAAAAATATATAAAAGTATTGCATTTATTTTTTTCTTCAATATATTTGAGGTCCTCGTAATGCCCTTTCATTTGATATGTCACACGGTACAGTGTGCAAAACGATTTTTTTAATTTTCTTTTGCCCTCCAAAAGTACCCTCATATTCAAAATCCATTTATTTACGTTACTCGTAATCTACCACGCCGGCCCAGTGCGGGTAGATGTCACATGTCTTCCTTCCTGACGATGTTTTCCTTCACCGTTTTTGACGATAAAACATACGTAAGCAATAATAATTTATAATCAACTTATAGTAATTTATTAAGATTTGATTTCCTAGCACCAGAAACCTTCAAATAAGATTACATCTGAGTATTATGGTGATATAAATTTAAATGAAGTGTCTGACCTCGAATAATTTATTGAGATTAGGTACATAGATTATGCAATTTTAATAAAATAGTATTATTATGTTTAGAAAAAGCTAACTACAAAGATATTAGAATTTTAAGTGACAAACGCTAGTGAAACCGAGTTCTAAAGGAGTTACGTAAGGAAATCAGGTTTCTATACAATTAAAAAATATTAAAAATCAAGCCACAAGTGGTTTTCAAAACAAGTTTATTATAAGTAGGTAGGTATTTTTGTAAAGACGGCGAATTATACAAATACAAATAATAATAGGTAATCCATAAGTACTAATATTTTATGTAACTGTTGACTGCCTCGTTTGTCAATTGGTTGCGCTACTGCTGAGCATATGAGGTCCTGGGTTCGATTCCCGGGTCGGGCAAAGTGTTATTGGTTTTTTCCATCTGGAATTTTTCAGTAGCAGCCCGGAGTGTGTTTTTTTTTGTGCCCAGTTGATGGCAATAGGCTCGCCCCCTATTACATGGGACTTAAACATAACTGGCGGAATGTGGGTGTACTATAGGTACACTTCTGCCTAACCTTCGGGGAATACTGGCGTGATGTTATGTTATGTTATTATAAGTAAATGTGAAAGTAACTTTCTGTCTCTCTGTAACCTTTTCACGCCTAAACTACTGAATCGATCATTATGAAAGTTGACAGATAGGTGAGGACCTCGTGGCTAAGGCCCCTCGCCCACGACGACTTTTTGTAGCAATGCTGTCGCGCGTTTTGTAAACGCGCTTCTTTCATTGCGTTATTTAACGTCTGTGCAACAGTCGTTAAGCCGGAAAGTTTGACAACCAGTCCTACGGCGTATCGTATTACCCAGTAACTGGGTTGTGGCGGTCAGATAAAATACTAGTTTCAGCTGCATCCGGCTAGACTGGGAGATGCAACATCGTTGGGAAAAGCCAGATTGACTGACTAAGACTTAAAAAAAATCAGATTCCGAAGTTTTAGTTTTATTTCGGAAACTTTCGTAAAAACAACAAGCTATCACGCGTATCGACAAAGTAAATACCCAGCTTACGATTATATCTGCTCAGTCCGAAAAAACTAAAAAGCGTGAAGATATTAAGTCTCATAACCAAACACATCACATAAGACCCTTATTCCCTCCGCATAAAGGTGACATTTGAGTGGCAAATCAAAGAAACCGGTACTGCCAGCTTTCACATTGCTTGTGTGGTAATATGACATAAGACATGTTTTATATCACTATGTATTAAAAGTGGGACATGTTGAATTTGACTTACATTTCTAGGTCCGTTTATCATTTCATTTATTCATAAGCCGTGTGCCCGATGTCGATCGAAGGTTAAGCTACGCTTGCCACGGTCGGTTCGTGGATGGGTGACCATCCATTATCAAATCGGGACCCCTCCGTGCCTTTGAAAGCACGTTAAGCTGTTAGTCCCGCTGTCATTCGTAGATCTTTGACAGTTGTTACGGGTAGACAGAAGTCCGAAAGTTTGACAACCAGTCTTACCAAGGGGTGTTACCCAGTAACTGGGTTGTGGGGTATCCTATCGGCAAAAATGACGATATTCCATACAAACTTTCTTCCCCTTTTTAACTCCTTTAGGGGATGAATCAAAAGAAAACCTTCCTGAATATTCACTTTCGATGTATAAGGAAATCTTGTGGAAAGTTTTGTGGTCTGCCAATGAGTGAATTTAAGATTTTATTAAATAGAAGAATCATAAAATCATATTGGGTCCCCACCTATGAAATTGGCGTTTTTTCTTACACATAGAGAACCTCGTCACTTCTATGATTTAAAATATTCATCAATTGCTTGGTATTATATCGAATAATGACCATCATAGACAACTACCAATAGTAAAAAAACCTTATTACTTATAGTTTTCTAAACATAAAGAATACCTTAAAAATGACTCCTCATTTTGTTAGCAGAAATTACCACAATTTTGTTTTTTATTTAGCCAAAACTTATTTTTGTCGCTTAATCTAAGTGGCATACGTTATCTTAGTTTTAAAACATTAATGCATAAAAGTTTTAAAACATTAGTGTTCATGGTTGTTAAATAAATTAAGTAAATGTTAGTATGAATAATGCAACTTCTTTAAAATTCCCCATACAAAACGCTGATTTCATAGGTGGAGACCTAATATATCGGTGACTGGCTGATCTATCAACGCACAGCTCAAACCACTGAACGTATTGGGCTGAAATTGGGCACACGAATAGTTATTAGGACGTAGGCATCCACTAAGAAATTCGACCTTTAAAAAGGGTTGACTTGAAAATTGATCTGAATACTTATTTATCTAAATAATTGTTATAAAACATCGGAAATATTAATTTTTCGAAATTTTTCTGTCAAACGGGGTCCAGGCTTTGTTTAAGTTTTAAGAGGAAAGTACGAAATCCACGTGGACGAAGTCGTGGGCAAAGTGATGCTAGTAAAAAAAAAACGTGTTGTCAACATTGCTCTCAAAATGGTTAAGGACAACCTCGTGAGTAAACTGGACTTTTATTTGGATAAAAGATTTTTTGAAGTCGGCGGAGAAGAATGAAGGGAGAGAATGATACTTTTGCGCCGAGCACAAATAAATTAGAATTAGAACGGAAGACTAATGATGACACAATGTAGACACGCGGCAGCGTGTCAAGCGAAGTTCAAGCCAAGAACTGGCGATGCAGCAGCCGTTTGTTATATTACACGAACCATTTGGAGCCACTTTTGACACCTTAATAACTCAAAATCTATTTAACATAAAGACGAGGGTTTATTTATTAAAACCCCTTAGATTAGCTAGAACCCCAAATTTCATAAATACAACTCAAACGGTTATGAGATACTATCGTATAAAATCGTCATTTTTATCACTGACTTAGTTAGATACCTACCTATAGACCAAAAACCCCCCTAGAAAGTTGAGGCGTCCAGCTGGGTAATTGTGTGTATACAAAGGAAAAAAACAGAAAACAGTACATTTTTATTTCTATTTTTCCAAAAATCTATTTTTAACACCTAGCGCCTTTCGCAAAAACTTTACCTTTCGCAGGTGAATCGGTTCCATGATGAAAGGTCGCTTTTATCGTTTTGAATAGGTACCAGATTATTCAAAAACTTAGACAAAGAATAATAACACAAATTGCAACTGGCAGCGCCGGCTCAGCGACCTGACATCATTGCGAACAATTGTAACAATTGTGTTACGAAAGAAATACACATTCATTACACAATATTGTTACTTATATTTGAAAATAGATATTACAGATCACTTTGTATCGACTAATAATAATAATGTCATTACAAAAAGTAGTGATATCCCACCAAAAACATAAATTTGAAAGTGGGAGCCAAGTTCATTTTAAGAATTGCGTGCTTGTGGACTTCGCCGACAAAAGAATTGAGATCTATATGGGTGCCAAGTTCGGAAAAAAGTAACAATTGTCCCCATACAAAACTTCAACTCGACCCAAATGGATGGGGCAACTTATTATTTTTTCGCGATCGCAATATTGGTCCCAGATAAAGTTGTTCACTTTGATAGTCTGTACTGTACTCTTAGACATGTCCGCACATTTCTGAAACACACAGTATAGCTCCATTTAATTCCTTAATGAGTTAAACTAGGTATTTAATATAAAATCACTTAAATAATTACGGCAATGACGTAAATTACTGTCATTATGACGTCGTGACGTCATTGATACAAATGAATGAGTGAGTCAAGAGTGTGAAAGTTTGCATATGAAGCGATCGGTTGTAGAATATGAATGAATGATTGTTGAAGTTTGGAGAAAGTATTAAAGTACCTACCCGGGTGCTGATAGGACTAGTCTAATTTCAGAAAGAGTCTGTCACACAGGTATTAGGAGTGACAGGGACGACCCTATACATAAGTCGTATGTCATTTATTTCGTAACAACATACATTATGTTGAAAATATTAAAGTAGACAATAAATTACACAATCACCCACATTGCATTTAAATTTAAAATTCATTATACAGTATATAATTCATATACAAAAATAATAATTAACAATTCATTTAATAGTTACTGTCGTTTGTCATCTATGAACTCATCGATACTGTAATAGCTCTTCCTCAATAAATATCAATAATACAATAATACAAAGCTCTTCCTCAATAATACAAAGGCGAACCTTTGGGAAAGATTTCATTGATCTCTAAAAACTTCAATTGGTCTTATGATGATCGCTTTTTAAAATAAATAAGCCTCTTTTTGACTTTCTCAAAGTTAGTCCCAATAACTAATCTAGGGCACCCCGACCAAATGGGTTAGGTTACAACTGTAGTTAGCAATCACGCGCGAGCTGAGCGAGCGAAGCGAGCGGTGCCGGGGCAGCGCCCGGCGAACTCTACATCCAAGTTGGTCGCACTTTCTTGGCTATTTTTAGGACACCATTGGTAATTATTTGAGGATCATAAAAAGAGACTCATTTAATATTAAATGAGAGTGATCTATAACAACGCGTTCAGGGGTCTGTTTGGGCTCCCATGGCGGTGCAGTGCCTCCAGCATGTTCGCCCACCACAGCACGGACAGCTTCCAAGCGGTGCTTCGCAAAAGAACGGCCTCCCTGTGGTCTCGGATAAAAGGCAGCACCAACGAGCTTCTGAGCGTGGTGTCGGAAAGAGTGGACAGCCAAATTCTGAGGCATTGGTCACACATTCATGTCCAAAATAATAGTAATTTTAAATTTTACTAACATAGCTAGCATAGCTAACATAAGTATATACCTTTTTTTTGGGTGGGAAATCATCATATGACTTCTCCCGCTCTGGGCGGAGCGGAAGGGCGTGTCAGACTCTTACTGACTAAAACCCACCCGTGTTCCTTCGGTTGCCTGTTGCCAGGGTCCCGGTATCCCCCTTTCGGACTATTCCGCAACCCTGGCAGGATAAGTATCTACCTACTAACATAATATGGACTTGTACCAATTATCTGTGCGCTAGTCTGAAATAAACAATTTCATTTCATTTTTTTCATTTTCATTTATAATATTTTCTTTTTTATATCTACTGAACTATAGAGTATCTAAGTCAGCTTCTTTCATCACAAGGAAACTGTATCCTACAGCCCGGACGACGTAGCAATTACTCTTTAATTATTACCAGCATTTCGCAATACGCCTCCGTTGCGCTATTCCTGAACGCACAAGGTTGACTTTCGTAAGTACGCGTCCAAAATAGAGGAAGAAGGCGTTTTAATGATATATCACTAATGCCATCTATTGGATCTTAATTCAGACTACGGCCTCATCATCTGCCTAGCATTTTCCCAACTATTTTAGGGTCGGAATGCATTCTTACCGGACATAGCGGCTTATAAATATTTCTCATGGAACGACTGCCTATCTGACCTGAACCCAGTAACTGGATAATACGATACTCCTTGGTAAGACTGATTGTCAGACTTTCAGGCAGGACCAACGGCATAACGTGCTTTCCGAGGAGTCTCGGTATGTAAAGATGGTCACCCATCCACGAACCAAACCCGGCAAGCGTAGCTTAACCTGATAGCACGGGTCGCGTGCGGCTGTTATTACTTAGCCATCGACTCGAAAATAAAAAGAATAAATTCTTAGGTCGTGGTTTTTATCACCATTGCTTTGGATAAGACATAACCTAACGATGTTATTATTATAAGAGACTGAATGGGTGTTATACCTTCGTCAGGTTAAAGAGAGCCACAATAAGTTATTGTCGAAGTATAATGGACCATATCATAATAAGGCCTGTTTATAGGAGTCGGCGCAAAAATAATATACAACAGACTTGAACAGACAGCCTGCCTGTTAATATTGACAAATAATATTGTTCAATAGCCTTTCTGAATGTCGAAGGAAGTATGGTTAGGTACCTTCGTTATTTCATTTTTGTTACAGATTAAATTTTTCAATATTTTTATAAAAACATTTAAAAATATAAATTACAAAAAAAACAACTTCCAAAAAAACACTAATAAGTGAAAAATATCTTTAATTGCAAGAGCCTTAGTTTAAACCTTGTTTAAGCCTTGGTTTTTAATTTTCGTTTTTTTTCACCGACTTCCGAAATTAAAGTTATTTTCCACTTTTTTGTAAGTCGTTTTTTTTTTGGTAATTTATATTTATTCATGTTTATTTTTTGTCGACAACCTCACCGTCAAGATACTTAATCTGTTTATCTTTTTCAGCTTTCACGGTACCTTCGTTATTAATATTATCATAAATTAATGAATTTTATTTAAGTATAATTTTATTTAACCTTCACTACATGACTAAATATTATTCTTGTGCCTACACGCACGCACATTGCGGTATAAAACTGATTTACATCCGTCACCTCACACTTCAGGACCAAAGTTTACAAGTCT
This sequence comes from Lithophane ornitopus, assembly GCA_948473465.1. Taxonomy (NCBI): domain Eukaryota; kingdom Metazoa; phylum Arthropoda; class Insecta; order Lepidoptera; family Noctuidae; genus Lithophane; species Lithophane ornitopus. Next base: position 9,212,596 of record OX419642.1, on the reverse strand, counting down.
ACACGTTCACAAGTTACCTAGAATGTTAATTTTCGTTAAATTCATAGCTCATGTCCATATTCATAATCAGCCTTAATGTTCCCACTGCTGGGACACGGGCATCAGGTCATCTCTCTCTTTTGACCATGTTTTAAAAAAGAAAATCGAATTTAAACGTTTATTGCGGTACTAAGCACGACACTTGTAAAACGGAATGGAGAGTCGCCGGACACTCTCAGGATTTGTTATGATTTTCTACAAGTAACTGTAACTTACAAATATGATTTTTGATAAACAAAATCACGAGTAAAAGGGTCTAAATATAAGTACTTGTGAACTATGACATTTGGTACTACAAGCGTTGTAAGTTTTGATAAACAGGTCGAAGATTTGTGCCCCGCTGGTGGCAATAGGCTCGGCTCCTATTAAATGGATGGTAAAACATAACTGGCGAAGAGGGAGTGTACTTACTATTTAGATACACCCCTGCCAAACCCTTTGGGGAAATCAGGCGTAATGTTGTGTTATGTTTTTTGTATAAAAATGCCATTCCATTGTTGCGGGGTTTTCCGATACCTGTTCAAGACAAGCGGACAGACTTCTTTTGTTTGTTTGTCATTAGTCATTCGTCAAGGCCAAAGGGTCAAAGTTTGGTCCTTGACTTGGTGTAAGACAAAGAAAATGTGCTGTCAGAATTGAGATGTTCAATTCAGAAGTATTTGACAGGCCGAAAAGGCAATGACCGACGCCTTTTTTTGGTCACCTTAATCAATCTTTGGAGATTAGATATAATATTAGTAACGAATGAACGGAGGGCCTCAGGCTAAATAATAAAAGACGCACGAGTCGATCGCAGGTAAAGCTACGCATGCCACGGTTGGTTCTTGGTTGGGTAACCATCCATTACATAACGAGAGTTCGAGACCCCTCCGTGCCCCGGAAAGCAAGTAAAGCTGTTGGTCCCGGGCGGACCGGACCCGGCTGCCATTCTTAGATCTTTGACAGTCGTTACAGGTAGTCAGAAATCCAAAAGTCTGACAACCAGACTTATCGTGTTACCCAGTAACTGTGTTGTGGAAGTCAGATAGGCAGTCCCTCCACGTAAAGTATTCAGCTGCATGCGGTTAGACTGGAAGAAGACCCCAACATACATACATACATAGTTTAAAGATAATATGATCTAATTGTTTAAGTATTATGACTCTTTATTATAATTTGCATGCTAACATAAGCTGAATATGGTGAAACCGTACCTGTGTAACATCTTTGTAAACCCATATTATGCGAATAAACTTGATTGATTGATTAATTGATTGACATAGTTGGGAAAAGCCTATACTCCATTTGAAATAAGATTAGACATTTAATTAATCATCATTCATTTAATTTATTTAGTCAAAATTGGTTGAACGGACTGTAAAAAAGGTTTATTTAAATATCTAATCTTATTTCAAATGGTGTATAGGCAGATTGATAATCAGTCCGAACTTAGTTAGGTATATCAGTTTACACAGTATGATTTTTTACGATCAGTCAATCAATCTCCGAAACTATGGGAGAAGGAAAGATGCCACAGGAATCCACTAGATGCGGGAAGCACAGAACCGGTCGAAGTGGCGGTGCTTGGGGGACGGTTATGTCCAGCAGTGGACGTCTTTCGGCTAAAATGATGATGGGTAAGGAACATGACCTCGATTTTGAGGGCAAAATTTTGTATTTTTTTACCGACTTCTTCAAAAAGGAGGAGGTTCTCAATTCGTCTGTATGTTTTTATTTTATTTTATTTTTTATGTGTATTTTACGCGATTTCTCCGCCAATTATGAATCGATTTTGATGATTCTTTTTTTGTTTGGTAGGTCATGCTTCAGAGGTGGTCCCATATAAATTTTATTAACTTTGCTTGCGTAGTTTTTGAGTTAGCTTCAATAATTATGTATTTTTCCCACTTAGTGTATGTAGACGATATATTGTTTGACTCCGTCACTGTTATTTACATAGCAGGTAGTGGTATTCGAATTTGTGTGGGGTAGGTACCAGAACTAAAAAGTGAAAAAACAACAGACTTCCAAAAAAATACTAAAAACGTGAAAAATAACTTTAATTTCGTAAGTCGGAGGCAAAAAACGAAAATTGAAAAGCAAAGACACCGACTTCCGAAATTAAAGTTATGTTTCACGTTTTTAGTGTTTTTTTGTTTATTTCGGAAGTCGGTAGCAATAAACGAAAATTGAAAACCAAAGTCACCGACTTCCGAAATCAAAGTTATTTTTCACTTCTTGTTAGTGTGTTTTTTTGAAGTCGTTTGTTTTGTTTTTCGTACATTGTTGTTTTTTAAGTGAGAGCCAGGATTTGAAACTTATTATTTGTGCAAATACATCAGCTTTCCTTAAAACCGATAGTTGTAGCTGGTAATAGGAATAGTAAGGATCAAATACTGATACTAAGAAAATAGCTACAATAAAGATATCATAACGTCTGGATTAGTGCCCGGTTGATGGCAATAGGCTCGCCCCTTATTGCATAGGACTTAAACATAACTGGTGGGTGTACTATAGGTCCACCTCTGCCCTTTCGCGGAAATCAGGCGTGATGTTGTGTGTAATCCTAACTTTTAATATTATAAATGCGAAAGTGAGTTTGTTTGTTTGTTACGCTTTCACACCAAAATGACTGAACGTATTTGGATGAAATTTGGCATACTTGTAGACCATGACCCGGAGAAGGACATAGGCTACTTTCATCCTGATTTGCAGACGAATTCGCGGGCCGGAGCTAGTTCTTTTATTAATAACGAACCACAAAGTATTTTCGTACAACGGTTTTCGTAGATCAGTCATCCTATACGTGCGTTTGACCACACTAAAGGCCGATTCCTATAATTTACGAACCGTTATTGGTTAAAATTAAGACTCTTCTATCTTTACGACTAATGAAGCAAATACCTCATAGCTATGAAATGAAATGAAATTGTTTATTCTGTAAATAGGATATTGGAATCACTTTTACACGTCATATTAAAAATAAGCTAGATGAGGTCGGCGTGTCCTATCTGACTACTCTGAGAAGAAAGGCCGAAACAAACTCAGAGGTCACAGTCTCTTTTAAAGTCGAGACATAATCTTGGTCAGGCCATATGAGGACCATGTAAATTCGAGTCTGAAATGGTTTTTTGAGGAAAGAACCACACAGATTTGAGTGGACCTGTCCAGTCAGTGCAAGCATTTGTCAGTAATGGCGGAGCTCAACTCAGAACTTAAGGAGCTCAACGTCTCGACGAACAATACCAAAGAAAGGACATTTGGGTATGCCGCATAAAATTCTCAAATTGCCAGACCATCGATAAAATTAACTAAGAACGAAAAAAAAAAAAAAATCACGTAGTCCTCACATTCACAATAATAAAATACTTTACAAAGTAATCATATCATTTTGTATAGAATATTCAATAATATCAATTTGTAAATAAAACTGCGTGATATACTTTGATGATTTTCCATATTATTCAAAATGTTACAATGCTTAGCAGAGCGAGCAGCTCAATCCCATGCTTTTTTGTCTTCTAAATAAATCTGAAATTTTATAGTACCCTTTTCTACAAAGTTTGGTTTTAATGCAGCTTTTAAATCGTTTAATGGGTAAGTTTCGAATGTCAATGGGAAGTTTGTTATAAAAGCGTATACATTGACCCATGAAATTTTGCATAGTAGACCCTCCCTTAAGGAAGTAGCTATCACAGGTGAAATTTGCTTACGAATCTATTTATATGCCCAGTTTGGCAATAAAAAAAGTTACCATTGGTAAGCAAAACGATTCGTTTCTGTTTATAGGAACCGAGCATAAGTAAGCAACATAATGTACGGTACCTACCTATACTACATAATTGAACAAGTAGGTACGCATCTATGCGCTCGCGCCGCTCGACTGGTTGCGTTCCAAATCGGAGCGTACGCGCCATTGGTCCACTTGTTTTGGGGTTCCGTAAGCTTATGTTACGAAATGGTGAACTTGTGGGTTTGCTTATTGGGTTAATTATCTGGTTCTTGTAATTATGTAACTTACTTAACTTGTTTCTTTAAAGCATAGTTATAAAGTGGTAGGACTAGATCTCTAGAACTATATATTTACTATAGTTATATTGTAGATGTAATAGAAAAAAGGCGAGGAGAAATGAAAGGCGCTGAAAAAAAACTTTTTACAAAAAAAAAACGCCTTCCAAATAAAACACAAAAAAAGGTAAAATTAAGTTTAATTTCGGAAGTCAGTGTCTTTGCTTTTCAATTTTTGTTTGTTACCACCGACTTCCGAAATTAAAGTTATTTTTCATTTTTTTTGTTAAAGTTTTTATTTTTCACGTTTTTGTTGTGGTACCTACCCCACACAAATTCGAATACGCTACCTGCTATGTAAATAATGTAACAGTGACGGAGTCACTTAGATCGTCTACATTATACTAAGAAGGAAAACTACGTAATATTGAAGCTAACTCAAATACTACGCAAGCAAAGTTAATAAGGGAAAATCTCTGAAGAATGACCTACCAAACAAAAAAAATTACCATCAAAATCGATTCATAATTGGTGGAGTAATCGCGTAACATTAAAAAAAAACATACAGACGAATTGAGAACCTTCTCCTATTTGAAGAAGTCGGTTATAAAGATATTTACAAGGCAGAAGTGAGTGGAAACTCCACTGTGGAGGTAAGGAGATGCTCTCTGAGGACATATAGTGATAATTATATATAACCTTATTGGTAATGTTCTTCAGAAAGTTCAGGTACCTACGTAGTACTCGTAAAAAAAATTAATACTATTAAACACTAACCTGGCATCGAATATGTTCTCCAACAAAATTATCTACGGAACCATTTGCAAATGGAGCTCCCTGCCCCACATAAAGTTATAACACTCATATTATACAGAAGGTGGTCGATCGTCTCATTTGATTGTAACTGGAAGCCCAAGACGACTCTTTATGTAAAGCAATTTTTATTACACAGCTTCAGAGAAACCTTGGAAGTTACCATAGAGTTTTATAGCAGGCCAATATTATACGAAAAGTGAAGTGTCGCTCGATGCTGTATCATGTGCGGTGCAACTGTTAACTGTCACCTTGACCTGCCCGGCACTAATTGCAACAGCAACCGTACGTACCGTGAGTTATCGAAGGAAATGTTAATACGTTTCCTCTAATTACTCCTTCCATGTTGCCAGATATAGGGAAATGGACACGGTCTATTTAACATTGCACTTATTCAGCCTCGTGTGCTTTCGTTCATCAATTTGGGATTATTCGTTTCTACAAAGAATCTGGCACTATTATAGCTTTTTTTTAACCGATTTCTTCCCTACCGAAAAGGAGGAGGTTCTAAATTCGTCTGTATGTTTTTTTTTTATGTTACGCGATTACTCCGCCTATTATGATTCGATTTTGATGATTCTTTTTTTGTTTGGTAGGTCATGCTTCCGTATTTTTCCCACTTAGTTTATATTGTCTGTTTGCACGAGCCTTTACTCATTCACTGTTATTTACATAGCAGGTAGTGTATTCGTTTTTTGCCACCGACTTCCGAAATTAAAGTTATTTTTCACTTTTTTAGTGTAAAAAGTTTTTATTTTTCACTTTTTCGTTGTGGTACCTACCCCATACAAAACCGAATACCACTACCTGCTATGTAAATAATTAGACGGACGAATAGTGTCTAGGTAGATTCCATTATTCGTCAGTAAACATTCTGCATAAGACATATCACAAAAACCTGGCGTGACTACAGATTGAAAAGATAAGTCATTGCATAAAAACCAAAATGTTGCAAAGTCATTATTGAAAGTTTTCTGTGTAGCTGGTATAGGTAACGTAATAAATAATACAGAAAAATATAATTTAACAAGTCATTAGCATATTAGCAGTTCCCACAGCTGGCACACAGGCCTCCTCTCTGTGAGAGGGAGTGGGCCGTAATCCTTCACGCGGGAAATGCGGGTGGGTAGATGTCACATGTCTTAGAATTTTTGGTTCTAGGACATGCCGGTTTCCTCACGATCTATTTACTGAAGTAACAACTGGTATGAAGCTCGTAGAACTTTTGAATTTCCTTCAAAAGGATCAAGACATCAAACGAAATGAATTTCCATCCATCGATTATAATAGTGAATATAACTTCGCCAATTTGGATTATTTTCATGGTCCTAAAGTAATTTGGGAGACAGAGATATTTAGATAATTCAACTCCTCAATGGAAGATAGAAGATCACCCACGCTTGGTCATCATCTCACAGGTCACAGCTGGACATAGGTGTCCCCCAAGGTTCGCCACTACGAACGGATCTTTTTTTTTTTGGTGGTGGGAAATCATCAAATGACTTTTCCCGCACCGGGCGGACCGGGAGGGCGTGTCAGACTTTTACTGACTAAAGCCCACCCGTGTTCCTTCAGTTGCCGGTAGCCAAGGGTCCCGGCATCCCTTTCGGACTTTCCCGCAACCCTGGCAGGACTACGACCGGTTCTGTGCCTCTCGCTTACAGCGGTTTCCTGCAGACTTCACCAGGTCATCGGTCCATCTTGTGGGAGGTCTTCCAACGCTACGTCTTCCGGTACGCGGTCGTCACTCCAGAGCCTTTCGGCCCCATCGGCCATCTATTCTGCAAGGAATGTGCTATGTCCTATGCCACTAATTTTTGGCATGGGGCTATGTCAGTTACTTATTATACTTTTTTTTTTGATGGTGGGAAATTTCAAATGATTTCTCCCGCTCTGGGCGGAGCGGAAGGGCGTGTCAGACTTTTACTGACTAAATCCCACCCGTGTTCCTTCAGTTGCCTGTTGCCAAGTCCCTATCGGACTTTCCCGCAACCCTGGCAGAGTTACTTCTTATACCTAAGCTAGGTTTTGATTGATTAGAAGCAGTGGTGGCCCAGCCACCGACTTTAGAGTAGATAGGAACCCAGACAGGCGGTTTACCTTGTGTTGTTATTTCATCACCAGAGCTCTCAAAACCATGAAGGAAAACATCGTGATGAAACCGGCACGTCCTAGAAACAAAAAATCGAAGATATGTGACATCTACCAACCGTCACTGGGCCCACGTGGTGGATTACCGCCCACTCCTTCTCACAGAGAGGAGGTCTATGTGGCTATGTCCCAGCAGTGGGAACATTATAGGCTGATTATGTATGTAGGTCGGTTACCTTGGGTCTCCTGCGGATCTCTTAATTTCTGATTAGATCACCAAGATTGGCGCAATCGAGTAATTATCACATTTCATACAGTATTTGACCTTCCAAATTCGCATTTACTTTCATCAAAACACCACATCGATGTTGCAACGATTGCTTAACGCAGATCACTATAACTTTTGAATTGATTACAGGCAGCGTGTGATCTTATATTGTTGTCTTAATTACCAGCAACTATTGTTTCTGAACATGTTTGTCTGGTACGGAATTCTCACGTTATTTTGCAGTTTTAGTAGTTAGAATTGCAGGAAGATTTTTTATTTTTATTTATTTAAAAGTTGGAACATTTTGTTGTTCATAAAATACGGAAAAATTTTAAGTAAGTAATCTTCTAAAAACTTCCTTCTATAATTTATGTTTTTTTTTTAAATTAATAATCCTTTAAAATCTTTTTGTGCTTCTAATCGTGGCTCCAACACATGTTTAAATGATTGAGCTACTTTTTCAGTATCTGGCCTTTTATCATAATTATACCAAAACTATTATTATACCAAAACTGTTATTATACCAAAACAGGATTTGATTTGAAAAAAAAATATTGGTCTAACGGTACCCTGACCAAACCTACCTGGGTTAGGTAAGATTAGATCTGTGACCAACCGTACTACATCCAAGGTGGTCGCATTTATTTGGCTAATTAGTATTTTTAGGTCCTCAAAATAGGAATAATTTGTGGTTCAATTAAATACTATGCTATAAAAATGTCGCATAGGTTTTTTGGTATGTGGATTGAAGAAGCAATCTCCATATATTGTGGGTTGTTTGTGGCACGACGTATAGGTATATATCAGAACAGCTCATCATCATCTGCCTAATCATTTCCCATCTATGATGAGGTCGGCTTCCAGTCTAACCAGATGCAGTATTTAACATGGAGCGACTGCCTATCTGACCTTCACAACCTAGTTACTTGGTATGAAGATACCCTTTGGTAAACTCAGCACGGTTCTAGGGAAGTTTGAAAGTGACGCCAGAGACAGAACAGTTTAAGGTATTGCTGATTCTAATGATTATAATTCTGTAAAGCCATATTTGTTACCGCCGCGAATCATATTATAATCAACATACACCCTGACACTGACCTGCAAATTGCAAAACACGTAAGAAAATTTGAATTTCGCGGGCAGCCTTATCGCATCTCCATTAAAGGGAACCGTTTGTCTTGGTATAGGCAACTGGGCATGTGATGAGGAAGGATGAAACGCATTTGACTAAGAGAGCGAAGAATATAATATTAAGTTGATTGTTAATTTGTGGAGAGGGAGTGGAATGGATGGATAGGTTTCGTGAGGGATAATAAGAATGAGAAGGGAGTGAATGATAGTGTGGCGGTATCTACATCGCCACATGCGAACTACGCATCAAAGACCTGACGTCACACAAAAATCCTGATGTCACATAAATCCTGCATCGCGCAATTAAAGTTTACCGTGCAATAGACATATATACAAGAACCCGACATCAATTGTTGGGCTGTTGCCCGCCAGACACAACACCCGTCTGGTCGGAGGATCCTCCCTTTTCTATGGTGGATGAGTGAACTTTACACCCTGTTCCTCATACCCCTAAAATAGCGTTATGGCTGGCAGGGGAGAATGGAAGACGCAAACATTTCCCGCCAATCAAGTAACACGGGTGCGGGCAGGTAGATGAAGTAAGCTGCCCTAAACCTTACAGTCTCCAGAATCAGCCAAGCATAGTGATCAACACTCGTTGGGTTGTGGAGGCCAGATAAACAGTCGCTCCATGTAAAATACTGGTATTCAGCTGCATCCGGTTAGACTGGAAGCCAATCCCTACATAGATGGGAAAAGGCTAGGCAGATGATGATGAGCGATCATTGCTCGTTATTTCATGAGAAGAGAACTTGAGGGTGAGAAATCATCCAATGACTCGCTCTGGGCGGAGCGGGAGGACGTGTCAGATTTTTACTGACTAAAACCCACCCGTATTCCTTCAGTTGCCTATTGCCAAGGTCCCGGTACCCCTTTCGGACTTCCCCGCAACCCTGCCAGGAGAGAACTTTGCCCTGCAGTGGATATAATAAAAGGCAAATTTTAACAGGAGTGATTACTGTCACATTTTGAAAGAAACTAGCGCCATCTACAATACAATTGTTAGTCACAATGGCTAGGCATTGGCTGTAATAACCCTATTGTCTGACTCAAGGTAACAGTTGTTATTAAATTTACATATTATATGCATTACCTAAGTTATTCTTACGTACGGACAGTTTTGACGAGGTTTTTTTATTTTTTGGTCAGTTGGTTGGATAGCAGTCTAAATGGTCACAATCGTCATCTGCCCAGCCTTGTCCCAACCATGTTGAGGTTCGCTTTTGAGTCTGTTTCGGCCTTTCCTATCATAGTACTCAAATACTAAACGCCGTCTTCATCTAGTTTTTAAAATATGATTGACGTGTAAAATTGTTTGTACAAACCTAACAGAAATAAAATAATTTATGAGTCTAAACGGATGCAGCTGAATACCAGTTTTATACATGGAGCTACAGTCTATCTGACCTCCACAACCCAGTTACTGGGTAAAAAGATTTTGGTAAAATTGTTTTCCAGATTTTCGGACTTCTGACTACCCGTAACGACTGTCAAAGAGCTAAAAATGGGAGCCGGGACCAATGTCTTAACGTGGGTTTCCGAGGTGTGGAGGGGTGTCAGTATAAAATATATATGTAGTCGTGTGTAACATAATAACAATAATATATTAATCTTAACAAACATCTCAGCTGATCCCTTTAACAGATAAAACCATGAGTAATTTAATATTTACTTCTGACTCACGGAAGGCTTGATAACTTAAACCAAATGGCTTGTAAAAAACATGCGAACAGTTTACGATGAATTAACTTACAATAGCGGAATATTCCTTCATTGGCTGTCTCGTTCTTCTAGTAGTTGCAAAGGCGACTGGGTCATGGGGTCTTGTGTGTGTGAGGTCTGGTTTGCATCCGTCACCTCACACTTTCGGGTCTGGTTGAAAACCAGTGTCGGCTTCTAGTCTAACCGTACAGACAGGTTAGACTAAAAGCCCCAACATAATTGGAAATAGACTAGCTATAGGCAGATGAGGATGTATCTAGCATTTCCCTAGAATCCATTTCATAAAGAAAAACATATCGTATTAAAATCTTGGAAGCAATGAAATGAATCATCAACACTGCCATTTTAAGACTTGTACCAAATATAGCCAAATTGCCGGAAACACTCGTGAAAGCGAAAGTGTTAAAATCGACACAAAAAATAAAATAAAATTATCAACCTAACATTACGCTTTTAGTTCCCTAAGGGAGAAGCAGAGGTTTATACAGGGTGTTAGGGTAGACACCGTTATCCTTGAAACTAGTGGTTTGGTGGATCAAGGATAACGGTGTCTACCCTAACACCCTGTATATGTAGTACACCCACATTTCGCCAATTATATTTAAGTCCCATGTGACAGGGGGCGAGCCTATTGCCATAATCCGGGCACAAATCCAGACTACGGGCTGCTACCTACTGAGAAATTCCTAATGAAAAAATCTTATAACACTTTTCCCGACCTGGGAATCGACTACACACCATTACGACCACTAAACCAACAAGGCAGTTTTTGCCGCTCCCCGGTATCGAATCTAGGACGTCTAGCACCAAATCCCACCCAGCTATTACCCAACCTATGAAGCAGTTAAAACTAAAAATATCGGGTTTAGCAACTTACTTGCAATTTTAAAAGGGGTCATCTCAGAAATTTGTAAATATTTAAATCAATTACGAAATTCATCGTAGCTGATTCGGTTGCGATTAAATTCACGCTAGTCTTCCGTATCGGGTCAGCAGAGATGGTCATTGACGTTTTTAATCTGTATGTTGTGGACCAAGTAATAAATACGGGCATTTTTCATAATGCCCGCGCATTATGAATAATGACAAGCTACTTAGGGCAAAATAATTAATTATAATTTGAACTTCCTTATTTATCACATTGCCTCGTCATTATAAATATTGCCGTGTGGTCTTTGGGCAATCTAATAGTACACATGTATTTAATTATGATAAAGTCATCATATTATTATGTCAGCAGAGTGTCTATGAATGGAAATATTTTATTTGATTTTAAATATTGATTCTACGTTTGAAATCAAAATAATAGTAATAAAACCTGGTTTTAATTGTGCTGCCCTAAAGGTGACTAGCATAATAAAAAATGCCCGGTCGATTTGATTATTTCAATAGTTGTTATCATACTGCCCTCTCATATTGGGCATTTTTCAAACTGCCCGGGCATTTTTTATAATGCCCTAATAATCACTTGGTCCATAACATATATACAGTATGTTAACTAACGAAGGGCGTTCCCGCTAACCCGCAATAGTATAGAGACCATAAATGCAAAAAAAAATTACCATTAAAAATAAACATAAAAGCTAAAACATTGTAGACATACTTATCCATTTAGTAACTTGGAATAAGAAAACCGGGTCATCTTGCAAACGTAACGATATTTTAAATTGATGTATTTTTAATGATGCATCTTTTCTATGTGATCCAATATAGGCAAAATACTTGCAGAAGTTTTTATGGTGGACAAATGAGAGATCTCAAACTCAAACCATTTATTTCAAATAAACCAATTACAAGCACTTTTGAATTGTCAAGGAGCCGATCAGTCAGAAAAATTGTCAGAAAGAAGGTAGTTGTCCATTCCAAAGCGTAGTAGGTACGTTGATGAGAATGTATATTTATTAGCCTAGTAGGTATCTATACAGGGTGTAAGGGTAAACACCGTTGTCACTCAAACCCGACACCGTGTTCGCTAGCGAAACAGCTGACAGACTGAGGGAGGGGTCGCGGACGCGGCCGTTTATGTCACGTCTCGCGCCACCCACCCGTGTTGAGACGCAAGTTCGTTGCCCTAGCGCCCTAGCGTGAAAGGGTGAAATACTATTGGGGCAAAATGTAGATGTTGTAATTTTCCATTGATTTTACGTTCTATAAATAAAACCAAACCACTGGTTTCAAGGATAACGGTGTTTACCCTAATACCCTGTATTATCTTCAACTTTTCTGTGATGGCAACGCATCAGCGATGTAATACCAGAAGCATCCCGATGCCTCTAGTATTGTATGAAGATGACCATAATATGTGGTAGTGACCATATATCATCAGATGACCGGCCTGTTGATATCGTTTAGTTTTACAATGTTTGTAAATATGTGAGCACCATGTATCTATCAATTAATTTATTTGTCATTGCTCCATTTTTAATTCTTTTTATCTATTGTGGTACAGTTATTTTATTCTAGGTGTGTCCTCTTCGCATATAACATGTAATTTATTGATGTATACAAAATATTGTAAAACATTTTTAAAAGAGTAACAGTGGAGTTTCTTGCCCATTCTTCTCCATACGAAAACTAGCTTTTGGAAGGGGCAACTAGAATCAATTCTATTTCTTTGTTTTTTTTAACCGACTTCTTCAAAAAGGAGGAGGTTCTCAATTCGTCGGTATGTTTTTTTTTTTTTTTTGGATGTTTGTTACGCGATTACTCCGCCAATTATGAATCGATTTTGATGATTCTTTTTTTGTTTGGTAGGTCATGCTTCCGAGGTGGTCCCATATAAATTTTATTAACTTTGCTTGCGTAATTTTTGAGTTAGCTTCAATATTACGTATTTTTCCCGCTTAGTTTATCTAGACGATATCCTGTTTGACTCCTTCACTGTTATTTACATAGCAGGTAGTGGTATTCGGATTTGTGTGGGGTAAAAAGTGAAAAATAACCACAAGTAAAAAGTGAAAAATAAAAACTTTTTACAAAAAAAAAAACAACCGACTTCCAAAAAAAACACTAAAAAAGTGAAAAATAACTTTAATTTCGGAAGTCGGTGGCAAAAAACGGAAATTGAAAAGCAAAGACACCGACTTCCGAAATTAAAGTTATTTTTCACTTTTTTAGTGTTTTTTTTGGAAGTCGGTTGTTTTTTTTTTTGTAAAAAGTTTTTATTTGACGTTCAAAAGTGCCTTGTGCCTATCTGAAATAAATTATTTGAATTTGACTATGATAGCAAAGAGGTTGGGTTACACTGTTGTCTCTATGATGGCAACGCATCAGAGATGCCTCTGGTATTGTAGATGTCCATGTGGCAGTGATCATCTACCATCAGGTGAGCCGCCTGCTGATAGCAGACGTTGATTTGGGTGACAGTTACGCACTGCCAAGCAAAATGACCAAAAAAGGTTTAGAAAGTTTCTTAAAAATTGATGTCGTAATAATTATGAAATCAGATTAAAGTATGGTCAACCGCACATCAGTAGTTACGCTTGAGCTACGAAAATCGCCCTTACTGGCTACGCCATAAAAGCGCTGCCAAATTCAGGTTTTTACAATGGGCTTGAATGTTCGTATTGCTAAGATTGTTACGGTAAAGATTGACAAGAATAATTTAATTAATACATCGTTTTTTTTTTAAAGAACGTACCCTTTATCTCGATTTCACACCAAATTAAAATGATAAGATAAGAATGGTACTTACTCTGTAGGTAATTAAATTAATTTAAATAAATATTCCTGCCTTACCTACTCGTACAAGCCTATAAAAAATATAACATAACATAACATAATCAGCCTATAATGTTCCCACTGCTGGGACACAGGCCTCCTCTCTGTGAGAGGGAGCGGGCCGTAATCCACCACGCGGGCCCAGTGCGGGTTGGTAGATGTCACATGTCTTCGAATTTTTGGTTCTAGGACATGCCGGTTTCCTCACGATGTTTTCCTTCACCGTTTTGAGAGCAGTGGCGATGAAATAATTTACACAAAGTGAAGCGCCTGTCAGGGTTCGAACCTACGACCTACTACTCGTAAGTCGTGGCCGTTACCACTGGGCCACCACTGCTCTATAAAAAAATAAACATAACATATAAAAATATACATAACATTAATATAATTAATTAATTCTCCAATTAAAACGAACATAATCCATTAAAAATGGAACTAATACAAAAAAATATACCTACTTCGGACATCACAAAAAAGCCTAACAGTAACAACCTGCTAAAAACGTTTTTTTAACTTCGTCGTAGTAACAAGTGTTTTTTAGAATAAAGACAAAATGTAGTTCAATGGAGACAAGCAGTTTAAGTTCAAAACAGACGCGGCGAGAATAACAATAGTTACAGAGACGGTCAGTCGTGCTACAAGGGATACGCGGTAGCGATTAACGATAATAGCTATTCTCTTTAGCCCAATTTTTCTCTCTTTTAAGGCAAAAGGCTGGGTCCAATTGGAACCGTGCACTTATGTGACGTTTCATAAGTGCCCAAGTAGGTGAATGTGAAATAAAAAATGTTGAATTTGAATTTTTTTGTTAGACAGAAGGAAAAAAATTGTTTGCCACCATATTAAAAAAAAACCTAGTTCGGCATAGTAATTTATTCATAGTAAGTAGTTTAACTACGTCAAAGTCGTGCCATAAAAAATGTGTATTTGTTTTATTATTAATTACATAAATTAATAAACTAATATACATTTTTTATAAACGTTTGTATAACACATTGGTTCACGTCCGGAATTAGAAACAATATTTATGTAAATTCATAAATCTACATTATTTAACATAATACATACAATTAATGCTATATTATATACTTGACATCTTTACATAAGTAATAATTACTTAACTCACAAAACTAGTCTGTCTGCGGTGTCTTGTTTATACCTTTTTAGTCGTAGTTGGGTTTTAGTTTTTATTACCAAATTTTTTTTTAAATTCTTTTGTGGTTGTAATATATATATTTTTGAAATGTGCTCATTAAGGCCTTTCATTTGATACCCAACATGATACGAATAAACATTTTTTTTTTATAGTTCCTTACTTTATGTCCTCAAGAGGGCGCCATTTTTAATTTAATGTGACGTCATATAGCCTATAACCAGCGGACGATCAAAACGCTTCCAACGATACCTTATTTGTCAAATTGTGATGAGTGGTTTAGAAGATAGGAGGGAACAGATGAACATACATACATACATACATACCGGTCAAAATCATAACCCTCCTTTTGTCTTCGCCGTAGTCGGGTAAAAACACATTCACATTTACCAATATTATTGGGTTCTACTTCCATCTCTACCCAAAGCTTTTCAACGGGGTCCAATTACTAAATCTACGCCGTCGTCTTTTCGTCCATCTGTCTGTCCATCTGCCACAGGTTCGCATCTTTAGAACAAAAAAGCTTTTTGACTTTGTATTTCTGTGACCAAGGTACACTGCGACCATAAACAGAAAAGAAAGATAGCGTGATTGATTGATAAAACCTTATAATTACAGTACCTAGACGAGAACGAGGCACATCACATAAGCACATAACTGAGCACTATGTACTTACCTACCTTAAAGCTACCATTTACTAGGTACGTCTTTCATTGACTTGAATGTGCCCTGGCGGCTGAGAGCATGTCATGCTCACTCAAATGTCTCGCTGGTGGTGGCGTGTGTGTTGGATCATTAAGTTCCCTTCAAAATGGTTGAGCTGAATGGTGCTTATCCATGCGTCATGTTCGTGAACGGGCGCCGCCAGTAGGGACTGGTCATCTCTAAGCTGCCACGGCTTATATTTAATTTATTTTAATTTCTGAATTGTTTTTTATCTTTACGGACGCTTTTAACGTGCACGTCTCTTTTTTTCCTTTTTTACATTGTTCTCACATGTTTAATTTCAAATGAATGATGTAACCAATATATTGTAACAAAATATTGATTTAAAAGAGTGTCCGTGAAGTTTCTTGCCCGTTCTTCTCCATAGGAACCTACTACGCTTTGGAATGGGCAACTAGCTTCATTTTTTTGACTGACCGACCCCTTGACAATTCAAAAGTACCTGTAATTGGTTTATTTGAAATAAATGCTTTGAGTTTGAGTTTGCATCAAAAAGAGAAAGAACTCCAGCTTTCTAGAGTGCCGTTTCTGTCACTCATACTAGCTATCTACTGCGTAACTTAGTTTCGTAACCAATTAAGACTAATCTGTTTCATTTTAACAGTCCAACAACAACAACATTAATCGCGTTGATGATTTTTTTTCGAATTTATTATGCAACTAGCCTAGGTCATTCTACTGGTCATGGTCTACCCATGTGCCAAATTACATTTAAATCCGTTTAGCCGTTTTAGCGTGAAAGCGTAACAAACAAACAAACTCACTTACACATTAATAATATTAGTTAGAATGGATTAGACATTCGTTTCAAGCCGATTCAGATTGTGATTGGTCGTGTGTTACGCAATTAGGGTGCTTTATGATAGTTTATATCCTTTATTGACATATACCAACTCGCCTATAACTTAGACCACACTAGAAACAGCTTTCACCGATAGCTGGCATATTTGTCCGGCGCATCACTTTCTGATAAATATTTAGTAATCATGTCAAGTCCACGCCGAAGACAGGTACCTGTTCTAGATTTTAGAAATTACGTTTTTTAAAGTTATCGGTCTTGATGGCTCAGTGGTTAAGGCCACCTCTCATGCGCGAGGTTGTGAATTCAAATCCGGGCAAGTACCAATACGACTTTTTCAATTCTTACTCTAATGCCGGCTTACTGTTCCCGACTGTCATACGTAGATCTTTGACAGTAGTTACGGGTAATCTGGGGGCCTAAACCGGACACATTAGCAGTTCCTCTAAAAGCAGTTCATTTCCTGAATCCCAACTGTCATTAGCAATTCCTCTAATTTGACATAAAAGCAATTCATAATTTGTGGACCATTTTACGAATCTCCATAGAAAACTGTCAAAAAGATGAATTATTTCGTAATAAGAATTACACGCAGATCATATTAAGAATTGTCAGTTTGTGACATTTAACGATGATTCATAATATTTTCTGTTATTATTCTGCTAAAGTGAGCCCCCTGAAGGCCGAAAGTTTGACAACCAGTCATGCCAATAGGTCATACTACCCAGTAACTGGGTTGTGCAGGTCAGATAGGCAGTCGCTCCATGTAAAATATTGGTATTCAGCTGCATTCGGTTAGATTGCAACCCCTCAACATATTCGGGAAAAACCTAGGCAGCTAGCATAATAATGGATGGTAAAAAGCTGATGGCACATCTGATGGTACGTAGTCAACGCCACTTATAGACATCTGCTATACCAGAGGCATCGCGGATGTGTTGCCAGACCAGAGACAAAGCTGCGGAATGGGTGATTCATGTACAGGGTTAAATTAAATAAATAATATAATTATTTATAATAATAACAGAAAATTTGCGGGTGCACGAACGCTTGACGTATTAAATCAGTTCTTTTTTGTTTTAACGTGTTAGATATCAATAGGTCTTCGTCTGTGAAGTTTAGACAAAAAAAAACAGAATTTTTAAAATCATATTTGTAATAAGTAAGTAACTACACAAAAATAAAGTTTATTGTCACAAAATAACATAATGAGAGCATTCACAACAATTAGGTACATAGATACAGTATTATTTATTTTGTTTGCTTTAGGTACCTACCAAACCAACCCAGAGCTTGAATTTTGGGAGGAATTAACTAAGGTAGTTGACCGCAATTTTTTGTTATCGTCGTCGTCGTATTGTTTTTTAATATTTAGGTATGGAAACCCACCACGTCTGCGGTTTCACTAGCTAATTTAAAATGACCCTGTATATTTTATTCTGCATACTTAGAATATTTTATATTGTTTTTTCTTCCTTTTTGTACCTTATTGGTATTTGACGCATCTTGCATTTAAAACAGAGAATGAATCACTTTTAATAACTATTGTGTTTATAAATGATTAAGTCGTTGAAGAGGAAGCGATGGGAAATGATTTATTAATCATTGTTTTTAATTTATAATTTAATGCGAAGATGAGTAACCTTTTCTTTCTTTTTGTGTGGTGTTAGTGACTAACTTAGTGCCAGAGTTTTTATGCCGCCGATGGACCTCTGACTTGGTTTCACATGCCGTCGAGAAGTATCACTATGAGTAACCTCTTTCATTTTGCACATTCTCATACAAAATAAACTAAAATGGCTTGCTAAGATATTGTATTTTGCATTTTTAAAGGTTTCCCCAGATCTGGGTATGAAATACTGGTATTTTTTCATGTCCTCGAATTACTGGTTCTAGAACATGGCGGTTTCCTCACGATGTTTTCCTTCACCGTTTTGAGAGCAGTGGTGATGAAATAATTTACATGAAGTAAAGCGCCTGCCAGGGTACGAACCTACGACCTACAACTCGTAAGTCGCGGCCGTTACCATTGAGTCACCAAGCACTGCTCCATTTTTGGATTTTTGCCCGGTTAGTGGCAATAGACAAATTTATAATTTTTGTGATTAAACATAATTAATATTCTAAAGCATAATAATTGTGAATCATATCAAAAACATCTAGGTGGTACGCCCAAAGAACTTGTAATGAAATGTATTTACTTGGCAGACTTAGGTTTGTCTATAATTGTTCGAAGTCGTGACAACTAATAGCTTGAGGGCCAAGAGCCTCATTATGGAGGCTCTCATTCGATTAGGTCAAGACCTTGACGCCAAAGATTGAAATCCCTAGATTCGCCCTAAAGATGGTAGCGTTTCTGTTTGGTTTTGACACTTCTGACACACAAAATATCGCATGCTGCCATGGAAACGCCATAACCAAGAAACTTTACTTTTCTTAGTTTTGATACTTTTCGTGCGACATGAGTACGGTGAGGGCAAATCTAACAATTTAAATCTTTGCTTGACACAAAGAGTCTTAATATAACAGTGTGAATGTGTCTTCTGTCAAACATCACGCTAACAACACAACGTGCGCGGCAGAATTCCAACTATCAAAAGAGCAGAGAATACCGCAGTGACGATCACGCAATGTCTCCATTATACCAGTTATTAGAGCATAACAATAGACGCATTTCAATTTTATATGCGTGGCTATATGTTTTCTTTATGACTAGTGGACAGTCCGGAGATTCGTGCGCGGTTGGTGGGAAAAGGCACGCCCCCTATTAGATGGGATTAAGGGACCTCGCGCACTGGACGACCACGACCACGATTAGATAAGCTATAGAAACCGTTAGGAATCGCGCACTTGGTCACAACGGCCAACTAGCCGCAGATCATTTCTTAAAGTGGGGTCCACGGACCCCCAAGGGGTCCGTAATAAGTGTGACAGGGGTCCGCAGTAGCTCTAATAATTCTTATAAATGTCTCTCTTCTTAAAAATCTCATCAGCTATTTCTATTTATATTTAGCAATTTTAATTCATTAGTACCTAAGTGTGAGTAAATTACTAATAAAAGTGATTTTTTAAATGAGTTTTTTTTTCACAATATTATTTTGCCAGAGGGGTCCGTGGCATTTAAAAAATTCTGAAAGGGGTCCGACCGTTACTGCACCTAGTTCAAGTACCCATGCTCTAGACGGCAGAGACTCCGGCCAGTCGTGTGGGCCGATAATCTGCTGCTGACGTGTTACAAACTAAAATCACCAATGAGTACCCAGAATGTCACAGCACTAGTATTTCAATGGCGGTTCATAACCTAACCTAAAATTACACAATCAATCTGCCTGTCTTTTCCCAACCATGTTGGGGTCGGCTTCCAGTCTAACCGGATGCAGCTGAATACCAGTACTTTACATGGAGCGACTGCCTACCTGATCTCCATAACCCAGTAACTGGGTCATACGATACCCCTTGGTATGACTAGTTGTCAGACTTTCGGGCTTCTGACGACCCGTAACGACTGTCAAAGATCAACGAATGAAAGCAAGGACCAACGGATTAACGTGCTTTCCGAGGTACGGCTACGGACCAACCCCGGCAAGCGTACCTTAACCTGATGGATCGACCCGTGCGGCTACCTAAACATTACTAACTGAAAAAAAAACCCAAGGATTCTATTGGAACAGCCTGAACCAACAAAATCCTGTCCCCTTTGGCTCCTGTCTCCTCAAACCTTGAGCACATGTCGCAACACACCCATAAGGCTATCCGAGGGTCGGCAGAACTGTTGCGTGATATCACCTCGGCGACACGAGGACGTGACAGGCATGAGAAACAAGTGACGCGCACAACGGGAAAATACTGCTGAAGATCATTATGTACGTGTCCCGAAGTGCAATTGGACGTTTCGGAAGGCAAAAGTATTTAGTTTCTTTATTTTTTAATGGATTGGGCCATTTCCGAAGTATGTTGGCGTCGGCTTCCAGTCTAAACGGATGCACCTGACGATAGTATATTACATGGAGCGACTTCCTAACTGAGCTACAAAATCCAGTTACGGGGTACTATGATACTTCTGGCAAAACTTGTTGTCGAGCCTCTAGAGCAGACTTTTCCAAAGTGGGCGATAACGCCCCCTTGTGGGCGCTGCAGACCTAAAGAGGGGCGGTAAGTAACCCAAAAAAATGGGGGCGTTATGTAGAGGCTTGGGGGGCGATTTGTAATTTCATCTAAGAGGACTCTTAGACACCGACTGACCTCTCGACTCTCGACTACAACTTGTGAACATCAACTAATCTGAATAAGAGATTACTCAAACTAACTCGGCTCGATTTTTTCTCTCCTCGTAGTTCATATATCTGTCCTATTTTATTGAATGAATAAAATAAAAATCATGTCAATCGGTCGCTCCGTTTCGAAATAAAAGTAGGCACAAACAAACAAATAAAAAGGCAACGGACACACTTTCGTATTTTAATAGTTATTAGTATTCCTAGATAGGTAATTTTCGCTCCCTACTGCGCTCAGGTCTCAAGTTAACTCTTGCGGGTTATAGCAAAAGTCTCGTTTAGAATGAATGTTTAATCTCAGCTAATATAGCTCACAATAATTCATTTAATTTGAAGTTATAGTGGTTTTTAAGTAGGTGAAAAAATGGGGGCGCTAATAAATAATTTATTCTCAAAGTGAGCAGTAGACAAAATAAGTTTGGGAACCCCTGCTCTAGAGCTTGGATTAATCTTCTTCTTACCTAGTTATCTTCTTCTTTTAATGTGGTTATAGTGTCTAACCTGGTGTCAGAGTTTTAAAGCCGCCCAAGGGCCTCTTACTTGGCTTCACATGCCGTCGAGAAATATCTCTCTGGCATGAGGTTTTCTTCAGGATGTTTTCCTTCACCGTTTTTAAAGCAAGTGATAATTATACATTACGCACATGAATCCGAAAACTCAGAGATGCGTGCCTTGGGCTCGAACTCCAGACCTATGACTTGGCAGTCTGACGGTCACACCACTAGGATATCACTGGTTTTTTTTTTGTTTTTTCTTAGTCAGAAGTAAAAATATTTGTTAAAGAGCAAGGTGACCGGTAATAGGAGGGGGTGTCCCATGTAATAGGGGGCGAGCCTATTGCCATCAACCGGGCATGAAGTTCAGACTCAAAGTTGCTGCTGAGGAATTTCTAATGGAAAATCCCACTTTGGATCGAACCTTAGAATCGCCAGCTTGCTTACCTACCTAGTTACTTGAAGTAGTCTGTGATTTTTTGTTTTATCGTTTTCAGATATCGATACATCACATCTGTGTGGTGTACACAGAAAAAAAACTGATTTTGAAACTGATATTTCAAGCACCTAACTACAGTCGTTGAACCCAAAAAACTGGCCAAGTGCGAGGACTCACGCACAAAGGGTTCCGTACCATTATCTATAAAAACGCCAAAAAAATCATGTCTGTTGTCGTTACTTAATACCTGTTTTCGGAAATTTTAAATGTCACCTATAATTACAAATACGCATTTTTTTTCTCTATCTGGGCAACCTTATTCATTATAATAATAATAAACCATTTATTAATAAACCATTTATTGCAGGCGACACAGGCCCATAGAAAAATACCTTAAACTAAACATACATATTAATCTATACAACAAAAACTTGTGTTAATAAATAAGGCTTAGACTATGTTAGTATCACTTCACTTAGCACTAGCTAGACTTTGTGCTGTCCTGAGGAACTTGTCCGCGGAAGCGACGGAACACCACGTCCTGCGGCCAAAAGTCTTCTTCCATGACGAGGGGCAGATAACAGTCCGGTACACGCACGACGAACGCCTTGAAGTTGACGTTCCGGCGCGATTCCAGTAGCTGCACCCTCGGCGCGTACCTCGTCTTTTGGCGCACGTACTCCACGATGTCCTCCACCTTAGTGCTGTAGCGCAGGCGGGAGATGTACACCGGCGTGTTCGGCTTTGCGGCACGTAGGGTCACTTCGGGGCCCGTAGGAGCTTTGCCGCAGCGGTTCTTGTTCGTTTGCAATCGGTGCTTCTTCCTTTGCACCGTCACGAAACCGTCATCATTATGTCATTATGTCCAACAGTCTTAGACAGAATGCGATGGGCTCTCGTACCACGCAACTAACAGCACTGCGAGTATCACTTCTAATGAGCGCGTCCGTGTGTGTGCCGTTTCGAACATTTTCTTCGTAGTTTCCATACTGTCCATAATTATACAACATTAGTTTTTGTTTATGCTAAACCCGAAAAGGGGCCATTGTACTCATCATTTTGAACAACTTTTTCTATGGGACCAAGCTTGAAATCGAGAAAAGAAAATCAGCTGTTCCATACATTTGTGTTCACTTAAATCGACAAAATGTATAGAACAGGTGATTTTTTTTTTTGCGATTTCAATATTGGTCCCGTAGAAAAAGTTGTTCCAAATGATGAGTACAATGACCCCTTTTCGGGGGTTTATGCTAAAACAAAAACTAATGTTGTATTGCACCTGCACATCACCTACCCAAGAATGATAATGTTATCCCTAATCGAATGACGGTGTTGAATAATACAACACGGTATACAACTTGTATTACGTATTATTTACAATGAGACTAAACGGACCATTGAGCCAACTACCACAAAGTTGCCAAGTTTACTTTGTCATGTTTTTTGTCAACCTTCACAGATTGTACGCCCATTGTAAGTGAGTTTTTTATATCGAAGATGAGGTAACTATTCTAAGCGGATAGCATAGGCTTAGAGTTAGGCATTTTTTGTGTGTGTGCCGTTTCGAACATTTTCTTCGTAGTTTCCATACTGTCCATAATTATACAACATTAGTTTTTGTTTATGCTAAACCCGAAAAGGGGCCATTGTACTCATCATTTTGAACAACTTTTTCTATGGGACCAAGCTTGAAATCGAGAAAAGAAAATCAGCTGTTCCATACATTTGTGTTCACTTAAATCGACAAAATGTATAGAACAGGTGATTTTTTTTTTTGCGATTTCAATATTGGTCCCGTAGAAAAAGTTGTTCCAAATGATGAGTACAATGACCCCTTTTCGGGGGTTTATGCTAAAACAAAAACTAATGTTGTATTGCACCTGCACATCACCTACCCAAGAATGATAATGTTATCCCTAATCGAATGACGGTGTTGAATAATACAACACGGTATACAACTTGTATTACGTATTATTTACAATGAGACTAAACGGACCATTGAGCCAACTACCACAAAGTTGCCAAGTTTACTTTGTCATGTTTTTTGTCAACCTTCACAGATTGTACGCCCATTGTAAGTGAGTTTTTTATATCGAAGATGAGGTAACTATTCTAAGCGGATAGCATAGGCTTAGAGTTAGGCATTTTTTGTTGAAGTACAAATTCTTTAGTAAGTAAGTATTACAAATAATTTATTCAAGGTTAACGAAAACTATGTTGTAGAACTGTTGGTTTTTTCAAGCAGGAATTTCTCAGTAGACTCGCAGGGCTTGCGACCTTGCCAGGGTTGCGGGAAAGTCCGAAAGGGATACCGGGACCCTCGCAACAGGCAACTGAAGGAACACGGCTGGGTTTTAGTCAGTAAAAGTCTGACACGCCCTTCCGCTCCGCCCAGAGCGGGAGAAGTCAATTGACGATTTCACAAACTCAAAAAAAAAAGGGCTTGCGACCACTAGTTTAAGGAGACTATCAAATCACTGGTATAATATTAAAAGGATAGTATATTTCTTGCATTTGAAGACATGTGACATCCACTAACACGCACTGTATCCGCGTGGTGGGTAATCCACCCACTCCCTCTCTCGCAGACAGCAGTCCTGAGTCCCATCAGTAGGAACATTATAGACGTAATTATGCTATTTACACACGTAGATACCTCACGCCTTCTCCCCATGGGGGTAGACAGAAACTACAGAACGCCACATACTACCTTCCACACTTTTTGTTTCGTTTACGTTCATCTTGGGGACTATTCTCTAAGGTTGCCAACAAGCGGATTGCATGCTTGCAGTTTGAATGCAGTTTAGTACGACTGCAATACTCGTAATGTACTGGAACTGCATTCAAATTGCAAATTTGCAGTTGGAGTGCAGTTAAAATGCAGTTCAGTTGATGGCAGCCTAAGGCTATCAACGATTATAGGGGTCAGTCCAACCCTACACCCGATTAATTAACTATTTCGGGCAAAAAGACATTGGGTTAAGGCCAACTGTCAAATCGTGTTGTCATTCATTCTTAGTTCGGGGCTTCTAATCTATGTACATAAATTATACGGAGTTTGAAATGCCCGTAACTTCGTATGAAACTACTGAATTCGTGCTTTGGGAGTATACCTCCAGTAGACAAAGAAAGGAAGAAAGAATAACATTTATTTGGACACAGTTCGTGAAACACAATATACAAAAAATTATAAATTAAAAGAGAAAATAATGTTTTAACAATAATGTGTGCCTCACGGCTGCGCCAAAAAGGTTCATTTCAGTATTAATGCCAGACAAATGCTGTCTGACGCTGGTTTTCTAATGAACCCTTAGGGACAAGTGACGGGGAGTACACACAGAACTTCATGGTCATACAAGTACGCCGGTTGAAAGTGGTGCCGATTCTGTTGTTCACAAACTAAACTAATTTTAAGTTCAGTGCATCTTTTTCTTTCTATTTCATTAAGAAAAGGACAGAAGATAAATTTTAGTTTAGTCCTGTCAAATTAATCAGCGCCTGACGTAAATTGACGTAATTTTAGTAGACAAGTTTTTAATTGCGTCTAAACTTGTAAGGAGTAAGGTGCCGATTCTGTTGTTCACAAACTAAACTAAATTTTAATTCAGTGCATCTTTTTCTTTCTATTTCATTATGAAAAGGACAGAAGATAAATTTTAGTTTAGTCCTGTCAAACTGTCACTACTCCATAAAAGGTTAGAGGCGATTAAAAATTTGCTTACTAAAATTACGTCAATTTACACCAGGCGCTAATGAATTTGACAGGGCTAAACTAAAATTTATCTTCTGTCCTTTTCTTAATGAAATAGAAAGAAAAAGATGGACTGAACTTTAAATTTAGTTTAGCTTGTGAACAACAGAATCGTCACCATTATTACGCTATTATGCTATTTCTCCCTACTTAAATCATACATTTAAGGCGGTCGAAGATCATTTACGTTCAATTTAAGTGCTTAGCTATATCGCAACATAGGTAGGTATCCATTTCTATGATCAATTACGAGCACGCATAGAAGAATTCAAGGAAAAACAAAAGCTGACGTAAATTGTGGTGTTGCAATGGATAGATCGAGAGGCGAATAGAATGTTTGTTGTACGTAAGGGGTGCTGTACACATGATCGGGTCGGCACATTCGATTCGGCATTAGGTTTTTTTTTTAACAGACAAGAGAGTGAACTGTAGTTGTGCAGCTGTGGGTCTGTTGCGTTACTTCTTCTTCACTGGGAAGTGGGGGACTACGCTGTCATCATCTGCCTACCCTTTTCTCAACATTATTGGGGTCAGTTGAATACCAGTATTTTACATGGAGCAACTGCCTATCTTACCTCCGCAACCCAGTTACTGGGTAACTTGATACCCCTTTGTAAAACTGGTTGTCAGACATTCGGGCTTCTGACGATCCGTAACAACTGTCAAAGATCTGCAAATGACAGCCGGGACCAACGGCTTAACGTGCTATCCGAGGCACGACTACGCTACTGGGGGACTACGCTGTCTTATGTAATTATGACGTTCAAAAACCGCTGATTCTCAGCCTTATTTGAATAAATTACCTTTGTTTTTTAGCTGTGAGGAAAAAAAAACATTTATTTAGCTCAGACTTAAAGGCACACAACATATTCTGCAAAGAAACAAAGCCGACTCGAAGTAATTACTACACATATTCGGTTTTTATTCGGCTCGTGCCGATCGGCAAACTTCTTTCGGCTTGATTATAGTCGGCTCTGTTTGGTACAATTCGAGCTGTACCAAGCGGCTTTTCCCGAACATATATCTACAATATTCGGTGATGCCGCCGGCTGTGCCGTATCACACCGACCCGAACAAGTGTGTAACACACCTAAACAATGCCAGGGCCCTTGGGCTACCATAATCATTGGGCAGGTGATGTGCAGGGCAGGTCAAGGTGACGGTTAACAGTTGCACCGCACTTGATAAAACATCGTGCGACACTATGTAGGTACTGCGTCGCGACTTATTGTGCTGTTGTATGATTACCTTGACGTCGAGTCGCCTTGACGTCGAGTCCCGCCACGTCGAGTCGCCTTGACGTCGAGTCCCGCCAAAACTCCCACTTTTACTCTCGCCACGTCGAAACGTTGAAAAAGTCTCTATTGTAACCGCCACGCCTACTTAACCAATTTTAGATATAGGTACCTACGTGTAACCCAGTAACTGGGTTGTCGAGGTCAGATAAACAGTCACTCCATTTAAAATACTGGTATTCAGCTGCGTCCGGTTAGACTGGAAGCCGACCCCAACATGGTTGGGAAACTGCTAGGTAGGTAGATGGATGATTGTGTATAGTACTCGTAAGTAATACTCGCATAAGTAGGTACATGAAATTATTATGCATGAACGTTTACCTCCTAGTAACTTTAAAGTTTTATTTATTCATCGTAATCTGTGAACAGTGTTGTGGGCTAAATTATTATTGAAGTTTTAAAGTGTCTTCACATTATATTGATGTACTTATACAAAATATTGTAAAACATTTTTAAAAGAGTAACTGTGGAGTTTCTTGCCCATTCTTCTCCATACGAAAACTACCTTTTGGAAGGGACAACTAGAATCAGTTTTATTTCTCTGTTTTTGACGTTCAAAAGTGCCTTTTATGTGCCTAATTTAAATAAATTATTTGACTTTGACTTTATCGTCAAAGTCGTGGGAAACTCCTGGATGAGGGACGCACGGAACCGGGAAGTATGGCGGAAAAAAGTGGAGACCAATACCCAGCTGTGGGTGATTCCGGGCTGAAATGATGATGATGATGGACCCAGGTCATGGTCAACCATGTGCCAAATTTCATCCAAATCCGTTCAGCCGTTTTAGCGTGAAAGCGTAACAAACAAACAAAATCATTTCCGCATTTATAATATAATATTTATATTATTATATTATTAAGTGAAGCTATTTGTTGTTTCTATTTAATATTTTAAGATAGTCCGCCATTGTTATCCGGTAATGCTAGTAAACTTGCACATACGTCTACTTCGTATCCATAAAACAGGAAACTAAAGGAGGACAGAGACGTTTTAAACGATATTATTACGTGACGCTTACGTTGCGTTACGTACGTTGCGTGGCGCAACACTAGTAAGTAGGACTCGTTTACGTCACTATTGGGGGGGCGCGATAATTTGTGGAACATCATTGAGAATCGAATATCGATTTAATTATACATTTCGATTACACAGAATTCAATTCCACTTTCTTTTCGTAAACAAAACAGAGAGTATGACATGTGATGATCGTAGCATATGGCAATTATAATCACTTGCTTAAAAACGGTGCAGGAAAACATCGTGAGGAATTCCTGAGAGATATTTCTCGACGGCATGTGAAGCTGTCAGAGGCCCTTGGGCGGCTTTAAGTCCAAAGGCTGACTTTGGGGATTTTTCAAAAATAATAATAAAAAATCCCGTGGGGCCAACAAATTTTTTTGGCGCCCGGCGCTCCGTTACCCCTCCTATCCATGATTTTCATTTGGCAAACGATGCACCAAACACTCTGTATTAACAAATGGGTGGTGGGCCTGTAATACATCGGTAATGAATGGATATTAATGGGATTAACTAAGTCTTTAGAGAAGATAACTTAGCGAGTAATGTCAGGTTAGTGTCAAAGACCTCATGTTACTGTTTAAAGACACTCATTCCGTTTCTGATAAGTAATTAAGGGAGACACATCTAAGTTTTATTTGTTTAAGAAATAATGAGGTAAATGTCGTGAGGAAAGTTTAAAGTATGAATGTGGATGGCTATAAGAGTAGGAGAAAAAAAAAACCGACTTCCAAAAAAAACACTAAAAAGTGAAAAATAACTCTAATTTCGGAAGTCGGTGGCAAAAAAAGAAAATTGAAAAGCAAAGACGCAGATTTTCTTTTTCATTTGACTTTTTTTTTTGTTGTTTTTTACTGACGTTGTTTTTTTTTTTGTAAAAAGTATTTATTTTACACTTGTTAGTTGTGGTACCTACCGTGTGGTACAAATTCGAATACCACTACCTGCTAGTGCTATGTATCAAGTAAAACATCGTCTACATAGAATGAGTAGGAAAAATACGTAATATTGAAGCAAACTCAAAAACTCCGCAAGCAAAGTTAATCAAATTACCCTACCGAACACAAAAAGAATCATCAAAATCGATTTATAACTGGCGGAGTAATCGCGTAACAAACACACAATTTAAAAAAAAACATACAGACGAATTGAGAACCTCCTCCTTAGAAAAAAAAAAAACGGTTAAAAAGAAACGATGGATGGACTAAGTGCTTATAGAGAAGTATGGAAGAAAGCCAAAGATCTACGAATGACATCCGACCGCGATCGACTGCATATCTGACCAAATTTTACATTTGTACGTACATAAAATGAATAAAAGAAATAATAAGTGAGTAAATTCTTTGTGACACCATTTTAGAATTTCAATCAGGCAGGCGTCATTGAGCAATAACATAAGTTCATAGCTCTGGACTCGGGTTGCTGCCCTAGCCGGGCTATTAATAACCCGAGTGGTTACTACGAGTCCTTGGGACAACCTTTACTTACTTTACTCGTCAAGTAACTTTCTGGTAAGAATGTAGAAAAACTTAGAATCTTTGTTGTAGATTAAAAATATAAACCTACATGGGCACTTGCTACGCTTGCCGAGGTTGGTCCGTGGATGGGTGACCATCTTAACATATCGAGACTCCCCCGTGCCTCGGAAAGTACGTTAAACCGTTGGTCCCGGCTGTCATTTGTGGATCTTTGACAGTCGTTACGGGTCGTCAGAAGCCCGAAAGTCTGACAACCAGTCTTACCAAGGGGTATCGTATTACCCAGTTACTGGATTGTGGAGGTCAGACAGGCAGTCGCTCGATGTAAAATATTGGTATTCAGCTGCATCCGGTTAGACTGGAAGCCGACCCCAATATAGTTGGGAAGAGGCTAGGCAGATTGATTGATTGGACACTTATGAAACGTCAGAAGCTAGAAGTGGACGGCTAAATCCAATTGGTCGTTTCTTAAGGAGAAGAGCCGGCAAGAATTTAGTATGTTAGATAAAAAATAACATAACACCACGCCTGTATTCTCCGAAGAAATATTTCGCGACCCCCTACCCGTTGCATTTTTTTCATGTATTTTATTTTGTGACAAATATTCAAAGTATTCATTTTCATAATTACGGTTCGGATAAATAACACAGTACGTAAAACACATTTTTTTACATCGAATGCGTCGCCAATAGATAACGCAATTTGCGCATACGTACGACCACGGCAGATGCCACGATTTTTTGTTCATTTGATACATATGATTATGTCCTTTAGTTAACATTTTTCTTAATAAATCTTTTTAAACTTTATTGTTTTTTTTTTTACTGCAGTAGCTTTCCCAACCTTTTGCAACTCTCCCCTATAGAAGCTTCGCGACCTAAAGAGGCTTCGCGTCCCCCCAGAGGGTCGCGATCCACACGTTGAAAAACACTGTCCTCATATTACACGCACATTTCGCCAGTGTAATAGGGGAGCGATAAGCAGTGATATCCTAGTGGTGTGACCGTCAGACTGCCAAGTCAAAGGTCTCGAGTTCGATCCCAAGACACGCACCTCTGACTTTTCAGATTCATATGCGTATCTATTGTATATTTATCACTTGCCTTAAAAACGGTGGAGGAGGTAACCGGCATGCCAGGGAGATATTTCTCGACGGCATGTGAAGCCAAGTCGGAAGGCTGCTTTAAAACTCTGACACCAGGTTAGTCACTAACCACACGAAAAGATTACTATTGCCAGCAGCAGGCACCTACAGAAAACTCTGAATGCAAACCCCAATATATCTTTGCAATAGCTCAGTAGTCGATTTCAAGCAAAAAGGTAGCGAGGTCCCAAAATTAGCTTGCAATAATTCATACTAAAAAGTGAGCCTAATTAAAGCAAGCAGTTTCTAGACAAAAAATCTCAATTTACAAACGTGATACTGTATAATCGATCAGCGGTTCTCAAACTTTTATGGCCATGGAACCCTTTTGGCAATGGAAATATTTGACGGAGCCCTAAAATAATCAAAAACTGCGTTTCATGGAATTCCACTTTACTCTGACTTCACTTTTTCCCACTAGGGCTGGCACTGTTGGCATATGGCGAAAATAAAAACAGTTTTAATAATAAAATACGTGTCGAATTGATAACCTTCTTTTTTTAAGAAGTCTGTTATGTATAGAAATGATTTGTACGAGATTAGGATGATTCTGAAGCAGCTAAAATACCACAAAGCAATGTCGTCTACAGTTGGACATATGCCATAGACTTTTCGCGAAACCCCCACAGAGGCTTTGCGGAGCCCCAGGGCTCAGCGGAGCATACTTTGAGTATGGCTGCTGTAGATACAGTCAACCGCAAGTAACACATGAAAAGCCAACTGCTATTAAATAAAGGCGAGGTCAATGTCGAATTGTAACTATTGAACGTTCAGTTGACCGTACAGTCGCATGTCCATTCAAATCTCGTGAACAATAAGAAAATCATTGAAACTTTTACCTGAATTTAGTTCACAACTATTACAGCTTTTGTTTTCAAATCGTTGCCTTGACTTGCCCGTCGATGGTTGAGGCACAGTAATTAATATCGACATTTCTTAGTTATAAAACGTGTAGACGAAAATACGTCATACGTAAAACTCCATACCTATATCTAATGACGTCCTCGGTCTACATACAAAAAATATATCCAATAGTTTAGTTACGATAGCTAGTCAAAGATCGGCAATCCCCATAGTCGGCCCATCACTACTATTTAGTTTGTTTGAAAAAATGACTTTTTTAATTTCCATGTTAGGATTTATTTGATAATTCCAAAATTACTCTTGCATTAGTATTGCCAGTATTTGCATTTATTGTTGTATTGTCGTCTCCACATTGTATGTAACTTTAACGTATTATACACATAAACCTTCCGGAATAAATTCTCTATACGATGGTAAAAACCTCATCAAAATCTGTTGCGTGGTTTATTAGAACAACGCAGACATACAGACAAACACGAAAACGAATTTAATTTATAATAATTATGTATAGATATAGATGTTCGGATAATGTTTGCCGGTCGCTGTACGTACTGCACTTTTTAAGACTTTAAAAACTATTTAAGAAAAAAAAAACGAATGTAGAACCTCTTCCCTTTTTGTAATTCGGTTAAAAATGCGCTTTATAGCGTTATCAGTATCTCACTGACGATTATTGCCAGCGTGTTTGAGCATACAAATTTTTCGAACTTACGAGCAATTGATTAGCAATATCCTTCAAAATCATTTAGATTGTGATTGATAGTGTGTTACGCAGTTACAAGCAGGTTTCCTCACGATGTTTTCCGTCACAAATGTCAGTGATGTTGTTTTCCTTCACCGTTTATGAAGCGAGTGATAATTAAGTGATAATTAATTAACTATACAATACGCACATGAATCCAAAAAGTCAGATGTGCTTGCTTGGGTTCGAACTCGAGACCTATGATTTGCCAGTCCGACGGTCGCACTAGGACTGCTATTTAGGAAACTGCGAAAGTAACTCTATTAAATTTTCCAGAAATCAAACCCGCATCCCCGTGCTTAAAAATCCGACTGTCTAACCACTGAGTCATTACGATATCACGACATTTTAATATTTACCAATATTTTATTTAGAATTTACTATGCTTGTTTTATTTTTTTGCAGAGTGTGGGTAGTCTTAAACTTACTTATTTTACCGTTGTTTGAAATGTAGTAGTAGGTAAATAAAAACTCTACCTACCCTGAGTTGTAAAATAAGTAGATAAGTACATGATTGATAACTATACGCATAAAAAAAATATTTTACACCGCCATTACAGCATATAATAGTTACATATTTAACCACACAAGTAGTAAGTACTTACTTGTAGAATTTAAAACGCAAGATACATAACTTACAAAATGCAAGCGAAACCGGTCGAATAGTGTATAATAGTTCGTAGATACCTACACATATCCATGTCATACTAAGTACATACGCAAATTCTTAGTCATAGTAAGTACATCAAGGCGTCAACTTACCTCCGCGATCCAGCCGGTATTTAAAAGACAAACATTTAGAATCCAAATATAACGTACACTATATTTATTTTGTTAATTTTTCGTACACAAATTATCACTGGAAGACATACACAATGAAATTTTGACAGCTGTCAAATGCACCACTAAGTAAAAAGTTTTTTTTTTCGAATCGAGGCAGCGACGCGTCTTCGCCGTTCGGCCAAGCAGCCGGACTAAAGTCTCGTGTCCACTTTCGAATCTTGCGCTACGGTGTGCTACAAACTTGTAACGCAACTTAGAAAATACTTTCCCTATCTTATTTCAATGTAGGAACGTTTACAATCGCATGTTGACTGCACTTTTTAATAGCATAATTAACATTGTATGGTTTTAATAACAACTTTCAATCTGTAGTACGAATTGGACTTTGTTTTTTAGTACAGAAGGTTAGTTATTGTTTAAATAAGTATCTAGGTAGTACATCCGTAAAGGTTTTGTGGTACCATCGTTAACACAGTTATTTTTATGTTAAATTATGTGAATTGAGCTATGACATAAGAGCCATGGATCCTCCCTTAAGATGTGCTGTCAACCGAAATATAGAAAGAAACATATCATCAAGCCTGTATATATGCAGGGTTTATAGGACACTAGGACACCCTTATTTAGACAGTTATCATCTTCTTCATCATTTCAGCCGAAAGACGTCCGCTGCTGGACATAGGCTCCCCCAAGCGGCACCACATCGACCGATCCTGCGCTTCTTGCATCCAGGAGATTCCCAAAAAACATATACTCACCTACGGCGAGGCGATTTCTTCACAAGGTCTTCGGTCCACCTAATGGGAGGTCGACCAACGCTGCAACTTCGCCAATTATGTTAACAGTTTAATGAATATAATAATAATGGGGAACGAGCCTATTGCCATCAACCACAATTATTGCTACCAAGAAATTATTGATGGTAAAACTTGTGGCGGTATCTACATCGCCACATGCGAACTACGCATCAAAGACCTGACGTCACATAAATCCTGCAACGCGCAATTAAAGTTTACCGTGCAGTGGACATATATACAAGAAACCAACATCATTGGTAGGGCAGTTGCCCACCAGACACAACACCCGTCTGGTCGGAGGATCCTCCCTTTTCT
The DNA here is from genome assembly GCA_948473465.1 of Lithophane ornitopus. Taxonomy (NCBI): domain Eukaryota; kingdom Metazoa; phylum Arthropoda; class Insecta; order Lepidoptera; family Noctuidae; genus Lithophane; species Lithophane ornitopus. Next base: position 9,178,754 of record OX419642.1, on the reverse strand, counting down.
ATGGAGTATGAGTGAACTTTACACCCTGTTCCTCATACCCCTAAAAACTCAATAACACTGCCCGTACACACCAATGAGTCAATCTGTCGGTGGATTTTAGTGAAAAGAGATAATGGTGCCGATTCTGTTGTTCACAAACTGAGCTAAATTTAAGTTTAGTGCATCTTTTTCTTTCTATTTCATTAAGAAAAGGACAGAAGATAAATTTTAGTTTGGTCCTGTCAGCCTGTCACTACTCCATACAAGTTTAGACGCGATTAAAAACTTGCCTACTAAAATTACGTCAATTTACGTCAGGCGCTGATTAATTTGACAGGACTAAACTAAAATATATCTTCTGTCCTTTTCATAATGAAATGAAAAGGAAAAGATGCAGTGAACTTAAATTTAGTTTAGTTTGTGAACAACAGAATCGGCACCATTGTATTTTTATGCTATGAATGAAAAACCAGAGATAGAAGTTAAAACTAGCCTATAATGTTCCCACTGCTGGGACTCAGGCCTCCTCCCTGTGAGAGGCAGTGGGCCGTAACCCACAACGCGGGCCCAGTGCGGGTTGGTAGATGTCACATGTCTTTGAATTATCGATAGTCTACACCTCAGAACATGTTATTGTTCTGAGGTCAATACCTATAAAGTGTGGGTGTTATGTTCATTCGCGGTTGACAAAATTAAAAGTCTAAACAATGTTGCTATGTAAATTGAGCTTTATTTAAATATAAATTAAGTTCATAATAATTCTAGTTATTCTTACATTTATGGCTTTTTTTCACAGTACACACCTCCCATAGAAACTTGAAAATATTATTATTATAACAGAATACAAACATACATACATAAACTCACGGCTCCGTCCCATGGGAGTAGGCAGAAACTACAGAACGATAGCTGTATGAAATGATGTGCCAAATAAATTGAGCGGAACTTATCCGGAGGTTAAGACACAGAGCAGTATCTACCAGATACATTCAAAAATATAATAGAATTTATATGTAATTAAATCTGTAAGATAAATTGTCCAGAACTTATCTGGGGGTGGTAAAACAGGCCTATAAAGGTTTTCCTATAATCTATGAGTAAAGAACTATTCTCTGTATTTTTTTAGGCTCAGCAGTTTGGGAGATAAAGGAGGAATGGTCAATTTTCATGTATTTTCTTAAATATCTTTAAAAAATATATATATAAAAAAAATGTATTTGAGATCCTCGCAACAAACCCTTTCATTTGATGTCACACGGTATAGTTTGCAAAACCTTTTATTTTCTAGTTTGCCTCTCAAAAGTGACCCCCATATTCAAAATTCATTTATTTAAGTTACACGTGCATGTGTGGGTCACAGACATACATATTTGTACCAAATTACAACTTAACCGGTCCAATAGATTCGGAGCAAATTGGCTGTGACAGACGGACAGACAGACAGACACACAAGTGATCCTAAAAGGGTTCCGTTTTTTCCTTTTGAGGTACGGAACCCTAAAAATGTAGTGTTCAATATTGACGGTGGTACGCAACCCTGCGCGTGCGCACTTGGTCACTTTTTTTTAAGTACCTTCCTCACAACCTTTTTCAATTTTAATCTTATGTACTTTCATTGTGTGTGTATGTAACGTAGATTTCTTCAAATATTTTTTATCGCATAACGCACAGTCGAATGTCCTACCAAAATGCTTTTGAGCCTTATGTCTGTTTAAAGCACTAGTATTTGGGTAAGTCTTCCCACATAATTCACAAGCACATGTCCTATTATTATGCTTATCCATATGTAAATCAATATTCTTAAAGCTACGCTTACAGATATCACATTTTGTTTTACCAATATCAACGTCTGCCTTGGGGTTGTGTTTTCGAAAATTATGTCGATTTAAAACTACTTTTTGGGCGAATTTTAAACCACAGATATCGCATGGAAACTTCTTGATGCCGTTATGTTCATCGATGTGACGGTTAAGAGAAAATTTGCCTGAAAATATCTTTCCACATACTGGACATGGCATCCATGGGAGGTCTTTGTTATGAACATCCTTGACATGTTCTATTTTCAAACGTGCAGTATCAAATATCTTAGAACAATACCTACACATGAATTGGTTGTCATGTTTTAGTCTATGGATCTTCATTGTCTTTGGGCACGATAGTCTGTGGTCGCAAACGTCACATTTATAAAGTTTTCCCTCGCCGTTATGTAGTTTTAAATGGTCTCTAAGATGCCTTATATTTGAGTATGATTTTTGACATATTTTACAATTATATGGACGTAGTTTTTCATGGACCGTTCTGACATGGGCATTTAAATTCGATTGGTCGTTGAAAGACCGACCACAGAGTTCACATAAAATATTTTTGTTAGTACCAGCATGTACTTTTAAATGCCTAACTAATGTCTGATTGTATTTAAATTCTTTTTCACACAAGTGGCATTTGAATATTTTTTCCTTAGTGTGAGAATTAAGATGATCTTTCAAAGAGTTTTTAGAAGCGAATTTTTTCGGGCAGAAAGTGCAATTAAAACCTTTTCCTGTGTGCAATCTGAGATGGTTTTTTAAAGTTTCAAATGTTTTTAATTGTTTTGGACAGTATTCACATTTGAATACGACAGCATGGACCTCGTAAATATGTTTGTTGATATCCTTTTCTGTTTGGTACAATCCCCCACAATCTTTGCAAGAGAATTGGGGGCCTGTGTCTGTATCCACCTGAATTGTCAGAGAACGGTAGATGTTTATAGGTTTACCTGAAAAGTAAATAAAAAATAAATTAAGGACAAAAAGCATCACGTATGAGGGACTCGCGGCTAACAGATGCACGCGTCGATCGAAGGTAAAGCTTCACTTCCCGCGGTCGGTTCCTGGAGGGAGGTGTTTAGTACACACGCATTCTGCCAGTTATGTTTAAGTACTATTTAATAGGGAGCGAGCTTATGGCTACTAAGGGTCAGTTTAGACCGCGACGTGAAGCGACGCGACGCTGCGCGCACTTTTTAACAATTATCGAACTTATTTTATTCACGAAAACGTATAATATGCCAGTGCGTGTCCCTTATTGTGAAGTAAATAAATTCGATATTGTATCGGATCATAAAAAAGTGCGCGTCGCGTCTCGGTGTGAACTGACCATAACAGAATTTCCTAATGAAAAAAAATATATATTAAAAAAACTTACTTTGTTCCTTATTTTTAGTTATTTGTTTTCTATTCCGTAAAGTTCTCTTTGGTATATCTGACTTTTTTTCCGATCCATTTTCGTTTGTATGTTTTACTACATTAAATACATCAGTTGTTGGTTGAATTTCTGAAAAGAAAAAAAAAAAAAAAACATTGACTTGTCATGATTTCACGTAATTGTCATTCAATACAGTTTCCGTTCTTCTTCTGTTAAGTATAGTAAAAAATTACGCACCTTTTTTAACTTTTCCAATTGGGTTTTCGATATCAACCTCTATACTATATTCTGAAAAAGAATAGATCATACAATATCTCGTAATTAAAATTATTCCTATATTTAAAAAAATAAACTACGTGAATTAGCATGTGAATAATGTTTTGTACAGTACCTACAGGAGGCAGTCGAGAGAATGCGTTCTTGACAGCTGTCAGTTCCGTACTCTAACGAATAACCCTCTTATTCATAAACGTTGCTTGAATAAGTGACGTTTAAACGTCAAAAATGTATGATTATACAGGCGCTAATCATTACTTAACTTTAAGCAGCGTTTATGAATATGGGGTTAAGTGTTTAGCGAATTTGATCATTATTAATATTACAAATTGTTCAACTGACAGGTGTCACTAACACATTCTCTCGACAGCCAGACTATAGACGTGATTATGGCACAGTTTTAGAAAAGTTCGGCTTTGTAGGGTGTTGTCTCTGTCACATAGAGCTATACCTGTGTGACAGTCTCTTTCTAAAACGCGATGTGTCATATTTACGTCCGAGTACTGTGTTTGTAAGGGAAAGTTAACTTTACCTTTTTTAACACCCAGTGGCAGCTTTTCATCTGTTTGTATTACATCATCTGCAAAGTAAACAATGTATTTTTTTAAGTCGCTGGATATTATTTACGCAACGTGAAGCGCCTGTCTGCATTCGAACCTACGACCTACATGTCGTAAGTCGCGGCCATTACCATTGAGCCATCACTGCTCACCGGGCCATTTCTGCTCTCTGGGCCATTTCTGCTCACTGGGTCATTACTGCTCATTGGGTGACTGGGCCATCACTTCTCACTGGGCCATCACTGCTCACTGGGCCATTACTGCTCACTAGGCCACCACTGCTTAAAGACTAAAATACCACTTAATTCAATGAGCATTTATTTAATGCTTACCATTACAAAAGTCACTTTCATTATTTTCTCCTTCTGACTTAATATCACATATACTAACAAATTTTTCATCTGGAAAGAAAATATACACACTATAATTATTAGTTAACAAGAAGTGCACCCAATGGGATATGTCATCGGCAAAATGTCGAACTTTCATACAAACTTACATCCCATATTTAACAGGGAATGAATTTTCAAAAATCCTTCTTTAGTGCTCACCTTTGTTACAAAAGGGACTCTTGTGCAAAATTTCATGCTAGTTTAGGCTATACATTATCTGCCAGTGAGTGAATAAAAGAATAATTATCACTTGCTTTAAAAACGGTGAAGGAAAACATTATGAGGAAACCGGCATGCCCAAGATATTTGATTGATGGTATGCGTGACAGGCCCACGAGCGGCATAAAAACTCTGACACCAGGTTTCATTAACCACACAAAAATGAAAGAAAGATGCTTCAAAAGTTTTGGAAAGGGTTATTCCCCTTGTTGGTAGCAGGCATAGAGGTTAAAATACCTTTTTTTCCCAGTGACCTACAGATATAAGTCGTTAAACAAATAATATTTGTAATCACATTCTCAAAAACAGCTCTAATGATTTCAATGAAAGTTGTAAGTAATATAGTGGTTTACAGGGGCGAAAAATCGATCTAGCTAGGTCTCATACCTGGGAAAATTCATTTTTCTCTATTTTCAGAGCTTCAGGAGTGCGATACAAAGTTGGTAAACCTGGACAATATGTTTATCTATTTGCAAGCAAGCAGAGTTCGGTCGAACTGGTACTATTATATAAAATACAAGACTTACTATTACAATAGAACTTGAACTTCTGTTCACACATAAGCACTCGGTTCTTGAATTCGGTTGCATCTCTCAGCTTTAAGATACAGCTATCACATATTGTGTAGCTTGCTTCTATTGGCACCGGTTGAGTTGAAATCTGAAACATTAGGGTGATCAAGATAAGAAAAAAACCAGCAAGCCTTACAGTAGTTGCATATGATGTGTAATATCTGACATCTTGGCTGACAGTACCAACCTCTCGGAAACTGGGTTTGGACCAAACTCAAACTCAAAGCATTTATTTCAATTAAACCATTTACAGGCACTTTTGAATTGTCAAAGAGTTGGTCAGTTAGTCAGAGAGTTGAAGCTAGTTGCCCATTCCAAAACGACCATATGTCGGCCAACTCTAGCAGGATTAAGGCTTGTTTTAATACATTTAGTATAGATACAGATACTATAAAATATATAGTAGGAATATTATCATTATGGCAGTGGGGCCGCCGGAACAATAAACTCGAAAATAGAGGACCCCAACTCAAAACTGTTGTCTGTGACTTTATGCATGAATTTTGTATTTCATAATTTTTTTATTCGAAAATCCAGGGTGGTAAGTAGTCTTTGTCCCCGAAATATGTAGCCTAGGACCCGGGGTCCTAGGCTACATATTTATCAAATTTCATACAATTACTTTACATTTAAACTAGGTACCTACTATTAGAAAGAGGTTGACTAATGAGATGACGACTGATATATGTGATGTATGGAAGAAGACATGCCGCGCCGACCACTAATATACATTAGGATAAGGGCAGGAAAAAGATGATTAGGCCAGCATTTTTCTCTCCTTTACTTTGTATACGTATTAAACATTCGTTAGCGAAGTAATTAGACACAATAATACTTACAAAGATCCCCAAAGTTTCACGTAACATAGTCTCGTATGTTTCGACATCATTTTTACCTTGATACGATAAATTGAGGCTCTTGAAGTGGCCATCGGCGTGACAACAACGACATAATGTACTTAGATTCCATATTTCAGACATTATTTATTGAAAAAACATTGGAATTTTCAGGTTTTTCAAGCAGATTTTTTTTTAACAATTTGGCAGCTGACTCAATGACACTGACAGATCTGACACTGACAGTTCTGATTCTGACAGACAGCTTAGGGATGGGTTTATATCTGTCTACAAAAAACATTGGTCGATTAAAAATCGCGTATTCGATATATCACGTTCGTTTATACAATGTCGCCCATGGGCATGTGACCGCCTGCATTTTTCTGACTACTCATGAAAAAATATCGAAAATTAGGTTTATTTTTTTTGTAGCATTTTTGACATTGCTTACATTTTTTGACATATCTCCGATGTTATTGGCCCGATTTGAATTCTATTTATTATTTCATAAAGCATGGGTTATTTTTTCGGATTAACTAACATGCGCAAAGGTCCCTTCGAAATCCAATTCATTTTCTTGCGGTTTTTTTGCAATTTGCAGGTCAGTATCAGGTTATTATGTTGATCTAATTATGATTCGCGGCCCTATCGAATATTTATTTATAGAATTAAATCAATAAAACTCTCCACGTTCTACCCCATTGAATGTCTGGTTCGTGAAAGTATGATATTTGAGGGCAATTCTAACGGAGTTGTATTGCTGATTATAATTCTGTATAGCCATATTCGTTACTCCGTTAGTTCCTGTCAAAAATTGTATGGAACATTGACAGAAGATAGAGATTTCAACATGTTTTGTCGCAAATGTTTAGCCAGTGCAAACGCATGGTTACGAATCATAATTATTTTAGTCAACATACAACCTGATACGGACCTGCAAATTGAAAAAAAAAAACGTAATTAAAATTGAATTACGTGGGCTACGTTAGTGTAAGTAAAGCAGGTGACCAAAAACAAAAACACGTTTTGTTCAAAACTTTTTTTATTACATATGCTATTCGCAAAAGCGATGTACATTCTGCTATGGACTTCGTATTATAAAAGTAGTATTTAGTGGCTTAAAATTAAAAGCGTACTTAAATCATTAAAACAAAGTACATAACGATCATATTTACAAGATATACAACTTTAAAATATCGAAAATCAACTAGATAGTCGATTTTCAAAAACCGACAACGTGATTTTTAAGTAATACAAAGATATTGTAACAATAATAATAACAAACTAGATAAGATACTTGGTATATTATAAAAAATATTTGAGAAAAAAACTTAGCTATACCACTAAAGACGACAGTTAGATCTTTTTGCAGCAGCGTAAGTGCAAAATAATGCCTTAATTCCAGCTGCTTTATGTAAACGCGGTCACGTGCTCATTGGCGTTCATTCCATACTAAGGTATTTCTCTGTTTTCTCCGAAATGATCATATTTAGTAAAAAACACACCTCCCATAAAGAAACGGATAATAAACGTAACGGCCTTGCTTTTTTCCCTTTAATTAACCATATATAAACTTTTTAGGTGTTTTGTATTTTAGCGGTTTTTTTTTAACAGTTTTAATATAATTACGCCAAAGAACAAAACTGGACGTTTAAGTGGTAGACTCTATCGTAAAAAACGTGCGACCTCTTGGCTGACAGTACCAACCTCTCGGAAAATGGGTTGGCACACACGGCTACACATCAAGCTATACATTTCCAGTTTATGCTCTATTTCGCATTGTATAGGATTTCCGTATAATGTGAGGCAGCGGCGCGGGTTCAATTTTTATGAGAGGGAAGCCGAAGTGGTGCTGGTCTTAACTTACTAATTATGAATAAAGTAAACATTAATTATTATAACTTAAAAATAAATTCTTTCCGTAGGTAACTGAATTTAACACCATCTATCGCCAAGTAGCAAAACCAAAATATTGAAACGCATGACATAATTTTCAATTTTGTACACAAATAAACACAAATATCATTTTAAAATTAATAAAAGAATTTATAGAATCTAATAAATTACACTTGAACAGGTGAAAACGAAATAAACTGTGCAATATTCCTCCTCTCGTTCTTGCTCACGCATTTTTTCTATATCTGTCTCTATCGTAACCCGTTGTACACCGGCTTGCTCTCGTCCATAACAAGCGGTGCCACGTGACCTCAAGGCGGGATCGGTATTGTATGAATGTTTAGTTTCCGATTCTGACGTTTTGGCGCCGGGTTATTTTAGGTCATTTTTTGTTGTTTGCTAATTCAAAGCTAGAAATAGGCGTTTTTGTTGTTTGAATGTGAATGGTGAATTAAATACCCTGTAAGTAACTATATTTTTTGGCAATAGTAGACGCTATTGACTGTGTCATTGTTCAATAGCGTTAGACTTGCTGATGCGAAACTTTAAAGGGAAGCCGGTAGGAATCGTGTTCTATGGTCCTTTCGCCACTGTGTGAGGTCAGCTTATACTGGAAATCTATAGTTTGATGTGTAGCCGTGTGTACCATCTGACTGCCAACTTTAGCACACGCTTATTGGTCAAATCAAATAACGCGCGCTTCGCCAGCTTCCTGGGCTGTTACACACTTCCGTTCCTTTTCACGAATTCACTCCCACAGATTGCAAGCATGCGAGAGGAACGATGTTACCACATCAAAAATATTTGGACTTGTATCATTATTAATTAACCAGCGAGAAAACAATAGGAATACGTTATTAAGGAATGAACGCCAAAGCTCACGTGACCGCGCTTCCTCTAAATAGTATTAATATAGCGTTTATTTATTCTATTTTTTTTTAATACATAAAGGCAGGAGTGTGCTTGACATGTATTTGACGATTTAAAATGGAGCAGGTCCAGAAGTGGACTGTGTTGCCAGCTTATCTGATTGATATCTGGCAACATCGACATCACAATACAACAATCGAAACGACTTTTTTTTTATATTTAAAAAATCGCCAGCACACTCGTGAATTAATAATCATTTTATTGTACTTAGTTTCAAGAATATAATTATATTGTTATTTATTTATTTTATTGTAAAATATTAACATATAGACATCATTTACACTTTTGGCAGTAATTTACATTTCGATTTCCTAGAATAGCGGTTCCGTCACATAATATAATGGTCGTCATAAAAATCTGTCATTATCTCCAGTATTTGACATTAACGCGCAAAGGCGGATCCAAGAGGGGGAGGGGGGCACGTGCCCGGCAAAACGGTTTAATTAAAATAAAATCTAATCCTCTGAATGGACTGCATGGCCTGAATGAATATATCTATCAATGATGAATGCTGCAGTAGGCTACATAGTACAAAAACTTCACTGAAAAAAAATAAAGAATCCCAAAAACTACATAGTGCATGCAATACAAGATATGGGAGACAATTCTTATCTGACGCCCTAGTTGGGCACTAGGGCGTCAGATAAGTCAGTCAAAAATAAATCCTGGATCCGCCCGTATAACTGACACTGGCATGGCCACAATCAGGGATTAAAATTTTGATAACACAAAATATTTGTCGTTAGTCGCCAAATAACAGAATTTGTCGGTCACTTGATTCAAAAGTTATAAGGGTTTATAGATGGCCGATCTGGGGAGCATCTCCCCAGCTTGGCCCAAAAAGCTAGGGCACCTAGCGAAAATCTGTTTTCTCCCAAATTTTGGCGCTAATTAGCCGCAATTTTGGCGCCAAGTCAAATATTTATACGGGTCTTAGTTTAGAATATATAAAGAGTTCAATTTTTAATAGATATTGTCAAAGAGCTAGATCGAAAAGTTTACGCGTGACCTCTTCGATCTAGCTCTTGGACTATGATTTCGTAATGAACTCATCATTTCGACTAATTAGCGATTAGCCCTGATGGTGGCCAGTGTCATTCACACGGATCCGCCCTTGTTAAGGTGTCAAAAAACACTGTAGGTAAGTACCTATTTGGAGAACCGAACCGTTATTGTGTGACCATTCACCGCTTTTGAAACCAAAGCTTTAGGTTGCATCCTGAGACATAGGCGGTAGCGAAATTCAAAATAATGTTCGTATCAAAACCGCCCCGCTAGTCGCCCCGTTTTCGCTATAAGAAGACGAAGCCTTAAAAACCATAAAATTATTACTTATATTAGAAAATGTAAGAATTTTATCTTAGTCAGGAAAATGTTTTGTTAAGCAGATTGACACACAACGTTAATTTCCCGTGCTATAGCCATTTCATACAACTGGCAAAAAATGACAGTTGTGATTTGAATACACGGTCAATTTAAGAAGGTAGGCAACTTGCCAAACAATCAGTTTCCCTGATTGTTCATGTAAATATATTGGACATCAATTTAGATGAGTGAGCGGACTTTACCTACATACATAATTATATTCACTCATTACAGAAAAATACTTTTGAGTTGTAGATTCTATTCTAATTGCAGACTAATTGCATCTTCTCTTCATATGAGAATAGCTTACAGCTTTCCAAAGAAAAGTATTCGCTTCGGGAATCATCGCTTATCTTCGGAAATACGAACGCGCATTGAAGAGATCTAATAAAGAGCTGTTAAAACCATGGAAGTCTTGCATAATTTTTATTACCACAGAATAGTACAGAAGATTCACTCCGCAAAATCATTTAAATTAAAAGCGACTCTTGCTACGACACAATGAAGTGCAATTCAGGTCGAATTTACGACGGTTTTATTTCTATAAGTTGCCTCTCTTTCTATCGCATAACTCTTATATCTTCTGACTACGTTACGCTCACTGAATTGGCCCGACAAGACGAGCCCGCCGCGTACTTGTAGCTTCATACCTAAAATGCGGAATACAAAATACATTTTGATGAGTGACAAATGAGAGAAAACTTTATACAAACGCGCAACGATAGGCGCATTACTACAAAGCGCAGCAGTACAAAACTCAGAAGCATTGCCTCTGTCGAAGATTACTCTTTGGCGCGACGTTCGTGCTAATTCGGAAACACGATGATTCCCGAAGCGCATAACTTTTTCTGGTAAACTGTACAATATACCGTGGTAAAACTGACTGTCCTGGAAAGAATAAATGTTCGTGGGAAAACGAAAATTAATCGTTTTGCTTACCAATGGTAGAATTCTTTAGTGCCATTTGGTAAGATTGGAAGCCGACCGTTGCACACATTAGGGAATAATAGCAGCTATATTTAAATGGATAGAATATCGTCATTTTACAATAGAAGTCTCTTTACTATGCAACTATACATATAAGGCATCTACATATTTATTTTCTTTTAAGTTTATATATTCAACTACTAAAAAACTGGTGTTTTTTCAAATTGTATAGAAGAATTTTTAAAACGTCTTCATAAGACATGTTTGTATTGTTAAAATACTTTTACAGGTTTCAGTCGAAATAGAGAATTACGAAACGTTTTTGCATCGATGTAAATTAATAGTATCCTGTTTTTGATCGAAAATATTTCTGATATTAAGATAATGTACACTAGCTTTTGCCCCGCGGCTCGGGTGGATGTTGGAAAATGTCCCACGGGAACGTATTACCGGAATTAAAACTACCTACTACCTTATATATTAATACAGGTCTACATCTCTACTACTCTAAATCTATGTTCATCCAAATCCGTTCAGCCGTTTTTGGACTAATCCGGAACATACATTCAGACAAATGGACAAAAATTTAAAAAAAAACTTTCGGCAAACCCTATTAAAAATTGTCTCGGACGGTATCCAGGGTCGTAGGCAGGGGGGGGGCCTGCCTACGACCCTGGATACCGTCCGAGACAATTTCGATGTCGGAAGTGTGTGTGTGTTATGTACTGACGCTACTCGTCATTCACCGCGTGGTTGTATACTTGGTTACCACAAATAAAGCGCGCGTCGGCTTTTGAAACAAAAATGCCTGTATTTTTGGGTTTGATCTTACTTTGTCAAATACCAGAAATATTTTCTTGTAATGCACATAACATCGTTGTATATTCATTTAAATAATAATCGATGTTATTACAATCATTGCTGAGATTCGTTGGTGTAAACAAATGATATTATTTCTTACACATTTTCGACTTATTTTTGAATAATATTCACGCTTTTTTTTTTTCTTGTCGTCTGCAAAAAGATGAAAACCCGCATTTAATTGTTAATTTTATATTACAACGTGCCGCTACAATAGCGACATCAATTTAAACATTTTTTTTTTATAAAATAAGGTAATTGGTCAATTGAAAACTTAAATTTTTAAAACAAAGTAAATAATAAAAACATAACCAAAATTGAGATCACTCTGTGTAAAAGATTCATTAATGAAGCTACCTACCAGCTGGCTTACGTTCTATCGGTCCCATTCTTTGTCGGCATAATTTCTAAGAAATTGCGCGGCTTTCCTTTTATTTGCCTTTATGATCCGTGACCTCTTTGCTACAGGTTGCTCCAAGACGGTAATTAAGAAAATTGTAAATAAATCAATAAATAATAACGTTTAATGAAATTCAAATATTTTCATAAAATGAATACGCGAAATGGTATACATGTGTTAAATTAATGTCACCATTAAAGCGGCACGCTGTATTGTGTCGTTGACCTTAAGGTGTTTGGTCACTCGCACTTCATAAAACGACAAGGTGTATTTGTCTAAGTGACAGTTAGAGTTTCAACCTTAATGACGTTTCAATTTACTGGCAATTGTTGTCAAAAGTGGTAAAGCAATTACAAGGTCGCCTACAATACAGAACACATTTGAATATTCGAATTATACGTAACATATAAAGCCTATAAATTTCCCACTGCTGGGACTCGGGCCTCCTCTCTGTGAGAGGCAGTGAGCCGTAATCCATCACGCGGGCCCAGTGCGAGTTGGTAAACTCAATTAATAATCTTCAAAGGTACTTATCAAATCAAATGAGGGTAACATCTTTATGAAGCTGACTGCACAGTAGACCGCAAGTCAGTGTTATCAGAACCAGCACCCTAAATATGTAACACACGATCAATCACATCTTTTTCATTTTGACAGTTCAACAACATTCATTGGGTTATTTACGTTGCTGAGCAGACAACATTTTCGAACATACAAAGCAATGCATCAGCAATATTCTTCAAAATGATTCAGATTGTGTTTGATCGTGTGTTACACAATTAGGGTGCAGTAAAAGATGGCATCTCAATATATTGAAACTCCGTACTACGCTTGGCTAGCTCAAGGTCAAAGTGACAACCACAGACATGCGGCTTACTATACTATGGTAATATTAATATTTCATACACATGTAATAGACATTTAAAATTATCTACTTATACTCATACAATTTATTTGTCATTAATTATTTATAAATCACCATATTTGGTGATGGTGATTACCAGTCTGCCAAGCAAGGTGATTAACGCCAAAATCTTTGAAAACATTGTGGTTATCTACGAAGACATACTCGGGCGTTAATATGACACAAAGAGTTTAAGAAAGTGGCGTCTTCTCTGTCACACATGTGTGTCAGAAACGACGCTCTACAAAACCGAACTTTTTTCTGAAACTCGATATGCCATACTTACATCCGCGTACCGAACGGGTGCCGAACGGAAAAGCACAGTACAGCTTTTCCATTTGGCAGGAAAGTAATCACTAATCACCACCAGGTTTTACCGTTTAATAATTATAGTCATATTGGTGTTAAATATTTCTAAAGTCCATCGTTTTATAATTGAGTTATTTTTCATTAATCACCATTCCACTTCGCAATTGTGGTGATTAATTAAAAATGTTAGCTACTTATGGAAGCACTATGGTCTGTTCCAAAAGTATCAGATGGGACTGTAAACAAACCCTGTTCAGGTTAAATTCTTACGCAAGCACTCGTTAAAAGGAATTAAAGTCTGTTTTTTAATCTCGTAGACTAATTTGACATTTCAAATTTTCAAGTGAATGTTGTTTGTTTTTTCAATATGGAGTTTGACATTTGCACCTGTTAAATTAGTCTACGAGATTAAAAAACAGTCTTTAGTAACACATACGTCTGTTTTTAGAAGTTTTCAGCTTTATATCTTATCCCAACAATAATTGTATTGTTTGATTAAAATAATTAAATTGTAATTGAAAAATCATCAACAAAAGTGAGGTTATAAAGTCAACCACAATTTATCGTCAACACCTTCAAACATCTTTAATTAGAATTTTGGGTTGTGTGTCACATTAAGATGGTTTTAGCCGTGATATAGTTATATCCCTAGGGATGTATACTACTACTACTGACTATAAATAATCAAATCAAAGCACTTCATTTGTTAGTGGCACTATAAGTTGGCAACCACAGGTACGTCTTCTAATCCATTTGTTTACATATTCATCTAATAGTTTTAGAACAGACATTACATATCTATAATTATCATTTATTGATGTTATGTTGAATATCAGTCCTCACTGCGATCACAGCCAACAGTCTTTACATTTTTCATACCAATTCAAACTTTAATCACCAAAACACATGGTTTTTAAACACTGTTCAAAATTCAAAATAGTTATGCTTTAAAACCAATTATGGTGATTATCACTTGTAGACTTTTCAGTTGTTACAGGTAGTCATAAATTCCAACCAGTCTTACCAATGACTATAGTGTTACCCGTTTGTTTGTTGAGCTGTGGAGGTCAGAATCAGAAGGCAGTTGCTCCATGTAAGGTACTGGTATTTAGCTGCATCCGGTCAGACTAGAAGCCGACCCCAACATAGTTGGAAAAAGGCTTTATAGGTGACAATTATCACTCTAAGGGCTCATAGTCCATATCGCCACAGTATTCGGCTAAGAAGTCAAGAAATAATGTGAACTTGCCCGTTGAGGATCTGGACCAGCGAGCCGAGACTGACTTCATGCAGGTTGATAGACTTTCTAGTACGTTCTGTGGGAAGAAAGAAAGATGATTATACCAAATTGTAAAGAAAAGAAAGACAGAAAAATTGTTTTATTGTCATAGAAACACGTGCTTCGAAGAAGTCATAATTATGTACATATATATAACTAGCTGTGCCCCGCGGTTTCACCCGCGTAGGTCTCGACCCTGTGGGAATATAGGGATAAAACGTATCCTATGTCCTATTCCAGGTCATGGTCTACCCGTGTGCCCATCCTCTCCTCTCTAGAGTAGGGAAAGTCGCGGCGGCGGCGCGGCGCCGGCGTCGTACGGTTCGCGTATTGCATTTTTATACTCGTTATAACTTCGAAATTAAATGTTCGATTCGAATGAATTAAAAAGTATTTTACTGCTACATAAGTACCCTTGATGTTAAAACTATTTGTTTGAATAAGAATTAATATTATGTTGATAAAACTCCTTCGCAAATAATGCATTAATTTCGAACAAATTCGAATACCATAAAAACCGGCCAAGTGCGAGTCGGACTCGCGCACGAAGGGTTCCGTACCATTATCTATAAAAACGGCAAAACAATCAGGTTTGTTGTATGGGAGCCCCCTTAAATATTTATTTTGTTCTGTTTTTTAGTATTTGTTGTTATAGCGGCAACAGAAATACATCATCTGTGAAAATTTCAACTGTCTAACTATCACGGTTCATACAGCCTGGGGACAGACGGACAGATAGACAGCGGAGTCTTAGTAATAGGGTCCCGTTTTACCCTTTGGGTACGGAACCCTAAAAAAGATTATAGTGAGTCAATCTTAAAAGATAGACATGTGCTGTCGCGGACGTTTTTTTTGAAATTTTAAGGAGGAACAATTCCATAGGTACATTATATTTGCGTAACTTAAACCGTTTACGCAGCGCACGCAACGGAAGCTCTCAAAAAGGAATAATTTTTCCCGTTTTTGCAACATTTTTCATTTATGCTCCGCTCCTATTGGTCGTAGCGCGATGTTATATAGCCTATAACCTTCCTCGATAAATGAAATATCCAACACAGTAGTTCATGAGATTAGCGTGTGCAAACAAACTCTACAGCTTTATAATATTAGTATAGAAGATAAAGACATTGAGAAATAGTCGGCAGCTGCACGTGATTGTGACAAGAAGGATATAAAGACTGCATCGTTGGTCTAATCCTCGCACGCGAATGTTGATTTCGGTGTCCTGGTTTTGATTCCCAGGTCTGGCAAAAGTTATTAAGTTTTTCCGAATCAGCGTTGCTAATGCTTATTTTCCAGATTGCCCAAGATTATTAGTGAAAATCCCCGAATTTGGGGAGAGCAAAATCATGATTCCCCACAAAAGCCCCTCAAAATTATTTCATAAAATTGTAAACATAAACCTATTAAGTAATTGAAAAGAATATTAACCTTAATAATAGGATAAAAGTATTCATTGTCAAACAGCTACACTATACCAGGGACCAGGGGTTTCGCCCGAAGATTCATTGAAATTTATGTACCTAATGTTGCCATAAAAAATAGACTGGAATTTACTGGATGACTGATCTATATCCAAGTATATAGGTAGTAAAATGATATTTGTTATTGGTTTGACTAGGTAAAATTTTAAAATCCCCACATAATTCCTGTATGGGTCCTCTCCCCACAAATTCCCCAATGGTTTTGAGATTCCCCGCAGTTTGGGGAAATCCCCACAAATTGGCAACACTGTTTCAAATAGTAATTTCTCAGCACTAGCCTGTTGGCCTGATGGCGTAGACTTAGTATAAGGGTTCCGTTGGCATTATTTGGGAATGGAACCCTAAAGATTAACCAAATAAATAAATTATTACATACCTGATTCCAATCCTGCCTATAAACGGCCAGACACTGTTCCGTCAGCGAATCCTCGCTCAAATAGTCATGTTTCAACAAGAACACTAATACAGTAGCCATTGCTTCCCACACATCAACACTTTTCCCATCACTAAGGAGCATTATATTACGGGGACACAATATACGATCGAAAAACTCCAAGTTCACATCACTATCTTCACTTTCAAGAGCACTTTTTTCCGTCACATCCGTGATTTGAGCACTTTTTCCAGCCACTTCTGTGGGTTGAGCACTTTTTGCAGCCACTTCTGTGAGTTGAGCACTTTTTTCCGCCACTTCTGTGGGTTGAGCACTTTTTTCCGTAGTTTCGGGGACTTGGTTTATTATGATAATTTTTGTAGGTATTTCGTCATCGCTGATTGGTGTGGGTATTCTTTCGTCATCTTCAAAGTTTCTGAATGTTGGTGATAGTTCTTCCCTTCTCTCTGGTAACGTTATTTCTTGGGGCGGTGACCGTTTACGGTCAGGGCAGCATATGTTCCAGATTGAGTGAAGTTTTGACAGAAATGATTCATTCACTTCTTTCGGTTTTCGACTTACTGTGAACAAGGGAAGTAGGTTAATTTTTGCTTTTGTTATTTTTTGTGGTTAAGTAATAACAGCTGCACGGGTCGATCGATCAGGTTAAACTATGCATGCCGCGGTTGGTCCATGGATGGGTTACCACCTTTACATACCAAGACCCCTCCGTGCCTCGGAAAGCACGTTAAGCTGTTGGTCCCGGCTGTCATTCGTGGATCTTTAACAGTCGTTACGGGTCATCAGAAACTCAAAAGTCTGACAACCAGTCTTACCAAGAGGTGTCGTATGACACAGTTACTGGGTTGTGGAGGTCAGATAGGCAGTCGCTGCATGTAAAATACTGGTATTCAGCTGCATCCGGTTAGACTGGAAGCCGACCCCAACATAGTTGGGAAAAGGCTAGGCAGATTGACTGTTGAAGACGTCAGAGACCGATTTTATTTAAAACTCATCTATAGATTTGTGGTGCAATCGGGCCTTAGTAAATTTTGGGGTACATTGGGTAATTTTGAGTTGATTTCAGTTATAGGTTATGGTGGGTCATTCTAGACTTTCTAGAGGGTCATGTTTGGTAATTTTTCAGGTACATGTCGGGTCATTTTTAGTATGTTCATTAGGTTATTTTAAGGGTAAATTGGGTAACATTGGGTAATTTTTTAAGTTTAATATTGGGTCATTTCTGAGTTCACCGAACTGGCTGGTTGAAGTGATTCTCACTGAATACGACACAAAGACCGATTTTAAGCTGCAGTATCACCATTTAAGTAGGCGCGCGCACATATATGTTATGTTGAACATTGCCACCGCGCATCTTGGTAGGACGCGAGTCAATTAAATTTATTTTGGGCGTTACATTGGGTAATTTTTAGGTTACATTGAGTGAATTTCGGGTAAAGATGGGTCAATTTTGGAGTTCTTATTGGGCCATTTTAGAGTTTCATGATGAGTCATTTTTGAAGTTAACATTGAATCATTTTAGTTTAACGTTGGTTCATTTTAAAGCTTCGAGTTGGGTCATTTTTGAAGTTGTCATGGGTCATTTTAAAGAGGATCATGTTGGAGGGTAAATACTCACCGAACACAACACACAGATCAACACTCAGCTGCAGTATAGCCTTCTGTGTCGGCGGACGCACGAACATGTTGTGTGGTGAACACGCCACCGCGCATGTTGATAGCACGCGAGTTAATGTTGGCGTGTCGGAGCCTTCGAGGAGAAGACATACTTGTTCCTGCGACAATAGAAAAGTATGATGTCTTAGTGGGCCGTGGGACGCGGGCCCATTACGGGTGGTTTGTAGATGTCACATGTCTTCGAATTTTTGGTTCTAGGACATGCCGGTTTCCTCACGATCTTTTCCTTCACCGTTTTGAGGGCAGTGGCGATGAAATAATTTACACAAAGTAAAGCACCTCTCTGGGTTCGAACCTACGACAGCGCCGTCGCGACCATTGGGCCACGACTACTCAGCAGAGTAGAGAGTTACTGTCGAATAATATTATTGTATAGTATGGATGATTATCATATTTCTATACTATTAAATGAGCAATATTTATATACTGGGTGTTAGGGTAGACACCGTTATCCTTGAAACTAGTGGTTTGATGTCATCTATAAAATACTTTTTCAAAAAAAAAAACGGCTCTTCCATACATTTTGTCGATTTAAGTGAACACAAATGTATGGAACAGCTGATTTTTTTTTCGCGATTTCAATGTTGGTCCCATAGAAATAGTTATTTGTTATGCAAGGCTGCAAAGTTGTTTTTTCGCGCGAGTACCTGTATTGAAACCTGAGCAAGCGAAGGATTCTAGGATTTAACCATGAGCGAAGCGAATGGTGCAAATATAGAATCCTGAGCGTTGCGAGGGTTTCAAAGGTACGAGACCCAGAAAAACTTTGCTGCCGAGCGAAACACACAACTTTTCACCTCACTACAGCGAGGAAAATACTATGTGTCTCCATGCATTGAACAAAAATATTGTACATAAGCTTTTATGTAAGTACTTTTCGCGCAATTTTTCCGGAAGAAAGCTCATTTCGGCAATATGTACCGCTTGCACTAACTCTGCACTGCTAAACAAACCCAAATGGTGGAAAGTGAATCCTACTATCCTACTATTATTATAAATGTGAAAGTTTGTGTGTTTGGATGTTTGTTACTCAATCACGCAAAAACGGCTGAATGGATTTGGATGAAATTTGGCAAACAGATAGTTTATAACCTGGATTAACACATAGGATACTTTTTATCCCGATATTCCCACGAGATCGAGAATTACGCGGGTGAAACCGCAGCTAGTTGATTATATATGACGGCGCATTGCTAGCGCCCTCTTTAAGATATACGTCGGAACTAGATTTGACAACTGTCAGTCTGGTGGAGCGTCGAGGCGATGGTCAGCGCGGCCATGTTGAACGTCTGCTTTTCGAACGTCAATGGCGAGCGCACCACGTATCCGACGAATCGCTTTGGTTCCGAGTATTCTTGCCCCTTTTTGTTTCAGACAATAATTAAAACCGATTGATTTAGAGATTTCCTAATTACTAGTGAATAGATTTTAGTGGAATTCTATATGGCCGATTCTGATGAAGACACGCATCTGCTCATATATAGAAGAAAATTATATAAAGTTTTTTATGTGAAAACTTCTTTAGGCGCGTTGAGCGAATTTCTTTCGTGCTGGCCAGTGTGATTATTCTAAAAATGAGGTTGGCGCTCTGACATAAAATAATTATTGATGCATTATCAGTCGACCCGGCGGTATAGAAAATTGTTGAATAGAAAGGTTCGAATTTTAAAAACCCTTTCCACGCTAGCGGGGAAAATGCAATTTTCCACGCAGATTTCGAATGACAAACAGAATCTTTCCGAGCTTGTGAGGTGAAAAAGTATTATTATAGATGACACCAAACCACTAGTTTCAAGGATAACGGTGTCTACCCTAACACCCTGTATTTGTAATCACGTTCTCGAAAACGGCTCTATTTCGATGGAAGGAATACGGGGAGCAAAAATCGAAAACAAAAAACTCCCGAGCAAAGCTCGGTCGATCAGGTACTTTGGAGTACCTATTCCTTGCATCTGCATCTCCTTACCTTCAAATTAATAACACAAGCGGCCGCGCTGACGTGTTGAGCTGCAAACACCGGTGCCGGTGACGTCATCGCGGTTACGTCGACGACGGTGTTGTGACACGATGACGTCGCTAGCTCGCCCAGAGCGATAAGTGTCTTCATTTCTCCTTCTATGTCTTTGCAGAGGACCGCTGTAGGGGTAAAAGTAAAGTTCCTGAATATTTTAATTTTAGAATGATAAAATTGTACTTTAAAATAGTTTATATTTAAGTATTTAGAATATCGCTAGTTCATGTTCGGACACATTGTATATTACTGTGTAAGGGACAGCCGAATATCATACTAAGACGACCGGTACATGAAATTATTTCAGGAACGTTATGGGAATCCAATCAACCTGATTTATTTTATTACCTAACGCGCAATGTATCGTTGCCGTGGCACAACGCACTATGCCGCACTCCCCGTGTGGGGGGGGGCGCGCTCGCGTCACGTGATTTATCATTGTAAATTCTGGGCTTCACGCGTCGTTAGCTATAGTGTTTCAACATCCATTGCTGGTTTTTTTTTTATAATAGCTGTTTTATTTACATAAATTGAGTGCTGCTGTACAGAGAATGTAATTTTACATTGAAATCAAAGGAATTTTAACTGAAAAAACGAAAAAAAGAAAAGAAAATTTTATGATTTGAACTCACCCGTAGTATTCCAATTGTCGTTGAGCCACTTCCCCAGCCTCGTGACCGCGGCGCGCACGACCAGCGCCACGAGCGGCGCGGGCGCGCTCGCCAGCAGCGCGCACACGGCCGCGCGAGCGCGCGCCGCGATGGCCGCGCGCCCGCCCGACAGCGCGGTGCTGCGCAGCTGCTGCAGGTGCGAGCTGTACACCTGCTGCACAGCGGGGAGGACGGACGGCTGTGGACGAAATGATATGCCCACATGTTGACCACTGATCGTAGGTGACAGTAATTGTTGAAAGAACTGATCAGATCACTGTCGAGAACAACTGTCGGTCATGTAAGGTCATTTTAAGGAACACTGAGTAAATTCTGGGGCTCGAGAAGGGTAATTGTTGTACTTTCTGGGTAATTTTTGTAAGTTTAGGTGATTTTTAAATTCACTTTCGTTTCAGTATTTCCTAGAAATCAAATTAGGTACATTTTAGGAATATTTTCGGCCATTTCTGGAAATCAATCGGTTAATTACATGACAGCGCGCTATCGCCTGCTGCATACCGATGTCACGCGTTCTATTACTATCTCTAGCAATTTCTCGTGGTCAATTTGGGTAATTTTTTAAAACGTTTTGAGTAATTTTTGAGAACTTTTTGCGTCAAGTTTAGGAACATTCTGGGGTCAAATTGGGTATTTTTGAGAAATATCTAAGTTAATTTTGGTAAATTGTTGCAAAATACGTTGGGCATTTTTTATCTGGTTTAGCTGCGTGGTAGTCTGGCCTGAGAGCAGCCTGGCCACATGGTTACGGGCTCTCGCTCGCTGCAAGCTGAGCGTGTGGCCGCTTAGCTCGCGGACAAATGGCGACGTCACGTTACTACATGTACATATACATAGCTCTAGTACGCGTCAAGTTAATGATGGTTGATGTTGAGTCATTTTTGAAGGGCACGATTAGTAACTTCTTGTTATTAATTTCTTGAGGGTCATTTTTTGGGGTCAATTTGGGTAATTTTTGTGGCCAAGTTAATTCATTTCTGAGGATTGAATTGGGAAAGTTCTAATTGTCCTGTTTGGTCATTCTTAGGAAACATAGTCATTTTATGGGTCAATTAGGGTGATTACTGCGGGTCAATTGAGTTATTTCTGCGGGTCAAGTGGGTAATTTCTGCGGGTCAATTGAGTTATTTCTTACCTGATCTAACTGCGTGGTAGTGAGCAGCCTGGCAACGTGGCTGCGTGCTCTCGCTCGCTGCAAGCTGAGCGTGTGACCGCTTAGCTCGCGGACACACGCCGACGTCACGCGTTCTATTACTAGCTCTAATACGCGGCGAGTGGAGGAAGGCTGACTCTTTAGGAGTTCTTCTTCGAGACGAGCCTGGGAAACGAAGATTTTTTTTTTATAAGATTTTTTTTTCCGCTTGTATCGCGGTGGTAATTGAGATCAATTTCAAAACTGAGATAGGGCCTCTCATAAAAACACTGTTTTAAAAAAATGGCACAATTTCAATTTTTTATAATTATTTTAAAACCAGTCCATTCGTTTTTGAATTTATTCGTTACAAACAAAAATACATATATTTTCTCTTTATAATATTATATTGGATGGTTAGTTCATTATGTAGAAAAAATCAGCCAAGTGCGTGTCGGACCACGCACAATGAAGGGTTCCGTAAAGATTTACCATGTTATTTTATGACCATAGACTTAGAAAGAAAGAAAGAAAATACGTTTATTCGTTTACTTCTTATAGGTTTTTCTGTAATCTATGAGTAAAGAACCATTTAGGCTCAGTCGTTTCGGATATTAGGGGGTGAATGGCCCTTTTTTGGTTATATTTACTTAAATATCTTTAAAGTATTTATTTTAAAATTATTTAAACAATCAGCCATTTAATTTCTTTCATTTGATACGTCGCACGGTACAGTTTGCAAAACATTTTTTTCTTATTTTCTATTTGCCGCCGAAAAGTGACCCCCGTATTCAAAATTCATTTATTTACGTGTTTCATCCGTGTATAGGTCACAGCATTCATGTGCACCAAAAAATGTGTGCAATAAATGTGTACCAAATTTCAACTAAATTGGTTCTGTAGTAGATCCGGAGCAAATTGGCTGTGACTGACGGACAGACAGACACACGGGTGATCCTATAGGGGTTTCATTTTGTCCTTTTGAGGTACGGAACCCTAAAAATAGTTGAACAAACCTGCAACTCTTTCTCCTTATTCTTAATCCGATCCTCAGGGTTCAAAGTCAAGCTAACAGGTGTAATATGTCGATAACTGGCCATATCTTTCTGGTCCTGAGAAACTCGACAAGTCGACAACAACACATTCAAATCCCTCAAATGCGGGCACAGCTCTATAATCACCGTTTCATCGACTAAATCACAACTATCGATATTAACGTCGCTCCCAACACTAACACTTAGTCGATTTTCGTAGAATAATTCTTGCGGGAAGTGAGGCAAATCGAATAGCCAGCCGAGAATCGATTTTAGATAGATTATTGTATTTTTCTTCATGGCATTGTTATCGATTTTTAGTCGATTAATGTAGATATCGAATAGTATTTTTAGTAGGTTTTGGTAGTATTTTATTCGGAGGGATGTGTAGTCTAACATTGATAGGTAGTGAACTATCCATGGTATTGTGAATGACAGTCGGCCATTTTCTTGTGCATTGGTCAGGATTCCATTTAGATCGATCGTTGGTTGGCTCTGAAAGTAAAAGATAGAGTATTCTTTATTATAATAAAAAAGGTACAGTTGGTGGTACAGAGTCTAGGGTATATGTAGGTACAGATAACCTTTCGTTTGTGTAGGCACGTATTTAGCCATATTTTAGTGGAGAAACATGTTTTCTCACAATATTACACTGATTCTGGCGGAAAAAAATATTACAAGATATTTCACGAAACCCCCTCACCCTCACGTAAGATTGGGTGAGATTCGGCTCGACCCCTCCTCCATCAACGCCTCACGTAATTAATGAACGACCCCTAAAGGCGCTGTAAGAGTGAAATTATTACCAATGGGATGCGGTTAACTGTACTTGTTGAAACAGCAAATTCACTTTTTCACATATACAGAATGTAAAGGTAAACACCGTTGTCACTCAAACCATGGGTAGTTGACTTAAATATAAAAATAAATTACCGAGTAACAATACGAGCATTAATAAAAACGTTATTTTCATTAAAAGATTTCAAAAAGTTTCTATCCGACACCGTGCTCGCTAGCGAAACAGCTGACTGACAGAGGGATGGGTCGCGCTCGCGGACGGTCAGGTCACGTCCTGCGACCCCCACCCGTGTTGTGACGCAAGTTAGTTGCCCTAGCGCCCTATAGGGTGAAAGGTTGAAATACTCTTGTAGTAAAATGCAGTTTCATAAAAAATATAAGTTGTCATTATCCATTGATTTTAGGTTCTTTAAACGAAATCAAAGCACTGGTTTCAAGGATAACGGTGTTTACAGGGCCTGATTAACCCTTAGGCTAATTAGGCTGCAGCCTAGGGCGCCAGGATCGGGGGGGGCGCGCTGAAATGGTGTCTTCGCATGCACTATTAATCTAGCATCATTGCATCTACCCCACATATTTCAACTAGACCGAGACAAAATACTAAAACTAAGTGCGCTATGAACTGAAAAGCTTGGGAGTCCCTGATTTTAACAATATATTTTCAGTCAGCTAAAAAAAAGGGTTTGCCACTCAACGTTTATTTTGCTTGCAGATCGATCTGAATACTTTTATAGGTGTAACCATATTAAAATTTTCACACTAATAAACAAAGTCAAAACGAATAAACTACTTTTTCGGCCGACCGTAACACACCCCGCGGGGGCGCGTCCTCATAATTAGCCGAGGGCGGTCACAACTCTTGATCAGCTAGGTGTTTACGCTAACATGCAACACGCTGTATATTCTCTAAAGTTACAATACTCACATAATTTCTCAAAACAAGATCATTCTCCAACACCTTTTCCTTTGGCGCGGCATAAGAAACCTCTTTTTGTAAAACCTTTATTATTGCGTTCTTATTACTAGAATCTGTGGCCACTTGGGTGTATGGCAAAGACGCTAGTAATCCTAGGAATTTGGCTAGGAGTGCTAGCTTTTTGGATAGAGCTAGGTATTCTTTTGTTATTTCTGGATTTGCTGAAATAAAAAGATATACAATTATAATTAACTATACCCCATTTGAAATAAGATTAGACATTAAAACAAACCCTTTTACAGTCCGTTCAACCGATTTTGACTTCTATACCGTAGGCATAAGGATAGCATTAAAAGCAAAAAAAGTTACACAATACCAACTATCTACTGCGGCTGCCATTTGTCATGCCACCAACGCAATAGAATTTAAAATCGGTTGAACGGAACGTAAAAAAGGCTTATCTATACGTCTAATCTTATTTCAAATGGAGTATAGCTGATGCCGGCGGCTTCGCCGGCGTGGATGTCGGTTATTCTTATTATATACTTAAACCTTCCTCGAGAACCACTCTATCCATTGGTGAAAACAGCATGAAAATCGGTGCAGTAGTTTTGGAGTTTATCGCGAACAGACAGACAGACAGACGCGGCGGAGCTTTGTTTCAAGGCATCCTTGTACTCATAATTATGGACAACGTTTACTTTGGGACCAAACCTTTTTTTTTTTTTTTTATATTGGGAAATCTTCAAATGCCTTCTCCCGCTGTGCGGAGCTGGGCGTGTCAGACTTTCACTGACTAAAACCCACCCGTGTTCCTTCAGTTGCCTGTTGCCAAGGTCCCGGTATCCCTTTCGGACTTTCCCGCAACCCTGGCAGGTTGGGATCAATTCTGAAATCGCGAATAAAAAAACAGCTGCTCCTTGCATACATTTGTGTTCACATAACTCGACAATATCCTACCTGCACCATTGCGTAACACACGATCAATCACAATCAGTTTCATTTTGACAGTTCAAAAACATTCATTGCCTTAATAACAGTAGTACTCAACTGATATGGTTTACCGATGTACCTGCGCAGAAGATGAATGTTCAAATGCTATAGCCCAATCAGGCCGCGCTCGTGTGCCCGCGCCGCCATGTTAGCGCGCGCCGCGTGGCATGTTAGTCAGCCGCCATACTTGAGAGGGAGACGGAACTAACGGCTGCAGTGTATTATGAACCTTATAGTAGTGCCCTAAGGTTGATAGTAAGTTTTAAGTCGTTAATCTTCGGGGCTATACTTTCTTTTATGTGCGAACGAAGATTCACGACGCACCTTATCAGTTGGGTATCACTGTACCCCTTTTCGGGTTTCGAGTAAAATAAATTACACCTTGCATTATGTAAGTACTTACAATTTCCTCGTTCATCAGGCGCTATATGCGTTGCATCTAAAGAAACGATTTCTGAAGCGATGGCGTCCCTTAAATGTACTCGAAATGATTCGTTTTCGGCGTTTATTATAAACTCTCTGTAACAAATATTATTTACATGATAATTCATAAAATCTAACCTAACAAAATACAATAGACGTAGATATATTTCGTATCCTATTCCTCAAGAGTCCTAAAAAATCCTGTAAGAAATTGACATGTGTTCCTCTCAACGAGGCATCCTCAGGATGATGATTGACCAGTCGCGAACCCGAACACGACGTGTTGCCACGCCGAGCTTTTACGCTAGCTTGCCCAATCTTCTCCATAGGAACCTACTACGCTTTGGAATGGCCAACTATAGCTTCCATCTTTCTGACTGACCGACCTCTTGACAATTCCAAAGTGTCTGTAATTGGTTTATTTGAAATAAATGCTTTGAGTTGGAGTTGGACACATAATACCTACTTGTAGAACATTTCTTGCGATGTAAACTGCGGTAGTCGATTCGACTCAGGCGCATTGGAGCACGTTAGACGACGCTGCAGCTTACTGAGCTTCGATTCCTGTAATGATTTGGCAGAAATGAAAAAGGAGATTTTGTTTGTACTGTTTAGTGGAAGAAAACATGTTACCACAAGTATCTAGCACTACTCGCATTATCACTACAAATCTATTTGTATCAGGGACTTGAAAAGTTATGAAATAACGTTAAAATAGCGTTACGTATAGTTCCAGTAACGATAATTTCTACCGTTCCACCCGGATCGTAACTAAATTAATAGTTGAAGATTTCGTTCTGTTAGATTTTCGGTAAATTGCCAAGAAATTAGTTCATAACTGGTTACTGGAAGTATACATAACGCTATTACATAACTTTATCGTACCTCCATTTTCAGTAAGTTATATACAAGGGACAATAGGGATGACGCCTGGGTTAAAAAAAAAAAAAAATGTCCGTCAGTCTGATAAAAAAATATTATACACGTATTTTTTTTACTTTACTTGATATTTTTTATTTTGATAAAACGCATTTTAAAGTTTGGGAGTTGGGGCTCGCTACATCACAAGTAAGTATAAAATCTACATACAAGTGATGTTATGCCACATTCTAACTCAATCAATTTAGCTATCGCAGTCACTGCTGGACATAAGCCTCTCCCAGGCTGCGCCACAACACCCTGTTTTCCGCCTTCCGCCTCCAGTGTATCCCAGCCAACTTTTTAAGGTCGTCGGTTCAACTAGCTCAATGTATTGCCATAATCTTTTGATTAAGTAGGTACGTAAAAAAAACCGGCCAAGTGCATGTCGAACCACGCACAATGAAGGGTTCCGTAGTTGGGATGAATTTATCCAACAAACTTAACATTGTAGTTGAAAAACTTGTTATGTTTTTGCAACTGTAAATTTAAGTTGGTCGATTATTACTCGGTAACTTTTTCGGTCGACACATTATGAATTGCTTTTGTGTCAAATTAGAGGAATTGCTTTTGACAGCTGGAAATGAATAAAATGAATTGCTTTTAGAGCAATTGCTAATGTGCCCGTTTTCGGCCCCCTGTACAACTGAAAATTAAACTTTATCTCAACATACAAGGATAACAATCTGACCAAGATTATGTCTGGACTTTCTTATATTTTTAATTTGGATAACCTTTGTGAATAAATACCGGCAAAGTGGGAGTCGGACTCGCGCACGAAGGGTTCCGTACCATTATCTACAAAACGGCAAAACAATCATGTCTGTTGTATGGAAGCCCCCTAAAATAGTTGTTTTATTTTAATTATTTATTTTTAAATTGAATATATAACTTAATATTCTGTGAATATTTCAAGCGGCTACCTGTTGCCTGGCAAAAAAATCACGTTTGTTGTATGGGAGCCCCCTATATTTATTTTATTCTGTTTTTTAGTATTTGTTGTTATAGCGGCAACAGAAATACATCATCTGTAAAAATTTCAACCGTCTAACTATCACGGTTCATGATATACAGCCTGGTGACAGACGGATAGACAGACAGACAGACAGCCGAGCCTTAGTAATAGGGTCCCGTTTTACCTTTTGGATACGGAACCCTAAAAACGATATTAATTACCTGCTTCGTGATAGGCAGGCAATGCTGGTGCATGTGGTTAGTGAACAAGGCAGCCAAGTGTGCATGATTAGATGGACACGCGCCGCTACAGATGAGCGCTTTGACCCGCGCGCGGAATGTCGAGCGAGATGAGCCGCCTGACTGAGTTTCCTGATACCACCTGTAAGACAACATACACATACAGTACTTTTTTCTCAAGGCCTATCTAGCAGTATATACTGTCAATAAACGCGCTCCTTGCCTCAATAACTACTGGCCACTCTAGGAGCCGGATGCGCCACACCCCGGCAAAATATTTTTTTATCCTAAAAAATAATCGATTATCGAAACCGATTTTTTTCCTATACTGTAAGTAAACCATATACATACCATATTATACATTTGTAAACCATATATACCATAAAAGATGCTAAAACCTCGTGCCCAAAACGTGTAAAAATGAAAAGAACGCGACTCTAGGAATTTCGAGCGGGACTCTAGGGATGTTGCGCACGCGGGACTCTAGGGATGTTGCGCGCGCGGGACTCTAGGGATGTTGCGCGCGCGGGACTCTAGGGATGTTGCGCGCGCGGGACTGTAGGGATGTTGCGTGCGTACAGCTCTATTGGACACTACGTGTTAAGAGGAAATAGGTTCGGTCTTTTCTCCATCCAATCCTACTAATATTATAAATGTGAAAGTTTGTGTGTTTGGATGTTTGTTACTCCATCACGCATAAACGGCTGAAGGGATTTGGATGAAATTTGGCAAACAGATAGTTTATAACCTGGATTAACACATAGGGTACTTTTTATCCCGATATTCCCATGGGATCGAGACTTACGCGGGTGAAACCGCGGGGCGCAGCTAGTAAGTCATAATTCGAGGTTCGGCTCTCGTCTATTTCCTCCTCCAATATTTGTCCAATTTGAAAGATATTTTATAAATTGATTAAGAAGGATATTTACTGTGCCCCTATGTTTTTCCTTTTTTCATTAATAGTTGTAAAATTTGTACAATAGACCTCTGATGACAGCGGTCTAAACAGGCAATTTTGAGCATTTTCTGAGGGTTCTAGTGCTTCTACAGATGAAGTATCATCAAAACGGATAACATAGGGACATAGAACTATACTCTATTTAAAATAAGATTAGACATTTAAATAAACCTTTTTTACAGTCCGTTCACCCGATTTTGACTTCTATTGCGTTGGTGGCATGACAAATGGCAGCTGCAGTAGACAGTTGGTATTGTGTAACCTTTTTTTCTTTTAATGCAATCCTAAACCTAAACCTAACTCTAAAACCTAAGGTATAGACGTCAAAATCGGTTGAACGGAGTGTAAAAAGGTTTGTTTAAATGTCTTAATCTTATTTCAAATGGAGTATAGTTGATATTTATTTTACTGTAAAAAAATCATTGCTCTAAGGTCATAAACCAGAGAGAAAACAGGCGAGAGTTGTCGGATTTCTATCAGTCGCCCTTTGCACTTGGTGCAGACCGGACGCTCTCAATCGACTTGGAAGTATACATATAGAGTTGTTAATACTTTTTTAACATAAA
Source organism: Lithophane ornitopus (assembly GCA_948473465.1). Taxonomy (NCBI): domain Eukaryota; kingdom Metazoa; phylum Arthropoda; class Insecta; order Lepidoptera; family Noctuidae; genus Lithophane; species Lithophane ornitopus. Next base: position 9,148,700 of record OX419642.1, on the reverse strand, counting down.
GTCTACTGCTGTCGGATTTAATAGACAAAAAGCGGCCAAGAGTCGGACTCGGGCACGAAGGGTTCCGTACCATTATCTATATAACGGCAAAAAAATCATGTCTGTTGTATGGGAGCCCCCCTTAAATAATTGTTTTATTTTAATTTAATTATTTATTTTTAAAGTGAAATTTATTTTATACCTAAATATTCTGTGAATATTTCAAGCGTCTACCTGCTGCCGTTATCAATATCGAGAAAAAACGAGCAAAAAAATCACGTTTGTTGTATGGGAGCCCACTTAAATATTTATTTTATTCTGTTTTTTAGTATTTGTTGTTATAGCGGCAACAGAAATAGATCATCTGTGAACATTTCAACTGTCTAACTATCACGGTTCAAGAGATACAGCCTGGCCAGACAGACAGCGGAGCCTTAATAATAGGGTCCCGTTTTACCCTTTGGGTACAGAACCCTAAAAACTAAATGGATCGTAACATCTGCCCTTACTGAAGAAAGGCTCTAAATTCGCATGGAATAAACATTATTTTAGTTTACTAACCTCCAAATCTCATAAAACATATCCCGTTGCTTCTTAAAGTTCTGAAAGCTCATCATGCTGGGAAAGTTATCAATGTTGTCCGTCTCAGAGTTGAAACAGACCACTCCGTGTGACCTTGCCTCAGTCTGTCTGGAACGGTCCTGGTTCGTTTCAGCCTCACAGCGGAGTCCATAGCAGTTTAGTAGGAATTTAGCTAGCTCGGGGTAGAACGAACGGACTTTTTTGTTTTCACCTGTAAAGAAGGGTCGTTTTTATTATAAGTAAGTAAATAGTTTTTATTGATTTTCATCATTAGATTTGATAGCCCGCGAAATTCAAATTATTTTTTATTTTTTTTTCAAATTACTTCTCTTTATTCGGTGGTATGCAGATCAAATTGAGAGTATTAACGAAAGACTTATGCAGGCCATAGACGTTCAAGTAATTTGATCGGACAGGCCGGTTCAAACCGATTTATCAAATTGGCATGAATGTGTGTGGAATTTGATCAAAATGAGTTATCAAATGGCATGAAGAAATATGAATTTACGAATTTTTTATTTCTATTTGGTCAAACTGTTTGAACCAGCCTGTTTGATGAAATTACCTGACCGCCTATGGCCCGCATTAAGATACGTACCTAGCGTTTTTAATGAACTCTTGTCCAAAATAACTTCTAATGTCACCCGTTGATGCCACAGTGACTTAACAGCAAAATATGTACTATTATGTATAGTTTTCATCAAAAACTCCACATGCCCGTCATTTAATTTACTTTCCGCCAAAGTATAATCTTCTTCATACTGTTTAGATATCAAAATCGATATCAGAAAATATATCTCAGTATTTAAACTCATTATTAAGTTATTTTTTATCAAAATTTTGTAAATATCCACTAATAAATCAAGTTTTTCTTTAAAAATGACTTTCGAAATGTCACTTTTTATGTAATTTTGTGATTTTTCTATAGAGTTCTTTTGTGTTATTTTAATTTGGGGGGTAACTGCAGCTTTTTGTGGCATAGACGTGTTTAAAATATTAAATTTTTCCATCAATTTATGTCTTTCTTGCTTCAAGATGTTTCGTTCCGTTTCAAAATTGTTTGTCTCCTTCACTTGTATACGTTGCTGTTTGAATGCTGAATTTTCTTCAACTACTAACGGTGAAGTTTGAAAAGACTCTGCACTAAAACTATTTAGGGACACACTTTTCTGTGATTTATCTATGTTAGTTGGCTTGATTCTGCGTTTCTCAGACCGCAGTGAACTTGATTTTCTCGCACCGATTTCTGGAAACATTTCCGAGCTAGTCAAATCCAATTCAACTTTGCTATCTTCATTCTCCATAGAACCTCTTCCTTTTTTCTTCTTGTTACTTTTCTGAACATTGACCATATAATCTCCAAGACAGTTTTTTTCTTGGGACTTTGAGTGTCTGTGACTTAAACGTGGTGTATCACAGCGTTCATAATGTTCTTTAACAAAACTTCTTGGAGTTACCGGACTGCTTAGTGGTAAATTTGGATACTCAGATGGTTTGATACCGTTCTTCATTGGTGTACTTGATAGTAAAAGGCTGTCTACACCAGTACTGAGCCTAGACTCGTCGGACGATGCTGATTGGTTTATACTTTTGTCTTCAGTGAATAGTTTTGTTTTGACTCGCCGGCCTGTTCGTTTGCGGTCTTTGCTGGGGGACTCATGGCTGCGCTGGCGGTCTGTTTTGTAAAAAGAATGAGAGAGTGAGTGAGAGAGTGTCTTATGCGATCTCTGAACATGTTGGCCCCCGCAAACACGGTCAGTTTATGACTATAAAGTATAATAATTAAGATATACTAGCCTATTTTGACAGTAAGACTGTCCATGGTACGATCCTCACTGGTTGGATCACTGATGGACCGTCTGTGTTTACGGCGAGTACTGAGGAGTTTCTCAGGAGTACTGTGTTGGAGTATTTGTACCGCATTGCTGTTGGTTTGTAGTATGCTGTAAGATAATTACAATACTATGGTTAGGAATTGTTTCAATAGTATATATTATGTGGAGTTTCTTGCCCATTCTTCTCCATACGAAAACTACCTTTTGGAAGGGGCAACTAGAATCAGTTCTATTTCTTTGTTTTTGACATTCAAAAGTGCGTTTAATGTGCCTACTTAAAATAAATTATTTGACTTTGACCTTGAAAATATGTATACAAATTCAAATTAAATTTGCTAGGGAATCTCACCAGAATAGAATAGATATTTTTATTAATGGACAGAGTCCATAGGGTTATACAAAGAAATGAATTTTATACACAGTATAATTCTTTTTGGTTTATCATATTCGTTGACCCGTTTATTTGAATATTATAATCAAACATAATTACCAATTTTTGAAACCAGGTCATATTGTCTACATGACAAAGTTTGCATTCCATGAAAAGCATTTAATTTTTAAGGGGAAATTACACACGAATAAGATGCACATTAAAAATAAATATTTATTCCAGGTCATGGTCTACCCATGTGGCAATTTTCAGCCATTTTAGTGTGAAAATGTAACAAACAAACTCACTTTTGCATTGGTAACAGAAAGTAGTTTTGTTTCTCATAATTAGGTTCATTAATTATTTACTGTATCTTATGAAAATCATAATTGAAATTGATAATTATAAAATGTATAAAAGAACAGAATAACATCTCATTTTTTGTAATAAGAACAAGAAGAAGAAATTATAATGTACCTATGTGTTTGGGATGTTAACAAGTCTATGTTAGTTAGTCATTCAATGTAGTTTTAGATTGTCTACAAGATTTGTATAATTAGTGAACCAAAAAAATAAAAATAAAAAAGACACGTTATCATGATGACCTATTGATGCAAGATATAAATAAATGGTCAGTTTCATCAAAGGTTTGAACAATTACTAATTTAACCTTGAGTCTAAGTGATAAAGAAGGATAATTCGATCAAATTCATTAAATTAAAGCTGATTATTTTGTTGAAATAATGATAGAAAAATCCATTGTTTACAAAATTTTCAAGCGACGTACCTATCAGTTTGATTCCTTAAATACGACAAGAAACACGTCACAAACTCGTTCCTGTTGCAGCAATTTAGTATACAGTCCTCAGACGTGTCCTAAAAACATAAATAACATGAAAATACTGTAAAAATATGCAAAAATCTTCATCTTGTTGTAGGTTAGGATTTCACCTCCAAAGATTCATCGTTTAGCCACTTTATTAGCAATGTGGCGTCTAATTTTCCTGTAAGGACACTTTCTATTATTGTTTCTGGCATTTTCGTGTTTTCTCTTAAAACTAAAGTGATTTTTCGAGCAATAATCGATTTTTGGCAGCTGCGCGCTCAGACTTCGAGATGTTCCATTCCATATTTATTTTTTCATTGTTGCCATAGAAAAATACATTTGCTTAAAAATACGTCAAAGTAAAGTCTTGAAAAACCAAATAGTTTGACTTTTTCTATTGAAAACGTTCAGGACATTTATACATTGGATAAATTTCTCATACTAAATCAACTAACTAACTAAAAAACTTAAATAAGTAATAGTTTGACTTATTTTTGTAATTTCAAAAATTATTATTTGTTTTTCATTGATTTTCGATAGTCGAACTCATCAATTTATTTTACCGTCGCAACACGTCTTTTTCTTCCTTATTTCGTATTTTTTCAGATTATACTATTGTTATTTTACTGCAGTAATAATATAAAAAAAAAGATTATCTGCTTATTTCATCAGTAGAAAAATTTGCTAATGTTGAGAAAATAGGTACCTACCCACAATCTTCCACACTATTTGCCAAAAAGCCAAAAACATACATTGCATAAATCAGCTGATTCAATTTATCTGAATACTCGACTAAACTTACTATTCTTAGCTTTTTTGGTACCTTGAAAATCACTTCTACTGTCAGTGTCAAACAATTTTACTATTTTGTTGTGTACATACCACGATAAACAAACTCTCTGAGTCTCTGCAAACTCGATTTTCGATTTCTTGTTAACTCATTCAATTCAAATTCACAGCCGCGATTTTCAAATCGAGTTACGTGGTTATCGTAGAACAATAGTAACGGTTTCTCATCTATTGTTGTGGTTCCGGTTCTCTAACTAATCCCCTCATTTTGTATCAGTTTCGTAAACTCAATAAAAATGAATAAAATTATGTTTAAAAAATGTCTGTGATATGGAATACTAGTGGTTTGTGCCGCTGCTGCCATGCTGAAGGCAATTTAAAGAGTCTAAACGTGTATTCAAACGAAGGAATTGAACAAGACTGTTATGTTTTGTTGAGGGATACTTTCGATATTATTGTGAGTAATTTTATGAATATAATTTCAGTAAATGAGTAAAATGATTGAATAAATTAATGCAAGTTTATTCACCCACATTATCCGATTCCATTTTATTGGACCAGTTAAAAAGTATTTTTGCCAATTTTTTTTTTACTACCTAAGTATATTTTTGCTTGTCTTATCGAAACATCACGCCTGTATTCTTCGAATGGGTAGGCATACTTGTACAGTACACCCACATTAGACCATTTTTTGCCCCTGCAACAGCCTATTGCCATTAACCTGACACAAATCCAGTGTGGGGGAGTGGTTGAGAAATTCCTACTTCAAAAAAACCCCACAATATTTTGCCCAACCTGTGCCCTGTTTATCAAAACTTACAAGCCTTGTAGTACCAAATGTCATTATTTAGTTCACAACTCAGACCAAATAAAAAACCAAGACAGAGTGCTGCAAACAATACAGTGAAGCATGCCAAAACTACACCACCACTCTGTGCATACATGGTCAAACGCACACATTTACAATCAAACTAAGTACACCAAAATATGTGCACACATGTTTACGAAACGGGCCTCACGTCACTGTTGACAGCACTCATTTGGTCTGAGGTTCACAAGCACTTATATTTTGACACTTTTATTCCTGATTTTGTTTATCAAAAAATTATTTTTAAGTAACAACATGTAGAAAATCAAGTGTCCGGCGACTCTCTACTAATGCAGGTGCCTATTTCAGTGGAAAGACTCTTGAAATGGAAAATAATATATTATGTATGAAAGTCGTAAACAGAGTAGGTACAAAAGAATTAGAGAAGACAACTTGACGGTTTCTCTTGACAAACCACACTGACACAATGTTTTTTAGTAACTATATGTCACTGCAGCTGTAACATGCCAACTTGCCAAAGAGGCTTTAATACTTTCCCTCAGCTGCTAGTCGACCTAATCCTTCAGACCTAAGCTGTGACAAAGTTCCAGTAGTCTGGGTCTGGGCAGGGCCTTTGTCAGCAGATCTGCCAGCTGTGTAGCAGAGCTAGTCCTTTCGACCACAATATTGTTTTGAAGAACCAGTTCTCTAACAAAAAAGTGTCTCACTCGAACATGTTTGGTTCTTCGGTGTAATTCGGGATTATGCGCTAGTTTCACCGCAGCTTCGTTATCCACGAATAGTACAGGAATTTCTTGTTGACCATTCATGTCTTTAAACAGTCTTTTTAGCCAAAACAATTCTCTGGCGGCCTCGCTTGCTGCCACAATCTCGGCTTCTGTGGTGCTAATGGCAACTGAAGCTTGTCGTTGACTAATCCAGGAGATTGCACCTTTTGAAAATAAACACAATACTCCTGTTCTAGAGCGGCCTGTTTTTATACATCCAGCATGATCAGCATCACTGTAAGCTTTGATTTGGTTAGGAGAATGCGCATCATGAACATACTTAATTCCTTTGACAATGTTCATTTTAAATATCGCATTATGCGCTTTACTATACACCAATCACTGTAAGTCGGGTTTTCTAAGCTCCTCGAAGCTACTCCTACAGCATAAGCCAAATCAGGGCGAGTGCCCATCATCAAGTAAGCGAGCGAGCCTACCGCTTCTCTGTAAGTAAATGACTGTGACTCATTCTCAGCTTTCCCTTTTTCAATAATTCCTTCTTTCTGTAAAGGAGTCGACACTGGATTGCAGTCACTCATATTGAATCGCTTCAAGACCTTTCTTGCGTAAGCTTCTTGCTTTATGAAAATCGAGCCATCTTCCATTTGCTCTATTTCTAACCCGAGATAATATGAAGCTGGCTTGGTTGTGATCAGCAAAATCTTTTTCAAGTCATTAATGAACTCATTTGCAAGTTTTTTATTACTCGCTGCAACTAAACCATCATCGACGTAGAGTGCTTTTATGATTTTCTCATCACCCATGGTCTTCATATATAGGCACGGATCAGCGTCGCTGGTCTTAAAACCTAAAGATTTAAGCGTTTCTGAAAAACAATAATTCCAGCAGCGCGGTGCCTGCTTTAATCTGTAGAGGCTCTTTTTTAGGTGACATACTCTTGATGTCCCATCCTCAAAGCCTTCTGGCTGCATCATATACATATCTTATTTCAAAACACCGTTAAGGAAAGCTGATGCAACATCAAACTGAATAAGATGCAGTTTCTCTCTTGCCGCAACACTGAGCAAAGATCTTACAGTTGCTAGTCTGGCTACTGGGCTGAAGGTTTCATTAAAGTCAAAACCCTTCTTTTGCCTAAACCCTTTCACAACTAATCGGGCTTTATATTTCTCGACTGTACCGTCAGGGTTTGAATTTAACTTTATAAACCATGTAAGGGCTTTTCAATCTCTCGGTAGATTTTGTAAGTCCCACACTTTAAACTTCTGTAAAGAATCGATTTCATTTTTCATGGCTTCTAACCATCTGTCTTTATTTGTACTACTTGATACTGCTTCATTATACGTTGAAGGTTCTCTCTCTAAAATCGAATCGACCAAGAATAATTTATAGGCATCCAATTTTTGTGGAGGTCGTAGAGTACTTCTGTCTCTGAGATTATACCTTGGAACGTCCGGCATAGAAATATCGTTCTCTGAATTCATCGGCATCTCATCATCAGGAGTTACAGCATCTACGAACTCTTCAGTTTCACTTTCTATGATCTCACTTTCTCCCTCTAATTGGACTGACTCTCTTATAGGAGAAGCTACATTTTGCGGAAAAACATCTTCCGGAAAGATCACTCCCTCTGTCTCCTGTCCTATCTGAACAGAATCTCCCTCTATCTCACCGCTTACTGGTAAATTCATATCTTCCTGAGGACCTGGTCCCAAGGCTGTTGGGATTCTCAATTCCATGGTTGGACAAAAGGTGACATCCCTAGATCTTTCAGTCTGTTTTCCATTCCAGATGCGATCGTCGTCGTTATCGTATCCAATAAGTCTACCTTTGACAGCCTTCTTATGTAGCTTCTTCCTTTTCTGTTTGTTTTTCCTTCCGCCGCCTCCATGGCACCTTCTGTACCCCGCAGCATGATGGACACCTTATATTTCCATGTAGCCCAATTCTGACTACCTATCAGCTGACCGATCTGAATCTTGGTGGTGGTAAAATTTTCCATTTTGACAGCACCGAAAAATTTTTGTTTTTTTTCGTTTTTTCCTGTTCTTATCTTGGGTAACCTGGGTATCCTGGGTACTCTGGGTATTCTGAGTATTCTGGGCCCATAACCTAATGCAGGTGCACGTAAACAGAGTAGGTACAAAAGAATTAGAGAATACAACTTGACGGTTTCTCTTGACAAACCACACTGACACAATGTTTTTAGTAACTATATGTCACTGCAGCTGTAACATGCCAACTTGCCAAAGAGGCTTTAATATCTACTCCATCTTACAAGTTTATAAGTGTCGTGCTTAGTAACGCAATAAATGTTGAAAATCGATTTTCTTTTTTAAAATGTGGTCAAAAGAAATAGATGTCCTGATGCCCTCGTCCTAGCAGTGGAAACATTATGGCTGATTATAAATATGGAGATGAGCTATGAATTGAACGAAAATTAACATTCTAGGTAACTTGTGAACGTGTAGACTTGTAGCTTTTGGTATAAATGGGGCCCTGGTCCCCACATTCAGGACACCAAAAACATAGCGGCTGTCATCCCTGAAGGGGTAGTACTTACTCCTCTGCTTAACCCAACAGGGATGGTACACTCACATTTTGTTTTGTTTAAGTCGCATGTAATAGGGGGCGAACTGATTGCCATCATCAGAGCACAAATCCAGACTCCGGGATGTAAAAATTCCAGGTGGAAAAACCCATAAAGCTTTGCTGTACGGGGAATCAAGCCCAGGATCTCATGCTTAGCAGTATCGCTTGCTGCCACTAGACCACTGACTAAAACAATGTTTGATTTATTAACCGACGAAAAAAAAAGAGGAGGTTCTCAAATAGACACATACAGGGTGTTAGGGTAAACACCGTTTTCCTTGCAACCAGTGGTTTGCTTTCATCTATAGAACGTAAAATCAATCGAAAATTACAACAGTTTTTTTAAATATTTTATATCTACATTTTACCACATGAGACGCAAGTTCGTTGCCCTATGCGCTAGGGCATTGACCTTGCGTCTCAACACGGGTGGGGGTTGCGGGACGTGACATGACCGGCCGCGAACGCGACCCCTCCCGCAGTCAGTCAGCTATTTCGCTAGCGAGCACAGTGTCGGATATAAACTTTTTAAAATCTTTTAATGAAAATAACGTTTTTTTTTTGTTGTGTTCGTACATTTATGTTTATATTTAAGTCAAGTACCCATGGTTTGAATGACAACGGTGTTTACCCTTACACCCTGTATATTATATATTTTTTTTACAGTTAAATCCTTTACCAAACAACGATGGATCCTACACCGTATGCAGTTTATGTGAACCAAGACTTAGAGATGCGGCTCAGTTCAAGAAGCAAGTGTCACTGTGTGAAAATAAGCTGAAGGAATACATGTACAGTTGTGGTTATAAAGGTACTATTTATACAACATGTTTCTTTTCATGTCCCGCTCATATAGAGGAGCTCGTGGCTAAGTAATAACAGCCGCTCGGGTCGATCCATCAGGTTAAACTACGCTTGCCGGGGTTGGTCCGTGGATGGGTGACCATTTTCACATACCGAGACTCCTCCGAAATCAAAAATCAAAATATTTTATTTCACATAAACCTACATGGGCACTTATGAAACGTCAGAAGCTAGGTGCACGGTTCCAATTGGTCGTTTCCTATGGAGAAGAGCCGGCAAGAAACTCCACGGTTACTCTTTTAAAAATAATTGGCTTTTACAATATTTTCAAATTACAGTATTAGTAGGCATGGGAGGACAATGTAGGCCTTTCAACAAGTAAGTACCAGGTACTTAACAAAATAGATGTTCAGTAAATCTACAGTCCAATAAGCCTACAAAGTTCTCACATTCACAAAATAGAAAATAATCTATATAAAAGACAAACAATAAAAAATAAAAATAAAAACCTATTTCAGCCAAATGACGTGATTGCTATTACAACTGTAACAAATTGAATAATTATCATGTCCACAAAAGCTACTAGGAGTTGAAATTAAATTGGAGGTATCTATAATAATAGGAATAATGTCAAATACAATGATTATGTCAAGGATGAATGTAAAGAGAATAAACATGGTAATTTGGGAGCAGTTAATAGACTCTTACATAATTATGCCGTTTATAAGGTACCAGGGAAGCCACATGTGCAGAAGGAATTATTGCCAAACTTCCTTGTCATCAACGTAGTCTTTAATCTTATAATATCCTTTTTTGATAAGGACACGTTTGATATGGGTTTTAAATTTTCCATCGCTAAGTTCTGTAACCGACTTTGGCAACTTGTTATAAAAGCGGATACTGTTTATAAGAAATGACTTGCTTGTTTTAGTTAATCTAAATTTGGGTATGACAATTTCGTGTCTACTACGTGTATTTATATTATGGAAATCGCTTCTTGTTTTGAAAAGTCCTAAGTTTTTGCGAACATACAAAATACTTTCAAAGATATAGAGAGAAGACAGAGTCAGTATATCAATTTCTTTGAATTTGTCTCTAAGGGACTCGCGAGGACTCATTTTATAGATCGCGCGGATTGCCCTCTTCTGTAAAATGAAAATTGAATCTACGTCAGCTGCCGATCCCCACAGCAGAACGCCATAAGACATAATACTGTGGAAATAAGCAAAGTATACTAACCTAGCTGTGGCTATATCAGTCAACTGCCTTATTTTTCTTACTGCATATGCAGCTGAACTTAGTCTACCTGAAAGAGTTCTGATGTGGGCGCCCCATTGTAGTTTTGAATCTAAGGTAATTCCTAAAAATATAGTTTCTGTAATTGCATCTAGTTTCTTGCCATCAAGTTTTAGATTTAGACCCACTTGAGGTACATTTGGTAATGAGAACCTAATACATTTAGTTTTGTTCGCATTAAGTAAAAGATTATTAGCTGCGAACCATTCCGAAAGAGTAGCCAGACTATCGTTGACATGTGAGACATCTGTATCTTTTCTATCTATTTTAAAAATAAGAGAAGTGTCGTCAGCGAATAGTATTATATCCGACAAGTTTGCCATCATGTAAGGAAGGTCATTTATATAAACTAGAAATAAGAAAGGGCCGAGTATTGAACCTTGAGGCACGCCCATTTTAACTAGAGACCCCGAGGACGTCGCCCCGTTAACATTTACTTTTTGCTGCCTGTTTGATAGGTAAGAAAGAACAAGATCAGCAGCTTGTCCACGAATTCCGTAGTGGTGTAATTTACAGATCAGTGTATTGTGGTCGACGCAGTCAAATGCTTTTGAGAGGTCACAGAAAATGCCAATTGCATCCTGGGACTTCTCCCAGGATTCTAAAATGTGACTGATGAGTTTTACTCCTGCGTCTGTCGTCGACCTACCTTTCGTGAAACCAAACTGGTGACTATGTAAAATCTTATTTGAGTTAAAATGTGACAGCATCTGGTCTAGCATGATTTTTTCATAGATTTTGCTCAATGCTGGTAATACAGATATTGGTCTATAATTAGAGGGATCGCTTTTACTACCCGATTTGAAAATTGGTACAACTTTACTATGTTTCATTAAATCAGGAAACGTACCAGTGTCCAAACATTGATTAAATATCCCTGTTAGGACAGGGGCAATAGTTTCAATGATATTTCCTAGAACCTCCGTGCCTCAGAAAGCACGTTAAGCCGTTGGTCCCGGCTGTCATTTCTGGATCTTTGACAGTCGTTACGAGTCGTCAGAAGCCCGAAAGTCTGACAACCAGTCTTACTACGGAGTATCGTATTACCCAGTTACTGTGGGTTGTGGAGGTCAGATAGGCAGTCGCTCCTTGTAAAATACTGGTATTCAGTTGCATCCGGTTAGACTGGAAGCCGACCCCAATCTAGTTGGGAAAAGGCTAGGCTGATTGTTTCTTTTGATGACCCAAACATTGAGCGGCAACAACACGCGGCGTTTGCAGGACACATTTCTGCCGCGCTCTAGGTAAGACCAAATCAACGAATGTTTTTGAAAATACTAACTTAATTTGCCTGTCCTTAAAATTCGTTTTTTTTATGTACAAACAAAAATACATGGTTACAAAAAAAAAATCTTCTTCCTCTTTTATCAGGGATAAGCCCCAATTATCCAAACATAATTCATTAAAAATCTTTTCTGACTAGATTTTATCAAGAGCAATGGAACTACTACAGTTATGATTACTATAAAAACCGGAGATAATAATAATAAAACAATTTAACAAGAAAACAAACATAATTACATAATGATGCATATTATTATTCTCGTCTTGTTTCAGATTCTGTGCTTTTAGACAAAGGTGTTAAAAAGGAATTTGCAGGACATGGTAAGTTTTTTTAATTTCTCGCACGTTTTTGCGGTTGAAACGGTCAACATTTTTAGTTGTGCAACTCAAGAACTTTAATTCCAACCTTAAAGCCATGCAACAAAGTTGATATTCCATTGCCATCAAAATTGTTAGACATTTTAATTAGATCTAACTTTAATATTATAAACGCGAAAGTTTGTAAGTATGGATGGATGGGTGCTTGTTACTCTTTCACGTAAAAACTACTGAATGGATTTGGATGAAATTTGGCAAACAGATAGTTTATAACCTGGATTAATACAGGATACTTTTTATCCCGATATTCCCACGGGATCGAGACTTACGCGGGAGAAACCGCGGGGCGCAGCTAGGTTATAATACTGATATTTTATGCTGATTTTTATTTTTAGATTTAAAAGAAGAATCAAATCATGACGATCAAGACAAGCTGGATATAAAATCTGATGGTACGAAAATTATCTTCATAAAATACATATTTAAGGACATCGCTCATTATAACAGCACCGCTCTGACCCGCAAATAACTTGTCATTCAAGTTAGAATTTTAAATCAAATGCATTAAAGTCTATTTTTGGATGGCTATACAGAACAGTGGACGGCTCGCTGCCCGGCCGCTCACAGCCAGCGAGACGTCACACGTAATGATAATGAAATGAAATTGTTGATTCTGTAAATAGGATATCGGAATCACTTTTACAAGTCAAGTATATAAAAAAAAAATATGCTAGATGAGGTCGGCGTTTCCTATCTGACTACTCTGAGAAGAAAGGCCGAAACAAACTCAGAGGTCACAGTCTCTTTTAAAGTCCAGACATAATCTTGGTCAGGCCATATGAGGACCATTTATATTAATGTCTGAAATGGTCTTTTGAGCAAAGAACCACACAGATTTGAGTGAACCTGTCCAGTCAGTGCAAGCATTTGTCAGTAACCGAGGAGCTCAACTCAGAACTTAAGGAGCTCAACGACTCGACGAACAATACCAGAGAAAGGACATTTGGGTAGGCCGCATAAAGAACTCAAACTGCCAGACCATCTATAAACTGAACAGCAAACTAGCGGGGTGCTTAATTCTATATTGTAAAATATAATAATTAATCTTAGCACGAGTCGATCGACCAGGTTAAGCTACTCTTGCCGCGGTTGGTTCGTGGATGGGTGACCATCATTACATACCATTTCAGCTCCACGTCTAAATGTTATATCGACATGGATATTTTGGCGCCCGATTTACGTTGACAGGGGGCGCTGCTGGTAAACATTTGTGTTCTCACTTTGAATACATATATTAAAAAAGGAGTGCCTCCGCTGCCGGTGCCGGCTCCCAAAAATAACGCCATTGGGAACCGGCAGTGACATTACTGCTGGCAGCCGAGATTAAACACATCAGCTGCTGGCACCGCCGGCTCCCATAATGGACACCGGCGGCGCGGCGTTTATAGAAACCCTTCCAGTATTCAGAACCCCAACTAACTAATCGTTTGCATATTCTAGTCGTTTTTGCCGTTTTTGCGTAGGGGCTAACCTAACCTTTTTTGCGATCAAAATGATTAAACCTAATCTTACTAGTTCGGTTTCGAGTAGTATGTGGCGGTATCAACATCGCCACATGCGAACTGCGCGTCAAATACCTGACGTCATCCTAACGTCACATAAATCCTGCATCGCGCAATTAAAGTTTACCGTGCAGTGGACATATATACAAGAACCCGACATCAATCGTCGGGCAGTTGCCCGCCAGACACAACACCCGTCTGGTCGGAGGATCCTCCCTTTTCTATGGAGTACGAGTGAACTTTACACCCTGTTCCTCATACCCCTAAAAGTACTTTATGACTTTATTACTGGAATATGGAAAAAAATTATGCTCTATTACATGTTTTTTTTAAATTATGCCTACCCTGCCTATGTACTCCATACGCCAAACTGACAACCAAAGTCAGCGCCGGCAGCCAATTCAGCAACCGGTGGCGGCAGCGGAGGCACTTCCTATTAAAAAAAACAATATGGCGGCGTTGGTTCCGATTTTGACCACGCTCCAAAATAACCTTGTAGCGCTGGAAACGCTGACAGCTAGTCTATACAATATATTATCTACGGCCTGTTGGAAGATTTCCGCTTATTCATAAAATCTTATTGCCCTCAGACGACAGCCTCCCATCGATGGAGATATTCATCGCCCCGGTAGAAGATGATGACCAGCCGCTGTCTGTGTTGAGGAGCTCCCGGTCGAGGGCGGAGCCTACGAGGGAGTCGGACACAGAGTGGGCGGGAGCCCCGGACATTAGTGATGGTAAGGACAGTTTTTATAACTTCTAAGAGAAATTACCCCCTTGAAAAATTCATGCTGGTGACTATATCGCCACCCTGTATACTGGGTGTTAGGGAAGACACCGTTATCCTTGAAACTTGTGGTTTGGTGTCATCTATAATATACTTTTTCTATGGGACCAACTTTGAAATCTCAAAAAAAAATCTGTTGTTCCATACATTTTGTCGATTTAAGTGAACACAAATGTATGGAACAGCTGATATTTTTTTCGCGATTTCTATGTTGGTCCGGGACCAACAGGCAACTGAAGGAACAAGGGTGGGTTTTAGTCAGTAAAAGTCTGACACGCCCTTCCGCTCCGCCCAGAGCGGGAGAAGTCATTTGATGATGAACCACCATCAAAAAAAATAAAAAAACTAATTAATAATTCCTTGGATCGACCATTAGTTGTGTCGTGGCCTCTTATTCGTTTTTTTATATTGTTATTTATTATATAAGTAGCAGTTATTGGGTTTTTCTATCAAGAATTTCTCAGTAGCAGCCCGGAGTCTATTTGGACCTTGTTTGTGTCTATTTGGACCTTTTTATGTCTATTTGGACCTTGTTTATGTCTATTTGGACCTTGTTTATGTCTATTTGGACCTTGTTTGTGTCTATTTGGACCTTGTTTATGTCTATTTGGACCTTGTTTATGTCTATTTGGACCTTGTTTATGTCTATTTGGACCTTGTTTATGTCTATTTGGACCTTGTTTATGTCTATTTGGACCTTGTTTATGTCTATTTGGACCTTGTTTGTGTCTATTTGGACCTTGTTTGTGTCTATTTGGACCTTGTTTGTGTCTATTTGGACCTTGTTTATGTCTATTTGGACCTTGTTTGTGTCTATTTGGACCATCTTTGTGTCTATTTGGACCTTGTTTATGTCTATTTGGACCTTGTTTGTGTCTATTTGGACCTTGTTTATGTCTATTTGGACCTTGTTTATGTCTATTTGGACCTTGTTTATGTCTATTTGGACCTTTTTATAAACTCGCCCCTATTGCGGGTAAACCTCTGCCTCAGCCACTGCTTGGTAAAAACCACCATCACTTTACCAAAATCATGCATGCATAACCCTATAATATTCCCACAACTGGGACACAGGCCTCCTCTCTGTGAGAGGGCGTGGGCCGTAATCCACCACGCGGGCCCAGTGCGAGTTGGTGGATGTCACATGCCGGTTTCCTTGCGATGTTTTCCTTCACCGTTATGAGAGCAGTGGTGAAGAAATACCTAGTTTGCACAAAGTGCCTAGCTGGGTTCGAACCTACGACCTACAACTCGCAAGTCGCGGCCGTTTCTACTGGGCCAACTCTGCTCTCCAAAATCATACAAAGTAAAAAGAAACTCACACGTTACTTTCCTTCATTTCAGACGACCACAGACAACAGCAAAAGAAAAAGACTCAAAAATATTCCTGCGATATTTGTCAAAAGAAATTCTCATACAACGGATCTTTGGAGGTTCATATGAAAGCACACAACGGCGAAAAATCGTTCACCTGCCATCTCTGTAGTACTTCACATACTAACAATAAAGAATTAACTAAACATATAACAATAGCACATATAGTAGACAACGCATACCCTTGCACGATATGCGAAAAGAATTTCGAAAAAGCGCGGCTTTTAAAAAAACATATAAAAGTTCATTTTGAAGAAAAATTCAAATGCACGGAATGTAGTAAAGAGTTTCAAAGAAAAAAAGGCTTGAAGGAACATATGAAAACACATACAGGGGAGAGGAAATATAGTTGTTCGATATGTAATAAAGCTTTCGGACATAATCAGACGTTAAAATCTCATATGTATATCCACACGGGGGAAAAACCGTATGTCTGTGACGTTTGTGGACGAAGATTCCTTCAAAGATCTCATTTAAAAAGACATATATTTATCATTCACGCGGGCATTAAACTACATACTTGTAATACATGTAACAAACAATTTTCTAGCAAAAGTTATTTATCAATACATGAAAGGCAACATACAGGGGAAAAACCGTATTCTTGTGAAGTCTGTAAGAAAGATTTCACTGCTTATACAACCTTAAAAGTTCATATGCGTGTGCATACAGGGTTTAAACCGTATACCTGCTCATTTTGTAATCGCCAATTTGCTCAAATGGCGAGTTTTAAGCTCCATCAAAGAACACACACGGGGGAAAAACCGTTTTCATGTAAAATATGTAAAAAACCGTTTTCTGATAACGGGTATCTTAAAATTCATATGCGAGTGCATTCGGGAGAAAAACCATTTTCGTGTGAGATTTGTAAAAGGTGTTTTAGAGAAACTGGTCAGTTAAAAAGGCATATGAGGGTTCATACAGGTATAAAACCGTATACATGTAAGATTTGCAACAAACAGATTGGTAATTTATCTAAGCATATGCGGGTCCACTCAGAAGAAAGGCCATACAGTTGTAATGTATGTAATAAGCAATTTTCTATAAACGGTAATTTGAAATTGCACATGAGAATACATACTGGGGAAAAACCATTTGCCTGTGAGGTCTGTAATAGTCAGTTTACGCAAAGCAGTGGATTAAAAAGACATAGATGTACTAATGTTGGCAAAAATGATGGTTTAAGTTCCTAAACGTCTATTTTCATGTCTCGTAACGGCACAAGTTGTATGAGAAATGCTCATGCCGCGATGAAAAGACCAGAAAGCAGGGTTGGTGACGTACAATACGTGGTTTTATAAAAAGTACGGCTTTGTTGAGCGACGTGGGTCCGGACCCGTGCTTCACTTAGGTTCTCCACCTGGGTGAAGCACGAAGGTCCCGTGCTCTAACTGATGACGTTATTGTACAGTGATGCAGTAAATTGTTCTCCCTTTATGATTCAAAAGATTTAAACAATTATTTAAGGGAAATAATGAGTGTAACATCAAAGTTTTCTTTAGCACCTGCAACCTAACATCTTTTTTTTGTATGTAAGCAACGAGTTAATAGGTAGTAATCACTTTTTAGTTATGGTACCTACCCCACACAAATCCGAATACCACTACCTGCTATGTAAATAACAGTGAAGGAGTCAAACAGGATATCGTCTAGATAAACTAAGTGGGATAAAAACGTAATATTGAAGCTAACTCAAAAATTACGCAAGCAAAGTTAATAAAATTTATATGGTGGTCCCATATAAATTTTATTAACTTTGCTTGCGTAATTTTTGAGTTAGCTCCTCGGAAGCATGACCTACCAAACAAAAAAAGAATCATCAAAATCGATTCATAATTGGCGGAGCAATCGCGTAACAAACATACAACAAAAAAAAAAAAAACATAGAGGCGAATTGAGAACCTCCTCCTTTTGGAAGAAGTCGGTTAAAAAAACAGCGTCAATTTACGAATGTAGATTAATAAGACTCAGAGCTACCGATAAATATATTTACTTCTGCGGGCTTAAAACGGTCACTCTAGCAGAATCATAATATGAAAATATTATGAATCATGGTAAAATGTCACAAACTGTCAATTCATAATATGTATGATCTGCGTGTAATTCTTATTACGAAATAATTCATCTGTTTGACAATTTTTAAAGAGATTCGTAAAATGGTCCACAAATTATGAATTGCTTTTATGTCAAATTAGAGGAATTGCTAATGACAGCTGGGATTCAGGAAATGAACTGCTTTTAGAGGAATTGCTAATGTGACTGGTTTAGGCCCCCTGAATTGATAACACGGCGACTAATGTTGTAAGTGGGCTACTTTATATATTTTAGAGATTCAACATCCGTCTGCTAATAAAATCAAACTCCAGCCTCACAAATTAGCAATTTTATTAAATAGGTACCTAAAATAAATCATATTCTTTTTTCATAATTTTGTAATGTGGCATTTAATTCGCATAATGTTACTAAGCGCAATACCCGGAACTGAACTAGTTAGATTAGGTTAAATATTTTTACTCTCAAAAAAAGGTAAGGTTACGTTATAGAGTTTGAGTATTATTTACTAACCTTTGCGGTGCATAAAATTAATGAAACATAAATGCAACTTGTCTGCTTGAGTCTTTTGTTTCTGTCTATGTGAAGAAGTTTTAAGTAATAATGTTCAAAGAACATAAAATCACCTACGGCGAGAAGGACTACTTCATACAAAAAAATAAGCGGCAAAAACGCGACTAAGGCGCCATCTATTGAATGCTCTCTGGATGGATGCATAATGCTACGTAGATGGATTTTATTATTTTTTCAAAGGACCTTTGATTTAATGAAATAACAAGGTGATTTAAACACAAGTTTATAGCTATAAAAGTTAAATGAAAATAAACAATCATCATTAAAAGTACCTACCTAGAACTAACTTACATGAGTCATTTCAGATTGAAATTGAAACAATTATTTATTAGTTTACCATTCACTGAGAACTTTATAATACTATAGCATTCCATCTATATTACGTAATCCACCCTTTATTGCAAGATTTTCAACTATGATTAAATTTTTGGACTTGCAAAGGAAGAATGTCTTTTAATAACAGTATCAGCAGGTTCCTGAGCAGGCTAAAATAGCAGGGTTGTAGGTATGACACGGTCAACCAGGATAATAGTAAACAGAAAAAGCAAGAAATTTCAGTCAAGTTGACATTTAGAAACAATATTGCTATCATAGATTCCTATAAAAATAAATAAATTGTAATGGTAGCTTTTATTTCCCGTCCCCTTGCCGCATAATAGGCGAACAAAGTTGACGGTTCCTGGTTATGTTATCCCAGGAGCAAGTTTTTGAGAACACAAGCAGTGGCGGATTTACCAGCAGGCTGAGTAGGCTTGAGCCTAGGGCGGCTTTGCGGACCGTTTTTTTTTTTTGCAATCTCTTAGAAATCTAAAAGATTTGCATGCCGGTTTTCTGTTTTCTGATGTTTTATTCACGTTTACCAAATGTACTTTATTGTGTAAGTAGCATGCGTTACCCTGCCTTATTAATCGTACATGATTGAGCTTTGATTAGCTCAAAAATATACCCAAATTATTAAAAGTGCAATTTCAACGAAATTGTTGGATTGTAAAAATAATTTAGGACATGACAATTATTGTAAAGGCAAGGCGGCAAAAATCTTTACAGCCTATACCTTGAAAATTTGTAAATCCGCCACTGAATACAAGCTCCCAACAGCCCATCTTTATAAAAAAAAAAAGGTGGAATCGTACTTATCTATGATGATCTACAATATTATAAGCACAAGACATTAAAAAAAACAGCCAAGTGCGAGTCTGTTGGGTAAAATGCGTTCAAATAAATCCTATTGATTACCTATGTATTTTTCTTAATTACTCGACTGTACTGATCATCAGTTGGGAGCACGGGACCTTCGTGCATCACCCAGGTAGAGAACCTAAGTAAAGCACGGGTCGGACCGGACCCAGCGTCGTCTCTATGACTCACAAAAGCAGTTTCTTTCTAAAAGATGTGTCATATCAACTCCCCAGTTATGTATCGGCGTCATGCCTCTCGTGGAGCTTTTTGCACACAATTTTTACGATGATACCCCCTTTTAAAAATGTACACTAACATCACCCTGTTTATTACAAAATGTACTTAAATAAGTAAGTAAATTATTTTTATAAGAAATCTCAATGATTTATCAATAATTACCTATCATCATGTTAATTTATTCAATTATTGTAATCTATGATTTATTTTAATATTTAATAAATTATTTAATTTTAAATATACAGTGTGTTTTGTTTCTAAGATTGTCAATTCAGAAATTCAATTTTATGTATTTTGAACCGTTCATTCATGTTTCTGGGTTGTGGAGGTCCGATAGGCAGTCGCTCCATGTAAAATACTAGTTTTCAGCTGCATCAGCGTCGACCCTAACATAGGTGAGCGACTGTTAATGATAAATGATTTATTTCTGTAAGTAGGTTTGTACAAACACTTTTACACGTCAAACACATTTTTAAAACTAGATGAGTTCAGCGTTTCCTATCTGACTACTCTGAGAAGAAAGGCCGAAACAAACTCTGAGGTCACAGTCTCTTTTAAACTCCAGACATAATCTTGGTCAGATCATGTGAAGACCATGTAGATTGGTGTCTGAAATGGTCTTTTGAGGAAAGAACCACACAGATTGAGTGGACCTGTCCAGTCAGTGCACGCATTTGTCAGTGATCGTGCAGCTCAACTCAGAATTTAAGGAGATCAACGATTTGACAAACAATACCAAAAACAGGACATTTGGGTAGGCCGCATTAATTACTCAAACTGCCAGACCATGATTAATTAAAACTAAGGAAAAATAAATAATAAAGAGAAAACAATGATCCACATAGTCTTCACATTCACAATAATTAAAATAATGTAATACTTTACAAAGTTCATAATTCATGTCATTGTAGGTATACATAAAATGTCAATGTGAATATAAAATCCAGAAATAATCTTGGTCAGATCATTTGAGGACCATGTAGATTTGTCTGAGATGGTCTTTTTAGGAAAGAACCATACAGATTTGAGTGGACCTGTCCAGTCAGTGCACGCATTTGTCAGTCATCGTGTAGCTCAACTCAGAACTTACAGAATAAACAACATTTCTTGCGTAACTAATTTTGTGCAAGTTAGGTACTATAAAGTTTGTCTTGCTTTATTTATTTATGTAATAACTACAAGGTGGAAAAATCAACCGCTCCATACAATTTGGCCATTGGTTTTTATGGCATTTGATAATCCTTTGATGGTTTTCAATCAACAATATTTTTATCGAAATATTCATCATTTTTAATTGTACATTTTAATGTCGTAGACATAAATATTGTTCAATTAATAATTTTTAATCTAAATTGTGATATACTCACAAATTGAAAAGGCTAAGGAAAAATATATTCAATTGACATCAAGTACCTTTATTCTCCAGATATTTGAATTGGATTTGAATTTAAATTTTGATATGAATAAAATGTTTTTCACAGTAGTTTTTCTCGTGACCATTTGTAAGTATTATAGTTGTTTATTTTATTGTCTTGTTTCTTTCGGCCGCAGTGACGGCCGGGCTGTCATGAAAATGATGACTGTGGCAAAGATTTAAATCGTTAAAGTGCGTTTCATCAAATAGTTCCTTTGCCGTAATGTTAACTCCACTGTTAAATTTAAAAAACCGGCCAAGTGCATGTCGAACCACGCACAATGAAGGGTTCCGTAGTTAGGATGAATTTATCCAACAAACTTAACATTGTAGTTGAAAAACTTTTTCTAGTTGCAAAAACATGTTTTTGCAACTGCTTTAAGTTGGTCGATTATTACTCGGCAACTTGTGGAGCCTACTTAGCTGTGATAGTTTTCCTTTTAATTTCGTTATACTTTAAAGCTTAATATTTCGCAAACGGATCTCTGAATCCAAAAATGGTTTTCACAAACTCATTATTTTTAAACGACCTTTCCAACGACACCCCACACTATGAGAATGACGAGAAAAACTATAAGGGTTCCTTGTTGACTACGGAACCCTAAAAACGTACCCATTACTCTATTAGGTAGCGCCGTAGCAGCGTAGCGTATTGGTCCTACAACAGTAGATTCAACATTACGGCAAAGAAACTAGGTATTCGATGAAACGCAGTCTAGTGACTGATTGCGTAACACACATGAAAGACAATTTATCGCAATGCCTTTCATTTTGTCGGTTCAGCCATTGTGTTATGACGGAGCGAGCGAAGCGTCTCTGCTTCAATTCTGGCAAATTTTGCTCTCGTGTCAGTGTCAGTTTGAAAAGTTTGTTTGTTTTTTTTGAACGCGCTAATCTCAGGAATTACTGGTTAGTAATTTCGGTATCCAACTATCCTACTTCCTACTAATATTATAAAACTGAAAGTTTGTGTGTTTGGATATTTGTTACTCAATCACGCAAAAACGGCTGGATGGATTTGGATGAAATTCGGCAAACAGATAGTTTATAACCTGGATTAACACATAGGATACTTTTTATCCCGATATTCCGACGGGATCGAGACTTACGCGGGTGAAACCGCGGGGCGCAGCTAGTTATTAATAATCGATGACAAAGAAATGCTGATTTTTTGGAAAAACCCAAATGCAGAGTGCTATGCGCATGGGAAAGATATGGAGTACCTATAAGTAGCTATTATTTATTGGTAGATAGTATATATATATATATATATATATAGATATACCTTATGGTAGATTCCTTATAGATTCCATACGGTTGGTTGTTTTATGATCCCTCAGAAAGCCCTGGGGGCTTAAAACGGTCACTTTAGCAGAATCATAATATGAAAATATTATGAATCATCGTAAAATGTCACTGACTGACAATTCATGATATGATCTGCGTGTAATTCATATTACGAAATAATTCATCTGTTTGACAGTTTTCTATGGAGATTCGTAAAATGGTCCACAAATTATGAATTGCTATTTGTCAAATTAGAGGAATTGCTAATGACGGCTGGGATTCAGGAAATGAACTGCTTTTAGAGGAATTGCTAATGTGGCCGGTTTAGGCCCCCTGATCAAAGGAAGTTTTGCACCACGATTTACGACAACATTTTTATTTATCAGGTGGTTTCAAATCATCATCTTCGTCAGCCAACACCAGCAGTCCTCTGCTGGAAGTAGGCGTCTCCAATAGCACTCCATTTAACGATCATCCAACTGCTACCAGCTACCCTGCGAAGATCTCAGGTACTTCACCTAAGTGTTTACGGTGAGATCTTGAAGAAACTTTAAGTTCACTTCACCTTAGGGAACAGGCGACTTGTCACCGTGACACTACTGCTTTCTATGTCATCATCTGCTTAGCCTTTTCCCAACTATGTTGGGGTCGGCTTCCAGTCTAAACGGATGCAGCTGAATACCAGTATTTTACATGGAGCGACTGCCTATCTGACCTCCACAACCCAGTAACTGTGTAATACGGGACCCCTTAGCAGGATTGGTAGTCAGACTTTCGGATTTTACCTACTGCGTTCTATGTATTTCTAATAAAATCGACGTGTTACGGAAGGTATTTCATAGAAACTAGTAGTGTCGTGACGACACGTGGGCTGCTGCTGCCTGCAGTCGGCTACGGACGGAACTTGGTATACAAGTTTTTCGTTTTTTTTTTATCGTCGGGTATTTTTGATTGTAGGCTTACTTACCTACTCCAAAATACTTTTTTAAATAAGTTATTTGTGTTATTTCAAGCTTTTTAGTTTTAGTTACTTATATGTATTAATTGGAATTAACTCATTACTAACTTTTGGTGTCATTTTATTTTAAAAAAAACCTTCCCCTCATTTTTTACCCGACTGCCCCAGAAGGAGGGTAATGTTTTTGTATTTGCAGATTAATTATACTTATTAAAAAATATAGCCTATGTCACTCCCACAATTAAGACGAACTTAACGACACCTCGTATATTAAAATCTATCTAGCCATTTAGGCTACAGAGCGTGCCAAAGAAATAGATATACATACAAACATACATACTCTCGAAAAACATTATCTTTTGCGAACCACCACTTCCCATCAACGAACATGAAGAAACCGTCTCTAGTCCGAGGGAGTATTCCTTTAAGCTGCCGATTATTAGCACGAACGACAGTGAGGATTCAACATACAATTCAACACGAGGGAGACCTTGTTATGAAAGAACCTTTAGCCCCCGATGATCAAGAACAAAATCTTGAGGGAGACAACGTGGAAGAGTTTGCCCATGATAGTCTACAAGAAGATCACGATGATCTGAACTCTGAAGAATTTCATGACGCTGTAGAAGAGTCGAACTGCCGCGATACAATCGCCGTGACCGACGTCCAAAATGATTTGATGACTAAGTATGTGTCACAGAAACTTATCCGTCAAACTTTGCGGACACATTGAAGCGAGACGATTGTACAGAGTGTTAACAGCTATGGATAGTGAATTGAAATCTCTAAAGGACCTCAATGACTGGACACCGTGTTTGCTCTTCCCTGCAATTGGGTTTAACGTATTATACGGAATCCAGATGGCTCTGTCAAAAAAATATGAAGCTCGTCTTGTCTTCAAAGGTTACAAACAGAGAAAGGAACAGCATTATGATCAGACATTTAGTCCTGTTGCCCGCCTTGCAAAGATCAGAGCTCTATTGAGTGTCAGCGCACAGGAAAAGCTTCACCTAGTGCAGTTTGATGTCTGTACTGCTTTCCTCAATGGAGCCCTGAAGGAGGAAATTTATGCACAATAACCTGAAGGCTAAAACATCGGCATGATGGTACAGCTAATGTTTGGAAGCTGAATCGAAGCCTGTATGGATTGAAGCAAGCTCGAAGGTGCTGGAACGCCTGTTTTCAAGAAATACTATTAGACATGGACTTCAAGCAGTGCGAAGCTGGCTGTTGTCCATACATCAAGCATGTGGATGGCAAGAAGCTACTCATTACATTATACGGCGATGATGGATTTGTAGCTGCCACGGATGAAGCCCTGGCTAATTCTACAGATTACAACAAAACCTGCGTCTCATTACCTCAGAAAAGAGGATGGCTCTGTTTTCATCAATCAGGAAGTCTACGCAAAAATAATTATGAACAGTTTCTGGATGGCAAACTGTAACCCTGTTGCTACACCTATAGGAAAGGAACCTTTACAACCAGGGAAAGCTGAAGCTATAGAAGTGAAAAACTTTCCATATCGTGAAGCTGTTGGTTCTCTCACAAATTTCATGGTCGGAACACGTCCGGACATTGCCTATGCTGTAGAAGTTGCATCTCGGTTTCTTTCGAAACCGTCGGATTGTGATGCAAAGTGTGTTACACAGTTAGGGTGCGAGGTTTGTAATTTTACATTACATTCTAACATTACATTCTTTGTTACAGTATATACGGTAACTGCAAATAAAAATGGATCACATGAATTGAAAAATTCAAATTTAACTGTAAATGAAAATGGGACTTTCATAAAAAGAGTTAAAAGAGAAAAAATTAATTCTTACGTTGACCCTGAGGTGCAAAAGGTTTGGGAAATGTATCAAAAGTATTTGGACGAAGAAGGAAACAAGAAATCGACTACTCCCATGGGAAAAGACAGTGCTGAGTCGTAAGTATCTTTTTATCGTCAGAAATGTGAACCTAGTTGCTCATTCTAAAGGGTAGTAGGTTACTATCGAGAAGAACGGGCAAGAAACTCTACGGACACTAAACATTGGAATTGCGTAATAATTATCAATCGGAATAGGAATCGGGGTAGTTTAGAAAAACAATAAAACAAAATTTATTATTTACTTAGATAAGATTCATGCAAAATTTGAAGTAGATTGGACCAAGGAATCACGTTATCCCATACAAACTTGGCCCCCGTTTTTTCACCACCGTAGGGGTAGAATTTCGGAAAATCCTTTCTTATCGGATACCTACGTCATACAAAGAACACACCCTCCAAGCTTCAGGTCTGTACGATCAGCGGTTTAGGCTGTGCATTTATCCGTCAGTCATTCAGGACAAAGCATTATATCATTACCCGACTGCCCCAGAAGAAGGGTAATGTTTTTGGTATAGATATTCACAAAAATATTAAATTGATACGTAAAAGAAACACCCTGTTATTGGTAAATACCTAATTGTTTTTCAGAATGTTTACTTGTTGTATGTATTATAATTATTAGGAAGTGGCTCCCTTGAATTGGCTGCCGGCGAAGATTTTGGTTGTCAATTTGGCATACAGAGTAGATACGTGGGGTAGGGTAATTAAAAAAAAAATTAGGTAAGTAATAGCGCATTTTTTTTCCCATAATCAATGATTTTCATATTCGAGTAATAAAGTTCTTCCCGGAACCGAACTAGACAAGTAAGTTCAAGTCAGTTCGAGTTAGTTCAAGTTCAGATACAGAGTTGGGACAAAACAGCTGGCAAAAGTACTGCAAACAATAAAACAACAGGAAAGGACACGTGCTTTCACTCTCCACACACACATCATTTTAGTTTAATTGTACTTCTTTTTAACTGACTTCTAAAAGGAGGAAGTTATAATTATGAATGAATGAATCAATGAATGAAATGCACCGACCCCAGCGTGGCATAACCAGACTCGATAAATCGAATGAACCCCAGGATTTGCACTAGCCCCTGGAGCCTCATGGTTCATGGGGTTACAGAGGCCATTGCATATCAAAGAGTAGACCGGGGGGCGCGGGTAATGGTAGGTAAATAGAATGTGCCCGTCGGGATAGCGAAGGATTTGCGAGCCTACCGGATATGCATCCTTGAGTAAGCAATGGACTAGTGGAGAGACGGGTAATATTTATATAAGGATGGGCATCTTTTTACGACGTCGCCGCCAGTTGGCTCCGTTCGATCTTCACCGTTGAATCCATTGGCGGAGATATGCTGCGTTCTCGGCTCTTTTCTATCTCCTTGCTGTGCTATGCTACAATTTGCTGTTTTCTGTGTCTTCGTCCGAGGACTCGCTGCTGTCCGTTTCAGGTTTCTTGTATATCTCGCTGGCTGCGTTCTTGATCTTGTTTCGGTCTTCAGCCGCGTCCATCAAGAATTAGATTTCCTTGTCGAAGCGCGCCATGTCCTGTTTTAGGTTGTCGTTCCATGTGTAAATCGGTCGGCCTACTTTCTTGGATTTGGTCTTGTACTGTATTGCTGCATATAATAGATGTGGTTTGCCGCGTGTGTGAACATGTGCGAGATGGCACATCCTGTGATTCTTGCTGCGTTAGGTTGCGGCTACGTCTAACATTTCATGCATTTTCATTTGTCTTGGTTTCTTCCTATCGTGGTTAATCAAGTCTCTCATGATGATTCTCTATGTCAGGACGGTTCAATTCAGCTTCACCAGTGAACCTTTTGGCGGGGTTAAACTGCTTTCTCGATTCTGTTCTTCTTAGTTCTGATGCGTTTTCAGCGGCAGTGTTCAGGTAATAGGCCCGATCCTCGTTGTTTATGTCCAGCTCCGTCGCGGTACCTACAAGTTCAACCTGTAGCTCGCCGCTGCTTACCTCAGGTTGATGCGATTGCAAATAATATAGTTCTGAGTTAAAAGCCCATTCGGCATAAGACCCCGCCAAAAATCCCGACCCGCGTCGCTCGAATTCTTCTTTTTTTTCATAGTTACATCGCCGAAACCCATAACCAACCACTTTCAAAACAAAATCCCTCGCACAAGATGACCACCCCTGTTACCGCCCGGGTTCTATAGCGGCCAAGCGCCTTTTATGGCTTACCGCGAATGTACTATGGCGGGCGCGCATCTTAATACCACAAGGACTATTCCCGCCCGCAGCGTTCGGCTACACAATAACATTGCAGCATCAGATTTTTGTTGCGACCCCTTTCTTGACTTCTAAAAGGAGGAAGTTATAATTAGGATGTTTATATACTCGTATATATATATATATGTATATTCCGGCATATCTCCGTTATACATATGTATAGACGGATTTGGAAAATTGTTTGAAAGAGTATATTTCCGAATTGGTCCCATTGTCATCAGGTCAGGATCTGATGATGGGATCCTTGAGAAATCGAGGGAACTTTTCAAATATTATAGGCACACCTATAGCGATTTGGGGATTTTTATAGTAACTCGTACAGTTGCTCTCGGAAAGCACCGTTTGGTGAAGTAGAACTGATGTTTTTTTTATTTACTTTTTATTTTTTGTAGACCACAAATGGCCTCCGGAACTACTCAATAATAAGTTTTGCGGTTCGATTACTTTAATATAGTTGCCAAGCAATTTATGCTCGTCACAATGCATTATGGTGAAGTGGAGCTGATGGTGAAGTACTAGGAGAACTCCTCAACGATTAACGTCCCTGCATCGGGAAAAACAATATTTTGTAAAAGGTGATGAGCAATTGACATTAGGCTATTGTAACAATCTGACTCACCAAAACGCGAGAGAAAAAAAACACAACCTACTTCAGATCGAAATATTCGGCTGCTAATGCTTTGGGAATTTCCTTCGAAACCGTCGGATTGTGATTCAATTAGGGTGCGGGGTTTGTATACACTCTTTGTTACAGTAAATACGGTGTCTGCAAAAAATCAAATTTAACTGTAAATGAAAATGGGACGTTGATAAATATAACTAAAAGAGAAATATATACCAACTAGCAAAAAATTATCTTACAAATATCCCAAGACCATATTTTTTTTCAGTCTTATATCACACTAACAGACACATATAAGTGTGGATTTGGGCGCACTTTATAAGTGTTTTCACCCTTACAATTGCCTTGTTATGGTCTCGCAAAGTGTATTTTCAAACTTACAAAACTCTTGATGATACTTTTATAATGAAAAAAACTTACAAGGGCATGCTTTATGGGCAAATAATCTTAAAGTCCTCTTACTAATGCTATTTTAAGTGTAATATCGCTAGTAGTCCTCTTTGTGATCTCCTAATAAGAGTGTAATCACAATCCGCCGTGAGCTAAATAGAAACTTTGCGAAAATAATAAAAAGTCGCGTAAAAACGAAAGTATTATATTTTATTTCATTTTCCTACAAAACGCTAGTGCAAAATTAATCTAAATCCGTTCAGCCGTTTTAGGTTGAAAGCGTTACAGACAAACTCACTTTTACATTTACAACATTAGTTTTTGTTTATGCAAAACCCGAAAAGGGGTCATTGTACTCATTATTTTGAACAAATTTTTCTATGGGACCAGCTTAGAAATCGCGAAAAAAAGAAAATAAGGTGTTCCATATATTTTGTTTTTTTCGCGATTTCTAAGTTACAGAGATCATGAGAGACACACACAGTTCATGAGATACAGCCTGGTGACAGACGGACAGACAGACAGACAGCGGAGCCTTAGTAAAAAGTCCCGTTTTACCCTTTGGGTACGGAACCCTAAATATGAGAAAACAATAATTTTTCGCTTAGAGAGAAAGAGAGAGAAAGAATAAAACTTTTTTACAAAAAAACACTACAAAGTGAAAAATAACTCTAATTTCGGTGTCTTTGGTTTGAAATTACGTTTTATGCCACCGACTTCCGATATTAAAGTAATTTTTCACTTTGGAGGGTTTTTTTGAAAGACGGTGGTTTTTTTTTTTGTAAAAGTTTTTATTTAGGTTGTATCGCTTTTTAGTAAGTGAGTTTGTTATTTCACTCCACTTCACCATAATGCATTGTGACGAGCATAAATTGCTTGACAAATATATTAAAGTAATCGAATCGCAACCCGTGAATAATTATTATTGATTAGTTCCGGTGGTCATCTGTGGTCTTCACATACACCACCTTAGGGGTAGAATTTCGGAAAATCCTTTCTTATCGGATACCTACGTCATACAAAGAACACACCCTCCAAGTTCCAAGTCTCTACGATCAGCGGTTTAGGCTGTGCATTGATCCGTCAGTCATTCAGGACAAAGCATTTTATATGTACCTATAGATATTCACAAAAAATATTAAATTGATACGGAAAAGAAACACTCTGTACATACATTATAAGCGCCTTTTACAAGCCTTTGATTCTTAATTAAAACTTATAAATACATTTCATAAGTATATTGAATCTTAGAAGTGACTATACTAAGTGTTTTATTAGACTTCTGTAAAACTAGTGTTTTAGAAGTGTGATTTACCTCACTTAAGACATATTAAAGAGTAGTAGCACTTTAAAAGTCCTACAAGTGTCTTAAAAAATTCTTTATTAAGAGTTATTTATTTTCCTTGTTGTGTCTGACACGAGATTTTTTTTATGGATTTTCAAAAATAGAAGCAGTTTAAGAGAAAATAAGTAGAAAATACTTGGAATTAATACAAAAATCACTGTCTCTCCGAGCATCTCGTGCAACTGACACAAACAATATTTTTGATGGTTCCGTACAAAATAATTTGTTACTTATGAAACAGTCGACATCCATAATTGCAACCAAATACTGCATGTATATTTATCCTAAAAAATAATATAAGCGTGTTTACATTGAATTAACGTTGGGGATTAATTATTTACTTGTACCTATAATGACTTCGTTGTTTGGCTTGCTTTTACTTATTAAGGAACCCTAAAATTATGAGCAGTATGGCCGTGTAGACAATGGTTTTAGGTTTAATTTGACTTTTACGAGTGCGATATAAACCATAGACAAGAATACTGGACTTATATTGTGGTTGGTCGTAATGGCGACATTTCGATATTATTTCACAAATAATTAAAATAATAATATAATAAAAGACACGTTTTTGAAAACAAGGCCCGTGAAAATATTATTATTCAAATTTCAAAATAATCGAGAAAACTACTTCGCAACCTAATAATCGCATAAACTGCGTGACAAACTAGCTTACGCACTACCATTTTGTAGGAAAATGAAATAAAATATAATACTTTCGTTTTTACGCGACTTTTTATTATTTTCGCAAAGTTTCTATTTAGCTCACGGCGGATTGTGATTACACTCTTATTAGGAGATCACAAAGAGGACTACTAGCGATATTACACTTAAAATAGCATTAGTAAGAGGACTTTAAGATTATTTGCCCATAAAGCATGCCCTTGTAAGTTTTTTTCATTATAAAAGTATCATCAAGAGTTTTGTAAGTTTGAAAATACACTTTGCGAGACCATAACAAGGCAATTGTAAGGGTGAAAACACTTATAAAGTGCGCCCAAATCCACACTTATATGTGTCTGTAAGTGTGATATAAGACTGAAAAAAAATATGGTCTTGGGATATTTGTAAGATTATTTTTTGCTAGTTGGGATATGTTTCTCTTTTAGTTATATTTATCAACGTCCCATTTTCATTTACAGTTAAATATGATTTTTTCAATTCTTATGATGCATTTTTATTTGCAGACACCGTATTTACTGTAACAAAGAGTGTATACAAACCCCGAACCCTAATTGAATCACAATCCGACGGTTTCGAAGGAAATTCCCAAAGCATTAGCAGCCGAATATTTCGATCTGAAGTAGGTTGTGTTTTTTTTCTCTCGCGTTTTGGTGAGTCAGATTGTTACAATAGCCTAATGTCAATTGCTCATCACCTTTTACAAAATATTGTTTTTCCCGATGCAGGGACGTTAATCGTTGAGGAGTTCTCCTAGTACTTCACCATCAGCTCCACTTCACCATAATGCATTGTGACGAGCATAAATTGCTTGACAACAATATTACAGTAATCGAACCGCAAACCGTGAATACTTATTATTGAGTAGTTCCGGAAGCCATTTGTGGTCAAAAACAAATAGGTATTTAAGGGGGCTCCCATACAACGGACATGATTTTATTGCCGTTTTAAAGATAATGGTACGGAACCCTTCGTGCGCGAGTCCGACTCGCACATGGCCGGTTGTTTTGTTTTCTGAAATGCACGCGAACGAAGTCGCGGGCACAGCTATACTCCATTTGAAACAAGATTAGAAATTTAAATAAGCCTTTTTACAGCCCGTTCAACCGATTTTGACTTCTATTGCGTTGATGGCACGACAAATGGCAGCTGCAGTAAACAGTTGGTATTGTGTAACTTTTATTGCTTACGGTATAAAGTCAAAATCGGTTGAACGGACTGTAAAAAGGTTTGTTTAAATTTCTAATCTTATTTCAAATGGAGTATAGTTTATAATATTACTATATACTAACTACTAAATATATAGCTGTTGCCTGTGACGTCGTCTGCGATCCAGGATGAAATATGCCAAAAATTAATCTAAATCCGTTCAGCCGTTTTAGGTTGAAAGCGTTACAGACAAACTCACTTTTACATTTACAACATTAGTTTTTGTTTATGCAAAACCCGAAAAGGGGTCATTGTACTCATTATTTTGAACAAATTTTTCTATGGGCCAACTTAGAAATCGCGAAAAAAAGAAAATAAGGTGTTCCATACATTTTGTCGCATTAAGTGAACACAAATGTATGGAACAGCTGATTCTTTTTCGCGATTTCAAGGTTGGAACCATAGAAAAAGTTGTTCAAAATGATGAGTACAATGACCCCTTTTCGGGTTAAGCATAAACACAAACTAATGTATAATATTAAGATTTAGGATATTTAGGATAAGGATTAGTTAGGATTATACCTACTTACTAATAATTAAGCTGAAGATTTTGTTTGAAGACTTTATTACTTATTAGTAGGTACTTATAGATATATATTTTCTAATTCAAGCCGGCGCCAGGGTTCGAAGACAAAGATAATACAGAAAAAAGAGAGAAAGGACTCGTTAACCGGGTCTAGCCAATTTCTACAATTAAAAAAGTCCGCTTCGACACATTATGAAGGCATGCGCCAACCGTATTGGAAAGGAGGGGAGTATGTCTATTTAAGGTGAGCCACTGCATGTATTTGCACCTTATTAAGTGCGTTTGTCCACCGCAGCTGTCACCGGGAACGAGATGAGTTCACTGAAGTAGCGATACATACATTTACTATGACCGCGTGTCCGTCACACGAGCGCCGGCATCTCGGCGCCGAAGTTTCGAGTAGTTCGGCGCCCGAGTAGATCTGCGGGCCTGAGGCAGACGGCCCCAGCCCAGCCGACCTTAGTCCGACAGTTTCTGACAGCCACTAGGTAGCTAGCTAGGCTAGGTAGGGTACTAGCGCATCCACCTTAACCAGATGCCCGCGAAATTCAAATTTTCTTACGTTTTTTGCAATTTGCAGGTCAGTATCAGGTTTTATGTTGATCTAAATATTATTTGCGACCGTAACAAATATGGATTTACAGAATTATAAACATTTGAATCAGCAATACAAGTCTCTGAGTTCATGCAAGTGCATTGCATGACGATTTCATGAAATAGTAGTTCGCGGGCCACCTTAGCAAACTCTTCAGCTTTATTGTATAGATGAATATCATTTGTTTTCAGAACCGGATCCCCCTTTCCAACAGGATATCGTCATCCAGGTTAGTACAATATAGTATTGATCCACTCACTAATTATGCCGGTAGCACACCTCCGCCGCGAAACCGCAGTAGTTCAATTCAACTGACTCGCGTCATGTTTCGCTTCTCGAATCGGATGCGAGTAGTGGAACAAGACGCGAGTCACTGACAGAGGTGTGCTACCCGCCTTGAAGATAAAATTAGTGATTTTTATAGAATCCATTAACGCCTTTGTTAAAAATAATATGAGACAAACCATGCTTCTCTATGTGGTAAATATTAAACACTTTAATTTATTACACAGGGTGTAAAAAAGACCCATCACATAGCCGTGAATTAAGCATTTTGTATATTATAATCATACATAAATAATTGCTGGGAAACGACTTTTATTTTTGGTGTGAAAAATCGCTGTTTACGGTAGTGCGCAACGTAACCCACGCGAAACATTTTGTTTATGGGTGCATACAACGGTTCAGGGTTTGTGGGGTTTAGGAAAATTATTTGTTAAGGTCATTCACACGTTACAGTCTTCTGCGTGTCGATGCAATTTATATATACAGGGCGTCCCACGGATATGCCACATGGAGGGAAAGTACCTTGAATATTGTAGATGGAACATTTTACTAAAAGAAGACATTATTTGAATTAATAAAGCAACTTAATTCTGCATTCATAGATATTTAAATAATTACATGGTTGAACTGGGAATCGAACCTGTTACATGAGAAAAATAATCATCTGTAGCTTTATCATACCGATCGAAAGGCTTCATCATAAGGATTATTTTTTGCTAAATAACATAGTGTCACAAATAAAAGGAAGACCGTGAATTTTAACATTTTTAGTAAAAAATTAATCAATTTATCAAATGCTCAAAATGAGTCCCTTCCTGTTGAATACAAAGTCGCACTATTAATAAAAACTTTTTACAAAAAAAAACAACCGACTTCCAAAAAAAACACTAATAAAAAACGGTGGCAAAAAACGGAAATTGAAAAGCAAAGACACCGACTTCCGAAATTAAAGTTATTTTTCACTATTTTTGTGTTTTTTTTTGGAAGTCGGTTGTTTTTTTTTGTAAAAAGTTTTTATTTTTCACTTTTTAGTTGTGGTACCTACCCCACACAAATCCGAATACCACTACCTGCTATGTAAATAACAGTGAAGGAGTCAAACAGGATATCGTCTAGATAAACTAAGCGGGATACGTAATATTGAAGCTAACTCAAAAATTACGCAAGCAAAGTTAATAAAATTTATATGGGACCACCTCGGAAGCATGACCTACCAAACAAAAAAAAGAATCATCAAAATCGATTCATAATTTGCGGAGTAATCGCGTAACAAAAATACAAAAAAAAAAAAAAAAAAACGAATTGAGAACCTCCTCCTTTTTGAAGAAGTCAGTTAAAATGTTAAAATTCATGATCTTCCTTTTATTTGTGAATTGGCATCGCTACCCTGGGTCAGTTTTCCGGGTTGTACCTAACTATTTCTCCTAGATCTTTCATCTCTCTCATGTAGCGAAATGTACGAAACATGACGCATAATCAGCCTATAATGTTCCCACTGCTGGGACACAGACCTTCCCATTGTGAGGAGGAGTGGGCCGTACGTACTCCACCACGCCTCCGTGTATCGAATTTTGGTTTCTTGGACATGCCGGTTTCCTCACTATGTGTGTTCCTTCACCGTTTTGAGAGCAAATAAAACTGAATATTGAAAAATGCCGTGGTAATAATAGTTTTCTAGTACTAGTACTAGTAGTAGTACATTGTGTGTTAGTAGTACGAGTGTGCTCTATCCAATAGAGCACACTCGTACAGTCGAGGCGGTATTATTCGTACGAGCCGCAGACGAGCGCGATAAGGTAGCAGAGAGTGTAATAATGAATGCACACGCGTTTGATACGACTTTTTTCAACACACTTGCGAGGAAAAAACAGACTTGTTGTAAGAACTTATGCTACAATAATGCGTAACTATAGAGATGATAGATTTATAAAGTTTAACTGAACTTTGTTGCCAGGTACTGACTATCCGGAGTTTCTTTTAAAAACTTCTATGTCGGTTGGTGACAATACTTGAAATTTTGTATTTTTGCTAATAATTAACCACACAACGAAAACGATAATAAATATTTTTGGAAAATGGCGTGCTGGTTTTGTTTTTCTATAGGTGTAAATAAATGCACTAACTATTACTAATTCCATACTGCCATGTCATTCCTCCGACTAGTAAATAGTAATCTGTGGCGCACATTACCGCACTAGTGCGGTAATATAAAGTAAAAAGCACGCTTCCATAATACACTGCATTATGAACTTAAAAGCGGTTCAATAAGAGCCACTGTACGAGCAAGTGTGTTGAAAAATAATTAAGTGAATCGCCTTTGTCAGGGTCGTTACCTCTTGGCCACCACTGCTCATAAACGTGACACTACGTCCTTGAAATTACACTCCCAATTTTTGTCCAATTATCGAATCACCAAGTCAGAAGTTTGACTTCAATAATCATAAGTGAAAGAAAAAGCAAAGACTTCCGAAATTAAAGTTATTTTTCACATTGTGGTGTTTTTCTTTGGAAGCCGGTTGTTCTTTTTTTTAGAAAAAGTTTACATTTTTCACTTTTGACATGTGACATCTATCAACCCCACTGGGCCTGCGCGTGGTGGATGACGGCCCACTCCCTTTATCCGAGTGAAGGCCCGTTTCTGAACAGTAGGAACATTATAGGCTGATTATGCTCGCATTGCTTGACAATGGGCCGGACACATTGCTCGTATTGCTTAACAGTGGTGTCAGTGTATTGCTCGCAAAACTGATGGCCGATGGGGCGGGAAGGTTCTAGAGTGATAACCGCGTTCTGGAAGGCGCAGTGTTTATAGGCCTTCATGGGCGTACCCAGCTTCTGGCCTAGGGCCGCAAGTCAGATTTTTTAGGTCGGATCGTCCGCGGCTGTTTTGTCATACACAATACACATGAAACATTAGGTACCTATATGTAGTTTAGTGTGTAGGGCAAACAGCCGCAAATGATCCTGCTTTATAGGTTAAATAAATAAATAAAAGTAAATTTGACTATGCATGTATTTTTATTTTTACCCGACTTCTTCAAAAAGGAGGAGGTTCTCAATTCATCTGTGTTTTTTTTTTTTTTTTTGTATGTTTGTTACGCGATTACTCCGCCAATTATGAATCGATTTTGATGATTCCTTTTTTGTTTGGTAGGTCATGCTTCCGAGGTGGTCCCATATAAATTCTATGAATTTTGCTTGCGTAATTTTTGAGTTAGCTTCAATATTACGTAATTTTCCCACTTAGTTTATCTAGACGATATCCTGTTTGACTCCTTCACTGTTATTTACATAGCAGGTAGTGGTATTCGGATTTGTGTGGGGTAGGTACCACAACTAAAAAGTGAAAAATAAAACCTTTTTACAAAAAAAAAACAACCGACTTCCAAAAAAAACACTAAAAAAGTGAAAAATAACTTTAATTTCGGAAGTCGGTGGCAAAAAACGGAAATTGAAAAGCAAAGACACCGACTTCCGAAATTAAAGTTATTTTTCACTTTTTTAGTGTTTTTTTTTGGAAGTCTGTTGTTTTTTTTTTTTGTAAATAGTTTTTTATTTAAATCGCTTCTACTTTAAAAGTAATTTTTGAGGATCTTCTGCAAAACGGTTTATAACGTCTTCCGTGAAAGAATCGGTTTACACTTTGATTAGTAATTAGGCGAGTTCATACATGTTCTGCGAGATTTCGAGGGGGAGGCAGCGGCCGCCCTCTGCCCCCCCCTGAGTACGATCATGGGCCTGCCACAAGGTGGCACGATGACCTGCTGAAAGTCGCGGGAATCCGAAGGATGCGGGCACCACTGGACCGGACCGGTCGATGTGACGCTTGGAGGAGTTCTATATCCAGCAATAGACGTCTTTCGGCTGAAATAAACGATAATATCATACCTATGTAACCTGATAAAAACATCTGCTATTCCATACATTTGGATCGAGTATATTTTGAATTCTTGTAATGATGTTATGTGATGTTGGTCCCTTGGAAAAAATTGTTCAGTTTGTTGGTCTGTACCGCACCCGTATACAAGGTGCAAGGTGTAAACACCGTTGTCACTCAAACCGTGTAGAGTAACTAAAAAAACCGGCCAAGTGCGAGTCGGACTCGCGCACGAAGGGTTCCGTACCATTATCTATAAAATGGGAAAAAAATCATGTTTGGGAGCCCTCTTAAATATTTGTTTTATTTTAATTTAATTATTTATTTTTAAAGTGAATATATAACTAAATATTCTGAGAATATTTCAAGCGTCTACCTGTTGCCGTTATCAATATCGAGCAAAAACGAGCAAAAAATCACGTTTGTTGTATGGGAGCCCCCTTAAATATTTATTTTATTCTATTTTTTAGTATTTGTTATTATAGCGGCAACAGAAATACATCATCTGTGAAAATTTCAACTGTCTAACTATCACGGTTCATGACATACAGCCTGGTGACAGACGGACAGACAGACAGACCGCCAGCCAGACAGACAGACGGACAGACAGACAGCGGAGCCTCAGTAATAGGGTCCCGTTTTACCCTTTGGGTATGGAACCCTAAAAACGGTATTTTCATTAAAAGATTTTATAAAGTTTCTATCCGACACCGTGGTCGCTAGTGAAACAGCTGACTGACTGAGGGAGGGGTCGCGCTCGTGTCACGTCTCGCGCCACCCACCCGTTTAGAGACGCAAGTTCGTTGCCCTAGCGCCCTAAAGGGTCAAATACTCTTGTGGTAAAATGTAGTTTTTTTAAACTTGACATTTTCCATTGATTTTACGTTCTACAAATGAAACCAAACCACTGGTTTCAAGGATAACGGTGTTTACCCTAACACCCTGTATATAACCACACATTTCTGATAACTTCGAAAACAATATTGAGCAACACATCCGCTGCTACCAGCGACTGACCCGAAATTCCATTTGGAAGCACCCAATAATACCTGAAATAAATGTTATTTATATTGTTATGCAGCCAATACGATGGAATCATATCGAGAATGCGACCGTTCGTGTAACTATTACTTCAAAACGTAAGTATTATATAATTAGTTATATTAATAGTCGGGTAATCAGTGGGCTTAAAACAGTCACTTTGGTAGAATCATAATAGGAAAATATTATAAATCATCGTAATATGTCACAAACTGACAATTCATAAGATGATTTGCGTGCGATTCATATTACGAAATAATTCATCTGTTTGACAGTTTTCTATGGAGATTCGTAAAATGGTCCACACATTATGAATTGCTTTTGTATCAAATAAGAGGAATTGCTAATGACAGCTGGAAATTCAGGAAATTAATCGCTTTTAGAGGAATTGCTAATGTGGCCGTTTTAGGCCCCCAGAAGCCCGAAAGGCGAAAGTCTGATAACCGCAATCTTACCAAGGGGTATCGTGTTACCCAGTAACTAAGTAGAGGAGTTCATACAGATAGTCGTTCTATGTAAAATACTGGTATTCAGGTGCATCCGGTTAGACTGGAAGCCGCCTAACATAGTTTTCTGAAAAGGCAGGCGGATTGATTAGACTAAGTACATTCATTTACTACCAATTTTCGTCCCATTTACGAATAGTAAAGTTTGACTTCAATAATCATAAGTGAAAAAAAAATGAAAAAACCGGCCAAGTGCATGTCGAACCACGCACAATGAAGAGTTCCGTAGTTGGGATGATTCTATCCAGCAAACTTAACATTGTAGTTGAAAAACTTGTTCTCCGATACAGAATGTATGAGAGAAAATGATTTGCAACTGCAAATTTAAGTTGGTCGATTATTACTCGGTAACTTGTGGAGCCTACGTAGCGGTGATAGACAAATGTCCGATTTTGACAGTTTGAGTCGAAAACTTTCTTCGGAAATAGTCTACATGTATAAAGACCTAGACAAAGATAGCTGGAAACGAAAGACAAAATGACAGATTGTAGAAGGATTTCTACAGTGCGATGTCAAAAATGAAGAAACGAAATGTCACTTTATATAGAAAAAGCTATGTCTATTCTTCGTAGAGATAGAAAGCGTCATGCTACGCGTGCAGGCAACCTTAGAATGGACAGTGATTGCTTGGACTTAAAAAATGTGGTTGTCATTAGTGCCTTTATTTCATTTTGAATACATATTATTTTCATTTTTAAATATTTTTATTAAAACATTTAAAAATATAAAAAATAGTAGCCCATCAGGCATCAGGATCAGGGTCCAAGCTGCCGGTGGTCAGGGCTCTAGAGAGAGGAACCTCCTCACTATGCGTGCCGTGTCCAGGAGTACTGCTTTCTGAATCAAGGACTTGACCCAGCCACGCAATGAGAGCCTCCTGAGATGTTGGTTGAGGCTCTACGCTATTAAGCCATTGACCGTAACGATTATCGGTACAATTATTGCAGAGTCGGGACGGGCTGCAGATATCGAGTTTATATTTATTCTGCAGAAAAGAGCCATCAGAGCAATATATGGGCTCCGCAGGCGCGATTCTCTAAGAGAAATGTTTAAAGTTATTAACATCATGACGGTACCTTGTCAATATATCTATGAAAACATCATGTACGTAAGGAAAAATCTAAGTCTTTTCAGTAAAAGAGGTGAAAGACACACTTATAGGACTAGAAATAGGGACCAATTAGTTCAACCGGGTTTCAGACTGGCTAAAGTAGACTCATCCTTCATGGGGTACTGATTAAAATGTTACAATAAAATACCTCCCCACATACTTCAACTGAATGAAACGAAATTTAAATCTTGGGTAAAACGCACACTATGCCGCCAAGCATATTATAAATTGGGGGATTACATCGCTGACAAAATGCTTGGCTTAGCGCTGCTCCAGCTCCACAAGGACGCATAAACTAATTGATTGGCATTCGAAAATATTGTTGGAGCTGCTGAAGATTGTAAAGACTATCTTGACATTGTATAAATTCAATCTCCTAGTATTTATTTATTATTTATGTACACACAGTAAAATACAAAGAGATATGACATAATTATGATATGAGTACAAAGGTACTGCTTATTTCTTAAGAAATTTCTTTCAGCAGACCTGCGAAAGGAGAAATGAGAAAGAAATGTAGACAATAGTGTGTGAGAACAAGAAGAGAAAAACATGATTATGCGAAGTCTTAACTAAAATATTAAATATACCTACACATATACGCAAGAAAATTAACATATAATAATACATAAAGCTTAAATATATAAACATAAATACACTACCTATATAATTATATACTCATAGTTGAGAGGAAAGATAATGCTCTTTTACACGAAATTTAAATAAAGAAACAGTTTTCAGATCACGAATGCTAGGCGGAAGTGAGTTCCACAATCTTACAGCATGGACAGAGAAGGAATAAGAATAATAGCTAGTTTTATGAGGATGGGATTTAAGGAGGGATCTAAGGTGAGATCTACAGGATGCGTCACTAGGACGAGCGTAAGAAAAACACTCACGCAGGTAGGACGGATAGGACGGGTTGTGTAAGATGTTGAAGAGCAGACATAAAATCCGAGTGTTCCTGCGAAGGCGGATTGGGAGCCACTTGAGTTCCTTGTGAAGGTGAGAAACATGGTCATATTTTCGGAGACCGAAAACAAATCGAATGCACAAGTTTTGCAAGCGCTCAAGCTTGTTTAATAGCTCCTCAGTAGCATCCAGGTAGCAGGCGTTGGCATAATCTATAATCGGCTGAATAAGTGTTTGTGCCAAGGAAATTTTAGTCTTCAAGGGCAGCAGACTTTGGAGGCTTTTTAGCGAATGAAAGGAGAAATGTACCTTTCGACTAACCTCATTGACCTGAGCACGCCATGAAAGATTGGAGTCAATTATAACACCCAGATCTTTGGCGGTTTCGGTATAGTCAATGCGAACACCATCGAGAAACAACGGCATCAGAGATGTAACATCAACCACATTGCGAACGAATCTGCTGCCTATGATCATGGCCTGGGATTTAGTAGGATTAATTTGCAAACCAAATGACTTAGCCCAAGCGCTAATGCAAGCCAGGTCATGATTCATAGCAGCAATTTCAGAACCCGCGTCAGCTACAGTAAAGTGTCGGTAGAGCTGCAAGTCATCTGCGTAGAGATGAAAACTAGAGGAGATTACTCTGGTAACAAAGTTGATGAAAATTGAAAAAAGAAGAGGTGAGAGAACGCTACCCTGAGGAACACCCTCAGTGAGGCTACACCAATCAGAGAAGGAGTCCTCAAGGCGAACACACTGAGAGCGCCCCCGAAGATAAGAACTGAACCAAGCTAAAGCGGAAGAACAGAAATTGATTGATTTGAGGATACCAAGTAGAATGTCGAAATCCACTGAGTTGAAGGCGCTACTAAAGTCAAGCAATACAAGGACTGTAAGGGACTTATTCTCCATTGCCCAGCGGATGTCGTCAGTTACTTTCAAAAGCGCGAATACAGTACTGTGACCCGCGCGAAAACCGGATTGAAAAGATCCATAGTACCGTAGTAGTAAGAACCGGATCGATAGTATTGTATAATTTCATAGCACATATGTGAGCACTATGTACTTACCTACCTTAAATCTACCATTTACTAGGTACGTCTTTCATTGACTTGAATGTGCCCTGGCGGCTAAGAGTATCTCATGCTCACTCAAATGTCTCGCTGGTGGTGGCGTGTGTGTTGGATCATTAAGTTCCTTTCAAAATGGTTGAGCTGAATGGTGCTGATCCATGCGTCATGTTCGTGAACGGGCGCCGCCAGTAGGGACTGGTCATCTCTAAGCTGCCACGGCTTATTTTTAATTTTTGAATTGTTTTTTATCTTTACGGACGCTTTTAACGTGCACGTCTCTTTTTTTTTCTTTTTTACATTTTTCTCACATGTTTAATTTCAAATGAATCATGTAACCAATATATTGTAACAAAATTTTGATTTAAAAGAGTGTCCGTGGAGTTTCTTGCCCGTTCTTCTCCATAGGAACCTACTACGCTTTGGAATGGGCAAATAGCTTCATTTTTTTGACTGACCGACCCCTTGACAATTCAAAAGTACCTGTAATTGGTTTATTTGAAGTAAATGCTTTGATTTTGAGTTTGAGTTTGAGTCCACATCCCACATGTCGACAACCTCGTGTCCTAAGTCTTAAGTCATTTCACGGCGCTCTCGTCGATCTATCACCACAATATCAGGCTATTGGCTACAATAGTCCTGTCAGTGATACAATGTCGCGTGACTATTTTCAAGAACTGGGTCGGGCACATAGGTACATCATACCTGTAGTATGGTACTTCATACTCCACAAGGTTGTACTGCAAGGCAAGTAACTGGTGGATAATCCTAGCCACTAGATTGTGTCTGTGCAAGTAGGTACTCGCCGTTAGCAAGACGAGAACAACTGGAAACAATACTAAGTCGGATTGATTCACCGGGACGGTGGCATGCCCGACAGATGTCAATGTCAACCGAACCGTCCTTGACAATGTATTTCCGGTAATATGATATAATTAAATGATTATTCAAATCATCAAATCCTTAAAATTGTAATTACGGTTCCACTGCAGACCCACCGTACTGCTGGCCATACCTCTGGTGGTACGGTGGGTATTTTAATTTAAAGTGAAACGATACCACCAGGTAATAGTGTTGTATCACTATACTCCATTTGAAATAAGATTAGACATTTAAATAAGCCTTTTTACAGTCCGTTCAAGCGATTTTGACTTCTATGGCGTTGGTGGCTCGACAAATGGCAGCTGCAGTAGACAGTTGGTTTTGTGTAACGTTTTTGCTTTTAATGTCATCCTTATGCCTACGGTATAGAAGTCAAAATCGGTTGAACGGACTGTAAAAAGGTTTGTTTAAATTTCTAATCTTATTTCAAATGGAGTATAGTTAAAACCACTTATAACTACAATTTAATTTAGTATTTAGATAGGTGCGTAATTTTTCTAATGTGTGACCAATTGAAATTTCTTTATATTTTAATATAATAATTGTAATTTGCTAACTTTTTAAATCAACTCCATTGTATGAATACATAACGCTGCAATACTTTAAGTAATCGCATCAATGTTTACAGTATTCTTGTTTGACACGTTTATTATTTTTGGAGTGAAACGCTTCTAAAATGTTGGTGGTTCGGCGTAATCGGCTTTCACAAAATACGCTTATTACAATAGATGAATGTCTTAAAGCAATATGTTTCTAAATATTTTATAAATTTTTACATTTGTAGCAGGCCATTAGAGTCAGATTTCACATAGTCGGCTTTGATGTTGAATCTCGCATTCAGTAAGTGGCAAGGCACTCGCCAGGGCAATTCAGAATTTTACTGACTAAAACCTACCCGTGTTCCTTAAGTTGCCTGTTGCC
This sequence comes from Lithophane ornitopus, assembly GCA_948473465.1. Lineage (NCBI taxonomy): Eukaryota > Metazoa > Arthropoda > Insecta > Lepidoptera > Noctuidae > Lithophane > Lithophane ornitopus. The sequence continues at coordinate 9,104,960 of OX419642.1, read as the reverse complement.
AAGGTCCCGGTATCCCTTTCTGACATTCCCGCAACCCTGGCAGGCATCGGTCCTAGCGGACCCCGCCAATTGTGCTACCATCTCTTTGAGGCGCGCATGGAACACGACGCGCCATCGACCCGGGCCTGGTCCTTATCGGAAGGCGAGCTACCCATTTCTCACCGTCCGCAAGCCCGCGCCTATGGTGGCCGGGAATCCGCCTGGGATTCCCGCAGAAGGAGGTAACGGCTTCCCATGCCCTCTCGCTCCGTACCATGGCCTGGACCATTACTATTCTTCATCCTGGTTTATTTTTCGTACAACCAAAAGACCCTCCAAATATTGCGAGTCCAATGGTAACACCCTCGCAATGTTATATTTGGGAATACTTTCAAAATAGCGTTCATCGGTGGTCTTTCGTAGTCTGTTCGAACTTTTGGGTTCTAATAGTTGAGACTTTATCATGTTGAACAAAATAATGTAACTTTTTCATTTTCGGTCCGACATAAGTGCGAATTCAAGGGCTTCGCTTTAGTCGTTTCCACACCACTTCATGTCAACATGAATCCATACTAATATTATAAATTCGAAAGTAACTCTGTCTGTCAGTCTGTCTGTATGTTACCTTTTCACGCTTAAACCAGTGAACGGATTTCGATAAAATTTGACAAGGAGATAGATAGCATTCCGAGGAACGATATAGGCTACTTTTTATCAACATACCACGCGGGCGAAGCCGCGGGCGGAAGCTAGTATTATATAATTGTGAAAATGGTTCTGGGCAATTATAAAAAGTACCGTCAGCAAAATATTCCACAATATTTGGAATTGCTTGTCTGACTCGCCACAGTAATAATCTGCCGAAACAAAATTATGGTACTGGACTGGAACTTCTATTTCACTCAAATTGAGGGATACTTACAGTTCTAGAAACTTGTTAACCTGGAAGATATTTCCCATTTGTAAAATTCAACCCCGTGTTATTAAATTCTCCCTTTTTCTAGTCATATAATTGTTCAATAGGTATATCAGATGAAACCTCAATTTTTCGCAAATTACACTTTTCTTTCAATATTTCATTACTCAATGGATCTCCGGCACAGGTATAACCTTTATTTTTTATTAAATTATTATATCTAAGCGAGATGACTGTTTATCCATTGCCTATCTAATCTATGACCATTTGACGTTTTTTAATGTTTCAACTTACATTTGATCGGGCGCTTTACAAGGCGATGTTTTCTTTACCGTACCTACTCTGAATTTACAACGCTCAGCTTAGCGCCGAGAGTTTAAAATCCAATAATGCATAGCTCGTTTTACAACGCGCTAGAATTTGCTCTGTTGGATTTTCAAGCAGGTACAGTAAAAAAAACGTCGCGTTAAAAAAAAGCGCCAGTGCGTACGTGGGCTTACTTTACTCTTTGCTTTCAGATACGGATGGGTCTGTGGGCATCGCTACAACATGAAATATTTCTATAATGTGTTTAAGAGTTATAAAAATATTTGTGAAATGGAGGAGGAGAACTGCAAGGATCCAAATAGTAGTACGTACTATTTTTTGAGTCCTGTGGGCACAAGACTAAATAAGGAGCAGACTGTAAGCTTCATACTAACGTCTCGCGCGGGAACACTACTACACGCACAGCGATGTGTGCGTGGCCTGCCACGGAGAAAGAGCGCGGGGGTTGCACTGGCGGCGCCCGCTAAAAGATAAACCAGTTTGAGCCAGCTCAGTAAAATGATAAAGCGCAGGGGTATGTCGTGTGCTAGCGGCAGCGATATGTACAACGACGTGGACGTTTAGTTTTTTATTGAAAAAATGCCAAATTGCTGTACTGTGTGTATTACTAATAGTAGGAACACCAAAGAAGTTCCTTTTTTTAACCGACTTCTTCAAAAAGGAGGAGGTTCTCGATTCGTTTGTTTTTTTTTTTAATTTTTTTGATCTTTGTTACGCGATTACTCCGCCAATTATGAATCGATTTTGATGATTCTTTTTTTGTTTGGTAAGTCATGTTTCCGAGGTGGTCCCATATAAATTTTATTAACTTTGCTTGCGTAATTTTTGAGTTAGCTTCAATATTACTTATTTTTCCCACTGTTTGACTCCTTCACTGTTATTTACATATCAGGTAGTGGTATTCGGATTTGTGTGGGGTAGGTACCACAACTAAAAAGTGAAAAATAAAAACTTTATACAAAAAAAAAACAACCGACTTCCAAAAAAAAACACCAAAAAAGTGAAAAATAACTTTAATTTCGGAAGTCGGTGTCTTTGCTTTTCAATTTTGCCACCGACTTCCGAAATTAAAGTTATTTTTCACTTTTTTAGTGTTTTTTTTGGAAGTCCTTTTTTATGGTAATCAATTTTTGAAGTAAATTCATTATTTGCGAAGGAGTTTTATCGACATAATATTAATTCTTATTCAAATAAATAGTTTTGAAGATATCACGAGTATAAAACTGCAGTACGCGAACCGTTCGACGCCGGCGCCGCGCCTCCGCGACGTTCCCTACTTTAGAGAGGAGAGGATGAGCACACGGGTAGACATGACCTGAAAAACTTTTTACAAAAAAAAAAACAACCGCCTTCCAAAAAAAACACCAAAAAAGTGAAAAATAACTTTAATTTCGGAAGTCGGTGTCTTTGCTTTTCAATTTTGCCACCGACTTCCGAAATTAAAGTTATTTCGCGTTCAAACAAACAAACAAACTCTTCAGCTTAAAATATTAGTATAGATATTAGTATGGATGATTCTTATGGTTTAAGTACCGCCTGTATTGGCGTATTATTGTTTCGTATTTTTGTTTTAGTGGGTATGTAGGTACCAAAGTATGTTTAGGTATAGGCCGTCTCAGCACATGAAGAACATATAACTGAGTGTTTGTTCACGGGGTCTAAGCAAGATGCCGTTTGACCTTTTCTATTAGATAAGTACTAATACACTTTCCAACAAATCAGTGCGCGAAACAAAATCGCCGCTGGAAAAAATCGCTCGTGCGTAGGCGTACCTGGGCTTAACATAATTAATCATTTCGCCTTTCAAAGCTACACATTTCTTTTTTATGTTCCGTACCAAAATTGGAAAACGGAAAACTTATCAGTGCCTGTCCGTCCATCTGTCCGTCTGTCCGTCCATCTGTGCTCATTGCCGAATCTCGAGTCCCACTTGCCCGGTTTTATTTTATTTTCAATAACCAAGTGACAGCCCTTTGAAAGTAGGGAAGAATTTTGAGCTCTGTTAGGAAGCTTTCATTCTGCTCTTATTTATTCTGTGCTGTGGGTACACAAACGGTGACAACGGGACCATTGCTCTAGTGTATAATAGTTAAGTAAACAAATATCTCATGCACGTTATTAGTGAGGTGAGGTCGCTGTCACTAATGTCGCATGTCAGCACCACGAAGGACGGGAAACGGTTGAAAGTGAGGCGGTGCCTGCACGAGAGACTTGATGTGGTGATGAGCCAGTGTATTGATAACATCTATTATTAAACGTAAACAAAACACTCTGTACACGCACATTTGTATTTCAACGTAGAAAGACAAGTGTGACAAGTGTGCGTGTACAGAGTGTTTCTTTTCCCTATCAATTTAATATATTTGTCAATATTTTACTATAAAAAAAGAAAAAAACGTGTTTTTTTAATGGTTGTTTTTTTTTTTTGCTTGTATAGGCGCTATACTGTTCCAGGTGAACGGGAACGGGCTTCGTTAGATAACATACTGTATATCATTAGACATAAATATCACACATATAAAATAAAACTTATACTTTAAATAGGTATGCGTTGCATATTGCCATTTTCTTTTTTTTGTTAGGAACCTTCCCCGGCTCTCACACAACAACTCTCTCGGCTCTTACCAAAGCTTCACCACAATCGGTCGAGCTATTTTCGAGTTTTTACGAGACTAATGCACGACAATTTATTTTTATATCTATAGAATAAGCAATAAAACAAGTTTAAAACTATTTAATTGATACCTCTCTTATTTTTCAGGGCCAAGTAAGTAATCGTTCATTACTATCACAGGAAATAACTATATTTTAAGTTATTGGGGGGTGGGAGGGGTGGCATTGCTAACACCGCGTTTGTCCACCGCTGCCGTTACCAGGACGTCACCGAGAACGAGATGACGGTGCCAAAGTAGCTATAGGTACATAATTTTAATACGACTGCTGTCCACCGCAAGTCCGTCACTCGAGCGCCATCAGCCTGGCCGCTGAAGTTTCGAGTAGAGAGGCTCCCACAAACAGGCGCGATATCGCGGACGCGGCAAGTTTTCTCGCTGCCTGTCACGCCCGCGATAACGCGCCAGTTCGCGCGAGGATTAGTTCGGCGTAGCCGCTAGAACTCGGCCCAAGATTGTGACGGGCCGACAGACGTGTCCGCAGTACCCACCAAACATTTTTGATTCTGTCCACACTCTCCCGTGGCACCGGGGCGGGGCGGCCCCTTCTTGTTTTGTCTAACAACACTCCCGCCGAGTTCGGTTGCGTTGTATGTACAAATAGCCGCGCCGTCACCGGGACGTCACGTTGGGTTGGAATAATCTCGTTTCGAGATTATTAATAGCTACGGTGGACAAATGCCCTAAGGGCCACACAAACATAATTAAAACACTAGGATATATAAACCACTAGATATAGGAGGCTATATAGTAATTGGAGCACATGACGACGCGACGCCGCGACGTCGCGTCGGAACGTAATACTCCATTTGAAATAAGATTAGACATTTAAATAAACCTTTTTTACAGTCCGTTCAACCGATTTTGACTTCTATTGCGTTGGTGGCATGACAAATTACAGCTGCAATAGACAGCTGGTATTGTGTAACCTTTTTTGCTTTTAATGCCATCCTTATGCCTACGATATATACGATAAGTCAAAAGCGGTATAACGGGCTGTAAAAAGGTTTGTTTAAATGTCTAATCTTATTTCAAATGGAGTATGTGGTATACCACAAGACTAAATAAGGAACAGACTGTTTGCGGGCTACTATATCGCCCCCTTCATATGAAACAGTCGAGAGGTGTCGCGGACACAGCCTTGTGCCATGGCTCGAGTCACACATTTTATCACAGTTTAGTCATATGAAATATGTGTTATAATGTGTGACTGGAGCCATGTCACAATGGGCCGTGCGCGAACGAAGATTGTTTCGGATTTGCACACTTGGCGGATGAGAGCTAGACCGGAAAGCTGGCCAAGTGCGTGTCGGACCACGCACAATGAAGGCTTCCGTAGTTGGGATGAATTAACCATGTTTTTTTTACCATAGACTTCTTATAGGTTTTTCTGTAATTTATAAGTATAAAACTATTATTCTTATTTTTTTTTTAATTTTAGGCGTTCCTATGGGTGGGGAATGGTCAGTTTTCATCTACTATTTTCTTATTTTTAAAGTATATATTTTAAAATTATAAAAAATGTATTTGAGATCATCGCAACAAGCCCTTTCATTTGATATATCACACAAGCCCTTTCATTTGGTATGTAGGTGCAGTTTGTATGTAGGTATGTTCATGTGTTCCCATGTGTAACTTCTAAACTACTAATCATAATTTGACCAATGATTGTTGGTAGCGTCTTGATCGTCCGCTGATTATAGGCTATATATACCTCACATTAAATTGAATATGGCGAACACGTTTTTTTTTTTTTAGTGTGTTAAATCATCAAATGACTTCTCGTGTCAGACTTTTACTGACATAATAAGCCTCGTATTCATGGTAAACATTTGTTTAGCAACATGGTTGCATAAACATGTTGCCGAGTTGTTGTCAACATATTGCGGGCAACACTTGTGTTGCGGAGTTGATCACGCCATGTTGCAGAGTTGACGCCCAGCGAGCAAAAACATCAGTTTATCAACAAATGTTGACGTGTGTGGACGTGTTTGCAACTGTTTATAAACATGACGGTAGCACAACTACACTACTTCCTAGGCGCACAACAACACTACTTCCTCGGGCAACATTTTAACGCAGACTAGCGTGTGTGGACAACCCATATTGATTTAAACAAAGTTTCCAGCAGCATTCTCGCCGTTCATCAACAACGTTGATCAACTGTTGCTAAACAAATGTTTACCATGAATACGAGGCTTTACCCACCCGTGTATCCCTTTCGGACTTTCCCGCAACCCTGGCAGGCATCGGTCCTAGCAGACCCCGCCGATTGTGCTGACAACTCTTTGAGGCGCGCATGGAACACAACGCACCATCGACCCGGGCCTGGTCCTTATCGGACGGCGAGCTAGCCATTGCTCGCCGTCTGGGATTCCCGACGCCCAGGGCGTCCCCTGCGTGCCCTGCCTTATCCGGAACAGGAACTTCCCGAAGCAACCGTGTCCGGTGAGGACCTGCGTCAGGCGGAAGGTGAGGACGCCGTGGCGCTTCTCTAGCCACTCCTCAAAGAGGCGAGTTATCGCCGCAATTGTGGTGTGCCCAGCACTGGGTTGCGACAATCTCACTCTCCATGCTGCCATGAGATCCCACCAGAGCTCTGTCCGCTGTACCGCGATTTCTCGCGGCAGCGGAGTTATGCCCCAGCGTTTCGCCTCCTCGCGCCACTCCCAGATGTTGTCGAGGACTTTCGCCTACAGATCCCATGGCGGTAATCCGGCAAGGAGGCTCGCCGCCTCACGGGAGACCGTGCGGTATCCCCGGGCCAGCCGGATGGCCATGACCCTTTGGGACGCGTTCAACCGGCGGGCTGCCCGCAGCTTCAGGGAACGCGCCCACACCGGTGCCCTGTACCGCACCGCACGACCCCCGCGTAGAGCCTCCTTCAGGAGGCGTTTGGACCCCGTAGATTGGGCTGGAGCCGCCCCAAGGCGGCCCCAGCCCGGACCAGCCTGGGAGCCAAACGTAGGAAATGCTCTACGAAATTCCACCGGCTGTCGAAGATGAGTCCTAAATACCTCATCGTCGACTCGACGCCGATGTAAACCCCTCCTACCGTAATTTGGGAACCCGACGGTGGCGCGTTCCGAGGGCCATGAAAACACATGACCTCGGACTAGTGCAAAGCCACCTCGAGTCCCAGTTGCCGGATTCTCTTGACGATTGTCGCAAATATGGCGCAGCCTAGAGGGCAAAAATAAAAATTATAGCAGATTATAGGCATTAATTAGAATATGGCGCACACCGAAGGACAAAAAAAAAAAAATGTGCCGTTTCAATTGACAGAGCTTAATTAGCATATTTCAATAAAATATAGGTATATAATAAGATTATAACCTTATTTTTTTATTAATACTTACAAATAAAAGTTATAAAACTAAAACCCAACTACGACAAAAAGTGAACTAAGTAATAAAACAAATTATTCAAAAATAAAAAACCCAACTAGGCTACAGAGCGTGCCAAAGAAATAGACATACATACATACAAACTTACATACATACTCTCGAAAAACCCTCCGTCTGGGGCAATCGGGTAAAAAGATGTAAACAAGACATCACAGACCGATAAATAATAAAAAATCTTTTCAGTTGACTTTTGCCGTCGTTGGGTTTTAATTTTAAATCTTTTATTCCTTTTGAGGTCCGGAACACTAAAAAGTGTTAACATTATCACCTGTCGCGACGGTTTGCTAGGCGGGTACTTAAAAGTATTACACTTTTTTCTCTCATTCGCCAAGTGTGCAAAGTATAACATGCGTTATGAAACTTCGTTCCAAAAATGAAGTAATCAATGTTTTCTTCAGATTGGCATCCCATGTACAAAGGAAATTGTACTGATAACGACCCATTTAAGAACATGGAACACGATTATTGGTATATTCGTGTTCGAGTGCAGAACACCGCGAATTTTCAAGTTAAAAAGCGTACTGGAACCCCTTCTACCCGAGATCCAGTAGATGCGGAAATACAGGAACTTGTAAAACAGCAAAAGCAAGGCTGACTTACATTACAGTACAGTTCATCATCATGGCGGGCTTATAGCGTTCTACCATTCATATGTAATATGCATTGGACACGCGTTGTGTGGACACATTAGTGATGGATTAATTAGCATTCGCATTCATTGTTAGCAAGTATATTCTCATTTAGCATTAAGCAAATGAAATATAGTTCCGAAATTCTGTGAAATGCTAAGTGAATTTATTCGATAATTTTTCAAACTATTATACGTCAGAGCGTCGACGCACGCAGCGGTAGATATACTTAAATATATAATAGGTCCACGCCAATATGTACGCAATAAATACACGCCAGGAGACAGGATGTTTATTTAATTGAAACTTTAATATCAAATAAAAATGCATTAGTTAATTAGTAATTTTGTTTTTATCCATCAACACTTTTCACATTTTACTAGATTTAGTTGAAACGACATATCACTGACATTATAATTATTAGCGTTTTGTCATATCACTAAACATTTTTAGAAAGAAGACTTGTTATACAAGAATATTCGACATTACCGTGATTTCGTGGTATCCCAAGCGATTTCGTGAAATCCTTGATTTCCTCATTTTCCTGCGACATACATACTACTGCCGTTATTTTTATCCAAAACCTTTATCCAGATTTTTAACCTAACCATTTAGCTGGCTGGCAGGGGGGGGGGGGGTAACTTGATTCTAACAAAAATTTGCACTATATAACTTAATTAGCTTTGGCGGTTCGATGCAACATGCTTGTCCGTAGGTTTGCTCATTGCACGTGTGAGGTGAAAGTGACGGTTTTTAAAGCATATTGTCAAACATTTTACACGTGTAGCCTCTGGACAAGTTGTTCGCAGAAGGCCATCAATGTTGTTCGAGTTCAATACAACAATGCATTCAGGATGCTGTTGGGGCTGCCGCGCTTCTGCAGTGCGTCAGGAATGTTTGCTGATGCGCACACGTCTCTTGAGTGTCATTGCGGGGAAATTTGATTGCCCGCTCGTTCATTATCTGTCAAATCTGCATGTATACTAACATAGTTATCTAAGGTAAATTGTTTACTAACAAATTATGGATATTTGTTCTGAAATAAAATGATTATTATTATATTATTAATATTACGCAAACGGATCCCTGAATCCAAAAATGGTTTTCCCAAACAAACTCACAATATTTTTGAATGATCTTTCCAACGACAGCCCACACAAAAGGATAGGCCAGAAAAAAAAAGTGTCCACTTTAAGGGGAGATAAGTACCCTAAAACAAATGTATGCATGATTTTTATATGTTTAAACCCATACCAAATTGGAGTTTTCTAGTACCAACAGTCTCTGAGCTAAGCCGCGGACAGACAGGCATGGGAAACTATAAGGGTTCCTTGTTGACTACGAAACGCTAAAAAATGTACTGCCCGCCGCCGCTGTACCGCATGTTGTTGTACCTACATGTATAAAGGGCGTGAATAAAGCAGCTCGCACCAGGCGCTTATAAGGCTAATTACGGCACTGAATAAAAGTAAATTATTCATAAGTTCAAAGTTAAAAAAATAAGATCATCACTACATAGGAAGCCCTTCCATTTGATATGTCACACTCACTCTCACGGTTAAAGTCAAAGTCAAAGTCAAATAATTTATAGGTAGATACTTTTTTTTTTCTTTTTTTTTCCCACATAAAACGTAAATAAATACATTTTGAATATGGGGGTCGCCCCCATATTCAGAATGTATATTATATATTCCATATTTACGTTTTACGACCCATGTTTGGGTCACAGTAATACATATTAGTAAGTGTATCTAATTACCAAATTTCAACTTAATCGGTCCAATAGATTCGGAGCAAATTGGCTGTGGCAGATGGACAGACGCCAGCGTCGGCGCTGACCCCGCCGTTAGTGCCTTGGCCGCCTGGCCATCCTAGTAGCAGGCGCGGTCCGCGAGAGGGGTCCTGGGGGTCATGACCCCCCCCCTAAAATCATTCAAGCTGTCGAGAGAATGAGTGCTTTACTTACTAAAAACTGTAGGTACTTGAGCCACAGTGCCCCCATGGACATGTTAGTATAAAAAAAATGTTTTTAGAGTACTTATCAATTAGGTAACCATTTCTCTAAATATATTCCTCGGCACCTCCACACAAAATCTTGGGCTGCGACCGCACCTGCCCGGTAGGACGTTGCGCTAGCTCCCAAATGTTGACTATAGAAGTCTTGCGGTAGGCGGCTAGGCAAGTGACCAGTGGACGGCATAATGTTGTTGTACCTACATGTATGCAGACTTATGTAGTTGTAAGTACGGCGGCGGGCAGTACATTTTTTAGCGTTTCGTAGTCAACAAGGAACCCTTATAGTTTCCCATGTCTGTCTGTCCGCGGCTTAGCTCAGAGACTGTTGGTACTAGAAAACTCCGATTTGGTATGGGTTTAAACATATAAAAATCATGTATACATTTTTTTTAGGGTTGGGGCTGTCGTTGGAAAGATAAAAATGTTTAGGGATATGACAAAATGCAAATAATTACAATGTCAGTGATATGTCGTTTCACTTTCAACTAAATTTAACTAAATTTAATATTTTTTTGATATTAAAGTTTCAATTAAATAAACATCTATTCTGTCGATGATCTACTAACCCTTCCCCCCTCTCCTCCTTCCCCTATCGAGGCGGTACGTTTCTAAACTTTATCCTGATCAGGTCCAAGAGTAAAACGCGTTCTCAGAAATAATTTAATATCAATTAAAATATTAACTCTCTAATGATTTTTTTAAACTCTCAATACTCTCTCTAACGATACTCAAATTATTAAAAAAAAATTACGTCTTAGTCCATTTTTGCAGTAATAGGGGCCAACTTCACAAAAAAAAAAAAAACTTTGGTAAATTAAAACTAATTACTCTCCATCGATTTTTCTTTTCTCTCTAACGATTAGCATAAACAAAAGTTCAGAATAATTAAATCAGGGGCTAAATTCACAGAGGTGGGCTAATTTCACGCTCTTAGAAATGATTTAATAACAAATAAAATATTAACTCTCTAACGATTTTGTGTATCTCTCAATGTCTCTCTAAAGATTCGCAAACGATTAAAAAAAAAATTACGTCTAAGTCCATTTTTGCGGGCAGGAGGCCAACTTCACACGAAAAATTAAAATTGCTTTTGCAAAAAACTAATTACTCTCTAACGATTTTTCTTTTCTCTCTAACACTCTCTAACGATTAGCATTATCAAAATTTCATAATAATGAAATCGTGCGGCTAACTTCACAGAGGTGCGCTGACAGCAGGTTAAAGTTGTCAATGTCAATATCAAATTAACAACATCTAAAGAATTTTTAGGTTCGTTTTATTTTTGTTCGGGATTTGGTATTTTCAATTATATTAATCTAGAAATTGAATGTAATAACACTTTATTTCAGACAAAACTCACGACACTTTTATTTCAGACAAAACATTGTTATAAAATGCAAGAAGTGCAAAGAAATATAGTTTTTATAAAAATAAATAAATAACAATTATATCTTTGTCTGTTGTTATTTTTTTCCATAAAATACTATATTTTTTCGAAGTGTACTATATATTTTTATAGCTTATTTTGAAAAATACTGTATTTCGCTGAAAAAATGTTGGCAACCCTACTGGCAACAGGCAACTGAAGGAACACTGGTGGGTTTTAGTCAGTCTAGTCAGTAAAAGTCTGACACGCCCTTCCGCTCCGCCCAGAGCGGGAGAAGTCATTTGATGATTTCCCACCCTCAATTCACATGCTAATGAAATTAATGCAAAATCGCATTAATTGCCATTACTAGTTAACATGCAGCTTGTGTGACAACAACACGCAGACGAAAATAAATGTAAGTACTTATATGTGTTTGTGTGTGTAGGTACTTATGTTTTTTTTTTGTAATTTATTTGTTTTATTCAACAACTAAATTTTTAGACAATATATATATATAACACAACTAACTATTTACATAAAACACTAAAACTTAAAGAACTAACTAAGTATAACTAAAGTAAGGCGTCGAAAAATTCCTCCGCATCGCTGTTGGCTGGTAATGTACCCAAGAGACTGGCGGCATTGCCACGTTGAATGGCAATGCTTAGCCTCTGACCAAGGTAAAAGCCAGCCCTTGGGTCACGGGAAGTGTCAAGCAGCCGTTTGGAAATTTCATTAAACAGACTGTGAGCACTCGGACCCCACGGCCCTAGGGTTTCAACCCCACCATGTTTTTTTTTAAATAATATAGAAGATCGCGGTAAGTATAGGTAGGTACGAAATGGTGCGCAACAAAATGTAGGTACTTATCCCCGATTTGATAAAGACTAGAACTAATTACCATTTTCAACTATGACTAACTGCATTGAGATTGAGAAATATGTTACGTCAAACAATGATAAGTACATACCTTTATTTAGTGTAACTTACACGATCTTCTTTATTGCAAGTATATCAAAAATTAAGCAATAAATAAAGAAAAATAAGAACATGTTTTTCATTTGTCTCGGGGAAAAATACCATGACCATGGTCCTATACATGCATACCCTAAACAAAACGATTATGTCCAAACGCCAAAAATAACATGGTGCATTTAAAAGCACAGTAGACCTAGATTCTGAAAGAATTCCTCTATTTTAATATAAATAGAAAATAATATGTTTTTGTATATTTCAGAACAAAAAAAAAAATTGGTTGCCTGTAAAGTCGGTATACGGGCGAAAGTTTTACGTGACAACGACTTTGAGTGGTAAAATAATTTTAATGTGAATATTCATTCGTACAACATGAACAAGACATGAACCGGTGTGTATGCCTATCTCTCTCACTCTCTCTCTCTCGCTCTGTCTCTCTCGCTCTTAGGCGGGCTAACTGTGCTCGAGTGGAAGGGACGCGTGCCTTTCACTTTTTATGTCTGTCTCTCTCGCTCTTAGGCGGGCTAACCATGCCCGAGTGGAAGGGACGCGTGCCTCTCACTCGCTCTCATTGTGAGCGCATAACGTGAGCGGAGCGTAACGCAGTTTCTTGAAGTGTCACCCGGCAAACCAATTTATAAGACGTTGTCACGTCAAAAATACTTTTCCTGGCAAACAGCTCATTCGTTACACTTTTAGCCACCATTAGAATCAGCAATACAACTGTCCAAGTTCATGTAAGTGCATCGAATGACGATTTCATGAAATAATCATTCAATGCACTTACATGAACTTAAGGAGTTGTATTGCTGATTCTAATGATTATAATTCTGTAAATCCATATTTGTTATGGTCGTAAATAATATTTACATCAACATACAACCTCATACTGACCTGCAAATTGCAAAAAACGTAAGAAAGTTTGAATTTCGCGGGCCACCTTAGCGCATCCCCCTTAACAAACTAGGAAAAAAAAGTATACTTTTTACGGCTCTGAATTTCAGCGGGTTTAGTCAGTGGCGACAATGGTGTTGCTATTGGAAATATGACGTTTTTGATACGTTTTCGATACTTGATATTCTATATCGATACATCGTCGAAATAATAAATATCGACTAAAAATATTGATATTTCGAACAAATAATATCGAAATATTTTAGTATAAAAATATTTTTTCTGCAATCCTATCACAGCACTCTACAGTATAAGTGCAGTTATAATGGGACAGACGTATTGCAATACCCTAGTGAGAGAAAGGGAGTTTTCAAAAAGACATCAACGTGGTTTACATTTTTGTGCATTTTACGTAATCAACCAGTTTAGCTTGAGCTCTGCAATTATTCTTAATAAAATATTTATTTGACTTACCGATGAAAAGTTATGCGATCTTTTTTATAGCTGGATGTTCTCTACACCAGGGTTTTTCAACCTTTTTCATGACACGGCCCCTTTGTAGTATGAAGAAATATTTCGCGACCCGTTGCTTTTTTTCATGCATTTTATTTTGTGACAAATATTCAATCCAACATATTTATTCATATTCATTCTCATAATTAGGGTCCGGATAAATATATAAGTAATGGCCACTCATATTTCCAACTAGAGTCTAACCAACGAAAGCTGTCCAAGAAAAAAAAAATAAAAATAAAGAGCTGTCAACTGCTTAAACGGATTCGATTCAATTTTTATTCAAGATATATTAGGCGTTGCTCGCCCGTGTGTCATGCTAAGTACGCGGACTTTAAAACCACTGAGTAAGTTTGTCGGCGATCCAACAATTAAATTTTGAGCAAGCCTCACGTGTGTCACCGACGGCGAGCCGGTTAAGGTCGCGAACTTAAAAACCGTCACGTCTATCACCTACTTTACAGTGATGTGTCTTAGGCCCGAATCGCCTGCATGAGAGGCTTTATAGTAATATAGTAGGTAATTGGTGCCGATTCTCTTGTACACCGAACTAAACTAACTAAACTATCACTAAAAGTCCTTACTTTTGACTATGGGAATCTTGGAGCTATTCTGCCAAATAAATTCTCTAAATTTAAAACTTATTTTGACACAACTAAAATCGAATTTGACAACCGCGCGCCTCCACTTGGTACTTGTATTCCCTAGCCCGTGTTTTTTTTTTAGAGCCAGAGGCGCGCATGCACTGCAGCCTCGACGTGTTTTTAATGGAATTTTTCAGTTTTTGTATGGAAAATAACGAAAAAACAAAAAAAAAACCAATATGTTGAGAATTAGGGGTTTAAGAGTTTTCTAAAGGGGGTTGAAATTTTCATTATTTTTGCGATAGGACACACCGTTTTCGAGATATAAGCAAAAGAAAATAAAAAAATACAGTACTGTTTTTTGTAACTGAAGTCGAGGTGTTGGTTTGAATTTCAGTTCATGACATCTAATTTTATTCCACACATTTTTAATCGCGATTAAATATAGTCAGATTTTGTTAGAGGATTTTAGATATAGTTCAAAATTTTAGTTTAAATCGTCAATTTCAGAATAGCAATTTCACTAAACTAATCTCAGTTCCATCTTAGTGCTGTCAAACTAAATTATAGTTAAGTTGTGTCATTTAAAGTCTATTTCAGAAAGAGTTTGATCGTTTGACAGGACTAAACTAAATTTTAGTGATTTTTAGTTTAGTTTAGAGAATTTTGTGACAAGAGAATCGGCACCAATGTGTAGTTGTGTAGTATCGTTGGCAACACCTGGTGTCCTATATTCTGTATTCCTGTCAATGGAAGTGTCAAAATTGCAAAATACAAAATCGGTATTGGATGCGGTGGTGGGTTTTAATTTTGTAGTTTCGCGAAAAACTACTTTTTAAATGAAAATATACATAAATAAATGTTTAACATAAAATGGCTTTCGAGTACGTTGTTGTGAAAGAAGAATTTGACTTAAAAGAGGACGCCAAAACAGAGGTTTTATCTGCACTGGAGACAAATGAGCCCGAATTTAATAATATAAACAATAAAGTGGAAATCGCTGTATTAATACCAAATAATACAAGGTAAATAATAGTATAAGTTATATTTTTTTGGTGTTAAATGTTTCCGTATCCTACCCTAAAATGTGTAAATGTTTGCGTTTATAACGGACCAATCGGCACTTGTGTGTTACCTATTGAAAATTAATCAATGGCGTTAAAAAAGGTTTTACATTTTGCTGGAACTTTTTGCAATCCTTACTTCAGCTACCTACATCCAAAAATATAATATACTTATATAAGTAGGGATTTTATGGAATGAGTCGGGTCCCGTAGGTGGGCACGCCAATCACGGCATCAGTTGCATGTTTTAGGTCCTCATAAGTGCAGGACACTGGACTCTCTAACATAAGGTACTTACTTGGTTTGGTGAGCTGCACCACATTCATGCTGGGTATCGGTGGGATCTATAATATCCTTTTTTGCTAGATTGTGCTCGCAGTGGCCTACTTGGGTCTGCAGTTGATCGACTGGTTTGGTTTCCATATAAGCCACTGCAGGTCACGTCTGCGTGGCAGGTCCTCCGCAGGGATGTTTATTGATTAACCTGGAATAAAGGGACAACAAACTTAAACATTTCAAATGTATGGTTAAAAGTTAATACTAGTGATGAAATATAATAATTAAGCCTTTTAGTCTTTGGGCCAAAAGAAAATCATAATAAGGTCCGGCAGACTTCAACTGTCTCAATTTTGCTCTGTCCTCTGCAACTCTAGTCCAGTATGGACCCAGTGTTGGACAGTTATCGTCTCCCTATTTTGTTTTTAGGCGCCCCGGTTTCTACCTGTCTCTTGGGTACCACAGGGTCACTTGTTTACTCCATTTGCTTGTTTTACACCGAAGCATGTAGCCTGCCCAGCCCCATTTGACCCCAGACCAAGACCAAATGGTCTATCTATACGAGCCAATATATCCTTAACCTTCGTTTTTTTCTTCTTGTGTCTGTGTTCCTGATTTTGCACCTTAGTTGGACTCCTAGCATGCTTTTTTCACCGCCCTTTGAAATTTTGACATTATCATTATAATACTAGTGATAGTGTAATGTAACTGTATGTTAATTAATAGTATTTATTAAATTAGTTAAAGATTTTGGTGTTTATTTATAAACGTTTGGCAACTGTTTAACCATAGATTTTAGATGTTTGAATGTCACTTATCTTTAATCAATGTTTATAAATAAACCCCTTTTTAGCCACGTATTTACATAATTTTAAAAGCTTACAGACTTAAAATTATAATAATAATATGTATGTATATAAAAAAGAGCAGTGGTGGCTCAGTGGCAACGGCCACGACTTATGAGTTGTAGATCGTAGGTTCGAACCCTGACTGGCGCTTTACTTTGTGTAAATTATTTAATTGCCACTGCTCTCAAAACGGTGAAGGAAAACATCGTGAGGAAACCGGCATGCCCTAGAACCAAATATTCGAAGACATGTGACATCTACCAACCCGCACTGGGCCCGCGTGGTAGATTACGGCCCGCTCCCTCTCACAGTGAGGAGGCCTGTGTCCCAGCAGTGGGAACATTATAGGCTGATTATGATTATGATATGATATAAAAAAGGGGCGGAAATAATTTATAGTGCATCAAAATTTATTTCTAACAAATCCTTTTTAATTATATTTCAATCTGCCTAACCTTTTCGATACCCCTTGGTAAGACTGGTTGTCAGACTTTCGGGCTTCTGACGATTCGTAACGACTGTCAAAGACCCACGAACGACAGCCGCGACCAACTGTGTAACGTGCTTTGCGAGGCACGGAGGAGTCTCGGTATGTAAAGATGGTCACCCATCCACGGGCCAACCCCGGCAAGCGTAGATCCTGATCCTTCGGCCCGTGCGGCTGTTATTACTTAGCAATCAATCATATTAAAAATCCTTATCCAAGTCCTCTGCCGCGTCTGTCTGTCGTCCTGTTCGCGATAAACTCAAAAACTACTGCACCGATTGTCATGCTGTTTTCACCAACGGATAGAGTGGTTCTCGAGGAACGTTTTAGTATATTTAATAACCGACATCCACGCGGGTGAAGCCGTGGGCATCAGCTAGTAAATAATAAAAATTACAAAAATGAATTAAAAGTAACGTGTTTTTTCGGTGTTTTTTGCTCGACCTTATTAAGGTAGGTACGGAACCGTTCCTGTGCCAGTACGACTCGCACTTGCCGGTTTTTTTCTTAACCGACGGTTTCCCAGAAGAGTGGTGGCTGCCACATAGCGTACCTACGCAATTTAACGGCGAATGACGTCACTGAAACGTTTTTGGTGTGTTTTCGTAGAGAGCGCTTTTTTGCTCTGTTCCTACAAACATAACGAATCGTTTTGCATTAGTAAGTAACTAAGTACCATACCATGTTACACGCTGCTACACATCAAGCTATACATTTCCAGTTTATGCTGAACTCGTATTGTATACGATTTCCGTACAATGCGAGGTTAGCTTATACTGGAAATATAGCTTGATGTGTAAACGTGTACGTACCATTTTTAACCAACTTCAAAAAGGAGGAGGTTCTCAATTTGGCTGCATGTTTTTTTTTTGTGTGTTTGTGACGCGATTACTCCGCCAATTAAGAATTGATTTTGATGATTCTGTTTTTGATATATTTTTGATGATAGGTATATTTTATTTACTTAAATAGAATAGAATTATCTTTATTCAAGTATCATGACTCAAAAATGGTTAGTAAGACTTGCAAACTATGTTAGTACGAACTGACACTTCACAAAAACAAGTAGTTTTAACTTGTTAAATGATAATGATAAATGATTTATTTCTGTAAGTAGGCTTGTACAAACAAGTTATTAACTTTGCTTGCGTAGTTTTTGAGTTAGCTTCAAGATTTCGTCTTTTTCCACTTACTCTATATGGACGATGTATTAAGTTACTCCGTAACTGTTATTTACATAGCAGGTACTGGTATTCGAATTTGTGTGGGGTAGGTACTTACCACAACTAAAAAGTAAAAAATAAAAACTTTTTACAAATAAAGAAAAAACCGACTTCCAAAAAAAACACTTAAAACTGAAAAATTACTTCAATTTCGGAAGTCGGTGTCTTTGATTTTCAATTTTCGGTTTTTTCCCCGTTTTTGTTTTTTTTTTCTATGCAAAACTGGGCATATAAATAGATTCATAAGCTAATTTTACCTACTTCCATATGGGTGGCTCTACTATGCAAAGCTATGAGGTCGTTGCTTCATACAAGACCAAGAGTCTTTTAGCCAATAACGGTCCGTAAATTATAGGAATCCGCCATTTGACACCATAAAGTCCCGCTGGGTTACCTATCATAAGTTCGAAAAATATTTGACCGAATTTCATTTCCCCTAAAATTTTTCTTCTATTATCGTTTCGTTTTTTTTTACTTCATCGAAGTCACGTCTGCCACTATATCAGTTAAGTTACTCCGACGTTTCATTTGGTCGAAAAACTTTTTACCGAAGTTACACTTAGCCGAAATAACATTTGTTCGAAGTATTATGTTGTTTTTTTGCAAGCATGCAACATGCAGCAAGCGTTGTTTCTGTGACGGCTCCGCCGCTGCGTGGTTTGGCGGCCGGCGGCCACACGTGAGCTTATCGTCGCAGATGGTTTTAACGCTCACCACCTTAGCTTTGGCTTGCTCAGCCTGAGCCGCAGCGGCGCGGCGGGCCTTCAAACCATCTGCTCCTCAGCTCACGCGCCGCCCCACCCCTCCGCGCTTACGCGGGATTAAATTACAACTCTAGGGGTAGGGTAGACAAGACTGCGCGCAGTCGGTTTTGCAGCGATTCGTTTTTACCAGTATTTACCTTACTTCCTTACTAATATTATAAATGCGAAAGTAACTCTGTCTGTCTGTCGCGCTTTCACGCCAAAACTACTGAACCGATTTAAAGGGAAGGAAATTTGGTACACAGATAGTCTAGAGCCTGCTGCCATCTTTTGTATGACAGCTGGTAAACCTTAGCTGTAGAGGCAAAAGATCAAATCAAATCAAAAGTCATTTATTCAAACTAGGCTGAGAATCAGCACTTTTCTAACGTCAAAATTACATAAGACAGTCCCCCAAAACGCCCACCCTTCACCACTTCCTAGTGCTTTAGCTAGGAAGAAGTGGCGCAACAAACTCCCCAGCAGCACAGCTTTCTGATCAATTAGAAAAAAAAAAATCTATACAAAAGTATGCAAAATCATTTACATTACGCAACATAAAACATAAATCCAATTAGGTATTAGCCATGTGTCAGCTAGCACACGCCAATACACCAACCAAATTTTTTTAATAATAATGGTAATAAGATAAAACAATTTCAACTTCTTTTTTAAAGCCATTTAATTACTATAATTAATCTTAAAATCTATTGATATCTTTTGTTTCGAATTTGGCAAGCCAGGAACAAACCGAAGATCAGGCAGACACACTGAAAAATAAAACAAAACTCATAAATAAAAAGTTTTAATCTTCTCATTAAAAAAATCCTCCCTAACGATATCCGACCACGGTGTATCGCAACGGAGATTACCCAAGTACGCAGGAGATTATTATATTGGGTCCCCCCACCTATGAAATTGGCGTTTTTGTCTCAAACATAGAGAACCTCGTCACTTCTATGATTTAAAATATTCATCAATTGCTTGGTATTATATCGAATAATGACCATCATAGACAACTGCCAATAGTAAAAAAACCTTATTACTTATAGTTTTCTAAACATAAAAAATACCTTAAAAATGACTCCTCATTTTGTTAGCAGAAATGACCACTATTTTTTTTTTAACTTAGCCATAACTTATCTTTGTCGCTTAATCTAAGTGGCATACGTTATCTTAGTTTTTAAACATTAGTGTTTATGGTTGTTATATAAATTAAGAAAATGTTAGTATGAAAAATGCAACTTCTTTAAAATTCCCCATACAAATCACCAATTTCATAGGTGGGGACCTAATACTTCTTTCTTTATTGTTTCTTAATACTCTTTGATTATTTATAGGTCTAGATATGGTGTCCAAGGCTCGGAACCGTTTTTTCAAGCCGTTATGATCTGCAGTCGCCAGCACATCAACCTACTACAATCTGTCAAATTTCTTTAGTAGATTTTAAACTTTATCGCAAAAGCATTAGGTTCAAGGTTGATTTGGAAATTTTGACAGTTTCGGGTAGCTAGATGTGCTGCTGACGTTTGTACATGACGCAAAAACCTTTACATTCGGTTTCGTACGCATAAACCGGTATTTTATATTTACAAAAGAATTTTCTGATTAACCGGTTTAGAGCAAAAACCGGGTTTTTGCGTCAAGTACATCATACCGGTTTGAACATTTAACCGGTATCCGACCCTTGTTAAGCTACGCGTGACTGCTAAGTCTCACACTCCCGCCGCCACGTCATTGTGCTTTTCTAGTGTGCGTGCATTTAGCGGCCAACAGTTGGACGCTAGTTTTAACCGACTTCTTCAAATAGGAGGAGGTCCGCAATAGGTCTGTTTTTTTTTTTTTTTGTTTTTGTTTCCCGATTACTCCGCCAATTATGAATCGATTTTGATGATCCTTTTTTTGGTTTGGTAGGTCATGCTTCAGAGGTGGTCCCATATAAATTGTATTAACTCTGCTTGCGTATTTTTTGAGTTATCTTCAATATTTCGTATTTTTCTCCACTTACGCTATGTAGACGATATTTGACTCCGTCACTGTTATTTACATAGCAGGTAGAGGTATTCGAATTTGTGTGGGGTAGGTACCACAACTAAAAAGTGAAAAATAAAAACTTTTTACACAAAAAAACAACCGACTTCCAAAAAAAAAAAACACAAAAAAGTGGAAAATAACTTTAACTTCGGAAGTCGGTTGTTTTTTTTTTTGTAAACTGTTTTATTTCGACGAGTTCACAGCTTTGTTTGTTTATCTAGACATATTTTTAACATTGTATAGAGTATACGCAAACACAAGTGCAATCTCTGTTCCTTTACTTCCATAGACTGACGGAACGGCTATTCCACACGACCGTGGGGAGAGGCGCAGTACCAACGACTTTATATGCTATCCGAGAAACCCTCGTGTCACACCACGAACTTCCACTGAGAAATTCCTAAAACCCAATAAGACCCGACCCGGGAACTGAACCCAGGACCCCACGCTCAACAGTCGCGGTCGCATTACGTCTGTGTTACGTTACGTATCTGACGAATTCCAATTTTTATAATGCCACAACAAATTGAATTAATAAACTACGAAGACTGGTCGTCAGACATTCGGGCTTCTGAAAATCCATAACGACTGTCAAAGATCAGCAAATGACGGCCGGGACCAACGGCTTAACGTGCTTTCCGAGGCACGGTGGGTCTCGATAGGTAATGGATGGTCACCCATCCACCGACCGACCTCGGCAACCGTTGCTTAACCTTGAAGATCGACCCGTGCGGCTGTTATTATTTAGCCACGAGAAGTTGTGCCCTCATGTCGTGAATAAATGATGAATGTTACTACATGTTACTTACAACCTTTAGTGAGTGATTGCGTATGAATCTAAACTCATTTGGGTTTCTTTATATTTCATCAGATACTTTTTGAACCGACCATACGCCCCCGCACGGAATACCGTTGCTGAGACAATAATAAAAAAAAAACACAAAAAAAGTGAAAAATAACTTTAATTTCGGAAGTCGGTGTCTTTGCTTTTCAATTGTCGTTTTTTGCTACCGACTTCTGAAATTAAAGTTATTTTTCACTTTTTTAGTGTTTTTTTTTGGAAGTCGGTTGTTTTTGTAAAAAGTTTTTATTTTTCACTTTTTAGTTGTGTTACCTACCCCACACAAATTCGAATACCAATACCTGCTATGTAAATAACAGTAACGGACTCAAATAATATATCATCTACATATACTAAGTGGGGAAAAATACGTAATTATTGAAGCTAACTCAAAAACTACGCAAGCAAAATTAATAACTTTTATATGGGACCACCTCTGAAGCATGACCTAGGTACCAAACAAAAAAAGAATCGTCAAAATCGATTCATAATTGGCGGAGTAATCGAGTATCACACACACAAAAACACAAACGAATTAAGAACCTACTCCTTTTTGAAGAAGTCGGTAAAAAAAAATTACCCACCTCAATAATAATAATCACAATGAGGACCGCTCCAATAGCTTCGCCGAAGGTCTCGAAGTAGTTGCCAACCTTCGTGATACATCCCTCGTAGGAGTTCGTGAGGGTACACTGGTTTAGCACCATGTCGGGGTTGTAGCAACAAGTAGGCGGGACTTGTTCGCCTATTGTGGAATAGGCAGGAGCTCCGACAGTCCCGCAGCACTGGAACTGGAATTAATTAAAAAACATGTTAAAATATAATCGATTGAAGGACTCTGATTGAGTCACAATGAAGTTTTAGGCTTCTTGTACATGACTCCGGACGAGCGCAGCGGCGCCGGAGCGCATGTTTGTGTATACGAATGAATATCGCATCGCCATTCGCACACGCGCGGCTGCGCCGTGTCAATAGATTTTTACTATTTCTGAAATATTCTAATTTTTTTCATTCTGCGGTTCGGGCGACGCCGGTGCGGCTCCGGAGTCGTGTACGTAGGAAGGAATCCTTAATCCTATGAAAAATACTAGGTAGGTACTGGTATAAAGTATCCATGTCCTAACCCAGGCGTTACTTATTTTCGTAACCGATTAAGACTGTTTCATTTTGACAGTTCAACAACATTCATAGCGTTATTAACGTTAAAGATAAAGATACATTTGTATAACTGTGTACAGTCAGGCTAAGTGAATCATGATCCACTTTGACGATAAATCGTTTGAAACCTTCAAAATAACAAAGATGGCAGATGACAAATTCGTTACCAGGGAAATGTATATTTACGCGAATGTCGACCTAATTGTATTTGAATGTCTGTACGAAAATAAGCTTATGGTGGGTCAGAATTCAATTTTTTCGACTGTACATCAGTTCTTATTATAAACGTAAAAAGGTTCAACAGTCTACCCATGTCGGATATGCAATCGTGTTACATTAGGTACATAAGTGCAGTGCCGTAATAAGCCTTTTATGCACCCGGTGCGACGTGCTATAACCGCGCCCTTGAAATATTTTCTAATCATAACCGGTTCTGACAGTAAAATGGATTGTCTATAAAAATAAATAATAGGTATTGTTAGTGGCCCTGCTCTGGTCATTTCTGCGCCCTTCCAGGGTCTGCGCCCTGTGCCTGGGCACCGCCCTAGTTACGGCATTGGGTACATGCCCAATTTTCAAATACATTAAAAATCGTTTACAAATATATTAAAAACAGAGTAAGTACAAATAAATTACTTATTAGCATTATTTTTTCTCAAAGAACTCCTGCGGATTATAAAATACAATTATCGATTAATAGTTTTATTTTGTTTTAAACATATTTCCATTTAATTGCTGGTGGTAACTGGTTGTAACACGAATAGCAGTTACATAGGTACTTCTATAATACATCATATTATTAATAACAGTTAAATTAATGTCATATTTATATTGCTTGCTAATGTTTCTCCTAGAATTGGAGCAGTTTTTTTTTCGAACTGAATACGGAATGGATTAGCCATTTGTTTCAAACCGATTCAAATTCAGATTGATCGTGTGTTACACAATTAAGGTGCAGGTCCAAATGTGTCCAAAGAAGACTGGGTGAAAGTGGTGTATGTAGCGAGCGATACCGTTTGTTACTACGACCCTTACTACCCTTCCGAATATCCACCCTGTATACAGGGTCAAAGAAAAAAAAAAAAACTAATACGTGAAAAATAACTTTAATTTCGGAAGTCGGTGCCAATGCGGGCGATGATCTCAACCGCGACGGCTGCGTGACCGCGCAAATCACCGATCTCGTGAGTTTAGAAATAAAACCGCAGTTCCACCACCGCGGCGGGCGCGGGTGTAAACCGCTCCGTGAGTTCTTAAATGTGCGATTATAGTGGCGCGGGACGGGCAGCGAGAGCGGGTGGCGGGTCAAGCGGAAAACGCACATTTCCATGGATGAACACAGTAGCAGCGGGGTGATTGAGCGGTCCGGACGTACCTACCTCGTGCGATATTGGAAATAATAATGTCAGAATATTTGGAGCTAGTGCTTGTATAAAGTGGGACCTTTTTTTTTCTAAAAGCAATGGCCACGATATCAATAGTGATCGGTATATACATGGAGGTGGCCGAGCCAATACGGAGCTTATTAAATCTTAAGTCTTCAGCGGCATGTTCGAACAATTCGAGCGGGAAACGCATACTGACTTGTGTCCACCCGCCCCGCTCGCAGCACCCGCTTGTCCCGCTACGATTCCCGCTCACCCGCCCCGCCTGCACTTGGTGCACCTTACTCAAAAACTATGTGTTTGCGTTACCCGTCAGCGGATTCCGCTGTCCGCCCCGCTGCCACTGTAATTTCACACTTAGCCTTACACTCCGCTTGCCGATACGCGCCACCTTGTGAAGATCAATAATTGAAGTACTTACCAAAGTTTCCATCCCATTAAAAGCTGGTCGCGTACTCGTACTCGCGAACGCGCTGGTGAGCCAGTTAGAAACAGTCTGCACTGTGCTGTCCAAGAATTTGAATATAACCACCGTGAAGTATATCTTAACGGCTGCTAATATTCCCATGAACACGGCGTACTGGAATGGAGAACAGATTTAGTTAATTCTAGTGAAGCTTTGCATCAATAAAATTATTAGCGTACCCGAGGGCTTTGGTAGCGACTTCTAGTGAAGCTTTGTAGCAGTAAAATTATTAGCGTACCCGAGGGCTGCCAAACGGAACCCTATTACTAAAGCTCCGCTGTCTGTCTGTTCGTCTGTCACCAGGCTGTATCTCATGAACCGTGATAGACAGTTGAAATTTTCACAGATGATGTATTTCTGTTGCCGCTATAACAACAAATACTAAAAAACAGAATAAAATAAATATTTTAGGGGGCTTCCATACAACAAACGTGATTTTTTTGCCATCTTTTAGATAACTAGCTGATGACCTCGGCTTCGCCCGCTTGACAAATTATATACTAAAACCCTCCTCGAGAACCATTCTATCAAGCAAAAAACAGCATGAAAATCGGTGCAGAAGTTTTTGAGTTTATCACGAACAGACAGACAGACGCGGCGGAGGACTTTGTTTTAGGGTGCTAATTAACGCAGCTTCTATAAAATGTCAATCTCGTCTTCAAATAGATTTGGTTACCTAATGAATTAATAGGTCAGCGACAAATTTTTAGCGTCTAATAAATGCATTTCAAGCGACCATATAATGTAAGATAACCCTTCCCCGGCAGTCCGGGTAACAAGCTACTGTAATTACCAGTGATCGGAATAGGTAGAGCTAATCTACCTAAAGTTCGAAAAAGAACAGAGACAAAGTGGAGACGCCTTACGACAAAAATATTTTTTCGGGACTAATGTCGGGTTTCGGAACATTATTTAAGTACAACCAAAATAAAGTTAAACAACTGTCGAATTCATTTCCTGTTTCTGTTGAAAAAAAAAGAGCATGCACGATTTTTATTGTTTAAAAAAAATAAAGTTCATCTCCTAATCTTCGTTTGAACGATGTAAGTAAGCGCGGAAGCTAATTTTATTTACGATTTTAATGCCACTCCACTTGGTACCTACTTGTTTGCCCTACCGCGTGATTTTTTTGAGCCGGAGGCGCGCATTAATTGCCGCGTCGACGTGTTTTATATGGAATTTTTTAATTTTTGTATGAAAATATATAAAAAAAAAATACCTACATGTTAAGTATTAGGGGTTTATGTGTTTCATAAAGGGGGTCGAACTTTTCATTATTTTTGCGATAAGACATACCATTTTCGAGATATAAGCAAAAGAAAATAAAAAAAAGATACAGTACTGTTTTGCAACTGAAGTCGAGGTGTTGGTTTGAATTTTAATTCATGACATCTAATTTTACTCCACACCACTAATTTTACTCCTTTACACCTCTAATTTTACTTCAGCATTTATATTAAATGTACTTAAATGACGTCCCGAAATTCCAACATTATTCCCGAAAAAATATTTTAGTCGTAAGGGAAGTCTCCACTTTTTTGTCTCTGTTCTTTGAAATTTAGGTAGATTAGCTCTACCTATTCCGATCACTGGTAATTACTAATTACAAAAAAAAAAAAAAACCTGACTTCCAAAAAAAAAAACACTGAAAAGTGAAAAATACCTTTAATTTCGGAAGTCGGTGTCTTTGCTTTTCAATTTTCGTTTTTTTCCACCGACTTCCGAAATTAAAGTTATTTAGGTGTGGTTGTTATTGGTCGTGAGGACCATTTTGTCCGGTCCTCCTTTATTTGCTTAAGAATTATCACGTTGCTGAGTCATTTTTAGGGTTACGTAGTCAACAAGGAACCCTTATAGTCGCTTATGTTCGTCATGTCCGTCTGTCCGTCTGTCCGCGGCTTAGCTCAGAGACCGTTGGTACTAGAAAGCTGTAATTTGGTATGGATATACATATAAACGACGCCGACAAAGTGGTAAAATAAAATAGTTAAAAATATTTTTTTTAGGGTACCTGCCCTTCACGTAAAGTGGGGATGGGTTTTTTTCTCGTCAATCCCACGTCGTTTAAAAATAATGTGAGTTTGTGAAAACCATTTCTGGATTCAGGGATCCGTTTGCCACATATCGTATGTTTCGGTTTTTATTGATAACATAACGTAGTAACGTACCTCTATTGAATGTATGCGACAATCAATAGATATTTGCAGTATTTATTATGAATGTAGAGCAGTGTACTTTTAGGAGTATGAGGAACAGGGAGTAAAGTTCACTCATACTCCATAGAAAAGGGAGGATCCTCCGACCAGACGGGTGTTGTGTCTGGCGGGCAACTGCCCAACGATTGATGTTGGGTTCTCGTATATATGTCCACTGCACGGTAAACTTTAATTGCGCGATGCAGGATTTATGTGACGTCAGGATGACGTCAGGTCTTTGATGCGTAGTTCGCATGTGGCGATGTAGATACCGCCACATACTGTTTATGATTATAGCAGGCTATGTGTGTATTTTCTGATCCAAAAGTATGTGATGAAAATGTCAACACATGGATCATAAGATGGATCATAGAAAACATACGTTCATTCGTTCAAAACGGTAAATCAAAGCATTATATGAACACATAAAACCGAAATTCTAATTTTAAATCAGTTAAATGGATATTTTTCATTTGACAATTGAGGTTCATTATATACAATAGACGTGTTGCCACGCCGAGCGCCTGACGCAGAACACGTCGTGTTCGGGTTCGCGACTGGTCAATCGTCATCCTGATAATGCATCGTTGAGAGGTGAAACACGTGTCCATTTCTTACAGGGTTTTTAAGACTCTTCTTGAGGAATAGTTGAGCAGAATAGGTTACTTAATATAACTACGTCTGTTGTATTTTATAATACATTTGACTGCAAAGTTACACCTGAATCAATTAACAAATTTTTAGTGTATGTATGTTTTTTTGTGTGTATGTTACGCTATTACTCCGCCAATTATGAATCGATTTTGATGATTCTTTTTTTGTATAGTAGGTCATGCTTCCGAGGTGGTCCCATATAAATTTTATTAACTTTGCTTGCGTAGTTTTTGAGTTAGCTTCAATATAACGCATTTTTCCCACTTAGTTTATCTAGACGATGTCTTCATTTACTCCTTCACTTTTATTTACATAGCAGCTAGTGGTATTCGATATTGTGTGGGGTAGGTACCAGAACTAAAAAGTACAAAATAAAAACCAATTTCCAAAAAAACACTGAAAAGTGAAAAATAACTTAAATTTCGGAAGACGGTGGCAAAAAACGAAAATTGAAAAGCAAAGACAAGAAATTGTTAGCCTATTCAGGTACTAGGTATTATAAACATATATAGGGTATATGTTTATAATACCTAGTACCTGAATAGGCTAACAATTGCATCAGATACTTAAATTTTAGGTTTTTATAGATATAACCATGCCAAGCCCTCATTTCTGAAGTGGCCCTACTAATTGGAATCCACTGTTACCTACGTTTTCTGATCCATTTTCTTACATTTTCATTAGATAGGAGGTACCTACTTTCGGTACAGAACATACCCAGATTATTAAGTCGCTGTAGTAAGGTACAAATATTATCTCTCACACTCTGTCACTCATATACCTGTCTCTTTCTGAACCTCGATATTTTGTACAAGTTAAGTGCCTACCCTACTTCAAATTTTATCTCG
Source organism: Lithophane ornitopus (assembly GCA_948473465.1). Lineage (NCBI taxonomy): Eukaryota > Metazoa > Arthropoda > Insecta > Lepidoptera > Noctuidae > Lithophane > Lithophane ornitopus. Next base: position 9,076,457 of record OX419642.1, on the reverse strand, counting down.
CTCGCACCATGCTACTCGCGGCCTGAGTGAGAGCGAGATGGAGTGGGGTGCTGGCGGCTCCAAGCCTCGGATTGTTTTTTACGGTGAAAACAATGGAAATAATTTTTTTTTTTTTTTTATGATTTAATTTGAAGTATTTTTGAATACCAGCGGTGTATAGTTCGGTTTAGAAGTAACTTTAGATTTTTTTCTATCGAGAAAATTGTATGCATATTGGTTTCGTCAAACATAGGATCTAGCATCAATCCTCAACTTTAACATATATTTATTTCAAAATTAATGCTGCAGGATGTTCGGCATAACGGAGGATCATGCTAAGCAATTTGAGGTAGGGTAGGCCCTTGAGAGAAATATTAAGCAATGCAATAATTAATATCATAACACCGAAAATTTTGTTTTAGATGTATAAAAAACTAGAAAATCTAAAATATTTCACGCACTCAAACTCAAAGCATTTATTTCAAATAAACCAATTACAGGCACTTTTGAATATTGTCAAGGGGTCGGTCAGTCAGAAAAATGAAGCTAGTTGCCCATTCCAAAGCGTAGTAGGTTCCTATGGAGAAGAACGGGCAAGAAACTCCACCGACACTCTTTTAAATCAGAATATTGTTACAATATATTGGTTACATCATTTATGTTCAAATTATACATGTGAGTACCATGTAAAGAAACGTGCACTTAAAAACCGTCCGTAATTAAACGATAAAAAAGAAACAAAACAATTCCGTTCCGGCGGTTTTGCTAAAAACATCTTGCATTATATTGATCTGATAAATGAAAAGTGATATTTATTTATTACTTTAGGGCGAGCCTTATCTAACAGATAAAAGTTTACAATCTGTTATATTTATTTATGACACATGCGCTGACGAACGACCGCGCGATCGATTTGTGGTAAGCTACACGTGCCAAAGCGAATGTATGGATGGATGACCATTGTGAACTCATCGAGAGTGCTATTTGCTTTAAAAGCTCTCCGCTTTAAAAGCTATCTTTAAAAGACCTCTTGGTGAAGTAGTTCGTCCGGGAAGTTCTACCACCATACATATTTCTGCCGCCAAGCAGCGTGGCTGTGTTCCAGTTTGAAGGGTGTGGGAGTAGTTACGGGTTCATGACACATTACAGCTTGTCTTTGGGATGGGAACGCATCTGCGATGCCTCTGGTTTTGAATCACAGTGATCTTTAAGCTCAAAACACAAGGCGGGTGCGTGCCGGGAGCGGGTCGGGCACGAGAGTACGGCAGGCATAATAAATTGTAATGTCAACATAATGAACGCGTGCGCGGGTCGGGTGCGGAGCGGGACGGGAGCGGGAGGCGCGCCCGCCGCCCGGCGGCAAAAATTAACACTTTAAAGCTTAATATTTCGCAAGCGGATCCCTGAATCCAAGAATGGTTTTCACAAACTCACATTATTTTTACACGACCTTTCCAACAATACCCCAAATCATAACGAGAAAAAAGAAACATCCCCACTATTACGTTTAGGGGAGCTACCCAAAAAAAAACTATTTATGACGATTTTATTTTACCACTTTGTCGGCGTAACTTATACGTATGTATACTCATACCAAGTTACAGCTTTCTTGGACTAAGAGTCTCTGAGCTAAGCCGCGGGCAGACGGACAGACAGACGTCCCGGTTCGTTGTTGACTACAGAACCCTAAAAGAAGCAGGTAAGTACTTACAGTTATAAGCATACAGCGAGACTCTCTAATAGCACCGCAGCAGGCGCAGAATGCAATGACGAAAACTATGCATCCTATGACTATAATACTGATTGAGAGGAAACTTAGATTCACTGGAATCACTTCGTGAATTTCATTCAGCTGGACATGGGCTACTGAACCCAAGCCTATGATTGCTAACCCTGCAAGCTGGAAAAGAAAAAATTACATAAATTCATCAGCCTACAGTCTGTTCAATAATTGTTGCTAATTGATGTTATTTTCAATTAAACAAATATCAACCTTATCTTGTTAGAAACTAAGTTGATTTTAGACTAGTACCTACTTTAGAAAAAGTCATAAATTTTATTGAATTTGCAAAACTATTCATGTATTTTTTTCAAATACACGTAATTGTTTATATTTTCGGAAATTAAATTGCTGATGGAGAATATAATTTAATTAATTTCAATTTTAAAAGAATGCCTATGAATTCAATTTCATGTTATGTAATGCAGGTAAAAGTTCAAAATTCAAAAAAGTTTTTTTTTTTTTTATTAGTACCTACCTACACTACCTACTCCACGTATCTCTTCCGTACATATTCTAAAGTATGTAATAATGATCGCTCGTTATAAATACGTTAAAAAAAAATAAGATCGATATTAGTTTACTAGTGGATAGGGGCAGGCGTGGATCGCTCAGGGCATCAATTAGTCACTGGGCCATCTATATTTACACTCAAAATTTTCCTGATTCCTCCTCATCACACCACGTCCATAATGGTCGTATAACTAAAGAAATAATAAAAAATTGGTACTTACAGCAAACACAATATTAGCTATAATTAAAACATATTTCACTATAAATTCCGCTAAGCAACACATTTTGATTACTTTACTTATTTTCCAAAATTATCTGTGTTCGTTCGTTTTTCAACACTAACTAAATATTGTTTTATCTTTACGATACAGAGTATCAGTTCTGTGATTAGATATAACAGGGTCAAATAAAATTACCTAGCGAAACTCCACGGAGGTGACGGATATCGATACTTAATTAAACGTTAAAACAAAAAGTTCACCGACATGATGTGGTATCGATATCTCAACACGATAAAACAGATTTTATCAACTCACACTTCAAGTAACAAAAATACTAGGGGTCATTGAAAAAACCAAAAAAACATAAAATCTTTTTTAATTTTTTTAATATAGATACTCATCACGTCTGCGGAGTATCTTTAGATAATTAAATTTGACCTTTTGTTAAATAAAAACTTATTAAAAAAATATTAACCGACTTCCAAAAAAAAAACACTAAAAAGTGAAAAATTACCTACTTTAATTTCGGAAACCGGTGTCTTTGCTTTTCAATTTTCGTTTTTTGCCAGTTTTCACTTTTTAGTTGTGGTACCGACCTACCCCACACAAATTGAAGCTAACTCAAAAACTACGCAAGCAAATTATATGTCACCACCTCGTAAGCATGACCTACCAAACTAAAAAAATAATCATCAAAATCGATTCTTAATTGGCGGAGTAATCGCGTAACAACAAAAACTTTTAGATGAAGTCGGTAAAAAAATAGAGGGATACGCGTTCACATACCTGTCAAATAACTTTTGTTCCATCATAGTGGCGCTGACTGTCACGGAAATTGTTAATTAACCGTTAAATTCAGTACAATTTAAAATTTAGTTCCAATTTTCGCCGACAACATAGACCAAGATAGAATGGACAATCGATTGATTTTAGATATCAGTTTTATCTTTGGTAGTGAGTATTGCTGGTGGAGTTTCTTGCTTGCCCTTTCTTCTCCATAGGAGCCTACTACGCTTTGGAATGGGCAGTTTCATCTTTCGAACTGACCGACTCCTTGACAATTAAAAAAATTCTGTAATTGGTTTAATTGAAATAAATGCTTTGAGTTTGACGGGATGGGGAGAATGTAGTAGAGCTACTCATGAAGTAGTAGAGCTACCCATCATTGTCATCCTCCTACCCTTATCCCAATTTATTTCTGGTCGGCGCAATATATATTTTTCTTCCATACTTCTCTATTAGTCGTCATCTCGGTGGTCATCCACTTTTCTAGCCATATCATCTTTTGCACAGAGTTGCTCGTGGCTAAGTAATAACAGCCACACGGGTCGATCGATCAGGTTTAATCTACGCTTGCCGGTGTTGGTCCATGGATCGGTGACAGGCGCGAAATCGCGAGCGCAGCTAGGGTAGCGCTGCCTGTCGCGCCCACGATATCGCGCTTGTTTGTGGGTGTGCCTTTACGCCTTATTGCAGTTGGGAAAGACCCATGATCAGCATTTTACCGCATTATGCTGACTCAAACCGCTATGCCAGCTGCTGAATCATCAAATTATCTAAATCCTTATCGAAGTTATTATGATTTTTATCTTCAATATCCGCTGATAATTCAAAATATTAGGTGCCTACATCCTTGATTAAACAAGTCTCCAGAATTGTTGATATCCTTGATAGGTAACGGTCATCTCATGACTCATGAGACATTTCAGTTTAGTCTCTGGGACGGCAACTCATCTGCGATGCTTCTGGTATTGCAGACGTTGACCACTTCCACAATAACAGTAATTATTCTTCTATCATTGCTACGCAAAACGATCATTGTACTGAGTGGTGCGAAGTTACAATAGGGTCTCTGTCTTGTGACGTACTAGGAGGCTTAGTAAATAGGGTTCCGTTTGGCACCTTTTGGGTACAGAACCTTAAAAATTCAGTCAAATACTCTATTATGGATCTTTTCTTCAAGCTTGATTACGGAACACTAATATAAAATATATTTTCCTTATTCGTAAATATAGAACAAAAACTTACTGGGAATTTGATAAGACTTATTTATCTACGTTTGTTGTGATAATAGCGATCACGTAAGCATTTTCCAACGTAGTCTCAACATATCAGCCATCGAATGAATGAATGAATGCATTAATTTTTCACAACGTGACCATGCTAGTGATCTCTAGATTGTAAAGATACGGGGAGCAAAAGCAACTCATGTTACTTAAGATAGCAAAAGCAACTTATGCTGCAAAACATACACAAAGCAACTCTCTTGCTACCCGTGGCGGGAAAAAAGAAAAAATATTTGGTCCCAGTATGGGCGCCAAAATACAAGAAACAGATGAAAAAAAAATCAGCTTTTCCATACATTTTGTCGATTTAAGTGAACACAAATGTAGGGAACAGCTGATTTTTTTTCGCGATTTCAATGTTGGTCACATAAAAAAAGTTGTTCAAAATGACCCCTTTTCGGCTTTAGCATAAAGAAAAAATTATGTTGTATATACAGACGAATTGAGAACCTTCTCCTTTTTGAAGGACTCGGTTAAAAAGATCGTTTAGATAGTGATCGCAGACGCGACTACTGAGTTCGGGTTTTGATATACAATGGCCCCTGTAGCCCCATGAAACATGAGGCTCCACGGGCTAGTTCCAATCTTGGGGTTCATTCGATTTATTGAGTCTGGTTAAACCACGCTGGGTTCGGTGCATTTCATTCATTCATCAGTACCTAGCGAGAAGTTTATGTGTGACACTCCCAAAATGTTGGTGTGGAAAACCTCAAAGCTTTCGGTTTTGAGCCCGATGGGACCGAAATCCGACAGGCCATCGGACTATGAGAGTGAGGGAATAGAGAGTGGACCTGTGTTTAAACACACTTGTGCACTATAGTAAAAAGGTCCTGGCTCCTACTTGGCTAGTCTCCATTGAGATTGGCCGCTGTCATCGAAATTCGGTCGAGAGAACATTTTTTAAACCTACATCTTTTTGATTGTTTTAGAATAAAGACCGAGGTAACAGACCCACCGCCCTCGCCAGACGGCTCACAGACTAGCAACACCTCCTGGCTTGTTCCAATCAAGGAGGAGGTGAAAGAGGTCCACCCTGAAAAATACCTGGAAGTTACTATCAAAGAAGAAGTTCCAGAATCTGAGGATGTAAGTTAGTAGTAGTAGAGGTATTTCTGAAGGAGGTCGTCCGTGGAAGTACTGCCATCATACATATTTCTGACGCAAAGCTGTGTTCCGGTTTGAAAAGTGCATAGTAACACTTACACTTCGCCAGTTATGTTTAGTCCCAGAGGCCCTAGACAAAGTGACATTCTATCAGCGATAACGATGATGGAAAAGGCAAAAATGTATAGGCCTGACATAAGCTATCGAAAAGCTTATGTCAATCCTGATGAAAGTCGTTGTACAAATACGAAACGCTTTCGAAGCAATTATCACTTGTCTGTGCCTCCAGGTGACATGCCAAGCGAAGCTATTGATATGCTGGACAGTTTGTTGCGCCACTTCTTCCCAGCTAAAGCAGTAGGCAGTGATGAAGGGTGGGCGTTTTGGGGGGCTGACTTATGTAATTTTGACGTTCAAAAAGTGCTGATTCTCAGCCTAGTTTGAATAAATGAAGAATGCCATCAACCGGGCCCAAATCCAGACTCCGGGTTTGCTGCTGGGAAAATTCCTAATATCCTAAAGGATCAACCGAATAACACTTTGCTCGACCGGTGAATCGAGCCCTTAGTTCACGCTCAGGTAGGTTGTCTCTAGGATGGTTTAGTATTGTCATAACTTTTTTTTGTAGGATCCAGCCTGTGAGGACATATCATCAGATGGCTCGGTGGGTCAACAAGCACCTACTTCTTCTGACGGTAAGTTCTTCTAGCAACACTGGCAATGCAAAGCAAAGCGCAGTTTTCACGAATAAAGAAATCAGTCTCCGTCTCTGTTGAAATAAGCATTGCCTTTGTACGTATTTGTCTGTTCCTTTCTTGTAGTCTGTATTTATATGTGTGTGCATAAATAGTTAAATAAATAAAAAGTTGAATATACTTGCTTGTTGTCAACACTGCTCGGTGCAGGCAGTTTTCATAGTTTTTGGTAAAAAGGAGGAAAACTGCTTGTGGCAACCAGCGTTGACAATCAGCGCTTTGCGGCGGCGAGAAGCGCTGGCATATCGGCGCCGGTTACCAAGAATACATGTTTACCCAGAACAGTAATGGTTTAAGCTCTAATAACTGTATTACCTTCCAGAACTGGACCACCAACGATCAGGCAGTTTCGCCTGCGATATTTGTGGAAAACAATACGCCAACGAAGCCTATCTCCAGCGGCACTTACAATTCCATTCCAAAACTGCTGTACAATGCAACCAGTGCAATAGACAGTTTCTCAACAAATTACGCTTAAACACTCATATTTTTAACCGCCACACTCTCGTGACGCCATACCCCTGCGATCAATGCCCGGAGAAATTTAAATCTAAATATTATCTGAAGGAGCATAAAAAGATACATTTAGACGAAAAAGCTTATCAGTGCCCTGATTGCCCTAAAACTTTCTCTGTCAAGCGTAATCTGCAGAGACATCAAAGTAGAAAAAGCTGTAAAAAAACTTCAGACGGCCCTATCCAATGTAAAGTTTGCGATAATGTCTTCGAAAATGAGTCTTTATTAAAAACTCATATGAAGGAACATGATAGCGAACGGCCGTTTCCTTGCGAAGAATGCTCCACAACTTTTAAGAATAAAAGTACGTTGGTCCGTCATATGCACGTCCACACTGGGATCAAGCCATATCCCTGCCCACACTGTGGAAAGACGTTCACCAGTTCTGGGTTGTTAAAGCCTCATTTACGAGTTCATACTGGCGAAAAACCATACACATGCAAACTTTGTGATAAAAAATTTGCTCACAAACACAACATGCAAAGACATATGCTAGGTCACGAAAAAATTAAGCACACTGTATGTGATATATGTCACAAGGAGTTTCCAAGAGAGAGTAGATTGAAATATCACATGAAAACTCATGTCAATGAGAAGTATTTTATGTGTAAAGTTTGTCCTAAACGGTTTTCTCATAAGCAGAATGTGATACGACATTATACTAGGAAACATCCGGGACAAACGTATCAATGTACTGATACAGATGCATCTGTCGCGGCAAAAGTATGGGATACGATGAAGAAAAGGTATTGTGATGATGAAACTGAGGAGATTTTGGGTTGAATACTCGTAAAATATTCTGGAAAGAATAAAAAATATAATTCAAAGGCTAATTTGCCAACGTTCAAAAATTGCATCGATACCCATCACCAACCCATTCTTTACGTCTACCATCTACGAAGTAAAATTGGGCAGAAACGATTTCTGGGATTTGCCTGCCCGCAACGCGTGAAATTTCTTGTTTTAACTTATATTATTATTACTGCTAATGTGTGCATAGAACGGTATAGGAAACTTAGGGATACGGATGGGGGAATTTAAAGTTTAGTTATTACATTTAACAGACACACCTCAGTGGCGTATTAACTACACATACAAATTCATCACATATTCCCGGCCTACCTAATTATCCCTACTAATATTATAACTGCGAAAGTGTGTCTGTGTGTATAGGTATATCTTACTTCTTCATGCAATAAACTACTGAACCGATTGTGATGAAACTTGGATGAACTTTTGGTATAGATAGACAGAGACCAAAAGTGTGCCCGCTAGTTGTGCCGCCGCCAATGAGGTGCTTGCCTAGGGCGCTCTCGACATTTTATCCGCCATTGCTTCCTAACTATTACCAGTCGGTTCCCAGGTAGTATCCAAATAATGGGAATTATGTGACTTTAGACTATTTTACAATCGATAAGTACAGAAAGTGTTATGAAACACGGTGTGTGTTTTTTATACTAGCTCCTTTTGAAATGTTTAGCTTGAGAATTACTTAAAGTTAACTTTAGCTCCATCTAGTGGTGAGCTTGCGAACTAAAGCTGTTACTTATTCTTTTTGATAGATAAATTAGTGGATCGATAAATCGATGTTTTAGAAATTTATATTATTGTAGTTGAATTGAACGCGTTGAAAATAAACTAATTAATTAAGATAATTAAAATCTTCTACTCATTCAATGCGTAGAACTATTTTTGTTGTGTGTAGTAAGTAGAATTCTTTAATTGCAGTAAGTGAAACAATACTGATTTCATTAAGATATATTAGCCAAATCTATTGCAAAAAGTTTTAACTTAGCTAAATACTGTCAGTAACATGATTTTCGTACTGAGTATTATAAATTAATTAACTAAAGCAATGAAATTAATTAAAGGTTAATAATTGTTAACATTTTCATTATCAGCACCGCCATCTCTTAGTTATATTGAGAGTTATTATTATCGCCATCTAGTGGCAGACACTCGAAGTTACAATAACTTATGTTAGTAAAAACAGTCTTTTAGACAGTTAAGTTTAGTCTTTAATGGTTAGTTTAATGAATTTAATTTATTTTAATGCATTATGATGACGAATGAAATAGAATTTGTAAAATATTGTAACAGTATTTAGGTCGATTTTGTTTCGAGCTTTAGGAGCTCAACAGAGTCAACAAAACATTTAAAAAAAAAATTGTCAACATCTCATATTTTACCCGAACAACATGCCAGGAACAACATACCCATTTTGTTATATTTATTGACCCATCTTATCTTGACGCTACTTTTGATGAATTAATTCAAGTCTTTAATTAAATGACTTATTGTAAAAAATCTGCACAAGTAGTCATGAAAACATTTTTGTGATTAAATAGGTATTAATAATTAAATTATCAAGAGTCTCGTAGTGTTAGTTGCTAATTGTGACATTTTATTCATTTTCTCATCTAAATTTAAGTACCTAATATGTCTCAAATCTTACTGTAATGAACAATAAAATGCGTGCCCTTTTATTGGTATTTTTATTTCAAATTAACAAAAGTGTTGCTGAAGTCAATTGAAAACCGCTTTGGGCACTGACGTCACACTGCCGACGCAGACGAGGAAGCGACTAACTAGCTCAGGGCCGTAGCCAGGAGTTAATTTTGGGGGGGTTAAGGATGGCAACTTATTTTTTAAGAAATTAAGTATTTCTGATTTTCGAGAGGGTAAAAAAAATGGTACAGATTTTAAAAAAAGAGGATGATTTTTAGAAAAGCAATTTTCCACTTTTCGGAAATCCTAAAAAAGATATTGCGAGCGCAGCGAGCTCTCCCGCCCTGGGCGCCAGGGTACCGGTATCCCTTTCGGACTATTCCGCAACCCTGGCAGGCATCGGTCCTAACGGACCCCGTCAGGTGTGCTGACATCTCTTTGAGGCGCGCGTGGAACACGACGCGCCATCGACCCGGGCCTGGTCGTCCGCAAGCCCGCGCCTGTGGTGGCCGGGAATCCGCCTGGGATTCCCGACGCCCAGGGTGTCTCCAGCGGCGGCGGTTAAGGGCGTGAGGGCGCAAACTTTGCCTCTCTCACGCGTTCCGCCTCCTCCTTCGCAGAAGGAGGTGACGGCTTCCCATGCCCTCTCGCTCCGTACCATGGCCTGGACCAGGGCCGGACGCGAGAGGTCATTGCCGCCAATCGCCTCCACGAGGACACGGCGGTGCTCCGGCCAAGCAGGGCACACCTCCACCGTATGCTCCACCGTGTCCTCCGGACGATCCGCACAGAGTTGACACCCGGACGTTTCCTCCCGCCTAATCCTACACAGGTACCTCCCGAAGCTGCCATGCCCGGTGAGGACCTGCGTCAGGCGGAAGGTGAGGACGCCGTGGCGCCTCTCCAGTCACTCCTCAAAGAGGGGACTTATCGCCGCAATTGTGGCGTGCCCAGCACTGGGTTGCGACAATTGCACTCTCCATGCCGCCATGAGATCCTGCCGGAGCTCTGTCCGCTGTGCCGCGATTTCTCGCGGCAGCGGAGTTACGCCCCGGCGCTTCATCTCCTCGCGCCACTCCCAGATGTGCGCGAGGACCTTCGCCTCCAGATCCCATGGCGGTAGTCCGGCAAGGAGGCTCGCCGCCTCACGGGAGACCGTGCGGTATCCCCGGGCCAGCCGTATGGCCATGACCCTTTGGGACGCGTCAACCGGCGGGCTGGTCGCAGCCTAAGGGAACGCGCCCACGCCGGTGCCCCGTAAAGGGCCATCTGCCTACGGCCCTGAGCTAGCTATCGACTATTTTCTAGCTCAGAAAACGTGCAATAGATGTAGCTTCCGGGTCAGTAAAAGGGATGCATATATTAGTTTATCGGCACTGATGCCGGCAAGAACTCTCCGCTAGTTTATCGCAGCGAAAAGAGCTATAAAGAAAATACTCGCTCAGCGACAGTCGTTTGGCGGGCAAAACATTCGCTGAGCTCATAATCAATATTTTAGACAGTTGTCTAGCAATATTTCATATTTTCATACAGTAATATTGCCAAATTAATCAAAACAGCGAAAGACATATTTGACATCTATTTGCGACGTTGCCCACTTTCAGAATAAACGCTCTTATACACTGTTTAGTAATGGACTACCCTCGTTTTTGTTTTTACAAAACAGTTTTTCGCAAATATGCCAAAAAAATAATGAAATTTTTAGTTTTACGCTATTAGGTAGGTAATATAGGTACCGCCCTGGTTAGTTTTGGTTTGGTAAGCAAATAATAACAACTAAAGAAACAATAAAAAATATATATATTTATGATTATATCACATAACGCTTTACACAATCAATGTACAACATAAGTTTTACACATATTTTGATTAATTCATCTGGCCAAGTTTTTCGACTCAAATAGGCGATTATCGAAAGGAGATAAATGGCATATTATGTGTTTAATCAATCCCCAATTAATTCATAATACGATTTTGAAAATATTTTTTTTTAATTTGCCAAATATCTGTGAGAAATTCAAATACTTGAAAAGCAACGCTATTGGTCTGAGCGGATGTGACGTAACAATCTATGACAACAATCAACAACATACAAAACACATTGAGATAGTGACACTTGAAAAAAAAAAAAACTCGCTCAAAAAGAAATATTATTCAAAAATATTGATGGAGGCATAATTCTGAAGTAACATAGTTTATTAAAAAAATACTTGACCCTTATTTGAATCACATGCATATTCCCTATTGCGTAACACACTTTCAATCACAATCTGAATGATTTTGAAGGATATTGCTAACCCACTGCTTCATTTATGTTCGAAAAAGTTAGCTCAATAATGTAAATAACGCAATGAATGTTGTTGAACTGTCAAAATGAAAGCCATTGCTACTGTAATGTGTTACGCACTCACTCCGCTGCACTTTGCCCGTGTGGTGGATTACAGCGTCTCACAGAGAGGAGGCCTGTTTCCCAGCAGTGGGAACATTATACGCTGCTTCTGTTAAGTCGCTTCTGTATAAATCGTGTTACATTTCCAACCAAATCAAATAAATAATTAAATAAATAGAATTCTACACATGAAATAAGATAGCAACAACATCAATATCTTACTTCTTAATTAATTTGAAATACAGGAATAAATAAAGGTACATTAACGTAGGATATCATTTATTATTGGACTACCGACCCTCCAATTTTTAGCGACTTCGTTAATTTACCTTTTTTATACCAGTTCTGACATAAATATTTATTATTAAACATTTATTGATTTATTAAATTAATCATATTGACAAGTTTTACACCCTTTTTCCGTATATCAATAACATTACCAGCCCGTTAGCCAAGAGTTCAATCAACATTATGCTACGCTGCGCTGCGCTGTGCTTTATTTTGCTAATTCTCTCTACTAACAAAACGTTCTGCACTGCTCTTAGTGTGGTTACCCTTTTTTTAATACACGGGCGGGATACTCGCAGCTTATTCTTCTACGAATTAAACGAGTATGCGTGAGGTTATAATAATAGGAGCTGATCCGTCGGACAGCACACCTCGCAGCAGCTTGACATTATTAAATAATGGTAGTATTTCACATTCCAACAGGTCGTATTTCACTTTCAAACCAAAAGTTCGTATTTCAATTTCCAACATTAAAAAAAAAAAAACATTGAACCCATGGCATAAGACTCCATCGAATGAGCCTAAAAACTTGTTCAAAAGGAGCGTATTTACTTTATAAAAGAAATCCAAAAAAAAAAAAAAACAATCAAAACGGATGTATGTATTTCTACATTAAATCTTAGCATTTTCATAAACTTTACAAAAACAGAAAAAACATTGCTAAATGTTTTTTTAAAGTTTGTTTATCATAGAAATACCACCTTTTGAACAGACGCTCCTCATTTGTAGGCAAAAAGTGCATGAGAACATTAGTTCAGCTAAGCACCGCACAGCACAGCGCAGCAAAATGTTGATAATTCACCCTATTTAGGTACATCATAATTTCATTATTTCCTATTGTTTTATTTACATTGTGAATAGTTAATTATTAAATAACTTATTTGTGTCACAAGTAATGCTGATTATTCATTGGACATAAACGGGCTGTTATGTTAAGATCAGACGTTTTCGTTCTATTACATATTACCTATACAGGGTGTTAGGATAGACACCGTTATCCTTGAAACTAGTGGTTTGGAGTCGTTGAGAAAAAGTATATTATAGGTGACACCAAACCACTAGTTTCAAGGATAACGGTGTCTACCCTAACACCCTGTATATTTCCCTAACACAATCCAGTCGTTTTCAAGTCTTCATCTCACACTTAATGTTATATTTCTAAAAGTGATTTGACAGTGTACCCATAACTTGTTTATTTAGGGGTTTAATATTTTAACAGGGTGTTTACCATACACTTACGCCCGCAGCCTGTCCTACGGGTGTTTGGTGGAAATATTTTTGTTTAATTTGGAGTGCAATATAGACTATTTTCATCTACACATTGTATTTCACAGACAATACAAACAGAATTCTATACCTATACATTTACGGCCGAAGATTTATGGTGGTAGCCCGCGAAATTCAAATTTTCTTACGTTTTTTGCAATTTGCTGGTCAGTGTCATATTTTGATCAAAATATGAGGCGTAACAATTAATTCTTTACAGAATTATAATCATTAATATATCTGTCTAATTTTTAATTCGCGGGCTATCACTGCAGTTCCCCATATATCCTTAGATTCGCCCGAGCGCTTCGAAAGGTTGTGACGTTTCTGTTCCGTTTGACGTTTTTTCGTTTCCGTCGTTCCATGTGGCCTGTGTGAAATCACTCTTCTCTGTATGAAAGCTTTCGCTCGACCGATAAGTACTTACGGTATGGGCAAATCTAATGATTTATCTCTTAGTTTTGAGCTTATTTATTGTAATATTATTGAGTAGGTAACAAATGGAGTATTAGGTCAAACTCGATCGGGTATAATGACAAAACGAGTCTCGGTAACCGGTTTTACTTATGAGATTTTGTTTTAGACGTATAATATAACCGATTAATATGGTTAGTCAAAACCGGTTATGAATTACGCCCGACTTATTAACCGGTTAAGCAACTAACCGTGTAGTTACCGTATTTGATCGTTCCAACTCTTACACAAAACATTACATTACATACAGTACCACAGTAATTTTTCAAACATAACACGTATAAGTACTCCATTTGAAATAAGATTAGAAATTTAAATAAGCCTTTTTTACAGTCCGTTCAACCGATTATGACTTCTATTGCGTTGGCGACAAATGGCAGTAGACAGTTAGTATTGTGTAACTTTTTGCTTTTAATGCCATCCTTATGCCTACGGTACAGAAGTCAAAATCGGTTGAAAGGACTGTAAAAAGGTTTGTTTAAATTTATAATCTTAGTTCAAATGGAGTATAGATTTCATACAATCCTTCCAGATATTTCCCAACTATGTTGTTTTCTCATTCCCAGTCTAACTGGACACATTTAAATATCTGTATTTCACACAGAGCAATATCATACTATCCCGCTGACCGAATGCCAATCACAACGGGGGCTATCCAATTGCGCAGGAGATATTATAGTGCGCAACTGTGTGCGCAGACACAAGTGCACTCTCTGTTCCCCCACTCTCATACTTCGATGGGACGGGAGTCCGACACGCCCGGGGAGAGCTAATGCGCAGGACTGAAGGCTTTACGTGCTCTCCGAGGCGCGGGAGTTACTATACTAAGTATGCTACACAATTATACATACATATATTAGACTTTTTTTTATTATAATTACATATATCAGACCTTAGGACTTTGAATAACGCTAGTCACTTACTACACACAAGGCTTTGCTCGAGAGAAACCCATGTTATTGAATAATACCCATTATTCATTCAACACAAGGAGCAAAATTATACAAACATCTTAGACAAAAATAGCGTCCTCCAGTTTGCATTTTAAGAAACTGATTTTAAGGTTTATTATTGATTATCAACAGAAAAGCTTTTTCGGTCGGCGATGACCCTTTTTTTTTTTTTTTTGGGTGGTACATCATCAAATGACTTCTCCCGCTCTGGGCGGAGCAGAAGGGCGTGTCAGACTCTTACTGACTAAAACCCACCCGTGTTCCTTCAGTTGCCTGTTGCCAGGGTCCCGGTATCCCTTTCGGACTATTCCGCAACCCTGGCAGGCATCGGTCCTAACGGACCCCGTCAGGTGTGCTGATATCACTTTGAGGCGCGCGTGGAACACGACGCGCCATCGACCCGGTGTTCGGTGGTCGGTGTTGACCCAATTGTTATAATATTCAATATATAATTAGACTTTGTACAATATAATGCCAAGACTAGATCGACAGGACGCTTCTGATTGGTCGAAATCCTAATAAAGTGTCCCAACATTTAAAAAAACATCGATTTTTACAACATCAATATATTATTATATTCTACTATTATTAAATTATCGTCAATTTTGACGTTTAGAGGAAGGCCAAAATAAATGTCTTTATCAAAACAGTTTTTTATTTCACAAACATGAAAGTTATTATTTTAATAATTGCCCTTTTAGTTGACTTTTAGGAAATTCATAATATACACATAATTTTTGTGCTATCTGCACATCGCATTGCACACACAGATTTATATACAAAACTTGCATAGGTACTAAATGCAAGATGTCTTATGGTATACTATAATACGACACTGACTATAATATTAAGACCCTATTTCACCACTTCCGGATAAATTATGGTTAAGGGCCGATTTATCAATGGTCAGACAAGTTTAAAAATAAAAATGGCGGTTCGAATATTTTCTTAACAAAAGCTGTCAAACCGCAATTTTATGCCTCAGACAAAAGTTTATAAATCGGTCTTTAAATCTTCAGGCCAATCATTTTAAACAAATTCTGTAACATTTTTCATTTTTAGCGACTTTCCGGAGGTGGTCAAATTGCCCTTTAATAAATAGACAACCAAAACGTAACAAAATATCTGTAACTTACAAAATTCGTAAGTTTTTTTTAAATAGATTTTATAGAAACTGCAATAGATACCTCATTCAGTATTTAAAATACTAATTAGGCATATAAAATACTTGGAAGCATATAACCGTCATTGTGACGATTAGAAACTGCCAAATAGTTTAAAAAATAAGCACTCCATTTATTACCTAATCAGTATCGAAATCCCAAACCATGAAGGCAAAATGCCTACCCAAAAATGCTCAAGACCCATCGTCTTCATCGAAAAAATCCTTCAACAGCGGGGGATGATCCTGCCTCGGGATAAAATTACCGGAATGTGGATATTGAGGATGCCACCAATTACATACAATTGCCTTCACAACAGCGTCGAGAATTATCTCGCATTCAGGCACAATACCTTTGACAGCGTAGCAGGAACTGTTGAAGCCAAGGTGGAGTGTGTGGTGTCTGTAGCCTTGGGATAGGACCATTTTGACGGTGGAGAGGGTCATACCTTGGAGCGCTGGAATTTTGTCGAAACCTTTGCAGGTTACCTGAAAGGGTTAGGGGTTTTTGTTAGTTATGTGGTTTTGTGTGGGAGAGGCAGTTTTTTGCACAAATTGTATTGTGTTTCATGAATTCATGCTCAGCACTATAGCCTAGTGTGGTGTGACCGTCGGACTGCCAAGTCGTAGGTCTCGAGTTCGAACGCAAGCCACGCACCTCGGTCTTTTCGGATTTATGTACGTACCAGTTGCGCCCCGCGGTTTCACCCGTGTAAGTCTCGATCCCGTGAGTATATCGGGATAAAAATTAGCCTATGTTCTTTTCCAGGTCAAGGTCTACTAAGGGCGCTTTCAATTTATGCGTTTCGTGTCGGACCGCTGCCGCACGCTTACCGTGCCGCAGGTTATATCTCGCTGTCGGGCCGGCGCGGTACGGTAGCTGTCCGGCACCGAACGCCTAAATTGAATGCGTATTTTACTGCCGTGCGTTTTTATTCCAGTGTTGTGACATCAGTCAAGCCATGGACTCGAACACGTGATGCTTGCGACGTTTCCGTCCTGTTGTCGAGCATTCGCGGTACCGGCGCCGCACTGTTGCCGCACCGCGCGTTTTGTGTGAAAAAAAAGGATCGTCCTGCGCTGTACCACTAACACACCGTTCGGCACCGCAGCAGGCCGTCAAGAAACGCATAAATTGAAAGCGCCCTAAAAATGGCTAAACGGATTTGGACAGTTTATAACCTGGATGGCGGGCACTGTTAGTAAAAAAAATACAACAAATAACATACCATCAAAACCTGCGCCCCTTCTTCAGGATTAGCGTCCACCCTTCCCAGCTCCTCAATAAAATCTTTATCCATGCTAGGCTGACTATTATGCATCTGCGGCTTCTTGAGCTTGAAATACACGTTCCAGTAAGTCAACCCTCGGTTATACCAGACGTTCACACAGACCCAGCTGACTAAAATATTAGGATGGGCGTCTCTTCGACAAATTCGACGGGTGAAGTTATCGTATGTGTGATACAGAGAACGTATCACGGTCTGCCTCAGCCCGTAAGCCTTCAGACTGTCTGTTCGCAACCTATCAGGGAGCTTCGGATGATTTTCGCAGTACCTTTTATATTGTAAGATCCAAAATGCTTTGCTTTTGGTGACTGCGTACGCAGATTTGTTGATTTTGGCGAAAGTTCCGATGTCTTCTGGTCTAATGTACTTTGATAGGAGATAAAATAGGATTTCCGGATATTCTATGCCCGGGCGTTCTTCTATTGCCGTCTTGTCCTTCTTTTTCTTGTATACAAGCTGTTTAGTGCCATCGTCAGCGATTTCTGGGACGATTTCGGCGTCGTCTCCGACTTCGTCCCAGGCCGGTTCCATGGTTGGTTTTAGAATCGGAGCCGGTTTCCTGAGTGCTTTAACCGGTTTTGGCGCGTTGGCACAGTCGTTGATTGTGAAATCTGCAATGATTTTAAAATAGATAAGTACCTAACTTTTATATTTTTGAGGGTATTTTGGTCACAACATAGAAGTGCTAATCACACGAAACGTATTTAGTTTGTTATTGTCTATGATCGCCCACGAACTTCTTTTTTCGTTTTGTAGCTATTTGCATTTTTTAAATATTCATACTAATAAAAATCATTCATATCTCTGTAACTTATATTAGAGAAGAAATACCACGTATTCGTGAAATAATCATAATATTTTACAAACAAAACATAGATGCTCTATGGTCTGCTCATAAGGTGATTCCATCGAAATTATATTTGCTAATTTATATCGTCAGATACGCAGCATATATTATTTCGAACGCTGTGTACTTAGATTAATTAGTATTAATTATTTTGTCATTCTTTAGGTAGTAAATTTTGTTTAACGATACAAAGTAAAATTGTGCCGCAATTTGCAAAAAAAAAAACGTAAGTACTTAAGAAAATTTGAATCTCCTTCAGATTTGAATTTCGCGGGCTGTTTTAGAGCATTCACCTTAAACTATGCCATAGATTGGCACCTAATTCTGACTACCAGTCTTACCTCAGTATTACGGTATTGCCCAGTAACTGGGTATCGGTTAGAAGTCAGTCACTGCATCTGACTTACATACAGCCCATCTGGATAGACTGGAAGCCGACCCCAACCTAGTTGGGAAAAGGCTAGGCTGATAAACATGGTCACTAAATCAAAAATTAGAGCCAGTTTATATTTAAATAAATGAGAATAATGCAGAACTAGCCTAGAAAAGCGAAAAAAAAAAAAAAACTAATTTGTAAATTAGCCTGGGTTTTTAGGATATTTATTTTAGACAAGCTGTTTGCCTGCTAACCTTCCTTACCTATAAATGAAACCTTTGTACAAAATAGTATGCTTCTAGAGTCTAGTAGCATACAATTTTGTATTGATCCTTACATACTCCTTTTGCCTTGTTTACGTTCATACATCTGGTAATTTTATTTAGGGTTTATTTCTTTTCAGACTCACTGACTGGACAGGTCCACTCAAATCTATGTGGTTCTTTCCTCAAAAGACCAGCCAAGGCTGGTTTTAGAGTCACGCTGACCGCCGGCGCTGACGCCCTGACGGCCCAATATGTATGATTGTCCTAGGAGCGTTCTAGAATTACGCGTAGCTGTCAGCGCTGACCACCGGTCGCATACCCACCGATTTATATGGAATTCCTTCATTTCAATTGAGATATTGAATTCAGATAGCATCCTTATGAAATTTTTGAGGTATAACCAATGATATTATATTAAACAGATATGTAGTGAGTGCACAATTGTGAAGACTCGAAAACATCCTAATTGGGATGTATTGACTTTAGTCTGCTACACGCATAAGGACGAGTAATACGCTTAGTTGAAGCAGCAACATTAGCTGTCTCTTTTTTCTTGTTGTTTTTATCAAGCCATCTCTTTTCTATCATTGTTACTTGTTGTGAAATGTAAAATGAATGAAAAGTGGGTATGTGTGCTGCCGCAGCTGCGCGGAACACTTTTTTCGGTTGTTTTGTGAGTTTATAACATAGCTGTTAATATAATATAATTCGGTATAACTTTATTAGTTTCACATAAGTTTGTTGAAGTGTCGGAAATGGAGACTGCAATTTTTGATAGCTGAGCTAAGCTAAGCCTCAACCAACTCAAAGTATAGCACAGGCACTTTTGAATTTTTAAGGGATTGGCCAGTCGGAAAGATAAAGCTAGTTGCCCATTCAACCGCCATAGTAGGTTCCCATGAGGCGGGCAAGAAAATCCATGGACCGCTTCAATAACAATTTTACTGTCAGGACTTTTAGTTTCAGTCATATTTTTAGATTGAAATAAAACTTTCATGATGGGTAGCCAGTATTAAAACTTTAGGATAATCTCTAATACTAATAAGCCAAACCATAATTTACTGGACATGATAACAGGAAATCGACAGTTTAGCAAAAACAACATATGCCGGAAAAAAAAAATTAAAAAAGCCGCAAAACATACCTTTAAAATATAATTATAACAAGCAGGATCGGCCCTAGAATTGCATAGGAACGAGATATTACATAAAAAAGTATAATATTTACCTTGAGATACATTCTTTTTGCCTTTCTTTTTCGTCATTGTAGAATGATTTAATAAAAAAATCAACAAAAAATATAAATTTTAAGTTTATTCCAATTTACATGAACGTTTTTGGTTATGGACACGACATTTCTTTTAGGTTATCATAATTAATGTTTATTTTGAAAAGTAATAGTGTTCGTTCGATTGGTTTTTAGGCACAAAACTATATTATTTACGAAATTAACAAGTTTTGAAATCCGCCTGGGACGAATTTGACAACTCAAATGTCTAAAACTAAATGTCAAAATTAATCGATAAGATTAGTGTGGACATGTGTTGGTTAGAAAATTCTACCACGTGTATTGTTATCGATGAAAAATTAAGTGATTTCTAGCAAATAGAGGCCTGTTCTTAGCAAGTTGCAGCTCTCTAACGTATTTATTATTATGTATTATCCACTAGGTGTGCCCCACGGTTTCACCCGCTTAAGTCTCGATCAAAGAGTATAATAATAATATGGGAGGTCTCGATCCCGTGGGAATATTGGGATGATAAGTATCCTATGTCCTATTGGTCATGGTTTATGCCAAATTTCATCCAAATCCTTTCAGCCGTTTTAGCGTGAAAGCGTAACAAAAAAACAAACTCACTTTCACATTTATAATATTATAGTTAGGATGTCTCAGTCTTCTGGGTGCCAGCGATGCGGACGAGTAGTACAACTGACTATACAAATAAAAACAAAAACTCAAACAAAAGGGCACTAAGAGCGTTTCTGAACTGCGTCCGATCTGAATCCGAATTTTGAATATTCTAAATTCCGACGCACCGAATTCGGATCCCGACCGCTCTTAGTGTCCTTTTGTTTGTGTATTATATTTGTGTATAATCAGATATGTTGAAATCTCTATTTTCTGTCAATGATCTATAAAATTTTTGACAGGAACTAGAGATTTAAACATGTTTTGTTGTAATGTTTTGCCAGTGAAAACGCACAGACTACAATTATGTTGGTTAGTTAGCCATTTAATTTAGTACGTAGTGTAAATAGTTGTGTAATAATTGTTTATTGGTGAGCAATAGAATGTTAATAATAAAAGTTTTAAGTGCTCTATTATGTTGATATTCATCAGTGTGGTCCGCGATAGTTACAGTATTCTACTTAGGAACTGATTAATAATGAATGATCATAAAATCATCGACAAGTTTTTTCAAATTACATAGGATTAAGCAAAATATTACTACTTCATGAAAATATGATTTTCTTACGTAAGATCTGATGATTTCAAATAATTTCGCGTGTATATTATTACCAGTGAAATTCAAATCGCATACGTTTTGTGTTGGTTAACTAGCGGGTTATACCGGTTATCATAGTCGGTTATTTCTCAAAATAAAAACACCAATTAAAATGACACATTTTTATTAAAAAATACAAGGTATAGGAGTAAGTACACGAGAAAGCTTTCAATAAATACAAATTGTCCTTATTTTAACATTAATTTTTGTGAAGAGCTGCAAAAATGAGCACCTTAATATCCATTTGTGAAGAGCTACAATAGTAAAAAACACTCTTTATAACATTTTTTTAAGGTTTGTGTGGAGTTGCGCAAGTGAGCACCCTTTTTATTATTATTTCACTTACAAAAGAAAGACATTTTTGATCCTTTGACGATATTTGATCCCTTTTCCAGGGTGTCAGCCATACATTCTTACAGTAGGATGAAATGTTGAAACATTTTTAGGGTTGATCTAGGCAGTTGACAGAACATCATGCCTCGCCTCACTACGATTATGTTAAAGCTCCCATGAAATAGAGGGTGAGCCTATTGCCGTTAATCGGGCACAAATCCATCTAATCAGTAAGTGTCAAAAAAATAATAATATAAGTAATATCAAATTCGTAATCTTACGCTAGTTGATATACATCTGTTTCTGTTAACTAAGCACCTATGTATAGCACAGTAATAAAAACTAAAAATAGTTACAAAAATAAAATATTTTCATTAAAATTAATATAAATCTGGACGGATTGTAAATAATATAGTTTGTTAGGTGGAAATGTTAAATATTTAGTACCTAATCATTTAGCTGCCCATTGAAAATTATTCATGAATTCAATGACGTAAAAGTTGAGTGACACAATAAAATAAAAAAAAACCGGTGTGTGCATGACCACACAATAGAAGTGAAAACTTACGACTGCAGGCGAGCGAGTATTCGCGATTCAGCGCTGAGTATACCCGATTGAACGTCATCGAACTGGGCGTGACGGTTCAATTTTGTTCACACAGAAAGAGCGCAAAGTGTAACACTAGTAAAAGGAAACATGATATTTAAAAAATGGAAAAATATTTTGACTATTTTAAATTTTAACATTTCCCCTTGACTTTACTTTAATATACATTTGACTCAGGCCTCACAACTAATAAAAATAAGTTTTATTTGTACCTAAATTACTGATAACAGAAATATTTTATCTTCCTACCACCATGATAGATTTTATGTTCTTTTTTATCTTCTTTACATAATTAGCATTTTATTTTGTAATAAAAGGTATTTCTTCTATCATAGATAAGGAAAATAATGTTGCAAAGTAATAATACGGATAATCTACCATTACGTATAGAAAAATAGCTATCATTTAAAAGTTAATAACAGCGCCGTCTAGTAACTCAAACTGGCACTAAAGGTTTCAGTTATCACTACTAGATGGCAATATGTGTCAGCAAAAGTTAGCTTCAGAAAGCTTGTTTTACATAAACTTTTATAAAACGTGATTTTGTGCAGTTTTCTGGCAGTGAGCGTGTTTTGTTGTAATACGACATTCATTGGACACTGACAATAATATCTTTAATGTTTTTAATACTAATAATATATTTTGTACGTAATAAATCTGCAAAAAGGCAGTATACACAAGCTTATAATTGTATAAATTGGCGACAAAATTCTACTCATATAAGTACTTTTTAAACATACTCGGTTTCTATAACTTTCCTGTTTTATCAATGTTTCGATATCAAAAATTACGTTTGCAAGAAAAAAAATTCTTTAATATTTTAGGAACAGGGAAAATCTTTATGATCGCCAATTTATAAATAAACAAATATACAAAAAAATATAATATCATTTGAAGCACACACGTTTACATCTTAATTATAATAATTAATTAATTAAATAGTTTGCGAGATTACTTCAACTCGAATAAATTGACTTTTAAAGTGTAAGAGCCCGTTTCTTTTATAAAAGTACTGTCGAAATTAGTCCAACCTATTATTAGAATTATAAGGCATTGTTTTCTAATGAATATTATTGAAAGGCTAGTCCTGTACCTAGGAAGTTAGAAATTACAAATCACCTTTCGCGTTTATGCCAAATCAGCCAAAAACCATTCAAATGAATAAAATATTTTTTTTGTTTGTTATATCGATCCTGTTTGTTGCCTAAAGTGGTTCAATAGAACCAACGAAATTACTACATATACTTACCTCGGTCTCTTAAACTTAAAAGTCCACTTGTTCTACACTTAAAATAAACTTAAAACTCTAATACAAAAGTAACATCTTTTATTTAAAAGAAAAGTAATAAATATGAAAACTATAATTTGTTTCGGTGGATAATTCCAATACTAAATTATTATAAATATAATGTTATAAGTTTTTGTGATGTTATTTTAATTTTATATAGGTAATATTTCATGAAACAGCTGCGCATTTTCCGAATAGCCAAATATATGGTCATCAATTGCATCGCATTTTAGAAAAAATGCGTTTTAAAAAAATAATTTTAATTAATAAAAATAATCTGAAACAAACTAATCGAAACTTAAGATTACCCACTGAGATTAGTCAAAGTTTTTGATAGTATCTATTTCATAAAACTTTGTAGAAGTTTACGTAATATTGTTAGAACATTAGAGAAGTCTTAGGTTACTGTAACCATAGGTTCTGGTTAACATAACCGGGTAAAATATAATGGTCAGAAAATCTTTATAGTAAAACTGAAGAGCATGGTTCCGGTAACCATATCCTTCTTCTGGTTAACATAACCAGAATTTAATTATATTCTTAACATAATAGCGTTTTTCAACTTCATAGTTAATGTTAAAGCTGCGTCCATATTTGTGACATTTCAACGGACAAAGCTCCGTACAAAACTACCGTCGTGACATTGTTTGCGTATTTTAATTTGTTTGTTTGATGTTAGTTTTTGTCAAATGTACTTGTCACGGTCACGGTGTCTCGTCTGAGGAAATGTCACAAGTAGACCGTGGACGCAGCCTGGTGTTTATAATAGAAGTGTAAGGTTGTCGTAACCTAGTTGGTTTCTTTGTTTTCCTTCGGTTGGTCTGTGTACACAATTTCTGCGTACTCCGTAGAAGGAGGGGGTGGTTTCTCCGTTGAGGTTTGCTCGCCGAGCGCCAGTTCAGCGTATACTACGCCCTTCTTGTCGTCTGAGAGAGGCTGTAACGAGAAAATAAATGATTTTAAGATCAGGCAAAGCTTATATTTGAACTACCAACATACCTAATTCTGCCACCACGCAGTGTTGCTGTGTTACACTTTGAAGGGTAAGAGCGCCGGAATCATTACAGACACAAAAAATTATGTTCACTTATCTTGACAAGTTTTTCGAATCCGCTGTCGGTGCCAATGTAAAAGCATAATGATGAGTTCAATTATCCCTTTTCGGGTTTCCAATTTTCATTATACACCAGGCGGCCGTCATTGCAGTAAGGGCCGGATTTAAAGGTGTGGAGGCCCTTGGGCAACTAAGAAGCTTAGGCCCCAAAATATTTATGGAACAGCCGAAAAAAAATCGGGACAGGACACGAAAAGAAAATTAAAAAAGGTTCCTTGTAAATGTGAACAATTTTATAAAAATCATCAAATTTTGAAGGCCCCTATTTTGTGGAGGCCCTAGGCCATGGCCCCTGTTTCCCCGCCTTAAATCCGGCCCTGATTGCAATCGTAAAATGTTATTAGTCTTCGATAATATCAGCGTTACAAACCTTATCCTCAGTATCAACCGTCTGCGCCTCAGTGGCCTGCACCTTATCCTTCGCTTTAGGCAACACCGCCCTCACGCGTGCGCTGAGGCCTGCCAGTCGGGAGCGCTCCCGGCCGCCAACCGCGCTCTCAGTGTCGCTACTAACGAGAGAACAGTGTTTAATGGTTACCGGCAACCACGTGCTACGGTAATGATGATGAGTAATGGGACTACTATGGAGAAGTGGTTACTGGTGGTTAGTGGTGGATAATTATCTATCTATGTAAAGAGGTTCAGTAGCATTTAGTTATCCCAAATTTTTGAGGCACTACAATTATGTTAGGGACCCTTTTTATTTAGATCTGGGGGTTAAAACAGTCACTGGCAGAATCATAATAGGAAAATATTATGAATCATCGTAAAATGTCACAAACTGACAATTTATATTAAGATCTGCGTGCGATTCATATTACGAAATAATTCATCTTTTTGACAGTTTTCTATGGAGATTCGTAAAATGGTCCACACATTATGAATTGCTTTTGTGTCAAATTAGAGAAATTGCCAATGACAGCTGGAAATTCAGGAAATGAATTGCTTTTAGAGGAATTGCTAATGTGGCCATTTTAGGCCCCCTGTACATTTGTTTTTAGCTAAAGCAATTAAGAAGTTGCTGATAACCAGATACTACTCACCATTATCCTCCTGACCTTATCCCCAGTTACTAATTCATGTGATAATTAAGTTATAAGGAACAGAATAAGATACATACAATTTAATATCTCTACATGTATTACTCTCTTGTTAGTGGTAAGAGCTGGTTGGTCCAGTGATGGCTATGGCAGCAAGCAAAGTCTGTTTTTTAATCTCATTGACTAATTTGACATTTGCACCTGTCAAATTAGTCCACCAGATTAAAAACAGACTTTATGGTAGTTAACAACCAACCACTTCGTTTAGGCTACACTCGCGACAATCTAAGAAGTCCGTTTTGACGTTTCGTTCTCGTACATGTAATAAAACGTTAAGCCTTGAGAATCAGTTTTTATCAATGTAGATAAGTCGTAGATTACAAACTCTCTAAGTATGTTCAATCGATATGTCTCGAGAATCAGTTTATAAGAAACCATTTTTTTTTTTCATCGCTACACAAAGCAATTTGATAACTGTCAAAACGGACTTCTTAGATTGTCGCGAGTCTAGGCTATTTTTCACACACAGCATACAAGAAGCTTGCCATCACTAGACCAACGAGGTATAGAGTAAGTAAGTGTTACTAAGAATCTAAGATGATGAATTAAATATACAACCGCTCCCCAGATATAAAACGCTTGAAGTATAAATAGTTGAGCAGTGACTAAAGCCAAGCTTTAACTACAAGCCAAGAAAAGTCGTTCAGAAGTTGATATACAAAATTATTATTGAAAATTAGAGTTGTCTTTCTACGGCAGTAGGCTTGCGTCCGGAATTACACTCCACAGAGAGGAGGCCCGAGTCCCATCATTGAAAACGTTGTGACTTTTGCTCGATATTTCTTATTTGTTTAAAGCTGTGTCCATGTTCGTGACATTTCAATAGACAATAGTCCGTGGCAATGCCACCTCACCATCAGTATGTGGACGGGAGTGAGTCATGAGTCAACAAGTTGTCTGTGTATTGTAGCATAAAGCCTGGGAATGGATGACTGTATGACATTCGATTTTTACTATTTTTGCCACGCGTATTTGTCACAGTCACGAAGTTCGGTCCGTTGAAATGTCACAGACGTATGTTTTTTTACTATTTGTAGTGAAGCCAAGCGAAGCTAGTACCATTAATGTTAGACGTACGTTCTAGGAAGCGAGTTGCCAGACTCTAAAAGCACATCCCCGGCCGGCGTCCTTGCGGGAAAAAATATTATTGTATATGGCAACAATTTTGAAAGAAGTCCCTTGGAACAATATTTTTAGGTATCTACCCAGAAATGTTGTATTAGGAACTGACCAATTTGTGTTTATAATCTAATAATAATATAAAAAAGTTAAAATAGGATATAAAGTAGTTAGCACATTCGTCAAAAAGTAGAATTTTCTCGAATATTTACGTAATATAAAATATTTTTAGAAAAAGTAAAATCGTATACATTTACAGAAAAATACCCTTTTATTTACACTAATAGAAAGCACATCGAGTTTGAGAAGAAATTAGAATAACGGTTGTAAAAGACGAAGCCGAGAGCCACCTGTACGACGAACGTTTTTTTGCACTGAACTGAAGCATACTTTCTTTCTGGTGATATTGAAGGTTAAAGTCCCAGCTTCTTTTTACTTTTTTCACGAAAACTAGTTTTGGATTTTACAAGTTTAACCCGTCGCAGGCACCCATACATAAGCACAAAGTTTTGCGTGCGTTTCATTGCGCACTGCTGCAAACGATAAAAAGTCGTTTCCCATCAATAATTTTTGCTGAGCACAAATTCACTACTCGCGGACTGAGTGAGAGCGAGACGGAGTGGGGTGATGGCGGCTCCGAGTCTCGAACAGTTTAAGTAATTGCTTGTTACGGTGAAAATAATGGTAATTTAAAAAAACATAAGACCTGCTTTATAGTTAGTTCAGTTATTATGCAAAGTTTCATGATCTAATTTGAATACTTTGTATACCAGCGGTTTATAATTCGGTTTAGAGGTAACTTTGTTTTTTTTTCTATAGAGATTTTTTTATGTACCTAATCGTGTTTTCGTCAAACATAGTAGGTACCTAGCATCAATCCTTTAACATATAGTATCTGTCATCTATATCTGTGCCTCCTGTGATGAGTGGTTTTAGTCGAGTTGTACCCTTTTTGTGATTTTTACATAGAAATTATAAGAAAAAAATTGCGTTTTTTTTTGGTCTAACTCACGTTCTTTTATCTGCTATAGTTTCGGAGATAGTTGGGTGCAAAAGGATACAACTGCCAGGATTTTGGCCAAAGAATCGTGAATTTAGATATATGTCAAGTTGTAACCCCTATAAGTAATTGTTCCACACATTTTTTTTCGTGCTTCATGGTATAAGAGCGATTATATTAATTTTCACATTTTATTTTTCAGTATATTTATCGACAACTTATAGGTGCAACATAATATAACTGTACTTGTATCATTTATAACGTAATTTTAGCACATATATATTGGTCATACAAAAAGGTAAAACTTACAGGTTTTTCATGAATTACTTTAGAACTATAATATGTAACATAAAAATTAAATTGCACAGTGAATGTTAATGATTTTATCTACAAAATAAGGTACTTATGTCTAGCCTAGCCCACTTAGTCCACGAACTGGAATTTTTGAAATCTTGTTTTTGTTCTCCTGTAAAGTGTTGATTTTTTACTTGTATCACTTGTCACAGGAGGCACAGATATTTATTTCAAAATTAATGCTGCAGTATTATCGATATTACGGAGGATCATGCTAAGCAATTTGAGGTTGTATATTGTATAGGCTCTTTAGTTTGATGTACAAAAAATGATAGAAAACTGATATGTGATGGCTCTTTTTACACCCTGTATGTGGTCGTATGTAAGTATACTCCATTTGAAATAAGATTAGACATTTAAATAAGACTTTTTGCAGTCCGTTCAACCGATTTTGACTTCTATTGCGTTGGTGGCATGACAAATGGCAGCTGCAGTAGACAGTTGGTATTGTGTATAACTTTTTTTGCTTTTAATGCCATCCTTATGCCTACGGTATAGAAGTCAAAATCGGTTGAACGGACTATATAAAGGTTTGTTAAAATGTCTAATTTTATTTCAAACGGAGTATAGTCAGTCAGTTTCTTCTCTTCCTCAAACTCGCGGTGCCGCCCGGGTACTATATACAGTATGTTAACTAACAAAGGATGTTCCCGGTAACCCGCAATAGTATAACGTCCATAAATGCAAAAAAAAAAATATATATACAATACTGGGTGTTTGATTATACAGGGTGTTAGGGTAGAGACCGTTATCCTTGAAACTAGTGGTTTGGTGTCATCTATAATATACTTTTTCTATGGGACAAACTTTGAAATCGCAAAAAAAAAATCAGCTGTTCAATACATTTTGTCGATTTAAGTGAACACAAATGTATGGAACAGCTGATTTTTTTTTCGCGATTTCAAGGTTGGTCCCATAGAAAAAGTATATTATATATGACACCAAACCACTAGTTTCAAGGATAACGGTGTCTACCCTAACACCCTGTATAAGCAGCGAAATATTGAAAAGACTATTAAATTGATACGTAAAAGGAACACTCTGTACACGCACACTTGTATTTCAACGTAGAAAGACAAGTGTGACAAGTGTGCGTGTAGGTACAGAGTGTTTCTTTTCCTTATCAATTTAATATTTTTTGTAAATATTTATTATAAGAAAATAAAAATAAACTTTTTTTTTATTGTTAATATTTTTATTAGCATGTACACGATGATTTTTAATTCACTGTTAACCTTTCAGGGGGTGAAAGTACTCATGATTGTAAACAACTTTACTATGGGAACAAATACGATACAGCAAAAAAAAAATCCGTTTCATACATTTTCATCGGGTAAATATTGCATTTTTGTATGAAACAGCGGCGCGACGCGTCACAAAACAATTTCTGAGAAAACTTCCCGGCGACAATGCGGCGGCGTCCTTCATTAGATAAGATACTGTATAAGTTACTAGAGTATAAACTATAGACATGTTTGTACATAATAATTCCTATAAAAAGAAGTACTTAATACTTACGATTCTCCAGAACTCTTTGTGTTGTCTCGTCTTCTGCCTGTAAGATAAATGTATTTTTTATAAGTTAAAGTGCTTCTAAACGGGCCATATTGATACTGAATAGCTGCATTATCCAACAGCATTATTTTCGATATTGAAGCTTTCGAAAACAATTTATTCTTATAAGCTTCCATGGCTTATTTTAGGTTTTGAATTGTATTTTTTTAATAATTGCGGACGTTTTTAACGTGCTTTCTACATTGTTCTACATCAGTTTCCGTGGAGTTTCTTGCCCGTTAGATTAGATGCATTTAGATTAGATTCAGATTCGATTCATTTATTTGCGAAAACATGTGTATTATAATATACATGGTATGACGTTCTTCTCCATAAGTACCTACTACGCTTTGGAATGGGCTTTGGACTAGCTTCATATTTCTGACTGACCGACTCCTTGACAATTCAAAAGTGCCTGTAAATGATTTAATTGAAATAAATACTTTGAGTTTGAGTTTGAATGAAAATATTTATTTTACTGTTTCATTTTATGCCATTCAAATATGTAAGTATGTCAAGGCCATAAATATGACTATATTATGGTCAGCGACAAGATTTTGGAGCGTCAAATAATTAGTAGCTCCATGTTAAATACTGGTATTTCTTGGTATTTGTGGGGAGTTTGTTGCGCCACTTCCTCTTCCCAGCTAAAGCACTAGGAAGTGGTGAAGGGCGGGCGTTTTGGACTGTCTTATGTAATTTTGACGTTCGAAAAGTGCTGTTTGTCAGCCTAGTTTGAATAAATGACCTTTTCATCCCATATATTCGAAAAGGACGACTTGGTTCGCCTTTAAGTGCACCCAAAGGTGGTGTTTTCTCTATAAGAAACTTTTAGCGGGCAGTAATGAGCCGCAATTATCTTTGCCGCGCACTTTTTGAATTTGTAACATCTTAGTGTTTAGTAATAATTACATAATTGCGAAAATGTCTCAAATGTAAATATAACTTTTTAGTTTTTTTATTATTAGATACTATTTAATTTCAATTTAGTTGTTACTCTATGTCTTATTAAATAATAATATTACAATAAAATATAAGGCGCCTTTTATTTTCTCATAGGGGGTGATGAAAAGTGGATTGTATCTCTCGGGCGCAAAATATATTTTTGGTTCGGGCGACGTACTTTGAATCCCTCGCTACGTTCAGGATTCTACTAAAAAAATCCCTCGCTACGCTCGGGATTCTACTCTATAATCCCTTACTTCGCTCTGGATTCAAAAAAAGCGCCCTCGCCGTAAAAATATTATTTTGCTCCCTTATGATACAATTACTATTGATTTTGTATGGAAATGGTTATGGCAGATGAGATTAAATGCATGCTCGAGGATTTTCTTTGCTGTCAAGTTTCGATTGAAAATATGCGCGAGATGTTCGAGCACGCGCCACAGGCAATGGTCAAATCATATAGCGCGCGCTTCCCTGGCTTCCTGTTACACACTTCCGTCCCTTTTCACGAAAACACTCCCACAGCACATAACTAAGGCCCACAAATTGCAGGAAAGCCAGAGGAAGGTGTTACACAAGTGTTTGCAAACACTATATTTCTTACGAAGACTGGCGAGCCTTTTCCCAACAATATTGAAGTCAGCTTCCAGTCTAACCAGATGCAGGTTAATACCAGTATTTTACTGCCTAGAGACTGCATATTCGACTTCCACAACTCAGTTACTGGGTAATACGATACCCCTTGGTCAGACTGGTTGTCAGACTTTCGGGCTACTCGTAACCCCGTGTCAAAGATCTACGAATAAAAGCCGGGACCAACAGCTTTACGAGCTTTCTGAGATACGGAGGGGTCCCCCGGTGTATATCGATTATTCAAAAACCCTTTACATCTAAGCATGTGTGTCGGGGCATTTTATAATTAATTAATTGGATACTCGATCTAAATCGTTTGTCCACTTGAAAATTGGCATGCGTATGTAATTCCTTTGAGCCTTTTACCTTTTCAACGTAATTAAAATGATCCCTTTTGCGAAATTCTAATCCTCTGATCGCCTCTCCACTGGTGTATTATGAGAGTATCGTATAGCCAACCGCCGAGCCAACCGAGACGATCAATTGCAATTGTACTAATATTGTCAATCGCTTCAATTGTACCTATTAAATTTGGTAAACAAAAAAACAAATGACAATTATTGCAATTTGTCGTTTATTTCGTATCTTTTATTGATTTGACATTGATAGCGCCTTTATCTCGTAGCAGTAAGAGCGATTTTTGTATTGCAAATGTTATACTGATGTGATTGACTGTACACAGAATATGTACTCGGCTCGGCCATTTAATGATAAAGTTTGCCTTAATTAGCATAAGCATAATCAGCCTATAATGTTACCGCTCCACCACGCAGCGGGCCCAATGCTGGTTGGTAGATGTCACATGTCTTCGAATTTTTGGTTCTAGGACATGCCGGTTTCCTCACGAAGTTTCCTTCGCCGTTTTGAGAGCAGTGGTGATGAAATATATTTACACAAAGTAAAGTGCCTTGAGTTTGAACCCACTACCTATATCATTCGAAGTCGCGGCCCTTACTACTGAGCCACAAGGAACTACTACTGAACTACAACTGTTCATTGGCAAGGTACATTGGCATACTTATCATCGAACTAAATAAAAAGTTCGGCTTTGTAAAGCTGAGTTTACCGCGCGATCAGCATATAAAGTCGCAGTAAGATGGTTAAAGCCGTGATATAGTTATTTCCCTAGGGATATAGCTTTTTACCGTAATATAGTTAAGTTTATGAATGCGGTTCATAACTGCCGGAGTGCCTTAATTTTTTTACTGCGACTTAGCGCTCGCCAGCCGCTGCGTTCTAACCTAACCTATTTGGTCGGAGTGCCCTAATAGTTATACAGGGTGTTTGGCAGAACGTTGAACATATGAAAATGGTGGATAGGTGGGGTCATCTGCTACTTGTTCAGCCCTAATTTATTTGGCCCTGCTCCCCTGGATATATTTTTATATTATTTTTTCTTTCTTATATTTTCACCACTTTCTTAACTTTAAAGTATAATTTTTATTAAAAATGGGTAAAACAGGCAAGATTATTTTAATTTTTGTATTTTTTATTTTATATTACCCTTTAAAGTTGAGAAACTGGTGAAACTAGAAAAAAGCAAAAACATTTTTTTTTTAATATCCAGGGGGCCATGCCCAAATAAATTAGGGCTGAGTAAGTAGCAGATGACCCCACCTATCCACCATTTTCGTATGTTCAACGTTCTGCCAAACACCCTGTATTACTAGATTGAATTTGTAGATCTTTGACAATCGTTACGGGTCGTCAGAAGCCCGAAAATCTGACAACCGCTCTTGCAGTTACTGGGTTATGGCGGTCAGATAGGCAGTCGCTCCATTTAAAATACTGGTATCTATTCAGCTGCATCCGGTTAGACTGGAAGCCGACCCCAACATAGTTGGGAAAAGACTAGGCAGATGATGAGATGATATCATATTTATATTCCTAGTAAGACTATGAACCGTATTACGGTAGGTATAGAGCCATATCCCTAGGGATATAACTATATCACGGCTATAACCATCTTACTGCAACATATTTAACTTCCTACCCCATCCTTCCTAACTAAACTATTAACTGCTGGACAGTTTGTTGCGCCACTTCTTGAAGTGGTGAAGGGCGGGCGTTGCGGGGGGGCGGTCTTATGTAATTTTGACAGTCGAAAAGTGCTGATTCTCAGCCTAATTTGATTAAATGGCTTTTGATTTCCCGACATCAATCATTGGCCAGTTGCCCACCAGACACGACACCCGTCTGGTCGGAGGTTCCTCCCTTTTCTAAAGATAGAGGATGAGTGAACTTTACACCCTGTTCCTCATACCTCTAAACCTCAAGGGGTAAAAACTCCTGCACGACCTGTGCCCTTTTTATCAAAACTTACAAGCCTTGTAGTACCAAATGTCATTATTTAGTTCACAAGTACTTATATTTTGAAACATTTATTCGTGATTTTGTTTATCAAAAAATTATTTGAAGTTATAACTTGTAGAAAATCATAACAAATCCTGAGAGTGTCCGGCGACTCTTTATTCCGTCTTACAAGTTTACAAGTGTCGTGCTTAGTACCGCAATAAATGTTTAAATTCGATTTTCTTTTTTAAAATATGGTCAAAAGAAAGAGATGACCTAATGCCCGTGTCCCAGCAGTGGGAACATTATGGCTGATTATGGAGACGAGCTATGAATTTAATGAAAATTAACATTTTAGGTAACTTGTGAACGTGTAGACTTGTAACTTTTTATAAACAGGGCCCTGATCTACATATCGCACCCCTAGATGAAGGCTCCAGCAACTCAAAAAACCTCATTTTTCAGAAATGACGAAAAACTGTTTTTATCTTATATAAGAAAGATATCAAAGATCTAATGAGACATTCATAAAGGTAACGTTGCGGTTGAAGGCATCGTTACGCGAATTATATTGATGTATAGGTATTCAAGTCAGGAATTCGATAAAGCCACTAACTCGAAACTCGTACTTTTAGAGTTAGTGGGGTTTTTATCTAGGGGTGCGATATGTTAATGAGCAAAAGAGGGAAGATTTAAAATTTAGATGGTTCGTATCATGTACTATATACTATAATATTATTTTATTTATGCATTCTTCTTGCGACTAATGTTTTAAAAAAGACATTCATGATTATAGTGTGAGAGCTAGGGCGAAAATAAGTGTTTTAATATTTTGATCGTTTTATGTTTTTAAACATAATTTATGTAACAATATGGATAAAAATGAAACATCAAATTCTTATTTAATAAATACTTTATATTCAATAATATTTCGTCATAACCTTTACTCATAGACATTGATAGTGATGAGACTAAACTATTAATTTTTATAAAAATTACACATAGGACATGACAAAAAAAATGCTTTTCTTCTTAAAATAAAAGTAAAAAAGGGTGAGGGATTCTTGGAAAAAGAAATGTTTTTTTTTTGTCATATCAAATGTTTTTTGTAGTAAAAATGTTCGGCGGACATTAAAAACGGTTTAAGCTTAGAAATAATTTGAGCTTATAGATTCAAAAGACGCAATGTTTTGGCAAAAAGTGCAAAATGGCAGTGTCTTCAGTTTTTTTTTTTTTTTACTAGTTGACCTTATTTCTGTAATGGGGCGCCAAGTAAAAATACGCTAAAAACTAAATTGGTACAAAAATAAATTCTTAATTATATTTAATTACAAATACTTAAAAATCACAATCATGGTGACTTATATAACTAACTTAAACAAAAAGAACCTCCTCCTCTTTTGAAGTCGGTTAAAAAAGACGAAAAATATCAATATTGTATCAGTTGTACAATTTATAATATTTTAACTAAATTTTTAAATGAATAAACATATGATTGTTAAATGAATAAGAGATTTATTTGATTTAAAGTTTTTAATGTACCAATAAAATAAAGCTTAGTCAAAATGGATAAAACTTATTTTTAAGAAATCATTTATTTTACTACATAATATATACAAAAATATTAATATGGTGGTACGAACACATTGTAACTTAAATATAAGGTGGAGGCACCAATTGCCAGCCATACAGAATAAAAATCATTTAGGTATAAGTTAAACATCCTTCTGAGATATTAAAGCAGTTGAAGTTCAAACTTTATATTACCGTTTCTCAAAATAGATCTTTAACTAAAAAATGTTGTAGAAAAAGTCTTGTAAAACCGACAATTGGTCTCCCCACCTTTCTTAAAACTATATGAAATCATTCGAAAGGTGAACCTATTTTTAATAAACATTATTTCGCAAAATAATCCTTTCGTTACACAATAAGCTAAGTTGCAAACATGCAATAAGCCCACAGACGTAAAAATATCGCGGCGGGACTTTATTGCGCACTATATTTTCAACTCTCGGTATCGAGCGCGTCAAAAAACACACTATTGGAATTTCAACTCTCGGCGCTAAAAGCATGCGATGAAAATCCAGTGCGCGAAAAAAAATCGCCGCGAGATAAAATCGCCCATGCGAACCTGGGCTAAGTCTCATAAAATGTTCCATAAAGTTTTTTTTACAAAAAAAATGTGCTCCAAATATTTTTTCTATTTTTATTTAAAAATGCCTTAAACATACGCGTTGGGATTTCGTTGTTACACAAGTATATTTCGAAAAACGTATTTTTATAATGAGATTCTTAGGCGTACATGTAGTACCTAGATAAAAACTTTTTATTACTTTCATGATTGCAATCGAGAAAAAAAAACCTTTTTGCTGTAAAAAAACGACCATTTAAATAGTCATGTATGTAGTCGTTTATCATCTCGCCATATTCCACGTCCGTTATTTTTTAGTTACAAATGTTACCATCGAACACTAGTAAAAAAAACAAAAAAAAGTAACAATAGTAAAATGTTTTCTTTTTAATGTATGAACGTAAACAAAACAAAAGGAGTATGAGGATCGTAGTAGGTGGCAGTCTATAGTTTCTGCCTGCCCCCCTGGGAAGAAGGCGTGAGTTTATGTATGTATGTTTTCTTTTTCTCAATTCCAATTTCAAATCTTGTTGTACATAACCATAAGAGAAACAGTTATACATGTGTATGTAACTAGGTATTTATTTCGTCAAAATACAAACCTATTATTCTAGATTTTTGCTTTGAGCGCATTCAAAATTTACTTGCAAATCTAGGGCTACCTGGGGTTTGAAAACTCAAATGCTTTTCGGAATGTCTGGCAAGATTTTTTAAAGGCTCACTCCCTATTACATGGGACTTAAACATAACTGGTGAAATGTTAGTGTACTATGGGTACACCTCTGCCCCACCCTTCGGGAATTACAGGCGTGATTTTATGTTACGTTACATTTTATTATTCGACTTATTTCACGAGTCATGTCACTATAGTCTGAGCCGAGCCTAAAAAATAATAAAAATAATTCATAAGTACTTATCATGTAGTCTTATGAAAAAAGATTGCAAATAATTTTTGAATGCGCTCCCATCATTTCTAATAATCTCTTTTCAAAAATGTCTCTTATTATTTTAGAATTTTACTTTTAAAAATTGCGTACATATTTTTATTTATTTAAATACAATATTTATTAATAAGTAACAATGTTAAACACGTCTGGCACTAAACGACACTTAATAATCAAACGTTTAAGTCCAAAATAATTATTAATCTGTCACTTTTTGAGGTCGAATTTTTGAGATTTCCATTTTTTTTGTGAAACTCGAGTAGGTATTTTTAATAAATATGTTTTAATAATTAGGTACATAAAATACGCCTAGACACTGTTATTAATTAAGGAGGTGAGTTTAAAAAAAATAGTGATATTTTAATATTTTAAGTAGTCTCATATCAATATTTCATAGATTTTTAACGAGTACAACTATTATCATTAAGTTTAAGTAGATTGTTAGTATTTTATTTTCTAATTATTTTGGATTGCTACACACGTCTAATATCTATGAAATACATTGACAAAACACTTCGGTGGCAAGATCGCAAAATTCACAAAAATCAAAGTTTTTAAACATTTTTCTCCCTAAAAATCGCCAAATTCGAAAAAAGCCCTCCGAGTTTCACCTTCACATAAGTGACAGCTACCGACTTACGCTTAAACGGCCGTGTCCGGCTTTTTTTCCGGATGCTTCGTGTCCCCATTGCTGATATAGTCCCCGTGGTCATGCGAGGGGTTCTCCGAGCCTTTGATGTCCTCGTGGGGGGGGAGGGGGGCCTCAGAGTCAGCCCCGTCCGGAATGTCCGTGCGGTGAGAACGTCC
Organism: Lithophane ornitopus; assembly: GCA_948473465.1. NCBI lineage: Eukaryota > Metazoa > Arthropoda > Insecta > Lepidoptera > Noctuidae > Lithophane > Lithophane ornitopus. The sequence goes on along the minus strand of OX419642.1, from coordinate 9,039,038 downwards.
TGCCATACAATACATTAAGCGATCAAGAACTTGGCTGGTTTTTTTTACAGTTTAGCTTTGTTAAAAGGCTGTGTTGGTGCTGTGAGCGGTTTGAAAAAGTGTGAATGTGAGTGATTGTGAGTTGGTTGGGCCTTTGCTTATTTTATGAATGAATCCCTATGAAGGACTAACATTATCTACGGCGCTCTGTCAGTACATGATTAAATGGTAGAGAGACTTCCTGCAGTGTTGTCTTTACTCCCCTTCTCCACTTAATCCATCCAAAGGTGGTCTTTAAAAGATCGGTAAAAGCGATCAGACCGCATAATGTGCCACCCTATGAGAAATAGCTTAGCTTATATTGGGTACTAGTAAACCGGGGTACTATCTATTTATGATAACTCGGTGCCACTTCATTCATTAAACTTTCGAGACCCACCGACATGACTTCCAAGAGAGTCTCGAATAAATGTTGATTGTGTGATATTTTTTTGTTTCATATAGTTCCAGTTTCCCAAATAAATTTATCGCAAATTTAATGTGACAAGCGCACGTAAACTGTTTTGATTGGTTGAATGATGTATCAACCGCCAATCGCAGCAGTTTACGCGCGCTTGACATTTTTTTACCATTAATTTTTTGTTAATTTTCTTTCGAGAAAATCGCTCTAAGTTAGGTTAAAAATGACAGGGACGTAATTATTCCTTTCTCTCTGTCTCTGTCTTTTGTAATGTAAAACTCAGATAACATCTTAGATTTTTTTCATTGACAGTGAATATATTATAAGAATTACGGTAACATAACTGTTATGTTTTAATTAAATTAGACAGTATGTTGTGTGTAAAACAAAGCTATTCATGGCAATGTTAACATGAAAGTAAATTTAATAATTTTCGCACAAAACTGGTACACGAAACATTTATTAAATCGATTGCATTTAAAGCACGTAAATATACTCTAGCATTCATTGTAAAGTTTTTTATGTCAAATAATGTCTGACTATGCATTCGGAAACTTAATGACTGACTTTAAGACCAACACTGTACCAATACCTATTGCAAATAAATGATTATGATTATATCTCTAATATAATAACCAGTTAGTTAGAAAAAATAATGAAATGGAAGATTTTAATGGACCCGAAACAGAAAACCAGAATTTTACCCTTAAAACATGTTAGTTACTGAAAGCACTTCAATAGATTCCAGAAGTAATGAGAAACGTCTGAAATAAGCTCAAGGCCCAAAGTAGGTACTAACTACAACACGTGGAAACACCTGAACTACATATTTTATAAACCACCACCTGTTTGGTCTACTACCAAAGAGACATCTAGTAGAAGAAATTATAATCAATTTTGATAAAAATCTGGGAAAGTTACATGCATAAATATAAACCATTCTCAAATCATGCTTTTTTATAAATCATAAAAAAATAATTATTATCATTCACATGCGCCAAACAGTTATTATAAAAATAATAATAAAATCATGCATTTTTATTTTTTTGCTATTTTTTTTCGTTCTTGATCGCTCAAAATATCGCTATGCTTATTCACTTAATTTTAAACACTTATATTTACTACATATTAAGCCAAAACACTGCCAAAAAGTTGCACTTTTTACTTTTTTAATTCTAAATCTACAACAGCCAAACATTTTCACTAAAACAGGGATTTTTTTATTAAAAAAAACTTGTCGTTTTAAGAAGTAGATTCAACCAGTGCGAGCCTTCAAACAGTTAGTGTGATTTGTGTTTTTTTTTGTTTCTATTTTTACTACTTTTTCTATTTTTTTTCCAACGTTACCTATCGACCAACAGCCCGCGAGCCTGCCAGAAATGTATTACTTATTAATAATATTTATTTAAAAGGAATAAGGAATTATTACGCATGCCTAATGTTTGTAATAAAAGCGATTGTAAAAAGCATGGTCAAAATCAAAATCACACTGCAGATATCAATAAAAATATTTCTGTAAAATATATTAAAATATTAAGAAAATAATTTTATTAATATTCCACGTTTTCAAGAAAATTATTAATAATGATGACGTAAATATTTTTTACTATGGCTCTTGGACTAATGGTAAAAAAAGGAAATGACATCATAACTAAACTAACGAATCGTCAACATAAATGGAGCAACTAATGAAAATGATTATGAATACAATTTCTATCATAATGATAATATTTTTTAACATTAACAAAATCATTAATTTACAAACAACCAAAAAATGCATGTTAATTGAAATTAATTTCAACATGCTTTTCATGCAAATGGGTAACAAAAATTATGCTCCAAAATATTAACAATTCAACATAGAAAATAGAAGAAGTAATGTGACTTACCAGCGAAGCACCATCTGTCGGTGGCGAAGGCGAAAACTACTAGAAATACAGCGACTAGTAGGATTAGGACGCCTACGACGATGCCTACGATTGCTCCGGTGTCTAGCTCCACGCCTAGGGGTAATAAAAATGTTAAGTTAATGAAACAAAATAAAAAATACAAAAAAATAACCCAGTATTGTATGGTTCCCCATTGTGGTGGTTATTTACCCATTTTGGTATATTTTAAAACTTTACACATGCCAAAATGGAGGAAAAATGTGTGATGCCGAATAAACAACACTAAAAATTTCACAGAAAACATATCCGAAAATAATTGGAAAAGAATCGTCATCTTTTTCAATTCCTTTTTTTTTTGACATTTCTGCGTTAAATTATTTAAAAAGCAAACCACAGTCGGTTATTTAATAAAAACGTATCTTCTTAAAGTAGTTTAGTGACAAATAGAATTGTGAAGGAAAGAAAATGCAGTTTGACAGGTCATTTATGAATAAAGTAAAAAAAATGAAGTAGTTCTCAAGAAAATCCCTTAAAAATCTTTGAATTTTAACGACTAAATGAGAAGTCAGTTAAGAATGTCGAACAGTATTACATAATAAAATAAATAAATAACCATACATATTCAGTTTTATTTCAAGTCATGATACTAAACTACACTTCTGTTTTCTAAAATATTGTCATGCAATTCACAATAATTGTTTTAACATATCCAAAATATTTTTGAATCCAAATATGAATAAGTAAAATTTTCATGCTAACTTAAAAAATAATTAAGAATTTGTATAATATATTATGCCTTTTTCCAAATCATGCCTCAGATTGGAAGATAGAAGAAAATATGAGAAAGATTTTGACAGCAATTTGAACGCGACGATAAAATTAAGAGAATTACATAATCATGCTTCTAAAAGATTGTAAAATAGTTTAAGATATCACGAATAAAAATCCAATTAAAATTATTCACAAAAAAACTCATTTTTAAAAGACCATTTCAACATAAAAACATACTTTACCAAAAACTACGCAGTCTCCTAGACTAAATCATTCGAATAAAAAACTATCAAAAAAAAAAAACTTCGTTCATTCGCGAAGCGTTCATTCACTATCGTTCATTTACAGTTATCATTCCTGAATGAAATCTTACCATAGATGTTTATTATATATGGCGACTTCGCTTTCCGAGCTGTAGAGAATACAAAACTAGTCAATATCTATTAATAAAATTATATAACTAATAAACAGGGTTAATAATTAGTTGGCGATACTTCACAGACATGACATATCGATATCAATAATAATAAAACAAGAACTACTACTGAATGAGATTTCTTTAGAAATAAGCATCACTTTTGTACGATTTTCTGTTATTTTTTTCTTGTTTGCATATGTGTGTACATGAATGGTTAAATAAATAAATAAACAAGCGATAAATTTGTGTATCTAATAGTAATAAAACAAAAAAACAAAATCATAGTTTTTGGTAAGAGCCTGCGTACATGGCTCGCGCATTTACCTGTTTACTCATTTATATCATTTCTATTAAATGCTCAAATGCTCAACACATCTGTGAAGTTTTACAAACTAATTAATAGAAAAAAACCTGTAGGTATATTATCTCACAAAACAGCACCGTAATTGCGTAACACAAGATTAATTATAATCTGAATCATTTTGAAGGATACTGTTAATATATTGTTTCATATTCATTTTGGGCTAAATCATGAAAGCGCCGGCCAAATAAAAAAAATGATATATTCCGTTAGAACATGTTATTCTCTTCACTTTTCACTATTGGGCCAAACCTGTAGGGCAATTCCCTGCGCTGTTAAACGATTTTGAAAAATACTGTTTTCCGTATATTTTGTAGTTAAAATAATTATAGTACTTTAATTAAAGTAATAGCTTGTAGTAATAAAAAACCGGCCAAGTGCGAGTCGGACTCGCGCACGAAGGTTTCCCTACCATTATCTTTAAAAACGGCAAAAAAAAAACACGTTTGTTGTATGGGAGCCCCCGTAAATATTTTTTAATTCTGTTGTTATAGGGGCAACAGAAATACGTCATCTGTGAAAATTTCAACTGTCTAACTATCAAGGTTCATGTGATACAGTCTGGTGACAGACGGACAGACAGACAGACAGACAGACAGACAGACAGACAGACAGACAGACAGACAGACAGACCGACAGACATTGGAGCCTTAGTAATAAGGTCCCGTTTTGCCCTTTGAGTACGGAACCCTGAAAATGAAGGGAAAAACGTACTCTTTCATAATATAGCTTGTTTTTTGTTTGGCACTTTCACCTTTAGCCCAAAAATGTATGGACGGTGAATGATCTGCTTTGTCTGCTCACTATCATAGCCCAATGAATGTTGATCAACTGTCAAAATTAAACAGATTGTGTTTGATCGTGTGTTACGTAATGAGGGTGCAGGCCAAGGTCGAGTCGAACTTATCAATCATTCAAACCCTGGACAAAAATCCTATCCGTTAACTTTTTTTCTTTTTTTTTTCGTTTGTTAAATCATCAATTGATTTCTCCCGGTCTGGGCGGAGCGGGAGGGCGTGTCAGACTTTCACTGACTAAAACCCACCCGTGTTCCTTCAGTTGCCTGTTGCCAAGGTCCCGGTATCCTTTTCGGACTTTCCCGCAACCCTGGCAGGCATCGGTCCTAGCGCCCCCACCAACTGTCCGTCAACCTACCAGCAGGTTCGTCCATAGTGCTGATCCTGACAGCGAACTCTTCCCTGCCGAGTCCGTTGTCCACGCGCAGGTAGTATGTTCTGTCCACGTCGTCCTTGGTGATGCGGGCCAGGATCAGCGTGATGTTGTAGTAGCCATTACCCTGAGGATAGGAGATAAATGTTAGAATTGAAGGACTTGACACAGCGCTTCTTCGTCGCGTAGATAGAACTCTCAAATTATATTGTCCCAACAACCTACATCCGATACAACCTACTACGAGAGCAGTGTTGGCCCAGTGGTAACGGCCGCGACTTACGAGTTTACGACTTGTAGGTCGTAGGTTCGAACCGTGGCAGGCGCTTTACTCTGTGTAAATATTTCATCACCACTGCTCTCAAAACGGTGAAGGAAAATATCATGAGGAAACCGGCATTTCCTAGAACCAAAAATTCGAAGACATGTGACATCTACCAACCCGCACTGGGCCCGCGTGGTGGATTACAGCCCACTCCCTCTCACAAAGAGGAGGCCTGTGTCCCAGCAGTGTGAACGTTATAGGCTGATTATGATGAACCTACTTCAACGATCACAACACTGAAGTCCGACGATAATCTTAAGGCGTCTGTGGAGTGATCAATCTTAAGTCTCATGGTAATCAATTTCTGATTCTAAACTCATCAAAACACATAAGAATCATACAGAACTTTTTACCAGTAGCAATGGCTAAATAGCCATGTCCCTGTGTCTTCTGCAGCAAGGGGAATCCCGCGATCTTCAATTGTGCTTACCAACGGATGGCCGAAAACCGTAAATGCACCGTAAAGTTTCTTGGTATTGTTCTAACTACATCGGTTAGGTTACCTAGACCTCCTGCGAATCTCGTGACCTTGGTAGATAGTATGCTTACTTCTGGAGCAGAAAACACTGCTTTACCGTGCGTCGGGTGACAGATCTCGGCGATAAACTTACTAAGTCCAGAGGGCCCAGACAAGTGACAATCGCTTCGAAAGCGTTTCGTATTTCTACAACGACTTTCAACAGGATTGACATAAGCTTTTCGATAGCTTATGTCAGTGCTATACATTTTTGCCTTTTCTATCATCGTTATCGCTGATCGAATGTCACTTTGTCTAGGGCCTCAGGGATGTGTGACTAGCTTTAGGTTTCCTCTCGATGCGATGGTTGGATGCTAAGAATGTCACGGTGAGTTTTGCAGTAGACATCGGAAATAATTTCTGATGTGTGCTATAAAGCCACAAAAAATACAACAATCTTACCAGTAACAATGGCTCAATAGCCGTGAACTGTCCGTCATCACTCTGCCTGGGCGCCGCCAACACTTGGTCTCCCATGGTCCACTCCGCGATCGGCTTGGGGTTCGCCCTCACGGTCACATTGAGGCGACCCTCAGCCCCCAGCTTCAGTCCGAAGATGGTGATAGGGCCGGATTCTTGGCGTTTTGGTGGGTCTGTGGTAGAAAGGGAAATTGGTAAAAATAAAAATCCTTATGGGGCTAAGGTAGCCCGCGAAATTTAAATTTTCTTACGTTTTTTGCAATTTGTAGGTCAGATGTTGTATGGCGATCAAAATATGATTCGCGACCGTAACAAATACTTATGTATTTACTGAATTAAGTATAATAACTAGATTAAGTATTATCACTAGATTCAGTTAAGATTTGTCCTCAAATGTCATGATTTTATGAAATAGTCATTCAATCGGGTAATTTGAACTTAGCGATGTATTTATGATTCTAGTGATTATAATTCTGTAAAATAGTTTTTCGTTATGCAAGGCTGCAAAGTTGTTTTTTGGCGCGAGTACTGAAACCTGAGCGGTGCGAGGGTTCCAAAGGTACGAGACGTAGAATGCTGCCGAGCGAAACACAACTTTTCACCTCACTACAGCGAGGAAAATGCTAGGTGTCTCCATGCAATGACCAAATATTGTACGCTCTTATGTACTTTCGCGCAATTTTTCCGGAAGAAAGCTCAATTCGGCATTATGTACCGCTTGCACTAACTCTGCACTGCTAAACAAACCCAAATGATGGAAAGTGAACTGAATATACAGAAGAAAATTATATAAAGTTTTCCAAAGTGAAAACTTCTTTAGGCGCGTTGAGCGATTTTTTTTTGGTCCTGGCCAGTGCGATTATTCTAAAACTGAGGTTGGCGCACTGATATATCAGTGGAATTTAAAAAACTCTTTCCACGCTAGCGAATAAAATGCACTTTTGCACGCAGATTTCGAATGATAAACAGAATCTTACATTGGATGAATTATCGGTCATACTTACACTGAACAATCAGCTGCCTCCGAGCCTCCATGGGTTTCTCCAGCGCCTCATGTTCCGCCCGGCACATCAAAATCTTGGTGTCATCCTCATCCGTCAGGGTCCGACTGACGTTCTGACTGATGGTCTGAAGGTCTGAACCTGGCTCTGACGTCACCACTGGCTGGTATGTGCCGTGGAGGAGTTCTTCATCTCCTAGAAATGAGAAGGGGGTTTTAGAATAATATAACATCGCACCCCAAAGAGTTAGACAGAGTTGTACACCCACATTTCGCTAGTTATATTTAAGTTCCATGTAATATGGGGCGAGCCAAGGGCACTACAATCTTCGCATTCAATGATACGGAGACGTAGATATATTTAGTAACCTATTCCGCTTAAAGCCCTACCCTACCTCAAATTGCTTAGCATGATCCTCCGTTATGCCAAAAATACTGCAGCATTAGTTTTGAAATACCTAAATATAATGTTAAAGTTGAGGATTGATGCTAAGTCCTTTGTTTGTCGAAAATACGATCTCGATAGAAAAAAAATCCAAAGTTACCTCTAAACCGAACTATAAGCCGCTAGTATTAAAAAAATACTTCAAATTAGATCATGAAACTGCATAATAATAACTGAACTAACTATGTTTCAGGTCTTATGTTTTCTATTTTTTTTAAATGACCATTATTTTCACCGTAAAAAGCTATTCGAGGCTTGAGAGCCACCGGCACCCCATTCCGTCTCGCTCTCACTCAGGCTGCGAGTAGTATGGTGCGAGCGAGATATAATCTGAGCCGCACAGCCTTAACAATTCCTCAAGAGTCATAAAAAACCCTGTTAGAAATCGACACGTGTTAACATAAACATAGTTACCCACAATTGCGGAGAATTTTTTGCAGGATCGACTTAATTAAGGCCCCTTCACGGTGTCGGGCGATGCGATAGTCGCCTATCGCGCTCACGCGACTTGTGTCATGCGATACGCGCACGTGTCACTTGTTTCCGTGACTGGTAAATCGTGGCGTGATCGCTACATTCGCAATAACTTCTTCCTTTTTTAACCGACTTCTTCAAAAAGGAGGAGGTTCTCAATTCGTCTGTATATTTTATAGTCTATATATTTTGTTGTGTGTTTGTTACGCCATTACTCTGCCAATTATGAATCGATTTTGATGATTCTTTTTTGTTTGGTAGGTCATGCTTCCGAGGCGGTCCCATATAAATTTTATTAACTTTGCTTGCGTAGTTTTTGAGTTAGCTTCAATAATTACGTATTTGTTGCCATTTAGTCTATGTATGACGATATATTATTTGACTCCGTCACTGTTATTTACATAGCAGGTACTGGTATTCGAATTTGTGTGGGGTGTAAACTAAAAAACCAAAAACTAAAAAGTGAATACACAATACAAAAAAAAACCGACTTCCAATAAAACACTAAAAACTGAAAAATAACTTTAATTTCGGAAGTCGGTGGCAAAAAACGAAAATTAAAAAGCCACTTACGAAAAAAACACTTTTGTTTGTAAAAAGTTTTTTGTTTTCTGCGCAGTCGCCGGCGCAAGAAGCGTTTCACTTGAGCATGTAGCTCGTGGCCACGCGGTATCTCTAGCAGTGCACTGCTATAGACTGATAATGATGGACAGGTCTACGTACCTAAGAACCAGGTGATCTTCGCAGCAGGTCTTCCGTTGGGCACGACGCACTGGGCCATGAACTTGTCTCCATCCTTGAAGGTTGGCTGTGGTGTGGTCAGCAGGGTGGGTTGCCCTGGCGCTCCTGAGGGTATAGATGTATGGGTTAATTTAATATCCGGTCATAAGGTCACGATTCGATCCACCCTGTCCCTTGCTGTCCGCCCGAATAGCAGAATAACTATTAAAACATCTGAAAAATTCTTATACATTTTGTATGGAACGGCTTGTTTGATGATATATCGGTAGGTAGGGTAGACGGGGTAGGGTAGGGTAGGGTAGGGTAGGTTAGGGTAGTTAGGTAGTTAGGTAGGATAGGTAGGTAGGTATGAAGTTAAGTAGGTGTAGGTAGGTGGGTAGGGTGGGTAGGTAGGTAGGTAGGTAGGCCTATAAGGTCGGTCTTTCCATCTTACTACTCTGAGAAGAAAGGCCGAAACAAACCCAGATGGGTCTCTTTTAAAGTCCAGACATAATCTTGGTCAGGTCATGTGAAGTCCAAGCAGATTGGTTACTTCTCCACATTGTATATACCACTAATTATGACGATTTTAATACTCACGTGCCACCAGTAGTCTCATGGTCCCCACCAGCTCAATGTTACTCGACGGCGGCGGAACTACGCACGATATGTTCCCATTCCATTCTTCTTTGATGTTCTTTATCAACGCACCGCATTCGCCGGCCTGGGAGAGGAAGATCATCTATTAGGATTGTCATTTAACATTGGCATTAAGACCGAGCCGCTCGATGCTAAAATTGGTTCTTCTAAACTTCGCGCGCACAACGTCTCACTGAGCAACAGAGAGCTTGCGAAGTAAAGTTCGCGAAAACGCGACAATGTAGCCCCAGCATGAATGATAAATGATAACGGCCGCACGGGTCGCTAGGTACGCTTGCTGCGGTCGGTTCGTGTCCATCAACGAACTGGAAAAGGGGTGATAAACGTGCGAGCAAGTCCGCGTACTTATGTCTCGGCGAGCTTACTCGCCCGTGTGTCATGCTAAGTACGCGGACTTTAAAATCGTAAGTTCGTCAGCGATCCAACAGGTTTGAAATTTTGCTCGTAGCCCGCATTGGCTCGTCGTCTGTCACCGCCGCGAGCCGCGTTGACAATGAAATTTTGAGAAAGCTTCACGTGTGTCACCGACGGCGAGCCGAGTAAGGTCACGAACTTAAAAACCGCGAACTTTAAGTACGCGCGTCTATCATCCACTGAAGACGTTCGGAGGACTTTCCGGGCCCGGAAAGTACACTGAGCCGATGATCTTTGACATTACGGGTAGTTAGAAGCCCAATAGTTGAAAACCAGGTAACGAAGGGGTATCGTGTTAACCAGTAACTGGGTTGTGTTCTTGTGGAGGTCATATAGGCAGTAGCGCTATGTTTTACATATAGTGGTATTTTGTTGCATCCGGTAAGACTGGAAGCCAACTACAACATAGTTGGAAACGGCAACATCACTTTCGGGGTCGGCTTCCAGTCTAACTGGATGCAGCTCACCACACACCAAGCAACACCTAACCTGTACTAAACATAGTACACCTCATTTCGTCAGTGATTTTTAAAGACCATTGAAGGGGCGAAATGTATTGTCATCAACGGGCCATAAATACAGATTCCGGGCTGCTACTGAGCCATGCCTGATGGGAACACTCAATAACACTTCTTTCCGGCATGGGAATCTAACCCAGGGTCTTACGCTTCCTACCACGGTTGCGGAATAGTCCGAAAGGGATACCGGGACCATGGCAACAGGCAACTGATGGAACACGGGTGGGTTTTAGTCAGTAAGAGTATGACACGCCCTTCCGTTCTGCCCAGAGCGGGAGAAGTCACGTGATGATTTCCCACCCAAAAAAAAAAATGGGTCTTACGCTTGTGACCACCACACCAATGAGGCAATCCATGATTGACTACGGTAGTAAAAATACTTGTAAGTTTGTAACACAATCAATCTGCCTGCCTTTTCCCAACTATTTTGGGGTCGGCTTCCAGTCTAACCGGATGCAGCTGAATACTGATTTACATGGAGCGACTGCCGACCTGACCTCCACAACCCAGTGACTGAGTAATACGATACCCCTTGGTTAGACTGGTTGCCAGACTTTCGGGCTTCCGACGACCCGAACGACTGGCAAAGATCCACAAATGACAGCCGGGACCAACGGCTTAACATGCTTTCCGAGGCACGGAGGAGTCTCGATATCTGAAAATGGTCATCCACGGACCAACCCCGGCAAGCGTAGCTTAACCTGATGGATCGACCCGAGCGGCTGTTATTACTTAGCCACGACCTATTAAAAAAAAAATACTTGTAACACACTTCTTTCAAAACGTTTCACTTATCAATTTTAAAGTCCTTGTGGCCCGCATGCCAATTTGCAAAATAATGTTTAATTAACACGAACACTTGACACACAAACTGTTGATAAGGTTTTCATTAATAATAATAACGAATAAACCAATTGTCTGATGTAGGAATCGAACCTTTAACTTCAGGGGTTACCATTGCAGGGCAGGTGATGTGCAGGGCAGGTCAAGGCCGTCAAGGTGACAGTTAACAGTTGCACCGCACATGATACGACATTTTGTCGATACTTTGTCGGTCGCGTATGTCAGTCGCGCGTACGTATACACATTGTATTCTATACAGGGTGTTAGGGTAAACACCGTTATCCTTGAATCCAGTGATTTCGTTTCATTTATAGAACGTAAAGTCAATGGAAAATTACAACTTTTTTTTTTAAAGAAAATCTACTTTTTACCACAAGAGTGTTTAACCCTTTCACCCTAGGGCGCTAGGGCAACGAACTTTCGTCTCAACACGGGTGGCGCGGGACGTGACCTGACCGGCCGCGAGCGAGTTATTTTTATTAAAAGTTTATAAAGTTTCTATCCGACAGCGTGCTCAATAGCAAAACACCTGACTGACTGAGGGAGGGGACACGCTCGCGGCGTCAGCGTCGCAGTATGGTGGTATATAGATCACAACGTGTATACGCACGCGCGACCGACGTACGCGACCAACATCAGCGTAAGAGGATTTCAGGCCTATAGTAACCACCTAAGCCCTAACTATGGCTAGGAGTTTCAGGATTCATATTTAACCGCATAATAGAGAATGTTAATGAGGGAAGAGCGAGTGCACATTTTGGCTGGTCTAGGCAAGCATCATCATCTGCCTAGCCTTTTCCCAACTATGTTGGGGTCGGCTTCTAGTCTAACCGGATGCAGCTAAATACCAGTATTTTACATGGAGCGACTGCCTATCTGACCTCCACAACCCAGTAACTGGTCTAGGCTAGCATATTTAGCCTAAAATGTTCCCACTGCTGGGATACAGGCCTCCCTTCGTGAGAGGGAGCGGGCCGCAATCCATCACGCGAGCAGAATGCCGGGAGGAGTCGCAGTAAGTGAAATTAGATCAGGGGGCTTAAAACGGCCACTTTAGCAGAATCATAATATGAATCATCGTAAAATGTCACAAACTGACAATTCTTAATAGGATCTGCGTGTAATTCATATTACGAAATAATTTGTTTGACAGTTTTGTATGGAGATTCGTAAAATGGTCCACAAATTATGAAAATTTGAATTGCTTTTAAGGGCGGATTCGTCCAAACTTGGATAAGTCTTATCCTGGGAATAAAATTACTAATTACTCTAGAGTTAGACAACTTTTCGTTTTACTAAATCTTAATCTCGTATTATCTGTCTATCTGAGAGTAAATCGTTATACCGCCGATATGCATCGAGTAAACAAGTTATCCGAGAGTAATATAATGGCGGCCGCTTCATTACCAGCACACAATCACAACAAGCAAACAATAAATTGTACATTGACATTGACAGCTACCTACTTTCCCAAGCTATATAATACGGCAAATGAGAGTTGAGATGAGTTATGCTTCTGCACCGTCCCGTTTGGAGAACAACGTTTTTTGCCGGGTATTACATTCGTTCACATTCATTCCGCTATTTCTAATCCAAGTATAGCTATATGTTAGATTGCATGGAAAAACGAATGTTGATTTTACTCGAGAATAAAATCGTGGAATAGATTATTCCCCGTAGTGACGTCCTCGTAACATAAGGTCCAGTTGAAAACCAGCGTCAGGCACTAGTTGTCTGGCATGCATGCTGAACTGGGCCTGTTTGGCGCAGCCGCGAGGCACACAATACTATTTTTTAACCGACTTCATCAAAAAGGAGGAGGTTCTCAATTCGTCTGTATGTTTTTTTTTTTTTTTGTATGTTTGTTACGCGTTTACTCCGCCAATTATGAATCGATTTTGATGATCCTTTTTTTGTTTGGTAGGTCTTCCGAGGTGGTCCCATATCAATTTTATTATACTTTGCCTGCGTAATTTTTGAGTTAGCTTCAATATTACGTATTTTTCCCACTTAGTTTATCTAGACGATATCCTGTTTGACTCCTTCACTGTTATTTACATAGCAGGTAGTGGTATTCCGATTTGTATGGGGTAGGTACCACAACTAAAAAGTGAAAAATTAAAACTTTTTACAAAAAAAAACAACCGACTTCCAAAAAAAACACTAAAAAAGTGAAAAATAACTTTAATTTCGGAAGTCGGTGTCTTTGCTTTTCAATTTCCGTTTTTTGCCACCGACTTCCCGAAGTCGGTTGTTTTTTTTTGTAAAAAGTTTTTTTATGTTCTTTGTTTGTTTTTTGTATAAATATTGTGTGCCTTACCTGGGTCAATAAATTTATTTATTTATTATTTATGTACACACAGTAAAATACAAAGAGCTATGACATAATTATGATATGAGTACAAAGGTACTGCTTATTTCTTAAGAAATTTCTTCCAGCAGACCTGCGAAAGGAGGATTTATTTTCTTTCTTTCTATAAATTCGAGTTTGGTCGAATCCGCCCTTAGTCAAATTGGAGGAAAATAATTGCTAATGACAGCTGGGATTCAGGAAATGAACTGCATTTAGAGGAATTGCTAATGTGGCCGGTTTAGACCCCCAGTAGGATATTATAGTTAGAAGTAGTATACCTTGAGCCCCTGGCCCGCGTAGACTACATCTCCTTGCAGATTGTCAGGTATCAGTCTGTAGGAGGTCCCTCCTACGGTCATCCTGAAACATGCAAAGAAAACATATTATTATTGCACAGTCTTAAATACCTTCGTCGGTTTTCAAATTCTTTTAGTCGAGTCGAGTCGGGATGCATAAAACCTTTTGAAGCTTTGCACTATGCATAGACAGGGCCGGATTTAAAGGTGTGGCGGCCCTGGGGCAACCAAGAAGTGCCCCGAAAATTTTATGGATACGATGAAAAAAATAAAGTTTTAATTCGGGTTTCGGTATCAAAGTAATTCAACGTACAATTTTAAGAGACCATCAACCCAGGACATGAAAAGAAAATTAAAAAATGTTCCTTGTGAATTAATACTTTTTTTTATTAAAAAAAAATCATATTGTGGAGGCCCCTATTTTGTGGAGGCGCGGGACCATGGCCCCTGTTGCCCCGCCTTAAATCCAGTCCTGTGCATAGAAAACTATATTTAATCTATAGGTACTTATACTTAACTAGCTGATGCCGGCGGCTACGCCCACGTGGATGTCGGTTATAAATATGTATACTAAAACCTTCCTCGAGAACCACTCTATCCATTGGTGAAAACAGCATGAAAATCGGTGCAGTAGTTTTTGAGTTTATCGGGAACAGACAGACAGAGGCGGCAGAGGACTTTGTTTTATAATATGTAGTGATAATAATATAACTGAATAGTTTGTTTGTAGGCGCTAATCTCAGGAAGTACCAGTCGGATTTGTTTTTTTTTTTTGCATTTTATAGCCCAATTACTTGAGGGAGGTTATAGGCTATACAGGGTTACTCGCAATTCGACGTATATCCGTCAGAAGCTGGGGCCAGAATGCAACAAATTCAACCCCCCATATGTGTGGCCGAAATTCAATCGTTTTCGAGATATTTGAATTTTAAGGGTTTTTCGATATTTACCCAAAATTTTGAATTTTACATATAGGGGGTTCAATCTGTTGCATTCTGCCCCCCCCCCCCCCCCTTGTAGGTCCCGACACGGATATACATCGAATTAAAAGTTTAGTAACCCTGTAGCTAATTAGCTATATAGTATATGTATCTATGTAACATCACCCTATGACCCTTAAGAGCCGGACAAAAAGAAAGAATGCTAAGCGAAATCGAAGTAATAGCGCGAGCGGGCGATGCGATGGGATCTTAGTGCGTTGTCTATCTTAGTACTGTCTTTCATTGACTTGAATGTGCCCTGGTGGCTGGGAATGTCATGCTCACTCAAATGTCTCGCTGATGGTGGCGCATGTGTTGGATCATTTAGCTCCCTTCAAAATGGTTGAGCTGAATGGTGCTGATCCATGCGTCATGTTCGTGAACGGGCGCCGCCGCCGTCAGTCGCGACTGGTCATCTCTTAGCTGCCATGGCTTATTTTAATTTTTGAATTGTTCTTATTTTATAATTGCGGACGCTTTTAACGTGCTATCTACATTGTTCTCACATGTATAATTTCAACATGAATGATGTAACCATTAAGGCTCGTACAAACAGGCGCGATATCGCAGGCGCGACAGGCAGCGGTACCTTTGTGCGCGACAGGCAGCGGTAGTTTCATACAATTACCACTACCTAAACACATTCACACTGTCGGTGTTGTCAACGGTATCGTCGCAGACATTGCTTGTCGTCCCGATTCGCGACTATTCGAGGCTGCTGTGGCATACCATGGCAATGAGCTGTTGGTTACATGTTGTCACATACCGATATCGTCCCGATATTGTCGGCCGATACCGTTGTCGTCCCAACTGACGATATGTCGCTGTCGCAGATAGCCACAAGCGGCAGTGACCATTTAGTATCAGCTTGTTTATCATACAACTAGCTGTGCCCCGCGGTTTCACCCGCGTAGGTGCCGTGGGAATATAGGGATAAAACGTATTCTATGTCCTATTCCAGGTCATGGCCTACACGTGTGCCCATCCTCTCCTCTCTAGAGTAGGGAACGTCGCGTCGGGAAAGGCGCGGCGCCGGCGCCGGCGTCGAACGGTTCACGTATTACTTTTTATACTCGTTATAACTTCGAAATTAAATGTCCGATTCGAATGAATTAACTACTAAATACTGCTACATAAATACCCTTGATGTTAAAACTATTTATTTGAATAAGAATTAATATTATGTTGATAAAACTAGATAAAACTCCTTCGCAAATAATGCATTAATTTCGAATAATACCATAAAAAAAGGTTATAGTGAGTCAATCTTAAAAGATAGACAAATGCCGTCGCAGACTTTTTTTACAACTTTTAAAGAGGAACAATTCCATCATACATGATATTTGCGTAACTTAAACCGTTTACGCAGCGCACGCAACGGAAGCTCTCAAAAAGGAATAATTTTTCATTTATGCTCCGCTCCTTTTGGTCGTAGCGTGATGTTATGTTGTATATAGCCTATAACCTTCCTCGATAAATGGACTATCCAACACAAAAATAATTTTTCAATTCCAACACGTAGTTCCTGAGATTAGCGCGTTCAATTAAACAAACAAACAAACAAACTCTTCAGCTTTATAACATTAGTATAGAAAGTATAGATAGAAGATTGATAACATGACAATCTACTAACCTGCATGAGTCTATGGGGTAGGCCACTTTGCATAGTATTCTGAGCTGGTCGCCGACTCGTCTCACCGCTTCGAGAGGTGTTATTTCCACATTTTGACCTGCAAACAAAAGAGACGGACATCATTAGAATGAGAAGGACAAATATGTATAAAGTCAAAGTTAAAAGTCAAACCATTTGCAAATTTCAAGTAGGCCATTAATTGAAAAGGGCTTTTGAACGACATTTACAAGAAAATAGATTAGATTTAAATTGATCTAAGTGCTTTCAAGAGCTGGTTTCTTCCCAATTGTCCCCACAATTGGGCAAGAAACTCCATAGTTTACCCTTATGATGTTTTACAATATTTTGTATATAAAACCATTCTCATATTTCCCCAGTTATTTATTTATTTATATAACAATTGCTTGCTTCAAAGCGTGCAGCAAGCCAAAAACGTAACATTTAACTAAAAAACTGAATACAAACGTGTGTGTGTGTCATGTGTAATGTGTGTGCGTTGAGGCATTAGTAGAATAAGGGTTATTACGAGAACTTATCAATAAAATATTAAATTCCGGTGAGAACCGGCCGAAATCGGATACAACCGGATAGAAGCGGATTGCGCCGGAATAAACCGGTACAATGCAAATGGCGTACCGTGTAGCTTTAGATGCGTTGCTGTTTGTGTGAGGATAGACTTTTATTTATGCTGTATAGGGTTCTCTGGAATTATATAAACTCTTTGGCTATGGTTTTCTAGAAGAGCGGTTCCATCTGCTAGCTTGAAATAAAGCAAATTACTTACTAAAAAAACCGGCCAAGTGCATGTCGAACCACGCACAATGAAGGGTTCCGTAGTTGGGATGAATTTATCCAACAAACTTAACATTGTAGTTGAAAAACTTGTTCTCCCATAAATTAATTTGTCTGATATTACTCGGTAACTTGTGGAGCCTACGTAGCGGTGATAGTTTTCCTTTTAATTTCGTTATTGTATATACTACAGCCGTGAATTTTTACACTTATCAAAAACCAACCATTTAGCTGGTAGGAGGGGAGGACACTTGAATCTAACAAAAATGAGCACTTTAAAGCTTAATATTTCGCAAACGGATCCCAGAATCCAAAAATGGTTTTCACAAACTCACATTATTTTTACGGAACCCTAAAAACCAGTATAGGTTACAAGCTGATGTTTTAGTTTTTTTTGTGGATGTCTTACAGGCTGTCATCAACATCTTCCTGCCCTTGTCCCATATCACTTGTGGTCGGCGGAACACGTTTTCTTCTTCCACTCTCCCCTGTCAACCGTTACGCTATCATTCACTCCCTTCTCTCACAATCCATCCATCTTTTCTTTGTCCTTCCTCTCCCTCCATCAACATTTATGGGCAGTCGCTCCATGCAAAATACTGGTATTCAGCTAGGAAAAGGCAGGCAGATGACGATTATTACTATCGTAAGAACTGCAATGAAACTAACACTAAACTGCAGTAGGAACCCAGTTTCAAACTTAGGACATACGAAACTTAATGGATATGTTATATCTAGATTCGAGACTGAGTCTGAGATGGATAAACTTTGCGCCGATGTTCCGAACTTTGGACAGTTGTGTGCTGCATACCTACTTGTGAATGTGTATGCAGATGTTAGGGAAAAATTATTTTAGTTTCGGAAGTCTTTGGTTTCGTTTGATATTTTGAAATCGAAGATTATTTTTCACTTTGTAGTTACTTTTTCGATCACTTTTTAGCTTTTTACCAGTCATATAAAATTTTGAGTCAAAATCAAGAGTCATTTATTCAAACTAGGCTGAGAATGAGCACTTTTCGAACGTCAAAATTACATAAGACAGTCCCCCAAAACGCCCACCCTTCCCAGTAAACAAAATTTTTAATTCGGTCAAAAAGAGAAAGTAGGCGATGAATTACATTTGATTTCGGCTACTTAGAACTCTCATTCATAAAATTAAAACAACAGAAATATTCAAAATATAACTACGTATTATAACTACGTATTACAAGTGACAATCGCTTCAAAAGCGTTTCGTATTTCTACAACGACTTTCAACTGAATTGACATAAGCTTTTCGATAGCTTATGTCAGTCCTATACATTTTTGCCTTTTCCATCATCGTTATCGCTGATAGAATGTCACTTTGTCTAGGGCCTAAGGTGTTCATAAATACCTGGGGCGGTGACCCCAGTTTATACGTGAGTAATGTGACATTTCAGAGAATCCTGGGTGTCACTCTGTACAGACACACACAGCCCGAGGCACACAGGATATTGTGAGGCAGTGATTGTCAAAGTTTCTTGCTAACTTGGAGGTAATTGAATTTGTGGGTTTGAGATTAAAATAGATAAGAGAAATGTTGACATTACACACATGTCATAACACCGCGCCTGTATTTGAAAGGTTAGGTTAGGTTAGGTTAGGTTAGTAGTAGTACTCCTACATTTGGCCTGGTACTTGGTAAACGATCAATTTGCGCATCAATGTGTAAAAATCACGTAAAAATTGACAGTATTGTAAGTTTTTGTATCGTCGCCAAAGTTTTTTTTTTTTTCCTAGCCTATGCTGTCCCACTCCTGGGCAAAGGTCTCCCTCCACTCCTTCCATCTTTCGCGAGCCCGCGCGTCCTCTTTCCAGTTTTGATGGAACCTATCCAACTCGTCCCGCCATCTCCCACGTGGTCTGCCGCGACCCCGCCTCACTGTCTCAGGGCACCAGTTCTGTGCTATTTGGGCCCACAGTTTGTCCGGCATGCGGCAGACGTGTCCTGCCCAGTCCCATTTAAGTTGGGCAGCCTTTTGAGCCACGTCAGCTATCTTTGTTTAATCCCCTCCACAAAAATGATGAAAAATACCTTGCCATGGCCTTAATGTTCTAAATGTCAAATTCTACTACATTTTTACGGTTTTCTTGTGTATGTTGAAGCATAAATATTAAGTTAATTGTTAAACAAAATTACAAAAGATTAAATAAAACATGGCCAGCTCTAGCAGAAATATATAACGTCACAGTTATGTGACTAGGTTATATCATTTCTCCGTATATCAAAAAGGAAGCTCTGTATAAATCACAACTAACAGAACATTTTACTGAATGCTAGTTGCATCCGCATAGCTCGCGGCATAGAGGATATTGTACACGAGACAGCGGCTCTCAACGTTTGTTTTATCCGTGAGACATCATTAAAGAGAGTATAAAATTCTTCTAACTTATTACGTAGCTTCGTTTTTTAGGGTTCCGTACCCACGGGATGGATACACACGGGGGGGTTAACACGGGACCCTCCGCTGTCTGTCTGTTTGTCTGTCCGTCTGTCAAGTCTGTATCTCATGAACCGTGATACTTAGACAGTTGAAACTTCCACAGATGATGTATTTCTGTTGCCGCTATAACAACAAATACTAAAAAATAGGCAAACGTGACTTTTTTGCTCGTTTTTGCTCGATATTGATAACGGCAACAGGTAGACGCTTGAAATATTCACAGAATTATTTTGTTATAATTTAATTTAAAAATAAATAATTAAATTAAAATAAAACAACTATTTAAGGGGGATTCCCATACAACATACATGTTTTTTTTTGCCGTTTTTATTTAATGGTACGGAACCCTTCGTGCGCAGTGAGTCCGACTCGCACTTGGCCGGTTTTTGCAATTTTCAGACCAGTATCAGGTTGTATGTGGTGATTTTTTTTTCGCGATTTCAAGATTGGTCCCATAGAAAAAGTATATTATAGATGACACCAAACCACTAGTTTCAAGGATAACGGTGTCTACCCTAACATCCAGTATAATATACAGTAAGTATGTTAATTAACAAAGGACGTTCCCGTTCCCTGCAATAGTATGGCGTCTATAGGTACATACTTTAAAAAATATTACCAATAAAAAAAAGTTTATTTATTAAATTGATACGGAAAAGAAACACTCTGTACACGCACACTTGTCACACTTGTCTTTCTACGTTGAAATACAAATGTGCGTGTACAGAGTGTGAAAAAAAATCAGCTGTTCCATACATTTGTGTTCACTTAAATCGACAAAATGTATGGAACAGCTGTTTTTTTTTTAAGATTTCGAAGTTGGTTCCGTAGAAAAAGTTGTTCAAAATGATGAGTACAATGACCCCTTTTCGGGTTTAGCATAAACAAAAACTAATGTTGTATATTATGTATGTTATATTGACGTTCAAAAGGTGCTGATTCTCAGCCTAATATGAATAAATGAATGTTGATGACAAACAAACAAACGGCCCACCTGAAAATAAGTCGCCCATGGATATCTGCAATACCAGAGGAATGCCGATGCGTTGTCATTCCAGAGACAAAGCTGTAATGTCTCATGTGCTCATAATTTACATAGACACGCAAACACTCCCCTGAACACTGCAACGATGTTTGCCTTCAAGAAACATTACCCCGAACGAACTTCACAAGGAGCTCTGCAACTGTCCTTAGATAGAAAGCATGCAATTTTGCACCTCAAGTGTCCGCAGAGCCGAAATGCAGAGATATGGCGCACACATGCAACTGCGACCCACAACTTTAATTTCGGAAGTCGGTGTCTTTGCTTTTCAATTTTCGTTTTTTGTCACTGACTTCCGAAATTAAAGTAATTTTTCACTTTTTTGTTTGGAAGTCAGTTGTTTTTTTTTTGTAAAATATTTTTATTTTTCACTTTTTAGTTGTGGTACCTACCCCACACAAATTCGAATACCACTAACTGCTCTGTAAATAATAGTGACGGAGTCAAATAATATATCGTCTACATAGACTAAGTGGGAAAAAATACGTAATATTGAAGCTAACTACGCAAGCATAGTTAATAAAATTTATATGGGACCACCTCTGTAGCATGACCCACCAAACAAAAAAAGAATCATCATTGGCGGAGTATTCGCGTAACAAAAACAAAACAAAAATATACCGCACGCTGCGTGTCGTTGCGTCTAGTGGCCGAGCTGTCGCATACGGATGTCGGATAGTGTCGCCATGTCTAACACTGCAGAGTACTAGAGATGGCATACATGTTTGAAACTAAATGCTCGAACTATTGCGATATCGCTTAACAAACTATCTAGAATATTCTGCATACTTCCCGAGCACGAGCGAAGTTTCCAGCGTACTATACAGGTGAAGAGGTTTGCGAGACTTGGCAGTAATATAAGAAGTAATATTACTATTTACTAACACGCCTTGTATTCCCCGGAGTCACAGCAGGAATGTTTATTAACATTAGATATTCAGGGTGTAAGGGTGAACACCGTTGTCACTCAAACCATGGGTAGTTGACTTAAATATAAAAATAAATGACCGAGTAACAACAAAAAAAAAACGTTATTTTCATTAAAAGATTTTATAAAGTTTATATCCGACACCGTGCTCGCAAGCGAAACAGCTTACTGACTGGGGGAGGGGTCGCGCTCGCGGCCGCTCAGGTCACGTCCGGCACCTCCCGTCTATGTTGAGACGCAAGTTCGTTGCCCTAGCGCATAGGTGAAAGGGTGAAATACTCGAGTAGTAAAATGTAATTTAAAAAAAAAAAAAGTTGTAATTTTCCATTGATTTTACGTTCTATAAACGATACCAAACCACTGGTTTCAAGAATAACGGTGTTTACCCTAACACCCTGTATTATGTAGTTAAGAAAGTACCTAAGAATCGTAGTGAGGGAGCCTCGTTGGTCTAGTGGTCGCAAGCGCTACTGCTGAGCATGAGGTCCCGAGTTCGATTCCCAGGTAAAGTGGCTTTTTATCAGGAATTTCTCAGTAGCTCTACAAATCGGGCAGTGTTTTTAAGTTTTTCATTAGGAGTTGTTCAATAGCAATCTAGATTGATATTGATAATGGCAATAGGTCGCCCCCTATTACACTTGTTTCACAAATTCAAACTCCGGGCTGCTACAGAGCCTGCCAGGGTTGCGGGAAAGTCCGAAAGGGATACCCTTGGCAACAAGCAACTGAAGGAAAAAAGAAAAAAAATTAAAGTCTGACATGCCCTCCCGCTCCGCCCAGAGCGGGAGAAGTCATTTGATGATATCCCACCGTCAAAAAACAAATAAAAAAAGGATACCACACTCAGCAATCACGTTTATCGACACATTAAAAAAAACCGGCCAAGTGCATGTCGAACCACGCACAATGAAGGGTTCCGTAGTTGGGAGGAATTTATCCAACAAACTTAACATCGTAGTTGAAAAACATGTTCTCCCATACATTTTGTTTGGGAGAACATGTTTTTGCAACTGCAAATATAAGTTGGTCGATTATTACTCGGTAACTTGTGGAGCCTACGTAGCGGTGATAGTTTTCCTTTTAATTTCGTTATATATACTACTGCCGTGAATTTTTTCACATACCCAAAACCAACCATTTAGCTGGCAGGGGGCCACTTGACCCTAACAAATATTTGCACTTTAAAGCTTAATATTTCGCAAACGGATCCCTGAATCCAAAAATCGTTTTAACAAACTCTCATTATTTTTAAACGACCTTTCCAACGATTTTAAGTGAAGGGGAGGTACCCAAAAAAAAAAAATTTTTTTGCGATTTACTTTTACCACATTGTCGGCGTGATTTATTTATATATATACCCATACTAAATTACAGCTTTCTAGTACCAACAGTCTCTGAGCTAAGCCGCGGACAGATGGACAAACGGACAGACAGACAGACAGACGGACATGGCGAAACTATAAGGGTTCCTTGTTGACTACGGAACCCTAAGAACTGAACACCTCGGGGCGTTGGCCAACATGGCCCAACACGTGAGAGAGGAAGTTTTCCGAACATAGTCACGATGTGGCCCGCGGCGGAAAGGATATTGTAGTTGGGACAGGGGCTCTCAAAGTGTCTGTTTTGATTTTACAAGAAATGAGAAAACGTTTGTCTTGTCCTCATAAAATAAAACCGGCCAAGTGCGATTCGGACTCGCGCACGAGAGTTCCGTACCATTATCTATAAAAACGAGCAAAAAAAATAACGTTTTTTGTATGGGAGCCCCCTTAAATATTTATTTTATTCTGTTTTTGTGTATTTGTTGTTATAGCGGAAACAGAAATTCATCATCGGTGAAAATTTCAACCGTCTAACTATCACAGTTCATGAGATACAGCCTGGTGACAGACGGACAGATAGACGGACGGACAGGAGACTTAGTAATAGGGTCCCGTTTTACCCTTTGGGTACGGAACCCGAAAAAACCAAGATAACACTGACAACAGTGAGCCTGGTTTCATAAACATGTGTGCACTTAGTGAGGTGTAGTTTGATTGTAAATGGTTGTAAAGGTGTGCGTGTGAGCGTGTATGTACGGAGCGGAGGTGTAGTTTTAGCATGCTTCCAATCACGGGTTAGCAGTGAACCAACGAGGCGGTCAAGGACCTAAGAGTCTTAGGTTAAAAACCCCTGTATTATTTGAGGTTATGTTTTATTCTATACCCAAATCGCTTTAGCGTGACAATAGTGGCCACTGACTACATTTTTAGTCCTTTAAAGTCCTAAATCAATATTTATCGTGATCTTCAACATGTTCCATTAACGAAAAACCTTAAATCGTTAATCGTAATGGACATAATCATTTATTTGCCAGAATACTGGGTGTTAGGGTAGACACCGTTATCCTTGAAACACACCCTGTATTGTACATGATATTAGTACCCTAATTATTTTACTTTATATAGTATTTACGAGTATGACTTTAGATTATTTTAGGTACAATTTGCTATTCAACTCGCATTTCAAACTAAAATGAGCAACAAGATACGTTTAATTTAAAATATAAATAATCATTAAGCCCTGGCTTCCCCCAATAAGGGGGAAAGGGGACTAAATTATGTCCCATTTACAGAAAATGGGGATCGTAAGATAGCTCTAATAGGGAATTACGTTATCAGAATACCCTGGGTCTTACGTAGTGGGAATTTTCGTCCATATCATCGTGAAAACCGTCCACGGTTGGGCTTTTTAATTGTCTGAATTTGGCCATGGATTGGTGATTTTGCTGTCAGGGAAATATAATGTTTTGCTGATACAATACTCAAACGACTAAGCCTAAAGTATGATACTTACCACTGATAGAATACGACAGTTGTCATTCGAAATACGGACACGCATAACGATTGGATAATATGTGTAAATAGAAAATGTATATTTCAACGCGATTGGCTGAAAATTAACATTATTGGTGATTTCATAATCACCAATCACGTGTTTGTTAAGCTAAGCATAATAAGCCTATAATTATCCCACTGCTGGGACACAGGCCTCCTCTCTGTGAGAGGGAGTGGGCCGTACTCCACCACGCGGGCCCAGTGCCGGTTGGTAGATGTTACATGTCTTAGAATTTTTGGTTCTCCTAGAACCATAAAGACCTTTTTACACAGTAGTTAGTGACAGCCGGGCGTTTTGGGGGACTGTCTTATGCAATTTTGACGTTCATAAAGTTACTTTTGATTTTGATTTTTGATTATTCGTGATCGTGACGTCATTCGAACTTATGCGGTAACAATGCAATAATCACCCCAGTTTAGAAAATGTATCGGTGATCGCAGAATGCTGTTATTTAAGAAATGATTTTATTTCTGAAAGTGGTCAATCATATTTTAAAAACTAGAGGTGTTTTCATATCTGACTACTCTGAGAAGAAAGGACAGAACAAACTCGGAGGTCACAGTCTCTTTTCCATGTAGATTGGTGTCTGAAATGGTCTTTTGAGGAAAGAATCACACAGATTGATTGGACCTGTTCAATTAGTGCACGCATTTTGCAGTTACCCCTTATCCCTTAGACTTGAACAAGAACGATGATCAACGAAACATCACCATCTCAAGGTTCACAACAATCTGGCCGATTGAATATTAAAATTCCAAAACAGTCGACCAAGATTCTTCGTTCTTATAAACAAAAAAGTAACTTAAAAAGTGCTTTACGAAACTTTAAAATTTAATTCAAAAGTGGTGAGTACAGTTACAGTGTTAAAGTTTGTGAACCACTGTTTTCAACAAATAGTTAGTTCGCCCCGTTCGCCCCGTTCGCCCCGAGCCGGCTAGTAATAAAAGTAGTTTTATACCAAATACTCTTTCGAAATTTTATTTCTATTTACTGCAAAACCATTGAATTTTATTTCAAAGAAATGCCTATAGGGTAAATCCTGCTGTGAATTGTGATTTTTGGGTTAACGTTGATATATTTTTATTTTAATATTTGTATAGGTACACAAAGAGCAGTCTCCAGCGTTATCAAGGGAAAGTGATCTTACCCAGTAACTGGTAAAATACTGGTATTCAGCTGCATCCGGTTACACTAGAAGGCGACTCCAACGTAGTTGGCACAAGGTAGGAAGATGATGTTATATCAACCCAGTGGAATTATGCCCAGTTACTGGTAGATTAGACTTAAAAATTACTCGCGAAATGTGTGTGTACTTTAATATTATCTATTGTCTTTTCCCAGATATTGGTGTCGGCTCGGCTTCCAGTCTAACCGAATACTGCTGAATACCATTATTTTACATGAGGCGACTGCCATCTGACCTCCGCAACCCAGTTAGACGAGACCAAGCAGTGTAATAGATTTATTTTATTATATACCAAACACGTTTGCGTGGTTTTAACAAATACTTTAAAAAGGCCCTATATAATACACCCCAGACTGCGTATCCCTTCGGGAAAAAGTCGTGATGTTATGTGTTTATACAGTGTGTTATATAACAAAGGACGTTCCCGTTAATCCGTAAATGTATAGCGTCCAAACATGCTAAAAAATATATCCAATAAAAAAATAAAAAAAAGTATTTAAGTATTCATAAAAATATTTAAATTGATACGTAAAAGAAACACTCTGTACACGCACACTTGTATTTCAACGTAGAAAGACTAAGTGTGACAAGTGTGCGTGTACAGAATGTTTCTTTTCCGTATCTATTTAATATTTTTTGTGAATATTTTACTATGAAAAAATAAAATAAACTTTTTTTTGTTATAGTAGTATTTTTGTAGCATGTATAGACGATATACTATTGCAGGTTAAAGAGAACGCCCTTCGTTAGAAACACACTGTATATGATGAACCCACATGAACGAAATAAACTTTCCCAAGTTAATCCGAGGGTATTTGGAAAATCTTTTGTTTCCCGAGGTTTGAGGTCCTCAATCCGATTAAGGGATTTTTGGATCGAAATTGCTGGCAACACTGGCAACTATGTAGTTTGTTATTTTGTAGTTCGGTAAACATTGTTTTCTTTAGTTTAACCTTTATTTCTTGTGTTTTTGTTAGGGAGATGACTATGTCGAGATGGATGTCTTTATTGATTTTCGTTAAAATGGATAAAGTAAGAAATGGCGCCACTTTCAAATTTCTCCTTATCCCCTTATGGGGAAGTTGAAAAGTGGCGCCCTTGAAAGAAAAGCTGAAAGGAAATCGTTTGGTATGGGCAAGTGACTAAAAGAGTAATGAATATAAATGTCGATAGAAGGAGAGGGAGAGGAAGGCCAAAGAAAAAATGGATGGACTGTGTGATATGAAGGATAAGGGAGTGAATGATAGCGTGACGGTTGACAGGGGAGAGTGGAGGAAGAAAACGTGTTGCGCCGACCGCAAGTGACATGGGACAAGGGCAGGAAGATGATGGTGCTGACAAAATTTACATTTTAAATTGATTTTACTTTGTTTTTTAGGGTTCCTTAACCAACGGGTAAAACGGGACCCTATTACTAAGGCTCCGCTGTCTGTCCGTCTGTCAACAGTCTGTATCTCATGAACCGTGATAGTTAGACAGTTGAAACTTCCACAGATGATGTATTTCTGTTGCCGCTATAACAACAAATACTAAAAAACAGAATAAAATAAATATTTAACGGGGCTCCCATACAACAAACGTGATCTTTTTGCTCGTTTTTGCTCGATATTGATAACGGCAACAGGTAGACGCTTGAAATATTCACAGAATATTTAGTTACATATTCACTTTAAAAATAAATAATTAAATTAAAATAAAACGAATATTTAAGGGTTCCATACAACAAACATGATTTTTTTGCCGTTTTTACAGATACCGTTTTTGTACGGAACCCTTCGTGCGCGAGTCTGACTCGCACTTGGCCGGTTTTTTTTTATTAGGAGTGTTTTTTGTTTATTTTGTGATCTCCTGTACAAGTCTCAATAAATACTTTTTTTTTCTTTAAAATATTGTGGAACTATTCTGTAATTTATACCGGATGAGTTTTTACTTTTTGTCACTTCACCTATGTTGACGATGTTCTATATTCACAAAGCAAGTTGTAACTATAGTGAAACTACTAAAAGCATAGAATAAATCATAACCCTCCTTTTGAGTTTGCAGTAGTCGGGTAAAAAAGCGTTTAAATTGCCATTTCAAAATCAATTTTCATAACAAACATTCGTCAATAAAACCAAAATATACATAACCATCTCGCCTGTATTCCTGGAAGGGATGGGTAGAGGTGTACCTATAGACGATGTTGGTGTACCTCACATTCGTGGCCTGTTGTGTCTAATAGGGGGCGAGCCCATTGCCATCAACCGGGCTCAAATCCATATTCCAGGCTGCTACTGAGAAATTCCAGATAGATTTCCAATAACAATTTGTCCGACCCGGGAATCGAACTCAGGACCTCATGCTCAGCAGTAGCGCATGCGACCACTAGACCAAAGAGTCAGCAAAAAAAAAAACGTCGAATGATTTTGACGAATGTTTCTTTTTTTTCGTTTACAAATAATTTTTACTAGGTATAGATAATCGATGATGTGGTTGAAAATGTTGCACGCTTGCCTAGATTTAAACGACCTGGTTTTCGTAATTAGAACTTAAACTTTGTCGGAATTAGGTTTGAAATGCAAAAATTCGCTCGAAGGTTTGGGCTACACCTCAGTTAGAACTCGTTGAAATGATGAATGAATGAATGATCTATTTGTATGAATGAATGGGGCGGTAACCTTGTAAGAGTTTGATAGCATTAGATTTGATATGTCGACTATGCTTGCCATTTTAATTAGAATAGAATAGATTTGATGTGATACAGACAATCACATATTGTGATCTGCGAAGCTTCACGTCTACTATTTGATTGGAGAGCATTATTATGACTTCGTTACAAGCAATTGGGTTGACGAAAATAAGGATACAGGTGCGGTGGAGTCGAAAAAATTATGTTCATTTGGAAATTTTGGAAATCTTTTAATAGTTTACTAATCTGGAGTAGGGTTTCGTATTACCCAGTTACTGGGTTGTGGAGGTCAGACAGGCAGTTAACCAAATTCTTTGAGAAGAAAGACCTAAACAAACATAGAGGTCACAGTCAGTTAAAAGGCCAGACAGAATCTTGGTGAGTCCATATGAGGACCAATGGAGCATTGAAAGCAGACAGAATCTTGGTGAGTCCATATGAGGACCAATGGAGCATTGAAAGCGACTGTCACTTGGAGGCCCATAATGGGTCTTTCAACCAAACTGTTTCTCCCAAGGGGCTATTTCAAACAACTGTGTAAAACTGTAAAGTACTTTATGTGTCCCTAATGAGCAATGAAGGGAAGTTTTTGACAATCTAATTCATTATTTGGCGATGTATGTTGATTGTCGTGGTGTTTTATGGAATAAAAGACAGTCCGCTTGTCCGCTAAAATGTGAGACTTCAACATAACTGGTGAAATGTATATAATACTAGCTGCGCCCCGCGGTTTCACCCGCGTAAGGCACGATCCCATGGGAATATCGGGATAAAAAGTATGTGTTATTCCAGGTTATAAACTATCTGTTTGCCAAATTTCATCCAAATCCATCCAGCCGTTTTTGCGTGATTGAGTAACAAACATCCAAACACACAAACCCACAAACACACAAACTTTCACATTTATAATATTAGTAGGATTAGCAACTAGATTTGGCAGTAAATTTTTTCAGAGATTATCCAGCCTCCAATGAAATCTGCTTAATCTTAAGATAAAGACAAAGTTAGGGAAAATCTGTTAATTGGCACAAATCTTTCATTTTTTTTTAAATTATTATTTCTACTCCATGCCTGTCCGTGTCCTTTATATTTGCTTGTATGTCGTAAACTCGATTAAGGAACATACTATCGCGTCACGCGGTTTTGATCATTATGTGCCATTATGTATAATGTAATGTCATAAGTTGGTAAGTAAGAAAGTAAAAGTATTTTTTGGGACTCGCTCAGGAAGCTCACAAACTAAATACAAGGGATGTTTTTCATGCATGTACACCTCAGACTAAATAAAAAAAAACAGACGAGACAGAGCGCTTTCTGCCAGGGAAAGTCCGAAAGGGATCAATCAATCTGCCTAGCCTATTCCCAACTATGTTGGGGTCGGCTTCCAGTCTAACCGGCTGCAGCTGAATACCAGTATTTTACATGGAGCGACTGCCTATCTGACCTCCACAACCCAGTAACTGGGTAATAAGATACCCCTTGGTTAGACTAGTGTCAGACTTTCGGGCTTCTGACGACTCGTTACGACTGTCAAAGATCTACAAATGACAGCCGGGACCAACGGCTTAACGTGCTTTCCGAGGCACGGAGGAGTCTCGATATGTGAAAATGGTCACCCATCCACGGACCAACCCCGGCAAGCGTAGCTTAACCTGATGGATCGACCCGTGCGGCTGTTATTACTTAGTCACGAGCTCCTCCGAAAGTCCGAAAGGGATACTTTTTCTAAAAATAACCAGGCTGAATGCATTTTTCAAGTCAGTCAAAAAATATACAGCGTCATTTTTTATCATCTCTGCCTCCGTTCGCGGATAGTAGTGTCATGTTTTAGGATAAGCAAGCGCACCATCCTACGTACATATAAGTGCTATTCCACACTCCGCCCGGTTTAAAAGCTTAGTTTGAGAGCGTTTGCCTGTACCGTCAGTCTGTACAGTGTACAGCCTTTAGCGACATAGTTGTTGGAAATAGGAGCTCAGATAGGCAGTCGCTCCCAGTAAAATACTGGTATTCAGCTGCAGCCGGTTAGACTGGAAGCTGACCACAACATAGCTGGGAGAAGGCTGGCTGGTGATGATGAGTAGGTATTTAGAAGCTCACTGGTTGAATGAGGGATGTCTTTAAGGAGAGTATGTATTCGATTCTTGTTCAAAAAAAGTAATCAGCAACATTATTTTTATTGCTAAACCACTTAGTAATTTCGGTAACCCTCCAACATCATAAAAAGCTAAATAATTGCCCGGGACTTCGAGCAATCGAAATTACCAACCCTCCCTAGGGGTACCAATAATATTCATATATCATTCACAAATCGTATAATTTGTTTTTATTACGTGCCAACCATTGGCGGACACTGGTAAGGTTGGCACTCCGAAGTAGTTCAGAATTAAGATTTAATTCATTTTAAGTCATCATCTGCCTAGCCTTTTTCCAACTATGTTGGGGTCAGCTTTCAGTCTAACCGAATGGAACTGAATACCGGTATTTTACATGGAATGAATACCTATCTGACCTCTATAATAATAATAATAATAATAAACCATTTATTGCAGGCGACACAGGCCCAAAGAAAAATACCTTAAACTAAACATACATATTAATCTATACAACAAAAACTTGTGTTAATAAATAAGGCTTAGACTATGTTAGTATCACTTCACTTAGCACTAGCTAGACTTTGTGTTGTCCTGAGGAACTTGTCCGCGGAAGCGACGGAACACCACGTCCTGCGGCCAAAAGTCTTCTTCCATGACGAGGGGCAGATAACAGTCCGGTACACGCACGACGAACGCTTTGAAGTTGACGTTCCGGCGCGATTCCAGTAGCTGCACCCTCGGCGCGTACCTCGTCTTTTGGTCTTTTGGTCTATGACCCAGTAACTGGGTAACACGGTACCCCTTGGTTAGACTGGTTGTCAGACTTTCGGGCTTTTTAGTATCCGTAACGACTGTCAAAGATCTACATATATCAGACGGGGCGAACTGTTTAACGTGTTTTCCGAGACACGGAGGGGTCTTGTCCGGTATGTATTTATGGTAAGTTGGTAACCCACCTACGAACTGACCTCGGCAAGCGTAGCTTTACTTTCGATCGATCCGTGCGGCTGTTATACATATAACTTAGCCTTATCCACATTATTCACAAATCCTACAATTTGTTTTTATTACGTGGCAGCCATTGTTGGACACTCGCAGGGTTGTCACGTACTCCGTAATTAAGTTTAATTCATTTTAACTGAGTTTTCTAATTTTCTGTTATTAATTTAATGTCGGAGTTACTTTAACTTTCGTGGGAAGGGAGATTTCGAGTTAATATAGTAATTCAGTTTTGTTGTTTGTTTGTGGTGATAATTAATTAAGTAAGGTAGGTACAGTACACTCAACGTCCGCTTTAAGTTTGATTTTGACTGTGCCTTTATTTCGTAGTAAGGATTGTTTTTGTAGTTTAGTGTTACTGTTGACGTGCGGTTGATTTTTACAAATTCAAATAAAAATTAAAGGTGATGTATCCGAATGTACCCGCAGCAGTGGTGCCGCGTCACTACTACTCCCCATACATTTTCTTTAGGTTTATATGAGATTACGTTCCAAGCTTGGCAGCAATGAGTGGCAGTGTCGCCCTGCTACCACGACAGACCAGTAGTGCGGCGTTTATCACAGCGATAACAAAATATTGACTAGTAAATTAGCGAGACACCAAGAACACCAGGTGCTCAGAATCAGCGCGGCAGACAACACTGCCGCGGCAACACTGCTGCGTGCAGCGGGATTCAGAAGCATATCTATCAGTGGCGAAAGGACCATAGAACACGATTCCTACCGACTTCCCTTTGGAGGTTCGCATCAGCAAGTCTACCGCTATTGAACAATGGCACAGTCAATAGCGTCTACTATTGCCAAAAAATATAGTTACTTACAGGGTAATTAGTTCACCATTCACATTCAAACAACAAAAACGCCTATTTCTAGCTTTGAATTAGCAAACAACAAAAAATTTCCTAAAATAACCATGCGCCAAAACGTCAGAATCGGGAACTAAACATTCATACAATAGCGATCCCGTCATGAGGTCACGTGGCACCGCTTGATAAGGAAGAGAACAAGCCGGTGTACAACGGGTTACGATAGAGACAGATATAGAAAAAATGCGTCAGCGAGAACGAGATGGAGGAATATTGCACATTTTATTTCGTTTTCACCTGTTCAATTGTATTTTATTAGATTCTATAAATTCTTTTATTAATTTTAAAATGATATTTGTGTAAAAAAATTGAAAGTTCAATCAATATTTTTGGTTCTGCTATTTGGCGATAGATGGTTTTAAATTCAGTTACGGAAACCCTTTTATTTTTAAGTTAAAATAATTAATGTTTACTTTATTTATAATTAAGTAAGTTAGGACCAGCACCACTTCGGCTTCCCTCTCATAAAAATTGACACCTCGCCGCTGATATCGATAAATGTGGATTGTTATGTTTGTACATACAAATCATCATTGTCCTGTCAACTGTAACATGTCTTCTTCCACACAAACATTAAAAGATCATAAAGTTTTTAGAGGACAATTTAAATATTTCCCATTTTTATTAAGTAGAGATGAGAACTGAGACAGCCCTAGCTTTTTATTGAATTGTACTTACGTGTTTATTAGCTTCTAAAAGGCTGGCAGAATGTGGCAAAATTACTTACTGATATTGTAGAAATAAAGAGTGCTTGTCTTAGTATACTTTCTGCTCGTTAAAGCTTTATGAAATGGGAGAAAAATACTTGAGGAAAACGTTTCTTTAGATTTGTATTACTTTTATGACTTGGATGATATTATGGTTAAAGTACTAATAAATACTGTAACTATGGAACCGTCGGAGTTATTTTTAGTATAGGTAGATTATATACCCATGACTTCTGCGGAGTTTCGCTGGCTAATTTAAATTGACCCTCTATAGTGTATACTATTATGTAATTTTATTTATTTATTTATAATAAGAAAGTAATTTTTTAAATTATTTTTTATTTTGTTTTTTTGATATATTGTTGACAAACTTCCGCCAGCGGCTTCGTCCGCGTGGTATGTCGATAAAAAGTAGCCTATGTCCTTTCTCAGGCTCTAGACTGTCTGTGTACCAAATTTCATTTAAATCGGTTCAGTCGTTTTGGCGTGAAAGCGCGACAGACAGACAGAGTTACTTTCGCATTTATAATATTAGGCAAGGATTTTATTAGTTTAAAATTCTCCTTTTTTATTGTTTCTATTTCAAATATAAAGTAATATTTTTCTTTCTTTCTAATATTAAAAACAGGAAATATTTTTGAGTTTGTTTGTGTGTAAGGGGAAATCTTCAGAACTACTGATACGATTCCGAAAATTCTTTCACTAAAGGGAATCTACAGTATTGCCGAGTGTCGTAGGAGATTTCATCGTTTGTCAAAGAATTTCACGTGGACAAAGTCGCGGGCAGAAGCTAGATAATTTTAATAACATTTTATTACTAACTTGAATAAAATAATAATAAAATGTACTTTCTTACTTTGCCAGCCCTATTGTACATTCTCAAAGACTTCATCAAATTACCGTTACAAACGGAATTGCCAATTACGCTCCTCAATAGATGGCGCTGTTACAAATAAGGCGCAACATTTGAAAATGGAACAATTTGTTTGAGACGCTGAATCGCGCAAACGAAATTTGCGTAAAATTTTATTTTGTTATTTTGCGTTCATGCGTATGTATGTCTGAATTTTGCTTACAGTTGCTTGTTTTAAGTTAACTAATTTCATGTGAAAGGTGCCGTTGTTTCTTCAGTTGCTGATTAAATTTTAAGGGTTTAATTAGCAAATGAGTTTCTAACAGCAGAAGAAGATTGTCCAAAACTATTCACATCAAGTCTAGAGTTCTCACTGGAGAATTTTTAAAGAATACTTACACATTTTATATTCTGAAATCAATGTAAGATCGTGTGGTTAGTGACTAGCCTGGTGTCAGAGTTTTTATGCCTCCCATGGGTCTCTGACTTGGCTTCACATGCCGTCGAGAAATATCTTTCGGGCATACCGGTTTCCTCACAATGTTTTCCTTTACGCACATAAATTCGTAAAGTCAGAGGTTTGGGTTCGAACTCGTGACCTATGTCCAACGGTCACACACACCACTAGGACTGCTGACAACGAATTATATACGTTTTAATGATTCAATACTTGTTTATACTAATATTACGAAGAGGTATGTTTGTATGTAGAGGGTATCTTCGGAACTACTGATCCAATTCCGATGGTGAAATTCTTTCACCAATGGGAAACTACAGTATTTCCGAGTGTCATAGGATATATTATATGCTAAAACAAGTAATTACACGCGGGCGAAGTCGCAGGAAGAAGCAAGTCATTAATACAACTGACGAAGTAAACATTCATCTGCCTAGCCTTTTCCCAACTTTGTTAGGGTCGGCTTCCAGTCTAACCACATTCAACTGAATACCAGTATTTTATATGGAGCGACTGCCTATCTGACCACCACAATCCAGTAACAGGGTAATACGATACCCCTTGGTAAGACTGGTTGTCAGACATTCGGGCTTCTGATGACCCGTAACGACTGCCAAGATCCACAAATGACAGCCGGGACCAACGGCTTAACGTGCTTTCCGAGGCACGGAGGAGTCTCGGTATGTAAAGATGGTCACCCATCCACGGACCAACCCCAGCAAGCGTAGCTTAACCTGATGGATCGACCCGTGCGGCTGTTATTACGTAGCCACGAGCTCCTCCTGACGAAGTAAACATTAAAACCAATTATTTCTAAATAGCACTTACATTAAAATATTACTCAGTAAAGACGTTTTACCGTCCAAACCACGAAAAATACCACGAAAAAACACTTAAGTTCATAAGTCATATTACAATTTATTAACCAATCAAAATCCACCGACAAAGAACCAAAAAAAAGCAATGCTACTAATATTATAAATGAGAAAACGGCTGGACGGATTTAGAAAAAAATTGGCATACATATGGTTTATAACCTGGATTAACACTTAGGATACTTTTTGTCCCGGTAAATGACATGGCTTAACGACTGTTGTCAATTTATGCGCGGTTATCTGCCGATACCCAACCGGGGAAGCCGCGGGCAAAAGCTAGTCAACCAATAAAATTCCACCTCAGTATTAAAAAGAACCACAAAAAAAGCAATAAATAATATTAAAAACCACCCCTTGCTACTCTCAAACGGACTAATTGCTAATCGACCCCACCCTGTATAGCGCACTTAATAAAATCACTTTTGGAACACCCTTTGTGTTACATTGCGGGTTTTTGATTACTCGGCCCCTTTGACAATCTAGTGGAGTGGGGTGTTGGCTGTTTGTGGTAAGGAGTTCGATTCGAGAACAGAAAACGTGATTGAGTATTTTTATTTAATAAGATAATTATGATATTGTCTGTCTTTCAATGTAAAATACTAGTATTGAGCTGCATCCGGTAATACTGGAAGCTAACCGGCCCCAACAGAATTGGGAAAAGGCTAGGCAGATGATGATAAGTATGATCTTGACATTGAACATGGCTGTCACAATCAGTTTTTGACAGATATGCCATACAAATTCTGTCAAAAACTCATCATTGTGAGACCACTGACGCGTTTGTAAATTAGTAGACTTGGCCCCCAGCTCGCTGTACGCCAATGAAGCCATAAAAATTGTGGATTTAAAAGCATCTTGGACAGGTAGGACTAAAAGATACACTGAACTTAATTGCCTTATTCCCATAAGTGAAGCTAGACGTGTATAGTATAGTCACACACATTTGGCCAGTTACGTTTATGTCCTATTCCCATGTAAGGCCTACTACCCCGCACTGCGAAATCTCACCGCGCGATTTTATAGAAGCAGTTTTTATTAGGAATTGCATTTCAAGGCGAATTTTAAATCACCAGTGCGTGTAAATACTTAGATACCGCGTAGATAGATACAGTGTTAAAAATTTCGCGGGATTTTTATCGCAGTGCGGGCTAGGCCTAATGTCGGCGATTTTATATAAATCCCGACTCCAGGCTGCTGTAAACTACCGCATCAAAAAAGATGGAATTTAAAAAAAAAAAACGAGAATCTAATGTCACAATGCCACCAATAACTTTATTATCAATATCATCCCCACACAAGGGCCATCCCTTCGTAATGACGATACATTATTACCAGAACGAGATCTATCCGAGATAAAATGTGCAATAATATATTCACCCTATTTTGGCAAGTGTGGTTGTCATTGTTGTCTGTCACCCTAGCTACTGTGACCATACTTTGTGGATTGTGCTGAACTTGATATTGAAAACCGGTTTTTTTTGTGATGTTTTTTTTTATTACTTGGCCTGTTATGTGATGAGATAAGGGTCCCATACCATAATAATCATTAGCAGGGCAGGTGATCTGCAGGGCAGATCAAGGTGACAGGACTGTTAAGGGCGTACGCTACCTGAAATTGCGTAGCATGATCCTCCGTTATGCCGAAAATACTGCAGCATTAATTTTGAAATAAATATACAGCGTGCCGCTTTAATGGTGACATTAATTTAACACACGTATACGATTTCGCGTATTCATTTAATGAAAATATTTGAATTTCATAAAACGTTATTATTTACTGATTTATTTACAATTTTCTAAATTACAATCTTTGAGTAACCTGTACTTAAAGAACTTAAGGACATTTGCCGGGGTCACCCATCATATGTAGGCAAATAGAAGGAAAGCCGCGCAATTTCTTAGAAATT
This sequence comes from Lithophane ornitopus, assembly GCA_948473465.1. Lineage (NCBI taxonomy): Eukaryota > Metazoa > Arthropoda > Insecta > Lepidoptera > Noctuidae > Lithophane > Lithophane ornitopus. The sequence goes on along the minus strand of OX419642.1, from coordinate 9,001,674 downwards.
ATGCCGCCGACAAAGAATCGGCCGATAGAACGTAAGCCAGCTGGTAGGTAGCTTCATGAATGAATCTTTACACAGTGTTCTTAATTTTGGTTATGTTTTTATTATTTAGTTTGTTTGAAAATTTAAATTTTCAATGGACCAATTATTTTATTATATTATAATTTGTCAGATTACTGGCCACTAGCCCTACCCGTGTGTTAAATTAATGTCGCCATTGTAGCGGCACGTTGTATGTTAAAGTTGAGGATTGATGCTATCCTATGTTTGGCGAAAAACAAATTCTCGATAGAAAAAAAATCCAAAGTTCATAATAACTGAACTATCTATAAAGCAGGTCTTATGTTTTTTTTATTTTTTTTTTATTACCTTTATTATTACCGTAAAAAACAATAACCTAAACTTTTCGAGGCTTGCGAGCCGCTAGCACCCCACTCCGTCTCGCTTTCACTCAGGTCGCGAGTAGTATGGTGCGAGCGAGATAAAATCTGAGGTAGGGTACAGCCTTAACAGTTGCAGCGCACACGCCCACTTTTCATTTCATCCCATACTGCTATAACCTGTTTATGATAACCCCAAAGCTTCCAAGATTACATAATTTCTTATCTTTGCATCATTATCCTTATTTTGCCCTTATACCAATTTATTCGGTCGAACATGTATTTTATCAATCTGCCCAGCCTTTTCCCAACTATATTGGGGTCGGCTTCCAGTCTAACCGGATGCAGCTGAATACCAGTATTTTACATGGAGCGACTGACTAACTGACCTCCACAACCCAATGGAGTAACTGAGTAATACGATACCCCTTGGTAAGAGTGGTTGTCAGATTTTCGGGCTTCTGACGACCCATAACGACTGTCAAAGATCCACGAATGCAACCGGGACCAACGGCTTAACGTGGTCTCCGAGGCATGGTGGAGTCTCGCTAAGTAAAGATGGTCACCCATCCACGGAAAAACTTCGGCAAGCATAGCTTAACCTGATGGATCAACCCGAGCGGCTGTTATAAATTAGCCACGAGCTCCTCAGCTGTTTATATGTGATTTAGTAAGAAAAATCTTTACATTTACAATAATGATAGAAGAGATATCATGACATTTGATTAAATCGCTAAGAATCAAAAGCGTGATATAATTAATGAATAATTAATTTATAACGTCGTATCGTCGCCTCAAACGAGCAATCATTAATTACTGTAGTTCGTGATACAAAGGGTAGACGCAAATATATGCACCCTTGTGTGGGATCAACCCTCAGCTACCCTTAGCCTTAAGGGCTAATTAGCAACCATGGTTGATGTAACAAGATTCGTATTTATTTGCAGACTACAAGAAGATTTTAAATACAGGGTTGGCGATTTAGCCACCTGTGTGTTTCATATCCAAAGTTGTTCAGTATGACAGGTAGGATCACCCCCATGACGGATGCAGGTCACTAAATCGCCACCCTGCAACATCACGCCTGTATTCCCGGAAAGGGTAAACAGAGAAGTACAGTACACCCAAATTAAGGAGGTACGTGGCGGAGGAGGATGGGATGACCCGTAACGACTGTCAAAGATCCACAAATGACAGCCAGGATCAACGGCTTAGCGTGCTTTGAGAGGCACGGAGGAGTAGTCACCCATCCACGGACCAACCCCGGCAAGCGTAGCTTAACCTGATGGATCGACCAGTGCGGCTGTTATTACATTGCTTAGCCACGAGCTCCTCACAATTTGTCAGTCATGAAAAGCTTAATTTTATAAAGAGATAATAATACCATCTCTGTAATCTTGCATCCTCAAGGGATAGCAACCACAGATAATGCACAATTACATATGCACCCTCGTGTGGTCATCAGATTACGTCACCCCATGGTTACGGCTGTCCATAGTATATTGATTATAATGGTCTACTTATAATTGCGCAACATTTATCATGATTTGTGTGTGAATGACATTGACTGACGTTTGTGAAATTCGTTTTGGTAATTTATTGAAAGTGAGGTAAAGTCGGAAGTATGTGAATTTATAATATAACTAGCGAGATGCTTCTGGTTCTTGACAAAATATCGAGATTTGTTTAAATTGTGTTAGTTTAACCCTTAATCAGGCTTTCGTCATCAAGCTCCCACATCGTCTTTGCTTAATTTTTACCAGGTTTCGGTTTGAAAAATCCCACAAGCTAATAAAATGTCATCCCAAATATAAAAAATCTATGCAACGAAAGTGAACGAACATGCGTCAGAACGTAAATGTCACCGTGACAGCCATTTGAATTCGTAAAGTCGTTGAATGTGTGAATTTTTGACCCAGTTTAGACATTTTTTGTAAATAATGTCGAAATCACGAAAGGTAAGTCGTGCTATTTTTTTTAATATATGTTTCAGATTAAGAGTTTTTATTGTGGTTTTGTCATATTTCTAGTGACAACCTGATACAAAATATTTGGTTCAAATATAATGTAGTCGCGGTAAATTCTGTATTCATGCCACGCAAACGGAATATGATGTTTTCGCACATCAATTCATTACTATTCCATACATTTTTCCAATTTTCACCGACTACACGTCATACAAGACGCAAATAGTAACTTAAATCCACAGAAAACACTTGCCCAGCTTTAGCGGTTTTCTTGGGCCAGGTTAAGGGTTAAAATTAATGTATTATACACATAACTTTGCGGAAAAAATTATCTACAGTCCGGACGTCGAGAGAATGCGTTCTTGACAACTGTCATTTTCTTACTAACGAATATGTGTTTTGCGAATTTGATCGTTATTAGTACTAGAAATCCAACTCACTTTAGACATTGGCACAATAGTCGACATTGGCTTTGCTTGCCATTTATTAAATACTACCTGCGGCCCGCGGTTTCACCCGCGTAAGTCTCGATCCCGTGGGAATATCGGGATAAAAATAATTCTATGTCCTATTCCAGGTCTTGGTCTTTTTTTCCCGCCAAGAAGTTATCCAAATTCTGGAAAAAGTAGTAGTCTGTAGGCGCAAGGTCTGGTGAGTAGGGCGGATGACGGAGAGCTTCCAACCCCAGTTCTTGCAACTTGGAGACCGTCTGCTGTGCAGTATGAGGTCGCGCGTTGTCGTGCAGGAGCAGCGGAGACGAGCGATTGACCAATGCTGGTTGGAGATGCGCCAGCTTCTCCATCATTGTGTTCAGTTCTTCACAGTACACATCTGCAGTAATGCTCACCCCGTTTGGTAAGAAGCTGTGATGAATCACACCGGCGCTAGACCACCAAACAGTGACCATCACTTTTCTAGGGGTAAGTTTTCGTTTAGGGCATTGTTTAGGTGCTGAACCAGGATCCAACCAACTTGCTGAGCGCTTGCGGTTATCAAACAGAATCCATTTTTCATCGCAGGTAACAATGCGGTTCAAAATTCCTTCATTTGTGTGTCTGTTGAGCAGTGCAAGGCACGTCTCGACGCGTACTTCGCGCTGGCGATCATTGAGTTCGTGGGGCACCCATTTGTCAAGCTTTTTTACCTTGCCAATTTGACGCAAATGGACCAATATTGTTTTGACGCTAACGTCGAAAGCTGCTGCTAATTCAGCCGTAGATTGTGTATCATCAGCTTCCACAATCGCCTTTAATTCGTCATTGTCGACCAAAGTCTTCGGACGACCGCGAGGTTCATTTTTCAGGTCGAAATTTCCAGAACGGAAGCGAGCAAACCAATAACAGGTGGTGCGTTGGTTTGTAGTGTTAGCTCCGTAAACGTCGTTGATGTTGCGTGCCGCTTGTGCCGCGTTGCTGCCACGACGGTACTCATATTCCATAATTACTCGAATTTTTAACGTATCCATGATGACGAAAAAGATTGAAATGCGATGAAAATGTAACACTAATCAATAAAGAAATAACTACTTTTGGAAAAAAAAAACCATGTTTTTAAAATAAAATTAATTTGAAATTAGAATTCTTAGCCAAACAAAAATTATTTTGATTTGAAATGGCCAGTACTGCAGAACGGCAATTTCATAGGTAAAGACCTAATAAATAAACAAACTCACTTTTGCATTTATAATATTAAAAAAAAAATACAAAGATACAAATACAATATAATATACTTATATAGTTAGGATAGCTAGAATAAAATAGAATAGTACTAGAATTTGTCCTTTGTAGAAGACAAACGCGATCAGACAGACAGACGGAAACAGGACATTAAATAAAATAAAAAATCAAGTTAAAAAGTAAAATTATGATTTATATTAATTACAAACGAGGAAACTTTCATTCGAGCTGCAGGCCATCAATTAACATCCAATTATGTTATAATTATAATGTGTATACTATAGATATAGAAGATGGACATGTGATGCGGAGGAATGAGGAGCATGTGACCAAAGGTGTTCCGTGGGAGTGTGGATGGCTTTAAGAGGGAGAACAATGAAAATATGGACTGATGATCATGGAGGAAGTGAATTCTGAGATAGCGGCTACTACAGATGTTCTTATGGAAGAAAAAAACGTGTTTTTAGTTGAATACAGAGCGTTTCCTTCGGTAAATCGGGAATAATTAAATACATCTTTCAGGGCTTTCAAAACCATGATCCTGTAATAGGTCACATAGATTAGGTATCATTTAAGAGTTTAATTGAAGCCATGATTTAACTTTTATATCTTACTAGCTGATGAACGCGGCTTCGCCCGCCTGTATGTCGGTTATTATACACCTTCCTCGAGAACCACTCTATCCATTGGTGAAAACAGTATGAAAATCGGTGCGGTAGTTTTGAGTTTATCGCGAACAGGGCGACAGACAGACGCGGCGGAGGGATTTGTTTTATAATAAATCTAAGGATATGTGGTATATAGTGTATATAAACTCCTTGGATACAGGTGGTATATAGGTAGGTGATCGGAGAGAAAAGAAAAAAAACATACAGACGAATTGAGAACCGACTCCTTTTTGAAAAAGTCGGTTAAAAATGCTAAAACAAATGAAAATCGTTATCCTCGTTATCGCTATTTCTCAAAAAGTAGTCCAAATATAAAAACGGAAATGAAAAGAGACCACAAAAACGTCAAATAAATCACGCGACCACTATCCGACCACGCGTCACACGTGTTGCCACTCCAGTCATAATCCTCACAGAACCCCCGACACACAAATAATGCGTATTTGTGCACGGATTAGCGCGTCCGTGTCCAATTACTGGTCTGTACAAAGCGTGGTCACCCTAGTAGGTCGGTATTCAAATAGACTTGGGGCGAATCCTTTTATTTAAGTCTTTGTCTCTTTTGTTGTGTGATGTGGTCACCCTAGTTTAAAGCTGTGAGAGTGTTTTATTTGAGTTATTATTTTAAACTATGTATATGATTTGCGGGCAGTGGTGGCCCAGTGGTAACAGCCGCGACTTACGAGTTGTAGGTCGTTGGTTCGAACCCAGACAGGCGCTTTACTTTGTGTAAATTATTTCATCAGCAAATCATTATTATCATCATAATCAGCCTATAATGTTCCCACTGTTGGGACACAGGCCTCCTCTCTGTGAGAGAGAGTGGGCCGTAATCCACCACGCGGGCCCAGTGCGGGTTGGTAGATGTCACATGTCTTCAAATTTTTGGTTCTAAGACATGCCGGTTTCTTCACGATGTTTTCCTTCACCGTTTTGGGAGCAGTGGTGATGAAATAATTTACACAAAGTAAAGCGCCTGTCTGGGTTCAAACCTACGACCTACAAGTCGTAATAACACTGGCCCACCACTGCTCTCTGATTGTAAACATCATTTTATGTAAATTACGTAGAAATACGTAATTTTGTATTGCTTTTTATTTCGCTATCAATAACATCGCAATTAATAAAAATTCTCATCTTACAGCTACTAAGCCGCCCTCAAAATAATCTCAAATATCAAAGCCACCGCCCCAACAATCGCCTCTCCATTGTATTCACGATAGAGATTCAAAAAAAGTATCGATAACTGTATAATATCGATTATCGATACTAGAAAACTTTCTAGTCGGAGCTGAGGAAAACCCAGAAGAAAATGGAGAGGCGAACTACACCGCTTATTAAGAGATTGGAACACAACAGAAAACAGCTGTGAGATGTGTTGGAAAGAGTGGAGGGAGTTCTTTGCCCAACAGTGGGACAGTATAGGCTGATGTATCTGGATCAGTATACTTGGACACCAGGGCCATGTTTATCAAAAATTACAAGTCTACACGTTCACAAGTTACCTAGAATTTTAATTTTCATTAAATTCATACCTCATCTTCATATTTATAATCAGCCATAATGTTCCCACTGCTGGGACACGGGCATCAGGTCATCTCTCTCTTTTGACCACATTTAAAAAAATAAAATCGAATTTATACATTTATTGCGATACTAAGCACGACACTTGTAAACTTGTAAGACGGAATAGAGAATCGCCGGAGACTCTCAGGATTTGTTATGATTTTCTACAAGTTGCAACTTACAAATATTTTTTTGATGGACAAAATCACGAATAAAAGTGTTAAAATATAAGTACTTGTGAACTAAATAATGACATTTTGATAAACAGGGCACAGGACGTGAAGCCATCAGTCCTGTGTATGGTAGACATCAGGAGCAGGGCTGACGGCTGATCACTGATCGGGGAGAGCCCCGATCGTGTCGGATCGCCGTCCCATCGGTCTATGAGAGTGACGGAAGAGAGAGTGCGCAATTTGTTTTATTTTTTTCACCTTTTTTTCGTTCTCAGTTAATTTTATCGATGGTCTGGCAATTTGAGAATTTTATGCGGCCTACCCAAATGTCCTTTCTTTGGTATTGTTCGTCGAGTCGTTGAGCTCCTTAAGTTCTGAGTTGAGCTCCGCCATTACTGACAAATGCTTGCACTGACTGGACAGGTCCACTCAAATCTGTGTGGTTCTTTCCTCAAAAGACCATTTCAGACTCGAATTTACATGGTCCTCATATGGCTTGACCAAGATTATGTCTGGACTTTAAAAGAGACTGTGACCTCTGAGTTTGTTTCGGCCTTTCTTCTCAGAGTAGTCAGATAGGAAACGCCGACCTCATCTAGCTTATTTTTAATATTTTTTAATATGACGTGTAAAAGTGATTCCAATATCCTATTTACAGAATAAACAATTTCATTTCATTTCATTTCACTATTGTGCACTTCAATAGCTCCTGAGTAGTTGGCTTGTTTCGGGAACACTCTTCCCATACTCTCATAGTCAAATGGGAGTCGGCATGGCCAATCCGACATGACTGGGGAGAGATCAGGCGTTAGATACGCAATAACGATACAATACGAAAAGTATCGATACCTTTTATTTGAGAGCACATCACTAGCCAGCTATTGTCGCCCCCCGGTAGTATCTCGTTGAAAATTGTCACAATAACCACTTAAAAAGGACAGATGTGGTTTTTAGGGACTTTTTAGGGTTCCGTAACAAAGTTGGTAAAATTATAATGTGTGGATTCGTCATACTTGAAATTCAAAGTTGTTTTTTAAATACCTAATACTTAATTTGCCTTCTTTAACTTGCGTTAAGGCAAAACAATAATAAATTTAAAAAATATTGTTAGTTATAATTGGTTATATCGTTTTTGTTGAAATTATACACACTTTACATACAAACTATGTATGCGGACCCAAAAATTAAATTGATGGTACGGAACCTACGGTACACGAGTCCGACTCGCACATTTTTTATCTCGTTAGTTTTTTTGATAATCTCTTTGTCAATAAAAAGATTTATCATGGTATTATCATTTTGTATAGAGATGAGATCGCCCCATTGGCGACTGTAGTATGTTGTACGGATTTGGGGTCACAGTATTTTATTTACGGTAGCAATGCTGAGCGGCGCAGGAGCAGCTGGATGAGAGAAAGCCGAGGAGAGTTAGGAGAGATATACAGCAACACACACTCTTCCTAGCCTTTTCTCAACTGTGTATGATAGACTGGAAGCCGACGCCAGTAGGCTTATAGTCTAACCGGATGCAGCTGAATACCTGGTATTTTACATGGAACGACTGCCTATCTGAACTCCACAACCCAGTAACTGAGTAATACGATACCGCTTGGTAAGCCTGGTTGTTAGACTTTCCGGCTTAACGTGCTTTCCGAGGCACGGAGGAGTCACGGTATGTAAAGATGGTCACCCATCCACGGACCAACCCCGGCAATCGTAGCTTAACCTGATGGATCGACCCGTGCGGCTGTTATTACTTAGCCACGAGCTCCTCCAAAGGGTGAACGCTAGTATCCTAACTAATATTACTAGTAGTTCTGCGAACAGTAAGACCTCGCGAGCACAAACATTTTTGCAAAGATTAACCTTTAGCTAGTCGCGCCAAAATAATCGCGTGTCGCGTGGAGTCTGTGCGGATCTCAGAGTTTATTTGTGAAAAAGAAACAAAACCCTAACTTACATTATAAATGCGAAAGTGAGTTTGTTTGTTTGTTACGCTTTCACGTTATAACGGATTTGGATGAAATTTGGCACACGGGTAGACCATGTTTATCCCGATATTCCCACGGGATCGAGACTTACGCGAGTGAAACCGCGGGGCGCAGCTAGTCAATTATAAAAGTAATAACTCATTAAAGTCCAATTAACGTTACCACAAAAAAACAGATTCAAATCTTTTGTAAAACCATTCCAAGATCTACCAAGTCCAAAGTTCAGACTTCAGACCATTATCATACAGAAAGTAGTTAAAACTTGTTCTAACAGATAGTTATATTACTGTACCGTGTAAAACTTTAAAGTGGCAAGTTTAACAAGTAACTTTAACTAAGTTTAAGGATTAACTTAAGTTTAACAACCTTTACGAAGACGTTCATTAGTACGGGGCTCGGCGTTAATATGACAGATTGAGTTAGAAAGAGAGAGTCACACAGTTATTAGAGTGACAGAGACGAAGCTATACAAAGAAGAACTTTTCTGTAAACTCCATTTACCGTATCAATCTGCCTAGCCTTTACCCAACTATATTGGGGTCGCCTTCCAGTCGACCGAGCCCGGCCGTCGGCGGTGTACTAAAGGTAAGGGAGAAAATATTCATTTTGTGTTGTGCTTTTGGCTACAAAGTCAAAGTAATTTGGCTACACCACATTAACCGATAAGAGTGCAAAAAAAACACATAAAAAAACTACACGTCCAAGCTACCGAAACCGCCATGCAAATGCATCCCATACAAATAATATCCCATTAAAACAAATCATTTCCAGACCAGTAACTACTAAGTACAGCTAATTTCACACATCCATACTTCTATTGCTGCTCACCCCACACCCCTTGCAGTGAGCCGTGAATATACAGGGGCTGGTTTCTTTAAGGATCCCACAAACAGACGCGATATCGCGGGCGCGACAGGCAGCGGTACCTTTGTCGACAAAGGTACCGCTGCGTGTCGCGCCTGTTTGCACGAGCCTTTACTTGTTCGAAATGAAGGGTTTACAAAAGGCGGTAGTTATGTTAAGTACTTTGTTCGTTTTGGAGAAAAACTTACGTCTGGTCGCGCCTGTCTGCGGGAGCCTTAATATGAAGTTAATACGCTGAAACCATGGCCAGCCAGTGGATAAAAAAAATACCCTGAAAAGCTCGTGCCAGACGACATAAGAGTGACATACGGACGGGAACCTAATACCAAAGATAATCCGAGCTTACAATTTTTAACAATAAATACAGGATTAGGGATCCGCAAGCATGACGGTTCTCTTTCATAAAAGATTTTAATTTTAAACGGTTCCGTAATCTTGTTACGATGTTGACCTAATGTTAGGGTTTAGGGTTTAATACTGTTACACGAGTTAAAAGAGTTAAGTTTAAATTTTGGAAAGGTTCAAATGAATTTTATATTTAACTAGCTTCGCCAGCGACTTTGTCTGCGTGGACCCCAGAATTGGGTCCATGTCAAATGCCGGGATAAAAAATATCCCATGTTTTTGCGTGATTCGAGGAGCTCGTGGCTAAGTAATAACAGCCGCTCGGGTCGATCTATCAGGTTAAGCTACGCTTGCCGGGGTTGGTCCGTGGATGGGTGACCATTTTCACATATCGAGACTCCTCCGTGCCTCGGAAAGCACGTTAAGCCATTGGTCCCGGCTGTCATTTGTGGATCTTTGACAGTCGTTACGAGTCGTCAGAAGCCAGAAAGTGTGACAACCAGTCTAACCAAGGGGTATTGTTACTGGGTTGTGGAGGTCAGATAGGCAGTCGCTTCATGTAAAATACTGGTATTCAGCTGCATCCGGTTAGACTGGAAGCCGACCCCAACATAGTTGGGAAAAGGCTAGGCAGATTGATGTTTTTGCGTGATTGAGTAACAAACATCCAAATATACAGGTTGTATGTTTGGATATTTCGTGCGCTTATTAGCAAGTCACCAGATACTCAACTCGCCAGATTCTCAACTAACCAGATTCGCAATTCACCAGATTCGCAACTCACCAAATGTACAATGAAACAGAAAATCACAAAAAACGTGTGATTTTACCTCAGTTTTCACTTTGAGATTTTTACAGAATAGATCACCTGTCAAGTGAAATGTCAGACGATTTTGTGACATGTGCGGTGCGACTGTTAACTGTCACTTTGACTTGCCCTTCACATCACCTGCCCAAACATGATTAACGATAGATCCTTTGTGACTTTTAGTCTTAAAATATACAATTATCGTCGAGAGCACAATCTTATTTAAATACTAAGATACGAATAATATAGACGAGTGGGAGTCGACGCTCGCGCCTGGAAAAATGAGACGGTTCATTATTTGAAGACGGTCGTCTGTTACACCGACCGAAACTTTAGTTTCAGTTATACTCCATTTGAAATAAGATTAGACATTGATATAAGCCTTTTTTACAGTCCGTTCAACCGATTTTGACTTCTAATGCGTTGATGGTATGACAAATGCTAGCTGCAGTAGAAAGTCGGTATTGTATATTTTTTTTTGCTTTTAATGCCATCCTGCCTGCGGTATAGAAGTCAAAATCGGTTGAAAGGACTGTAAAAAGGTTTAAATTTCTAATATTATTTTAAATGTACTATAGACTCAGTTAAAGATTCTAGTTTCGCCCGCGTTTAGGTTTTGGGGAATAAGTGGCCGAATCTTTGTGTCGGTCGGAAAATTAGTTGATGGGACGTATAATAAGCATAGCCACTAGCTCAAGCCGAGTTACACAAAAACAACGGCAGGAACATTCTTGATGGATATATTAGGTCTTTACCTATGAAATTGCCGTTCTGCAGTACTGGCCATTTCAAATCAAAATAAGTTTGGCTAAGAATTCTAATTTCAAATTAATTTTATTTTAAAAACATGGATTTTTTTTCCAAAAGTAGTCATTTCTTTATTGATTAGTGTTACATTTTCATCGCATTTCAATCTTTTTCGTCATCATGGATACGTTAAAAATTCGAGTAATTATGGAATATGAGTACCGTCGTGGCAGCAACGCGGCACAAGCGGCACGCAACATCAACGACGTTTACGGAGCTAACACTACAAACCAACGCACCACCTGTTATTGGTTTGCTCGCTTCCGTTCTGGAAATTTCGACCTGAAAAATGAACCTCGCAGTCGTCCGAAGACTTTGGTCGACAATGACGAATTAAAGGCGATTGTGGAAGCTGATGATACACAATCTACGGCTGAATTAGCAGCAGCTTTCGACGTTAGCGTCAAAACAATATTGGTCCATTTGCGTCAAATTGGCAAGGTAAAAAAGCTTGACAAATGGGTGCCCCACGAACTCAATGATCGCCAGCGCGAAGTACGCGTCGAGACGTGGCTTGCACTGCTCAACAGACACACAAATGAAGGAATTTTGAACCGCATTGTTACCTGCGATGAAAAATGGATTCTGTTTGATAACCGCAAGCGCTCAGCAAGTTGGTTGGATCCTGGTTCAGCACCTAAACAATGCCCTAAACGAAAACTTACCCCTAGAAAAGTGATGGTCACTGTTTGGTGGTCTAGCGCCGGTGTGATTCATCACAGCTTCTTACCAAACGGGGTGAGCATTACTGCAGATGTGTACTGTGAAGAACTGAACACAATGATGGAGAAGCTGGCGCATCTCCAACCAGCATTGGTCAATCGCTCGTCTCCGCTGCTCCTGCACGACAACGCGCGACCTCATACTGCACAGCAGACGGTCTCCAAGTTGCAAGAACTGGGGTTGGAAGCTCTCCGTCATCCGCCCTACTCACCAGACCTTGCGCCTACAGACTACTACTTTTTCCAGAATTTGGATAACTTCTTGGCGGGAAAAAAATTCAATACCCGAGAGGCAGTACAAAATGCCTTTGAAGAATTTGTTGCCTCCCGTCCAGCTGATTTCTTTAAGAAGGGCATCAATAAACTGCCACTGCGATGGCAAAGATGCATTGATTGCATGGGTGATTACTTCGATTAATACAAATAAAAAATTCATGAAAAAAATTCGTTTAAATTTTTTCATACAAAACGGCAATTTCATAGGTAAAGACCTATTATTAAGCTTCTATTTATATCACCGTGTACCATAATAACTGAACTAACTATAAAGCAGGTCTTATGTTTTTTATTCTTTTAAATTACCATTATTTTCACCGTAAAAAGCAATTACCTACACTATTCGAGGCTTGAGAGCCGCTAGCACTTCTCTCCGTCCCGCTCTCACTCAGGTCGCGAGTAGTATGGCACGAGCGAGATAAAAATGTGAGGTTGGGTACGGCCTTAAGCAACGGTGTGACTCAGTTTCACAAGTCAATGAGTTCTAATTTGCATCAGTCAACGCGCCAATATCTTTGTGCTCGGCTGTAATTTGTTACTGCTACCATATTAGAAAGGAATCCTCTGTAGACGTGTTAAATGGAAGATATTGTTATGTTCTTCATTGTTATAAGATAGTATTAGCGTCACGCTTGTATTTCGCGATGGGGCTGGTAGAGGTGTATGGGTATAGTACACTTAAATGTCGCCGTTTGAATTTTCTGCCTTTTAACGATAGTGGATAACCATAGTGTCTGACCAACGAAAGCTTACCACGAATTATTATCTGTTGAATATATAACATGTCTAATTATCATATAAATATGATATACTGATGTAAGTATCGCATAATGTCTTGAATAATAAATAGTATCGATTCCGTTTAACAAGTGGGTTGACAGATCTTGATTTTTTTTAAATTGCCGCTTTTTTTCTTGGATAGCTTTCAATTGGTCAAACTCTAACAAGTTTATTCCCCGAGGGAGTTGCCAGAGGTGTTCAACTATTTTATTTATGTAATTATTTTAGGGGGCGAGCCTATTGCTATTAACCGGGCATAACTTCAGATTCCAGGCTGCTACTGAGAAATTCTTGACGGAAAAAAATGAGGATTTTTTGAAATTACGTTCGCTAGGTGGCAGCACTGGCACCTGTCAAGTGTCAAAGCGCCTATATTTTCTTAAATCGTGATTGAATGATGAACGAATGAATGAAACGAATGATGAACGTCATCATAAAATACAATAGACGTAGATGTATTTAGCACCTAACCTATTCCGCTTAACTATTCTTCAAGAGTCAAAAAAATCGCTGTAAGAAATCGACACGTGTTTCACCTCTCAACGAGGCACCCTCAGGATGACGATCGACCAGTCGCAAACCCGAACCCGAGGTGTTACCACGCCGGGTAATACTAGTACTAAATATATCTATATCTATATCTGCTGTATTTTATAATGGATTTCCGCAAAGTAACGCTTGAATCAACTATCTTGACGTCATCATAATTTTTTGGAAGTGCCTCCGCTGCCGGCGCCGGTTGTTGAATTGGCTACCGGCGCTGACTTTGGTTGTCAATTTGGCATAATTAAAAAGCATGTAATATTTTTTTGCCATAATCATTAATATCCCTATTCGAGTAATAAAGTAACTATACACTACTCGGAACCGAACTAGTTAGATTAGGTCAAATATTTGTAATCGAAAATAAAGTTTAGATTAGGTTAGGTTAGGTTAGAACTGTGACCCCTTCGAACCCCAAAAACTACTAGATTTTACAGAAAAAAATATTTTAGTTAGGTTTAGTTAGTTGGGGTTCTGAATACTGGAAGAGTTTCCATAAACGCCGCGCCGCCGGTCTCCATTATGGGACCCGGCGGTGACATTACTGCCGGTTCCCAATGGCGTTATTTTTGGGAGCCGGCGCCGGCAGCGTAGGCACTCCCTAATTTTTTATATATTCATCGTCGAAATGTCAAAGTGGCGCCAACTGGTGGCAAGAATTTTCATGAAATCAACCTCAGCAGTTCCACTAGACTCGCTACTGCAAAACCATACTGCCATTAGGGTGTAGATTTATCTTAGATGTTGCACCCCTACATCCATTACTTCTTTAGCATAACAAAAGAGAACTCCCTCCCTTACTGTAATATCTTCCTTCGTCCTTAACTACAGGAACCGGAAGTCATTGATCTTCGGTCCATAAGCTCCTCTATACTCTATGCATTTGTTTATGGTCTGTGCATCCTTCATTTCCTGTTAATGTGTTTGAGTATTTATGTATTTACTTATATGTAAAAAAAGAGGGGCTCGTGGCTAATAACACCCGCACGGGTCGATCGAAGGTTAAGCTACGCTTGCCGAGGTCGGTGCGTGGATATCCGTCCATTACATACCGAGACCTCCCCGTGACTCGGAAAGCACATTAAACCGTTGCTCTGGCTGTCATTTGTAGATCTTTGACAGTCGTTACATTCAGAAGCCCGAAAGTCTCGTATAAAGGGTATCGTGCTAACCAGTAACTGACTTACTGAGTTGTGGAGGTCTGACAGGCAGTCGCTGCATGTACAGTACTGGTATTCAGCTGCATTCGGACTGGAAGCCGACCCCAACATAGTTGGGAAAAGGCTCGGCAGATGAAACACGGCAGATGACTATACTCAATTTTCCTATTTGAACTAAATTATTTGACTTTGACTTTGATGTTGAGAACTTTTGAACACAACCGACTTCCAAAAAAAACAAAAAAAGTGAAAAATAAATTTAATTTCGGCAAAAAACTAAAATTGAGAACCAAAGACATCGACTTCCGAAATTAAAGTTATTTTTCACTTCAGTTATTTTATTGGAAGTCGGTTGTTTTTTTTTTTGTAAAAAGTTTTTTATCACAGACTGTGTAATTATATTGACGCTATCACAGCATACAAGAAAAGTGATTTTTTAAACTGAAGTATTAAAAAAAATAGGGACTTAGTGTTAAATGTGGTACGGAACCCTTCGGCAGGATTTTATAAAAGTATGAAACCGCGTGTGTTACTTACGTGTCTGCCTACCTCACGTAGTGTTAGCAGTTACTTGTACCACATAGCAGACATTGGAAGCCGCGGACATTCCGTTAGGTGCACGTGTCCACTGTAATGCGGCACGGGAATCATGTTTTGATTACATTATCCGTTGTTACAGCACGGCCGACAGAATGGTAATGTATTATAGTTCGCGCGCGACTGCCTGGTGTATGTGAGCGGTGAGACAGGTAGATAGACAGGATAGTACATAGCGTCTATCCCTATTAACATTGTCGTATATGCATTTTTGCTATTTTCTTTTTATTTCATAATCACTCTTAAAAATACACTTTTTTTAGAAGATGCGAAAAAAAAAATTACGAGTATTTTTTTAAATAGCCACGTTAACATTGTCGGATGTTGTCACAACCACCAGTTAACAATGACGGATGTAACCTCACGGCGGCAGTCCGTGCGGTTGTGCCAGTACGGACCATGTTGCAATAACTAGTTACAAAGATATAAAAAAATAATGTTTTATTTATAATTTCGATTTAGATACGACAGACATTGGTCTAGGATTTACTGTAAACAGTGACGTATATGGCACTTCCTACAAATAATCAATTAATTTTTACACGTAACATTGTCGTATGTGGCACTTCCAACACATAGCCAATTAGTTTGTACACGTAACATTGTCGTATGTGGTAGATCCGACAAAATACAATCGATTTGGTACGCTTAAAAAAGTAATTTCTGACTTTAAACATGCTAAAAAAAACAATAATAGTAGTTTATTACCATGTAAGTAAACTCATAAACTTGTATTAAAATTCTGTTATTTTTTGTTAACCTAGATCGTATATTAAAAAAATTATCAACAATTCAAATTTTGACGCGCTCTCTTGTAATGTTGCCGATTTTCACATCGGACAATGTTAATAGGGATAGGCGAATTAGGATCGGGGGCGTCGGGGCGAGCCTATTGCTAATAACCGGGCTTAAATCCAGGCTCTAGGCTGCTGTGCTACTAACAGACTAATGAAAAAGGCATGTTTTGATCGTACCTCAAACAATTCCTATTTTCGGGTCTTAAAAATTCTAAATAGCCAAGTAACTTAGCGGTAAACGTGGATGTGTCGGCGTTTCCTAGCTTAGTTACGTCACCAACTGTGAGAAAAGGCCAGAAAGTTAAAAAGAGGCTAATTCATTACCCGACTACGGCGAAGCAAAACGGAGGGTTATGATTTTGACCGATACGTATGTATGTTCGATGTATGCCCTAACGTGTGAACATACACACGTTAGGGCATACATCGAACAGATTACGTGTGACTTTAGATTTTTAATTTGTCTGTCTGCGATGTCTTGTTTACATCTTTTTAGTTGACATTTTTTTTCGTAGTTGTTTTCGTTTTATAACATTTTTTTTTAAATTGTGCATCAGTAGTAGAAGCTCAAAAAGTTTTTAGAAGATTACGATCTTCTAAAAACTTCTAAATACGTAATACAATTTTTTTTTTGGGCTCATTAAATTAAATATTTTCTAATGGAAAAACCCGAAAACACTGGCATACCTGGGAATCGGGTTTGCCTAACGAGTCAGTCACATAATCCTAACTACTAATCCATACTAATATTATACATTAGAAAATAACTCTGTCTGTCTGTCTATCTGTTTTCACGCCTAAACCACGCAACGGATTTCGATATAATTTTGCATGGAGATAGATGGCATCCCGGGGAAGGACATAGGCTACTTTTTATCAACAGAAGCTAATGCATATTATAAATGCGAAAGTGAGTTGGTTTGTTTTGCTTTCACGCTGAAACGGCTGAACGGATTTGGATGAAATGTGGCACAGGGGTAGATCATGACCTGGAATAGGACATAGGATACTTTTTATCCCGATATTCCCACGGGATCGAGACATACGCGGGTGAAACCGCGGGGCACAGCTAGTACCAGATAATTCAGAATTCTGTGACCATCTGCGACCTCTAACAGTCCACGCTACTGTCTCGAGTAGGTCAACGGCCGTCAGGAACAATGGGCACAGTTCCGTCACACAATATTTATGCATTCAAGATCGCGAGCATGATTCCGATTCGCAGAAAAATGTATCGAAACGACAAACAGACTTATATGGACGGTAGCTTTGTATGTGCATGCGCATATTTTATATCCAGTTCTTATAGATAGCTTATTGATAACGTATGATGATAAATGATATTTATTTCTGTAAATTGGTTCAAACAACAGTAAAGGTCACAAGGTACAAGGTCTAAAACTAGATGAGTTCGGTGTTAACCGGAATTAACCCAGAGGTCAGAGACTCTTTTAAGTTTCAACATAATCTTGGTCAGATCATGCCTGGACCATGTAGATTGGTGTCTGAAATGGTCTTTACTTACTTATGCAGGGTGTTAGGGTAAACACCGTTATCCTTGAAACCAGTGGTTTGGTTTCATTTATAGAACGTAAAATCAATGGGAAATTACAACTTTTTTTTTTTTAAGATAATCTATATTTTACCACAAGAGTATTTCACTCTTTCACTCTAGGGCAACGAACTTGCATCTCAACACGGGTGGGTAGCGCGGGACGTGACCTGACCGGCCGCGAGCGCGACCCCTTCCTCAGTCAATCAGCTGTTTCGCTAGCAAACACGGTGTCGGATAGAAACTTTTTAAAATCTTTTAATGAAAACGTTTTTGTTTTTATTGTTACTCGTTCATTTATTTTTATTTTTATATTTAAGTCAACTACCCATGGTTTGACTGACAACGGTGTTTACCTTTACATTCTGTATAATACAATAACTATACATGTTATAAAATTAAGTCGCTTTTCCCGTCTGTCTGTGTGACCGCGTTGTTCTTCTAAACTACGAAACGGATTTTGATGCGGTTGTCACCATCAATCAATCTGCCTGCCTTTTCTGAACTATGTTGGGGTCAGCTTCCAGTCTAAACAGATTCAGCTGTATACCAGTATTTTACATAGAGCGACTGCCTATCTGACCTCCACAACCCAGTAACTGGGTAATACGATACCCCTTGGTAAGACTGGTTGTCGGACTTTCTTCTGACGACCCGTAACGACTGTCAAATTAGCATGTCCTTGAACCAAAAATTCGAAGACATTGTAACATCTATGAACCCACACTGGGCCCACGTGGTGGATTATGGCTAGTGTTGCCAGGACCGATTTGTTTTAAAGCGGGGCAGAAGGTAAAACAAATCGGGATTTAGGGTTGTAGATCGGGACAATAAAAAAAACCTTGTTTAAAAAATAAAAAAAACATATATTTCTGTGACGAGTAACGTAAATAAATAGATTTTGAATATGAGGGTACTTTTGGGGGGCAAATAAGAAACTAAAAAAGAAACGTTTTGCACACTGTACCGTGTGACATATCAAATGAAAGGGCATTACGAGGACCTCAAATATAGAAAAAAAGTAAATACTTTTATATATTTTTAAGCAAATAGATGAAAATTGACCTTTTCCCCCAACCTGAGCCTAAAATTTTGAAAAAATTACAGAGAATGGTTCTATACTCATAGATTATAGTAAAACCTATAAGAAGTCTATGGTCTAATAACATGGTAGATCTCTCAATATTGTGCGTACAAACTTACATTTGCAGTTAGAATGTATAGGAAAATATGTTTTTCAACTACAATGTTAAGTTTGTTCTTGGATTAAATTCATCCCAACTACGGAACCCTTGCGTGGTTCCACATGTACTTGACCGGTTTCTAGGGTTCCGTAGGCAACAAGGAACCCTTATAGTTTGAAACTTATGAATACATTTGACACTTGTTTCAAACCAATTCAGATTGTCATTGATCGTGTATTAGGTATAGGTACGCAATAAGGATGCTGGACATGTATTGATTTATCGGGACATTTACCGTCCCGATCAGGCGCAAATCGGGACGCATCCCCAGACCCCTGAAAATCGGGACGTCCCGCGCAAATCGGGATACCTGGCAACCCTAATTATGGCCCACTTCTCACAGAGTGCGGACCTGTTCCCAGCAGTGGGAACATAAGCTAATTATATAAAGTTATCGATAATAAAGTAATCTGGATGTTTTGTCAAGTCGTAATATCTGGGACATGTCGCTAGTATAATAGACAAGTTCTTACTAAGTTTAGAATGCAGGCTTTCTCACGCATGACTCATTCGATGATAACAATGTCCAACCTACTTCGCGGACGGGAGGTTATGTTGCAACTGCGCTGGTTCGTGACAAAACTGCCGTTTAAGCATTTTATTGTCTCTACAACGAGCTAGGGGAATTTGAACCTTATTTATTGAGCTCCTGATTAAAATGGAGTGATTTTTCAATGTGAGAGAATTTCTTTGTGTTAATATTAGATGTGTTATTGTTATTCGAGTGACAATCGGGAATGATAGTTAATGAATCTTGTTCGAAAACGGTCACCCATCAGCAAACTGACCGCGCCAAGAGAAGCTGCTTGTTGAACCAAAAATGTAGTTTCCCACGGAGAAGAACGCGACAGAAACTCCAAGATTACTCTTTTAACTGAAGCTTCAACAGTATCTATGCCTAAATATAACAGTATCTATGTATAAAGCCTATGGCATTAAGTCCGCCTCGGTACATTTGTGTGCTTAAAGTATTAATCCTACTAATATTATAAATAAGTTTTTAGTGTTTTCTTTGGAAGTCGTTTTTTATTTAAATTTTTATTTTTCACTTTTTAGGTGAGGATCTGCTATGTAAATAACATTGACGGAGTCACTTAAAACATCGTCTAGATAACTAAGTGGGAAAAATACGTAATATTGAAGCTAACTCAAAAACTACGCAAGCAAAGTTAATCAAATTTATATGGGACCACCTCTGAAGCATGACCTACCAAACAAAAAAAGGAATCATCAAAATCGATTCATAATTGGCGGAGTAATCTAACATACTCAAAGCCATTCGTTAGATAATATACTGTAATCATTGTTTCCAATTAATTTACATATTTCTACTCGATCTATCTCCTCCTTACACAACACAATCAATCCAGTTATTCCAATCAAGATATCCTGCCCCACGTACCCACAATCTACAATAGTTTAAACAGTTAACTTGAACCGTTGAAGTTAGACTCAAGAGTAGCGCCTGAACTCTAGTTAATTTCCTGAACGGTCGGCTAAGTTAACATGCAGCTCGTAATATAACTACAGTTTATGTAAGTTAACCGCAGGTTACTTGACTCTTACTTTGCTGTTGTATAACTAAGTACGTTATAGTTTCTGAACGCGTTATTTAATTTTAGCTATAAAAATCTCATGAACATATTGTTTTTTTACGGTTTTACCACAAAAACTTAGACACAATCATGTTCAACGCGTGTCCAAAGTAAAAAAAAAAAAAAAACATTTTTATGTCAAACTCCATACAGAAATGTCGTGTTTAAAAGGTGTTTAGGCTAAACAACTGATAAACACGGTTCTGTGGTATTAAGGTTATTGTTTTTTTAGAGTTCCGTACCTATTGGGTGCCAACGGGACCCTATTACTCTTGTCCGCTGTCCGTCTGTCTGTCACACACTGGGTGACCATCTTTACATACCAAGACCCCTCCGTACCTCGGAAAGGACGTCAAGCCATTGGTCCCGGCTGTCATTTGTATATCTTTGACAGGTGTTACGGGTCGTCAAAGCCCGAAAGACTGACAACCAGTGTTACCAAGGGGTATCGTGTTTCCCAGTAACTGGGTTGTGGAGGTCAGATAGGCAGTCGCTCCATATAAAATACTGGTATTCAGCTGCATCCGGTTAGACTGGAAGGCTAGGCAGATGATGACAAGAAACGTGTTAAACAATTTTTTTATTTTTTTTATTTATTTAAGCCTTTTATTTCCCAAAAATAACTTACATTATTCATAGCATAGTATCATAAAATGTTCCTTTGTTCCTAATTAAAAAACTAATTCGTTCATTCTTAATCATATAAAACATGTTAAATAAATATGTAGTGTTAATTCGTCAAGGACTTTCTAATTAATTAAGGTAAGTTTTGGCACGCGCGCGGCCCGTCTGGTAACTTAGCGGTAGTTATATTGTACGATGTATGACTAGTTGCCCAAAGCGTAGTAGGTTCCTATGGAGAAGAACGGGCAAGAAACTCCACGGAAACTTTTTTCTAAATCAGAATATTGTTACAATATATTGGTTACATCATTCATGTTGAAATTATACATGTAGAAAAACGCGCACGTTAAAAGCGTCCGTAATTAAAAGATAAAAAATAAACAAAATCCAAACATTACAATCCTACTAATATTATAAATGTGAAAGTTTGTGTGTTTGTGTGTTTGGATGTTTGTTACTCAATCACGCAAAAACGGCTGTATGGATTTGGATAAAAATTGGCAAGTAGATAGTTTATAACTTGGATTAACACATAGGATACTTTTTATCCCGATATTCCCACGGGATTGAGACTTACGCGGTTGAAACCGCGGGGCGCAGCTAGTAAATTAATAACTCTCATATCATATACATATAAGTAATGGGAACAGCTCAAGTCGTGGTGAAAATATTAACAGCAACTTGGTAGCAAGGCTGACAGCAGCAGCAACCAAAAATTCAAAGACATGTGACATCCACCAACACGTACGTCGCGCGGTCGATTTTACTGCTAAACCACTAAAGTACTGAATAGATTTTGATGGAGTTTGGCAGAGATACCTCGCCCTCAAAACGTTGAAGGAAAACATGAGGAAACCGGCATGTCCTAGAACCAAAAAGCCGAAGACATGTGGCATGTACCAACCCGCACTAGGCCCGCGTGGTGGATTACGGTTCACTCCCTCTCGTGTGGAGGAGGCCTGAGTCCAGTGGGAGCGTTATAATGCTGATACGTAAGCAGAAACGTAAATATACAACCGTCAGCTAGTGTATAATACAGAGAACATACAACTGCACAAACTCGACTCGCAATAGTTCTCTTAACTTTAATAACCCGGCGCTAAGTTTACACTCAGTTGTGGTGAAGTTTCTGAACACTATGCTTGAGCTGTCGTCATGTCATGTTAATGTAGATTTACGCTGGTTTCAGAAGGTAATGTAACATCACGCCTGTATGCCGTGAAGGGGTCAACAGAGATTATACTAAGATTTATGTTTAAGGTTGATGCGCTAGGGTGGCCCGCGAAATTCAAATTTTCTTACGTTTTTTGCAATTTGCAGGTCAGTATCAGGTTGTATGTTGATCTAAATATTAGAATCAGAATTACAGAATTATAAACATTAGAATCAGCAATACAACTCTCTAAGTTCATGTAAGTGTATTGAATAAAAATTTCATGAAATCGTCGTCAATACACTTATATGAACTTAGAGAGTTGTATTGCTGATTCTAATGTTTATAATTCTGTAAATCCATATTTGTTACGGCCGCTAATAATATTTAGATCAACATACAACCTGATACTGACCTGCAAATTGCAAAAAACGTAAGAAAATTTGAATTTCGCGGGCTACCCTAGCACATCAACCTTAAGTAATGTAATGCTAACTTATCTATACTAATATTATAAATTCCAAAGTAACTCTGTCTATCTGTCTGTCTGTATGTTACTTTTTCACGCCTAAACCACTGAACGGATTTCGATAAAATTTTGCATGGAGATAGATGACATCCCGGAGAAGGCTAGGCATAGGCATAGGCTACTTTTTATCGACATACCACGCGGGCGAAGCCGCGGGCGAAAGCTAGTAATATTATAAATGCGAAAGTGAGTTTGTTTATTTGTTTATTACGCTTTCACGCTTAAACGGCTGAACAGATTTTTATGAAATTTGGCACACAGGTAGACCATGACCGGGAATAGGACATAAAATAGTTTTTAACACAATATTCCCACGGGATCGAGACTTACGCCGGTGAAACCGCGGGGCGCAGCTAGTTTCAAATACAACCCAAATTTTGGTCAGCATTTAGTTGTGATAACTGTAATAGCAGCTCAATATCAGACGAAACGTGAAGTGTCGCACGATGTCGTATCATGTGCGGTGCAACTGTTAACTGTCACCGTGACCTGCCCGGCACATCACCTGCCCTGCTAATGATTGAGGACCCAAATACAGAAGGGATGGCGTTGGAATACTGCCTATGCCAATCAAAGTCACGACACAAACCCAGTGAACTTAATGTAACCGGATTAACTGAAATAATAATGAATCTCGTCAACCAGTCGCACTGACAAGGGTATAAACACCGTTCAAGCTGGTATTCGGTTAATTAAATCTTACTTTGATCGGGGTTAAGTTACTTAGGAGTGTAAGTTTAAGTTACGATAGGCTGCTATAAGTTATTGATTAGGTTGTTCACTGAAATTCCTTAGATCGAGGGATTTTTCATCAGGAATTCTTCAGTAGCATCCCGGTATCTGGATTTTTTAAAGAATGGTCAGTGCAGCATGTCTTCTCCTTCGATACCCGTCATCGCAGTATCCACACCATTTCTAGCGATAAGGCGCGGGACTCTTAACAACGGTGAAGTATCAATAACTAACATTATAGCGATTTTCACTTTATTCATAGGCTGTAGGCTGGTAAAAATGTGAGAGAGCTCGTATTTGAAAAGTTCCGTTTTTTTGTTGTTCGATATTGATACTACATCGTCATTAAGTTTTTCGATGTGTAAAGTCTTTCCTCTCGCGTTCCTGCACTCTGTGGAAGTGATTTCATGAAAAGGGACGGAAGTGTGTAACAGGATACCGGGGAAGCGCGCGTTATTTGATTTGACCAATGAGCGCGCGCGGGGCTAGAGTTGGCCGTCAGATGGTACCCACCCATTCCCCAAGAGTTTGTAAACAGGATGGCGATGGTGATGATGATTGATGATGATGAATATTGTTTATAAATCATATACAATGTGTTTTTTCATTATATCCCATAACTCTAGGGTATGATTGAGACCATATCAAAGAACCAACTGGCATATGAATTATTCTTCAATCATCTTTTTTTTTTGTTTTAATTTTTCATACAAAATAATTCGACAAAGTCAAGATTATTAATGTAAAACACCCTCACGTAAAATATGACAACATCGCATTTTCTTAGCTTTAAATATGAATGATTGGTTTGAATAAAAATTAATTACTCTTATTTATCACTAGCTTTTGCCCGCGGCTTCGCCCGCGTGGATGTCGGAAATTATCCCACGGGAATGTGCTACCGGGATAAAAGTATCCTATGTCC
Organism: Lithophane ornitopus; assembly: GCA_948473465.1. NCBI lineage: Eukaryota > Metazoa > Arthropoda > Insecta > Lepidoptera > Noctuidae > Lithophane > Lithophane ornitopus. The sequence goes on along the minus strand of OX419642.1, from coordinate 8,977,203 downwards.
CATAACCCACGTGGTCTGTCTAGGCGACCTAGGCGTTACGGCGTAAAAGTAACAGACATGAGACAGCCAGTAACTTTATATATTAGTGGTAGTCCATATCTATATTGTGGTGATAGTGTGGATATGGACAGCAGTATAAAACTGTCGGAAAGATTAATGAAAAAATATTGTATAAAGATTAATGAAAAAACTATGGCATATTGTATGGACGGTGGAAACTAAGGCGAAAGCTTTGGGGGAGCCTGCGAAATTCTAATTTTCTTATGTTTTTTGCTTTTTTACAGGTCAGTATCAAGGTTTATGTTGATCTAAATAATGAGTCGCAGTTGTATCAAATATTTATTTATCTAATCTAACTAATATTGCATGAGTTGTATTCCTGTATCTAATGGTTATTATTTTGTAAAGCTACTATTTGCTACGGTCGCGAATCATATTTTAATCATATTGACATTCGAAACTTACCCATTAAACGATTTAAAAGCTGTATTAAAACCAAACTTTGTAAAAAAGGGTACTATACAATTTCAGATTATTTAGAAGACAAAAAGCATGGGATTGAGCTGCTCGCTCTGCTAACATTTTGGCATTTTGGCATTGTGACATTTTGAATAAGTACTATGGAAAATCATCAAAATATACCTACCAGTTTTATATACAAATTCACATTATTGAATATTATATGTAGGATATTGACAAAATGACATGATTACTTTGTAAAGTATTGTATTATTGTGAATGTGAGACATAGTCCTCACATTACCACCTATTCTAGGAGATTTTGTGTTCTTTTTACCTTAATAATATAACCCTAGAGTTATGGGATATCAAAAACAACACGTTGTATATGTCAGCCAAGATGACACATGTTTCAATTTCAATCTTTATTGTTACACATCATTATGCTACTACTGTACAGTCTACTCGTTTTTTTTTTCTAATAAAGCTTTTAATATCAAAGCTATGTCTTGATTGCTCCGTGCCGCCTGTCTGAGCCCTGGTTCATATCGGAATCCTTTAAGTGACTAATGCACTATGCATGCGGTATTGCAGTTTTTTGGAAACATACAGGGACGGATATGTTGGACGGGGCCGCCATTATCATCATCTGGCTAGCCTTTTCCAAACTATGTCGGGGTTGGCTTCCAGTCTAACCAGATGCAGCTTCAGCTGCAAAATACTGGTATTCATACCAGTATTTTACATGGATCAGCTGCCTGTCTGACCTCCACAACCGAGTAACGACGGGGTACCTTTGTCGACAAAGGTACCGCTGCCTTTCGCGCCCGCGATTTCGCGTCTGTTTGCACGAGCCTTGATGAAATAAATAAAGAATCACTTTATTTTTATAAGTGTTAAAACCTACTCTCGCTCGACTACTGTCGGCTTTGCAGAATGACTATTCTGGCTTTCTAAACCAAGATGTCTTTGATATACGAAAAAGCAAGCAAGTGTTTTCATTACTTCTTTATGTGGAACTGTGGTGCACAGTTTTTTGATTAATGATTTTATTGCCTGTCATGAGCCTGTAACTACTCCGGCACCCACACCCTTCAAACTGGAACACAGCCACGCTGCTTGGCGGCAGAAATATGTATGGTGGCAGTACTTCCAGGACGAGCTCCGTCACTAAGTGCTCTACTGCATACTAGCATCTGACAATCAAATCACATGACATGGGACAAGGCCAGGAAGGTGAAGATGCATCATCATCATCTTCCTGGCCTTGTCCCATGTCATTTGAGGTCGGCGCAACACGATCTTATTAACCGTCAAGCTATCATGTCTGTCGGTCTGTCGTTCTGTCACCAGGCTGTATCTCATGAACCGTGATAGTTAGATAGTTGAAATTTACATAGATGATGTTTTTCTGTAGGCGCTATAACAACAAATACTAAAAAACAGAATAAAATAAATATATAAGGGCAAAAAAAATATTTATGGGAGCCCCATAAAACAATTTTTTTTTTGCCGTTATTATAGATGGTACGGAACCCTTCCTGCGCTAGTCCGACTCGCACTTGGCCGGTTTTTTTCTTTCATAATTATCACGTATACTAAATTACTAACATGCACGCTCCAACTCATCCCCCCTATGTTTTCACCACAAAAGAAATTCCCCATACATATTCTGGGGGTGAACGTCGTATTACCATCAAATGGGGGTTGAATGAGTTATTATGTATTCACCACCACCAGGGGCTGAAAAGGGGGGAGGGGTTGAAATATATGCAGCAATGTGAAAATGTTAAACTGCTAATGTATATTCTGCATCGTTTCGATTTATCTCGAGAACCGTACTTTAATGCAATATTATAAAATGCTTTGGGTGGTTATAAGAAGACCAAAGAAACGATGGAAGGAGTGTGTAAAAGACAATATGGCTAGAAAGGGGGTGACTACTGCGATGACGGCTGATAGACATGTTGCGCTGACCACTCAATTTGGATTAAACCTAACTGAGAACGATAATCAGACAATAATGTGCCACTGCTGGGACACAGGCCACCTCTCTGTGAGGGAGTGGGCCGTAATCCACCACGCGGGCACACTGCGGGTTGGTATATGTCACATGTCCTCGAATTTATCATCAAAATGAATTGACCGAAATTGATTAAACTCTCAATAAACTATAGCTCGATCATTTGCTGTCAAACAAACCGGTTTGTTTATCGTCTGTTACTCATTGTCAATGGTTACGCTCTACTTGTCTTTGACTCACATCCGGCAGCCATAATGTTGATATTCGTGACAGTAGTATCTTTAAGACATGTCATGTACTGGGTAGGCAGGATAACGATATATTGTCTTGTTTTAAAGCATGCTATTAGCATTTTCCGGTAAAGCACAGCCCATCCCTTCAATTTTATCTTTGCCTAGCCTTTTCTCAACTATATTGGGGTCAGCTTCCAGTCCAACCGATGCGGCTGAATACCAGTATTTCACATGGAGCGACTGCCTATATGATACTTCATTTGTCAAATTGTGATTAGTCGTTTAGAAGATATGAGGGAACAGATGAACATACATACATACATACATACATACATACATACATACATATACATACATACCGGTCAAAATCATAACCCTCCGTTTTTCTTCGCCGTAGTCGGGTAAAAACACATTAAAGTTGGGGAGTGGGGGCTCGCTACGTCACAAGTGAATATAAAATTTACCAATCAGATACATCATGTCACATTTTAACTCAATGTATTGCCGTAATTTTTGATTACATAAAAAAAAGAAAAAAATGCTTTTCCAATATTTTTTAATAATCTAACAATTTTGTTAACATCCATATTCGAAATACCACACAGATCGATACCCATCATGTCTCTGGAGTTTAGCTACTTAATTTAATTTGACCCTGCATAATTAATAATGTTTTGGTACTTTCAAGTAGAAAGTAGTTCAAGTGAATGAAGTTATCAGTATGTTTGTCATTGGTAACCTCGAAAATTAATGTTACTTTTTTAATTGCTGTTATTTTAATTATGTAGTGTGTAACTTTCACTTGTTTTATGTTAGTTTTTACAAGAATGAAAGACAACCTAAATTACTACATTCTGGATGTCACGACATTAAGCAATTGTTGCTCTACACACCTTATTGAGCTATACGGAGCAATTTGGCAATACAATTACTAGCAATAAGTACAGAATAATATAGAAAACTCCGTGATACGATTACAGACGGGCAATCATTGTAGAAAAATTGCCCGAGAAACCGTATTTTACCAGGCAATACTTTAACTAACTATAACTAGCTATACAGAATAATATTAAACCTGCTCCATTACCTCCTGCAACTATTATAAAAGCCGGGCAATCTATCTATCTATCTATTTCGCCCGTAATACCCCACTGCTGGGCAAAGGCCTCCCATTCCCTTTTCCACACACGTCTGTCCACTGCCATTGCGGGCCAGCCGGGCAATAATTGCCAAAAAAATTGCCCAAGTAACCGCATCTTTACATTTTCCTAAGCCAGGACCTAATCACATGTTTTCACAGTGACCTACCGGATCAATTGGGGACAATATAAAAAGTCCGTGTGAATGTCTCGGAGTCTGGCCCCAATTGAGGCCAATCTTAGATATCAATTACTGAATGAGGCGACAATGTTAATAGGCTTAATTTACACGTCATCTCTTAAGCTGGATAGCTCTTGGACTATTTGGTTTAGGAACGCCTACGCGTGCATTTTTTGTGGTTTTTCACACTATTAAATATTTGTAAGGAGGCGATGTATAACGATACTTAAATTTAGTTCCTCTTGCACCAAAAATCACTGATATATTATTTGGCACCAACATAGTTCTATTGTTAATCGTCAAAGTTTATAGGGACACAATGATGCTTTAAATATGATTAACGCTCAATCATTTAGTGATTTGCGGTGCAAGGACCCGCCAAATCCTAAATTACTTACTCTGGTTCAAAAGGGTCCTAACTCCTAAGTCCTTTTAAAATAGTTTTGCGCTAATTGTCTCGGCTTCTATGTGTTTCTAAAATACCTTCCATCAGCACATTCAGCATATCTTGATAAAACCGTGTTCCGGATGAGAAATCAATCATTTACCTGTAACAAAACAAAGATAACACATTAATTCATTTGAAACAGTAATTAAGTATGGGGAATATTGAAATGATCTTCTAAAACAGCCCTACTCAAAGTGTGCTCCGCGGAGCCCTGGGGCTCCGCAAAGCTTCTGTGGGGGTTCCGCGAAAAGTCTATGGCATATGTCCAACTGTAGATGACATTGCTTTGTGTTATTTTAGCTGCTTCACAATCATCCTAATCTCGTACAAATAATTTCTATATATAACGGACTTCTTAAAAAAAGGAGGTTATCAATTAGACACGTATTTTATTATTAAAACTGTTATTATTTTCGCCATATACCAACAGTGCCAGCCCTAGTGGGAAAAAGTGAAGTCAGAGTAAAGTGGAATTCCATGAAACGCAATTTTTGATTATTTTAGGGCTCTGTCAAATATTTCCATTTCCAAAAGGGTACCATGGTAAACAAAAATTGAGAACCGCTGTTCTAAAAACTCTTTAACTCACTGATCTTCTTTTAACTTTCTGCTCTTTTCTAAATACCATCTTCCACTTTTAACTTTGGTCGGAAAATGTGAAATTCCTTTGATCTTTTTACTACGCGGTGCAATTAATATTATTGCCTCTTTTGATTTTCGATTAATATTCTAAGAAACTGCGTATAGTACGCTTCTTTGGCCTAAATTGTGTGTAACAAAAGTAATCGCATTACAATTCGATTTTTCTCACTACAGTACCAGTTTTTCGATGAATAAGATTAGGTACAGTTAGACAACACTGGCTCCGAAACAATGAAGTTATCTGTCAAAATGTACAGATTAACATCAGACAGACTTTCTATTTGATTCGTATATCCTCCTGACCGAATTCCGGACAAGCGGCCAATCTTAACGGAGTATCCAAGCTACGCAGGAAATATGTATTATACAGGGTCAAATGAAATTGGCTAGCGAAACTCAATCGTAGCCAGTTTTAGTTATTTGACTTTACGAGTTTAGAATTTTTGTTGGTTTTTATAGTAAAATATTCACAAACAATATTCAATAGATACGGAAACTAACAATCTGTACCCACGTTGAAATACAAGTGTGCGTGTACAGAGTGTTTCTTTTACGTATCAATTTAATAGTTTTTATGAATATTTCACTACTTATGTATATTTTTTTTTATTGTTTTTCTTGAGTTGTTTTTTTTTTTTTGCATATATGGACGCTATACTATTGCGGGTTATCAGAACTGCCTTTTGTTAGTTAACATACTATATAAGTTCACCTCTGCCTCACCTTCGAGATTGGGCATGATGTTATGAATGATGATGACACCTAATGTGATTTTTGTTTACTGCACAAGAGTTTGCGCAGAGACACAATTGCACTCTTTCTACCCTCACTCTCATAGTCCGATGGTACGACAAGGACTTTCATAAATAAATAAATACCGGAAAAACTTATGAGACATTATGATACACGTTGTACTATAGTAGTACACAATGAAGTACTATCACAGGATAGTGCAAAAGGTAGGTTCCATACAACCCACGAATCTGCACGCAAATAAATTATTATATGCGTGCGTTTCCGCTCGATACGCTTCACGTACAGCGAGTGCAAGCGCGCGAGTACTGCCATTTGTTTGACATACGCGTTTGAGGTCGCCGTACGTACGCTTCTATACTCTGTTCCAAAACAATTTGAAGAAAATGTAAATAAATGAGTCATAAAACTTAAGTTGAGTAATTTGATTTGATTATTTTAATACCATAACCAAAATTTTCCTCGCAAATTGTCAATTGCAATTTCATACAAACAATAATCGTCAGAAAATCAGAAATATAAAGTTGAAACCTTAATACAGATGAATATATTACTAATTAATTCGCTTTAGTGATATTGGGTAAGAATTTAATTAGAAAGCCACTGAACGAGACTTGATAGAAGTTTTATTGTTTTTAGTGTTCCTAAAACTGTTAACACTTTCATCAAAAAGTTTTCGAACAGGGTACCTTTTTTTTTTGAGGGTGGGGGAAATTCTCAAATGGCTTCTCCCACTCTGAGCGGAGCGGAAGGGCGTTTCGGACTTTTACTGACTACCCGTGTTCCTTCAGTTGCCTGTTGCCAGGGTCCCGGTATCCCTTTCGGACTTTCCCGCAACCTTGGTGGAACATGGTACCTGTGTGTGCGTGCGCCTGTTTTTGTTATTTGTTTGGACCTTCAGTAATAAAGGTAATAAAAAACTTTTTTTATTTTCGCCCCTTATGAATCCAGCCTTCTGTACTATTCTGTAACACAAAAGTACACGAAGAACTACAATACCCTGACTGTGTACCCTCAGGGTAGTTTCAGAGCATACAAGTGAATTTAATATTCATACATTTCATTAAGTTTTTATTTTATTTTCCCTGCACAGTTTTAAAAGAATATTCCTCGGTAATACGGCTGCGTTTCGTGGGTCTTCATTAGCAAAACTGAATATTTTTTTCGGTGAAAATATAGTTGGGATTTTTATGAGGAATTATTTAATTTTGCAGGGTTTTAAACTGACGAATTGTTTTTTGTTGAAAGGAGCGGTTTTTATGAGTTTCTTCATGACCGAAAATATGTAAGTACAGTACGTGGCCATGAGGAAAGTTTTGAGTAAGAATGTGGATGGCTGGGAAGACCGAAAAATCCGGCCAAGTGCGAGTCGGACTCGCCCACGAAGGGTTCCGTACCATTATATATAAAAACGGCAAAAAAATCACGTCTTTGTATGGGAGCCCCCTTAAATATTTATTTTATTCTGTTTTTTAGTATTTGTTGTTATAGCGGCAACAGAAATACATCATCTGTGAAAATTTCAACTGTCTATCTATCACGGTTCATGGGATACAGCCTGGTGACAGACAGACAGCGGAGTCTTAGTAAAACGATGGATGGACTGTGTGAAAGATGATAATTATGGCTAGAAATGAGTTGTCTACCGAGATGACGGCTGATAGAGAAGTGTGGAAGAAAAAGACATGTTGCGCAGACCAGTAATAAGTTCGGATAGGGACAAGTGAGCAGTGGTGGCCCAGTGGTAACGGCCACGACTACGAGTTGTAGGTTCGAACCCTGACAGGCGCTTTACTTTGTGTGAATTATTTCATCACCACTGCTCTCAAAACGGTGAAGGAAAACATCGTGAGGAAACCGGCATGTCCTAGAACCAAAAATTTGAGATTCGCGGGCCCAGTGCGGGTTGGTAGATGTCACATGACATCTACCAACCCGCACTGGGCCCGCGTGGTGAATTACGGCCGGATTAGGGAGCGCCCTCTCGCAGAGAGGAGGCCTGTGTCCCAACAGTGGGAACATTATAGGCTGATTATGCTTATGCTAAGGACAAGAATGATGAGTTCGCGGCCGTTTAATATGGCACATCGAATTTTCGAAAAACTTCGACTTTGTAGAACCTCTTCTCTCACTCATAGGTGACAGTCTCTTCAGCTCAATGTGTCATTTTAACGGCTCCCTAGCCTTTTTCCAACTGGCGCGAACAGTGTATCCTGGACAGGGTACAGGGTACAGTGTATACTAGTATATAGTAGTAAGTACACACAACCTTTACTCCAATAGTACAGAGTATAGTTTATTCACTCATTCTTTTCCAAAAACTTAAATAAAAAGTACTAAAACCAGGATCAAATAAACGTGATATAACAATAAAACTCCGCGAAACTTCCTCATATGTACAGTCGTGTATAAAAGCGTTCCCGTGTACAACACACTCGTTAGAAAATTTAACGAGTGCCGGAGTTTCACAAGAGCGTTTTGTTCGTCGAACTCCCGAGCACTTTTGCTCGCGATAGTACTTTGTTTGTTCGAATTTCGAAATAAAAGGTTTTGAAAGGTGTCTGGTAGTGAGCGTACTTTTGTTTTGCTGGACAGTTTTGTTGATGATTGTACTTTATAGAATTAAAATGTTACGTATCTGTTTTTTTAGAATACCAGCTGATGTCTGCGGTTTCTCTCGCATTCAAGGGGAACTGTAGTACCTGGCGAAAATATGGCATATCGAGTTTTAGACACAGACTGTCACACAGGGTATGAGTGACAGAGATGACGCTATTTAAGGACCATTTTTACTTCGACCTCGATGTGTCGACTTTACTGTAATTTTATGCGTAGGAGGAGACTATTATAAATAGTAAATCTTCCTACAGTACATAAAGTTACTTTCTACTGCACATTTGAGGCTGTGCCCGCGCCGGCCCCTTTCAACAAGATTATAGATAACCTTACTAAGATTTATTACCCCTAAGAGTCTGTACGACTTAAATGTAACTGTTATCTCAAGTAGAAAGCTAAGTTTAAGTTAGAAATAAGCACTCTCTTTAGTGCTGAGCTGAGTGGGGTTGACTGCTCCCTGCACTGCAATTCCAAATTTACAAACCACTAGCTACTGCCGATTAGATTCTTAGATTTCATCCGCGTGATATTTCTTGTTTTAACGAATAAAGTATCCTATGACAGCTCGTGGCTAAGTAATAACAGCCGCACGGGTCGATCCATCAGGTTAAGCTACGCTTGCCGGGGTTGGTCCGTGAGTGACCATCTTTACATACCGAGACTCCTCCGTGCCTCGGGAAGCACGTTAAGCCGTTGGTCCCGGCTGTCATTTGTAACTCTGACAACCAGTCTTGCCAAGGGGTATCGTGTTACCCAGTTACTGGGTTGTGGAGGTCAGATAGGCAGTCGCTCCATGTAAAATACTGGTATTCAGCTGCATCCGGTTAGACTGGAAGCCGACCCCAACATAGTTGCGTAAAGGCTAGGCAGATGATGACTCGGAAATACTAGCTTCCCATTAGTGAATCGGATCAGTAGTTCCGGAGATTACGCCCTACATACACACAAAAAAAATATTATTATAGTATAGTATAGATTGTTTCATATGTTTGAAAAACTCGTCTGCTCGAAATCATAATAACACAATGAATTTTGTTGAAATGTCAAAATGAATGACATTGCGATTGTGAGTGCGCTGTGACCCCGAAGAATACCAAAAATATGAGGTTTTCAGTAATCTCATTTTTTTTTTCTCAAAGTAAATTTTTTCAAACTTTTTTACACGTCAATCATATATTTTCAACTAGATAAGGCCGGCGTTTCCTATCTCACTACTCTGAGAAGAAAGGTCGAAACAAACTCAGAGGTCGCAGTCTCTTTTAAAGTCCAGACATAATCTTGGTCAGATCATGTGATACCTCCATATTTTCATCAAGTTGGTTAAAATGAAGCATTTTTTATTAAGTACCAGGCATTTAGGTCCTTATTAACATTTTACGACTTTTACTTTCAGCAACATTTAGTTCTATTAAACTAAAAATATTCCCACTCGGTCAACCTAAAAGCTTGGAATGTCTCTCTAATGACATAAAATATGTGTCGTGTGTAAGTTGGACACATTCGGGTCACGAGGAGTGGCCTGTGTCCACAAACCATTATTGTAGTGAGCAGTGGTGGCCCAAATGCTATTACAGCCTATCAAGGTATTTTCGTTCATAACCCTTCCTTTTGGCATTGCCGTAGTCGAGTAAACATAACTTAAGTACCTACATGAAGCATTAATCTTCTCCTCTACAAGACCAATATGTCAATATGTTTTATGTCAATAAAATATTATTATTATTCCAATGTCTTTGACATATCTCGGGACCCTGGGGTCCCGGACCTTTGGAAGGCGTACGAGGGGCCAAAGCCAACTTAATATTATAATACTGACATACAGCTCGGAATGCTGGATACTGGGTAATAAGCAAAAATCGAGAATTCTCTTTTAGTATCCGAACGGAAAATCCTCAGGCGCATATTCGGCGCAATGCTGGAAAGCGAACGTGGTACAACCACGAGCTCAACGAGATGTAGGACGATCCAAAAAACAACCGACTTCCAAAAAACACTAAATACGTGAATAATAACTTTAATTTCGGAAGTCGGTGGCAAAATAAACGAAAATTGAGTCTATGTATGACGATATCCTGTTTGACTCCTTCACTGTTATTTACATAGCAGGTAGTGGTATTCCGATTTGTATGGGGTAGGTAACACAACTAAAAAGTGAAAAATAAAAACTTTTTACAAAAAAAAACAACCGACTTCCAAAAAAACACTAAAAAAAGTGAAAAATAACTTTAATTTCGGAAGTCGGTGGCAAAAAACGGAAATTGAAAAGCAAAGACTGTTGTTTTGACCGAAAAGTTGTTTTTTTTTTGTAAAAAGTTTTTATTATTCGATAAATTTACAAAAAAAAAAATGTTGAAAATAACCAACCGACCAAATATCCAATTTAAACGCCCTCCATTTGGCACGCTTGGTGTGGTGACGTCACATTCTATGAAAACAAACAACAACTGTCAAGTCAATTTCAAACACTCCTACAAAACACATTGGCATTGTGATTTTTGTCACAGATTGTTACGTCACATCCGCTCTGACCATCAGCGTCGCTTTTCAAGTATTATTCAAAAATATTGATGGAGGCATAAATCGGAACTAATATAGTTTATAAAAAAAAATACTGACCCTTATTTGAATCACATGCATATTGGAGAGTTTTTCTCTCCGGAAATAGGTCACGTTGGAGAAATCACTTGAACTTGACCAGGCTAAGGCTCACCCGCGGCTGTAAAGCCTTAGATGATCACGAGTGGTCACCCAGTGGTTTGTACTTCGTGGGTTCAAACCCAGGATGTCGCACTCCTTACTTGGTGCAGTTTATTTCATCACTACTGCTCTCCCAAAAGCTGAAGGAAGCTAGCCTTTTCTCAACTATGTTGGTGTTAGATTCCAGTCTAACCAAATGCAGCTGAATACCAGTATTTTACATAGAGCGACTGCCTATCTGACCTCCACAACCTAGTTACTGGGTTCCATGTAACTGCACTGGGTTGGCGTGGAGGATTACGACCCGCTCCTTCTCGCAGAGAGGAGGCCCGAGTCCCAGGCACCCCCACTCTTATCAATCAATCTGCCAGCCTTTTCCCAACTGTATTGGGGTCGTCTTCCAGTCTAACCGGATGTAGTTGAATACCAGTATTTTACATAGAGCGACTGTCTATCTGACCTCCACAACCTAGTTACTGGGTTCCACGAAACTGCACTGAGTTGGCGTGGAGGATTACGGCCCGCTCCTTCTCAGAGACAGGAGAACTGAGTCCATCCCCTTCCCCGGCCCCTGCTCTTATCAATTTGCCTAGCCTTTTCCCAGCTATGTCGGGGTCGGCTTCCAGCCGGCCGTCTAACCGGATGCAGCTCAATACCAGTATTTCCCTTACTCATTCCCTACTCTTATATCCTTCCAAATTCATTGCATGCTTTTAGTATTCGCTGTAAAGAATAAACTAAGTGTTTTGTTAGCCTGCTACATTCAGGTCATAGGCGCGGCGACGTCGGCACTTAGGCGTGTCAAACAAAGTATGAAATGGTACACCGAATGCATTAAAGTGAAAGAAACTACCCTTTTATCGCTCGAAGAGGGGTTGGTACTTTAGCAAATTGATTGAAACAGTTGGTTCTTTTGCTGGAGCGAAACTGAAACATAACATCACGCCAATATATTCTCTGATGGGTGAGGCAGAGGTGTTATACACCCACATTTCGCCAGTTTGTCATACTAATCCTACTAATTCCTACAAATCCATACTAATATCCATACTAATCCATACTAATATTATAAATTCGAAAGTAACTCATTCTGTCTGTCTGTATGTTACCTTTTCACGCCTAAACCACTGAACGGATTTCGACAAAATTTGGCAAGAAGATAGATGGCATCCTGGAGAAGCACATAGGGGGCGAAGCCGCGGGCAGAAGCTAGTATATTATAAATGTGAAAGTTTGTGTGTTTGTTACTCAATCACGCAAAAACGGTTGAATGGATTTGGATGAAATTTGGCAAACAGATAGTTTATAACCTGAATTAACACATAGGATACTTTTATCCCAATATTCCCACGGGATCGAGACATACGCGGGTGAAACCGAGGGCCGAGCTAGTATATTATAAATGCGAAAGTGAGTTTGTTCGTGTTTCTTTGTTTGTTACGCTTTCACATTAAAATGGCTGAACGAATTTGGATAAAATTTAGCACACGGATATACCAAGACCTGGAAAAGGACATAGGATACTTTTTATCCCGATATTCCCAAGAGATCGAGACTTATGCGGATGAAACCGTATAATCATCATCAGTCAGTAGTAATACGTCCACAGTAGGACATAGGTCTCCCCCAGCCGTCGCCACATCGACCGGTCCTGCCCTTCTCGCATCCAGCGGATTCCTTCAACCTTCGCTAGGTTATCCACCTTGTGGGGGGATTCCCAGTCCCACAGTGCACCATCCGTTACACGGTTGTCACTATAGGAAGTAATCGGGCATGAGAGTAAGGGAGGAGAGAGCACCCGGGTCTGGGCACACACCGTTGTCACTCAAAAAATCAAAATCAAAATCAAAATATTTTATTTCACATAAACCTACATGGGCACTTATGAAACGTCAGAAGCTAGGTGCACGGTTCCAATTGGTCGTTTCCTATGGAGAAGAGCCGGCAAGAAACTCCACGGTTACTCTTTTAAAAATAATTGGCTTTTACAATATTTTCAAATTACAGTATTAGTAGGCATGGGAGGACAATGTAGGCCTTTCAACAAGTAAGTACCAGGTACTTAACAAAATAGATGTTCAGTAAATCTACAGTCCAATAAGCCTACAAAGTTCTCACATTCACAAAATAGAAAATAATCTATATAAAAGACAAACAATAAAAAATAAAAATAAAAACCTATTTCAGCCAAATGACGTGATTGCTATATAATATATATATTAACTGTAACAAATTGAATAATTATCATGTCCACAAAAGCTACTAGGAGTTGAAATTAAATTGGAGGTATCTATAATAATAGGAATAATGTCAAATACAATGATTATGTCAAGGATGAATGTAAAGAGAATAAACATGGTAATTTGGGAGCAGTTAATAGACTCTTACATAATTATGCCGTTTATAAGGTACCAGGGAAGCCACATGTGCAGAAGGAATTATTGCCAAACTTCCTTGTCATCAACGTAGTCTTTAATCTTATAATATGCTTTTTTGATAAGGACACGTTTGATATGGGTTTTAAATTTTCCATCGCTAAGTTCTGTAACCGACTTTGGCAACTTGTTATAAAAGCGGATACTGTTTATAAGAAATGACTTGCTTGTTTTAGTTAATCTAAATTTGGGTATGACAATTTCGTGTCTACTACGTGTATTTATATTATGGAAATCGCTTCTTGTTTTGAAAAGTCCTAAGTTTTTGCGAACATACAAAATACTTTCAAAGATATAGAGAGAAGACAGAGTCAGTATATCAATTTCTTTGAATTTGTCTCTAAGGGACTCGCGAGGACTCATTTTATAGATCGCGCGGATTGCCCTCTTCTGTAAAATGAAAATTGAATCTACGTCAGCTGCCGATCCCCACAGCAGAACGCCATAAGACATAATACTGTGGAAATAAGCAAAGTATACTAACCTAGCTGTGGCTATATCAGTCAACTGCCTTATTTTTCTTACTGCATATGCAGCTGAACTTAGTCTACCTGAAAGAGTTCTGATGTGGGCGCCCCATTGTAGTTTTGAATCTAAGGTAATTCCTAAAAATATAGTTTCTGTAATTGCATCTAGTTTCTTGCCATCAAGTTTTAGATTTAGACCCACTTGAGGTACATTTGGTAATGAGAACCTAATACATTTAGTTTTGTTCGCATTAAGTAAAAGATTATTAGCTGCGAACCATTCCGAAAGAGTAGCCAGACTATCGTTGACATGTGAGACATCTGTATCTTTTCTATCTATTTTAAAATAAGAGAAGTGTCGTCAGCGAATAGTATTATATCCGACAAGTTTGCCATCATGTAAGGAAGGTCATTTATATAAACTAGAAATAAGAAAGGGCCGAGTATTGAACCTTGAGGCACGCCCATTTTAACTAGAGACCCCGAGGACGGCGCCCCGTTAACATTTACTTTTTGCTGCCTGTTTGATAGGTAAGAAAGAACAAGATCAGCAGCTTGTCCACGAATTCCGTAGTGGTGTAATTTACAGATCAGTGTATTGTGGTCGACGCAGTCAAATGCTTTTGAGAGGTCACAGAAAATGCCAATTGCATCCTGGGACTTCTCCCAGGATTCTAAAATGTGACTGATGAGTTTTACTCCCGCGTCTGTCGTCGACCTACCTTTCGTGAAACCAAACTGGTGACTATGTAAAATCTTATTTGAGTTAAAATGTGACAGCATCTGGTCTAGCATGATTTTTTCATAGATTTTGCTCAATGCTGGTAATACAGATATTGGTCTAAAATTAGAGGGATCGCTTTTACTACCCGATTTGAAAATTGGTACAACTTTACTATGTTTCATTAAATCAGGAAACGTACCAGTGTCCAAACATTGATTAAATATCCCTGTTAGGACAGGGGCAATAGTTTCAATGATATCTCCTAGAACCTTAACAGAGATGCCCCATAAATCTTCAGTGTTTTTTGAGTTAAGACTTATGAATGCTTTTTTAATTGTGGCAATAGAAATAGGCTTGAACGCAAAACTTGGAATGACTTTAGTAAAGTTTTCTTTGAGAAGAGAATCTGCTAATAAAGATGAAGAGGGGAGAGATTTCGTAACCTCTATTGGGATGTTGGTAAAGAAATTTTCTAGTGTCTCAGCAACTTTTAACTTATCTGAAATGGTTTCATCTTTAATTTTTAGAGACAATTCATTCGGGTCACGTGGTTTTGTGTTTCCAGTTTCTTTGTTAATTACCTGCCACACAGTTTTTATTTTATTATTAGAATTATCAATTTTGTTACTTATTAATTTAGATTTAGCTTGTGCGCAGACTCTTTTAAATATCTTAGAATAATTCCTTACATAATTATGAACAACTTGATCAGAAGTCAATGATTTTTCGTAATATAAATTATATAAAATGTCTCTGCTTTTTCTAATGCCAGCAGTGGCCCATTAATTAAATTTTGGCTTAGTATTTATTGTTACTTTTTTTACAGGACATGCTTTATTGAATTCTTTACATACTGTAGAAAATAATGTACCATAGTTTATGTTGGGGTCTTGTGAATCAAAACTAGCGGTTACGAGATTGCTAAGAATATTATTATTAAACATTTTTAATTTATTTTTAGTAAGAGGTCTTAACTCAATGGTTTTATCTAAACATAACTTTTTATCTGATTCAAAGGATATAAGTTGACCTGTATGGTCAGACCTGATGCCACTAATTAGAGACGATTCTTTTATTTTACAATTAGTAAATACATTGTCTATGCATGTAGCTGAGGTTGCTGTTACTCGAGTTGCTTCATTAAATATACATTTTAAATTGAATGATTTAAACAGTGAGATAAGCTTACATTTTTCCGGTGAATTTACTAGTAGATCAATATTTAGGTCACCACAAACAAAAACTATTTTATAAAAACACAACAAACTATTAAATATAAAAATAAATGACCGAGTAACAACAAAAAAAACGTTATTTTCATTAAAATATTTTTTAAAGTTTCTATCCGACACCATGCTCGCAAGCGAAACAGCTGACTGACTGAGGGAGGGGTCGCGCTCGCAGCCGGTCAAGTCACTTCCCGCGACCCCCACCCGTGTTGTACGTCCCCCCCGCTATGGCCGAAATTCGGTCTGCAGGAGGAGGAGAGGGTTTTGGGGACTGTCTTAGGTAATTACGACAGTTAAAAATACAAATTTTCAGCCTTATTTGAATAAATGATATTGGGAAGACGGTACGACAGTGACTTCAAATAAAATATTCGGCCACTCCTTTTTTGTCGCAAAACCAACCGGAAAACAGGTCCACATGAAAAAGAGGTGTGTCAATTTAAAATTACACTACAGGGTGTAAATTGTCGTGTAACTCAAACTGTACGCACCTTCCGCAAAGTAGGTTAATGAGACACAAACTGTATTCGCCCATTAGTTGGTAACGTTCTAATTAATTTAATTAAAACTGTCACCTTTTTGCTAACATGACATTTCTTGCGTGTGGTTGGCAAATAAATTCAATTTTTTTTAACGTAAATAATTGTTTTTACACATGATATAAAGAAATTGGGTCGAATAGTATCACGCTGCCTGTTACACGCAGCCGTGTGTCAAAAAATTTAAGCAAATTTCGGCGGAAACATTTAAAATTTACACCTTTTCCAGCTGGGTTAGGCAGAAATTACAGACTAATGAAATAGGACTGATGAAAATGGTACAAGAGAAAATTACAACAAAATCATCATCATCATCTGCCTAGCCTTTTCTCAACTATTTTGAGGTCGGCTTCCAGTCTAACCGGATGCAGCTGAATACCAGTATTTTACATGGAGCGACTGCCTCGCAGTTACTGAAAAAAAAAAACTTAAAACGATCCCCTTGGTAAAACTGGTGGTGGTTGATTGATAAAACAAAAAAACATATTTATTTATATAAATAAAGGCTTACCAACAAACATTTCACTAACCCATAATCCTTGTTATAAAAAAATATAAATCTCGCATGTTTCTAAATTATAGGAAAGCACGGCATTATTAATTAGCGTACTTGTACCACTAATACAAAAGAAAATAAAAATAAATTTTAAAATGGCATCACCAACATTGACATGGATCACATAATTACCGCTTCCATTTCTGCCCACACTGCAGGCATTACCGGCGCAATGTTACAGAGTAAATCTCCCCATGATACCGCAAACATACACAACACATTAACACATACAAAATGACAAGCAACAAGGAATCACAGAAGGGTCATTTCAAACAGGGCTGGAAGGCACATGAGGCATTCCAAAGTGGAAACGCGCTGTAAAAAAAAACGTGTCTGTCAACAAGCTTCCATAATGATCCATACAACACTGACAACCGTGCCTACACACACTTTTTCACATCGAGAAAACGTGTGCATGTACAAAGGGCCTCAGGACCAAAAAGTGACACAGGCTTTTTATCCTGCAAAAAGGTTCACATCACGAGAACATTTGAATTGTCAAGGAGTCTGTCAGTCACAAGGAAAAAGCTAGTTACCCGTTCCAAGGCGTAGTAGGTTCCTATGTAGAAGAACGGGCAAGAATCTCCATGGACACTCTTTTTAGGATTCCGTACCCTACGGGTAAAACGGGAAAGACAGACAGACAGCGGAGTCTTAGTAACAGGCTCCGCTGTCTGTCTGTTTATCTGCCCGTCTGTCACCAGGCTGTATCTCATGAACCGCGATAGTTAGACATTTTTTTTCTTCTGTTGCCGCTATAACAACATCATCTCATCTGCCTAGCCTTTTCCCAACTATGTTGGGGTCGGCTTCCAGCCTAACCGGATGCAGCTGAATACCAGTATTTTACATGGAGCGACTGCCTATCTGACCTCCACAACCCAGTAACTGGGTAATACGATACCCCTTGGTAAGACTGGTTGTCAGACTTTCCGGCTTCTGACGACCCGTAACGACTGTCAAAGATCCACAAATGACAGCCGGGACCAACGGCTTAACGTGCTTTCCGAGGCACGGAGGAGTCTCGGTATGTAAATATGGTCACCCATCCACGGACCAACCCCGGCAAGCGAAGCTTAACCTGATGGATCGACCCGTGCGGCTGTTATTACTTAGCCACGAGCCTCTATATATGCTCCTCCGCTATAACAACAGATACTAAAAAACAGAATAAAATAAATATTTAAGGGGGCTCCCATACAACAAGCGTGATTTTTTTGCCGTTTTTATAGATAATGGTACGGAAACCTTACTCGCACTTGGCCGGTTTTTAAATAATATTGCTACAAATGCTAATATTCAATGAGGTGGACCTTCTGCCGTCTTCCCATCATTCAAATATGTGTAATATGTGTCTGTATTCCCGTGTCGTGGTGTCCACTAATTGGGTTCGTCGTAATGCGTCCATTTTGCCCTCGAGCAGATTTGTAAGAGAGTAATTATTTCTGTTTTTGTCGGTACATGAGCATTATTATGTTTCATTCATTAATAATGGGAAATAATAAAGCTTCCGGAAAACAAATTAACTTCCAGCGATCGGTGGTTGACTGTAATACTACCTAAGCTGTGTTAAAATGAATTACCGAAAAAAATACCAAACTTCCGAAAAACATACTAAGTTTCCGAAAACACGTTCTGCTAAAATTAATCGTTTTATTAATCTCTATAGAAACCAGCTTAATTTCTACTATTCGGTATAGAAGGGTCTTGTTAATCAATTAAATAAAATAATCAAAACACTAACTCTAACAAAACGAACTATTACTAATATTAATGAAAACTAACTATACAAATAAACAATTAATATCTAAAATATGGCGTCGAAAAATTCCACCGCTTCGCTGTCGGCTGGTAATGTACCCAAGAGACTGGCGGCATTGCCACGTTGAATGGCAATGCTTAGCCTCTGACCAAGGTAAAAGCCAGCCCTTGGGTCACGGGAAGTGTCAAACAGCCGTTTGGAGATTTCATTAAACAGACTATTAGCACTCGGACTCATTCGGTATAGAACAACTTTTTTTTTTCACTCTCAATTTTTAAGAAAATAACTACCTAGTAGTTGCATTCGGGTGCAGAGGTGAAAAACTGCGTGAAATAGGTTAGGTTAGGACTGTGACCAACCGCGCTACTTCGAAGTTGCTCGTAGAATTTTCTTCACCATTTTCTAATCCGGGTTTTGAGATGAAAATGACTGTGATTTTCGTTAAAACGCAATTTAAGCTGGTGGAAAAATATTACGTTAGCAAATGCTGTATTGATTTTCAAGAAGTTTCAGTATTTCATTCGGTCGTTTCTTTATTTGTACTCGCATATAAGTTGTCGGAAAATTAGTATTTAAAGCAGTAAATTTCAGGGAGGCCAGCATAGCTAAACGTAGGGTTCTGAGTGCGTTCCCAGGTTGAGCAGTGTTATTGTTATCCACTAGGAATTTCTCAATAGCAGCCCGGAGTCTAGATTTGTGTGTAAACATAACATCGCGCCTGTAATCCCCTAAGGTTTTGGCAGAGGTGTACCTATAGTACACCTATGTTTCGCCAGTTATGTTGTTTGTGATGTGTGTACAGTCCATGGCTATGAGCTCGCCCCCGAAAACATGGCAGACTCAAACATGACTTGTGGGTTTAGTTATCTCTCTGCCTACACCTTCGGGGCATACAAGCGTTATGTTATGTTATTAGAAGGTAAATAAATCAATCTCAGTACAATTTAACTACCAATAAAGTTCGCAGAAAGTAAATTAATACTCTTTCCCCCCACAGGGGTTCCGCAGGCCCACAAAGGGGTGTTTTCAAGGCTCGGCCGTTCTGTCACACCTAAACTCGTAAACAGGCTTTTAATAAACCAAGACACGCGAAGTATTTATTCGTAAAGTATTTTCTACCCGCGACTTCGTGCGCGTGAAAGCCGTAAGATACACAATAAATTCTAAAGTAACACTGTCTGTCTGTATGTTACCTTTTCACGCCTAAACCACTGAACGGATTTCGATTAAATTTGGCAAGGAGATAGATGGCATCCTGGGGAAGGACATAGGTTACTTTTTATCTACATACCTACTTTTTATATAAAACTCCTTCGGCCCCCGACACACCGCGTTGCAACGCATCGCTTTGCCCGAGCTATTACTTCGTTTTCGCTCAGCGTTTTTCAGACTTTTTGTATTTTTGCTCGGCTCCTAAGGGTCGTAGCATGATGTCAGCCTATATCCCCAAGAATTAGACTATCAAATAAATGAAGAATTTTTCAAATCCGACTGCTAGTTCCAGAGATTTGGAACGTTCAAACAAACATACTCTTCAGCTTGAATATAGTAGTATAGATATTATATTTTACTATAACATTATGTTGGCGATTCCATTTAGAGTGCGTGTTTAGAGTTATTAGTTTTAGACTTAAATTGGATTAATTTGCTTTTAAAATGGGTGGAGGAAAAATTTCTTTTTAATGACATACTAATGAATGGTCTCTCTATTCATTTCAGTTTCAATGCCATGTCATTGTCAATGTGTTTTTATTATACAGGGTGTTAGGGTAGACACCGTTACCCTTGAAACTAGTGGTTTGGTGTCATCTTTAATATACTTTTTCTATGGGACCAACTTTGAAATCGCAAAAAGAAAATCAGCTGTTCCATACATTTTTTCGATTTAAGTGAACACAAATGTATGGAACAATTTTTGTGAATTATTTAATATAATAGCGTTAAATAAAAGTTTTTTTTTTATATTTAAAAAAAAACTTTTATTTTTTAATGGTAATATTTTTTTAGCATGTATAAACGCTATACTATTGCAGGTTAATTGGAACGCCCTTCGTTAAATAACATATTGTATACAATTTTATTTGGTGGCAAACCTGATGATCAGTGGTCACCACCACCGCCTATGTACATCTTCAATAACAAAGGCATAACAGATGCGTTCCCATCCCAGAGACAAGCTGTAATGTGTCATGAGTCTGTAACTACTCCGGCACCCACACCCTTCAAACTGGAACACAGCCACGCTGCTTGGCGGCAGAAATATGTATGGTGGTAGAACTTCCCGGACGAGCTCCTAAAGCGAGGCCTCTACTGCCACTACTTTTTTCTTCTTTTAAATTATTGTAAGATACCCACGACAACTTGTCAAGACGTAAAATTGCCGAACTTTAGTGGCAGTGGGCAGGGCACATTGCTGATACCAGGGCTGCGGGAAAGTCCGAAAGGGATACCGGGACTCTTGGCAACTGAAGAAACACGGGTGGGTTTTAGTCATTAAAAATCTGACACGCCCTCCCGCTCCACCCAGAGCGGAAAATCATTTCATGATTTCCCATAATCAAAAAAAAATAATGGCACAGTGCTGGCAGTGGCAGAACAGATGGCCGAAGGGGCCGAAAGGTTCTGAGGCCCTAGACAAAGTGACATTCTATTAACAATAACGATGATGGAAAAGGCAAAAATGTATAGGACTCACATAAGCTATCGAAAAGCTTACGTCAAACCTGTTGAAAGTCGTTTTAAAAATACGAAACGCTTTCGAAGCGATTGTCACTTGTCTAGGCCCTCTAGAGTGGTAACCGCGTACCGGAAGACGTTGGAAGGCCCCACAAGGTGGGCCGATGAGCATGTGAAGACCGCAGAAATCCGCTCGATGAGGTAAGCACAGAACTGGTCGAAGTGGCGGTGCTAGGGGGAGGACTATGTCCAGCTCCAGCACGAACGTCTTTCGGCTGAAATGACAACGACTGGGAAGTATCACCAACCAATTATAAATGGTCCTGTATTATGTGAAAGTACAAAGCAGTCTCTCAATGTACCCCACTGCAATACATTTTAACATTTAATTGAACAGATGAAATTAAACTACATCTACATAGACTGATTACTGCAATAAAACTTGTCGTTAACCTGTTACTGGACAGTTAAATTTAAACTGTTACTAATGATGGACATTTTTTAACTCCCCTCATTTATTAACTACACCCCGGAGTTAATGTATTTCGTTTAAAAAAGAAATGTCTGGGGAAGGCGACGAATTAATGGCGTCAAGGGGGAGAAATAGTGTCTAATGATTTCGCTGGTTCGATTTCTTTGGACAAATGTTATGCGTTGTTCTTCTAGAGACAAAACTGAAATGTCTCACTCTTCAAACGGGAACACAGCAACGCTGCTGTCGGCAGAAATAGAAATGGTGGTAGTAATACCCCAGCCGAGCCTGATCACAATCTACCAATCCTATAGTGGCATGATAACAGGGGCATAAGTCTGCTATATACAAACGCTCCAATGGTGCTCTCTATTGTGAGTTTTTGACGGATTTTCCATACAAAATCTGTTAAAAACCTCACACAATGGCGAGCCATTGCAACGTTGGTAAATTAGTAGGCTTATCCCCAGTGACTATGCTTCATGTTAGTTACCGATAATATGCCTATTAAAAGCCTTATAAAACTAGTAGCAAGGGAATTTTATGCTTATAAGTAAGCACTATCTTTGACAAACAAAAATGAACACTAAATGGGATGCCTCTACCCACATAACAAAAGTCGTTTAGTCGTTAACACAAAAATATCGTCTTATCTTGACATGTCAGACCCCTCTCAATGAATCTAACCTAAATATTTCAAGTCTAGACAAGAGATTACTGAGATATACTCGGATCTACTCAAACTGCTCAAAATTTCGGTTGCGTGGACACCATCTTGCGTGCTGCACGCGATATAAAATAATCATGGTACTATGACTGCGGTCGTGAAATGGAACGAGTAACGGTGTCTATGGGCTGTTTGCAACTTTAGAGTCCTCGTATAAAACTTTGTTGGTTTTAAAAAGTGTGCTTATGTCGGCGAGAATACTCATTTTCGCTCGGTGTGTTGGTGGTTCTTAACTTTTATGTATCCTTTCAGTTTTTCCAGAAAATAAAATTTATCCGGACACTGAAACAGTCCCTTAAAAATATTCAATGTGGAGATGAAAATACGACAATAAATTAAAATACTAGCAATACCACGGATATTGGATATCTGTGGCCAATACTAATGCTTATTGAAATACATTTAATTTTTGAAAGTATAAAATAAAACCTCAAATCGAAATTGATAAAGTGATGTTTTCAAACATCACTGTGGTTAAATTTTTGTAAGTAAACTGGGAACGTCAATTGTCGTATTAGCTGCGCCCCGCGGTTTATCCGCATAAGTCGCGACCCCGTGGGTATATCGGGATAAAAGTATCCTATGTCCTAACTCAGGTCATGCTCTACCCAAATGCCAAATTTCATCCAAATCCGTTCAGCCGTTTTAGCGTGTAATCGTCTCCTCAACGTTGTACACAGGCTGATGTTTTCCAAACCAATTTTTATTCTTACTATTTGTAACATCTACCCCCTGAGATACAGGTCACCAGCTAGTTCAGGGGATACTTCTTGGCAACTTTCACAGCCACCACAATTTTATTTATACTTATATAAAATATTCCTTGGCATTGGTGCCGATTCCCTTGTTCACAAACTAAACAAAATTTAAGTTCAGTGCACCTTTTTCTTTCTATTTCATTAAGAAAAGGACAGAAGATAAATTTTAGTTTAGTCCTGTCAAACTGTCACTACTCCAAACAAGTTTAGACGCGATTAAAAACTTGCCTACTAAAATTACGTCAATTTACGTCAGGCGCTGATTAATTTGACAGGACTAAACTAAAATTAATCTTCGGTCCTTATCATAATGAAATAGAAAGAAAAAGATGCACTGAACTTAAATTTAGTTTAGTTTGTGAACAAGGGAATCGGCACCATAGTGTCGAAATTATGTTCCCAAAAATTGTAATTTTCCTTAGTGGTGAGTTTTTTTAAATTTTTTATATCTAATAACAATGACATTGCATAGGTACGCCAATCGACGTCCCCTATTGACATAGACGTTTCGTCTCACAGCAAATTAATAGAGTACATAATAGAAAGAAGCACGCAATGTTTGGTGCACGCGCACTTACATACGTCAAGATAGCGGGCTTGGAACCGGTACCAATAGTACAGGATCAGTATCGGTACGGTGCGGTTCTTGTTATTTCGGTACCTGGGTTCCAGTAGTTCCAGACGGGTACTGGTACTCTACCTAACAAGTAAACCCAATACGAAATTCAGGTACCCCGCGAGTCCTGCCAGGGTTGCGGGAAAGTCAGAAAGGGATACCGGGGCCCTTGGCAACAGGCAACTGATGGCACACGGGTGGGTTTTAGTCAGTAAAAGGAGAAGTCATTCGATGATTTCCAACCCTAAAAAAAAAAGTACGGTTCGCAACGTTGAAGTTATTTTTCTATTGCTTATTTATTAACTCCTGTTTAGGGTTCCGTACCCAAAAGGTAAAACGGGACCCTATTACTAAGGCTCCGCTATTTACTAACTATATCTGTTTTGTCACTCTAACATACGGAAATATTTGTTTGGTACCTTAACCAAACAATTTTTTTTCAGATACCGATTGAATTGATTGAATAACTTACTTATTTATTTCTACGTCTGGTACCAGTACCAATAGTACAGGAACTATCCTGGTACCGGGATCACACCAAGGCCAATGGTACCGGTTCCCAAATATGCCGGCCGGGTATTGCAAGCCCTGACTGTCACACAGGTATGAGTGACAGAGACAACGCTCTACAAAACCCAACTTTTTCTTATATTCCATGCGCCATATTGACGGCGTGTACTTATACTTTGTGTATAGACACATTGCGTGTATAAGCGTATCACTTGATTAGTGTATTGAGTACGTTTGCGGTCGTGAGAAGAGACCGCCCCGTGACCCAGCTAGTGCGGGGACATGGTGGTATCGAGTATCGAACTGTCGATAGTTATTTAATCATTGTCTGCTTCAATGATCTAGACAAGTGGTCGCAAGCGAGACTGATGGGGTCCTTGATCGGGCAAAGTGTTATTGGGTTAAACCTTCCAAGATTTTTTTGTAGCAGAGGGCGGTGTTTGGGTGTGTGCCCGGTTGAGCATTTTCTACTTTGTTAAGTACCACGTACTTCTTGCTTCCTGCTCCTTACTTGTTGACAGGCCTATACAGTCCTCCCATACCTATAAAACCTTTTTTATTGGAACAGTGCACCAAGCTGCGTGTAATGTCAGACGTATCAAAAGTGCCCATGTAAGTTTCTATGAAAAATATTTGAGTTTGTTGTTTGGCAGTAATCGCACCCCCTATTACATGGGACGTAAAACTCCTGGCGAAATGTGGAAGTACTGAACAAGTGTCCGTCTGCTCCTTAAGGGAATAAGACATCAACAAAAAGTGACTAACGCTAAATGTACTTTTATATCGATAATAACTATAAGTCACATCACTAGTGACCGGTTTAAGCTGATAGGCACAGTTCACTGCTTTCACTACAACTCTATAAATACTACAACGAGATTACTTATACCCTTACTTTAGGAGAAAAACGACAAGAACAGCTGTGATGCCAAATGTATGAGTTTGGCAGTAGTAAGCTCACACCAAATAAAAAACCAACACAAAGGCGCTGCGAACAATACAGTGAAGCATGCCAAAACTACACCTGCGCTCTGTGCATACATGCTCACAAGCACACATTTACAACCATTTACCTACAATCAAACTACACCTCACTACATTCACACATGATTACGAAACCGGCCTCACTTCACTGTTAACAGCGCTCTTTCTTGTTTTTTTATGTTGTCTGAGCTAGTAAGTACTAGACCTCTTAGTGAAGGAGCTCGTCCGCGAAGTACTGCCACCATACATATTTCTGCCGCCAAGCAGCGTGGCTGTGTCCCCGTTTGAAGGGTGTGGGTGCCGGAGTAGTTACAGGCTCATGACACATTTCAGCTTCGTCTCTGGGATGGGAACGCCTCTATGATGCCTTTGGTGTTGCAAATGTCCACAGGCGGCGATAACCATTAACTAGTCTATGGTCCCGAGCTTATCTTACCCATCCCCTTCAACCAAATACGCAGGTGGCTGCAGGAGTTCACCCACACACAAGCGGAGAACTGGTGGACCTCGACAGCAGGTTGCCGGCAGTCCAGGGAGGCTATGCCATCCCTGAAGAGTAGGCTAACCAGGAACGGCCAGGGCCTGGGGGCGGGGACCATCACGGGACACCGCTCGCTGAACAAACATGTTCACACAATAGCCATAACGGACAGTCCTCTGTGCAGGGCATGCATGGAGGCTGAGGAAACCGTCGCGCACGTGCTCTTTGAATGCACAGGCGTCACCTAGATCAGAATAGAAACTCTCGGGTCACCCAGATCTTTCACAGATGTTCTGAAGAGACCAGGAGATTTAATTAACTTCTGGAGGGAGGTGGGCTGGTTAGAATAACCACAAACGGCCGCCATGGCCCACGCACAATGCTCCAGCTTAAGGACTGGGTGCGGAAACCAAATCCCTAACATAGAACATAGAACCACTAATCATCAGGTTGGCTTACCATAATCAGCCTACAACGTTCCTATTGCTTGGACACAGGCCTCCTCTCAGTGAGAGTGGGGTAGGGCCCATAACCTGCCACGCTAGCCCAGTGCGGGTTGGCCTACGACTTGCATGCCGTCAATTAACAGGCATGAGAAAAACTGTAAAAATGGCGTCGCGGTGAATACAAACTTTCTACATGTTTTATAAATAGCTGTGTGTTTAGCATGATTGATAGTTTGACGTGAGTTCAAGTGAAAGGGATATAGCGGTATATGTAATTGTACACGGTGTGATTACTTATTTTTACAACACTGACACGCCTGCCCAAAAAAGGAGTGTAATGTTTTCAGGGTTCTAATGGCCTAGACAAGTGACAATCGCGACTATTTCTACAACGACTTTCAACAGGATTGACATAAGCTTTTCGATAGCCTATGTCAGTCCTATACATTTTTGCCTTTTCCATCATCGTTATCGCTAATAGAATGTCACTTTGTCTAGTGATTCATGTATTTAAGTGAGTTACTTTATTCCACTATAACTTTTAAATGCCTGAATAGATTTGGATGTTCGGGGTATCGTTAGAAACCTTACATCCTCCCGAGTGGCTGAAATAAAATTGTCATTGCAGTCGGGGGACCTCTTAGATTAAAAACTGTTCCACAGAACGGTCCGGCCCGACAGCAATGACAATTTTATTACCTATATATCTGTTTAGTCTGCGAGTAAATGAGTGACATTGCGCTTTGTTTAAACAGAATAACTAATACAACGTGTTTTTTACTCTTTAGGCAGTTTTTTGGCATGACAGTCGTGTATTTTAATTTTTTTAGTTAAATATTTTTTATTCCTTTATTGAAGTGAGCTGATGATGGAAGAAGGTCTTCTGGTTTAGTGGTTCTGAGCCCCCGACCTTGGGTCCTCGCTTCGATTACCAGGTTTATTAAAGGCATTGGGTTTTCACATAACAATTTGCAACTTTCTATTTTGATACATTATAATTATGACCTATCACGTCTACGCTATAAAGTTCCAGTATAAACAATGAGATTGTTCCCACAATTATTCCGAACATATTTGACAGGTGTGACCACCATACCGCACAGACAAAATTAATTATTCCCGATAAAAATTCAGAACGCGCCCAATTCAAAAAATATTCCCCCATAAAAGTGAAATGACGCGACAAAACGCGGGAACCGTGACAGCTGTCAGTGGCGCAAGATGGCGGCCCGAGACTCATTAGCAGGGCAAAGGATTAAACCCATTATGCCTTTGGGACTGGCTTTGTGCAACCATAGAGCTCGGACAGCGGGGAATTTCGTGTTAAAATCAACGATATTTCGTTTTAAAGCTTATTTTGCGTTATTCGGATAGGATTCCGCGGGGAGAATTCGTAATTACCAACTGTATTGAGCAAATTATTGAAGTACAAAAAAGTAATAATCCCTTTCAGAAGAATGTTTTAAGTGTTATAGGTAATCTGGGAAAGTTTTCGGGTGATTTTGTGTTAATACTGCAATAATATCTTGAGTTCAGGCATCCTTAATTGGGTCATGGCATGTATTATTTGTATCTTCAAGTATGTACGTACATAAATATAGAATGTTGATGAAACAAGACGCAATCAGATTCGTTAATGAACTTGCAAACATTCGTTACTTGGACAAATATGGCGTTATTGCCTAAATTGCTAACTGCTTGATCAGTTAGAGATAGTAATCAGGGGTTACCATCAAGGTTCAGATACCGGTTTTTTCAAACCGGTATGATGTACTTGACGCAAAAACCTTTACATTCGGTTTCGTTCGCATGTACCGGTTTTTTTTTAACCAGAATTTGGAAGAGTATTAAAGTTTTTTTTTGAGTTACCGGTTTAGGGCAATAAAAACCGGTTAATACTTCAGTTTTTATTCAGTGCGGTATCCTCACATGTAGTCAAATTGCGACGCTTTTACCGACATGCCGCTCGTCTAATAAACCGGTTAATTTCGGTTAAAATAAAGTTCTCTAAACGTTCGAGTTCTTTAGAAAAGTTCGGAGGAAAACCGAAATAAACCGGTATTTTTTAAACCGGTTCCGAGGCTTGGTTACCATTCCATGCGCTTACGGCTCGCCGACCGCTGGTTGACCTGCTGGCAATAACAGTGTGCTGCAGGCAGGCCGCGGGAGGGGTGAGAGGGGCAAGGGTGGACGAAGAGACGCAAGTGCGGGAACCGCTGGTTCACCACGCGCCACACCGCGGTTCGTGAGCTTGTCCCGAGGAGGGAATCGTTTACGTTACGATTACGATTAGTGTACTTTCAGTTTCATACAAAGCTAAACGGCTCGAGTTGATACGGTTACGATTCGTTTCCGAGTTGATATGTGTGCTATGTCCTTTATAGAGACATAGCGTAACCAAAATCTACGGAATTTTTATTTAAAAACTTCCCCTTTATTGTGTGTCAGTCAAGTGGATAATAATGAACAGTACACGAAGGTAATTTTTACCATGACTGAACACCGACGGGTGTTAAGACTGATGTAAAATATATATATATATATATATACTCGACGACTTGAGAACCTCCTCCTTTTAATTCGTCCGTTAAAAGTACTTCTCACACATCATTAGTCCTTACGCACATTACACAGTTTCCTGGTTTAATTAAATGATGTATCTCGAGGGGTTTGTGGCTAAGTAATAGCAGCCGTTAAGCTACGCTTGCTGCGGTGGTTCGTGGATGGGTGACCATCTTTACATACCAAGACCCCTCCGTGCCTCGGAAAGCACGTAAAGCCGTTGGTCCCGGCTGTCATTTGTAGATCTTTGGCAGTTGTTACGGGTCGTCAGAAGCCCGAAACTCTGACAACCAGTCTAACCAAGGGGTATCGTGTTACCCAGTATCTGGGTTGTGGAGGTCAGATAGGCAGTCGCTCCATGTAAAATACTAGTTGTTTTATATAGCTAAAAGACCCTATACATCACTTCTACCATACCCCTCTTAGCGATAAGCGTGATGTTTCAGTCCCTTCCCACTGTACAGTAGCCGAACCGTGTCGGCCGGAAGTACCGTCCGTTATAATCACTACGTATTTCCGGTTACAGCAGACGTGGTCACATAATGGTTTTATAATAACTAAAGTTTTTTTTTTCAACTGTTATAGAAATGCCTCGTGACGTCCTCGTTGGTCTTGTGGCCGCAAGCGCTACTGCTGAGCATGAGGTTCTGGGTTCGATTCCCAGGTCGGGCTATGGTTTTGGGTTTTTCAATCGGGCATTTCTCAGTAGCAGGCGTCTGTATTTGTAGCGCTTGCGACCACCAAACCAACGAGGCATTCAACATTTTCTATACAGAAAAAATCATTTTAATCTTGAAGACTCATCATCTGCCGAGCCTTTTCCCAACTATATTGGGGTCTGCTTCGAGTCTAACCGGATGCAGCTGAATACCAGTATTTTACATGGAGCGACTGCCTATCTGACCTCCACAACCCAGTAACTGCTGGTTAAGCGTAGCTTAACCTGATAGATCGACTCATGCGGCTGTTATTACGTAGCCACGATCTCCTCATGAAATCATTTAATCTTGAAGACTATGTAAAGTAACAATTTCATCGTAACATTTTACTCAAAAAACCTTTTGTTCCTGTAAGTGCATCGTTGTTCGTTATTTCCACATTCCGCACATAAAACCTCGTTTCTTTTACACCCGCTGGACGAAATGTACCCAAATATACGAAGAAATAAAAAAAAGAACAAAAAAAAAAAAAAACTTCCAATAAAAAGAAGGGTCTTTCTGACCACCTGTCGCAGCATGTGGGTTAGAGGTTACCCTACAAAGGAAATTTGACTTTATTTAATAGAAGGTTAGAATGGTTTTCGTGTGGAGGTCAATTTGAATTTTAATACTCTACCTGCCTAATCTTTTTGTGAAAAAACGAATTTTAATATTGCCTGGCTTCTTTGGGTTGACTTAGAATGTTCTTGGTTTTTGTATTGTTCAATATTGGTAGGAAAAAATTATGGGAGGCCAACAGGCTTAGTCAAATTGATTGGCATTTATTTTTAGGTTTTGGGCGATAAAAGAATATTTTTAAATTGGTAAATAAAAATTCTTAGTAGGCTAGTCCTCTATTCATGATCATCATCATCATTTCAGCAGAAAGACGTCCACTGCTGGACATGGGCCTGCCCCAAGCACCGCCACTTTGACCAGTTCTGTGCTTCTCGCATCCAGCGGATTCCAGCGGCCTTCACAAGGTCACCTGTCTACATTTTGAATCATCAAAATCCGAATCCTAGTCCTGATCGACTGAGATTTACAGATACAGAGCCATCTGCGGTCGCTATGTTCTGGGGAAAGCCATTTGACGTTTAAAGCTTCGTGCACCGGTATTGTTATACCGTAAAGTATTCTTAGAAATTATTTTGTTAGAGTCGCGTCGCGCCCGTCTGCACGAGGCTTAATGGATTGCTCTACATACATATGGATACTTATAAAAATGCGGGAATAAAATGCGCCTTTTTGGATTCTAGCATTTATTTACGATATATCTACATATTATATTATTATATTATCTTCGCCATAGTTTCTGATTACATGCACAAAAACGACAAATTCATTTATTATTCCAACCCGAAAATCAAAATAAATTCGGTTACCATTGTTACAAATAGACAAACGGACAGACCTTTATTATTACCCAAAATTACCTGCAAAAAGGGCACAAAACGGTCAAGCGTGAGCTGGCACCGCCGAACCGTAAAACAGGGCGGGAAATGAGATGGACAGATAACGGACTTTTTTTACCGTAAAAAGTAAAAACATTGGTCAACCCTAAAGTGGAGTCATTTGTTTTATTTTTGGAGTGGGGTATGATTGTACTCATTTATTGTAACTTGTTATTTAGTGTGGGGTACAGAAGTACCCCGGAAATGAGTACTGATATTATGATTTATGATTACTTACAGTATTTTTTATGATTATTGAAACCCCAGTACCCAAAGGCATGGATTTAATCGAACCTCATTTTGATTTTCTAAAAATATTATTGAACAGTCTAATACGATGATTGCGCTTCTTTTTGTGAACCTCAAAGAATTCCTATTTCGGGGTCTTAAAAATACTAAATAACGAAGAAACTACGACTAAATTGGATGTAAAACGGTTGGTCACAGTTCTTACCTAACCTAACCCATTTGGTCGGAGGTCCCCTTATAACTTAGGTACTGCGACCAACTGTGACAAAAGGCCAAAAATTTAAAAAGAGGGTCAATTATTTAAAAAAATGTGCATCATTAGAAGCGCAAAGAATTTTAGAGGATTAGTAATTTAAATAAGTGTCCATCATTAGAAATACCAACAAGTTTGTGGAAGATCAATTAAATATTAACTTCGAATATTTACTCTACACAAATCTCGATTGTATCCCCGAAGGGATTGAACATTTCTCAGTAACAACCCGACTTCTGGCCCACGTGGGCATAGTACCCAGGACCCCAAGCTCAGCAGTCGCATCATCACCAACAAGTCAGTCAGTGCAAATGAGTCCAATCAATCTGCCTAGCCTTTTCCCAACTATGTTGGGGTCGGCTTCCAGTCTAACCGGATGCAGCTGAATACCAGTATTTTACATAGAGCGACTGCCTATCTGACCTCCACAACCCAGTAACTGGGCAATACGATACCCATTGGTACGACTGGTTGTCAGACTTTCGGGCTTCTGACGACCCGTAACGACTGTCAAAGAGCCACGAATGACAGCCGGGACCAACGGCTTAACGTGCTTTCCGAGGCACGGAGGAGTATCGGTATGTAAAGATGGTCACCCCATGCACAGACCAACCCCGGAAAACGTAGCTTAACCTGATGGGTCGACCCGTGCGGCTGTTATTACTAAGCCACGAGCTCCTCTGAGCCCACCAATGAGCCCACCTGACATAAAAAAGTTAGTATAAGTAAAAACTGCTTACATCGATGTTGGCGACATCTTACATAATAGATTCCCACATATTGTTGTATTGTCAGTTTGTTTCGTATGTCTATTTTGCAAGAAGGCCGCTCAAATATCATACGGAATCATATTTGGTACAATCTGCCTAGCCTTTTCCCAACTATGTTGGGGTCGGCTTCCAGTCTAACTTTTACAGTATTTTACATGGAGCGACTGCCTATCTGCCCTCCATAACCCAGTTAGTGAGTAACACGATACCCGTTGGTAAGACTGGTAGTCAAACTTTCGGGCTTCTGAAAAACCTTAGCGACTGTCAAAGATCTACGAATGACGGCCGGGACCAACAGCGTAACGTGCTGCACAAATCTCAGTAAGTAATGGATGTTCACTCATCCACGGACCGAAATCGGCAAGCGTTGCTTAACCTGGAGAATGAATTAGCCATGAGCCCCCGTAGTAATAAATCCTTTACTACTGAGACTGTTTTAATAAAAATATATGAAAATGTAGTAACTTGACTGAATCAACTTGACAGCTTAATTCTACTAGAATATTCATAGCAGCACACGACTTGCACCCTGCTGTGAATAACTAGCTTAACTTTCAACTTAGGGGGTAAGTAGGCCACCAGGCACCTAAGTTTTACTAAGTTCAGCTTATAGGATTCACTGTGAGAGCAAAAATATATGTTGATTCTTGTGGTGGTTCACCAACTAGATTTTATTTAGGCTATTGCTGTCTTTTTCTCTCTGACGGTGCAAGAAAGAGACACAAGTAAATAAAAATTGTGTTAATTGATTCGTCAAGACAGGCTCTGAAATTCAAAATTATTTACGATATTTGCAAACGTTGCCTGTTGGATCAAAATTCA
The DNA here is from genome assembly GCA_948473465.1 of Lithophane ornitopus. Classification (NCBI taxonomy): domain Eukaryota; kingdom Metazoa; phylum Arthropoda; class Insecta; order Lepidoptera; family Noctuidae; genus Lithophane; species Lithophane ornitopus. The sequence goes on along the minus strand of OX419642.1, from coordinate 8,943,822 downwards.
ATATGCGAAACTGACGATTTATTACTAAACAAAGCTCTCGAAATTTAATTTGCTGCAAATCATCATATTCCATAATCCCAAAAGCCCCGCGGTTTCACCCGCGTAAGTCTCGATTCCTTGGGAATATCGGGATAAAAAGTATCCTAGGTGTTAATCCAGGTTATAAACTATCTGTTTGCCAAATTTCATCCAAATCCATTCAGTAGTTTTTGCGTGAAAGAGTAACAAACATCCATCCATCCATACTAACAAACTTTCGCGTTTATAATGGTCTTTACCTATGAAATTGCCGTTCTGCAGTACTGGCCATTTCAAATCAAAATAATTTTTGTTTGGCTAAGAATTCTAATTTCAAATTAATTTTATTTTAAAAACATGGACTTTTTTTTCCAAAAGTAGTCATTTCTTTATTGATTAGTGTTACATTTTCATCGCATTTCAATCTTTTTCGTCATTATGGATACGTTAAAAATTCGAGTAATTGTGGAATATGAGTACCGTCGTGGCAGCAACGCGGCACAAGCGGCACGCAACATCAACGACGTTTACGGAGCTAACACTACAAACCAACGCACCACCTGTTATTGGTTTGCTCGCTTCCGTTCTGGAAATTTCGACCTGAAAAATGAACCTCGCGGTCGTCCGAAGACTTTGGTCGACAATGACGAATTAAAGGCGATTGTGGAAGCTGATGATACACAATCTACGGCTGAATTAGCAGCAGCTTTCGACGTTAGCGTCAAAACAATATTGGTCCATTTGCGTCAAATTGGCAAGGTAAAAAAGCTTGACAAATGGGTGCCCCACGAACTCAATGATCGCCAGCGCGAAGTACGCGTCGAGACGTGCCTTGCACTGCTCAACAGACACACAAATGAAGGAATTTTGAACCTGCGATGAAAAATGGATTCTGTTTGATAACCGCAAGCGCTCAGCAAGTTGGTTGGATCCTGGTTCAGCACCTAAACAATGCCCTAAACGAAAACTTACCCCTAGAAAAGTGATGGTCACTGTTTGGTGGTCTAGCGCCGGTGTGATTCATCGCAGCTTCTTACCAAACGGGGTGAGCATTACTGCAGATGTGTACTGTGAAGAACTGAACACAATGATGGAGAAGCTGGCGCATCTCCAACCAGCATTGGTCAATCGCTCGTCTCCGCTGCTCCTGCACGACAACGCGCGACCTCATACTGCACAGCAGACGGTCTCCAAGTTGCAAGAACTGGGGTTGGAAGCTCTCCGTCATCCGCCCTACTCACCAGACCTTGCGCCTACAGACTACTACTTTTTCCAGAATTTGGATAACTTCTTGGCGGGAAAAAAATTCAATACCCGAGAGGCAGTACAAAATGCCTTTGAAGAATTTGTTGCCTCCCGTCCAGCTGATTTCTTTAAGAAGGGCATCAATAAACTGCCACTGCGATGGCAAAGATGCATTGATTGCATGGGTGATTACTTCGATTAATACAAATAAAAAATTCATGAAAAAAAATCGTTTAAATTTTTTCATACAAAACGGCAATTTCATAGGTAAAGACCTATTATTAGTCAGATATTAGTTAGATAAAGCTCTCGAAATTTAATTTGCTGCAAATCATCATATTTTCACGAAATATTTTTATTTGTATCGATATAAATTCCTGATGGAAATAACAAATTACACTGCCTGACTTGGGATTCGAACCGACGACCCCACTACCAGCAGCCGCGCCGCTCTTACTGACTAAAACCCACCCGTGTTCCTTCAGTTGCCTGTTGCCAGGGTCCCGGTATCCCTTTCGGACTATTCCGCAACCCTGGCAGGCCCCAACGAGACAGCTGGAGTCGATTTCAAAGTAATTTATAGAACAAGCTATTAATTATTTGAAGTATCCAGTTTTAACTATTATGATGCAATTGGAAACCCATCGCTAGACGCTTTTATGGTTGTAAATTATTAAGAGAAATAACCCTCCTTTTTACTTCGCCGTAGTCGGGTAAAAAAACATAAAAGTCTGGTAAAAAGCTGATATAAATAACGATGAAAAATATAAGGTATCTGAAAATTCATCCAGTTGCGTCTCGAATTTCGCGACAGTGTAGCTATCTTCATCATCACCAGCGTATAATGTTCCCACTGCTGGGACACAGGCCTCCTCTCTTCTAGAGAGAGTGGGCCGTAATCCACCACGCGGGCCCAGTGCGGGTTGGTAGATGTCACATGTCTTCGAATTTTTGGTTCTAGGACATGCCGGTTGCCTCACGATGTTTTCCTTCACCGTTTTGAAAGCTAGCTTCATTGTCTTACCAATATTTCAGTTTGCTATGATGATGTCATGATTTTGTACATACCTGAAACAAAAAATATCATTATTAATACATTTTCAAGGAAGAGGCTCGTGACTAAGTAATAACAGCCGCACGGGTCGATCGATCAGGTTAAGCTACGCTTGCCGGGGTTGGTTCGTGAATGGGTGACCATCTTTACGTACCGAGACTCCTCCGTGGCTCGGAAAGTACGTTAAGCCGTTGGTCCCGGCTGTCATCCGTGGATCTTTGACAGTTGTTAAGGTTCGCCAGAATCCCAAGTCTGACAACTAGTCTTACCAAGGGGTATATAATGTAGTCCTATCCACAAAGACTCCCTCACTCCCTCACTCATAGATTCATCTCACAGAGAGGAGGCCTGTGTCCCAGCAGTGGGAACATTATAGGCTGATTATGATCCACGAAGACGGTAATTGAATTTAGGAAGAAGAGTGGGGCGCCTCTTCGTGGATGGCACTATCTATAGCGTATTACCCAGCAACTGGGTTGTAGAGGTCAGATAAGCTTAAGCAGTCACTCCATGTACAGGTATTCAGCTCCATCCGGTTAGACTGAAAGCCGACCCCAACATAGTTGGAAAATGGCTGGGCAGATCGATTGACATGTTCAAGGAAGACTAATTTTAATTTTAAAGTCACGTATCCATTTATTTATATAAAATAACTTATGGACCATTGACACTTGGATAAAAGTCCGTGCACATACTTATTCGCAAAGCCAACAGACATGAGATATTGTACTTATAACAATGGTACACGTTTTTAGAAACGGCGTGCTATTCTTATGCAAAGCGGTGGTCAGTGTGGGGATACGAAAACAGCGGGGGCAGAAGAGGAGCGGGGAGCGATTGTACCGAAGAAGTGCTAAACAAAATTGTTCATAAAATTGAATCCTGGAAAAGATCGTAAATTAAGTCATTAATAAATTAATAAAAGCCTATTTGTTAATTTTGACGTTTAAGTTAGTGAAGTTGTTCGTTGAAGTCAGAAGTCTGTCAAAATCATAAAAAAAAAAACAAAACTGATTATTATTTTGCAGAATTTAGTCTGTGCTAAATCAACGTATTTTCTTTTTAGTCACGCTTAATTCTACAATAGGAAGAGCCAAATGAATAATTAAAAAATAATATATATAATTAATTAATATAATATAATATATATTTATATTAGAATGAATTAAAAGAAATATGCCAAGGTGTCAGTCACCCGTATGCGCAAATCTGACACTGTTACCAATTAATTCGCTTATAATTAATGTAATCTATATAATTAACATTCTGTCAACGTCGCATAACTTTGACGTTTGTCACCGAGCTCACCACAACGCATTGTTTTAAGTGTTGGGCCACGAGAAACGCGATTTTGATAACAACAGCTCGCTTCTCTCGCTGATGGTGGCGCGTGTGTTGGATCATTTAGCTCCCTTCAAAATGGTTGAGCTGAATGGTGCTGATCCATGTGTCATGTTCGTGAACGGGCGCCGTCAGTTGTGACTGGTCATCTCTTAGCTGCCATGGCTTATTTTAATTTTTGAGCTAGATTTCGGCTTCCTGTTCCAGTCTAACCGGATGCAGCTGAATACCAGTATTTTACATGGAGCGACTGCCTATCGGCGGCGTCTTGCCGCGCATTAGTGTTACCTACTTTATTTCCTATTACACAGGACTGCCACCATAACTAACGAAACATCCACCTAGGTGCACCTCTGCTTACTCCTTCCGGTCACACAAGCGTGATGCTACATAAATATGATGATAACCAAGAGTATCAGGCACCTGTTATTTGGTGGATAAAACTTATATCTGATACAGCGCCATGAAAAGTGACATCAACAATATAAAAGCTATAAAATGTCGTTTTTCCATTACGATATTAACTTCGGATAGCTGGAAGCTCTTACTTTTATTTATCTTAAAGGAAAAATACGTCCAATATTCATATTAGGGCAGGACACTTGGATAGACGTGGTGATGGCAGGTGGAGTGGAGTCCTAACGGAACGGTTGCCGAAAAACGGTACTATATATTTTCAAAAGTCATTTATTAAAACTAGGCTGAGAGAGAATCAACAGTTTCCGAACGTCATAATTACATAAGAAAGTCCCCCAAAACGCCCGCCCTTCACTACCTCCTAGTGCTTTAGCTGGGAAGAAGAAGTGGCGCAACAAACTCCCCAGTAACACAGCTGTCTGTTCAGTTAGAAAAAATAGGATTCTATACAAGAGTATGCAAAATCATGTAATTACTGCAACACAACACAAAACATAAATTAAATTATTTGCTTATGTCGGCTAGCACACGCCAATATACCAACAAAAAAAAAACATCGAGTACTATACTCAAGCAGAAGGTTAAAGTAGCATTGGCAGACCAATAGTTAGGAAGACCTTCAGAAGATTGCAGGAAAGATCTGGATGAGATTTGGTCAGACCAGAGAAGCATGGCACAAGAGGATATACTCAGCAGGGAGTGGAACAAGATCGCCAATGATCGAAAGTCAATTATTCAAACTAGGCTGAGAATCAGCATTCTTTTTTCTATTGTAATGAAATGATTATTTTAAGTATAATGAATTTGATTATTTTGTATTATTTTGATGATTTCTGTTATGTCTGTATCTCTGATATCTGTTTTTTTTAACGTCAAAATTACATAAGACAGTCCCCCAAAACGCCCGCCCTGCACCATTTCCTAGGGCGTCTGCACAGCTGTCTGTTCAGTATCGCCGTGAAGGCTATTTTAATGTGCTTCATAGGAACCTAGCAATTTCCTAACATAAAATGTGTACTGGTGACTGGTGCCCTGAGACAGTGAGACGAGGTCGCGGCAGACTTCGTAAGAGATGACGGGACGAGTTGGATAGGTTCCATCAAAACTGGACAGAGGACGCGCGGGCTCGCAAAAGATGGAAGGAGTCGGGCGCCGAGTGAGTTTTATAAAAATTGTGGCTTTTATTTTAGTATATTGTGTATCTTACGACTTCCACGCAAACTTAGTCGCGAGCAGAAGTTAGTTTCCTGACATAAAATGGCCTCAATAAGTATAAAACCGATGAAATGACATCGTAAAAGCTATTAGTTTTATTTTAATACGACAGCCATTATGGCTGGTCGTAACATTATAATGAACGATACACATTTAAACTTTAATAAGGTGAACATTTCAGAATTTTAAAATAATTGAAAATTTTAACGGCTGTTGTTACTATTTTGTTACATAATAACGTAACATAACGTCAAACCTGTTATCCCCCTAGGGTTAAGGGCGCACCCTCCCTCAAATTGCTTAGAAATAAATATATTATATGTTAAAATTGAGGATTGATGGTCCATGTTTGGCGAAAACACGATTACATAAAATTTTCTCAATAGAAAAAAAACCAAAGTTACCTATAAACCGAACTATCAACCGCTGTTATTCAAAAAATATTTCAAATTATGAAACTCTTCTTCTGGTTATTTTATCTTCGTCTTATGGTTATTTTATTTTTTATTACCATTATTTTCACCGTATAAAGCCACCGTATTATTACCTACACTTTTCGAGACTATAGAGCCGCTAGCACTCTACTCTGTCTCGCTCTCACTCAGGTCGCGAGCGAGTAGTATGGCGCGAGCGAGATACAATCTGAAGTAGGGTACAGCCTTAAACAGAGGTGCACCTATAGTACAGTCAGCTACGTTTTAAGTCCCCTTTAATAGGGGACCAGCCTATTGACATCAACTAGGCAAAAATTCAGACTTCCAGTTGCTGCTGAAAAATTTTACTTGTTCATCCATTTTTTCATTCCTAGAAACACCCGTCTTTAAAACACATTCCCAAAAATACAGAGTACAGTCAGAAAACAAATAAATTCACCTTCTGACATCATCGCAGTAACATCAACGACGGGCGACGCTAAAAGCACTCGTGCGTCACTCCACTCAATGACGTAGAAGCTTTCATTACTACTACCCCCCGATGTGACAGTACAAGCGAAAACGGGGATAAGTGTGAGTCTGACTTGCGCAGCAAATGTTCCGTATCACCAAAACTTTAGTTTTGGTGATACGGAACGGTGACCAAACAAAGTTGAGAAAAGGCTAGGCTTTAGCCTAGCCTTTTCTCAACTTTGTTTGGTTTGGCTACCAGTCTAACCGGATGCAGCTCAATACCATGGAGAGACTGCCTATCTGACTCCCAGTTAAGACTGGTTATCAGAGTTTCGGGCTTCTGACCCGTAACGACAGCAAGTCTGCTTGGCGGCAGAAAAGGTATGTTGGTAATTACCCCGGACGACCCCCTTCACAAAGAGCTTTCTATCAACTCAGCCTATCCCAGTGCACTGCTGAGCATAGGTCTCTCCCAGGCTGCGCCACACACCCTGTCCTCCACATCCAGTCTGTCCCAGCAATTTAATGTCGTCAATTCATCTAGCTGGTGGGAGTCACACAATACGCTTGCCGGTACGCGGTCCTTTGACAAACATGGCCAGCCCACTGCCACTTCAGCTTGTCAAAGTCAAAGCCATTTATTTGCTTTAAATGTGGTAATCACATTCATTCATTCATTGTGGTGGTCTCAAAACGGTGAAGGAAAACATCGTGAGGAAATCGGCATGTCCGAGAACCAAAAAATCGAAGACATGTGACATCTACCAACCCGCACTGAAACCGCGTGGTGGATTACGGCCCGCTCCCTCTCACAGAGAGGAGGCCTGTGTCCTAGTAGTGGGAACATTATAGGCTGATTATTATGCAAATGTGGTAATACAAAGGTGGTACATAAAATAATAATCCTGAGCGATGACACATTTCACCATATTTTGGCATGCAAATATTAAAAGTAATGCAAGACTTGCTGACTCTGCAAGCTATAGCGGAAGAGGCCCTAGATAAAGTAACATTCTATCAGCGATAACGATGATGGAAATGGCAAAAATGTATAGGACTGACATAAGCTATCGTAAAGCTTATGTCAATCCTGTTGAAAGTCGTTGTAGAAATACGAAACGCTTTGGAAGCGATTGTCAGCTATGTCAGCAACTCCGGTTCTTTCCGAATAACTTCATTTCTGATTTAAGCCTTCAAAGAAACACCGAGGAAAGCAGAAAAAACACTACAAAAAAGATGATTTCTATCAATCAAGCACTGCCTACTCTAGTTTTTTATCAGTGCAATACGTGATTATTTTGGATATTACAGCTGGCAGTGAGCCAGACAGCCTCAATGCTGCGTCGAGTCGGACGAGTATCATAACATATCGGAATTTTTAATTAAAACCTCTCATTGTGATGCTTCAGTTGCAACTGGGTTTGCCTCGAAATATGGCGCTTTAAAAAAAAAAAATAAGTTTGATTCAATGAGGAAAGTGGAGCTTATGGCTAAGTAATAACAGCCGCACGGGTGGATCGATCAGGTTAAGCTACGCTTGCCGCGGTCGGTCCGTGTATGGGTGCCCATTTTTACATACCGAGACCCCTCCGTGTCTCGGAAAGTACGTTACGGTTGTCATTCTTGGCTCTTTGACAGTCGTTACGGGTCGTCAGAAGCCCGAATGTGACAATCAGTCTTACCAAAGCGTATCGTGTTACCCAATAACTCGGTTGTTGAGGTCAGATAGGTTTATCGCTCCATGTAAAATATTAGTATTCAGCTGCATTGGAAGCTAACTCTAACATAGTTGCTAGGCAGATGATGAAGCGGTGCTGTGTTGAAGCTTTATGTCAAGAACGCATCAGTGATGACTCTGTTAGGGCAGATATCCATTGCGGTAAAGTCCTAAAGGGATACCGGGACCCATGGCAACAGGGAACTGAAGGAACACGGGTGGGTTTTAGTCAGTAAAAGTTTGACACGCCCTCCCGCTCCGCCCAGAGCGGGAGAAGTAATTTGAAGACTTCACAAACTCGAAAAAAAAAAGGGCATATATCCATTGACGGCGGCGATCACTTACCATCACATGGACAGTCTCGATTTGTTTCCCATTTATCATCTAAAAGCCTGCGTTGATCTCGTTCCGAGCATACTGCTTTATAAACATATTATAAAGCAATGGATTATTGTCAAAATGATTTAGATTACGATAGTATTATGCAATGAGGGTACGGAAGTCAGGACCAATTGAATGTACTCTACGGAAATCTCAGGGGCACGAGAGGTCATGGACAACAAAGGTTTCTTGTCCTTGAACCGTCTTACTTTTAAGTCCTCTACTATCCGTACTAATATTATAAATTCGAAAATAACTGTCTGTCTGTATGTTACCTTTTCACGCCTAAACCACTGAACTGACACTGACAAATTTAGCAAGGAGATAGATGGCACCATGGGAAAGGACATAGGCTACTTTTTATCGACATACCACGCGGGCGGAGGCTAGTAATATTGTAAATGCAAAAGTGAGTTTATTTATTTGTTAGTTTGTTACGCTTTCACGCTAAAACAGCTGACCAGATTTGGATGAAATTTGGCACATAGGTAGACAATGAGCTGGAGAATTACATAGGCTACTTTTCACCCTGGATTGCAGACGAAATTGCGAGCAACAGCTAGTAATAAATATAGAGACCTGGGGTTACTATACACTCTTATAGCAGGTCAATATGAGCCGAAAAGTGAAGTATCACTATCACCATGTCCTGCCCTGCCTTTCACCTGCCCAAATATGATTATGGTAACTTGACAAAACCGTGTGTTTATGCCTCAAATCAATCAGTAGCCACAAGCCACTTGCTCAAGAGCCCCTCAGAAGTATAAAATAAGTTCAAAATGCTCTTCATCTTTCAGTCAATGCATCTGCAAGCTTTTGGCAAGCTTCCAATATTGATTTAAACACTTGAAGTTAAGATTTAAATATAGAGGTTAATAAACAATGTGAAAATATCATAAATAAATTGGTATACACTTGATTGAGTGCATGTGCATTGAAATGGACGTGAATTTAAATGTACATGGAGCGCTAGCACCTTGCTTACATACATAATCAGCCTATAATGTTCCCACTGGTGGGATACATGCCTCCTCTCGGTGAGAGGGAGTGGGCCGTATTACACCACGCGAGCACAGTTCGGGTAAGGTAGATGTCACACGAGTTCGAATTTTTGACATTCTAGGAATCTAGAACAGCCGGTTTCGTCACGATGTTTTCCTTCACCGTTTTGAGAGCAGTGGTGATGAAATAATTTACACAAAGTAAAGCGTCTGGGAACCTACGACCTACAACTCGTAAAGCCACCGATACCTACCTATATTACTGTGTCGTGCTATGTCGTGTCTATTATATTCTATTTTTACCCGACTGCCCCAGAAAGGCGGTAATGTTTTTTGAGAATACTTGTCTTATGTGTCTAAGTATTTCTTTACCACGCTCTGTAGCCTAAACGGCTTGATAGATTTTAACACATGAGCTGTCGTTAGATTCGTCTTAATTGTGGGAGTCACATAGGCTATATAGTATGATATCCTATATTTTAAGTTTCTTTGTCGCATTAGATATTATCTGTAATGGCAAAGGAAACATGTATAAATAAATAAATAAATAAATATCTAACAAAGGGCGTTCCCGTAAACCTGCAATAGTACAGCGTCTATAAATGCTAAACAAAATATAAGCATTATTTTTATTTATTTTTTCATAGTAAAATATTCACAAAAAATATTAAATTGATACGGAAAAGAAACACGGTAAGTGTACACGCACACTTGTCTTTCTACGTTGAAATACAAGTGTGCGTGTACAGGGTGTTTCTTTTACGTATTAATTTAATAGTTTTGTGAATGAAATGCTTAACAAAATATAAACACAAAACAAAAAAAAAAACTTTAAGTACCTAGTAAAATATTCACAAAAAAGATTAAATTGATACGGAAAAGGAACACGGTAAGTGTACACGGACACTTGTCACACTTGTCTTTCTACGTAGAAATACAAGTGCGCGTGTACAGGATGTTTCTTTTACGTATTAACTTAATAGTTTTGTGAATATTTCACTACTTACATTCAAAATATTTTATTTTTTATTTGTAATATTTTGACGTACCTACTATTGCGGGTTAACGCGAACGACCTGTGTTAGTTAACATACTGCATAATATTTATGTATTGCATATGCAAATACATAAAAAGGGAGTGATGTTTTTTTTAAATAAATTACTGTCAACAATATTGTTCTTTCGTTTCTTTCATTTTATTAAAACTCAGTGGACGCCCAAAATATTTTTGGAGTTAAAAACTAAGCTAAGGAAATATAATAAATAAGTTTAATAAAACAAACTTCGTACTCTCTGTTGATCTTCAGTTTTATAAATTCAGGTGCCCTCGGGGAAATTACGAAAGTAATCAATTTATGTTAGAAAAAGTTCAGAAAAGTATTCCTTTTTACGTAATTTTACTTATGATTACGACCCTACAGGTATATGAATATTTCTCAGGCTATCTGGAGTATCTGTTTTTCTTTTCTTTGCCAACGATACAAATGCAAATGCTTGCAATATCCGTTCATTTTTACTATCCGGATAATACGGATATTAATATTTTACTATCTGGAGTATCCGGATAATGCGGATATTACGGATATTTTTTAGTTTTTATTATAAATAAAGCTAATAATCTTTTGTAACACGTTTTAATCAGTGTCTTCAGCAAAATTACAAAGAAATATAAACTATACAAATATTTCAAGTAACAATGACGTAAAAAGACTAGTTCACTTTCTAAAATTATACAATAAATCACCGATACCGCACAAATAATTCTTCTCTCATTCTCTCAAAATGTAGTCTTCTCATACTAAAAACAATTCAAATTTAAATGAGATTTTACATTTATCACAAATCCCAACATATTAATCAAATCAACCTGTTTAAAACATAATAATTAAATAAAAATATCACTTTCCCTGGCAAATCAGCTCAATTATTAAACAAAAATAGTATAAATCAAATATAATAAAACAAAAATGGTTTTTAAGGGTTGTCCCTTAAAAACCGTAAAATAATCCTTTATAATATAATATTACGTATTTCTAAAATTATATTTTATCCAAATTCTGGTAATATGATCTTAAATAAAGCATAAAGTATCTAATGAATCTTCTTTCATGGAAGTTCTTATATGGTTACATAAATATCCTGTAGCACACTATCTGCTTCAACCCTGGTTAGTAGTATAGATAAAAGTAGATTGTAAACCCTTTCTAAATTCCTGCTTCTCTGAACATAACACACGCAATTTCTACTCTACTCGAATTGTGGTGTCTAAATCATTTGTTGAAGAAGTCAATCGCTGCGCAGAAGATGGCTGACTTCTTCAACAAATGTTCCAAACTGACAACCGGATGATTTCTTCAAGTATTTGTGTTTTAATTGATAGGCTTACAGTTGAAGAAGAGCAACCTTCTGAATCTTGTGTGTTGTCCGCTGAAGTTATGATTGTTTGATCTGGTTGTTGTGTGTCAAAAAATGTAGAAGCGACCTTGCGTGCGATACAATACAATACAATCTTGAAAATGCGTGCAGTATGTATGACAGTTTAGCATAAAGTAAACAAAGTGTTCAATTTTGTCATGATCTCTGTCACTAAATTGACTTATTATGATTTGTGAAGTGAATAAATAATTGCAGAAGCGATTAACTATATTAAAATAATATATAACGTAATAACAGTTATGTACTTTAAAGATGACAGATTTTTATTTAATATTTAAAAGAGAAATACAACTATCCGTAACATACGAATAATCCGGATGGTGATGCAAGTAAAATCCGGATTTGAAAATCGGCGTATATCCGGATAATACGGATATCCGGATTGCAAGCCCTAGATATAAATGAGTGTTTAAATAAGACAGTAGTTAAAGTCGTGGTTTACTCGTAGATTCTAGGCTGTTAGTATAACTTTGTAGCAATAGTTTGTTTCAGCCACGCTTAATGGCTTATAATATTTTTTAATCTTTTGTACGTTTCCTCTTATCGTAACAACCGCACGGGTCGATCCATCAGCTACGCTTGCCGGGGATGGTCCGTGGATGGGTGACCATATTTACATACCGAAGAAAGCACGTTAAGCCGGTGGCCCCGGCTGTCATTCGTCGATCTTTGACAGTCGTCTGAAGCCCGAAAGTCTGACAACCAGTCTTACCAAGGGGTATCGTATTACTCAATTACTGGGTTATGAATGTCAGATAGGCAGTCGCTCCATGAAAAATACTGGTATTCAGCTGCATCTGGTTAGACTGGACGTCGACTCTAACATAGTTGGGGAAAGACTAGGCAGATTCAAGTGAATTTGCAATTCTTTTGAATTCTATCTTCAGTAACTTTGTCTAGCTTTTGACATAACATTACGCCAACCACATTTTACCAGTTGAGGCTCCCGCAGACAGGCGCGACGCGACGGTGCGACGCTATTCTGGTATAAAAATTTCCATGAAGTTTTCATAGACATAGTTCTATTAGTATCGCGTCGCGCTGTCGTGTAGCGCCGTGTATATTTAAGGGGGCGATAGCCTATTGCCGCAATTCCATACTGCTACTGATAAATTATATGTGGTTGTACCATACACATCTTTACATCCCTTGGGGAGTACAGGCATTATCTGAAGTACGCATGAATATTTTCTAGAATCAAAAACAACCGACTTCCAAAAAAACACAAAAAAAAATTAAAAATTACTTTAATTTCGGAAGTCGGTGTCTTTGTTTTTAAATTTTCGTTTTTTGCCAACTCTTTTTTAGTGTTTTTTTTTGGAAGTCGGTTTTTTTTTTGAAAAAAGTTTTTATTTTTCACTTTTTAGTTGTGGTATCTACCCCACACAAATTAGAATACCACTACCTACTATGTAAATAACAATGACGAAGTCACATAGATGTCGTCTACATAGACTAAGTGGGAAAAATACGTAATATTGAAGCTAACTCAAAAAAAACGCAAGCAAAGTTAATAAAATTTATATGACCACCTCTGAAGCATGATCTACCAATCTAAAAAAGAATCATCAAAATCGATTCATAATTGGCAGAGTAATTGAGTAACAAATACAAAAAAAAACACATACAGACGAATTGAGAACCTCCTCCTTTTTGAAAAAGTCGGTTAAAAAGTGCATTCGACCCAACTAAACAAGACATTAATTAAAAGAAACCTCTCAAAAGAAAGTGAAACCATTTACCTCAGAGTTCTTGTCTTTTATTGGATCTCCCAGACTGACTATATACTGTATACATGGTGTAGTATATAACGATAGTCTGCTCCCCAAGGTGAACGTACTGTCAGTCATTGCACCCCGACTGAGGTTATACTAAACAATTGTATAGAATATAAAAGATTCTGTTGCACTAAGAAAAAGTTCAAATTCAGAATCAAAATCAAAATATTTTATTTCACATAAACCTACATGGGCACTTATGAAACGTCAGAAGCTAGGTGCACGGTTCCAACTGGTCGTTTCCTATGGAGAAGAGCCGGCAAGAAACTCCACGGTTCCGTTTTTAAAATAATTGCTTAACGTGCTTTCCGAGCCACAGAATGATAAAGATGACGGCAATGTAAAGATGGTCACCCATCGACGGACCAATCCCGGCAAGCGTAGCTTAACCTGATGAATCGAAACCAGCGGCTTTCATTACTTAGCCATGAGTTACTTTTCCACTTGTAACCATATAACTCAATCTGCCTAGCATTTCCCAACTACATTGGGGTCGGCTTCCAGTCTAACCGGATGCAACTGAATTCCAGTATTTTACATGGAGCGACTGACTACCTATCTGACCTCCATAACCCAGGAACTGGGTAATACGATACCCCTTGGTAAGACTGGTTGTCAGACTTTTGGGGCTTAACTAACTAAACGCACAAACTAAGGCGATTTTAAAACGCGGCGACTTTTTCTAGCGCACTGGAATATCAACACACTGCTTAGCGCCGAGAGTTGAAAATCTAAGTGTATTTTTTAGACGCGCTGGGACGCACTGTGTTCGATTCTCAATACTCGGTTCAACACCCAGAGTCGAAAATACAGTGCGCGATAAAAAATCGTCGCGGTACAAAAAACGCTCGTGCGTACGCGGGCTAAGTTATTCATATCCCCCACGTGTAAAAGTATTTTGTATAGTCGACGCAGGGGCGTGGGTTTGAATTCCCGGTGAGTCACCCTGTTGCTACAGGCGGGGTATTTTTATTAAATACCTTCCATTTTGTTACAGAAGCCATCTTGTCAAGGTTCCATTTTCCCAACAAGTTGGTGGTCGGCTTCTAGACTAACTAGCATCTAGTCACAATTTAGTCTCATCACTATCACCTAATTACTATAATCTGGTCGCGTCGAGAGAATGCGTTTTTGACATCTGCGAAGAAAAGGCAAACGTGTTTTGCGAATTTGATCCTTATTACTACTAGAAATTGTCCAACTGTCAGGTGTCAGGACGCATCCTCTCGACGACGGACGGACTGTGGTTGACAGTGACGAGATTGAATACTAATATTACATGACGTCTGTATTCCTTAAGAGGTAGGCAGAGGTAGATAAAATATATACAGCTCGTTTATACAGCATGAAACAAAAACCCTGTCGGATCCGAAAGGGGGCGCTTATACTCCATTTGAAATAAGATTAGACGTATAGATAAGCCTTTTTTACATTCCGTTCAACCGATTTTGAATTCTATTGCGTTGGTGGCATGACAAATGGCAGCCGCAGTAGATAGTTGGTATTGTGTAACTTTTTTTGCTTTTAATGCTATCCTTATGCCTACGATATAGAAGTCAAAATCGGTTGAAAGGACTGTAAAAGGGTTTGTTTTAGGTTTAGGTTATTTGTTTTAGGTTAAAGGTACGCATTAACATTACAAAAAAGATTTTTTTTGTGAAATTAAGAAAGTTATTACTATTTCAAATTCACGTTTTTAGAACCTAAATTACCACAATTTCATTATAAATTACCAGGAGTCGGCCGAGAGGCCGAGGGAATTTGATAAAAAATTTAGCTGTTATTTTAGTATATTGTGTACGTGCTCGTGACTAAGTAATAACAGCCGCACGGGTTGATCCATCAGGTTAAGCTTCGCTTGCCGATTTTGGTCCGTGGATGGGAAACAATCTATAGATACCGAGACTCCTCCGTGCCTCGGAAAGCACGTTAAGCCATTGGTCCCGGCTGTCATTCGTGGATCTTTGACAGTCGATACGGGTCGTCAGGAGCCCGAATGTCTGACAACCAGTCTTACCGAGGAGTATCGTTTTACCCAGTTAAAGTCTGACAACTAGTACCAAGGGATATCGTAATATCCAGTTACTGGGCTATGGAGGTCAGATAGGCAGTCGCTCCGTGTAAAATACTGGTATTCAGCTGCATCCGGTTAGACTGGAAGCCTAGCCTTTTCCCAACTATGTTGAGGTCTCAACATAGTTGGGAAAAGGCTAGGCAGATTTTTATGTGTATCTTACGTCTTCTACGCGAACATTGTCGCAGGCAGAATCTAGTAAGTATTACATTACATAGAAAGAACACTGAATCTTATATCACAAATTAAAGATAAGCGAGTAAGCAAGTAATTCACTCGTCTGTATGGTACTAAATCTCTATAATACAGTACATAAGATGTTACGTCGTGTATAAGGCAAATTACGTGTAGGTGGATTACGAAACACATACTGTCGTGCAGTTCGGTGAACGAATACTTGGTCGTCTTTTGTTTTCAATTGAGGTTTGTATGAATAGCATTGTTTAAAAGGTTTGACAGCCGGCTAGGTACAGTTGAGTTCATTAATATATTGGCACTGTCAAGGATTCAAAATATTGTGAGCGTTGGAAAGCTCAATAAATTCTATAGAACCTATAGATCAATTACAAAAAAAAACAACCGTCTTCCAAAAAAACAATTAAAAACTTTAATTTCGGAAGTCGGTGTCTTTGCTTTTCAATATTCGTTTTTTGCCACCGACTTCCGAAATTAAAATTATTTTTCACGTTTTTAGTGTTTTTTTAATGGAAGTCGGTTGTTTTTTTTTTTGTAAAAAGTTTTTATTTTTCACTTTTTAGTTGTGGTACCTACTCCACACAAATTCGAATACCACTACCTGGTATGTAAATAACAGTGAAGGAGTCAAACAATATATCGTCTACATACACTTAGTGGGAAAAATACATAATTATTGAAGCTAACTCAAAAACTACGCAAGCAAAGTTAATAAAATTTATATGGGACCACCTCTGAAGCATGACCTACCAAACAAAAAAAGAATCATCAAAATCGATTCATAATTGGCGGAGTAATCGCGTAATATACACACAAAAAAAAAACATACAGACGAATTGAGAACCTCCTCCTTTTCGAAGAAGTCGGTTAAAAATATGTCCTTATAAGATGTTACGTCAGAAGCCCGAAAGTCTGACAACTAGTACCAAGGGATATCGTAATATCCAGTTACTGGGCTGTGGAGGTCAGATAGGCAGTCACTCCATGTAAAATACTGGTATTCAGCTGCATCCGGTTAGACTGGAAGCCGACCCCAACATAGTTGGGAAAAGGCTAGGCATTAACATATTACCCGTTCTGTTCAGCCGTGTGTGATGCAGTTACAAACGTAGTAACAAATGCAATCGCTCCGTAATGTTACCTCAGCGTTGTATTCTAAGCTGAAGTGAGGGGGTGAGCAGAGGTATAGGTGGAAGCTGTTTAAATGACTTAGGAAATTTTGATAGAAATGATCTTTAAAGTTGTAATGTACACTTTTTGCAGCATAGGTAGGTTCCTCACAAAATGGATCGATGACTTGGTGAAGGTCGCGAGGATGTGATTGTATCTTTTGATAAACAGGGCCAGGTCCTTGTCTATCACTATAGACAAGGGCCTCTTAATGCACCACATTTTTTGTTACTTGCACTGCTTTTGTTTCTTTGCCACGTCCAAATATTTCGTAACGATATAGGGGTTATATATCGTAACAATAGCCGTTTAACGTCCATAACCAAATAACATCCTAATTAGAGTAGAGTCCTGTGGCACAGATGAATTGAATACAGATAGTTCACTGCGCATTTTAGGTATGAAGCTACAAGTAAGCGGCGAGCTTGTACTGTCGGGTCAATTCAGTGAGCGTAACGGAGTCAGAAGATATAGAGAGTAGCGGAGGTGATCCATCTGTATTCATCTGTGTTATTGTTAACGGCCTCGACTAAACAGGTCGTGGGTCTGAACCCAGCCAGGTACTTTCCCTACTTTGTGTAAATAATTTCATCACCACTGCTCTCATCGCAAAACATCGTGAGGAAACTGGTATTTCCTTGAACCAAAAATTCGAAGACATGTGACGTCATCTACCAACCCGCACTGGGCCCGCGTGGTAGATTACAGACCACTCCCCCTGGAAGAGAGGAGGCCTGTGCCCCAGGGGAACATTATAGGCTGATTATGAATTGGCTGTAACAAATTAGATGAAACTGTGAACCAGTAACTACAGTTAAGCTATTGTTTAAGAGTTGAACCGGGAACAGAGCATGCATCTAATCGGTCAGCTATTTACAATTCGTTACTGTTTCAAACAATGCTTAGGTTCAATGTCAATGGAAAAGGATGCTATTAAATTTTTTGTTGGTTAGAGAAGGTCGTGCGTTCAATCTTGGCTGATGACTTTTTTGTAATACAGGGTGTTAGGGTAAACACCGTTATCCTTGAAACCAGTGGTTTGGTTTCATTTTAGAACGTAAAATCAACGGAAAATGACAATATCTTTTTTAAATAAAATCTACATTTTACTATAGGAGTATTTCACTCATTCACCCTAGGGCGGTCGGGCAACGAACTTGCGTCTCAACACGGGTGGGTGGCGCGGGACGTGACCTGAACGGCCGCGAGCGCGACGCCTCCCTCAGTCAGTCAGCTGTTTCGCTATAGAGCACGATATCGGATAGAAACTTTTCAAAATCTTTTAATGAAAATAAAGTTTTTTTTATTGGAACTCGGTCATTTATTTTTATATTTAAGTCAACCCATGGTTTGAGTGACAACGGTGTTTACCCTTACACCCTGTATATTGGCCACATATACCAATGTATAGATTGGGATATAAGTGGCAGAACCAAGTGGTAGGTCAAAGCTACCGGTGGTCAGGGCTCAAGAGACAACCGAATGCAGCTGAATACCAGTATTTTACGTGGAGCGACCGCCTATCTGACCTCCACAACCCAGAACTGGGTAATACGATACCCCATGGCAAGACTGGTTATCAGACTTTCGGGCTTCTAACGACCCATAACGACTGTCAAAGATCCACAAATGACAGCCGGGACCTACAGCTTAACGTGCTTTCCGAGCCACGGAGGAGTCTTGGTATGTAAAGATGGTCACCCATCCACGGACTAACCCCGGCAAGCGTAGCTTAACCTGATGGATCGATCCGTGCGGCTGTTATTACTTAGCCACGAGCTCCTCCTTTGTCTATAATAAGTATTCCACCTAATCTTCTTCTTCTTTAACCGGTTTAAATCGGGCATAAAAATATCGTATGAAATTTCGTAATTTTTGGCGATGTAAAATCCTATTGGCAGCAAGATTTGTAACGAGTATAACTTACTACGACCACATGGGCCGTGTGTGGCCCAAAACTTTTAGTCCAATGTAAATTCCATACCACTCAATACTACAAACTATTTACTCTACAATTCAGTTCGATATGTAATTAAATTGTGATCGCACCGGTTCCTATATTTATACATCCGATATCGATACCTAACTCTATATACATTTAGTATCAATTTCGAGTGCACTGAAAACATTTCTCTGGACTCTGGCCAAACGCGTTTCCAACCCGTTATTGGAATACTTCTACAAGTGATATTATTTACCGATTATGGTAAAGTCGATTTAAGGAAATAGTATGTGTTATTTCTGTTTCAGTTAGATTTTTGTTTTTAAATGTACCCACAGCAACAGTAGTGGTTCCGTAAACATAGGCACACGGCCTGCATGTTTTAGTACATGAACGGAACTTGCAAATGGTTCTTATAACCTCTGTTCGTATGTGTTTCCGGTTACTCCAATTGTCATCCAGTTTTCAAGCACTTCCTGGCATCCGATTGAGCTTAAACTTGGCATACTTTGTATAACTACCGAGACATTTTGAAAAAATGATACCATGGAGCTGGTCTGATGATGGAGCCGGAAGTTGGCCATAGGAACTCCTCAATCAAACAAGATAGCACCATCGTGTTTGGACTCATTAGCTATGTATTAACAAGTGCTTTGACACTAGGTAGTGTTCAGGGTCTCATGATGGATCCGGAAGGTAGCCCCGGGAAAATCCTTTTTAGTTCATTAAAAGCTTGTTTTTAAAAAGATTTTTACTTATATTTTATTACAAGCTGCTCGCCCCGGCTTCGCACGGGTAGCACTAAGTACTTATCTACGGCTATTTTAGGTAATTTTTTTACACCTTGGGTTACATTATTGGAGTTTTAGTAAGGAGCCCTAATAAAAAAATCAGTCAGCCGGGGATAGTGTTTCAAATCGGGTCAGTAGTTTCGGAGCCTATTCAATGCAAACAAACAAACAAACAATCAAATCTTTCCTCTTTATAATATTAGTATAGATGACCTAAAGAATACCACTACTGATGCCGCAATCAAGGTAGCCATCTATTGGGCTCGAACAATATAAAAGTAAAGTACCAATCAATCTGTCCAGCCCCAACTATGTTGGGGTCGGCTTCCAGTCTAACCGGGTGAAACTGAATAACAATATTTTACATGTGACAGCCTATCTGTCCTCCACAACCCAGTTACTGGGTACCCGATACCCGTTGGTAAGACTAGTGGTCCAACTTACGGATTTCTAACGACTAACATGCTTTTCGAGGCACAAATCTCAGTATGTAATGGATGTTCACCCATCCACGGACCGAATTCGGCAAGCGTTGCTTAACCTGGAGAATTGAACCATGCGGCTGTTATTACTAAAACGATACCCCTTGTTAAGACTGGTGTCTTTTTTTTGGGGCTCCTCTCTACCCATAAGTACCAAGGACGAGTAGAAGAAGCCCATAACTGGTGAAATATAAGTGAATTAGGGTGACTATACTCCTCTGCCTCTCCCTACGGGGTATAGAGGCGTGATACCGCGATTTTTAGATACACATTACTGACTTCCAAGCTGCAATTGTAATGGGACTGTCACCACCACCTCTGCAAGTTCTATATTAAGCCAGCGACATGATACGCGAAGTTCCTTTCATGTACTCAGTGAATCGGTTTACGTCATGTCAGGGTTGCCGCAAGTAAAGAATGATTATACTAAATCATTTCAGAGCCGTGCCGCGTGATGAGTAGTGATGTGCCGTTACCGGTAATTTACTCCAGCCGAGTATTTTCCCAGTAGCGTTACCAGTAACATTCTACAAAAACGGTAATTTAAGGTAATATATTTCGTTGCGATTATGAGTGGTCCGATAAGATTTCTACCAGTTCTAGTTTAAATGCTACCGAAATTTTAATTTTAAATAGTATTTTCCCAATGTTCCTAGTAACTTACCGAGTAACTTTCCATACATAACTTTTTGGGTATTTTCTCATTGTTCCTATCAAGTTATTTAGTAACTTGACAAGTTTCTATAACAGGTTTAGTTTTTTTAAGCAGTGCGAAAAGCGAGCTAGCATCAGCTGAACTATGCGTATTTTAAAAAACAAATATTACTTAAATACAAGACAATATTAAAGAATATTACCGGCTTAAGGGAATATTACCGGTAACAATAGAAACTTACTGGGAATATTCCCGTATGTTAAAATACTGGTAACGGTAAAATGGTAACGGCACATCACTACGAGTGAGTGACGGGGCTGGGATTCCAAACAGTAGGAATGTTTTATATGAAGAAGTTCACGAAGTTCATCAAGGCTTTTCAGTACATTTTGATATAGAGACGCATTTTGTTGCAGTACAAATATAAAATAAAAGGTACAGATCTACGATCAAGATTCAAAAGAAAACACTGGGTAACCACCCTAATTGCGTAATACACGATCAATCAAAATTGGAATCGGTTTGAAACCAATTGCTACTACATTGCTTCACAAGTTCGAAAAAAAAAATCTGCTCATCAACGTAAATAACGCAATGAATGTTGTTTAACAATCAAAATGAAACCGATTAGTCTTAATCGCTTACGAAAATAAGTTACGCAATTAGATAACTGACCACTAACCATCAGATCGGCGATTCATTTATTTCATTATCGTCATCCTCTGCCTAGACTCCTCCTAACTATGTAAGTTGGAGTCGACTTCCAGTCTTACCAGATGCAGCTGAATATTAGTATTTTACATTGACTGACTGCATATCTGACCTTCACAACCCAGTTACACCATAAATGAAATGAAATGAAATTGTTTATTCTGTAAATAGGCAGTTGGAATCACTTTTACACGTCATATTGTGGCGGTATCTACATCGCCACATGCGAACTACGCATCAAAGACCTGAAGTCAGACAGACGTCACATAAATCCTGCATCGCGCAATTAAAGTTTACCGTGCAGTGGACATATATACGAGAACCCAACATCAATCGTTGGGCAGTTGCCCGCCAGACACAACACCCGTCTGGTTCCGACCACTTCTCCTCCCTCCTCCCTTTTCTATGGAGTATGAGTGAACTTTACACCCTGTTCCTCATACCCATAAAATATATAAAAAAAATTAAGCTAAATGAGGTCTGCGTTTCCTATCTGACTACTCTGAGAAGAAAGGCCGAAACAAACTCACTCATACCTCCTGGTAAGACTGGTTGTCAGACTTTCGGGCTTCTGACTACCCGTAAAGACTATCAAAGATCTAAGAATGACAGTTCCAAGAGCTAAACCTGCTATTATGGATGGTCACCCATTCAAAGACCGACCTCCAAGTGTAGCTCCACCTTTGATCGACCCGTGCGGCTATTTTTATTTTGTGCGGAACCATCCAATCATTATCACTACTCACTACATAGTATAAAACAAAGTCGCTTCCCGCCGTCTGTCTGTCCCTATGTATGCAACGGATTTTGATGCGGTTTTTAAATAGATAGAGTGGTTCTCGAGGAAGGTTTTAATATATAATTTGTTAAGTTTTTGTTTACATTGCCTAAAATATAATGATATATGTTGGAGGTGTCGGAAAAAAATAAGCCGTCTGGTTGCTTTCAACGAAAACGCTGCCCCTAACCCTAAACCCTTTGAGATATAACAAAATGATGTATGGTGGAATTGTGTATCTTATATAGGTCTTTCGAAAAGTCCGCGATGGCATATGTCTATCTCTTAAGGATAACATACTATATCCATTTAAATATTTAATACTTAAAAATATGGCAATTGTAAAGCAGTAATTGGAAAGCTATTTACACAAATACGGTATTAATCCTTATCATTTTAAATAAGTTAAGAGGCTTTAAGCATTTCATGCACATTATTTTACTCTTCTCCACCTTAAAATTTAAACAAATATCTTAGGAGTAATCGCAAAAAAATTACGGACGCGAGAATAAAATTCAAGCGCCTCGCTTCGCTTGATGCAATAGGCTACTTTTTATCCCTGGAATAGGTTCCCATGGGTTGCAGGAACGGGATCAAAATTTCATGATTACTTATGGTCGCGATAACCGATATCCACGCGGGCGAAGCCACGTACATCAGCTAGTAACATATGAAAAAGTCTCGCTTACCAACCCTGGCCATATGTATGCGGCATGTTGTCATGCTCCAGATAGCAGCTACCAACAACGAGCCGTCACGCGTACCCGGTACCGCCGAATTTATTCTTCATAACATACTGAGGACTGGAGGAAATGGAATGCCTTGTCTCTGCCAGGCTTGTGATTTCGGCAACGGATGACATTTTCGGAAAAGATTTTTGCTGCTTTGTGAGAGATTTTGTTATTATGAGGTCCTGTAATAGTTTAAGTGCGGTTCTCTTGGAATGAATGATGATCGTTGATGAATATTGTGAGCCTTAAGGGGCCAGTCACTGAGTTGTGGAGGTCAGATAGGCAGTCGCTCCATGTAAAATACTAGTATCCAGCTGCATCCGGTTAGACTGGAAGCTGATCCCAATATAGTTGGGAAAAGGCTAGGCAGATTGATAGACCTGTTTTAAACGTGTAGGTAACCAGGAAATGCACGCCAAAATAATAAAGCTCTCTGGTCCCCCAAACCAGCAGCGTGACGTATTGTCACGGTGTGTTGACCACCACGTGCAATCGCAACGGTGGCAAATGGTCGTCGACACCACTCAACAAGCCCACTGACTGTGAAACTACCCACAATTGAAAGTATTACAGTTTCACTTAGGTTTTTGATGGCAAACAAGCACAAGGCTCATCAGGGCTTAAAACAGTCACTTTGGCAGAATCATAATAGGAAAATATTATGAATCATCGTAAAATGTCACAAACTGACAATTCATAATATGATGTGCGTGCGATTCATATTACGAAATAATTGATCTGTTCCACAGTTTTCTATGGAGATTCGTAAAATGGTCCACATTATATGAATTGCTTTTTTGTTGACAAATTAGAGAAATTGATATTGACAGCTGGAAATTCAGGAAATTATGCTTTTGGGGAATTGCTAATGTGGCCGTTTTAGGCCCACTGATGGTTAGTATTCACCGCCGCCTATAGACAGCTGCTACACCAGAAGCATCGCAGATGCGTCCATCCCAGAGACGAAGCTGTAATGTGTCATGAACCCGTAACTACTCCGGCACCCACACCCTTCAAACGGGGACACAGCCACGCTGCTTGGCGGCAGAAATATGTATGGAGGTATAACTTCCCGGACGAGCTGCTTCTAAGAGCTGTACTTACGTCGATTCTGTAAAATTCAAACAACAACTCGCATCTCGCATCGTTATTCACTCTCACTTCGCATAAGGTTCAAAATCGGTTCGAGTGCGAAGTGACGGGGGAATTACCTTACTGAATGCCACTTCTTACGTCATCTCATACTTTATCTGTCAAAATTTCATGGTAAATTTAGTTCAACTCACTAACACGCTCGCAAGGGTAGCGCTAGTGTATCAACCGAGTTTTTAGAATGCCAATCTAGGAACTCACAGCGGATTCAGATTCGAAGTTTAGAATGAGGTCTTACAGAATCACACCCCAGGTCATCATCATGTTCCTGCCCTAGTCCCATGTTACTTGGGGTCTACGCAACACGTTTTCTTCTTCCATTCTCCCCTGTCCACCGTCACGCTATCATTCACTCCACCTTTCATATCATTCCTCACGCAATCCAACATTTGGGAACAAAAAATGGCCGACGTAATAGTCCATCCCTAATAAAAACTTCTACGTTTATCTTTTCCGACACTTGTTGCGGCCCTGGACCTCTGCCAAGCTCCCAACGATGAACAGAATGTAATAATACAAAACAGTGTAAAACTTCCAGCTCACTTAATACAGCGTTATATTATTAATTATAACTTACTGAGAAAGTATGAACTAGTTGGAGAGTTAGGAATTGTGAGAATCAAGTTAGCGTTGTGCGCGGAATGTTTTAGGGACGGGAAGAGCCGTGTAGTTGAAAACTATCGATATTTTTGGGATCGATGTGCATGACCATATCTCTTTAACTGGCAGACATGATTTCATACAAAGGTAAGTAAGTAATGGACACGTCGCAAATAACTGTCAAACATTTACCTGTTTTGATTATTTTAGCAATATTACTGTATGGAACTATGAAATATCGCTAACTAACTTACTAGAATATTAATAATGAATTGCAATTATAACACTGAATTTAAGTTGTAACTGGTCAAAATCCTTTTTTTACAACTAACACTAAATATACCGAATATTTCGAACTACTTTAGTGTTAGTTGTAAAAAAAGGATTTTAGAGTTACGATAATATTTATTGCAATTCATTATTTGTATTCTAGTAAGTTAGCGATATTTCATAGTTCCATACTATAATGCCAAATTAATAAAAACAGCGAAATATTTGACATCTATTTGCGACGTTGCCCACTTTCAGAATAAACGCTCATGATCACCAACACACTGAGCAAACGTGATATTAACTGCTTGTACCTTATCTATGTGAGAAGACGCCTTTGTCCTACAGTAAGACAATTACTTTAATATTTATTAACAAAGTTACTTATTCCTTAGGCTTGATTTTAGTTATCCAAATAACGTCACGCCTGTATTCCCCGAACGGTTAGGCAGAGATGTACCTATAGTACACCCACACTTCGCAAGTTATGTTTAAGTCCCATGTTATAGGGGGCGAGTCTATTGCCATCAACCGGGCACATATCTAGACTCCGGGCTGCTGAGAAATTCGGGAATCGAACCCAGAACCTTATACAGTAGCGCTTGCGTTGCGACCACTAGACTAACGAGGTAGTATATCGTTCTCAAAATCTCTCTCTCTGCCTGCCTTTTCCCAACTATGTTGGGGTCGGCTTCCATTCTAACCGACATGACATGGAGCGACTGCCTATCTGACCTCCACAACCCAGTAACTGGGCAATACGATACCCCTTGGTTAGACTGGTTGTCAGACTTTCGGGCTTCTGACGACTCGTAACGACTGTCAAAGATCCACAAATGACAGCCGGGACCAACGGCTTGACGTGCTTTCCGAGGCACGGAGAAGTCTCGATATGTGAAAATGGCCAACCATCCACGGGCCAACCCCGGCAAGCGTAGCTTAACCTGATGGATCGACCCGAGCGGCTATTATTCCTTAGCCACGAGCTCCTAGTCCTCGTATGTCGTTCTCAAAATATTAAAACTAAATAAACAACAAATCTTAGCCATCATCTTCCGCGTTTTAAATAACATTCTTAGTGGGACATGAAATCGATTCTCCTCGTCTCACAATAGTGGCAAAGACTTTCGCATAATTCGAATAATTCGTTAATTCCCTGTGACGATGACGACGAGAACGATGTTATTGACGAGTGCTCTTGAGGTTTAGGAAAATAACTGGTGTATTTCATGAATACTTTAATTATAAAACAACTGGTACAAGGGTAACGTACCTACATGCTCGATTCCTTTAATCGATAACGAATCGTTTTACTTACCAACGGTAGCATTTTTTATTGCCAAACTGGGCATAAAAATAGATTCGTAAGCAAATTTTGTGATAGATAGCTACGTCCATATGGGAGGGTCTACTATGCAAAGGTATGAGGTCATTGCTTCATTATTGGTAAAGATACAAGAGTAAAATACAATAGACGTAGATATATTTAGTAACCTATTCCGCTTAACTATTCTTCAAGAGTCATAAAAAACCCTGTAAGAAATCGACAAATGTTTCACCTCTCAACGAGGCATCCTCAGGATGACGATTGACCAATTGCAAACCAGAACACGACGTAATACCACACCGAGCGCTGGACGCAGAGTGCGTTTTCTCTGCGTCCAGCGCTCGGTGTGGCAACACGTCGTGTTCTGGTTTGTAATTGGTCAATCGCAAAGCCTGAATCAATTAACTAGATACAAGAGTCTTAATTTTAACCAATAACGTTCCGTAAATTATAGGAATCGGCCTTTAAGGAACTGAATTGCGGTAGGTTGTCAAACAGCGTCATCATGACCATCATTCTATTTTCTTTTTTTCTATTCCATACTTCTCTATGTGCAAAAAGCAGTGATATCCTAGTAGTGTGACCGTCGAACTGCCAAGTCATAGGTCTCGAATTCGAACCCAAGGCACGAAGCCTCTGACTTTTCGGATTTATGTGCGTATTCTAAAATTATCCCTTGCATTAAAAACGGCGAAGGAAAACATCGTGAGGAAATCGAAATGCCAGAGAGATATTTCTCGACGGCATATCAAGCTAAGTCAGAGGTCCCTGGGCGGGTTTAAAACTCTGACACCCTCACTAGCCACACGATAAGAAGAAGACTTCTCGATTAGTCGCCATCTCAGAAGCCACCCTCTTTCTAGCCGTATCATCTCTCACACAGTCCATTCATCGTTTCTTTGGTCTTATAGCCACTGACATTCATACTCAAAACTTTCCTCATGAACGTTTCGGTCTTCTTTTTGTATCGACGATACATTTACGTTGCTTATACTGAACGTACCCAGTAGATGGCCACATGCGGCGTCAGAGGCCTTTAGCATACGGCATGAAAGACCTTATCAATTAGGGCACCTAATAAAAACTATCGATATAAAATCACATCACTACCACGCAACAATGGCGCTGATGAAAATTCTACTAGCAAGGTTTATCGCTACCACAAATTGTGCCAATTTACCCGTTTGTCACGCTCAAGTCGAACGATAAGAACTGCTACAATTGAACTGGTGGTTGATTTTATATACTGCTAACTGCATGCAACTGTGTGCTGGACAGTTTGTTGCGCCACTTCTTTTTCCCAGCTAAAGCACTAGGAAGTGGTGAAGGGCGGGCGTTGCGGGGAACTGTCGACGTTTAAAAAGGACTGATTTTCAGCCTAATTGAAGTAAATGCCTTTTTTTCTTTTTAGTGTCAATGGCCGTTAATGGCACTTCGATTGTTAGAAAAAGCTTGGCTTTTTAGTGCGTCATCTCTATCACTCATATTTGTGTGACGTCACTTTCTAAATTTTGTGAACTTGTGATTTCTGAAGTGAGGAGTTAGGCAGGATAATCATAGCCTGAAGAATTGTCTTATTTGAGTTGCGTTGGACGGGACTATATCGTGTCCTGCGCATCCAGTTGTCTGCACGTTACAGGAATTCATGGACGCTACTAATGGCTCGTGGCTAAGTAATAACAGCCGCACAGGTCGATCCATCAGGTTAAGCTACGCTTGCCAGGGTTGATCTGTGGATGGGTGACCATCTTTACATACCGAGACTCCTCCGTGCCTCGGAAAGCACGTTAAGCCGTCAGAATCAGAAGCTCGAAGGTCTGACAACCAGTCTTACCAAGGGGTAAAATCATACTGGAATGGTCAGATAGGCAGTCACTCTATGTAAAAGACTCGTATTAAGCTGCATCCAGTTAGACTGGAAGCCGACCCCAACATAGTTGGAAAAATGCTAGGCAGATTTTATTGATGGCGGCAAAGTCGTACCCCAACTCTGGACCGACTCCATTTAGATTACCATTGACAAGCTCAAGAAGAAGTAGTGGACACTTCGGCTGACTAATGAATGATGTTACGTAACCACAACACTACTGGCTGATCGTCTAATCACACACAACACTATTAATTAGTGTGTTAACAATTGTATTATGTTATGCGGTGACTGTGTTGTGATTGTCACTATAACAAATTGACTTTCCCATCTGCGATTACATTAGGTTTATGCTAAACATTGTATAAATACGGTCAGAAGGTTCTCCACGATCACGATATGCTTTTCTTGCTTTGACATTATGCTGAGCTTTTATTATTTTAAGTTTATCTTTTAAGGTTTTTCTTCTGCTTAATGCCAATAAACGCATTTTTCTTTCTTTCTTTCTTTATATAACTACACATTTTAGTAGTAGTAGTAGAGTTCTTTCATAAGGAGCTCGTCCGGGGAAGTACCTACTACTTTAGAGGTATGGGTAACAGGGTGTAAAGTTCACTCATCCTCTATAGAAAAGGGAGGATCCTCCGACTAAACGGGTGTCGTGTCTGGCGGGCAACTGTCCGACGATTGATGTCGGGATCTTGTGTATATGTCAACCGCGCGGTAAACTCTAATTGCGAGATGCAGGATTTGAGTGACGTCAGGATTTTATGGGATCTTTGATGCGTAGTTCGCTTGTGGCGATGTAGATGCTACCACCAAAGGATTTTATGGGTTCTTTGATGCGAAGTTCGCATGTGTTGATGTAGATGCTACCACCATGTACATATTTCTGCCGCCAAACATAGTTGCTTTCTTTTCTTCGTCGCTTTGATAATTCTAAGCTTCGACCAGGGGGCCAAAACCGGCTACATTAGCAATTTCTCTAAAATTAGTTCATTTCCTGAATCTCAGCTGTCATTAGCAATTCCTTTAATTTGACATAAAGGCAATTCATAATTTGTGGACCATTTTACGAATCTCCATAGAAAACTGTCAAACAGATGAATTATTTCGTAATATGAATTTCACGCAGATCATATTATGAATTGTCTGTTTGTGACATTTTACGCTGATTCATAATATTTTCATATTATGATTCTGCTAAAGTGACCGTTTTAAGCACGCAGAATTCGGCTACTTCGACAGAGTTAAGGCTCGTACAAACAGGCGCCATATCGCGGGCGCGACAGGCAGCGGTACCTTTGTCGACAAAGGTACCGCTGCTTGTCGCGCCTGCGATATCGCGCCTGTTTGCACGAGCCTTTAGGGATGGCCTCGCAAATGTCTTCGACAGTGGATGTGTTTTTACACAGACAGTAAAAACACATGCACTATGGTTATCATACTTTTGGGCTTTTTAATCTTAACTATGCGCATGAGTTCCGCGAGTCATAACGACTAGTTATTCTGTCTCACCTTTGTCTTGTATAAAGTCCAATTTACATAGTTAAACGGTCCAATATGTCCTCATAACTTTGGCCAGGCATTCAGTCGTGTTGACTAACACACCCTCGCCCGGAAATAAGATTAGATCCTTTGAGGAACACGTACATTGTGATCAAGAGTGGAGCTTGTTGGATGGCGTGGAGCCTATGTCCAGCAGTGGGCTGCGATAGGCGGATACGGATAAGAACATCATAGAATAGAATAAAATTTATTTATGTACACTATATGAATTACAGATATAAAAGTAGAAATTTTACATAGGGTGGCATGACACGATGGCCCGTCTTGTCGCTAAAAGCGATCTTTTAAAAACAACCTTTACATGGATTATCATCATGAAAGATCAGACGCTAATCTGCATGGATCTCACCTAAAACCTATTTTTAGCCTCATTTAGTCAAAAATTCTTCTATCTATTAGTTTTAACTCCCGTTTTATTTAGTGGACTGTGCATGAACAAGTGGCGCCCTCTATAATGATGGCGAGACTGCACGTAGTGTGCTGGCTCCATTGTTGATGCGGTACGGGATTTTTTTGACGGTTGTGACGGTATTTATGGCTGAAGACAAGTAAAACAAGTAAAGGGTATTTTTTTCAAAATTTCTTTATGCATTTTCCATATGAGGCACCAATCAAGTTACATTAAAATTTATGATAGAACTTGTACCACTTGTTCAAGGCTAGTGGAGCATAGTTGTGTGTAGTGTTGCCAGGTCCAATTTGTTTTAAATCGGGGCAGAAGGTAAAACAAATCGGGATTTAGGGTTGTAAATCGGGACAAAAAAATACACTTTGATTTTCTTTGAAAATATTGAAAGTTGTTTGAAAACTATCAGTTATCACAACACATTTTCAATAAAGGACTTTTTAAATGAATTTACTTAACAAGATATCCACAGAAGAAACAGCAAAACCCAAAACGTACCGTACATACAACGAAAACAAACGCGAATACATTAAAGCTTCCAGAAAATGTAGCCTCTCTGCCTTTCACAGGCAATAAGTCTACAATTTCCATTTGTTTCGCTTTTAAAAAACTTCTCGAAGCTTCCACGCTAATTTTGGGATAAAAAAAAAAAAAAAAAACTTGTTTTCAGTCGCCTTGTTTTACTGAGCAAGAAACTTGATCTCGCTGAGAGAATACTTAATGTGTTTGGGTCAGTCGGTTTTCCTCTGGTTCAGACAGTTTATTTTTTTTAATATAGGTAAGTAAGTACATAAAGTCAGGGAAGGTAATTGTTAAGGCGAATGCGCCAGGATAGCTCGTTTTCGTTTTTTTTTTTTTTCAATTTGCAAACAATTAAGTCAGTATCAATGGCTTTCATTTTGACAGTTCAATAACATTTATTTACTTTGTTGAGCTGACTTTTTCGAACTTTATGAAGCAATGGATTAGCGATATCCTTCTAAATCATTCAGATTGTGATTGAGAATGTGGATAGTCTTGATCAATGCAATTACAAGTTACAACCGAATTCAATTACTTACTAGAGACGATCGAGGAGCTCGTGGCTACGTAATAACAGCCGCACGGGTCGATCCATCAGGTTAAGCTACGCTTGCCGGGGTTGGTCCGTAGATGGATGACCATCTTTACATACCGAGACTCCTCCGTACCTCGGAAAGCACGTTATGCCGTTGGTCCCGGCTGTCATTTGTGGATTTTTGACAGTCGTTACGGTCGTCAGAAGCCCGAAAGTCTGACAACCAGTCTCATCACGGGGTATCGTATTACCCAGTTACTGGGTTGTGGAAGTCAGATAGGCAGTCGCTCTATGTAAAATACTGGTATTCAGCTGGATCCGGTTAGACTGGAAGCCGGCCCCAACATAGGTTGGGAAAAGGCAGGCAGATGATGACTAGAGACGATCGAAACTGCGAGTCAGAGCCGCTCTTGAAATCGATTTCAAAAACGCCCATGTCTACTACTGAGACATCACTCACGCACTCGCTTTATTTCTTTGTATACATTGTATTTTTAACCGACTTCTTCAAAAAGGAGGAGGTTCTCAATTCGTATGTATATATATAATTTTTTTTTTTTTGTATGTTTGTTACGCGATTACTCCGCCAATTATGAATCGATTTTGATGATTCTTTTTTGGTTTGGTAGGTCATGCTTCCGAGGTGGTCCCATATAAATTTTATTAACTTTGCTTGCGTAATTTTTGAGTTAGCTTCAATATTACGTATTTTTCCCACTTAGTTTATCTAGACGATATCCTGTTTGACTCCTTCACTGTTATTTACATAGCAGGTAGTGGTATTCTGATTTGTGTGGGGTAGGTACCACAACTAAAAAGTGAAAAATAAAAACTTTTTACAAAAAAAAAAAAGCCGACTTCCAAAAAAAACACTAAAAAACGTGAAAAATAACTTTAATTTCGGAAGTCGGTGGCAAAAAACGGAAATTGAAAAGAAAAGACACCGACTTCCGAAATTAAAGTTATTTTTCACTTTTTTAGTGTTTTTTTTGGAAGTCGGCTTTTTTTTTTTGTAACAAGTTTTTATCTTAATATCAAATGGTTGTTTTCATTTAATTGTGCCTTTGTGTCGCGCTATTTCTTTATAAATAAATGTTTTATTTATACATCTATCTATCTAAGGATGGAAAAACCCAATAACACTCTGCTCGACCTGGTAATCAAACCTAAGGCCCCATGCGCAGACGCGCTATCGAACAACGAGGCAAGCGGATCGTAAAGTCCCGGCTACACGCTCAATCTTACGTGCACAAATTCCAATTTGCACAAGCAAACTTGTAACGTACTGAACATAACGGGCGGTGTGGAGTTCTGCGCCACACAAAGCACCATGTACATTCAAGTATTTACATGTTCGTCAGTTTTCAAATTGTTTCCTTTATCAAGTCAGGATACGTAATATCTTTGAAGCTATCGGCACGGAGCAGACTATTGCATAGAAAACTATATATTTAATTACTTGTCACGAAGTGATCAAAATAGCATAGAGCTTTGATCAATGTCGAGTTGACATCAACCTAAAACCTCTTTTATGGCCTGGCCCATTAAAGAAAAAAAAAACTTTTCTTCTTATTAAAAAAAATAAAATTTTCTTTTATTGTCTGTGTCAAGTCGGTCAGTTTATGTAATGTTGAGGCGGTAAAGCAGGTCTATCGCGCAATGGGCAGACACAAATTGCTCTTAACATGACGAAAATATTTTGGCTGTAACTGTATCTAGCTTGCACTTAGGAAGTGATAAGGGCGGGCGTTTTGGGCTTTGCAATTCAGACGATCGAAAATGGTTGATTCTCAGCCTAGTTTAAATAAATTCCACTACCACTGTTTGTCTCTGCATCACCCAAAGGTTGACTGGTAAAAAATGCCTATGGCATTAAATCCGCCTCTAAACATTTTTGTGCTTAAAGTATTAAATAATAATAATATCTAAATGACTTTTGATTTTGATTTTTGCGCAAATTTTGCACAATCTATTTGCACATACAAATCGCTGTGTGTAGCCGGGCCTTCATCCAAAAAACATAAAATTGATATCAAATCAATAAATTATCTTGACACCTCTACGCGCTAACCCAAAAACCGTAAGGTGCAACCAAGAGTAATAAATAATATCTCCAATATTTCACCCTTGATATTTTTTATGTTTTCGGAACGTATCACGTTCATACGTCACATCCGTCGCAGATGGGAAATGACGTCGCTTATTCGGGATCGAATAAAAGGCGATGATGTATGGAAGGATATTGGTTGGAATTCAAGAATTTCAGGCCTTTTTCGGGATCTATGTTTTATCTATGTTAGGAAAGAGAAAAGGGTCTTTTTATAAATGCGAAAAGGCTGTCCGTTTCTGCTAGCCTGAAATCATTGATATCGAAATATAAAAAGAGTTACAATAAATCTAGGTTTGGGTACATTGGATGCTGTCGACTCTTTTTGCGAGGAGGTGATGCATGCAAAGGAGGCGGCGAAGAGGGAGAGAGAGCATACCTCTCATTCCACCCGCACTAGAAGAGCAGCTGGGCATCGAAGGGCGCTTAATGATCTCCGGCCACCATGAGGAGGGGCCTGCGGGCGGCGAAATTGGGGCTGTGTCCTTGCCCGAGCAGTCAGGTCCAAAGAGGTGGCACGCCGCACATCATGCGTGCCTTTATAGGAGGACGTGCGGTCGTGGGATCAGCTGCATTTTGTGACGGGGCCCGCTAGGCATGGCGGGCTGGTACCAGTCGGGGGTGCGGTGAATGTACAAGTATTTCCCGGGCCCCCGACTCATGGTAGAAGTAGGAACAGTGGGGTTTTGGACGGTAGGAGTCCGACATAACATACATGAGGAAATGCCCACAAAAAAAAAGTTTGGGTACATTAAAAAGGCTCTACGAGTGACGATACTGAAATGTATGTCTTTATCTAGCTAGCACACTCAGCGGGGTAATTGTGTAACACACTAAAAGTAGCAATGGTTTTCATTCTAACAGATCAACAACATTCATTGCGTTTTAACACAATTACTTACAAATACTATCAGGGGTTTTTTTTTGCTCGTGGAAGAGCTCGTGGCTATGCAATAACAGCCGCACTGATCGATCCATCAGGTTAAGCTATGCTTGCCGGGGTTGGTCCTTGGATGGGTGACCATCTTTACATACCAAGACCCCTCCGTGCCTCGGAAAGCACGTTAAGCCGTTGGTTCCGGCTGTCATTTGTGATCTTTGTCAGTCGTTACGGGTCGTCAGAAGCCCGAAAGTCTGAGAAACAGTCTTGCCAAGGGATATCGTATTGCCCAGTTACTGGGTTGAGCTCCATGTAAAGTATATTCAGCTGCATCCGGTTAGACTGGAAGCCAACCCCAACATAGTTAGGAAAAGGCAGGCAGATGATGATTTATATTTCAGACAACAAGATCCATGTTGTTAGTAAAAACAAACAAAATATAACATAGGATTGAAGTGTAATAAAAAGAGTTTGCATCGTAAAAACCTATTTACAGAAATAAAATCATTTACCATTTTTCAAGAC
This sequence comes from Lithophane ornitopus, assembly GCA_948473465.1. Taxonomy (NCBI): domain Eukaryota; kingdom Metazoa; phylum Arthropoda; class Insecta; order Lepidoptera; family Noctuidae; genus Lithophane; species Lithophane ornitopus. The sequence continues at coordinate 8,909,043 of OX419642.1, read as the reverse complement.
CTTTATTCGGAGTGGTGCAAACCATTTTTTCGATCGGTGGCGTAATGAAACTGCAACCTAACTACCTAATGTCGACGTCGAGACCACGTAATTGTCCGAAGTGAGTCAATTCCGTGACTCGGTGCCATTGCCTCAGGCTGCAGCGCTGACTCATCCAATTGCACCTTTGTGTCGATCGGAGGCTTGATGCAGCCACACTGGATTTGAAAATGCAAGTAAACAAGGTTTTTTCTTTTTAAATGTTTGTTGGATTGTTAGTTTTTTTTAAGGTGAAAACGTTTTTTCGATTTGGGTGTACCATACCCTTCTGCCTTACCCTTCAATACAGGTATGACAGCCGGGACCAACGGCTTAACGGGCTTTCCGAGTCACGGAGGAGTCTCGGTATGTAAAGATGGTCACCAATCCACGAAGCAACACTGGCAAGCGTAGATTAACATCTTTTCTTACTTATTGGTATTCTTCCGTGTTGACAAAATGCCGTCAGATTTAATTAAAAAAACTTAAATTCATTCATTCACTGACAGAAAACGCGCGTTTAATATTGTATCATGATGTATGTTGACTTGAAATAGCATGGCAGATGAGAGTATGTCATGCTCACTTAAATGTCTCGCTGATGGTGGCGCGTGTGTTGGATCATTCGGTTCCCTACAAAATGGTTGAGCTGGATGGTGCTGATCCACGTGTCATGTTCGTGAACGGGCGCCGTCAGTTGAGACTGGTCACCTCTTATTTGCCAGAGCTTATTTTTAATCTTATATTTTGAATTGTTTTTGATATTTTTTTTGTTTTACATTGTTCTCACATATAGAAGCAACAAGAATACTGTACCCAGGATTTTGTAATATGTTTTGCGATTATGTATACCTAAGACTGTAAAACGAGACTGTTCAATTTCCTTTGTTTCTTTTACTCAAATGGGTCATAGCGCACACAAAGGCTTTTAAAACTCTCCACAGTGCAATAAAACCTCATTCGTTGAGCATTTTATCGACAACGGTCAATATAAAGCGTAATTAGTTACTATGTGATTCAACTGCTGACTCATTTAGCTAGCTTCCTCTGAGATGATACATAATAGAAATCTTCTAGGTATAATACCAATCCAGAATATTTCCGGTGTGGTCAGTGCGCTTGCACTTTAGCAACCACAACGGCGAATGCTAATTAAACATTAATTCAAGTTTTTTTAATGTTTATAGCAAGCAAGCAGGCGGCCTACTCTGATCTGATGGAAATGAAATTGTTTATACTGTAAATAGGATATCGGAATTACTGTAACACTTCATAATAAAAATAAGCTAGATGAGGTCGGCGTTTCCTATCTGACTACTCTGAGAAGAAAGGCCGAAACAAACTCAGAGGTCGCAGTCTCTTTTAAAGTCCAGACATAATCTTGGTCAAGCCATCGCTGCTTGGCGGTAGAAACAGAATCATTATTAAAAAAACATAAGAAAATGAACTAAAAATGAAGAGATCCAAAACATTTTTCCCACAAAACTAGTCACCCAAAAAAAAACCGTAATTACAAAATGGCCGTCTAATTACTTAGATCTCTGACCACGCTATCACGTCCTGAGTCACCGCTATGTCACGTAGAAGATGACTGGAAGCTGTGACTCATCGGGCGCATGTACCAATAAATACAACCGCGATCGATCTGCGAGGTGATACGGTCATTATAATTATGGGTCGATAATAATAACCGACTGTGTAGTGTGTACCCAGGGCAAAGGCTTCTGGGTAAAGTGCATACCTTAACATGATGCTTTTTATTCATCTAGTAAGTAGGCAGAGGTGACATAGTACCCTCACATTTCATCAGACATATAATAGGGGGCGAGCCTATTGCCTAAGGCTAAGGCCGCACTACGGTTTTTTCCCGCAAGCGGTAAACCGTGAAACCGCAAAACAGCCCGAAACGCACACACTACGGTTAAAAACCGCGAAACTGGCCACGATTTTCACAATTTGAAGAGCTGTATGTGTTGTTGCTTTAATACTAAGAAGCAGAAAAAGAAAACGACATCAAACATTTCGCAAATATTGGGTCCATCCACTGACTAGCCGCAGATTTAAGAAAGGTTTCTTTCATAAAAAGTATCAAGATTTGTGAAGGTTCATTTGAAACAGATTCCGATTCAGTCGACGACATAGTGACGACACGACAACCAAAACACAACGACTCTTCAAGACGGCGGTGTGCCGAATAATGATAGAACCTAGAACCGCTCGCGGTTACCGCGTCAAATGTGTGCGCGCCAATATAAGTTCTACGGACTACAAATTTTGACGCGGTTTTTCCCCGCTTGCCATTCTGTAACAAAACGCGGTTTTAAAATCAGTCGCGGATTAAAACCGTCAGTGCGGCCGCTTCCATTAGTTTCCTTTACTCACAAAATCAGGCGGTTAAAATCCGGTTTAGCCGTAGTGCGGCCTTAGCCTTATCCAGACAAAAATTTAGACTCCACCCAATATCACCGTCCCCGTTCTGGGAATCCAAATCAGAGGGCGCTTTTACGGGATTGACATATCTTAATTATGCTTTTCGGTAACCTATTCAGTTCCTACAGTTTTTACTTTTCTGTCATCGTTATCAGTTATCACTGACAGAATGTCACTTTGTCTACGTACATTCCTGGCAGGGCTGCGGGAAAGTCCGTAAGGGACAGGATAGACAATACCCCTTGGTTAGACTTTACTGACTTTGACTGGTTGTCAGACTTTCGGGGTTCCGACTACCCGTAACGACTGTCAAAGATCTACGAATGATAGCCGGGACCAACGGCTTAAACTTGCTTTCCGAGGGTTTCAATACGTAATGGATGGTCACTGGTCACCTATCCGCAAACCGACCACGGCAAGCGTACCTTACCCTGCGATCGACCAATGCGGCTGTTATTATTTAGATGTTGAAATTAGGTATGAGTCGTTACGTGATTTTCGTGAAACGTAACGTAACTAGTGACTTGGAACTCGTCACCTGTTCTGAAAACTAGTGATTTTAGTAACTAGTTATTTTTCAAATTCTGTTCGGTGATTCAACATGGTGATTATATCGAAGTATTACAGTTATTTGCGAAACGAAAATATAAATGGTTACTTAAGCAATACGTTACATTATGTTACGTTAGCTTAAAGCTTTTTGAACGAATAAGTTTTTGTAGCTACAAGTAGTTACATCATACTTTTGTTTCGTTTCTCGCTTTTCATTTGATCACTGCATTTTTTCAAAGTCAAAGTCAAATCATTTATTTCAATTAGGCACATAAAAGGCACTTTTGAACGTCAAAAACAGAGAAATAGAACTGATTCTAGTTGCCCCTTCCAAAAGGTAGTTTTCGTATGGAGAAGAATGGGCAAGAAACTCCACCGTTACTCTTTTAAAAATGTTTTACAATATTATTTTGTATACATGAGTTATATAATTATATGTGAAGACGATGCACCTACTACTGGATTACTGTACCACAAAAGGTGAAAAAATTATAAATGGAGCAATGACAAGTAAATTAATTATGTGGTAGATACATGGTGCTCACATATTTACAAAAATTGTAAAAGTAAACGATATTACAATATTCCTCACATTGATTAACAAGTTATACTAATAGATCAGTGCATGAGTCTAAGTAATCACAGAGTGTAAAAATCTATGAGATACAAATATTACAAAATATACAATGTAACTAGTTACAAAAATCACGTGTTTTTGTGTGACTGGAAACTATTTAGTTATTCGGTTATATGCCCTGTAGCCAGTTATTGTAACTAGTGACGTGAAAAAAGGCCATACCTGGTTGAAATTGACTATTGTCTCCTAAAAAAGGAAGCAGGTAATATAGCACAGTTTCTGTTTAGTTTCAAGAGCGAGGTGTGTTTACATTGAACCTGCCCCACTGCCACGGTCAGGCGCATCGCACATGTCTGGGAAGTAACACCGTGGTGTACAGAGTGTTGCTTTCAGCGGCACGGCGTGTTTAGATGTTCGCGCCTCGCCTGTAGTTTGTCGAATTGTTTCTATAAGCACCGCTTTTATGACTTGGAGTCAACTGTACGTCCTTGTTAGCAATTTAACTTTCAATAGATGATGTTAATATTTTGTAACAATATAGTTTATTAAAGAGTGTCCGTGGAGTTTCTTCCCCATTGTTCTCCATAGGAGCCTATTACGCTTAGGAATGAATGGGCAACCAGCTTAATCTTTCTGAATGACCGACTCCTTTGATAATTAAAAAGTGCTTGTAAATTGTTTAATTGTAATAAATGCTTTGAATTTGTTAGCTTTATTTTGTAGCAGTAGGTTTGTAAGTCGGTTTACGTAGGTTATTGTTACTACTGTGACTGAAGTACTGACATACTCTTTTATTTGTTAGTGCTATGGTAAATTCGAGCTTATCCTGCACCGTAATAAAGGTTCTTTTTTTTTTTCATTAACAATTCACTTTGCACACTATCTGAATTGGAATCGTTTCGAAACAAATCTCTAATCCATTGCATCATAAGTTCGTGTTACGTTACTGAGCAGATTATTTTTCGAACTTATGAAGCAATGGATTAGACATTTGTTTCGAACCGATTCCAATCCTGACCGATCGTGTATTACGCAATTAGTAGTTGTGCAGTAAAGTATCTATACTTTCACCCCTGTGTCAGAGGTTCTATTCTTTTGTCTGGTAAGCCAAAACTTTGCATGTTAGGTGAAGATTTTGAGACGTAGACGTAAAGAGCATGATCCCCTATCTTGCTCTTCATGCCTCCTACGTGCTCGTATGCTAAATGATTTGAGGCATTTTCAATTTGAGAGGCAATTTGAAGCTAGAGTGCTTAGTAAACTACACAACGCGACCTCATGTATAATGCTTTTTTGTCAGCCCAACAAGTGACTCGCACTGAAAATTTTTACAAACCACTAATCTACTGTATCATTCCGAAAAAATCTCCAAAACATCTTGAAAATTAATTAAAATATTAAAAGACCTTCCAAACTAAAACAAATTCTTAGTTTAAAAAGAAACAAACAACCTGTATCTGACTCCGTAAATGTTTACCTAACAAATTTAAATCTGACTTTGTAAACACACCGACCGACAGAGTTGTCTGTGGCCGTTTACCGAAAAAAAATAGGGCTGTCACATGAAGTTATCAAAAAACGTAACGCAAAAATATTTTTATTTTTATTTTATATTACCCGTTTTTTTTAGCTCCGCTACAAAATCAAGTACTTTGATGTCAGTTGAGATAAGGGTAGGGCTAAAAAGCCACGTAAGGGTTAACTGAAATTACTGAAAATGGTATTCAACGCCGGTAAAATATGTTATTATTACTTACTAGCTTCGCCCCGCGGTTTCACCCAAATAAGTCTCGATCCCGTGTGAATATCAGGATAAAAAGTCCTAATTAATCCAGTGTCCTAACCCAGGTCATGGTCTACCCATGAGCCAAATTTCATCCAAATCGGTTAAGGTGGATGCGCTAGGGTAGCCTTTGAAATTCAAATATTCAAAGGTTGTTATGTTGATTAAAATATGATTCGCGATCGTAACGTATGGCTATACAGAATTATAGTTACAATTGCCGACAATATAGGGCAATAGCAAACAAGTAGGTGACTTGAGGGTAAGTCACTACCGCCTATGGACATCTGCAATGTCCACAGAGCATCGCAGACGTGTTGCCATCACAGAGACAAACCTGAGTGCCTAGACAAGTGACAATCGCTTCGAAAGTGTTTCGTATTTGTACAACGACTTTCAACAGACACATATTATTTTCGATAGCTCATGTCAGTCCTATACATTTTTTCCTTTGCCATCATCGTTATCGCAGATAGAATGTCACTTTGTCTAGGGCCTCTGAAATGCATCTATGAGGGTTTTCACGAAAATTACCGCCACGCCAGTTTGGGCTACTTTGACAAGAGGTCTTGTATTTCGACAATGAATATAAAATATATGATGACGTTCATCATTCGTTTCCTTCTTCGTTTACTTTTGACAGGTGCCCAGACCTTACGTCTTAGTGCTGCCACCTAGAGACCGTTATTTCAGAAAACTCTTTCTGGAACACGACAACGTTGCTTGGCGATAGAAATAAGGTCTACCACCCTACTTCCCGGACGAGCTCGTTCACAAATAGCTCTGCTACTCTAGAGATGATAGTAAATACTGGCATAATTCCTGTATGCACATTCTCAGACCAAATAAAAAACCAAGACGGAGCGCTGTCAACAGTGACGTGAGGCCGGTTTCGTAAACATGTGTGCACTTCGTGAGGTGTAGTTTGATTGTAAATGTGTGCGTGTGTATGTAAAGAGCGGAGGTGTAGTTTTGGCATGCTTCACTGTATTGCTAGCGCTCTGGTTTGGTTTTTTTTTGGTCTGAGGTATTGGTCTATTGTTCCTAACATCCATAACCTACTCAAATCCCGACTCAACACACAGTTTCAGAATAACCGTAACTACCTACGCCATAATCTGCCTGTCAAAGTTACACGTCAAACGGATCATTTAACCGTAGATTGAACCGTCTAGCTTTCGACCCGTCTGGCAATATTTATATCATACTAGCTTTTGACCGCGGCTTCGCCCGTGTGAAGGTCGAAAATTATCTTATGTTGAAATTCATAACAGGTAATTAGGTCTGCTTTCAAATATGGAATTCTTAATTCAAAGTTTGAATTTCGGGTATTTCGGTATTCGAATATACAAATTAACGCGCTCAATTTGTAACTGACACTACAAATTGGTACATTTTATTTTTCTTTATTTCATCCATAATGTTACAGTTTTATTTTTACATAACACCTGCCAAACTGAAAAGCAATTTGTCGGCAGAAGGTTCTCGTGGATTTAGCACGAATCTTGATCCATTGGTTTAAATTTTCATCAGAAACTTTTGGAACATACTATAATTATATGTCTAGCAGTAATATGCCGTGTGGGTTAATTGATTGATTGATTGAATAGATAAAAAAAAAAGTAGACCAAATTATCATGTATGCATCGCTCATCCATCGAGAATTCGAGACGGACTGTTATAATATTTGACTGATACGATCTGATGCGGTAGGAATGCATAATGTATGATGCGTCAGAATGGCTTGATGGCTCTATTGTAGGCCAAAGGCCTGGAGTTACCTTGTGTGTTAATATTACGACTGTTTTAGCGAAGGTATGCAGAAATGTACAACGTGTTTTTTTTTTAAATCCCTTATATCTATGGTATTCATGAGACCATGTCAAGGAATCAACTGGCTTTATTATATTTTTCTTTTATTTCCTTTCTTCTTTTTTTTTTTCGTTTTTCATACTATAATAATTCGAATATAAGTCTGGAAGTCTTCTAAGTTCATTGAAGACATTTTTTTCCGTGACATGGGCACGCAAATCATATTTAATTACAAACTTAAAAGATACTATCTACCATAACAAATACTTCTATGAAGTTGCGCCAACAATTAAAAAAACTTAAAACTGGTATTAGGCAAGCATGTCGGTGACGCAAATCCATAAGTTTATCCCTTAACATAAATCGCTCAACGCGCCTAAAGACGTTTTCACTTCAAAAGTATCGCGTTTAATTTTGACAGCCCTACTCTAGAAAAAAAGTATAAAAACGTCGTCTATGGTACACGGCGGAAGAGATTGTTTGTGTCTGCACACGTCGATGACAGAAATTATAGTTTTAAGGATAACAGTGGTCCGGTTTGAATAATAAACTTGTGCTAGGTACATTAATTGATGCTTTTACAAGTGGTTCGGTCTTGGACTAGCTGAGACAGTGGTAGAAAGCTTGTATTAGGCGTTTTGTTTGCTGTGTGCGATACCCCACTTACCCCAGCAAATGATACCCCACTTACCCCAGCAAATAAAAGTGTCGAAAATAGTCATTTAAATCTTACTCCAGTGTAAGGGCAACAAATTTAAAAAGGTGCGCAACAATTGCAGAGGCTGGGCAACTAATCCTTACTAATATTATAAATTCGAAAGTAGCTCTGTCTGTCTGTATGTTACCTTTTCACGCCAAAACCACTGAACGGATTTCGATAAAATTTGGCAAGGAGATAGATGGCATCCCGGGGAAGGACATAGGCTACTTCTTATCGACCTACCATGCGGGCGAAGCCGCGGGCGGAAGCTAGTTGACTATAAGATTTAAATGACTGTTTTCGGCATTATTTTTCTGGGGTAACGCATACTTGTTTGCTCTATTAACCCGTCGTATGTCGTAATTACAGACACAATTAAAAATCCATTGTGTCTCAACGAGATCTACGTTCCGACATACCAAAGGTTAATGTAAGTACAATATTTCTGCGTCACTAACTATACACATCCTAACACTAAGAGATAGATTACTAGATTTCTTTAGAAATAAGCATCACCTTAATCCTCGCCACATAAACCCTCGCCAGAAAAGTCACTATCTCCAAACATCCTACATTTACGTGTTTAGCTTCCAGAATAAAAAAACTGCCGAACCGAAACCTCGCTAAATTACCCTCAAAAAATCTACAGCACGTTTGCGTTTCAAGAGAACATATACCGCTTACAATTTCGGAGAAATTACAATAGTCAAGAGTCAGTTTATTACTTCACCCGCGGAATACGAATGAGAAAATAATAAATATTACAAATTCTACTTACATAATGTTTTGTTGGCTTTTTTCGCCGAATATTAATGGCTGGGAAGACATTTTGGCGTAAAAATATCATTACATTACGACTTTTTTTTCCCGAAGGATTAGGCAGACGTGTACCTATTATAGGTACACCTCTTAAACATAACTGGCGAAATGTGGGTGTACTATAATAGTACAACATTTCGCCAGTTTTGTTTAAGTCCCATGTAATAGGGGCCTATTCTAAAGACAACAAAATAATAATGGATGGAAGTTTGTTCGGACAACCTGTTTTTTTTTTAAGTAAAAGATTAGATACTCAAGATTATTAATTACAGAAAGAAATAAGTATGTATTTCTGTAGGAATAAACCCAGGATATAGGTTTATATGGAGTTCCCGTTTTATTTTTACCCGACAGCGGCGAACCCCATGAAGGATTATGTTTTTAATAAAGTGGTGAAATGGTGTTTCTCCAACGCGGACAAACTGCTAGTGGTATATATAAAACAAGGCATAAACTGCAGACCCGACGTTGGCCGGAGCAATATTGTTTGCTTCGGCCAACGTCGGGGTCCTCAGCTAATGCCATCGAATGGACCCGTAAAACTTAATGCCGTTTTATGTGAAATTCGACTTAGTGGCTTCTAGATTTTGTTTAACGGCTCAAATTATAATATAACCAAAGAAAAACTTATAGAAGATGTTGTACTATAAAGTACATAGTACATACTAATTCCATGGATCCCCAGGTCCAGAAAGAAAGAAAGAAAATACATTTATTCAGCACAGACTTAAGGCTCTTACATACAGGCGCGACTTGTCGCGCGAGGCGACGCCGCCGCATTGTTAGCCGTGAATTATAAATAAAAAAAATAAAAATAAAAAAAATTCCTTACTTTTGACTATGGGAATCTTGGAGCTATTCTGCCAAATAAATTCTCTAAATTTAAAATTTATTTTGACACAACTAAAATCGAATTTGACAACCGCGCGCCTCCACTTGGTACTTGTTTTCCCTACCCCGTGATTTTTTTTTTAGAGCCAGAGGGCGCGCCTCTGGCTGGCACGGCAGCCTCGACGTGTTTTTAATGGAATTTTTCAGTTTTTGTATGGAAAATAACGAAAACAAATAAAAAGTAATTACCAACATCTTAAGAATTACGGGTTTAAGAGTGTCCTAACGGGGCTCGAAATTTTCATTATTTTTGCGATAGGACACACCGTTTTCGAGATATAAGCAAAAGAAAATAAAAAAATACAGTACTGTTTTTTGTAACTGAAGTCGAGGTGTTGGTTTGAATTTTAGTTCATGACATCTAATTTTATTCCACACATTTTTAATCAGCATTAAATATACTCAGATTTAGTTAGAGGATTTTAGTTATAGGACAAAATTTTAGGTTAAATCGTCAAATTCAGAATAGCATTTTCACTAAACTAATCTCAGTGCCATCTTAGTGCTGTCAAACTAAATTATAGTTAAGTTGTGTCATTTAAAGTCTATTTCAGAATGAGTGTGATCGTTTGATAGGATTAAACTAAATTTTAGTATTTTTAGTTTAGTTTAGAGAATTTTGTGACAAGAGAATCGTCACAATTATCAGGTGAGTGTGCCTCACGGCTGCGCCAAAAAGGCCAGGTGGTTGGTTTCCCGGGTCGGGCAGTGTTATTCGGTTTTTTGGTAAGGGATTTCTTAGTAGCTTTCTCAGTAACCCGGATTTGTGCCCGGCTGATGCCAATAAGACCGCCCCCTATTAATACATCACACGATTTATAGTCGTACGTCAGTATAACAGTTTTTACAAGTAAAAAATTACTTAAGGACTTACCTGACACAACAACAGCCAACAGAAGTCCAAAAAGCGCGGGAACAACAGCCATCTTGAATCACTTTCTCAATTCAACCAATCACAAAACACTTATAGCACTCGAAATTCGAACTAGCATACTAGGCGATGCGTTCGAAACGGACACTCGGTAACCGGTCTGATTCAAAACGTTCTTCTCGCTCGCACTTGTGTTGAATCTGCCGCCGTCTCCTTCACTCTGTAACAAAAAGGTAAAGATGTAGGGTTTTCTTTTCTTTTTATAGACAAGGTGTAGGATTATTTCATGTTACGTAATTTAAGGCTGTACGGAACAAGGGTGGTGTTCGAAGAATTAAACGCTTTGGGCGTACCGTCACTCACAGCTCAGCAGGAAAGTTGAACTGCGAAAACCGCTCTTAATGCTAGGAAATAAAGTCGCTGTCAAATTGTTGTTTTTTTTTTTATGTCTGCGTAGCTTTTTCCAGTACAAAGGGGACTGACTGGACCATCATATTATTTTTTATTTGATAGTTTCGTTTAAAAAGTACGTAGTAGTAATCTATTTATACTAATAATAAAGCTGAAAAGTTTGTTTGTTTTATTGTTTGAACGCGCTAATCTCTGGAACTGCCAACCGGTGTTTTTTTTTTTTTTTGATTTCATATCCCGTTTCCTGAAGAAGGCTAAGCTATAACATCAGGCGACGACCAATAGCCGAACCAAAAGAAAAAAGCGAAAAGGCTAAGCGGAAGCGAAGAAATAACGCGGGCGGGCTATGCGATGCGACCGACGTGGTGAGTCGGGCACTGTCGGGGACCGAAATGTTACACGGACAAAGTCGCTGGCAGAAGCTGGTATTAAAATTAAAGTCACTATTCGTGTCTGTATGTGTGACCGCGTTTTTCTTCTAAACTACGCAACGGATTGTGATGCGGTTTTTACCACAATTTCGAGAATTTATTCCGAAAGATTTATGTGTTATTTTTATTACGAATCATTCATAAATAAAGAAATTTCGGTGTCATATAAAAAATAAATTAAATTAAAAAAAGTCGTAAAGCCTGTGGGGAAACAGGGGCGGGTTTAGTTCTAAATATAAATAGCATTGATACCTACCTAGTTTTATTTCATTCTTATGTCTAAGAGAACAAAGAGGTTTCCAAACTTTGTTGAAACGGCTTTTAGTACAAATCCAAGTGGATAATTTAATTTATTATTCTGAAGGCGTAGACACCTAAGCGCTGAAATTAAAATAAAACTTTTTAATTACGTGATTAACTAAGTCAGAAAACTAAAACTTATTTTAGTTTTCACCGACATCCCCTAAGTTTAAGGGACTTTTAATTTCAATCACAATCTGAACGATTTTGAAGGATACTGCAAATCCTCATCCTCAACAATGTAATAACGCAATGAATGTTGTTGAACTGTCAAATGTATGTCACTGTCACTGTCACGCACTCCAGCTTAAAAAAGTTCGCCTGTTTGTTTTAGTCCTTTTACAGCACGACACTCATCAAGACATATAAACAATGATATTCTATAGTTCATGTCATGTGTGTTCATGTGTACATGAACTTAGAGAGTTGTATTGCTGATTCTAATGTCTATAATTCTGTAAATCCATATTTGTTACGGCCGCCAATAACATTTAGATCAACATACAACCTGATACTAACCTGCAAATTGCAAAAAACTTAAGAAAATTTGAATTTCGCGGGCTACTCTAGCGCATCCACCTTAAACAGATATTATGTTGTGAACGTCCTAATTGGGACGTATTGACTTTAGTCTGCGACACGTATGGCGACGAGTAATACACTTAGTTAAATTAACAACACTAGCTGTCTCTTTATTTCTTGTTGTTTTTATCAAGCCATCTCTTTTCTATCATGTTTACTTGTAGTGAAATGTAAAATGAATGAAAAGTGGGTATGTGTGCTGCCGCTGCTGCGCGGAACACGTTTTTCGATTGTTTTGTGAGTGTATAACATATCTGTTAATATAATATCATTGCATATAAATAATCAAAGGCTACACACCTGTTTTGATGTACTTAATACGATGTCGTCACTTCATTATTTTAGAATATAATTTTCAATGTCAAGTACGAAGAAACAGTCAACAGGAAAACATCTGTATTATTAACATAGTACTTCCTTTTAGTGTAATTAAGTAATTACATAAAAAAAACAAATACGAAACAACGCTAATTATTCCTGGTATTGTAAAAATTACCGCATTTTAGTATTCACAATTATTATAACATACAATTATTATTAAGTAATTAGTTAATCGATTAGGTAGTCACACTGTTTTGTTTTTCTCGTAAAATGCACGTATTATAAACCTCGTACTTAACTATTTTTTTTTTAATGTTTTACAGCTGAATAGTGTCATGTGTACAATACAACATAAGTCAATTCCCCTTTCTAAAGTCATTAAAATGAAAAATTTACTATAACAACATCAACTACATTTCCTAAAAAAATAATTCGAAAGAATCATAATCTAATAATACGAGGTAAAAAAACCTCATAATAACCGTAATGGTACAGCCCTAGTATAAAGACGAGGCACGAGGTCAACCCTACCTGGCTCTTTGTCTATGAAAGATGGCATGTTAATTTGGCGGGAAACATTTTTGAGGTTATATTTTTTTTGTACAAAAAGGTCAGATGTGAGTTGGTTATTTTAACTTCTTATTATTTACGGCGTTTTCTTTGGGGTGAGAAGAAAGGTAAGTAAAGGTTTTGGCCCTTCACCGCTTTCTTTGACAGCCAAAGGTATAATGGTGACCGTAGCCATCCCAGAGACAAATCTAAATTCTGAAAATGTCTTATCTTGATCTCGGTAAGTTGTAAAGATTAACAATTCTGTGGGAAAGTTCTGAAAATGGCCGCAAAATGTTATACTTGGCTAATTGAATTCTGTTGCGATCCCGTACTGGCGTAGATTAAGAGGGAAACTTTTGAACGAATACCATTAATTATGAAATGGTCGCACTTGATTGCCTCGTTGGTCTAGTGTTCGCAAGCCCTACTGCTGAGCACGAGGTCTTGAGTTCGATTCCCGGGGCAAGTTTAATTGGGTATTTCTATCTGTAATTTCTCAGTAGGTCCTGGAGTCTGGATGTGTGCCCGGTTGATGTCAATAGGCTCGCCCCCTAAATGGGACTTGAAATATAACTGGCGAAATGTGGGTGTATTATTAATAGGTGCACCTCTGCCTAATCCATCAGGGAATACAGGTGTGATGTTATGTTTATATCGCGAGAAAGAAAAGAAAGACAATATTGATAATGCGTGCAATAGACGTTCAAGTAATTTGATCAAAATGGCTGGTTGGTTCAAACAGATTTATCAAATTGGCTTGAATGTGTGTGGGAAAATTAGATCAAAATGAGTTATCAAAAACATGAATAAATATGAATTTTCGTAATTCTTTTTGATCAAACAGTTTGAACCAGCCTGTTTAATCAAAATACTTGAACGTCTCTATGGAATAGTTTTAAAAAACCTAGGCCAATGGCCGTAGGCAGAGGGGGGTACAAACCCCCCCGAAATGCGAGAAATCTAATCTCAATCCAGAAATCTACACCCTAGGGTTCCTCCGTATACAGATAATTGTAATCTATTTCGCATAGGCGTGCTTTATAATCTACAATACCAGTAAGAGTATGCTTAAATACTGTATTTTTATCGACTCTGACTTTCTATGTCTCTGAGAGATATACTAACCTCCCTCAGCCTCTCCCAGGCGGGGTGCAAAAATTTTCGAGCTCGCTTCGCTCCTCTTTCTTGCATCCTTTTCTGCATCATCCTTCTCAAACTTTTCTGCATAAGTCGATAAAATTAACCTAACTTATTCGAAGCAGGATGCTGAAAATTTCGCTGAAATAATTAATTTCTTTAAAAAAAAAAGCTGGCAATCTTAACCCCCCCCGAAATGAATTCCTGGCTACGGCCCTGACCGTGTCAATCTACCTGTACAATTCTACTCAACATCATCATCTCTCTTGCAGCAGTATTTTACATGGAGCAACTGCCTATCTGACCTCCATAACCCAGTAACTGGGTAACACGATACCCCTTGGTAAGACTGGTTGTCAGACTTTGGGCTTCAGACTACCAAATACGTAATGACAGTCAAAAATTTACATGGGTCACCTACCCACGAACCGACCGCGACACGAGTAGCTTAACCTTCTATCGACCCATGCGTCTTTTAGCACTTAGACACTTGTTTAATTTAACCTCTATCTATACCTCTAAAACCATGCATTCACACCAGAGCATTGACTCTGAAACGTTTGTGTTTATTTGTATGTCCCAGGCATCGTTCTCATGAACATGTGGTGGAGCGATAGCAAAATAAATTGGAGAGCGTAGCGTTGATTGAACATCGTTTATTTGCTCTCCGTACAGGATTTTTTTAATTATCGTATGGAGGGTATGTCGTGAATTCGTGATTAGTTTTTAACGGAGTTTTTTTTAAAGATTATTGTCAAAGGATCTGCCTGGATTAGATTAATTAATTATGTTGGTAAAGACTAAAGATAACAAGATAGAGTAAAATTGAGATTCAGAAAAGCAGTTCACTATCACAGCATGGAACAGCATCAGAAGGCTAATGACCGCAAAATCTAGTCGCATTTTCATTCCAGCGACAATCAATGTCAATTTTTGACAAATTAAAACTGAGATTAGCACGTCAAACGTTCTTAAGAGGAAATAGGGTCGGTCCCCTCTCCATACAAACGCTCTCGTCTGTTTTCTCTGTGGTTTATGACCTTAGAGCAATGATACAGTAAAATAAATATCAACTAGTTCTATGTCCCTGTGTTTTCCGTTTTGATGATTTATTATCTGTAGAAGCCCTAGAACCCTCAGAAAATGCTCAAAATTGCCTGTTTAGACCGCTGTCAGGCCTATTGTACAAATTTGACAACTATTAATGAAAAAAGAAAAACATAGGGGCACAGTAAATATCCTTCTTATTCAATTTATAAAATATCTTTCAAATTGGTCCAATATTGGAGGAGGAAATAGACGAGAGCCGAACCTCGAATTATGACTTTTTGTATGGAGAAAAGACCGACCCTATTTCCTCCTAAAATAGAAGAAAGAAAGAAGAAGAAAGAAAATAAATTTTATTTTTTTATTTATTTGACCCAGGTAAGACACACAATATTTATAAAAAAAAACAAACATCATAAAAATAGTATTGTGCGCCTCACGGCTGCGCCAAACAGGCCCAGTTCAGCATGCATGCCAGACAACTAGTGCCTGACGCTGGTTTTCAACTGGACCTTATGTTACGAGGACGTCTTACGGATGTAAATCAGTTTTATAGTGTGTGTAGATGTTTATATAACGAAACGACTGACAAAAAAACACGTATAAAGTTTTTATTTTTCACTTTTTAGTTGTGGTACCTACCGCACACAAATTCGAATACCACTATCTGATGAAAATAACAGTAAAGGAGTAAATGAAAACCTCGTCTAGATAAACTAAGTGAATAATCATCAAAATCGATTCATAATTGTATAGACGATTGATAACCTCCTTTTTGAAGAAGTCGGTTAAAAACACGGGAATTGCTCCTCTGAAGTGTAATACACCAATCATCAGTTATCCTCCCCTTATCTCAATCTAGAAGTGGTCTGCGCAACATGTCTTTTACTCCCATACTTCTCTATCAGTCGTAATTTCAGTAGTCACTCCCTTTATAGCTACATCAGCTACTTTCACACAGTCCATCCATCGTTTCTCTGTTCTGCCCGCCACTCGGGTTATTCCACTATTCCCCACTCGTCCCCATAAAATCAATTGAAGCCTAACCACGTTGTTTACTATCAATGACAATTTACTACAACAATATACAGACCGTCAACAAAAATAAGGTTAATTAAATTAACCAGTCCACCGTTAGCTTCTGACGGTACTTGAGCATCCGGCATTCCGAAAATAAATACTCCATGGTATCATTTTTGTTTCGACTTCACTTTGTTACCATTTTTAAATTGGTTGGACGCGGTATCACGCAGGAATTGTATTTGTAATCACATTCTCAAAACGGCTCTAACGATTTCGATGAAAGTTGCAATATAGGGGTTTACGGGGGCAGAAAATCGATTTAGCAAAAATTCGTTTTTTTCTATTTTCCCCCGTGCAGAGCTCAAGTTGCCTAAAGTTTAGAACAAGATGGCTACCTTAGACTTAGAATAATACATGGCAGCATGGAATTAGTATGTACTATCATGGCAGCATGGAATTAGTATGTACTTTACATGGAAATAGTATGAACTATCCTATACTATTAAATGAGCATTCTCTATTTTCACCAAAGCATAGCTCGGTCGCCCAGGTGGCGTATTATGACGTTTTATTACCATCGTGATTACTGGGGGCCAATTCTACTACTTTACAAACGTGTCAGTGGTCTCACAATGATGAGTTTATGACAGATTTTGTATGGCAAATCTGTCAAAAACTCTCTGTGAGACCACTGACACGTTTGTAAATTAGTAGACTTGGCCCCCAGGCATAATGATGGCAAGGACTGGAAGCAAGAGAGAGATGGAGCTATAGATTACCGCTAGCACCACCCTTTTTTTTTTTTTTTTTTTAGTCTGGAATCATAATTGCAATTATACTTCATAATACGGCCCCAGATACTACAAATTTATAGCAGGTTAATACAAAAATGAGCCGAAAAGTAAAGTGTCACGCAATCAAAGTCAAAACATTTTATTTTACATAAACATACATGAGCACATGAAACGTCAGAAGCTGTCAACTGTCACCTTGATCTGCCCTGCACATCACCTGCCCTGCTAATGATTACGGTAAGGTCAGAAGAATCTGTACCAACAGTCAGTGTCAACAAAACCATGCTAAACAGCTATTTTGTGATTTTGAACATGTATTATACACATGTATGGCAAATTAAATTGGACACAGTATTAGCAAGCATGAAGTACATATAATATGTAACGAAATCCATTACTTTTAAGTTACTATGTGACGTCAAAAAATTAAACATTATTATAATTTTAACCGACGACTACGCGACTTCTAAAACGCTGAATAATTCGTCACCAAAGTTATGAACATGGCTTTCAAAATGGAAGGAATTGTGATCAATTGTCATTTTATGTGTGTTACGGAAATTAACCAACAAGTTTCCTCACGATGTTTTCCTTCACCAATGTCATTAATACAATTTTTATTTTTACGGCTCTATGTTTTATTCTGCCTATACCATGGAATAAACTTTAAGGTGAAATGGTTCCAAAGCAGATGTTTTAACGCGATTCGACTTCACGCAAAATAAATGTTTCTTAAAAAAAAAAACAACGCATTTGCGTTTTTTTTATGATTACGAAAATTGGAGAGTATCTTTAGTGAAGTATGAGGCCCGAAACATGATTGACAAAACTTTCCTCGACACAAAAAAACCGCTAAGTTTCCTTAAAATCTCCTTTTTTAAAGAGAAAAACCTATTCCATTCGATTTTTATCAAAGCAATTGTAATAAAATTTTGTCTACGTGTTCACTATTAAATACTTTAAGGGATTATGGACTTATTTTTTCTATATAAATACAAATAAAATTTTAAAATTAAGTATTTGTAAACATAGTGCACTAGAATTGCGCGTGGGTGGGGTCATACCACCCCCCTCGGCTCTCGTCAGTCCCATTTCACCTTAAAGTTATTTTTTCCCTTTTTCTTTTATGAAAATCATGAAAAAAAAACTGCCTAGCCTTTTCCCAACTATGTTGCGGTCGGCTTCCAGTCTAACCGGATGCAGCTGAATACCAGTAATTTCAGCATTAAAATCAAGAACGGGAATAAAACCAAGGTCTGACATTTTTAACCGACATAAAAAAGGAGGTTCTCAATTATCATTTACTCTGTTGATTATCATTAATTCCGTTTATACCAAGGATGGGTGCGCGGCATCCGTTGGCACAGAAATAGCCCCTCTTTGTCCCAAACCGCGGTGAACTGCATCAAAAATAACCGACGATGCGCGAGCGCAGACGAACGTAAATACGTTTGAAAGCAATTGAATGTTATTTATAGGATTTTCGTTTTTGTTTTTGGTTGTTGATTTCATCTGGATTTGAGTAAAATGATGTAGGTATTCGATAATCCGAGAATTTAGTATTATTTTTTATAAGAAAGAGTACCAACCAAAATTTTTGTCTGTCTGTCAGTTTGTTCCGGCTAATCTCCGAAACGGCTGGACCGATTTTGACGGGACTTACTGAATTCAGCTGCAGCCGGTTAGACTGGAAGCCGACCCCAACATAGTTGGGGAAAGGCAGGCAGATGATGAGATAGAAACTGTTTTCTTTGGCACGGTGGTTAGCCCGTATTTTATTGACTGACAAGACTTAAATTAACTTTATTATAAAAAAAAAGAACCTACATGCATGATTCAATCTGCCTAGCCTTTTTCCGAACTATGTTGGGGTCGGCTTCCAGTCTAACCGCATGCAGCTGAATACCAGTATTTTATATGGAGCGACTACCTATCTGACCTCCACAACCCAGTAACTGGGTAATACGATACCCCTTGGTAAGACTGGTTGTCAGACTTTCAGGTGACTGACAACCCGTTACGACTATCAAAGATCCACAAATGACAGCCGGGACCAACGGCTTAACGTGCTTTCCGAGGCGCGGAGGAGTCTCGGTATGTAAAGATGGTCACCCATCCACGAACCAACCCCAGCAATCTGATGGATCGACCCGTGCGGCTGTTATTACCTAGCCACGAGCTCCTCACCTACTTGCATGATTGGCATCTAGAATCATTTTGAAAGTTTTGCGCGGCAATCAAGAATGTCAGCAGAAATGACATTCTTGATTGCCGCGCAAAACTTTCAAAATGATTAATAAAATTCTGATATACTTAAAAAACATTGAAATGGAAAACTGATTGACATTAAAATACAGTTATGGGAAGCTGATTGACAGTTTTTTAGTGCTAAACGTCTGGTAAATACGCGACATGACCAAAGTACGTAACGGTGAGAATTGAAAATGTTTGTTCATACAAAACTCCTTACTTTGCAATAAAACGTGTCTGTTTTGATGGAAACATACGGGTTATTGGTTGATGCAGGCGCGCTCAAGAACGTCGTCTTTTGAAAATTGCATCTTTGTATTAAGGTTGATGCCTACCGCATCAACCTTAATACAAAGATGCAATTGTGGCCAAAAGTGGCCCGCGAAATTCATTGAATGAAAATTTCATGAAATCGTCATTCAATACACTTACATGAACTTAGAGAGTTGTATTGCTGATTCTAATGTTTATAATTCTGTAAATCCATATTTGTTACGGCCGCTAATAATATTTAGATCAACATATAACCTGATACTGACCTGCAAATTGCAAAAAACGTAAGAAAATTTGAATTTCGCGGGCCACCCTTGCGCATCAACCTTAAGTCGTATGTTGATCACAATGTATTCGCGACGGTAATTAAATGATAAGATATATTTATGGGTGTGATAGAATGTCACTTTGTCTAGGGCCTCAGATGTTCAGTAACGAGGCAAAAGGACGTAAGGATCGTTGCAGATGGCATTCTGTAGTTTCTACCTACCCCATGTGAAGAAGGCGTGAGTTTATGTTTTGTTCATGTAGATAGGTACATTTACTGAATAATAATAATCCAAAACATCGGTTCTGCTCTTTAATTTCGAATTTTCAAACGTTATCGTTTCAGGAAGTCGTCATATGTTCCGTCACTGACATCATTTCGATTTGTTTTTCTTTTTTTATAATTAATTTTTTTTAATTTTGTAATAACGAAACGATACGACCAAATGACATGATGAATGATAATCTAAGCCAAGAAAACAAACAGCTTTTATAAAACAATCCTCTATTTAGAGAACAGGCAAAAAATCTAGAATAATAAAACAAAAGAGGATTTTAAAAACCTAAACATTATTCTATTTCAATTCAATCCAGCTTAAAACTCTCAATTGCATTTCCAATGAACTAAAACAAACCAACAATGGTCCACAATTACTTAGCATTGTATCACGTATCACTTAAGTAACACGCATGTATTCCCCAAAGGGATAGGCAGAGATATCGCACCACACATTCGCACATTTCGCCATTGCACTGAACCAGGAAATCGAGGACTCCATAGCAATCAGTTTTTTTTTTTTTTTTTCATTCTAAAACCTACTGTCTTTTTCCCAATTTATTTTGTGGTCTAAAACCTCCTGTCCTTTTCCCAATTTATTTTGTGGTCTAAAACCTCCTGTCCTTTTCCCAATTTATTTTGTGGTCAGCGCATCATATCTTTTTCTTCCATACTTCTCTACTAGTCGTCATATATAGTCACCTCCTTTCCATCCTTATCATCTTTCACACAGTCCATCCAT
The DNA here is from genome assembly GCA_948473465.1 of Lithophane ornitopus. Lineage (NCBI taxonomy): Eukaryota > Metazoa > Arthropoda > Insecta > Lepidoptera > Noctuidae > Lithophane > Lithophane ornitopus. The sequence goes on along the minus strand of OX419642.1, from coordinate 8,888,183 downwards.
CGTTTCTTTGCCTTGTCCTACTACCACCCACATTCATACTTTAAACTTTCTTCACGACATTCCCTCATAGTGCTTTCAGGGTGTTGACGGGGCTGCCTCGCTCTGTAGCGCATTAGGGATGTTTGCGGAATTACGTGTTCACTGCTTTTATGCATTAATGCGTAAAAGGTATGCGTCCTTGGTGCGCAGGGTGCGAGCCAGTTCCAACAGCATCCTGGGAATGGTTGCTGACAGGCTGGACTGCCGTGTTGTGAGTCGCTGCTCCAGTATTTCAGCTGGATTACTGAAGCAGTGATTGTCATGTTGTGTCTGTTTTGTGTTGATACTTGTTGTAACTGTACCACAAACATAGTTGTAAGTTTATTTTATTGTTGCTAACACTATGAGTCTCATTGTTACTGTGCGTTTTATTTGTACAGAATAAACGATGCTTTTTTCTTCTTTTCTTTCGCTCTGTAGTGGTCGCCAACCACTAGACTAACTAATGACGTAATCGGAGCAGCCGCTCAAAATACTAAGCCGTATATTTTCAATTCGACGGCTGATTTCAATAGCTGCGTAGTTACACTGTGGCTACGCTCGGCCGCGCGCAAATTGCAACAGACTTTTACTTGTACCACGGACGTGCCACAGAGGAGATAAATAGAAAAAGTTTACAGGAAATTGACCAGTTAATGAAGTGGTGTATGTTCGATCAAGGAGCGAATACTTTAAAGTTTTAAACAATTTCCTTTCTAATACTGCGGGTCCATGTCACCTTTTCGAACGGTCATTTTTTTTTTTAATGTTGACAATACTTTAATATCTTCGTTGCAGTGGGCAGGGCATATCGCTCGCAGAACAGATGGCTGATAGGGCCGAAAGGTTGTGTAGCGACCGCGGAAGACGTAGCGTTGGAAGGCCCACAAGGAGGATGACCTGGTGAAGACCGCAGTAATCCGCTGGATGCGAGAAGCACAGAACCGGTCGAAATGATACATTAATTATTACAAAATTAATAATTAATTCTTTGACATTTTTATATTAATAGTTGAAACACGAAATGCTTAAGCAAGATATTGAAACTTTTCTAGATTATTTCTGATGGCCTAACATTACAGAGAAACCAAGTAATTTATGTATGAATAATAAATTCAGGAGCCTATTTTTTATATATTATTTGATGGCAAAAAAGCCAAAGCCTCGCAATGCTCCTGCCCTGATGGGGTTATATTTTTTTTCGATGGGAAACAAGACGAAACCTTTCTGCCCATGATGGTAACCTTCGTACCATCGCCACATTATGAACTAAAATCTATGGAATATTTTGACAGCTTCACAATAACGGCCAAAAATTATGCAATGTTAAAAAAAAAAACGCGTCCAGCCAGATACATTGCAGAAACTAAAAATTCCTTTTCACGTAACCTGTTACTTCGGTAATAAAGCTTGAAATACTAGTTATGTATCGAGTTATTAACTTTTTATTAAACAAACTATGCGGGCGAATGACCCCGATCAATGGCTGCTTAGCAACTGAGTGACAACAATTACGTCATCGTTAGAAAATGGCCGCCAAGGGGTGGTTGCAGGGTAGTGTTTTTCCGTATTTCTTGTTATTAATAAACGGTATTCTATATAAGCTGGAACGAGTAATGCTGTAGAAATGAAATGAAAAATAACTGGGACAGCTGGGGTAGATATTGCAGAGGTTGTTTTTTTTTTACCTAACTAATAATATAAATGCGAAACTGAGTTTGTTTGTTTATTTATTTTTTACGCTTTCAAATATTAACTACCTACCCACTCCCGATCTTCACGAAAGCATACACGTTGTCAGGGGTCTTTATCCAGAAATCGTATGTGGAACAGCACCATATTTACACTCCAAGGCGGAGTCGTCTATGAATCTCCCCTGAACAGATTTTCCTTCCTTCGGCCAACCTGGGTCGGGACTTTGGGAGTCTGTTGAAAGACTTCCAAAAATATGCTGAGAATCAGCATTTTTTTACCCCCTTCCTCAGGTTCTAGTATTTAACCTGGGAAGAAGTAGCTCAAGAAACTCCCCAGCAAACGTCTAAGGATTTTCTCCTTTTTTTTATACGAGCTTTGCACGCTTTTGCCTTAAATTTACAAAGAAGTTTAGTTTTCCACAACAGTTTCAAGAGTTACTTACTCTAGTGTATCTTCCTAGGTCTTCCCCACGTCCTTACCACAGCACTAGTTTCTACTTATGACCTATCTGTCAATTACCTTCCGGAGTCGAACTGTCGGAGACTAAAATGATAAATGGGCCAGCACGAGTGCAAAACATTTAACGAGAGTTCCGTATCTTATGAGCAAGTTTCTGCGACCTAATGTTACTGTCGTTGACAATTTTCCTGCAGCCAACATCGTCATTTTCTCTAATAATTTAAAAGAAATCACGGAAATAAATGCAGTACTTACTACGTTTTTTGCTAAAAATATTTTATTTTTTACTTGAGTAATGGAAGACAAAAAGAAAACTATGGACGACAATGTGAAAGATGAAAGAGGGCGAATACTGAGATGACAGCTGATAGAGATGTATGGAAGAGGGCAGATCTGCTCGTGAGTTTGATGCGTCACTTTTCTTCCCAGCTAACGCACTAGGAAGTGGTGAAGGGTGGGTAATTTGGGGAAATGTCTTATGTAATTTTGACGTTCAAAAAGTGCTGCTTCTCAGCCTAATTGTAATAGATGATATTTGATATGATTTGAGACCAAACATAATTAGTATAAAGGATGATGAAGCTGTAAAAGGTCCCAAAGAGTTTCCCTTAATTATTAATTACGGAACCCAAAAAAAATAAATCATAACATTTTGTAATTAATACCTTAATTATAAATTCAAATGAGCATGGAAATAGGTTGGGTGAAACAATACGGTATTATAGAACTCGTTATTTACTAAGAAAAGTAAGTAAAGTAACTAATCAAGGTACAACTAGGTCTTAAGATAAATTTTATGAGTGCTGCGTTAACGCTAGAATTGACTTATCGTTCGGGTTGTGCTATTTTCTTGGTTGTTTATCCGGGAATTTTATGTTTAGTAAGTTTGTTTATAATAAAATCATAACCCTCCTTTTCCGTAGTCGGGTAAAAAGGATATAGGCGATTAACACGCGGAGCGGACGGCACCATTTGCGCGGTCGAGCGGATCAAAAACCTCGCGGACCGTCCGCGCGGATGTGTGTCAAAAGACTCGACGCATCACTGTCACATATAGCAGGGGTACAAGATTTTTAAAAACAGCGCTGTGGCTCAGTCTCGCATAGGGTCACAGCATTATACTATTGATCTCTCGATTTATGAAGTCTTAGTACTTTCCCATGGCAGTTACAATAATGTCCCCAGTAACGGTGTTCCAACCAAACAATTTCTATGGATGAGTATATAATTTTATACGCACAGTAGGCAAGTCATTTATTATGCATTAACATCCTATAACGGTGCTCACAAGGTCGCATTCATGAATGTCAAGAAAGAAAGAAGGGAAATGCCATCTGTACCGGATACCATGGGTTGAGATTTTTTCCATACTCGAGAACTTCTCATTTGACCACTATCTTACCTGATGGTAAGCGAGTATGCGTTCTAGGTTGGTGCACGCTTTATTTTTAGCATGTTTCCTCTCGCTTTCCTGCTATCTATGGGAGTGATTTCGTGAAAAGGGACGGAAGTGTGTAACAGGTAGCCGGCGAAGCGCTATTTGATTTGACCAATGATCGCGCGCGGTGCTAGAGTTGGCCATCAGATGGTAGCGACCCATTTTCCGAGAGGTTGGTACTGTCAGCCAAGATGTTAGATGTTACACATCACACTCGACTACTGTAAGGTTCACTCTTTTTTTGGGGTTCCGTACCCAAAGGGTAAAACGGGACCCTATTACTAAGACTCCGCTGTCCGTCCGACCGTCTGTCACCAGGCTGTATCTCATGAACCGTGATAAGAACACAGACAATTGACATTTTAACAGATGATGTATTTCTGTTGCCGCTATAACAACAACTATATAATAAAAAACTGAATAAAAATAAATATTTAAAGAGGCTCCCATACAACAAACGTGATTTTTTGCCGTTTTTATAGATAATGGTACGGAACCCTTCGTGCGCGAGTCCGACTCGCACTTGGCCGGTTTTTTTTAACTAAGCTCATGGCCTTTATCTCACCTGATGGTAAGTGGTGATCAGGCCGAAGGTGGAAGAGATCGGAAACCTCAACCACGGAGGAACTAGCTATCTTACCTCTAACTGCCGAAAGACAACAATGCTGATAACATTGTTGCTATGGCGACAGATTTAGATAAGATGGTGGTAGTTACCCAGGCAGACTTAGAACAAGCCCTACCACTAATCAATTCTCCCGCTGGGAATCGAGCCCGGGACCTGAAACAGGTGTTTTTACCACAAGACCACAGACGCGGTTCAGGCCATCGGGAACCAGACTCTGTCAGGGAGTTCCACTCCTTAGCGACACGTAAAAGATATTCAATCCATACTAATATTATAAATTCGAAAGTAACTCTGTCTGTCTGTCTGTATGTTACCTTTTCACGCCTAAACCACTGAACGGAATTCGACAAAATTTGGGGAAGGACATAGGCTACTTTTTATCGACATACCGCGCGTGCGAAGCCGTCGGAGTAAGCTAGTTATAAATAAAACATTATTTATAAAAAATGCCCAGTCAACAGCAAAAATATGTACATACTTACTCAATTTATCAATTCAATTGTTGAAATCTGATGCAATTCACAAAAGTGTGCGAAGTCACACAACACTCGTGTGCGAAGTCACACAACACCCTATAATTTCAATCGTGGTTGAATTTCACAAAGTTTCTGCATATTTTTGCCTTTGACTGTACAAGCAACAAGCACATGTACAAAATTTCTCCAACAAAACAAAAATACACGTGTTTACAATAAGTATCTTGTCTTCCCTGAGAACGAGATGACATGTGTCGCTGTGTCGCGGAAGCTTCTGACGTCAGAAAGGGGGAGGGTAATAGAATAAGAAAGGGAAGGGTAACAGAGTTTATGAAACAGGTGAATTTTACTGATACCCCAACGCGGCCATCGTGTCAAATTGTAAGATGCCAGAGAGCAGATAGGAAATGAATGTGTCGGAAAGAGATTCAAAACTTTAGAGGGTGATGTAAAAACCGGCCAAGTGTGAGTCGGACTTCCACACGAAGGATTCCGTTCCCCATCATTTCATGTGTCTATCTATTACGGTTCAAGAGATACAGCGATAGTTAAGGTAAAAAAAATTGTTAAAGTAAAAAACGCCGAAAAAAATTTTTTTTTTAACCCCTTAAATTTTTGAATTTTTATTATTTAATTTTGTTGGATAGAAATACACACCAACTGTCTACCTATTTCGGTTCATGAGATGCAGCCCGATGACAGACAGATGTACGGACAGCGGAGGCTTTATTATTATAATAATTCTGAATTTCTGACAGTTAAACAATATTTATTGCACTATTTAGTAATGAGAGGCGTGAAGCGCAATGGATAAAATAAATAATGCTATCAATCTGCCTAGCCTTTTCCCAACTATGCTGGGGTCGGCTTCGAGTCAAACCGGATGCAGCTGAATATCAGTATTTTACATGGAGCGACTGCCCATCTGACCTCCACAACCCAGTAACTGGGTAATACGATACCCCTTGGTAAGACAGGTTGTCAGACTTTCGGGCTTCGGAAGACCCGTAACGGCTGTCAAAGATCTACGAATGACAGCCGGGAGCAAAGGCTTAACGTTTCCGAGGCACGGAGGAGTCTCGGTATGTAAAGATGAGAATGGGAATAATTCTACTGTATTGGTACATAAGTATTTGAATTATTATCAGTAGTTAAAATTAACCCACAGTCGAATTAGCCCCGCGGGCCCCGCCCGAAATTAACTTTTTTTTTTTTTAATGTCTAACCATAAAAAATTTCAACAATTACTAAACCTCAGGAAATAGTAGAAAGAAAATTAAAACAAAAGAAATGTTCGAAGCAAACCCGCGTCAAATAACTACTCCTCGATATGACCCAGTTCAATAAGTGCAGTTAAAGCATAACAATGTAGTACATAATAACTACATAACATATTATATACTAATAGTAGGTCAGTTCATAACATAAACATGGACTTACTCTATTAGTTATTAGATTTACGAGTTTTCACTTCAATTACTTTAGAACGCGATCAGGAATAAGAAGGGTATACTGAAATTTTTGAGTCAGATGAGCTCGTGGCTAGGTAATAACAGCCGCACGGGTCGATCCATCAGGTTAAGCTACGCTTGCCGGGGTTGGTCTGTGGATGGGTGACCATCTTTACATACCGAGACTCCTCCGTGTCTCGGAAAGCACGTTAAGCCGTTGGTCCCGGCTGTCATTCGTGGATCTTTGACAGACGTTACGGGTCGTCAAAAGGCCGAAAGTCTGACAACCAGTCACCCCGATACCCCTTGGTAAGACTGGTTGTTAGACTTTTCGGGGCTTCTGACTACAATTTTATCAGTGTACGGCGGGTAAATAATGAATGTTGAGATTTATTATTTTTTGTTGTGAATTTTAGTTGACAGTCATTTTGCTTTAAAATATTTTTCCCCGACTGTAAGTACTTCACATGACTAGATGCAGTTAAGTTAAATAACTGGCCTCCACCACACATGAGGTCAGCGGCCTATAATGTGAGGTTATATTTTTTGTGGCAACATTCTTAATCCAAGATGGCGGTTACCCCTAATTGCGCGGGAGTTAGCTGAACAGGATGTTTTAACAATACTAGTTATGTTCACGGCTTTATCTGATTTATTGGGATGAAAGTGTAACCTGAACATGAGGTCTTGGGTTCAGTCTCAAGGTTAGGCTAAATGTTAATTGGTTTCCGTATAGACTTTCTCGAAAGCAACCCGCAGTCGGCGGTTAATGGCGACAGACTCGTCCCCTATTACATGGGACCCCACCCATCGCTTCTTAGGCCTGTGTCACAAAACCTCATTCTAAACTCAAGCATTAGTTAAACGTTTCTTTATTTTTCGTGTGGTTAGTGATTAGCCTGGTGTCAGAGTTTTTATGCCGCCCATGATTTGGCTTCACATGCCGTCTAGAAATATCAGGCATTTCCACACGATGATTTCCTTCACCGTTTTTTAAGCAAATGATACTTAATTATACAATACGCACTCTCTTCTTGGTCGCGTACTTCATTACTGAAGGTCGTGTCGCGAGTGACTTGGCAGTACGCCGGTCACACCACTAGGCTATCAGTATCCCTGCCAAGGCTGCGGGAAAGTCCGAAAGGGATACCGGGGCCCTTGGCAACAGGCAACTGAAGGAACACGGGTGGGTTTTAGTCAGTAAAAGTGTGACACGCCCTCCCGCTCCGCGCAGAGCGGGAGACGTCATTAAAATTTGAAGATTTCCAAAACTCAAAAAAAAAAGAGGTAAGTATCAATATCACTCCTGTAAACTACTTTAAAGCCATTTCATTAGTTGAAACTATACTCTATTTGAAATAAGATTTGAAATTATAACAAACCTTTTTACAGTCCGTTCAACCGATTTTGACTTCTATACCGTAGCCATAAGGATGACATTAAAAGCAAAAAAGGTTACACAATACCAACTGTCTACTGCAGCTGCCATTTGTCATGCCACCAACGCAATAGAAGTCAAAATCGGTTGAACGGACTGTAAAAAAAGGCTTATTTAAATGTCTAATTTTATTTCAAATGGAGTATAGTTGTAAATGTTCAGTGAGGTTCTATAGAACCGTAAGCCAACCTTAGTCTTCCCTTAATCATAAGCCAGCCACATTATTTTATTCTCAACGGCATTCCTCATTCTTGCTTACCCCCAGACAAGATCTCTTCGATGCTAGCCTGTGATCTAAGTAAGCAACGATGCGCGTACGCCGACCGCCTTTCACTCGCAAAGGGCAGGTCCGATTGCAATACTATGTCCTACTGACGGACCGTGGTGCAGTCAGCAGTTTACCGGTATTTGCAGTTTGAGGTTAATAAGTACAGGCCCATACCATAACCGTTTGCTAAGCACTTGTTAAATTTTTAACCGACTTCTTCAAAAAGGATAAGGTTCTCAATTTTTTGTTTGGTAGGTCTTCAGAGGTGGTCCCATATAAATTTTATTAAGTTTGCTTGCGTAGTTTTTGGGTTAGCTTCAATAATTACGTATTTTTCCCACTTAGTCTATGTAGATGATATAATAATTGACTCCGTTAGTCCTTTTATTTATGTAGGTACCACAACTAGAAAGTGAAAAATAAAAACTTCTTACAAAAAAAAAAACAGGATGCGAACCAGAAAAACACTCCGATAATTGAAAATCAAAGACGCTGACTTCCGAAATTAAAGTTATTTTTCACTTTTTTAGTGTTTTTTTTGGAAGTCGGATGATTTTTTTTTGTTGAAAAAAGTTTTTTTTAATAGCGAACCGCTCCTACTTCGCTCGGTTTTTACGACTTGATAAAACATCGAGATTTCTTAGTTATTGTAACTTTAATACTAACGTGTTATACACATAAACCTTCCCGAATAAATTCTCTAAACGATCGTGAAAACCTCATCAAAATCTGTTGCGTGGTTTAGAAGAACAACGCGGACATACATACAGACAAACACGAAAAGCGACTTTAATTTATAATCCTAACTAATATTATAAATGCGAAACTGAGTTTGTTTGTTACGCTTTCACGCTAAAACGGCTGAACGGATTTGGATGAAATTTGGCACAGGGGTAGACCATAACCTAGAATAGGACATAAGCTTTGACTTTTTATCCCGATATTCCCACGGAATCGAGACTTTAAGCGGGTGAAACCGCGGGGCGCAGTTAGTATGTATATAGAGTTTATTGTGTTTGCTGGCTTTACAGCTATCAACACAGAAGTTGCACATTTACAAGCCTCCACAGATCGCTCATGAACTTGATTGCTCATGAACTTGTACATTGTAATAGGGAAACGTTTCACTGATCCTCTAAAAACTTATTATTCTTGTAATACTGAACACTTTTTGGGATTCATTATGCACTTTTTAGGGTTCCGTACCTAAAGGGTAAAACGGGACCCTATTTCTAAGGCTCCGCTGTCTGTCTGTCTGTCACCAGGCTGTATCTCATGAACCGTAATAGCTAGACAGCTGAAATTTTCACAGATGATGTAAATCTGTTCCCGCTATAACAACAAATACTAAAAACAGAATAAAATACATATTTAAGGGGGCTCCCATACAACAAACGTGTTTTTTTTTTGCTAGATTTTGCTCGATATTGAAAACGGCAACAGGTAGTTGACGCTTGAAATATTCACAGAATATTTAGTTACATATTCACTTTAAAAAGAAATAATTAAATTAAAATAAAACAAATATTTTTTTTTTTTTTTCCATACAACAAACGTGTTTTTTTTTGCCGTTTTTATAGATACGTACGGAACCTTTCGTGCGCGAGTCCGACTCGCACTTGGCCGGTTTTTTTTAAATAAATATGAGCCTCTTTTTAAATATCTCCACCAAATTCATATAATTATGTAGAAAGATGATAGGTGATATGAAAACAACGCCACATTGTTCTCAAAATTACCATCTACATGAAATCGGTCAGTAAGTCAGTACTTTCGTTGGAATTATACCAATTCTTAGAATCTGTACTGCTATGGGAAAGTATAGTGTATTAGTCATAATTTGAGAAACCAATATCGCTGGACAAAGGTGACTCACAATTTTTATGTGACGCCATTATGCGATCATGGGGTCCTAGGTCCCATCCCCAGGTCAAGCAAAGTATCATTGAGTTTTTACCCGACTACGGCGAAGCAAAAAGGAGGGTTATGATTTTAAACGGTATGTATGTATGTATGTATGTATGTACATCTGTTCCCTCATATCTTCTAAACCACTCATCACAATTTGACAAGCGAGGTATCGTTGGAAGCGTCTTGATTGTCCGCTAGTTATAGGCTATGTGACGTCACATTAAATTAAAAAAGGCGCCCTCTAGAGGACATAAAGTCAGGAACTTAAAAAAAAAAATTGTTTGATCGTACCATGTTGGGTATCAAATGAAAGGGCTTAATGAGCACATTTCGAAAATATATATATTATAACCCCAAAATAATTAAAAAAAAATTAAAGTAATAAAAACTAAAACCCAACTACGACTAAAAAGGTATAAACAAGACACCACCGACGGACAAATTAAAAATCCGGAGTCACACGTAATCTGTTCGATTTATGCCCTAACACGTGTGACTCCGGATTTTTAATTTGTCCGTCGGTGGTGTCTTGGTTATACCTTTTTAGTCGTAGTTGGGTTTTAGTTTTTATTACTTTAATACCAATTTAGTAGCAGTCTGAATACTGGATTTATACACGATTCAAAACAAAAGTCATTTATTCAAATTAGTTTGAGAATGATTATGACGTTTAAAAGTGGAGGAGCTCGTGGCTAAGTAATAACAGCCGCACGGATCGATCCATCAGGTTAAGCTGCGCTTGCCGGGGTTGGTCCGTGGATGGGTGACCATCATTACATACCGAGTCTCCTCCGTGCCTCGGAAAGCACGTTAATACGTAGGTCCCGGCTGTCATTCGTGGATCTTTGATAGTCCTTACGGGACAACAAGATAGGCAGTCGCTCCATGTAAAATACTGGTATTCAGCTGCATCCGGTTAGACTGGAAGCCGACCCCAACATAGTTGGGAAAAGGCTAGGCCGATTGATGACGTGATTCCAAGATCACAATTACAGAATTAACCATTTCATTTCATAAAGAGCTCTTCTGCAACCATGTTTACTTCTGCCTGTATTAGTAATTCTTTTGTTAACAATATATCCGTGTTGATTCGTATCTCGGCTCTGAGCTCTGCGATCATTTCGCTGCAGTATGTGGGTCAGTCGACGCTTAACGATGATTACTTGGTGACGTATGGTGTACGCTTAGCTGTGTCGATAGGCACTAAGAAATGCATGATTTCTTGTGCTAAATTGCTAATACATAGTTAATTGTTTGTTTTGGTGAATCGCTGATGGAAATCTGTATGGTCAGTTCCAAAAGTATCTAATTTAAGTGTAAACAAACCTGGTTCGCGATCGGTCAGCATTGAAATAGGTTTGAAACAAATGTCTAATCCATTGCTTCATAAGTTCGAAAAAAATATCTGCTGAACAACGTAACTTACGAACTTGTGAAGCAATGGATTAGACATTAATTGTTTCGAACCGATTCCAATTCTGATTGATAGTATATATTACGCAATTAGGGAGCTGGTTGAATTCTTACGAATGACTTATTACTGTGGTGGCATCTACATCGCCACATGCGAACTACGCATCAAAAGACCTGCCGTCACACAAAAAAATCCTGACATCACATAAATCCTGCATCGCGCAATTAGAGTTTACCGCGCGATGGACATATATACAAGAACCCGACATCAATCGTCAGGCAGTTGCCCGCCAGACACAACACCCGTCTGGTCGGAAGATCCTCTCTTTTCAATAGAGGATGAGTTTTTACACCCTGTTCCTCATACCGCTAACTTACTAAAGGGAATTAGCAACACAATAATCTATATTTCGGTATTCAAATCAAAGCACTCCGGCATTCACGGCCTTACACTGGTACGTTTGTTTACATTTTCATTCGATACTTTTGGAATAGACTATACAGTCAAACGTCAGTATCACGTCAGTATTAAAGTTGCTCTTAAACAGCAAAAGTAGGTGTATACTTTACCTTCTTCCCATCCCCTTAGAAATTGTTAGAAATAAACGCGCTGCCATAGTCAAATTGTTATGAATATAATGGACGTATGGGATGTAGGTAAAGTCGGACCACTGAGTTTGTTGCGGCCTTTCTTCTCAGAGAGTTTCTAGTCAGATAGGAAACGCCGACCTCATCTAGCTTATTTTTAATATTTTTAATATGACGTGTAAAAGTGATTCCAATATCCTATTTACAGAATAAACAATTTCATTTCGGGGAAATTAATTGGAAACCAGATTGACATCCTTACTAATCCATACTAATATTATGAATTCGAAAGTAACTCTCGTCTGCCTGTATGTTACCTTTTCACGCCTAAACCACGGAACGGATTTCGACAAAATTATGTAAAGGGATAGATGGCATCCTGGGGAAGGACATAGGATACTTTTTATCGACATACCACGTGGGCGAAGCCGCGGGCGGAACCTAGTATTATAAATACGAAAGTGAGTTTGTTTGAAACGCTTTCACGCTAAAACGGCTGAACGGATTTGGATGAAATTTGACACAAGGGTAGATCATGACCTGGAGGAGGACATGGGCTACTTTTTATTCTGGATCGCAGACGAATTCGCGGTTACCAGCTAGTAAGAAATATTGCCGTTCCACGATGCCACTTTACTTGCCATACTTTCCGTTTTAATCAAGTTGTAGTCTGCCACGAGTTTCTGTGACAATAAAACTATTTTTCTTTTTTTTTCTTTCATATTTTGTAATTACCTGAAACAAACTAAAAATAATAAGATCAATACAAGACATCTTTGTGGTTTATATATAATAACTCATTTGTTACCTTATTCTTTACTAGCTATTTATTGGCTAGGCGTCATTTATTTTAACACGAAACTGTCGGTCGTTAATGTTATTTATGCAACTGTTATATAATAAGGGGTATTGAAACACGAACGTGGGTTTATCGCATGAGTGTTTTAATACCTAATTATTACAGTTGCATACAAGACTTTATCTACACCCATGATATGAATCCTCTATAAAAGGTTCTTTGCAACACTAATATCGAACAAAAATGGAGGGACACGACGCACGTGAATTCGAATTTTTCGAATTCGAGTAATAGATGCTTTTTTGTTTTAAATTACGGTCCTTTGTTAGTGAAATGCGCCTGCATGACAATGTTCTTTTTTGAAATGAGTTGCATTATGAAATTTAGTACACCACAACATAATAACACCCGTTTTGATAATATTATGGTTACTATGACAACATTAAGACCAGTGTTTTAATGTTGGCAATAAGCTAACTGTTTCAGAAACTTTTATAGAGGATTTATAGCATGGGTGTAGATAAAAACATAAATCACATCGAGTTTTTAAAAGCCTACATAGGAACCTGCTACGCTCTGGAATGGGCAACTAGCTTCGTCTTTCTGACTAACCGAACCCTTGACAATTCAAAAGTGCCTGCAATGCTGGGGCCACACCAACGGGAAATGCCGTTGATTATCGCGATGATGGACGTTAGCCGTAGCCACAACTTATCGCGAGAATTTGACAACGGCATTCACACTGGCGTTTGACGTTAGGCTCGGGTGGTGGCAAATGTACTCGCTATAATTACCGCGTTGGTTATGGCAATGGTGGGCATTGACGTTGATCGTTAGTGTGGCCCCAGCATAATTGATTTATTTGAAATAAATGCTTTGAGTTTGACTCGATGCATCATATTAAAGCCTGTTTTTTGCTATTTATTGGGCAGTGGACACCCAATGATATATGACGTTTTAAGTTCTGTAGGTCAGAGATAACGTGTTGATAATCAGATAACAGTATCGACAGTAAATAGATAAGAAATATTGTTAGTGAAAGTAAATATTTTAATACATTCGATCAGCTGGTTAACTTCATATTAAACGTACTCTATTAAAAACCACCTTGGACAAATAAGAGTTAGTTTGGAAGGAAACGTATAGAAATAACCTCTTTCCCTCCTGCAAGAAAGAGAAGAAGAAGAATTAAACACAGCACATTGCAATTTAAACCTTAGGTGCATTCTGAAAGTTTGCAACGTTGTAAATAGCTGCTAATTAATTAAATGTTTGTCCAACTGTCAGATTGCATCCTCTTAACGGCTAATCAAGGTGACACGAAACTTTTAAGGAAATGCTTCGAAAGATAGACACAAGTTCAAGCATTTATTTCAATTAATCCATCAACTTTTGAACTGTCAAGTGTCAAGAAGTTGGTCAGTTAGTCAGACCGAAAGCTGAAGCGTTAAGAACTGAGTGGGCCATAAATCTTTGTCATTATTGTTTGTCTCGCTCGCACTTATGGAGCTTATAGAGTGCCATTATGATGTGCGTAATGAGTGTTGCACATTCTTATTGCTACAAACATATATAAGTCCCGACAATTCAGTTCATAACGCGAGTACGATAGTCGATAGTGAGACTTCTATGGAGACAATGCGAAGGTTTTTGAAAGAAATTGCTTGACATGTCAGATAAATTCGACATCGACAACGTAATACATGTTGTCAAATTGTCAAAATTAAAAGCATTGCATTATTTGTTTGTGGGTTACAGAATTACCCCGCAGACAAGAAACTACATGGTTATAATTTACTTTTTACTTTTGCATAATAACTGAACTAACTATTAGTTTGCATAATAACTGAACTAACTATTAGTTTGCATAAAACTTGAACAAACTATTAGTTTGCATAATAACTGAACTAACCTTATTAGTTCAGTTTGTATAATAATTGAACTAACTATATTAGTTCAGTTATTATGCAAAGTTTCATGATCTAATTTGGAGTATTTTTGTCAAAAATACTCCAAATTAGATCATAAAACCGAACTGTAAACTGTATTCAAAATTTTTTTGAATACCAGCGGTTTACAGTTCGGTTTTAGAGGTAACTTTGGATTTTTTTTGTATCGAGAAAATTTAATGTAATGGTGTTTTCGCCAAACAGGACCTAGCATCAATCCTCAACATTCACCTTATATTTTTTTCAAAATGAATGCTGCAGTATTTTCGGCATAACGGAGGATCATGCTAAGCTATTTGAAGTAGGGTAGGCCTTTAAAAGATTCTGGAAAAGAACAAAATGCAAGTTCGTATTCAAATTAGTAGTCTGTATCAGGAATTAATACATATTTTTTTGTAAGTAAGTAGGTACTTACTACAAACATGAAAGTTCCTTCAAGCATCAATGAAAGAATTCTCTGATAAAGATAATGATAAATAATGGGTGTATCCTGTCGTCAGCGTAAGATAATAATTTATTTATTGATAAACTTGATAAAATTATGACGAATCAACATTTTATAAGTGAGGGCATACAACATTTAACAGACATAAAGATTCTTGGGACAAGAATCCTTAACATAACAACATAATCAGCCTATAACGTTCCCACTGCTAGGACAATGCCTCCTCTCGATGAGAGGGAGTGGGCCGTAATCCACCACGCGGGCCCAGTGCGGGTTAGGTTAGGTTAGGTTTGGTCGGAAGATTTTTACGTTCCCGCAACCCCCGGCGTAGGTGTGAGTCGGAACACCGGGGTGGTTTTTAGTCAGTAAGAGTCTGACAGACCCCTCCGCCCGCCCCAGGGCGGAGGACATCCATGAGGATTTTGCACCCCGGAAAAAAAAAAAAAAAAAACATGTTAGGTTTGGTAGATGTCACAGGTTTTCGAATTTTTGGTTCTAGAGCATGCCGGTTTCCTCACGATGTTTTCCTTCACCGTTTTGAGAGCAGTTGTGATGAAATAATTTACACAAAGTAAAGCGCCTGTCTGGGTTCGAACCTACGACCTACAACTCGTAAGTCGCGGCCGCTAACACTGGGCCACCACTGCATATTATCCTTACTAATAAATTATAAATGCGAAAGTAACTCTGTCTGTCTGTCTGTCGCGCTTTCACGCCAAAACTACTGAGCCGATTTAAATGAAATTTGGTACACAGATAGTCTAGAGCCTGAGAAAGGACATAGGCTACATTTTGTCGACAAACCACGCGGGCGAAGCCGCGGGCGGAAGCTAGTATATAAATAATTCTAATTTCAAAATCAGTCAATCTGCCTGCCTTTTACCAACTTTGTTGGGGTCGGCTTCAAGTCTAACCGGATGCGGCTGAGTACCAGTACGTTTCATGGAGCGACTGCCTGTCTGACCTCCACAACCCATTCACTGGGTAGCACGATAAACTGGTTGTCAGACTTTTTGAGCTCCTCACTACCCGTAACGACTGTCAAAGATCTACGAATGACAGCCGGGACCGACGGCTTAACGTGCTTTCCGAGACAAGGAGGGGTCTCGATATGTAAAGGATGGTCACCCATCCACGGACCGACCTTGGCAAGCGTAGCTTAACCTGCGATCGACTAGTGCGGGTGTTATTATTTAGCCACGAGCCCCTCCTTACTTTCTAAATCAGTGTAATAATAAAAAATACTATCCCGCATTCCATACGTTCGTCTAACAAAGGATACCATTAAAAAGCAATCTAACTGTACAATCAACCGCACGTCTGGGTATTTTTTTTTTTGATATCGCCTTTATTTCATAGCAGTAACGACGTTTCGTAGTTCAATTGTTACTACTGACGTGCAGTTAACTGTATAAGTTAAATCATAATCATGCTTCACGGCTATTTTATTGTGAGTAATGTACTTGTGAGATGTAGGTCGGGATTACTCGGGATACAAGTCACAAATGGGGTTATTTAGTGGATACCCCATTCTTTATGATCTGGTTTAGTATGAGAATCTGGGGTGAGTACGGTTTGGTATATTACAGAAGTAGTGGGTCACGGGGTTCAATTCACGCGTGTGCCCCGTTTATCAAAACCTACAAGACTTGTATTACAAGCATTTTTCCTGTAATAAATGTCATTATTATAAAAAAACTACACGTGTAAATTACATGTTACAAGTGTCATTATTTAGTTCACAAGTACACTTTTATTCGTTATTTTTAAAAGAGTAACTGTGGAGTTTCTTACCCATTCCTCTCCATACGAAAACTACCTTTTGGAAGGGGCAACTAGAATCAGTTCTATTTCTTTGTTTTTGACGTTCAAAAGTGCCTTTTATGTGCCAAAATTATTTGCCTTTGACTTTGGAAAATCCACTTCTCCCGTTCTGGCTGAACCCAAGACCCCAAGCTCAGCAGTAGCACGTACGACCACTGGACCAACGAGACAGACCATTTAAAATCCAAATAGCTTTTACAGAAAAACAACGCATAAATAAAAATCCGTTCGGCTATCAACGGCTTATTCCGGCAGCGATCGGTTATCGGATTATTTCCCTAATAGCTTTTTAATGGATCTCTTTCAATGTATTTTTTAGCTCCAACCTTTGTGTTACAGAATATTAACGTTTTTAATAATTATGGTGGTTAATGCTCGGAAAGCACGTTAAGTCGTTGGTCCCGGCTGTCATTCGTGGATCTTTGACAGTCGTTACGGGTCGTCAGAAGCCCGAAAGTCTGTCAACCAGTCTTACCAAGGGGTATCGTATTACCCAGTTACTGAGTTGTGAAGGTCAGATAGGCAGTCGCTCCATGTAAAATACTGGTATTCAGCCGCATCCGGTTAGACAGAAAGCCGACCGCAAAATAGTTGGGAAAAGGCTTCCCATAACTAAAGTGTGTCAAAAATATTATAAAACTTCTAAAAATGACCCAACCTTTTTAAAATTCAAAGTAGCAACCCCCGTTACAATTTACAGTATGGCAACACCAGCGACCACAAGGTCGTCTTTACAAATGAATCACTCGCCGCTCACCTAAATGAGAAGTCATTGCCAGAAACAAAAACTTTAGAAGGTCGCACTACAGTTATTTTAATTATCTTTTGAATTTCCAATCTGCGTGCGCGCAGTTAGGTAAACTTTTTAAATACTCGATGAGCGGGGCAACCACAGAAATAAAAGGTAAGTACCTAGCTGATGAAAGTATTGCAATGTTGTTTTTTTTTTTGTTTTGTTTGAAGTGTTGAAGATTGTGCTAATTGCTGGCTGGTACTGTTTTAATTTTGTAGGGGCAACAAAGATGGCCGACTTTTTGCTAGTTCTCGTTTGATTCTTCATTTAATTGTATGGTGTCCATTTCAGACAAATTAGGCTGACAATCAGCATTTTTTTTAACGCCAAGAAAAGACGGTGTTAAAGTTTTTATCTGTGAAATTGGTTTTGGATCGCGAATTCACGCTGTCACGTACGGAAATCGCAAAAAATACATGATTCAATTAAGTCTCACGATTGACGATTCACTCAAAGATCAGAAACCAATTCAATTATGATAAAAGTTAAAGATTTTGTCGCTTCAAACTGATTTCAATGCACAATGTCGACGATTAAAGTTTTTTATTTTATTTCGGCATTTAAGTTCTGTGTAGCCGGCAGTCACTCGACTTTATAAACATTTCAGCTACTTACAAGTTACCAAGAAAACTGCAGCAGTAAAAAAATACATCATCATCTACCTAGCCTTTTCCCGAGTACGTTGGGGTCGGCTTCCAGTCTAACAGGATGCAGCGGAGTACAAGTATTTTACATGGAGCGACTGCCTATCTGACCTCAACTCCTACTACTCCTTAGTAAGACTGCTTGTTACACTTTTGGGCTTCTGTCTAACCACCCGTAACGACTGTCAAACCGTCTATTTTAACCGCCTCTGTGGCCTAATGGTTAGACCAGCTGTCATGCTCACTTAAAGGCTCGTGCAAACAGGCGCGATATCGCAGGCGCGACAGGCAGCGGTACCTTTGTCGACAAAAGTACCGCTGCCTGTCGCGCCTGCGATATCGCGCCTGTTTGTACGAGCCTTAAATGTCTCGCTGATGGTGGCGCGTGTGTTGGATCAATCGGTTTCTCTACAAAATGGTTGAGCTGGATGGTGCTGATCCACATGTCATGTTCGTGAACGGGCGCCGTCAGTTGAGACTGGTCACCTCTTATTTGCCAGAGCTTATTTTTAATCTTAAATTTTGAATTGCTTTTGATTATTTTTTGTTTTACATTGTTCTCACATTATAGAAGCAACAAGAATACTGTACCCAGGATTTTGTAATATCTATATCCATTTTTAAAAGAGTGTCCTTGGAGTTTCTTGCCCGTTCTTTTCCATAGAGATCTACGTTTTGGAATGGGCAACTAGCTTCAACTCTCTGACTAACTGACCGACTCTTTGACAATTTTTCAAAAGTGCCTGTAAATGGTTTAATAGAAATAAATGCTTTGAGTTTGAGTTTGAGTTCAGACCCAGAGGTCCCGGATTCGATTCCCAGTGGGGGCATAATTTTCTGCTCGGTTTGGCTGGTAGCACGGCTTGTTCTAAGTCCACCTGCCTGGCTACCTAAATCTTATCTAGTCTGTCGCCATAACAACAATGTTAACAGCATTGTTGTGTTTCGGCAGGTGAAGGTAAGACATTTCCTCCGTGGTTGAGGATTTAGAGTGAAGCTCGCTTCCACCTTCGGCCTGATAACGTGAGGTGTAGGACAAATGCTTACCCGCAGTGAATAAAAAAAAAAGATCTACGAATGCCAGCAAAAAAGCAAAAAAATATACACAGCCTAATTATAGTCTCGTAAAAAAACTCCACATTATCACAAAACATTATTCAGAACACATTTTTTTAACAAACGAACATAACCTACAAACTTACAAAGCGTATTTCGCAAACAAAAGGTTAACAAAATTAAAGTTGATACAACTATCAAAATTGAACCCTGTCTAGATTGTTTTAGAGGTTATGAAAGATGCAAATACAAATTGGCGGGCAAGGTCTTTAACCTACGCTAACGGAGAACACCGTTATTTCCCGCGCAAACAATATGGCTGCCGAGGCAAAGGCTCGCAAGTTCTATTTTTTTTTTATTGTGAATTAAATTTTTACAAATAAAGTGACGTGCAATACGACTACTAATTGTTTTATTTGTTGGGTTAGCAATTAAAATTGTGGCTCTCATTCTGTGGCCATTTAAAAAACGGGAAATCTTTTTTCTTTACACATACGATACGAAAGTTGAATAAAAGTCACGGTAATAATGAAATTGTAAAACAATCGTACATTCATGTTTTAAATAAAAATGTACTTATTGGGAACAAAAAGTTGGCAACATATTTTTATATTTTAAGGATAGTGCTCGATTAATCTTTTGACACATTAATAGAAAGAAAATGACCATGAAATATTGAAATTCATTTGCCAATACCTACCAATAATTAATTTAAATCTAGTTAACTAGCAATTTATGCGAATTTGTCAAGCACGAAATATCAACAGTTGTGAAAGTCGTTGAGCGTTTAGACGTCAAAGAAAAGGCTAAGCAACGGCAAAGAAATAATTGGATTAATATTATGAGAATAAAATATTTTACGAACGTAAAATGAGAAAAAAATGGGGATTCCTATTGATAGAGAAATAAACGTTTTTTCTTTTTTCATTCAAATTCGTAAATTTAATGTAGGCTGTAGAAAAATTTGTATTCATGTACAGTCAGAGAACTAAATTATTTAACAGGTAACACTACGTCACTTTTACATTTCTTTACGTCTGATGAATAATTGAAGAACAACAGATAAAATTTTAAAAATCGGAAAATTTAAGTTGATCGTCAATCTGTGACTGCCCAGCATCTGGGTTGTGTGGAGGTCAGATATGCAGTCGCTTCATGTAAAATACTATATTCCGCCGTATACAGTAAGACTGGAAGCTGAACCCAACATAGTTGAGTCAATCCGTTCATTAGTAGACTGCAATAGCCTAATGATGACGTGAGAAGCTACCACAACCACAGGTGGCCTATTTATACCCATTGACTACATAGTATAATACAGTAATCTATTACAGTATAACATATCCGCGCCACAATAGCAACCGGTGAATTAAAGGCTTGATTCACACTGTTATAACTATTGTTGTATAACAATAGGCTAAGCGTAGGTCAGGCGTGAGTGACGACCCGGCCTAAATGGGTACGTTGAATGATTTTTGTGTAGTTTTAGTTTACGTTAAAATTACATTTTTGTTTTATGTTTAGAAAACTTTTTACTGAGTTATCAAAATAAGATTATTAATTTACTCTTCCGGACTAGAAGAACCACAAAATCAAAGATATGTGTGACATCTACCAACCCGCAGTGTGCCCGCGTGGTGGATTACGGCCTACTCCCTCTCACAGAGAGGAGGCCGGTGTCCCAACAGTGGGAACATTATAGGCTGATTATGCTTCTAGACTTCTAGAGGCGAGCGTTCAACCGGTCAACCGAAATATCCTTATAATAAGTAGAATGATACAAGGATATTTGGGCGCCTGAATAACATTGATAGGGAACCGTGTTGTTGGCGCCAAATGATCCTCATACAGATCTACGTGTGTTTGACTGTACTTTCACAATAAACGTGTTTTTTACATTTTTCAAATTTCGAATTTCTTTTTTTTTTCATGTTCCTGACAGGAACAAATAGTAGTGGTGTCCCATAGCCGATTAGAATTTTAGTTCAGTAATGCCATAGTTGCATGACTAACAGTCACAGTGTTGCCAGCTTATCATCTAATAGCATCTGACCCATTTCTTAGCTCGATAACTCACATAATGGAAGTTTTGTAAACATTATTTTCACAAGTTTTGGCATCATTCGCCAACCTGCACTGAGCCCGCGTGGTGGATTATGGCCACTGAGAGGAGGCCTGTGTCCCAGCAGTGGGAACATTAAATGCTGAATATGCTTAGGTATGCTTATTTGCACAACTCTTCGATAAACAGTAAATCCTTTCAAAGATCATCATCTATCTTTTTAACTGACTTCTTCAAAAAGGAGTCGCGTAGTTTTTGAGTTAGCTTCAATATTACGTATTTTTTCCACTTATATGTGGACGATGTTTTAAGTTACTCCGTCACTGTTTCCGTTCCGTTCCAGCACTTCTTATAAAAAAAAACAACAGGCTTCGGTGTCAAAAAACGAAAATTGAAAAGCAAAGACACCGACTTCCGAAACGATAACTTATTTTTCACTATATAGCGTTTTTTTTGGAAGTCGGCTGTTTTAAAAAAAAAAAATTATTTTATTTTAAGTTATTGAATGGCAATCAAGCAGGCCTTCCTCCTGATGATAAGTGATCACCGCCGCCTACGTAGATATATAAGGAGAAGAAAGGGCAAGAAAATCCATGATTTTAAAATGGGTTGGCCCAATTTCAGATAAAGACCAAAACGCACGTCAAAACCAAAAAATATCTTCTGATCACGCAAACCTAAGTAATATTGCAATAAAATATTAAAACAACAATAATTTCGACTTGACATTTTAAGTAGGGTACGTAGCATACCTTTTAACTTCTCCCCTCGAAATAATCCTACGAATATTATAAATGTGAAAGATTGGATGTTTGTTAGTCTGTGGCGGCATCTACAACGCAACATGCGAACTGACGTCATGCAAAAATCCTGCATCGTGCAAGTAGTGTTTATTGCGCGACGACTACATATATACAACGTTCCGACATCAATCGTTGGGCAGTAGCCCACCAGACAACACCCGTCTGTTCAGAGGATCCTCCCTTTTCTATGGAGGATGAGTGTACTTGACACCCAGTTCCTCATCCCAAAACGGCTAAACGGATTTGGATGAAAATTGGCACACAGATAGTTTATAAACTGGATTAACATATAGGGTTCTTTTTATCCCGCCAATACGTTCCCGTGGGCTAGTATTCGACTAACATTCGGGCGAAGCCGTGGGCCAAAGCTAGCATAACAATAAAATATTAGGTCTTTACCTATGAAATTGCCGTTCTGCAGTACTGGCCATTTCAAATCAAAATAATTTTTGTTTGGCTAAGAATTCTAATTTCAAATTAATTTTATTTTAAAAACATGGATTTTTTTTTCCAAAAGTAGTCATTTCTTTATTGATTAGTGTTACATTTCGCATTATCGCATTTCAATCTTTTTCGTCATCATGGATACGTTAAAAATTCGAGTAATTATGGAATATGAGTACCGTCGTGGCAGCAACGCGGCACAAGCGGCACGCAACATCAACGACGTTTACGGAGCTAACACTACAAACCAACGCACCACCTGTTATTGGTTTGCTCGCTTCCGTTCTGGAAATTTCGACCTGAAAAATGAACCTCGCGGTCGTCCGAAGACTTTGGTCGACAATGACGAATTAAAGGCGATTGTGGAAGCTGATGATACACAATCTACGGCTGAATTAGCAGCAGCTTTCGACGTTAGCGTCAAAACAATATTGGTCTATTTGCGTCAAATTGGCAAGGTAAAAAAGCTTGACAAATGGGTGCCCCACGAACTCAATGATCGCCAGCGCGAAGTACGCGTCGAGACGTGCCTTGCACTGCTCAACAGACACACAAATGAAGGAATTTTGAACCGCATTGTTACCTGCGATGAAAAATGGATTCTGTTTGATAACCGCAACTCCGCAAGCGCTCAGCAAGTTGGTTGGATCCTGGTTCAGCACCTAAACAATGCCCTAAACGAAAACTTACCCCTAGAAAAGTGATGGTCACTGTTTGGTGGTCTAGCGCCGGTGTGATTTATCACAGCTTCTTACCAAACGGGGTGAGCATTACTGCAGATGTGTACTGTGAAGAACTGAACACAATGATGGAGAAGCTGGCGCATCTCCAACCAGCATTGGTCAATCGCTCGTCTCCGCTGCTCCTGCACGACAACGCGCGACCTCATACTGCACAGCAGACGGTCTCCAAGTTGCAAGAACTGGGGTTGGAAGCTCTCCGTCATCCGCCCTACTCAGCAGACCTTGCGCCTACAGACTACTACTTTTTCCAGAATTTGGATAACTTCTTGGCGGGAAAAAATTCAATACCCGAGAGGCAGTACAAAATGCCTTTGAAGAATTTGTTGCCTCCCTTCCAGCTGATTTCTTTAAGAAGGGCATCAATAAACTGCCACTGCGATGG
Organism: Lithophane ornitopus; assembly: GCA_948473465.1. Lineage (NCBI taxonomy): Eukaryota > Metazoa > Arthropoda > Insecta > Lepidoptera > Noctuidae > Lithophane > Lithophane ornitopus. The sequence goes on along the minus strand of OX419642.1, from coordinate 8,864,456 downwards.
CAAAGATGCATTGATTGCATGGGTGATTACTTCGATTAATACAAATAAAAAATTCATGAAAAAAATTCGTTTAAATTTTTTCATACAAAACGGCAATTTCATAGGTAAAGACCTATTATTAAAACGACAATAACTTCAACTTGACATTTCAAGTAGGAAAGTACCTATCGTGTTCCCTTTTAACCACTACCCTCGAAATAATTAATTATAAATAAGAAATAACCTCAATAAAGAAAACTCTTTTGTCTTTTAATTTATCTTTTGGCGGGAAACCGTAGGGCGTAGATTTTACAAATTTATGGATCTTTAATACTTCGGAACGTGAAGGATCCCTTAGTAATTAGGAAAGATTCGTTTTTAATTACAAAATGTCAGATATTAAATAAATATTAAGCTATTTATGGTTCGTTGAGTAAATATAACGTAATATCACGCTCGTAATCCCCGAAGTGTTAGGCAGAGGTGTACTTCGTACCCCCACATATCGCCAATTATGTTTAAGTCCCATGTAATAGGAGGCGAGCCTATTGCCATAAACCGGGCACGAATCCAGACTCCGGAGGCTGGTGGAAAATCATATAACTCTGTCCAACCTGGAAATCGAACCCAGGACCTCGTCCTCAGCACCAGCGCTTGCGACAATTAGACCAACAAGGCACTCAGTTGAGTAAGTAGGATGCGACAAAATGAGGAACACGTCGTGAGAAAAAAATCTGCTTGTTCTCTGCCACACCATTATGGGGAATACAAGCGTGATGTCATGCCGTAATTTAAGCACGAAATCTGACAAAAACTTGTTACGAAAGAGAGATACATATATTATAAATTAATATTATTTTGTTATTACACCACAGCATCGCTTGACAACATCAGAAGCAGTCTCATTAAATTGCTAATTAATAAATTAACATGATTTTACGAATTCGTGTTAATTAAGTAGGTATGGGGGGAGTCATCCCCCTATGAAGTAATTGATAATCGATACTATCACACCCGGGAGTAATGAGAAGCTGTAGAGCGCTTGTATTGGCAATTTCTGTAAAATCTAAACAGTTGGTTTTTTGTCATAGTCAACCACATGTCCCTTAACTCCATGGTAGGTAACAATTTGACATATTATTAAACTGCGCTTTTGCAGTCAATCGCACGCCTTTTAATTGGATCCTAGTCGACTATCATCCTGCCTGGGTTGCGGGAAAGTCCGAACGGGATACCGGGACCTTGCGAACAGGCAACTGAAGGAAATCGGGTGGGTTTTAGTCAGTAAAAGTCTGACACGCCCGCCCGCTCCGCCCAGAGCGGGAGAAGTCATCATGATGATATCCCAGCCTCAATAAAAAAAAAAAAACATCCAGCTGTAATCAGTCACATCGTATTGTCCGCTCCACTTACTAGGTAGTCCTTATGTTAGTCGATTCGCGGTCTTCACTCAAGAACACGTCATCCTCAGTCATTGGTTCTAAATACTTTCTTTATTGGCATAAAAAATGCGTTAAACAGAGTGAAGCCCGACTCCTGCGCAAGGTAAAAACCCCTGTGTTACAGGGGCCTGGGGGTGTCTTCTCCTACTCAGTAGGTTCCGGATTTGATTGCAATATCGATCGTTTGAATTTACTTTACAACAAACAAAAAAACATGATTTGGTTCTACGACTAGTATGGCTGGTCTATTGCCACTTCAGGTTGCTGTTTCTGAGGGCTATATCGGTCGTCTTTAATTCACCGTCACCGGATTCGATCCCTTAGACAAGATCGCGACACAGTGGCCAACATTTTTCGCCCAATGTATCGTTAAAACGTTGTATCAGGTGGGTCCATTCAAATCTAGTGGTTCTTTCCTCAAAATATCATTTCATACACGTATCTAACGTTAAATGGTCCTCACATGATCTCACCAAAATGATGTCTGGACGTGTAAAAATGTTTGCACAAACACTACTCGCTGTGATAAATAAAAGTCGCCGTCGAGTCGTGGCCGCTTCGTGTGCTCGAGAGCTTACGGAGACTCTCTATTACTTATTCATACCTTAATGCGCAACATTTCATTTGGGATAAGCCATATTAACGGAAATTAAGAAGGTTCTCTGAGTGCTTTTCTGAAATGAGACTTGGACTAATATAATAAATTGCACTTAATTAGAGTTAGGCTCGGTGTTGTCAGATGGGAACCTAATATCGGCAACTTTGATTAAGAAAGTATTAATTAATGATTTATGGCAGAAGAAAATCCAATATCAGATCATACAAAATCACCAAAGATTGAAATCCTTCTATTATTCTTCAAAATTCTCAGCCTCACACATCCGCGCAGCTGACGACGACGCCGACGTAACGCGCCAACGAACAGGAAGGAATTTTTAAAAAAGGAACCCTAAGAGTTTCCCGCGTGTCATTGACAGATGCGTCCAAAATGGCCGCTCGCGGTGTTGCCAGTAATAAATATTCAACGATTTATTGCGTGCTGTGTTTTATCAAATGGTGGGTGTGTATTGTGTTTTTAGTATTGAAATTAATTAACTTTCGAGTATGTATGGTTGCCGGGTGAAGAATAGTTAATGCGGAAAATAGGTCAGTTCCGGTTCCCATGGGTGCTGTAAAACATTGAACATAGGTATTCTAACAGGTGAAGATATAGAAAGTATCCAAATTGTAATCCATCATTGTGTACTTGTATTCAATCAATTCATAACATAAATATTTAGGCCTTAAACATGGTCTTGGGGTCAAGTTCGTCTGTGAAGCCATTTTCCCCGCCCTTTTTTTAATGATAAACAGAAACCTTGGTCATTCAATAGCTGTCAGTATGGTGAATGGCCTTTCACAAACTTTCAAGAACAGTCGACTGCAATGAAAGATTGTTTCTCTCTCACTCTCTTTGAAAAACAAAATAACACACCGCATAGAGACTAAGCCCGTCTTATCAACCGAGCACAGGCCACACTGAATACAATTCACACCTCTCCTCATTATTTTTAACCCTGGCAACTCTATTCAAATTCCATTTTAAATTTTTAAATCGACTAACAAACGCGACCACGTCGTGTCTTGTTTTATTTTTTAGTCGATTTTTTTTTAAACAGCCTGGCGCGTCGTCGAGTGCTGTCGCTATTCAGTTGCTCTTAATTAATGTTTGTAGAGTAATTAATTCGTTATGACGTCATTTCTCGTGTGTAAGGGAATTCAGGGAACGGCTGCAATGTACTGGTGGAGTTGTAATCATATTAGGAGTTGAATGGGGGAAGATATTATGTGTCATACATTATAATATTATCAAAAAATTATATGGCTAGAAAGAGGGTGGCGAAATTTTTGTCTATCTCACACCTCATATTTTTAGGTTCGGTTAAAAACCAGCGTCTGGCATGTTTGCTGAATTGGGCCTTTTTGGCGCAGCCGTGAGGCACATACACTCCTCGGTACTTTCTTACATCGCACTTTTCCACAATTTTATTTGTTTTGTTATATGCTGTATACAGGGTGTTAGGGTAGACACCGTTATCCTTGAAACGAGTGGTTTGGTATCATCTATAATATACTTTTTCTATGGAACAAACTTCAAAATCGCGAAAAAAAAATCAGCTGTTCCATACATTGTATATTTTGTATTTTGCATTGTATTTTTTGCTGTGTATTTTGTCGGTTTACGACAAAATGTATGGAATAGCAGATTTTTTTTTAGATAGATGACGCCAAACCACTTGTTTCAAGGATAACGGTGTCTACCTTAACACCCTGTATTATATTGGGCGCCTTTTAGTCTGTGCTAAATAAATGTATTTTCTTTCTTTCTTTTCTTTGTCTGTCTGTTTGTTCCGGCTAATCTCTGAAACGGATGAACCGATTTTGTCGGGACGTTCACTGGAGTAACTTAAAGGAGTAACTTAAATTATATCTTCTTAAATTATATCTTATTCTTATTGCTGCGGTTCGCGGTTTCGCCTGCCTGGAATCTATTTTTTTTTAATACAAGTAGCTTAAGTTTCTCCTTAAAGTTACACCTTAAAATAATTAACTAGTACCAATGAATAAGCAAAGGTAAGATATTAATTTAATTAAGGTCGTAATTGCAAATTAATTGCGACTTCTACTCTGTAAATATTAAGTTAATATAACCTGGGGCATAATAAACACCAATTAATTTCTTAATTAAAGTACCTACATAAAAACATGTTTGGTTTATTTTAGATGACATAACATACCTAACATAATCATGGGAGAAATAGACATCAAGGGTCAAAAAATTTTTTTTAACCTTTTTACTCCATCTGCACCTTTTGAAGAAATTAATTCAAGGGAAGGTTACTTGAACTAACAAACTTCTAATTAATTCTAATGAATTCTATTCAGTTTAGAAAAATAAGGTAAAAACTCAACTGTGTAAAAAAACAACTGAAAAGATGGAAACTTTTGATCCTGCCTGAATACAAGTTGGAAAATAAATTGACTGAAATAATCCGTAGTAAGAAACGTTCACACTGAGCAACTTAAGTTTCGAATTGCGGCAACTATTATTGGATATGCCGACTATTTACCGACAAAAAGTACTACTGTTACTTATGGTTTGCTTAACCACCTTCAGAATTATTTACGTTAAACTTTTATATATTTGTAGGATAGTGCTCATACACACATCAGTTTTTAAAATCTTAACTACCGAGCAAAATAATCATAACAATCTGAACAGAATATTAACTCAGCGGAAAGTCGAAAAGCAATATCTAATCATTTTTTGTCAGTTTAGATGACATGTACTTAAAAGTAACATTTTTAATCGACCTAACTTGCTGAAGGTTGTACCTACCAACGATATGGCAATAAAGCACGAAGTTGCCGGCAACAGTATGCGCCACAAAAAGTTGCCGCTAAGCAACCACCCTAAATTCCTGACACTACCTCAATTATCTTAATTAAAGCTTTTTCTTTTCTATTACAACGTTTCTTTCTTTTACGAAGGTTCCTTTGTTTCGCAATTAGCTACGAACTGTTAATGAAATTAGATACATTTTGCTGCCTTGTGTGGTAGACTGTGGAATGTCAGAAAGGAGATCATTCATTTCAGAATTATTGAAAGGACAGGACAACGCGTCTGGTCAGCTAGTAAGAAAATAAAAATAATGTTTTCTTACGGAAAATAAGTATTTTTTTATTAGTATGCAGGTTCTTCAAAAAATACAAACATGAGTTTGAAAATATCAAATAATATTTTCTATACCACTAAAATTGAATCATAATAAATTCTTTCAATAAAAATAAAAAAACGATTCAGTGTTTTATCTTTAAAAGTGCCATAAACATAAAATCGAATCATTTTTAATTTAGGAACACACCGACCCAAATTACTGTATACTTTTTTTACAGCATTTGAATTAAGTAATATCATTTGCTTCCCAAAAATTTTCTGCTCAAAATGTTATAACTAACTAATGTCATTTGGAGTAACATAACAAAGGGATAGAATCAAAGGTTTGGTTTAGAGTAGTTATGATGGAAGGAAAAGGGTTGTTCATTGTTACCCATTTGTTGTGTGTCATAATAGCCTTAGGGTAAAAGCTTATAATTATAACTAAGTATCTGTCATGGTGTTGTATGTCCAAATTTTGGGCTGTTACTGAGATTTTTTTTTTTTTTTTTTAAAACCTTGCCACACTAGGAATTTCTTCCTGTATCGTGGGTGCGTTTACAAACATAGAAACTCACATACACTAACACCCAGACCCGGAACAACTACTTGCAGATCATACAAATATTTGTTCCGTGCGGGAATCGAACCCACGGCACGTTGCGCAGCAGTCCATCGCTCAGCCACTGCGCCAACCGTGTCGTCGATTCTTGATGGGATACCCTAATAGCTCCGAGTTCGTCACCTAAAGAAGCGTCCATCAGTTCAGACAACCTAAAAGTTTCCCATTGTTTGTGGAACAGCACCACATTTACACTCCAGGGCGGAGTCATCTCGCGGGAAAGTCCGAAAGGGATACCGGGACCTTGGCAATAGGCAACTGAAGGAACACGGGTGGGTTTTAGTCAGTAAAAGTCTGACACGCCGCCCAGAGCGAGAGAAGTCATTTGATAATTTCCAACCCTTAAAAAAAAAAACATTCCTCGACATGGAGTATGAATACAGGACCACCTAAGTAAGCAGACGAGCTACCGACAACTAAACCAATGAGGCAGTCAAAAACCGACGTTAATCGAGGCTTTCAAGTACTTAATCCCTAAATAAACCCGCAAATAGCCTATTACACATAATTACTCATCAAAATTAACCCTAAACCGCTGATTAACAAAACACAACGTTTGTCAAACAATAATCGTTTTCATAATTAGTCGATTTGTGCAAATCATTGACCCGTCCCCCTCACTAGTGAAGCACAGAGTATAGAGTACAAAATAAAACGCGGGAAATGTATTTTCTAGTTTCTAACCGTCATTTATCATAGCTGCACGTGTTCCTTAGGGTTGCCACTTGAGAAATTGCAAAATGGGGTAGAAAAAATATTGTTGTAGAAAAAGTTTTTTGAGTTTACCTTGGTGGTCTGTATTTATGTTACTTTTTTCTACATATTTACGTTAAAAAAGTTCTGGAAGTGAGTGATTGATTAATACTGTATCTATCTGCAGTGGTTTTGACTGTAAATTATCCGTCAATCTATCACATACCTAACCATTTTATTTGGTACATGTATATTGCTTATTAGATGCCGTTCAGCCACTACATCAGTTTTTTTTTTAAATCCGCAAACGGCGATGCTCTTGGCTTGCATCTCACCTGATGGTAAGTGATGATCAGGCCGAAGGTGGAAGCGAGCTTCACCCGGACGCCGCCTCTGTCTGTTCGCGATAAACACAAAAACGACTCCACCAATTTTCATGCTGATTTCACCAATGGATAGAGTGGTTCCCGAGGAAGGTTTTAGTATATAATTTGTCAAGACATCCACGCGGGCGAAGCAGCAGGGTTAAGCTAGTTTTTGTTATAAAAAAACATCATATCCTTGCCAACCCTAGGGTTCCCTCAAATGGACGGAGTCTGCCCCATTCCTAATTACTTGAGAACTTTGTTCTTACTCAGTTTATATTCCTACCTTTCGCTTTACAGGACAAGTCGGGTGTAAAACGTAGCTTGAGCTACTTTAATAGCTGTTCAATGGCGGAATTAGTCGACATTTTAGATAAAAGAATAAGGAGTTTTTTTTTTTGTGTTCGGTACGAATTTTTTAGGGAATACTTGTTCTTTAAATCATTAGGTACTTAACTGTACCATATTTTCAGGGAGTGTAAATGACTAAGGAAATTATTTATAACTAACTGCTGCGCGCGGCTTCGCCCGCGTAGCTAAAATAAAAGTAGCCTAAGTTACTGACAATCGGTCCAGCCTTTTCACAGATTAGCCGGAACAAAAAGAAAGACATTTTTTTTTTTTATGTTTTATGTACCGTATATGTATAACTTTTATAATGCATTAAGTAAATGTTTGAATGAATTCAATAGATTTGGTTAAAAATATATTTATTATTTTCTTACAATTAATTAACACAATAACAAATAACGCAGCAGCTGTTTTACGTAAGTCCGACGGTCGACATGATGTCATGTTTGTCGGCTGGTCCCGACCACTTTTGCATGTCGCATGTAAACAAAGGCATGTCGCGTGGCTTTCCTGCGAGATATGTTCGAATCGACATGCCGAGAATAGCTCAACTTACCGAGGGAAAAGTACGAATCGAACGACATTGAAAAATGCGAGATGAGCGAGAATTGCTTTCCTGTAGACCAGACCTTATACGCGTCATTGTTTTGTGGATTCTTTAAGAGGAAATAGCGCCGGTATTTTCTCCATACAAAAAGTCATAAGTCGAGGTTCGGCTCTCGTCTATTTCCAGGAGGAAATACTGGAGGACCAATATTGGACCAATTTGAAAGATATTTTATAAATTGATTAAGAAGGATATTTACTGTGCCCCTATGTTTTTCTTTTTTCATTAATAGTTCGCAAATTCGGACAATAGGCCTCTGATGACAGCGGTCTAAACAGGCTATTTTGAGCATTTCTTGTGTTCTAGTGCTTCTACAGATAATGTATCATCAAATCGGAAAACAAAGGGGCATAGAACTAGTTGATATTTATTTTACTGTAAAAAAATAATTGCTCTAAGGTCATAAACCAGAGAGAAAACAGGAGAGACCGTTTGTATGGCGAGGGGACCGACCCTATTTCCTCTTGAGCAACACGACTCCGGTAGAACAATTTCCATGAAGTTTTCATACAAATTGTTCCTCCAGTCACGCCGCGCGCGCCTTTCTGCGGGAGCCTTTGTTCTCCGGACTATCATTACATGACATATTTTGGGATTACATTACCTGACTCATTTAAAAAATTAAATTCTCGGAATACTGGAGCAAGTCAAGGAGCAAGTCTAGGTTTAGGTATTCAAACCAGCCTCCTCAAAAAGCGCTTTTCACTGGCTAATACTACTTTTGAAGTTCATAGCACATGGAATTAAAGTCTCTGCAATGTAAGTAGGTACTTGTACAAAATTAACATAATATGAATTAGTCTTTGAACGTACATTCAGGCTTTATTAGTACGCAATTACTGAATTCTGGTGCTAGACCGAATTTGTAGCTGTAATAACAATATGGAGCGTTGCTCATATCGTATCATTGAGACTGTTGTCCTCGAGGGTGCAGGCAGGGATGTATAGAACATCTACATTTCGCGAATCTCGTATGGTAAGGGGCCCACAAAGGTACCGCTGCCTGTCGCGCCCGCGATTTCCCGTCTGTTTGCACGAGCCTTTACGAGTTGTAGGTTCGAACCAGACGCTTTACTTTGAGTTTGACTTTGTGTAAATAATTTCATAACCTTTATGCAGTAATACCTTTTTTTTTTTTGAGCGCGGGAAATCATCAAATGTTTTCTCCGGCTCTGGGCGGAGCGGAAGGGCGTGATAGACTTTTACTGACTAAAACCCATCCGTGTTCCTTCAGTTGCCTGTTGCCAGGGTCCCGGTATCCCTTTCGGACATTCCCGCAACCCTGGCAGGCATCGATCCTAACGGACCCCGTCTGATGCAGTAATACCTAAGGTTCTAACAGGGAGTATCCCTAAACCTGCTATCTGATTGCCTTAACTAACTAACCCTAACTTATTTTCGTAACCGATTCAAACTAATCTGTTTCAGTTTGACAGTTCAACAACATTCATTGCGATAATTACGTTGCTGAGCAGATTTTTTTTTCCAACTTATGTAGCAATGGTTTAGAAATTTGATTCAAACCGATTCAGATTGTGATTGATCGTGTATTACGCAAGTAGGGTGCATGCAGGTCTAACACCGTCATAGGAAAACAGACTTGTATATGTAAGTATACATAATTCATTAGAAACAAAACAAGACATCCCCTAATCTTAAGTAAGTAAAAGGGTAAATTAATTATTCTATCCAAACCACTTAGAAAGGGTCAGCCCTATACATTATGCAAAGCCAAGAAACCAAAAGTGGCCCAACCTCAAAATGCGAAGAGCATAGAGATAAAGATCAACCTTACGTGAAAAAGAGGTTGTAATTACATAAGCTTGTTACACACAAGACAATAGTGCGGAACGACACCGTCTAGCGAAGCCACTTACCATAGACAATCACTTTCCATGTCGCGTCAGTTTTTATTTTACCAGCGAACGTGGGAATTTTTATTGTTTTGGCAACACTGTTTATTGGCGGGACTGGAAATTGTTATGTTGGCATTTAGTTTGCGTTTTTAATTTATTGTGTGAATTTTGTTGTGGTAGGCTTTTTCTTTAAAAAAAAATGGTTTAATAATATCGGGTTTTAGTAGGGCAAGGAAATTAGGATGATGAAATACTGTTTCAGGCATCCCCGAAGTTTGAGTCGATACAAACATTTCGCCTGTTATGTTTAAGTTTAATGTAGAGAAGAGCCCATCGGGCACAAACCTAGACTTCGTGCTTACACTCACGCCTTCTTCCCACGGGGGTAAGCAGAAACTACAAAATGCCACCTGCTACGACCCTTCCTTACATACTCCTTTGGCTTCGTTTAAGTTCTTGCATATTTTGTCTTACGCGCTCGCCGGTAGCGTGTACTGCGCATCTGACCTTTCTGAAGAAAAGAGTTTCCACTCCGGGCTTCTCCCTGATGGAAAAACTCTTTAACACTTCGCCCGACATGGGGATTGAACCCAGGCAGGTCTCCAAGTAACCTACTCTCATCATAAGCACTTAAAAAGAGCATCCGTGAGAGAATCTAAGGTCATTGCTCTCATTCTTCAAAAGTACAAAAAGTCATTAGACTAGCAACATTAACCGCCAGAACATTTCACTTCATTCAAATTTGAAAAAAGAACCACCCGCTGCCAACATACAAACGTGAATCTTTTTTGGCAACTTACATTTTTTTGTACAAAAAATAACAATAATTTAACCTGTTGCTAGAGTAGGTCTTTTAATGTACAAACTTTTTAGGGTCCCGTATGATGCTCGGGGGATGAGAGTTCCAGTTGCCGGCATGATTTATTTGATAAGTTTTGTTTTATTTCAGTGTTGCTAAGATAAACATGGTATAATAAAGTTGTAAAAATTTCAACGGGGTTTGTAAGCGTGTTTTGTGGGAGATCCCCGGTGATATATTGTGCATAAATGATATTTATTTCCGTAAATTGGTTAGCTAATAAAAAAACACGTAGTCTACACGTCAAAATTAAATTATGTTCTAAAACTAGATGGGTTCAGTGTTTCCTAACTGATTCTGAGGCCTCTTTTAAAGTCCAGTCATAATGGTCAGGCCGTATGTGGGCCATGCCTGCACATCAAATTGCCAATGCTGAGATGGTATTTTGAGATATTATTTAAAACTGGTCCCCCCTACTATAATCATTTGCAGGGCAATGGATGTGCAGGGCAAGTCAAGGTGACGGTTGACTGGTGCGCACATGGTACAAAATCGCTTGACTACATTGCATGATCTAATATTGACCTCTGCTCGCTCAGTTTGTATTAAATTGATGTTGTTTTAGTTTTTACCGAGGTCATTTCATTTTGGAGTGTATTATAATTTATTCTACGTTTCAGCGATTATTTTCATACAATCAATCTGCACAGCCATTTCGGATCCCAACTATGTTGGGGTCGGCTTCCAGTCTAACCGGATGCAGTTGAACACCAGTATTTTATATTATGGGAAGACTGCCTATCTGACCTCCACAACCCAGTTACGGGGTATCACGATACCCCTTGGTTAGATTGGTCGTCAGACTTGGGCGTAACTAGCCGTAACGACTATCAAAGATCTAGGAATGACAGCCGGGACCAACGGCTTAGCCTATCTCATTCCACTGCTGGCCCTGGGCAAAAAGGCTCTCCCCATGACTTCTAATGCTTGCGATCCAGGGCTTACATGAACCACTGGTCGTTTGTTTTTTTAAGCTCGTCCCGTCATGTTCTAAGGGATTCACATAGTGATTATTATGGCCCATAGCTCATTGGGCATGCGGCAGAACTGGTCAGCCCAGTCCCACTTCAACTTAGCGGCTTTATAAGTAGTAAGCAGTAATCTGTGTTAGCGTGGTGTTGCGAATATAAATGGTCTGTTAATTAGACGAGTGATATACTGCGCTCCATGCATGCTCCATCCCACGTTGACAAACCTTGAAATTGGACTTCTGAATTGAAACGCAAAATGCCTCAACCAAAATTTGCAAAGCCGAAACTCTAATCAAATGTTGACGTACCATCGGTTATTTGGCTCTCAGAAATGACCTGCGAATACATTAGCTCGTTTCAAAGACACAGAATAATCGATTAGGTTTAATCAAAACGCGTAGAGGCATAACCGCGCGATGTTGCACGCCTCTATTCCAATCACGTTGTGATATTTGTCAATTGGCACTGAATGGCAACAACGCGTAATGCGACATGCATATTATTAACTGGAATTATTTTGGGAAATTACTTTACAAAAGCCGTTTCGAAATCCACGCGGAGAAATCTCGGGGACAATGTTATCGTTGAATACAGAAACTCACATAGAGTTTTAAGAACCCTGAAAACATAACACTGATTTTTCCAGGCAGTTGTGTAAAATTATGTAGGTACTCTTTCTTTTATGTAAGTACATACATACCGTTCAAATTCAAGACATCGTTTGCCAATCTAATAGGTACACAATAATTAATTACATAAGCATACAAAGCTAATAGACATTTTACAACGTGAAAATTCTAAACCAAACCTACAGACCCAATTAAAAACCTGCTTCCCGCGCCTGCCGCCATTTTTTTATTCCTTTTTCAAACGTACCTTTTTTTACGTACGCCCGGTAGCCATAGATAAAGAGAGGGAAGAAAAATATCCTTTTTTTCTTTACTAATGTGGTCGAGGCAAAGACTTTTTGTATTATAAGTGTAAATGTCTGCGTTACGTCATTTCTCATGATTTGTCTGCGGCTCGGCGAGGAATTGTGGGGAATTAAAGTTCATAAGGTATTTGAAACAAAGAAAGACATCTCTTCTTTAGACAGAGTTGTCTTTCAGAAGATTTAGCGGGCAAATAAGCGCGCAACATGGTGCAGTGTGGTCGGTCGGACAGACGGACTGTATTGGTTGACATAGTATCTCGACTAAGCGAGAAAAACATCTTAGTTGGTGGGTCTATGAGTTGACGACACGGTTGGCGCAGTGGCTGAGCGATGGACGGCTGCGCAACGTGTCGTGGGTTCGATCCCCGCACGGAACAAATATTTGTATGATCTGCAAGTAGTTGTTCCGGGTCTGGGTGTTAGTGTATATGAGTTTCTATGTTTGTAAACGCACCCACGATACAGCAAGAAATTCCTAGTGTGGGGCAACGTTTTTTAAAAAAAAAAGTGAAGTTTAATTAGCCTTCTTCCTGTGTCCAAAGAAGAATGGCAGTTCTGGTGTCGTTTAATTTCAGAAGCGTTCATGAACATGTCAGTATGTACATTACATGAAACAGTTACAGGGCTTTACTTTGAATGCATCGGCTTTTTGAATTAAAAGCACAAAAAAAAAAATTGAATCTGAATAACTTAACGCAATGATTTTTAATATCTAAACGCAACGGTAGCAATGGGGTTACCATATTCACCAGAATGGCATTTCTATTTGTGTAAAATCTGCTAATTAGCAGGATTTTGGTGATGGTAGTTTCATCGTTTAATTTTAAAACGTTTAACGTTTTATTCGTCGTATACACGTCGCATAATTTAAACTTTAAATTATTAAAACACTGGCTATCTCGTTTATTTTTACGATTATTACAGGACAAACCGTTAACTATTGCTATCATAGCTCAGTAATGTTCTATTAAACGACTCGGATTCGGGTCAACATTTTTTTTTTGTATAATGATAAACTTTAGGCGAAATTCTGAAAAGGGTAGAAAGTGCAGACCAATATTTTCTGTTTTCAAAACGCTTTTATTATTCTCAGTGAGAACGCTAGAATTGGAGAGACATTTTGACGTAAAAACGATTCTTCTATGACACGTTATTATTGATAAAAAGCAATGGGATACGTCAGGGATTCATTGAAGTGTGAGAGTGGTTTGTCTGTGTGCAGTCGACCGGGTGTCAGTTGTACCTCTTTCACCTGGAGCTGGCCTTGTATAGTACGGAGTTCCAAAGGAATAAGAGGCCAGCTAAACTGGCCTTAGACTTTCGTTCTAAATTCGAATGGACATGTAGGAAAAAAAAAATTGCTTTATATGCATGTAATAGGAGAATCCGCTCTTCCATGACAAAATAGTTTTACTTACATTGTTTACATGTACTTAAACTTTTTTTTTACTTTTTACTTTAAATAAAAAATACTACATCGAACAAAGTGTTATTGGCTATTTCAATCAGGATTTTTTCAGTAGCAGTCTGGATTCTGGATTTGTGCCTGGTTAAGCATTTATAATTTAACTAGCTGCGCCCGCGGTTTCACCCGCATAAGTGTCGATTCCGTGGAAATATCGGGATACAAAGTATCCTATGTGTTATTCCAGGTTATAAACTATCTGTGTGACAAGTTTCATCGAAATCTATTTAGTAGTTTTTGCGTGAAAGAGTATCAAACATCCATCCATCCTCACAAACTTTCGCGTTTATAATGTTACTAGCTACGTCCCGCGGTTTCACCCGCGTACGTATCGATCCCGTGGGAATATCGGGGTAAAAAGTATCCTATGTCCTATTCTAGGTCATGGTCTACCCATGTGCCTAATTTCATCTAAATCCTTTCAGCCGTTTTAGCGTGAAAGCGTAACAATCAAACAAACTCACTTTCGCATTTATAATATTAAAAGTTAGGTTAGGTTAAAAAGTAAATAATAAAAATGTCACCACTGTTTTTCGGACCATAGCATATTATGCTGACCATATTAAGACAACCATCTCACCTAATAATAAGCGATGATGTAAGTACCTATTATGTTGGACGTTGGTGCGCGCTTGCCTAAAAAGGTAGCCAATTTACTAAGACTCCGGATCTCTTTCTGTAAATCGGCAGAACCTTCGTACATTTCTTCTTTGTACATTTATAATTTATTGATACGTATCCTAAGAAAAACCTTTTCAGGGTCGCGAAGGTAAAATGTCACCAGTTCATGAAAAAAAAAAAAAAACTCAATATAAGTAAGTACCTACATGATTAAATATTCTGTAAGGAAAGTTTTCTCCGTGTAGGTAATTGTTTTATGAATATTATAGTAAGACATAATGTCATCTATACTCCAATTGAAATAAGATTAGACGTATAGATAAGCCTTTTTTGACATTCCGTTCAACCGATTTTGAATTCTATTGCGTTGGTGGCATGACAAATGGCAGCCGCAGTAGATAGTTGGTATTGTGTAACTTTTTTTGCTTTTAATGCTATCCTTATGCCTACGGCATAGAAGTCAAAATCGGTTGAACGGACTGTAAAAGGTGTAATCTTATTTCAAATGGGGTATAGGTAAACTGTTAATGTCACTAAGAAAAGGTCTGTATTTTATTAAAACGTTTGACGGTGAAGGCGGTGTAGGAAAACTTCGTGAGTCACCCCTTCCTATCCATATCATCCTCAGAATCCATCCATCTTTTCTTTGTTCTTCTACTACTCCTATTCTTCCACCACTAGTCATATTATAGCAATCCACATTCATACTCAAAACATTCCTCACGTCATGTTCCAAAAACCTAATACCATGACCATGAAGAGAGAAAAAAAACAAATAGAACACTGCCCGACGGTTGTGTTCGAAATTTAAATCACAGGCGAAAGCCACGCGCTTATTACCGCCCATAATCTTCTAGCATCTTGTCCGGACAACATCCAAAACTGGTTCTGTCTGTAGTATTATTTTTAAATCTTCCTAGGACATGGGACTTCTCGCTCGGAGTGTACCCGTCTCTTTCTCGCAAACTATTCGTTGCTTAGACACCGTTAAGTAGTTTATTGGCTTAATAGTCCAATGGATGGTAATGGTTGTAGAATGATGTTTCTATCTATAAATAAAATATTTAGTTATATTGTCAGTTTGTTTTGTTTTCTTATTGCTTCTTTAGCTATGATAACCTTATCTTGTAAATAGGTTCTTCCAAATATTCAAATAGTTTGTAGATCTGCCTGTTCAGACACTATGGTGGAGTATGAAATAGGTCCATTATAAACTGTGTTCAATCGATTTTGGTAATGGGTTGGTTATGTTTCTTGTCTTACAGACAGCCAAGGACAACCCCCGGTTGATGCAGGACTATTGCAGAACATGGAAACAAAGATATTGGGCTATGAGTTTGGGTGGCTTAGTGAAGTGGTTATATTGAACTATGGAAGTATATGTAGAGTATCGTGAAGTGCCGTCAAATGCCAATATGGCTTCGTCATCAGACTGTTTCCTATATACAGAAAATCATTATTATGATTCTGCAAAGAAATAAAGGAAGCTTGCGGCCAGTCTCTACTTTTATACTCTTCTATTTTGTTGCCATAGATAAACCGGATGTACAGTATCGTCTTGTCTGAGTGTTTTCGAATTGAATGTGAGTTTCCGGTAAGTTAAATTGCCTTACAAAACGAATTCTAACTTTAGTGCAAGCCACAAACCATCAAGCAAGTTATAGTATTTTTAACTTTATTACTGCAAACTTAGTTTTTAATACAAAATTGACAACTTAGGATTTAACGTCAGTTGTTTGATTTAGAACTAACCTTGTCTTGTGAATAAAGTTCGAAATTCAAAAATATTGGCTCTATGGTTTAAACTGGTTCTAAAGATAAACGTTGTTTTGTAATAAAGCGGAAACATTCTGATGACGAAGGCATATTGGCATTTGACGCCTTTTCACGATACTCTATACTTCTATTGGCGTCCGTACCGGTGAAAAGGTTACCCATAATCTGAGAAAATTATGTAGAAATCGTATTCGTGGAAGCTCCGATCCTTGTATGGTCAACTAAGGAAATTATCAAGCCCTAGAGCGGTCTTCACAGTTTATTGCTAAGGTTGGTAAGTACTCGTACTTAATGCTACAGGGGCCAGGGGTCTTTCCATAATCATTCACAGTAATGCACCGCACCTGATTCGAAATCGTATGACACTTCTCGTCTATTATTAACCTGCTTTAAGAGTATAAGTGGTAACCCCAAGGAATTGTGTATAAGAGTCATGAAGGTTAGTAGTTCCCGTGCCTCGGGAAGCACGTTACCTAAATAAATAAATAAAATTCTGGTATTCGACCCCAATATAGTTGGGAAAAGGCTAGGCAGCTGATGAGTCGTGAAGAGATAGACAACCATCTTCTTTACACATGGACATTTAATAAATGCTTTATTTCTACAAACACTTTCATATTTCAATCATAATTTACAAACTATATAGATGAGGTCGGCGTTTCCTACTCTGAGAAGAAAGGCCGAAACAAACTCTCTTTTATTCCAGACATAATCTTGGTCAGATCATGTGGATTGGCGTCTGAAATGGTCTTTTGAGGAAATAAACATACAGATTTGAGTGGACTTGTCTAGTCAGCGCACGCATTAGTCAGTAATCGTGCAGCTCAAATTCAGGGAGCTCATTAAAAATTGTTGTTTTCTCATTTAAAATCTTTCTGATGAGGTCTTTCAACTTCCTTTACAAATGAGTTTGGCTGCATCGATCGTGTCTTCATGATAAAATTAGACAGTGTTAAGTATTTTAATGGAGTTAGTTCGGAGGTAACGGAAATATGAACAACGGTGTTTTTGTTGAGTATCTAAAGCAGTCGCCATTTTTTATTCGCATGTCGATAAGTAACAGTTGTACCTACCTGTTTTTGTGATTGTGTGAAACTTAGTTGCCAGGCGGAGTTAAGTATTTCCATATTGGATGCAGACATTCTAAGCCAGCATATGATGGAATCCGTGCACTTACGCCCGAAATACTAAACGCGAGTTGTTGTTTGTTACGCTTTCACGCTAAAATGGCTGAACGGTGACACATGACCTGGAGAAGGACATAAGCTACTTTTCATCCTGGATCGCAGCCGAAGTCGCGAGCAACGGTTACTTAGTTAATAATGTATTTCAAACTCAATCTTCATCCCGATCTTTGGCTGTCCAGTCAACGGCTGAGTTTGCCAATCCGAGTCTTTGAGAGGGCGAATCACAAGCAGCGGTCAAACACCGCACTCGGATCATGATTGGAATTCAGATACATTATTAATTTCGGGCGTTTGTAACACTTCGACATCAACTGCCCTGCAAATGATTGATTATGGTACGGACTCGGACCTCAGCATCATTGTACTTTTATAAACTGCTGTACTGGGGAACGATACCCCTTGGTAAGCCTGGTGTCTGGTGCATAGCAAGTTTATATGTTGATTAGAAAAAAAAACTGGAATGTGAAGCGATGTAGTAGCAGGTGCGGTGCAACTGTTAACTGTTACCTTGACCAGTCGTTTTTTTTTTTTTTGAGATTGCGAAATCATCTAATGACTTCTCCCGCTCTGGGCGGAACGGGAGGGCGTGTCAGACTTTTACTGACTAAAACCCACCCGTGTTCCTTCAGTTGCCTATTGCCAAGGTCCCAGTACCCCTTTCGGACCAGCCCTGCTAATGATTATATTAGGTCTTTACCTATGAAATTGCCGTTCTGCAGTACTGGCCATTTCAAATCAAAATAATTTTTGTTTGGCTAAGAATTCTAATTTCAAATTAATTTTATTTTAAAAACATGGTTTTTTTTTTCCAAAAGTAGTCATTTCTTTATTGATTAGTGTTACATTTTCATCGCATTTCAATCTTTTTCGTCATCATGGATACGTTAAAAAATCGAGTAATTATGGAATATGAGTACCGTCGTGGCAGCAACGCGGCACAAGCGGCACGCAACATCAACGACGTTTACGGAGCTAACACTACAAACCAACGCACCACCTGTTATTGGTTTGCTCGCTTCCGTTCTGGAAATTTCGACCTGAAAAATGAACCTCGCGGTCGTCCGAAGACTTTGGTCGACAATGACGAATTAAAGGCGATTGTGGAAGCTGATGATACACAATCTACGGATGAATTAGCAGCAGCTTTCGACGTTAGCGTTAAAACAATATTGGTCCATTTGCGTCAAATTGGCAAGGTAAAAAAGCTTGACAAATGGGTGCCCCACGAACTCAATGATCGCCAGCGCGAAGTACGCGTCGAGACGTGCCTTGCACTGCTCAACAGACACACAAATGAAGCAATTTTGAACCGCATTGTTACCTGCGATGAAAAATGGATTCTGTTTGATAACCGCAAGCGCTCAGCAAGTTGGTTGGATCCTGGTTCAGCACCTAAACAATGCCCTAAACGAAAACTTACCCCTAGAAAAGTGATGGTCACTGTTTGGTGGTCTAGCGCCGGTGTTATTCATCACAGCTTCTTACCAAACGGGGTGAGCATTACTGCAGATGTGTACTGTGAAGAACTGAACACAATGATGGAGAAGCTGGCGCATCTCCAACCAGCATTGGTCAATCGCTCGTCTCCGCTGCTCCTGCACGACAACGCGCGACCTCATACTGCACAGCAGACGGTCTCCAAGTTGCAAGAACTGGGGTTGGAAGCTCTCCGTCATTCGCCCTACTCACCAGACCTTGCGCCTACAGACTACTACTTTTTCCAGAATTTGGATAACTTCTTGGCGGGAAAAAAATTCAATACCCGAGAGGCAGTACAAAATGCCTTTGAAGAATTTGTTGCCTCCCGTCCAACTGATTTCTTTAAGAAGGGCATCAATAAACTGCCACTGCGATGGCAAAGATGCATTGATTGCATGGGTGATTACTTCGATTAATACAAATAAAAAATTCATGAAAAAAATTCGTTTAAATTTTTTCATACAAAACGGCAATTTCATAGGTAAAGACCTATTATACAGACCCCTAAATCATTGTAACTCTAAAGAATATTATACCAAATAAATTCATCCCAAAGTAACCCTAAGCCGAATCACTCATTCCGGGGGCCGCTGTCCGGGATTACAGGACAGTAAAATCAACCAATTACGATCAGTCAAATAATAGGAATCGGGTAATGTAACTTCATACTTAATGTTTCCTACTTTGAAACATCAAAAGCACTGACTGGCCCATTATAGTACATACTAATTCCATGCCCATATCAGTGGAGTGACCACTTCAAAAAAAGACGCCATCTTTGATGCAAGTCTATCAAAGTGTTCCATCTTCAAACGCGGTTTTGAAATGTGTTTTATGGTTACATAGAGTTTTTTACTGTGGTTATCAACCGTGACTGCCTCGTTGGTCGCAAGCGCTACTGCCGAGCATGAGATCCTGGGTTCGATCTCAGGGTCGAGTAAAGTGTCAAGTAAGTACCAGAACAGCACCAGTCCAGTAGCTGTGTTTTTTCTGGAATTTCTTAGTCGCAGCCCGGAGTCTGACGAAATGTGGGTGTGCTATAGGTGCACCTCTGCCTAACCCTTCGGCGAACATAGGCTTGATGTTATATTACAATCAACCATACGCACACAACGCCTTTATGTCCAGGCAATAAGGGCTATTTTCGTAGTAGCAAGTGTTATTGTCGTGGCGGTTGACCGTGGCTAAAGTAACTATGTTATACATTACGTAAAGTTTTAGTTTATACAAAGATTTATTGTTTTACTTACGGACCGTGTCTCACTTGTAGTTTAAATGTTATACTGGCTTTGTTTACAATTTATTTGCAAGAACTTTCATTTTATGCTAGTATGCGATGGAATATTAACATTTTTTTGAGGGATTATCGCCATTATCAGCTCATTTGTGAAACCTATTGGGAAACTAGAAGACACAGGCATTTTTTGTGTGTGCGGATAATAATTGTGGAGAAGTATACCTAGAAGTATAACTGGTTTGGATATCAATCAAGTGCGGATGGTATTGCAGTACATCTGGAATTCCGGTAGTAAAAGGGCGATGGTGGGTCTTGGACGTGTAGCTCCTGCGCACACTCTCCGAAGTAAAGTCTGGAGAACATCGACAAGAAAGCAAAATTACACCGAACAAGGCTTGGATACCGGTTAAATTTTCAAACCGGTATGATGTAAGTACTTGTCGCAAAAACCTTTACATTCGTTTCGTTCGCATATACCGGTTTTTTTTAAACCAGTATTTTATGAAGATTTTTTCGGGTTTACCAGTTTAGATCAATAAAAACCGGTTAATACTTCAGTTTTTATTCAGCGCGGCATCTTCACAAGTATTCACAAGTTGCAACGTTTTTACCGACACACCGCTAGTTGAATAAACCGGTTAATTAAGATTAAAATAACGTTCTCTAAACCAAGGTTCGCGTTTTTTAGAAAAGTTGGGAGGGAAACCGAAATAAACCGGTATTTTTTAAACCGGTTTCGAGGCTTGACGCCAAAGAGCCAGGCTGTGAAACCTAGCCACTAAATTCTCGCCGCCTGTTAGCCTTTTTGCTCTGCGTTCCACCAAGTCAAGTGCAGCAAGCTGGTATTCTGCTGAGCCATCTCAAAGTAATACAATACTCCATACGCTTTAAGTAACTCATTTTTACCAAATTTCGTAACAGGTAAAATAAAATAAACATGATGAAAATATCTTTACCTTCGAATCTTCTCATTTTTCATGAATATCCAAGAAGGTAGGAAAGTACCTACCTACCTCGGTAGTTTGAGAAAATATTGGCGAAAACGTTTTCTACCTTTTTCGTTGTTCCCCGAATAATGAATATTATGTGGGCAGCAATTTGTATGTCTATAGACTATACCAGTTTGTATACCCGATATTCTTTTGTTATTTTTAGGAGAAAATTTGCAGTACAATTTTGGAGTTTCTAAAATGGTGACTAAACATAAAGTGACAGACGAATCTAGATACACCGAAAGGCTGTTTATCAAGTTCTCACTAAATAACAAGCACAATGAAATAAATTAACAACGTTTGTGAGTATCCAACAAAAGGAAAAAAAAAAACTACATACAGGAAAAGTGTCGCGAGTTCGAGACGGTAAAACTGTTACAGTTTTTAGGGTTCCGCACGCAAAGGGTAAAACGGGACCCTAACCCTAGACTCCGCTGTCCGTCCGTCTGTCACCAGGCTGTATCATGAACCGTGATAATAATTTTAGACAGTTGAAATTTTCACAGATGATGTATTTTTGTTGCCGCTATAACAACAAATACTAAAAAAACAGAATAAAATAAATATTTAAGGGGGCTCCCATACAAAAAACGTGTATTTTTTGCCGTTTTTATATATACTGTTACGGAACCCTTCGTGCGCGAGTCCGACTCGCACTTGGCCGGTTTTTATTTAAATGATTTTGCGGAGTGATACAGCTGTATTTATCTGTGGTAGAGATCAAAAATGTGTTAAATTAACACACAGTCACGTCCTTCAAAACGTAGGTCCTGTCATACGAAAAAAAAACTGGCCGTATTGTGGATACGACCTACAAAAAGTATGAAGTGTGCACGCGCGCTAAAGTAGGTAGTACCTACCTACATAAGTACTTAATTTGTGATTACATATTTATTACGTTGACTGGCGGTACCTGGATATTCTGTTGCAATATCAAAGCATACACATATAACTAAGTGCAGCTACCTACTAGTTATTACATACCTACTTACCAGTCGCCTAGGTTTTTTGCTTTTATAACTAAGACATAGACAACTGAGACTGCAGTATACCTACCTACCTACCGAGCTAGATATTACTACATTTAGCAATAACCTGTCTGCAAAAACTATGGATACCTACCTATTAAATGTATAGCAGATCATGTGGTCGTAAATAAAAAAATGGTCGCTACCTAACTAACATTTCTTCATGTTTTTAGATTTAATTCCTCTAAAATTATTTTTAACCGACTTCCAAAAAGGAGGAGGTTCTATTCTATGTTCGTCTGCAGGTTTTTTTTTTTGTGTACGTTCATCTTAATTTTCACCAATTGTGTTTTTTTGTTAAAAGTTTTTATTAAAATATCGTTTCCCAATTTTGTACTTCTTCGTGCATGTTTTCTATTCATGAACACTTCGTAAAAAGCAGAGCATGGAAGAGAAATATTTTATTTATTTATAGCTTACATAATACTTACTTACTTAAGTTGAACACTCCAATAATTGGTCGCTAACCGGCGCAGTTACCCTAGGAGTTAAGGTAATACGCATAACTATTACCTACCCGTTTACAACCTTCATGAAAATAGGTATAATAACTTTGTACCTACCCAGGTATCTATGTAGGATGTTACTTAGAAACATGTTAGAGGCAACTCAACCTAACTTCAAGTTATCCTAAGTACCTACTTTATAGAGAAAGTTGTGATTCTGAACAGCATTGAGACTAAAACAAGCGAACTTCTATTGACTTTCACCGATTTTGTTACACTGAACATTTTCAAACCTACCTATTTTATATTTGTGCCATGGACATGATCCGCATTTTTACGAAGATAAAAATGATGACATAATTACCGAAAAGGTATTTAAATTACCTACTCCTAAATTAGGATGTGGATAAACGCTTCTAAGATTTACTAATCTTCCTACTTAGGTACCAGATAAGTGTCCGTCATTCTCATTACCTACAGTGGGTTGAAAGTAGGTAAAAACATAAAAAATGGCAACTTTGCAGTTTTTAAAAGTACCTACCTACCAGCGCGGTAAATTGCACATAACATAGTGTAATCATATGTTGGGCGTATAGATTATGATAGGTACACGTTCTAAAATTTAAGTTGTACACGCCACAAAGACATTCCAATAAAGTGACTGGACGGCAGCAAATATTTGCTAAAGTCAATCAGTCCAAGTCCGTAAAATTCACTAAGTTTGTTGCCGAAAAAGCCAAATTGCCATCTTGAAAACTGCCCGTTTTTTTTTTTCAAAATATGAATCAAGCAAAGACTACCGGCTTTTCGCCACACGATTTCTGTTAAAAGAGGTTCGTTACTAAGAAACGAAATGATAACAAAAGAGTTTATTATCTGTATTTTGATTACCTCGATTGATAGCGCAGGGATCCGATTACTCACAAAACACTATAAAAGTTAATTTTCAAACACAAAAAGTGTAGTTTTGGAACTGTAACAAGAGTATTTTATGGTTGAACGCGGCACTGTTCGCCCACGCCACACCTCAGGCACTTTCCAACCGGTTTTGTATGGAACCACGTAAAAGTATCACGTATCGCGGACGGGGAGCGACGCGTGGCCTCCCAACGAACAACACAGTGGAACTGGCTGGAGAAAAAAAAAGATAAGCTGTGTTGCCAATGCGGGTTTCGAAAACGTACATTTGCGAAATCGTACGTTTTTGAATAATTAAAGCATTATCTTTTGAAATTAGTGTAAATTATTGGTGTAATGTTTTGTTTATATTTGGCCTTGACTTTTCTGCTTTAAATTATTCGTTGCACCAGTTCCGATGTGTTAACGGATCCGACTTTTACTTTTGCTCTCATTTTAAACAAATTATTAATTTATATTATAATTAATACGAGTAAGTGCAGTATTTTATTGTGGTTCGTAATTTTTAGATATAACTTAGATTATATTGAATGTTATTTTACAACGCAAACAACAGGCTAGTCACTTTTCTTTAAAAAGTGCTGGACCTGTGGGCTGTGTCTTTACTACAATTGTGTGTATTATGTAAGGGTTTCAGCTACAGAACGGCTAAAAATAAAATTATGCGCAATAACACAAACAACATTTTTAAATTATGTATGGACTATAGTATATAATAAAAAGTATATTTTTGGTTGTTGACTGTATGATAATTGAATGTTATATGGAACAAAAACAGTACTATTACGCAATATCCGCACTTTGTTATGTAAATACGTACAGAGATTACCAAAACGAATATTCGCGTCCAAATCCTTCATTACCTGTCAAATCTGCATGTATACTAACATAGTTATCTAAGGTAAATTGTTTATTAACAAATTATGGATATTTGTTCTGAAATAAAATGATTATTATATTATATATATAAATCATTCCCCAACTCTTTCTAAGCTTCAGGCACCAAATGTTTGGAGGCTCTTTTCCAGCTTTAAAATAGTAAATTGTCACATTTATGATTATAATTTGTAAGTTAATAACTGTTTTTGTTAAGAATTTAAAAAATATATATTTTTTAAAGTCTAGTTAACCAAGTCTTTTTGTTACAAATAAAGCTCAAAGTATTCAAGTTATTACAAAAAAATTGTGTGGTGTAATCAATAAGAGGTTTAAAGAATAAATAAATACCCTTTAGGCTAGAATTACATTTATAATAATAATTAATATTTCTGAAAAGGTTTGCTATAGGCATGATGAATTGATGAGTATAACATTTATCCAAATGCTACGGAAACTTATTATCTGGCAACCCCAAAATACAACTTTCAACGCGCGCTCGTGCAACTTCGTATAACTCCGGCTAAGTTCGGCTCCAAGGTTCACGGCTCCAACGGTCAGTCAGATTACAAAGAAAACAAAAGTGTATTTTATTATTTTTTGTTACTAGACTATAACTCTTCCTTTACATGATTTTAGATCAGGTAACTTTGTTTTATCCGCATTCTTTTGAACCATTTTGAACATAGAAATGTGTTATAAAAAAAAAACCTTGTCCGTGATCTTCGAATTTATTCAAAATTTGAATATTTGTAACGCCTTTTGGGGTTGAATTGTCAAACAACGTACCCACCATGTTAATTTTGAATCGTTGCAGCCAGCACAGCAGGTGACAAGATTTTTTAAATTTATTGTCTACTGTCTACCTAGGTATCGCCATTGGAGAATGGCGTCAAATTATTTTCTACAGCTTGTAGGTGGATAGAAATTCTTCGTACAGTCAGTAACAGATGCGGCCCATGCGGCCCATAGACGTTCAAGTAATTTGTTCTAACAGGCTGGTTCAAAATTCAAACAGTTTGATCAAATAGAAATACGAAAATTCATATTTCTTCATGCCATTTGACAACTCATTTTGATCAAATTTTCCCACACACATTCATCAAATCACCTTCAAACAGTTTTTATCAAATTGGCATGAATGTGTGTGAGAGAGACCGCGTATGCTATACAAGTTAGATTGACGGTTAACCCAAAAATGCGAGTACCTACCTATTCTTTTTTCAAATAACATTTTTAGTAATTTCGCTTGCCCATGGGCCATGTGTGACTCTGTTTAGTAATTTACACATCTGTAATCGCATTCTAATGGGAACTTATTACCGTAACAAGGTATTTTTTCGGGTAAAAAATTTGAGAGTCGCTCCATCGTCAAATACTTATCTTACTTTGCATAAATCGAACCCGATCGCTCAATGGTTTGTATTTTTTTGGGTTCCGTAACCAAAGGGTAAAACGGGACCCTATTACTAAGACTCCGCTGCCGGTCCGTCTGTCTGTCAGTCTGTCCGTCTGTCACCAGGTTGTATGTCATGAACCGTGATAGTTAGACAGTTGAAAGTTGAGTTTAAATTTTCACAGATGATGTATTTCTGTTGCCGCTATAGCAACAAATACTAAAAAACAGAATAAAATAAATATTTAAGGGGGCTCCCATACAACAAACGTGATATTTTTGCTGTTTTTATAGATAACTAGCTTCCGCCCGCGTGGTATGTCGATAAAAAGTCGCATATGGCCTTTCTCAGGCTCTAGACTATCTGTGTACCAAATTTCATTTAAATCGGTTCAGTAGTTTAGGCGTGAAAGCGCGACAGACAGACAGACAGAGTTACTTTCGCATTTATAATATTAGTAAGGATGGTACGGAACCCTTCGTGCGCGAGTCCGACTCGCACTTGACTGGTTTTTTAAAGACAGCTAGAAGCTCGCAGTACAATAGTATCGAACTTCGGATCCACGAACAACGCCGAATCTTCCTCGACCCGACCGCAAGATTGTAATTACAAAATTGACCAATCATTCAAAACTTTCTACCGTAGAAAAACATTGTCAAAAAAAGTTAACGATTACGGAAATTAACCGCAAATAGTAATGGAAATGTCTTTTAGGTATTTTTTTTATTTTATTCCTCTTGTTGTCTTGATGATGATCGACAAAATTTTTGTTTTATCTTATGGCGATTGAATTTTTATACTGTGGTGTTTCCTCATTTCTTCTTTTACCTGGTACCTTATTTTGTTAGTAAGTACCTACCAAAGTAATTAAATTACGGTTGTATTTTTGAATAGGTACTCAACCTATGATTCCGACGAAATTCAAAATCGTTCAATGTAACTGAGCGTTTTTCCAGCGAAGTTTTTCAGCCGTGGAATCTGGCCGCCTCTGCAACAATTTATCTTTCTTTTTAACCGACTTCTGCAAAAAGGAGGAGGTTCTCAATTCGTCTGTATGTTTTTTTTTGTGTGTACCTATGTTACGCGATTATTCCGCCAATTTATTTTGAATCGATTTTGATGATTATTTTTTTGTTTGGTAGGTCATGCTTCAGAGGTGGTCCCAAATAAATTTTATTAACTTTGCTTGCGTAGTTAGAGTTAGCTTCAATAATTACGTATTTTTCCCACTTAGTGTATGTACTTATGTAGACGATATATTATTTGACTCCGTCACTGTTATTTACATAGCAGTTAGTGGTATTCGAATTTGTGTGGGGTAGGTAACTACCTCACTTTTTTTTTCAACTAAAAAGTGAAAAATAAAAAAAAATTACAAAAAAAAAAGTTTATTTTTATTTTCTCTGTCCAACAAACTGCCTGTGTATCTGCAACGCTACATCCGAACTAGGCATCAAAGACCTGACGTCACATAAATCCTGCATCGCGCAATTAAGAGTTTACCGCGCGAAGGACATATAGGTATACAAGTTGGGCAGTTGCCCGCCACACACGACACCCGTCTGGCCGGAGGGTCCTCCCTATGGAGGATGAGTGAACTGTACACCCTGTTCCTCATACCCCTAAATTACCAACTTGTGTAACAGACTCGGAATAACAATACATTTAATTTTGACAGGTCAACAATATCCATTCCGAGCTGCGTGTGCCGTGAGGGAAGCCGCGCGGACGAGTCTCGTGTGTGTGTACCATAGAAATATAAAAAACAGAAATATAAAAAACTTCTTTCTTATAATTATCTATGATGTGTACGTTTACAAACTCACAAGGTAATCTGTGTCACGAGGCTCAGCCGCGCGGCTGGCCCTACGGACCCGCGCGGCCCTAGTGGGAACGCGACTTAAGGCGCTTGGTCCCGGTCTTTTCTCCAATTAATTTTGATATAAAGGAATTTTAGTCTTGAATCTCTATTTGTCTAATTAGGCGCTAGCGCGACTAATTACTTAGAGAGTTGTATTGATGGTTTTAGCGGTTATAATATTCTTTAAGAGGACATAGGGTCAGTCTATTCTCCATACAAAAAGTCATAATTCTAGGTTCCGCTCTCATCTATTTCCTCCTCCAATATTGAACCAATTTGAAAGATATTATATAAATTGAATAAGAAGGATATTTACTGTGCCCCTATGTTTTTCTTTTTTCATTAATAGTTGTCAAATTTGTACAATAGGCCTCTGACTGATGACAGCGGTCTAAACAGGCAATTTTGAGGATTTTCTGAGGGTTCTAGTCATAGAGATATAATTATATCTATATGGTTCTAGTGCTTCTACAGATAATGTATCATCAAAACGGAAAACATAAGGGCATAGCTAGTTGATATTTATTTTACTGTAAAAAAATCATTGCTCTAAGGTCATAAACCAGAGAGAAAACATGCGAGAGCGTTTTTATGGGGAGGTGACCAACCCTATTTCCTCTTAAAGAAGCAATGAATTTTGTTGTATTGTCAAAATAATATCATTCTGAGTGTGTCACGCAATTAGGATGTCTGTAATTCTGTTTCACTACAATTTGCGTTTTGTTTACTATCGCCATATTCAGCCATATTGTTGTCATAGCAGTACCTACGATGTTGTTACACATTCCCACAGCATTGTATACCGGTACTAAGAACGGTTGTAACTTGTAATTGTAACGAAAGTACAGCTGACTAGCTGACCACTTTCATATCTTGTCTACGATAATTAGTCAAACAATGAATGGTATGGTTTGATTCTCATACTATCACTTTTCTATAGATCTGCTATAGATGATGTATATCGTTTTCACCAGCCCATGGTCGAATTTAACTGTGTGTTTGCACTGGCGAAACATTCACAACAAAACATGATGAAATCTCTATTTTCTGTCAATGTTCCTTACAATTTTTGACAGGAACTAGAGACTTCAACATGTTTTGTCGTGAATGTTTCTTCCATGTTAAGGTCCACTGCCTAGGGTGCTTCAGACATATCTATTTACTTCAGTATCGTCTCAGGCGGAGGCCTAAGGGACGACTTAGCATATTCTTTCTCTGAAACCTTACCGGTACGGTAGCAATCTTAAATAATTATCCACATGCATAACATAAGCATTAATTATTATCCTTTTGTCGGGACAAGACATAAATATACATAGTCCACCTACTTGCGTCTGGGTGTCCACCCACTAGCATCCTATTCTTGAACCTACTTGCATGCTGCTTGAGAAGGAAGATTTAAAAAAATTGACAAATTCAGTTCATGTTATACTGCCACGAATATTAAAAACCGGCCAAGTGCGAGTCGGACTCGCGCACGGAAAAAAAAACGGCAAAAAATTCACGTTTGTTGTATGGGAGCCCCCTTAAACATTTATTATATTCTGTTTTTTTGTATGTTTTGTTATAGCGGCAACAGATATACATCATCTGTGAAAAATTTCAACTGTCTAGCTATCACGGTTCATGAGATACAGCCCGGTAACAGACGGACAGACAGATAGACAGACGGACCGGCAGCGGAGTCTTAGTAATAGGGTCCCGTTTTACCCTTTGGGTACGGAACCCTAAAAATGGCGCTCAAAATGACGTTGACTAGGTGGCGCTGTTCAAAAATTTTAGTGAAACTAATTTAAAAACCAAGATGGCAGTTTTCAAAACAACCTTATAATAGAACTATAGCGTTCTATATTTTACTAGTAGCTAAGAGTGTCGATGTCGGTCTAGGAGGCATCTTACACCGACCGGCATGGCTTAAAATAGCTATGTTATCGTTATCACCCTGTGGGCCGTCTAGCTAGATTATTATTCAGTTCGTTATTTTTTTAAGATATTAAAAAAAAAAATGCCCACAGTTGCATGAGGAGCACGGGCCAAGCTGCCAGTGTTTAGAACTCTAGAGAAACTTCAACCTCCTCGCTATGCGTGCCGTATCCACATCCAGAAGTATTTATTACTATTATTATGAATCCCAATTCATAATATATTTTTTAACAAAAATAAAGACTAAAATTAACCAAAAGAGCTCTCTCTTGATTTCCCCACTGCATAAATCTTATCTACAGACACTTTTTACTTTTAGTCTAATCTAGTAACCACTTCCAAAACCTCATAGTTTAACAAATAAGCGTATAGCTACAATATTGTAATTAGTTAGGCAAGTACTGGCCACATAATGCTTTTACTATAGCTAATTTAAAAAATAATTTTACTTTCATTCAACATCAAAGCTTTAGACTTTTTGATGGATTTATAATTATGTTTAGAATTTACCATGCTAATTTGTCGAGTCATGGCGAATGGAAACTGACACCTGGCCTGTGTTGTAAATCAGAAAGTTAAAAGCTTAGGTAGGTAGGTACTGTTGCAATTTCTATTTCCTGTCAAAAATTGTATGAAACATTGACAGAAAATAGAGATTTCAACATGTTTTGTTGTTGTGAATGTTTCGCCAGTGCAAACGCACAGTGTAGGTAAGTACTGTGTTTTATAAAACATACCTAATACCTACTATACTTAGAAACTCGCGCCATTTTCCCATGAACGATGGCAAAAACTACAAAACGCTACGGTACGATCATCGAATACCCAATCCATTACTTCATCGACGTTTATGCTCTCTTATACATATGTTGTATTTATCCATGCATAAACAAATCAAAACAATAAATAGCAAGTATAATAACTCGGCTTACATGCATGATTCATAATTATTTGATAAACAATCCATAAATAGTAGTTAGATACAAGTGTAGGTACTATTATAATGTGATTAACTTCTTTAGCGTGGAAGTCCCGCGTCGCGTCGCATTGCCCGCCCGCTTTATTACTGCGTTTTCGTTTAGCATTCTTTCTAACTTTTTTTCTTTTTGCTCGCCTCCTAATGTTCGTAGCGAGATGTTAAATAGCCTATCGAATGCAAAAAGATGTGTTCAAATCCGACTGGTGGTATCAGAGGTTAGCACGTTCAAATAAACAAACTTTTTAGCTTTATCCATACTAATATTATAAATTCGAAAGTAACTCTGTCTATCTGTCTGTCTGTCTGTATGTTACCTTTTCACGCCTAAACCACTGAACGGATTTCGATAAAATTTAGCAAGGAGATAGATGGCATCCCGGGGAAGGACATAGGCTTTTTATCGGCATACATACATACAAACAAGCTAAATAGTAATATTATAATGCGAAAGTGAGTTTGTTTGTTACGCTTTCACGCAGAAACGGCTGAACGGATTTGGATGTTATTTGGCACATGGATAGACCATGACCTGGAGATGGACATAGATACTTTTTATCTCGATATTCCCACGGGATCGAAACTGACGCGGGTAAACCACGGGGCGCAGCTAGTAATTACCTAAAACGAAAGCTTGAATCAAGCATTCACACCACAATCATTCGCAGTGTTCCATAATGCTGGGGCTACATTGTTGCGTTATCGCGACTATAGTTCGCGCGCTCTCTGTTGCTCAGCGAGACGTCGAGCGGTGTGCGAGAGAGAGCGCACGAAGTTTAGTTTCCTAGCATAAGTGTTTCTGAAGACCATCTCGTCTTCCACAGATAATAAAGAAAGCAACTTATTTATTTTGTTGCATACCCGAACAGACAGTTCACGCGCGGTATTTCACGGTGTCCACATAATCCTGAGCTAATCCGACAAGACAAGTACTTACTTCAGACAAGTATAGATAAATAAACTACTTTCACCGGCTGTAGGATTGGTATACAAGGTGTGAGCGGTCGCGAGAGAGATGGCGGTGGTGGCATGGGAAGTGTGGAACACAGAGCATGGAATGGCAGCGTCGGCTGAGTCGTCAGCTGTCACTGTTGATTCTTGACAGCGACTGGACACTTCTTGACAGGAGCATTAGTTCCCAGCTGCTCCCATCATGTGTCAATCGGGCTTTTAAAATACCGATAACAATTAAAATTCTATTGTGTCTCGTTAATGACTGTTGAAGGTGTATAGTCTGTTTTTTAATCTCGTAGACTAATTTGACATTTCAAGCGATTGGATTGTTGTTTGTTTTTTCAATTTGGAGTTTGACATTTTTGCAACTGTCAAAAAAGTACGAGATTTAAAAAACAAACTATAATTCCCGCACGCTTTCGGATTACCGGCCGAATACGACTTCTATCAATGTGAACATTTCTACATTATCTGTGGTGGTATTTAAAGTTAGGGAAATTAATAGGCACTAGGCAGGCGCTCTAAGGTATGGAACATGACTGACTAGACAGCTGAGCATTTGGTCCTTGGTTCAATCCCCAGCTCACGCAAAGTGTTATTGGGTTTATCCATTAGGAATCCTAACTTAATTTTATAAATGCGAAAGTGAATTTGTTTGTTTGTTACGCTTTCACGCTAAAACACCTAAACCGATTTAGATGAAATTTGGCACATGGGTAGAAGATGACCTGGAATAGGATATAGGATACTTTTTATTTATTTTATTATTTATGTACAGTGTACACACAGTAAAATACATGGAGATACGACATAATTATAACATGACTACAAAGGTACTGCTTATTTCTTAAGAAATTTCTTCCAGCAGACCTAATTTTATCCTGATATTACCAGGGGATCGAGACTTACGCGGGTGAAACCGCGGGGCGCAGCTAGTTTCTCATAGATAGCAGCCCGAAGTTTGGGATTTTGATTTCAACTAGGGCACCAACCTTTTTAACTCATTCTTCGGGGTCTTTGTCGCTCAAAGCTATTAACTCACGCCAAAAACAAAATGCTTGCGAATCGTTCAACTTTGCATTGTGGACAACTTTCGGCGCCCGCGCCGCGCCGTGGGAGAGTTGTAACTTCCTTACTTATTGATTACTCTCACATTATCATGAAGATAGTGGTGGAATGACGTAGCAGAGAATTTAGCGATCTAGCTACCATAATAATACTCTGCTACATGCTACAAGAATTACAAGATCATTCGGCGGTCGGATGACATTGCCATGGGCCATGGAGGCGCTGTTCTGCCGGGGTTGCGGGAAAGTCCGAAAGGGATACCGTGACCTCTGGCAACTTACAGGCAACTGAAGGAAAACGGGTGGATTTTATGTCAGTAAGAGTCTAACACAGCCTCCCGCTACGCCCCGAGCGGGAGAAGTTATTTGATAATTTCCCACCAAAAACAAAAGGGGTGCGCTGTTGGTAAACATTTGTCCAATAAAATTTAAAAAAAACAAGATGGCTACTTTAGTTCTGATTCTGGCCACGCGCCAAAAGAACATTGTAGCGCTATAAATCTTTTAGTCAGGCTGCTAGTGTACTACCTTCCTGCTACTCCCTAAGGGTACTCCTTCTCGTAACGTCCCGAAATGCCTATCTTGTTTGTTTGTTGATATTTCAGTGTTTCATAGCTTATTAAACCTTTATTATTCCCACTGCTGGAACACAGACCTCCTCTCTCTGTGAGAGTAGGCCGTCAACTGTTGGATACCTACAACAAAATGCAACTGATGTCTTCGATTTTTTTGAGCACATCGGATGACAGGACATCCCGTTCACACACGATGCACCGTTTTGAGAATAATTGCAGCAGTAGCAGCCTGTGTGTTGATAGTGATCGAGTTGTAATACCACGTAGAAACAAGAAAATAAATTAACACTTCTTCTCGTGTCGATGGCTAATAATTATTTTGAATGTTTTTTTTGCGTATTTACGCGTAAAAAAACATCCGCCTACAACGAAAAACTCAATAGATTGGACCATAAATCAAGCTCAGTTTAATCTTCACTCATTTTAAATGATATTTGCACATCACATCGTCATTAAAAGTTAAAATTAATGTTTTATTCAGGAAGTAATAAAAGATAATTGGCTGTATGCATTAATACTTACTCGAGTTTACGTGAAAGTAGAAAAAGTTTAACTGTAAATTACAATGTTGCGAGCGTTAATAAATAAAGTTTTAAGTGCAATAAACAGCGACATAAAGAACAACGTTATTTGTATTTTAATGATTCTGTTTTATTGACTTTGTTCAGTAAAACGAATTTAAACCATTGGAAATTAGCAAAGAGGATAAATTTAATTAACATGATTGCTTTACTTTATTTTTGCAGATATGGAAATAAAGAGCTAGCTAACCCAACATTTTGTTCAAATCAAAGGTTACATTTTGACCGAATGTTTTTTGAAAGGATAACAAAACTTCAAGACTTGTATTTCATTTTTAACCTTCATGAGAAAATACCTAACGCTAAGTTATTTATCTGAAATACTTTTGAAGTATTTCAGATAAATAACTAGGTACTCTGCGTCGTAGAGTTTAACAACACCTCAGAAACTAAAATCATGGTTTTATAGTTTTGATAAACAAAATAAAGTAGTTGGTAAAAAAAAAAATTACGACAAATCGTAGGTATTCCTATTCTCAACACTCTCTGGCAACACTTATACTGTCACGACGACTGGTCTGTCACTGTCACTGTCAATTGCTATTGTCATAATATTTTTTGTTGATCACACTCGTCACTCTTATTTCTGTTGGAAATAAATAAGAAAATCCTTATTTATTTTAAACACAGAAAGTTTTAACTACAAATTAAACCAATAAAGTGTAAACAGTGATGTGAAAGTAGGATACTACGTTGATACGGTAAGCTATTCGTCGTAAAAAGTTTATACACACAAAGCTGTTTGGTGTTGATCATTCATTCAATAAATTATGTTGATTATTTGTGTTATTTGATTCGCGGACGCTTGTAATTTTATCTCAATTGAGTGTACTGTGGTCCGCCCACGTTTTTCAATTGTGATTTCGGCTGTAAATAAGTTTTGTAGTGATAAATGAGGTGACCTTTTAATAATTTGATGCAAATTCATTGATTTATTTTTGAGACAGCTTGTATAAATACTTTGCTGTGGAGTTTATGAGATTAGAGACAATTATGTAAAATAGAATACATTTAATAAAACATTCTTGTGTTCCGTAATATGCTTATGAGATTATCTTGTGATATTGAAATGTCAGGGTTATTTTCTTATTGGGTTATGCAGTTAAGCTACTTAGAATATAATTTAACCTAGAACCTAATATTACAGCTAACTTCATAAAATATAGAAAGAATGAGAGTGAAATGAGTCAACCAAACCAACTGAAGATTTATCTTAGGTAAATTCCTAATCATTATTTTATACTTACTAGCTTCAGCCAGCAACTTGGTCCGCATGATATCTTTATAAATTATAGCCTATTGATAACATAGCATTCTACTGGTGAAAGAGTTTTCAAAATCGGTCCAGTAGTTTTTGAGTTTATTCATTACAAACAAAAATACAAATAATTTCTGTTTATAATATTAGGGTAGAAGCAGATTTGGTTTGTTAATGTCTCACAGTTATATAAAAAGGTTAATGGAGCAATACACTATCATGAGGTAGAGAGTCACTTCTTTTTGGCAAAGTTTGAGAACAACATTTTGAGGGTTGTCTCATGCAACCTAGCAAACCCATTTCTGTTCACCTAAACGAGAACAAAATTTACTTGCATAGGTACATTCCATCCTAATTAAAGACACAAGGGTGTTTGCCCACAATCGAGATGTTTCTATGAATGAATAGGCTTGTCTACTATTGGAATTGTACTAACAATCAATAAATTTTTTTGTAGTAATCAAAAACTCGGCAGGTCCGAGACAGCCGGAGGCTTCCTAATTAGTGCTATTGTTTATTATTGACATGCCGAGCAATTGCTAATCGATTATTCGCTATCACCATTATTCGCAGCATCTCTTATTACACCGGTGGATCTTCCATAACAGTATAAGCAAAACAATATCATAAGATAAAAAAGAGAAAAAAAAAATGGTTTAGATATGATTTAACTGCAACACCATCATAACCATCTTTCCAGCAGCCTACAGTCCTCACCATGGATGATCCCGGTACAGACGCCTTACGGAAACAAGCTCCGAGCTGGACCCTCGCCGGAGATGAGCAGCTACTTTGTATATTGCAGAACACACATCAGGTTAGAGTGTACAAATGAATCTATTTAAACATAAAAGTCAGAAAAAGTATTTCTGACTTTTATCATTTTCGCCGAAAATGAAGTCACAGCGCGGGCAGGCGATGCGATGCGATGAAGTGGGTCCGGGGAACCAGAAATCTATACTAATATTATAAAGCTGAAGAGTTTGTTTGTTTGTTTGTTTGAACGCGCTAATCTCAGGAACTACTGGTTGGAATTGAAAAATTATTTTTGTGTTGGATAGTCCATTTATCGACGAAGGCTATAGGCTATATAACATCACGCTACGACCAATAGGAGCGGAGCATAAATGAAAAATGTGGAAACACAAAACGGGAAAAGTGCGCTGCGTAAACGGTTTAAGTTACGCAAATATCATGTATGATGGAATTGTTCCTCTTTAAAAGTTCAAAAAAAAAGTCCGCAACAGCATATGTCTATCTTTTAAGATTGACTCACTATAACCTTTTTTTATGGTAATCAAATTTTTTCGAAGTTAATGCATTATTTGCGAAGGAGTTTTATCGACATAATATTAATTCTTATTCAACTAAATAGTTTTAACATCAAGGGTATTTATGTAGCAGTAAAATACTTTTTAATTCATTCGAATCGGACATTTAATTTCGAAGATTCACGATATAAAAATGCAATACATGAACCCTTCGACGCCGGGCGCCGCGCTTCCGCGACGTTCCCTACTTTAGAGAGGAGGGGATGAGCACACGGGTTGACATGACCTGGAATAGGACATAGGATACGTTTTATCCCTATATTCCCACGGGATGGACATCTACGCGGGTGAAACCGCGGGGCACAGCTAGTTTATAATATTACTAGCTTCCGCCCGCGGCTTCGCCCGCGTAATATGTCGATAAAAAGCCTATGTCCTTCTCCAGGTCAAGGTCTACCCCTGTGCCAAATTTCATCCAAATCCGTTCTGCCGTTTTAGCGTGAAAGCGTAACAAACAAACATACTTACAAACAAACTCACTTTCATATTATAACACTAGCTTCCGCCCGCGGCTTCGCTCGCGTGGTATGTCGATAAAAAGTACCCTATGTCCTGCCCCAGGATCCCATCTATCTCCTTGCCAAATTTTGTCAAAATCCGTTCAGTGGTTTAAGCGTGAAAAGGTAACATACAGACA
Organism: Lithophane ornitopus; assembly: GCA_948473465.1. Classification (NCBI taxonomy): domain Eukaryota; kingdom Metazoa; phylum Arthropoda; class Insecta; order Lepidoptera; family Noctuidae; genus Lithophane; species Lithophane ornitopus. The sequence continues at coordinate 8,827,495 of OX419642.1, read as the reverse complement.
AACAGAGTTATTTTTTAATTTATAATATTAGTATGGATTATAGTATGGATTCGTATGGATATGGATAGCTTATGTTGTGGTAAAGACCGTAATTACGTCTCAAATGACACATGGGAATACACGTTAACGCGTCTAGCTTCTACTATTGTTTACCATGTTTATTTGTTATTTCATTTATTATAACTGCACACATCCCATTATTTTCAAAATAGGTTACTTGGGACTTAGGTCTAAAGGATTATTTTTGTTATTGGTTGAACAGAATAACAAATTTAGGTACAGGGCTAAATTAAATTAGCTAGCAATACTTGGACTCTTAACATGATCAAACAAAAAACTCTATACAAATGAACGGTAAACTACCTTTTACCTTGAGTTCTAATACAGAATATCTGTTTTAAACTTTTAATTATCAACGAACGATGATATTTAAATTAATAACAAGAACGTCTTATTTTAATGCACAAATTGGTTGTTATTCATTTTCGATTATTCAACTCATTTTTGAACATATCGCTAATCCTAACTAATAATATTATCAATTCGAAAGTGAGTTTATTGGTTACGCTTTCACGCTAAAACGGCTGAATGGATTTCGATAGGCGCAAGGGACTAGGACAATACAACAAGGGAATAGGACATAGGATACTTTTTATCCCGATTTTCACACGCGGGTGAAACCGCGGGGCGCAGCTAGTTGCTTCATATTTTGCAATAAATTACAAGCGCCTCTCTTTCTTTTCTATGCAATCCGACAGTGACTGCAGTTTATCTGTGTGTCAGTGTCAATGTATTCACTTGAAATATCAGTATAGCTATTGTCTACATTTCTTTCTCATTTCTCCTTTCGCAGGTCTGCGGGAAGAAATTTCTTAAGAAATAAGCAGTACCTTTGTACTCATATCATAATTATGTCATATCTCTTTGTATTTTACTGTGTGTACATAAATCTATACATATAATAAATCTGTAGACGAGGCGTTTCTGTACAATGAAAAAAAAAAAAAACCTAGGTGGAGTGTCCAAGAATAACCAACAGATGCCATTTCTACCATTTTTGGAATTTTTGTCTGTTTGTCTGTTTGTCTGTTCGTTTGTTTGATTGTTCCAGTATCACGTAAAAAGTACGAAATCAATATGGTTAACTTATAAACTCAAATATTGTGTGTAACTCGATGTTTCATTTAGTTTTTGTTTCATCGCAATCGCTTCAAAATATCAAAAGATATAAGAGTTTAAAGTATTCAAGAAGAAATTTTCATTAGGTACGTAATGTAGATACACGTAACGACATCTATTGTCGTAAAATAACACTAGCGTAAAATCAGGTAGGTTTGTGAGAACGTGTGTAACACACGATCATAATCATCATATGTTCACATACTTCGCGCGGAAACATAACGCGATACATTGTGAATTCACCCAATCTAAAGTTTGGTTAATTCAAGTTTTCCAAATCCATTGTTTGGTAGTAGTGCCATAGGTGGCGCTATCTATCTTTTAAATCATGATACAAATATTAATCATGAAAAAATGGTGATAAATTTTAATTTCTTAAAAATTGTAGTTTCTTACATCGAGCAAAAAGTGAGTAATTAAGGCACGAATGCGCTTACTAAATAAACACGAGTGCATTAATTACTCACTTTAGCAAGGTACGTAGTCTACTTTTCTTTCAACTACCAATGAACCTGCTGCGATAAAATATACCTGCTCAAGGTTAACTCAACTCAATCCAAATCAAGTTAGGTCAAGTCAGGTCAAGTCAGGTCAAGTCAGGTCAAGTCAGGTCAAGTCAGGTCAAGTCAGGTCAAGGCAGGTCAAGTCAGGTCAAGTCAGGTCAAGTCAGGTCAAGTCAAGTCAAGTCAAGTCAAGTCAAGTCAGGTCAAGTCAGTCATGGAACCCTACGTCTTTTCTACATAGCTTACAGAGTGTTCGAACGTTTTCCCATATATTTTGACAGTATCACTTCGTGCTCGATAGATGGCGTTGTTCATTTAACGTCATTTTCTGAATCGCGGTGTTAAGAGTCTCCGTAGAAGAATGACTTTCGCCGAATTCATAATTACCGTGCATTTGGCTCATTTTGAATTGAACACATAATCCATACTAATCGATGCTTAAAAGTATAAATTCGATAGTAACTCTGTCTGTCTGTCCGTCTGTAATTCTGTATGTTACCTTTTCACGCCTGATCCACTGAACGGATCTCGATAAAATTTGGTAAAGAGATAGATGGCATCCCGGCGAAGAACATAGGCAATTATTTTCTCAAAAACAAATTTAAGGGGGGGGGATATAGGGGATGAAAGTTTTTATGGGAAACCTATAATTTTTAGAGTTCCGTAGTCAACAAGGAAGCTTTATAGTTTCGCCATGTCCGTCTGTCTGTCTGTCTGTCCGCGACTTAGCTCAAAATCTTTTAATCGACCAACTTACATGTGCAGTTGCAAAAACACAAACATTCTGTATGCGAGAACAAGTTTTTTAACTGCAATGTTAACACTTTGAGGGACAGTAAACGCCCATACACGTAATAACAATAAAACTTTGCGAAAGTTTGTTTGATAAATTAATTCATCCCAACTACGGAACCCTTCATTGTGCATGGTTCGACACGCACTTGGCCGGTTTTTTTTAAACTTAGGGCTGTGAAAATTTATGCTTTTTGTAACTAACAAAGAGTTACGTTTTTTCTAAAATCATCCCTCATGAGGGTAAAAACCCTTCTTTACCCTCTTGATTTTAAAATTCACATGTAAGTACTTATTATTCACATTTTTGCGGGACTCTCTTCAAGAGCGTTAAGGGATTGAGAATATAGTCATAGTCTGTCCACTCAATCAAAAGTTATTACTACTTGGCTCTTGGCTTGGAACGAAGAGTTTGAGTTTACCAGTGAGTACTTACTCGATAGATGGCGTTGTGCAAATGATGCGATTTTCTTATGGGGAATGCGCCGGTAGCCCGCGAAATTCAAATCTTAAGTTTTTTTGCAATATGCAAGTCAGTGTCAGGCAGGTTGTATGTTAAAATGAAATTGTTTATTCTGTAAATAGGTTATTGGAATCACTTTTACACGTCGTAATAATATCAAAAAATTAAGCTAGATGAGGTCGGCGTTTCCTATCTGACTACTCTGCGAAGAAAGGCCGAAACAAACTCAGTCTCTTTCAAAGTCCGGACATACCTAGGTCAGATATTGGCATATTGGTCAGGCCCTATGAGGGCCATGTAGATTAGAGTCTGAAATGGTCTTTTGAGGAATGAACCACACAGATTTGAGTGAACCTGTCCTGTCATTGCAAGCATTTGTCGGTAATAGTGGAGCTCAGCTCAGAACTTAAGGAGCTCAACGACTCGACGAACAATAACAAAAGAAAGGACATTTGTGTAGGCCGCATAAAGTTCTCAAATTGCCAGACCATTGTTAAAACTAACTGAGAACGAAAAAATATAAGAATAAAAACAAAATAAACATCCACATAGTCCTCACATTCACAATAATACAATACATACATTTACAAAGTAATCATATCATTTTGTCAATATCCTACATATAATATTCAATAATGTGAATTTGTATATAAAACTGGTAGGTATATTTTGATGATTTTCCATAGTACTTATTCAAAATGTCACAATGCCAAAATGACAAAATGTTAGCAGAGCGAGCAGCTCAATCCCATGCTTTTTGTCTTCTAAATAATCTGAAATTGTATAGTACCCTTTTTTACAAAGTTTGGTTTTGATACAGCTTTGAAATCGTTTAATGGGTAAGTTTCGAATGTCATTATGATTAAAATATGATTCGCGATCGTAGCAAATAGTAGCTTTACAGAATAATAACCATTAGATACAGGAATACAACTCCTGCAATATTAGTTAGATTAGATAAATAAATATTTGAAACAACTGCGACTCATTATTTAGATCAACATAAAACTTGATACTGACCTGTAAAAAGCAAAAAACATAAGAACATTTGAATTTCGCAGGCTCCCCCAAAGCTTTCGCCTTAGTTTCCATCGTCCATACAATATGCCATAGTTTTTTCATTAATCTTTATACAATATTTTTTCATTAATCTTTCCGACAGTTTCATACTGCTGTCCATACTATCCACACTATCACCACAATATAGATATGGACTACCACTAATATATAAAGTTACTGGCTGTCTCATGTCTGTTACTTTTACGCCGTAACGCCTAGGTCGCCTAGACAGACCACGTGGGTTATGGGACATAGGATACTTTTATCCCGGTAGCACATTCCCGTGGGATAATTTCCGACATCCACGCGGGCGAAGCCGCGGGCAAAAGCTAGTAATAAATAAATATAAAAAAATCTTCTCAAACAAGAGGGTCTAAACACGATAAAACAAAAAAAAAACAGAGTTTTTCAACTCATACTTCAAGTAACAACAAAACCAGCGGTCGTTATTGACCCAAAAAAAAAACATCAAATCTTTTTATTTTGTCGACTTTGCCCATCACGACTGCGGAGCTTCGCTAGCTAATTTATGTTGACTCCATATTATTGTTTATTATTAATAGAGCATTGTGACGAGTATAAAGGATCTATTGGTAATCGGGAACTCTTTCAATCAATACCTGACTCCGTACTAGAGATGTGCGCCGATGCCTTTCTTATCGGCGGCGGCCGCGGCGTCAGACGTATTTTTTGCTGGCGGCGGCGGCGTCATCGGCGTAATCGGCGTCAATGTTGGAAATAAAAGTACTGCAGTGGGCTGTAGGTACTGCAGTACTCTGCAACGGTGCCAGATTGACTATCCGTACATCGAGGTGCTTTTTTTTTTGTGGTTGGGAATTCATCAAATGGCTTCTCCCGCTCTGGGCGGAGCGGAAGGGCGTGTCAGACTTTTACTGACTATTGCCTGAAGGAACACCTTCAGTTGCCTGTTGCCAAGGTACCGGTATCCCTTTCGGACTTTCCCGCAACCCTGGCAGGCATCGGTCCTAACGGACCCCGTCAGGTGTGCTGACATCTCTTTGAGGCGCACGTGGAACACGACGCGCTATCGACCCGGGGCTGGTCTTTATCGGACGGCGAGCTACCCATTGCTCGCCGTCCGTAAGCCCGCGCCTATGGTGGCCGGGAATCCACCTGGGATTTCCGACGCCCAGGGTGTGTCCAGCGGCGGCGGTTAGGGGCGTGAGGGCGCACACTTTGCCTCTCCCTCACGCGTTCCGCCTCCTCCTCCGCGAGCATTACTGCTTCGCAGAAGGAGGTGACGGCTTCCCATGCCCTCTCGCTCCGTACCATGGCGTGGACCAGGGCCGCAAGCGAGAGGTCATTGCCGCCAATCGCCTCCACGAGGACACGGTGGTGCTCCGCCCACCTACCTACCTCCACCGTATGCTCCACCGTGTCCTCCGGGCGATCCACACAGTGGTGACACCCGGGCGTTTCCTCTCGCCTACACAGGAACCTCCCGAAGCTGCCATGTCCGGTGAGGACCTACGTCAGGCGGAAGGTGAGGACGCCGTGGCGCCGGCCCCAGCCCGGTCCAGGCTGGGAGCCAAACGTCGGGATTGCTTCACGAAGTTCCACCGGCTGTCGAGGACGAGTCCTAGGTACTTCATCGTCGACTCGACGCCGATGTGAACCCCTCCTAGTTCATTGAGGTACTGAAGTGTTTATATGAAAACGCTACTATGTCAGTCCGACTCCAGGATCAGACATCGAAACCTATCCTTCTGCAGCGAGGGGTGAGACATCCCAGACTGTATCTCTCCGAAACTGTTCACCGCTGCACTGGAGGATGTCTTCAAGGTTCTGGACTGGAAAGGGGTTGGCAACAACATCAATGGCTATAGTGTGTGTTGCCAGTGATGACCTATTGCACTAAAACGTGGTTGCTCACAATGTGCCTCATTAGAAGGCTGAAAGTCACCCAAAGAGCAATGGAGAGGGCTAAGCTCAGAGTTTCCCTTCGTGATCGAATCAGAAATGAAGAGATACGCAGGAGAATCAAGGTAACCGACATACCCTGAAGTATTGCCAAACTTAAGTGCCAGTGGGCAGGGCACATTGCTCGCAGAACTAATGGCCGATGGGGCCGAAAGGTTCTCTGGATTGGCGACCGCGTACCGGAAGACGTAGCGTTGGAAGGCCCCCCACACGGTGGACAAATGACCTGGTGCAGGCCGCGGGAATCCGCTGGATGCGAGAAGCACAGAACCGGTCGAAGTGGCGGTGCTTGGGGGAGGCCTATGTCCAGGAGTGGACGTCTTTCGGCTGAAATGATGAAATAAATACGTCGAAACAAACCGTTATGATATGTTTAGTATTTAATTGACTAGTATATCTACATTGTACCTAATAAAAACAAATATTACATATTTTGACTTTGGCGCCGATGACGCCGCACAGAACATCGGCGGCGGCGGCGTGGCGGAAATCACCGGCGGCGAGCGCCACGCCGATCGGCGCACACCTCTACTCCGTACGCACTAGTCAGGTCGCACTAGTTCGGAAGTGATCACGATTGACAAATTTTGCCTTATCAGTTGTTTTGGAGGGCCTCGTGGTAAGGGTTAAGCTACTCTTGCCGCGGTCGGTTCGTGGATGGGTGATCATCTATTACATGTCGAGACCTCTCCATGCTTCTGAAAGCACGTTAAGCCTTTGCTCCTGGCGATCATTCGTCGTTACGGCCAACGAGTCTTATCAAGAGGTATCGTATTACCCAGTAACTGGGTTGTGGAGTTCAGGCAGTCGCTCCACGTAAAATACTGTTATCCAGCTGCATCCGGTTAGACTGGAAGTCGACTCCAAAATAGGTGGAGTAAGGCTAAGCAGGTAGGTGTAAAAAAAAAAAAACACGAAAATAAAAATATAAATACATTACAAAAAATAAATACTATTGTATACATTGCAAAAAATAAATACTATTGTATTTATTATATACTATTGTATTTATTTATTTATTTTTTGTAATGTATTTCTATTTTTAGCGAAAAATAAAGCGATTAAGCTGTCCATTTTATGTTTTGTAGTATTCTACAAAACATACAATGGACGGCCTAATCGCTTTCTGCCGTCTCTTCCAAGCAACATTTACCTTACCGTACAGATTTACTGAATACTCTTCCTAACTATGTATATTCTTATTTCCAGAGGCTTCTCTCGAAATGTCAAGAAGCCAACAGTCAGTTGGAACAGATGGCGACCGCTCTGAATGACGCCAGCATCAGCTTGCAGAACGTTAATAACCAGTAAGTTTTTAAAAAGGAGAAGGTTCTCAATTCGTCTGTATTTTTTTTTAAATGTATTTTACGCGATTTCTCCGCCAATTACGAATCGATTTTGATGATTCTTTTTTGTTTGGTAGCTCATACTTTAGAGGTGGTCGCATATAAAAAAAAAATATTATCTTTGCTTGCGTAGTTTTTGAGTTAGCTTCAATAATTACGTATTTTTCCCACTTAGTCTAGACGATATTTTATTTGACTCCGCCGCTGTTATTTACATAGCAGGTAGTGGTATTCGAATTTGTGTGGGGTAGGTACCACAACTAAAAAGTGAAAAATACAAAAAAAAAACAACCTACTTCCAAATAAAACACAAAAAAAGTGAAAAATTTTAATTCGGAAGTTGGTGGCAAAAAACGAAAACTGAAAAGCAAAGACACCGACTTACTAATTAAAGTTTTTTTTCACTTTTTTTGTATTATTTTTTTTGTAAATAGTTTTTTATTTCATAATTTCATCATTCTCCAGTCCAAACTTAGCCACGAGCTCCTCATAAAGGTTACATAACAGTACATATAAGAAGCAATTATGCTAATTGTATGTAGTGAAACTCGTCTCATTAGTAATTCAAATTAGAAATAATTTTGGCGGAAAATCAACAAGTGTGAAGAGAATTTGACTGCTCCTAGGCATTCTCTTTAGGAGATACTAGATGGCTTTTTAGAGGCAAGAATGGCTAATGAATTTTGATATGAAGGAATTTTAGTCTTGAATGTCTATTTGTCTAATTAGGCACTAGCGTGCCTAATTACTTAGAGAGTTGTATTGATGATTTTAATTGTTATAATATTCTTTAACGGTCGCGAATCATTATTTTGATCAACCTACAATCTAACACTGACCTGCAAAGTGCAGAATTTGAATTTCGCGGGTTATCCTGCAGCTTTCGAATGACAGTCGAAATGTGGGTGAACAATACACCTCTGCCTACCCCCTTTAGCGAATCAAAGAGTGATGTCATGTATGTTATTTTTACTTGTAGATTCATGGCGTTAAGTAGCAGTCAGTTTATAGAAAGCCGTGTGTATGATGACGATGATCTGTCTACCGATGTGCCAGCAGTCAAGGTAAGAATGCTATCTGTCACTTAAACTTACCTTTAAAATTGACCTTTTGGGAAACGTAATACGTGTTTTCGCCAAACATAGTATGGTTTAAGACATTTATTTCTCAAAAACAGAATACAATTATTCACTTAGAATGAGAAACACTGGTTACTTACTTAACAACGTTCATATGAACGAGTATCGGAACGGTTCCTTTTTGTTTATTATTTTTTATTTCTTATTAGTAGTAGATACAATATAGTTGGTAGTACATAGTACCTAGCATCAAGCCGCAAAGTTAACATATATATATTTCAAAATGAATGCTGCAGTATTTTCGACATAACGGAGCATCATGCTAAGCAATTTGAGGTTGTAAAGGCTCTTAAATCGATCTGTTAAGATATGTCCAAACATTGAGCGAGAAGAGCACGGCAGCAACACGCGGCAGCTGCAGGACAAATTTTTGCCGCGCTCTAGTTAAATAAAAATGATTGTGCGCGGCAGGTAGACAGAAGAGATCGCGCGCAGCGTTCGCGCGCGGCAGTCGTCGAACACAGCGCGGCAGGCCGCGCGGGGCAGCCACGCATGATTGCCGCTATATGATTGGACGCACCTTTAAAATTCGGTTAAAATCGAACATAGTCATCATGACATTTAACACTACAACGCAGACATCCCACAAAAATCGACCAAACTTAAAATGTCGCTCAAAAATTTGTCACCGAGCAAAAACGATCAGCGCTAGGAAGTGGTGGAAATGGTAAAATTACATAAGACAGTCCCCCAAAATGCCCGCCCGGCATTTCGGGGGACTGTCTTACGTAATTTTACCATTCAAAACCGGCCAAGTGCATGTCGTACCATGCACAATGAAGGGTTCCGTAGTTGGGATGAATTTATAAAACAAACTTAACATTGTAGTTGAAAAACTTGTTCTCCGATACAGAATGTATGGAAGAACATGTTTTTACAACTGCAAATTTAAGTTGGTCGATTATTACTCGGTAACTTGTGGAGCCTACGTAGTGGTGATAGTTTTCCTTTTAATTTCGTTATATATACTACTGCCGTGAATATTTTCACATATCCAAACCCAACCATTTAGCTGGCAGGGGGGGGGGGACACTTGACTCTAACAAAAATTAACCCACAACATGGGATTGACGTCAAAAAAAAACATCCCCACTTTACGTGTAGGGGAGGTACCATAAAAAAAAATCTTTGTCGGCGTCGTTTATATGTATATCCATACCAAATAACAGCTTTCTAGTACCAACGGTATCTGAGCTAAGCCGCGGACAGACGGACAGACGGACATGGCGAAACTATAAGGGTTCCTTGTTGACTACGGAACCCTAAAAACTGTTGATTCTCAGCGTAATATAAATAAATGTTTTTTTTTATTTTTTTTGTCTGCTTTCTCGCTAAATAAAAGTAAAGCATAAAGTCAAACTCAAATAATTTGTGTCAATTAGGCACATAAAAGGTTTATTTTATGTGCCTAATTAACTTTTGAACGTGAAAAACAAAGAAATAGAACTGATTCTAGTTGCCCCTTCCAAAAGATAGTTTTCGCTTGGAGAAGAATGAGCAGGACACTCCAATCTTAATTAAAAAAAAAAAAAAAAAAAATTTATACATCACTACATATTACAAAACGAAGTCCTCCGCCGCGTCTGTCTGTCCGTCTGTTCGCGATAATCTCTAACACTACTCAAAATCAAAATCAAAAGTCATTTATTCAAACTAGGCTGAGAATCAGCACTTTTCGAACGTCAAAATTACATAAGACAGTCCCCCAAAACGCCCACCCTTCACCACTTCCTAGTGCTTTAGCTGGGAAGAAGAAGTGGCGCAACAAACTCCCCAGCAGCACAGCTGTCTGTTCAGTTAGAAAAAAAAAGAAAAGAAAGAAAGAATTATTAGCCATATGTCAGCTAGCACACGCCAATACACAAACCACAAAAAAAAAAGATAAAAAAAAAAAACGAGAACTACTCAAGCAGAAATAAAAGTGTACCGATTTTTAAGCTATTGTAGTATACCGTACTGTACCGATTTTTATGCTATTTTCACCAATGATGAGAGTGGTTCTCGAGGAAGGTTTTAGTATATAATAAGCGACATCCACGCGAGCGAAGCCGAGAGGATCAGCTAGTCAATTATATATGTAGAAGATACAGTAAAACATCAAAGTTTCATGTCACCCGCTGTGTGATACTGTCTCTTAGGGATTCTTTTACCGTTTTAGCAAAGTAACTCAGGGTCACTTTCACACAGGTTTGTGTATTCCTTACAAGATATGGCATCCTTATTGGAGTTTTGTGTGCCAGTCAAAGTCAGCCATTTTGGTCAGGGAATGTTTAATTATATGGTCAAGAAAGTCGAAAGTCATAATGAATTAATGAATACTGACCCGATTTCATAATTATAAACATCCATGGAGGTTCCCTTTAAACTAGTAGACAGCCAATTGCCTATTGCTGTGTCTGCCTCGATCGTCTGGTGGTCGCAAGCTGCCGCGACTGCCGAACGAAGAATCGTGGATTCGAACCCCGCTTTGTAGGCAAAAAAAAAAAAACACTAATTAATAGGGCAATATTTTAACCACGTATTCTAACCATTATATGTCTACCTATATCCAACAATATAAAAACCGGCCAAGTGCGAGTCGGACTCGCGCACGAAGGGTTCCGTACCATTATCCATAAAAACGGCAAAAAAATCACGTCTGTTGTATTAAATGCCCCCCTTAAATATTTGTTTTATTTTAATCTAATTATTTATTTTTAAAGTGAATATATACCTAACTAAATATTCTGTGAATATTTCAAGCGTCTACCTGTTGCCGTTATTAATAGCGAGCAAAAAAGAGCAAAAATCAGGTCTGTTCTATGGGAGCCCCCTTAAATATTTATTTTATTCTGTTTTTTAGTATTTGTTGTTATAGCGGCAACAGAAATACATAATCTGTGAAAATTTCAACTGTCTAACTATCACGGTTCGTGAGATACAGCCTGGTGACAGACGGACAGACAGACAGACACAGCGGAGCCTTAGTAATAGGGTCCCGTTTTAAAAATAAAAAATATGGATTTACAGAATTATAATCATTAGAATCAGCAATCGGATAGAAACTTTTTTAAATCTTTTAATGAAAATAACGTTTTTATTTGTTGTTTTAGGGGTATGAGGAACAGGGTGTAAAGTTCACTCATACTCCATAGAAAAGGGAGGATCCTCCAACCAGACGGGTGTTGTGTCTGGCGGGCAACTGCCTAACGATTGATGTTGGGTTCTCGTATATATGTCTACTGCATGGTAAACTTTAATTGCGCGATGCAGGATTTATGTGACGTCTGTCTGACGTCAGGTCTTTGATGCGTAGTTCGCATGTGGCGATGTAGATACCGCCACATTGTTACTCGGTCATTTATTTTTATATTTATGTCTACCCATGGTTTGAGTGACAACGGTGTTTACCCTTACATCCTGCATAGTAGATTCTGTATGAAGTATTGCTGATTCTCCTAAAATATTCTTGTCATTTCAGGAACAACCAAAACCGGAATTACCAGATGAGCTGACGTCACTAAAGCGCAGTATATCTGTGTTGGAGAATGCGCATGAGATCTTCACTATACTGCAGGATAGTGACACTGAGTCCGATACTGATGATGAAATGCCTGCCAGGTGAGATTTTTATGTTTATAAAGTAGGAGCATGAAAATGGTCCCGGCTGTCATTCGTAGATCTTTGACAGTCGTTACGGGTACCTACTTAATTATTATTAAGTACGTTAGTATATTTATATGTTTACTAGCTGTGCCCCGCGGTGTCACCCGCGTAAGTCTCGATCCCGGGTCGAAAAATAGATTACCGATTCTCAGACCTACCGAATATACATATATAAAATTTCATAAAAATTGGTTTAGCCAGCGAGGAGTATACTACTGGCAACTACTGGCAACTAACACTGTGACACGAGAATTTGATATATTAGAAGATAGAAGATGAATTACAATGTTAAGCATATACAACGTTTTTTTTTAAATACCATAACTCTAGGGTATTAACGAGACCATGTTAAAGAATCAACTGTTATTTACTTAGTTTGTGTAAATTGGTTTTGAAAAACAGTTTTACAACACAAAATTGAATTATGTTTTAAAGCTAGATGAGCTCGGTGTTTCGAACCAGACTACTCTGAGAAAAATACCGAAACAAACTATACCCTTCCCCGGGATGCCATCTATCTCCTTGCCAAATTTTATCGAAATCCGTTCAGTTGTTTATGCGTGAAAAGGTAACATGCAGACAGACACAGTTACTTTCGAATTTATAATATTAGTATGGATTATTTTACAATTACAGAATGGTGCTGAAACCCAAGGACATGTACGCTTCCCGGCCGCTACCGTACATCATCGGATCACAACAGTGGAAGAATAAGTGGCATGCTGGTGAGTCTACCCTCCTATTCTTGGACCGAAGTTCTATTACTAAACTTTCAGAAACAATAACGCTAAAAGCGTTCATACTTGCGACTGTCTTCTTCTAATTCAAAGAGAAAGAAAGAGACAATGAGAGAGAATGCCGGCAGAAAAAAAGCAAAAGAAAAGAGGAAAGAGTGTGGGATAAAATTGTACACATCGGCCCGAGTACACTGCATAGAGAGAAAGTGTGAATTTGGTCAAAATGAAAATGCAAGATTTTTCGTCATGGGTGTCGTTTTCATAGTTTTCGAGGGTGCTAAAGCCGATAGTGTCATTAAAATGTTAATCCAAGATAGCGGCTGCGAAAATTTTGTTTTTGATTTAAATCCTACGTGACAAGTTACTTCGTTCCCTCGACCCCACCCGTTTTTTTATTTAAAATTTTTTTAGGGTTCCGTACCTAAAGGATGCCAACGGGACCCTATTACTAAGGCTGCGCTGCCCCTCCGTCCGTCCTCAGAGGCCCTAGACAAGTGACAATCGCTTCGAAAGCGTTTCGTATTTCTACAACGACTTTCAACAGAATTGACATAAGCTTTTCGATAGCTTATGTGAGTCCTATACATTTTTGCCTTTTCCATCATCAATATCGCTGATAGAATATCACTTTGTCTAGGGCCTCAGGTCTGTATATTTTATGGCCATTATAACAACAAATAATTAAAAAAAAACAAATATACAAAAAATAATACAGCTGAATTGAGAACCTCCTCCTTTTTTAAGTCAGTTAAAAATACAAGAAAGGTATTTTTGTTGATTATTTCTACATTTTTCTATTTCCAAGGTCTACTACTCGAAGATAGCGACTCGGACAGCACGGCGTCTAAGGTAGAACACGACAGCGACCAATACTCGCAGTCGGAACCGGAAGACACGCACACCGACAAACGAGCAGTACCTCTCACACACACCACTGTGAGTACCATTAGCTTGGTAGTCCAATGCTGGACATAGGCCTCCCCCAAGCGTCGCCACATCAATCAGTCCTGTGCAAAGTCAAATAATGTATTTCAATTGCCTAATTGAAATACATTATTTGACTTTGACTTTGCAAAGTGCCTTTTATGTGCCTACATAAAAGGCACTTTTGAACGTCAAAAACAAAGAAATAGAACTGATTCTAGTTGCCCCTTCCAAAAGGTAGTTTTCGTATGGAGAAGAATGGGTAAGAAACTCCACCGTTACTCCTTTAAAAATGTTTTATAATATTTTGTATACATCAATTACTGAAGACGATGCACCTACAATGCACCTACAATACGATTACTGTACCACAATAGGTAAAAAGAATTAAAAATGCTTCTCTCATCCAGCGGATACCCGCTACATTCACCAGGTCATTATTCAAATCAAAAGTCATTTATTCAAACTAGGCTGAGAATAAGCACTTTTCGAACGTCAAAATTACATAAGACAGTCTCCCAAAACGCCCACCCTTCACCAATTCCTAGTACTTTAGCAGGGAAGAAGAAACGGCGCAACGAATTCCCCAGCAGCACAGCTGTCTGTTCAGTTATTATCAGGTTAATGCAGTCCACTGCTGGGCATCCCCTATCTATGTCACGATTTGCCGAAACATGTGTCTTCTGACATCTTTTGTTTGCACACTTGTACTTGTTGAAAGTCCTACACTGTCCTCCCATACCTAATAACACTGTAATTCGAAAATATTGTAAAAGCCAATTATTTTTAAAAGAGTAACCGTGGAGTTTCTTGCCGGCTCTTCTCCATAGGAAACGACCAATTGGAACCGTGCACCTAGCTTCTGACGATTCATAAGTGCCCGTGTAGGTTTATGTGGAATAAAATATTTTGAATTTGATTTTTGCAACATAATCCTTTGCGCATAAATCTGTCTATTTTACAGGTATCAGAAACGAGTTCAGAGCCGCCTTCTGAACAGGGTTCCGTACCGAAGCCAACCCCCTCAGACGTGGCCAGCGAGATCGCCAGGAGATTAGGTGCTAGAGAACCAGCTAAGGTATGTTCAACATAACACCACTGACTGTATTCCCCGAAGAGGTGGACAGAAGTGCTTCGACACAAAGGCAAAACCATCGGACAATATAGTTTTTAGTTATTGTAATTTGATATTGTGAACCGTTTTGCTTTGAGCAGGCATTGAAGTACCGGATAAAAAAGTTTACTTTCTATTAGCTGCGCCCCGCGGTTTCACCCGGATAAGTCTCGGTTCCCTGGAAATATCGGGATAAAAAGTATCCTATGTCCTATTCCAGGTCATGGTCTACCCATGTGCCAAATTTCATCTAAATCTGTTCAGTCGTTTTAGCGTGAAAGCGTAACAAACAAACTCACTTCCGCATTTATAATATTACTAGCTTCCGCCCGCGGCTTCGCCCGCGTGGTATGTCGATTAAAAGTACCATATGTCCTTTCCCAGGATGCCATCTATCTCCTTGCCAAATTCTGTCGAAATCCGTTCAGTGGTTTAGGCGTGAAGAGGTAACATACAGACAGAGTTACTATAAAATCTATACATATACATATAATAAATAAAAAAAAACGTAGGTGGAGTGTCCAAGAATAACCAACAGATGCCATTTCTACCATTTTTGGAATTTTTGTCTGTTTGTCTGTTCGTTTGTTTGATTGTTCCAGTATCACGTAAAAACTACGAAATCAATATGGTTAACTTATAAACTCAAATATTGTGTGTAACTCGATGTTTCTTTTGGTCTTTGTTTCATCGCAATCGCTTCAAAATATCCAAAGATATAAGAGTTTAAAGTATTCAAGGAGAAATTTTCATTAGGTACGTAATGTAGATACACGTAACGACATCTATTTACCTAAAATGACACTAGCGTAAAATCAGGTAGGTTTGTGAGAATGTGTGTAACACACGATCATAATCATCATATGTTCACATACTTCGCGCGGAAACATAACGCGATACATTGTGAATTTACCCAATCTAAAGTTTGGTTAATTCAAGTTTTCCAAATCTATTGTTTGGTAGTAGTGCCATAGGTGGCGCTATCTATCTTTTTAATCATGATACAAATTAATCATGAAAAATGGTGATAAATTTTAATTTCTTAAAAATTTTAGATTGTTACATCGAGCAAAAAGTGAGTAATTAAGGCACGAGTGCGCTTAATAAATTAACACGAGTGCATTAATTACTCACTTTAGCAAGGTACGTAATCTACTTTTCTTTCAACTACCAATGTACCTGCTGCGATAAAATATACCTGCTCAAGGTTAACTCAACTCAATCCAAATCAAGTTAGGTCAAGTTAGGTCAAGTCAGGTCAAGTCAGGTCAAGTCAGCTCAAGTCAAGTCAAGTCAGGTCAAGTCAGTCATGGAACCCTAAAAACAGTAGCGTGCCTAGGGTTCTAAATTAGGGCAAGCCCACAGACTATTTACGATAAAAAAAAAAAAAAACAGCCAAGTGAGTGATTTACGGATTTTCTTTGTTGTTCATGATAACACCATTATTATAAGTAAGCGCCATCTATATTAACGAATGCGCGTTACCACACCGATTAGGACCTTTTCACCATAATAAATTCTTTCGCTTGTCACCAAAATTATTCAATCATAAGCCGCTAGATGGCCCCCAAATTATCGATTTGTTGTTCTTTTACCGTAAGCATAGGTACTTAGTTTTATGAATTATAATGTCGATTGAAAATGTTAAATGAGATATTACATTAGGTACCTATATAACATTTTATAATTAATCATAATGACAATAGCCAACTCTAATCTTTATTTCAAAACACCTAGTTACGAAGAATATCTTCGATAAGAAAATTATTGTGTTTTATGATCTTGATGAGATGTAATAATAATAAGATGGTTTGTTTTTCAGTGGTTTACCGAAACTACAATTGCCATACAAACAACACTATAAAAATTTTGATGTATTTCATGCCACCAGCTACCTAAGTTTGTCATACTCATCAACATAATAAACAATCGAATGCCAATTTCAATTATATTCTTCAACTGACAAAAATACTTGTTTTTTTCCAAATTTTATTAGGTACATTCATTCATTTGGGGTTGATTACGGTGAAGTAAAGAGAGAGTTACACTGCCAGAAAACTCAATGTAGATACTTACCTTTTCGAACACAGTTTCCGAATTCACATTTTGATGATAAAAATAACACTGTACTTACTAAGACACACACACTTACGAATTACAGCCGCAATAACTATCAAATCATTTTAAATAGTAAAACTAATTCATTATCTCAGCACTTGGAAATAAAATACTGATCTCAAAATATTAATTTCAAAACAATAACAAATCGAGTCGCGTCGACTATCGTGTCGCGGACTTGCAACTCACTTTACGCGGGTCAACATCGCGGCTAGTGCATTTGCGCGAACTTAACTCTAAAAAAGCCCGGCTTTTCATTTCATACAAATCTGCGTATAAGTACTTACCAATATATCAACAAATGTAAACGTTTCTATAGCAATTTGTAGGCGAAAACTGCTAGACAAAGAAAGGTAAGGCAAGCCCCATTGAAAGCCGACGAGTGTGAGCGAGAAGGCGCATTTGAATGCATTGTAGTGGCGCGTAGGTTTGGCAACAAAGCGCGGTATTAAAAATTGTATTCTTATGAATGATTGAGTTCAATGAGTGCGTAGATCTGGCACCCTTGCGCAGTGCGCGCGGCAGATAGAGCGGGGATTTCGAAATTTGATTATTCCTATGACATGAATGATTGAGTTCGAGATTATTGACTGTTTTTTAAAATTTATTTTTTATTGTCAGGCTTACGTTTGTTCTTGTGAATAATGATTTTTGAATGGGTAATACCATTATTATAGTGTTATTTTTTATTTTTTATTGATAGGCTTAATTTTGAAGGCAAGCCGGGCTTTTGGGCTTCTATGGAAGGAACGCCCCTGCCTAAAAACAGTCTTTTCTACCTAGCTTACAGAGTGTTTGAACGTTTTCGCATATATTTTGACAGTATCACTTCGTGCTCGATAGATGGCGTTGTTCATTTAACGTCATTTTCTGAATCGCGGTGTTAAGAGTCTCCGTAGAAGAATGACTTTCGCCGAATTCATAATTACCGTGCATTTGGCTCATTTTGAATGGAACACATAATCCATACTAATCGATGCTTAAAAGTATAAATTCGATAGTAACTCTGTCTGTCTGTCCGTCAGTAATTCTGTATGTTACCTTTTCACGCCTGATCCACTGAACGGATCTCGATAAAATTTGGTAAAGAGATAGATGGCATCCCGGGGAAGAACATAGGCAATTATTTTCTCAAAAACAAATTTAAGGCGGGGGGGGGGGGTGAAAGTTTTTATGGGAAACCTATCATTTTTAGAGTTCCGTAGTCAACAAGGAAGCTTTATAGTTTCGCCATGTCCGTCTGTCTGACTGTCTTTCCGCGACTTAGCTCAAAAACTTTTAATCGACCAACTTACATGTGCAGTTGCAAAAACCCAAACATTCTGTATGCGACAACAAGTTTTTTAGCTACAATGTTAACACTTTGAGGGACAGTTTACGTCCATAGACGTAATAACAATAAAACTTTGCGAAAGTTTGTTTGATAAATTAATTCATCCCAACTACGGAACCCTTTATTGTGCATGGTTCGACACGCACTTGGCTGGTTTTTTTTAACTTAGGGCTGTGAAAATTTATGCTTTTTGTAACTAACAAAGAGTTACGTTTTTCTAAAATCATCCCTCATGAGGGTAAAAATCCTTCTTTACCCGCTTGATTTTAAAATTCACTTATTATTGACATTTTTGCGGGACTCTCTTCAAGAGCGTTAAGGGATTGAGAATATAGTCATAGTCCGTATCTTGAGAATCTGTCCACTCAATCAAAAGTTATTACTACTTGTCTCTTGGCTTGGAACGAAGAGTTTGAGTTTACCAGTGAGTACTTACTCGATAGATGGCGTTGTGCAAATGATGCGATTTTCTTAAGGGGGATGCGCCGGCAGCCCGCGCAATTCAAATCTTAAGTTTTTTGTAATTTGCAAGTCAGTGTCAGGCAGGTTGTATGTTGAAATGAAATGAAATAAAATTCTTTATTCTGTAAAAAGGTTATTGGAATCACTTTTACACGTCGTAATAATATCAAAAATTTTTAAAATTAAGCTAGATGAGGTCGGCGTTTCCTATCTGACTACTCTGAGAAGAAAGGCCGAAACAAACTCACAGTCTCTTTTAAAGTCCGGACATACCTAGGTCAGATATTGGCATATTGGTCAGGCCCTATGAGGACCATGTAGATTAGAGTCTGAAATGGTCTTTTGAGGAATGAACCACACAGATTTGAGTGAACCTGTCCTGTCACTGCAAGCATTTGTCAGTAATAGTGGAGCTCAGCTCAGAACTTAAGGAGCTCAACGACTCGACGAACAATACCAAAGAAAGGACATTTGTGTAGGCCGCATAAAGTTCTCAAATTGCCAGACCATTGTTAAAACTAACTGAGAACGAAAAAATATAAGAATAAAAACAAAATAAACATCCACATAGTCCTCACATTCACAATAATACAATACTTTACAAAGTAATAATGTCATTTTGTCAATATCCTACATATAATATTCAATAATGTGAATTTGTATATAAAACTGGTAGGTATATTTTGATGATTTTCCATAGTACTTATTCAAAATGTCACAATGCCAAAATGACAAAATGTAAGCAGAGCGAGCAGCTCAATCCCATGCTTTTTGTCTTCAAAATAATCTGAAATTGTATAGTACCCTTTTTTACAAAGTTTGGTTTTAATACAGCTTTTAAATCGTTTAATGGGTAAGTTTCGAATGTCAATATGATTAAAATATGATTCGCGATCGTAGCACATAGTAGCTTTACAGAATAATAACCATTAGATACAGGAATACAACTCCTGCAATATTAGTTAGATTAGATAAATAAATATGTGATACAACTGCGACTCATTATTTAGATCAACATAAAACTTGATACTGACCTGTAAAAAGCAAAAAACATAAGAAAATTTGAATTTCGCAGGCTCCCCCAAAGCTTTCGCCTTAGTTTCCATCGCCCATACAATATGCCATAGTTTTTTCATTAATCTTTATACAATACTTTTTCATTAATCTTTCCAACAGTTTCATACTGCTGTCCATACTATCCACACTATCACCACAATATAGATATGGACTACCACTAATATAAAGTTACTGGCTGTCTCATGTCTGTTACTTTTACGCCGTAACGCCTAGGTCGCCTAGACAGACCACGTGGGTTATGGGACATAGGATACTTTTATCCCGGTAGCACATTCCCGTGGGATAATTTCCGACATCCACGCGGGCGAAGCCGCGGGCAAAAGCTAGTTTATAATATTAGTATGGATAGTTAGGATTTAGTAATATTTCGGTACCATAATCATTTCGGTATCAACTAATTGTTTGATTTTAGGGATTTAAATAAGATTAGAGTTGAATAAAGGTACTTATTATTGTAAATGGTTGACGTAACGATATCGGCGATTTTCACCTTCAAATACTTTTATTTTTTACCTTCGTTAACCCTGATTTTTTAAGTAAAATAATGTTTATCTTATTTTTGTAATTTCTTCCCCAGATGGTAGATAGAGAGCCTGTAGACGAGGAACCTCCTAAACCGACAGTTCGCAAGATTTATAGACCACAGGATCCAGTCTCGAGTAAGTGATCTAACCTTAATCCTAGCCATTTTTTAGGGTTCCGTACCCAAAGGGTAAAACGGGACCCTATTACTAAAACTCCGCTGTCCGTCCGTCTATCACTAGGCTGTATCTCATGAACCGTGAGTTTGACAGTTCACAGATGATGTATATCTATTGCCGCTATAACAACAAATACTAAAAAAACAGAATAAAATAAATATTTAAGGGGGCTCCCATACAACAAACGGTGTTTTTTTTTCCGTTTTTATAGATAACTAGCTTCCGCCCGTGGCTTCGCCCGCGTGGTATGTCGATAAAAAGTAGCCTATGTCCTTCCCCGGGATGCCATCTATCTCCTTGCCAAATATCGAAATCCGTTCAGTGGTTTAGGCGTGAAGAGGTAACATACAGACAGACAGACAGAGTTACTTTCAAATTTATAATATTAGTATGGATGGTACGGAACCCTTAGTGCGCGAGACCGACTCGCAATTGGCCGGTTTTTTTTTAATAATTTAATTCAAGTACCCTATTCAGGTGTGATTGTTATGTTGAACTCTTATCATTTCTAGGCACAGTATTCCCAGACGAGCCCCCTCCGCTGTCGGAGCACTCCGACAGCCAGGACTCCGACATATTCGCCGACCTGCACCGCGCTCAGCCGTACGCGAGGACTCATGGCGCAGACGATCTGTTTGCTAACGACAAGGATAGCGATGATGGCGATATCTTTAGCGATTTCGCTCAAAAGGTAAGGAAAAGCTTTTTTTGTAGGAAATGCTCTCGTTTTTTTACAAGTTGCAAAAACGCGCCCGCGCGCTCTTTTGGTAGGTAGGTCCGGAGTCAGATAGTGCTCTCGGCCTCAGCTCAGAGGTACAAATGAGTGTTTAGGATTAAGGTAGTTCCAATAAGAATAGGCAGTAAGGGTTACAACGCACTACCATAGAAGGAATCTCCAGAATCTGGGAAAAAAAATCGGGAGTCCCAAAATGCGGTCAAAAAGTCAGTGACCGGCGAATAAATGTGGGCTAAAACGCTAAAGTTAGCTATTGTTATTTTTATTCAAGAGGAACAAACAACAAACAGCTACTTACAATATAAAACAAGAATTACACAAACACATAGACAAAACTGCAGCCCACAACGCTGGTCACAGATTAACGATAGGATACAAAACAGTGAAAATAATCGCTAGGATTACATTACACTTTTTTTTTTACTAACTTATTTAATGTATTGTTGTTTGATCATGGTTAGGTTAGGTTAGGTTAGGTTAGGAGGCACGGCTCCCTGTCGTTTCGGGTGACGCAGGTGCTCTCGGGGCATGGTTGCTTCGGGAAGTACCTGTGTCGCATAAACAGGGAGCCGGACGCTCGGTGTCGCCACTGCGTCGACAGCCGGGAGCACACGCGCGGCACACGCTGGCAGTGTGCCGCTTGGGAGGAGCCGCGCCGTGCCCACATCTCAGAAGTAGGCAGTGACTTGTCGCTGTCGGCCGTAGTCAATGCCATGGTCGGCAGCGAGGAGTCCTGGGACGCGGTGGTTTCCTACTGCGAGACAGTCGTCGCGCAGAAGGAGGCTGCGGAAAGGGAGAGGGATATCTCGTCCACTCACCCGGCCCGCAGCAGGCGCTCCGGGCGTCGGCGGAGGGCGGATAACGCCCTCTTCCAGCCCCCCTAAATGGGTCCAGGGGTGACGGACTCGGGGACGTCCGTCGCCCCCCACACATCAGGGCCCGAGGTGGCGACGCGAAGTGTTCCACGCGCGCCCCTCTTAGACGTCACGGGGGGAGACAAACACCTCAGTCCCCCCCCTGACCCGAGGGTACCAGTCGGGGGTTGCGGAAGATTTTTACGTTCCCGTGACCCCCGACGTAGGTGTGAGTCGGAACACCGGGGTGGTTTTTAGTCAGTTAGAGTCTGACAGACCACTCCGCCCGCCCCAGGGCGGAGGACATCCATGAGGATTTTCCAACCCGGAAAAAAAAAAAAAAAAAAAAGGTTAGGTTAGGTTAGTTTTCGCGCCTGCGCTGAGCGGTCGGCGGGCGGCTGGTTTCTTACAACACTATAACCAACCAGTCGTTATCGCGTTTAGGTTTTCCCATCACGTCGGCAGAGTTTCGCTAACTAATGTTATTTGACCCTGAATAACTTCTATCCACAGCCAGCGACAAATCCCAGTGCCAACCCAACCTCTCTCTTCGACTCAGGCCCAGCACCCCACATGTTCGTCAAACACACTGAAAACCATCACAAATCTGACGATCATAGTTCTAATCATAGAAGAAATATACATGACGATAATCATAGAAGAAGCGTATATGACAATGATGATAGAGGGAGGAATGATGAAGGTAGTAGAAATGTGTATAATGAAGGGAGTAATACTGATGATTTTAGAGGAAGAGGTGAGGAAGAGGCTGTGACGGGTGTGAAGGTATGTCGTTTTATATTCCTATCCCGCTTAACTATTCTTCAAGAGTCATAAAAAACCCTGTAATAAATCGAAACGAGTTTGACCTCTCAGCGAGGCATCCTCAGGACGCAGAGACAAACGCGTCCAGCGCTCGCTATGGCAACACGCCGTGTTTTGGTTTGCGACTGGTCAATCGTCATCCTGAGGATGCCTCCTTGAGAGGTCAAACACGTGTCAATTTCTTAATTTCTTACAGGGCTTTTTATGACTCTTGAAGAATAGTTAAGCGAAACAGATTACTAAATATATCTACGTTTATTGTATTTTATGATGGATTTCTGCAACGTCACGCCTGAATTAATTAACACTTTCTAATTGTCAAGGAGTCGGTCAGTCAGAAATATGAAGCTAGTTGCCCATTTCAAAGGGTAGTAGGTTCCTATGGAGCTGGACGGCAAAAACTGCAGGAACCCTGAGCTGGCCTAGCTTAGTACGGAGTCTTAATAGAATAGGGAAAATGCATGTATTTTTAAATATTTTTTTTATTTAATAGTTTACATGGCCAAATAATAGTTAAAAAATAATCGACGGCAAAAATGCAATTTAAAGTACTTACAAAAAAGTTAAAAATAAACCGACCCGGGCTATTTAAACGCCCTCCATTTGGCGCTTGGTGTGGTGACGACACAGTCTATGACAACAACCGAACAAGTGTCAGTCAAACACTCCTATAAAACGTATTGACATTTTGATTGTTGTCATAGATTGTTACGTAACATTCGCTCTGACCAATAGCGTCGCTTTTCAAGTATTTGAATTTCCCACAGTATTTTGGCACTTTAAAAAAATATTTCTCGCACAAAAAGAAATATTACTCAAAAATATTAATGGAGGCATAATTCTGAAGTAATATAGTTTATAAAAAAAATGCTTGACCCTTATTTGAATCACATGCATTTTCCCTATTAAAGGCTAGCTTATATTTTGAAACTACTGACGTGCGGCTTACTGTATGTGGCTATTAATAGGGTACAGCTTTAGAAAGAGACTCGTGCAGGTATGAGTGACAGAGACGACGCTCTACAAAGCTGAACTTTTTCTGAAACTGGATGTGCCGACAAAAAAAACTACGAACTAT
Organism: Lithophane ornitopus; assembly: GCA_948473465.1. Taxonomy (NCBI): domain Eukaryota; kingdom Metazoa; phylum Arthropoda; class Insecta; order Lepidoptera; family Noctuidae; genus Lithophane; species Lithophane ornitopus. The sequence continues at coordinate 8,803,469 of OX419642.1, read as the reverse complement.
CTTTGCTTTATCATTTGTGATAATTCCCCTCCTCCGCCTCGTTAGTTTACGCCGGTAGCAAACCTCCGCCGCGAAACCATAACAATTTAAACTCTACTGACTCGCGACACGTTTCGCTACTGGAATCGGATGCGAGTAGCGGAACGTCACGCGAGTTAGTTGAGTTAAACTACTGCGATTTCGCTCCTATGGTTTCGCGGCGGAGGTGTGCTACTGGCGTTAGCGCCGATTTTACCTGGGTTCGATTCTCGGGTTGGGCAATTTTATCCTCTTGAGTTTTTCAGTAACAGCCCAGAGATTGGATTTGTCCCCGGTTGATGGCAATAGGCTTGCCCCCTGTTACATGGGACTTCAACATAACTGCCGAAATGGTGGTGTACCATACACCTCTGCGCTACCCTTTGCTGAATACAAGCGATATGTTATGTTACGTTTTTTTTTTTCACAGAAACCAGTTGGCGGTATTTCCTTATTCGGCAACAAAGGAACCGAAAGTATTGGGGCCGCCATCTTGAAACGTAATCAACGAAAATCTTCCACTTCCGGTGACGAAAGCGGAAGTGACTCCCGTTCTGAGTCACAGTCAAACCAGCAGATAAGGAAAGAAAAAGATATATTCGATGATTTATTTGCTAGGTCTGAAAGTAAAGCAGTTACGAAAGATAAAGAGTTTAGTAAAGATTTAAAAACTGAAATACAAAAGAAAAGTGTGGAGAAGGTTAAAGAAAAAAAGATAGAAAAACCAAAAGTAGATTTATTCAGTGATAATCTTTTCGATGATATAGACGATATCTTTTCTACGAACGTTGTTAAAATGCCAGCAAAAGATAATTCCAAGTCAAAATCTATTTTCGAAGATGATGACGATCTCTTCTCTGAGATTGCTGCACCAAAACCGATGAAAATAGAAGTAGCGAGTAGTAGTACTAACAAGAAGAGTTTATTTGATAGTGATGATGAATTATTTTCTGAAAATAAACCTGTTGATAAGCCCAAAGATACTCCTAAACTTGTAGAAACTAATAAACCGAAGGTAGCTGAAAGATCTAAATTAGATAAAGTTACTAACAAAAATAAAGAAATCACTAAAAGTATATTTGATGATGACGAAGACGAACTATTTAGTGACTTAAAAACGAATGAAGTTACTAAAGTACAAAATAGTTCAGGTAGTATAGAAAAATCTAATGATTTTGGTAAAGGGAATGAAAATTTTTCGAGAAGTATTGCACCTACTGAGGCTATCTCAAATACTTTTAAAAGTTCATCACTTTTCGATCGTGATGATGACGAAAGTAATATTTTTGCTGAACCAGCTAAGTCTTCAATCGTCCCAAATAAAGCAGCTCCTATTAAAGATGTTACAAAACTGTCAAGCAAAACTGACCATAAAAATCCTGAAGGAAATGTGGAAAAATTGTCAAGCAAGACTGAATTAAAAATTCCTGAAGAAAATCTGGAAGTAAAGACTTCAAACTTAGTTAAAACTGATGAAACGGAAAAGATTGTAGTTGAAAGTGATGATGTAAATAAAAATATTAGCACACCTATTGTAGATAAAATTGTTAATACTTCTGAAACTATGAACATTTTAAAAGAAGAACACTCTTTAGTTTTACCTGTAAACAAAAATATAGATAGCACGAACACAAGTTCTTATAAAAATGAAGAAACAAATGCAGCTAGCATATTTGACCATATTCATAAAAATATGCGAAATATTGAACAAAGTTCTTCGGATACGAACAATGATTTCAGTGATCAAGATTTCGATGATTTACCCCCAAAAGAAGAAAGTAATAAAACCGAAATTATTAATAGTAACAAAGTCACTGAAACTGATGAAATCCCAACAGAAAAACACAATATTTTTGATAAAACTACTTTAGAAGAGGATATTGATAAACTATTTGCAACAAGTCAACAAAATAGCGACAATACTGAAACAATATTTAAAACTACAGATCCAGATTTTACAGAAACGATACCTAACAAGACTGAACAAGACAATAAAACTGTTGAAATCGCAACAAAAATTATAGAACCAGATATTTTCAGTAACATTTTAACTGAACCTCCAGTGTTTGAGAAACCCAAAGAACCAAAACGAAGTAAAAACGTGAATGCATTATTTGATGATGATTCCGATGACGAGAGTCTATTTTTCAAGAAGAATGACCCAATATTTGTAGAAAATCCGGAAGATTTTACTCCGACTCAGGATAGGATTTTTGGTTTGTTCAGCGATGAACCGCCTGATGATGTCTTTAGTAAAATCAGTGATGATTTCGAGGATGATATGTTTTCTACGATACCTAAGCCTAAAATTCCACAGAATGATGATTTACCTCCCTTACCTGATACCATACAATTCGAAGATAGTACTTCTTCTAACAACATAATACTTGAAATTGAAAAAGCAGATCCAATTGAAGAAATATTTAGTGATTTACCGAAAGATGAAGTAAAACCAGCTGTTGATATTACAAAAGAATCTAGTTTAGATTTAGAGGAAGACATATTTAAACTACCAACTACAGAAAATGTTGATGAACGTCAAAAATCTTCAACAAATGTTGAACAACTATTTAAAGCACACACAAAAGAATCTAAACCTACTTTAAAAAGTAAACCTAGCCCTGATTTATTTGATGAAGATGAAAACCTGTTCGCATCGGGAAATAAATTCGAAAAACCTACATCGTTGACATCAACTAAGGAAGGGAAACCTTTACCTGGAAATAAAACCCTAACTTTTAAAGATAAACCTACCGTTGATTTATTATCTGATGATGAAAACCTATTTGCTTCAGTACCTACATTAGCAAAACCTATATCATTAAAACAAGAAAAACCAGAAAATAAAAACCTAGAATCAGTAAGTAAATCTTCTGATGACGAGCTATTCACGTCCTTACAAAAATCTGAAAAGCCTTTAATTACTGAAAATAAACTGCTTCAAGAAGATTCAAAATCGGATGAAGAATTATTTAAAAAGCCTGAATGTATACCTAAGCTAACCGAAATGCTTTCAGAATCAAAACCAGAAAAATCTGATCAAAAGAAAGTTGGCAAACTTAAAGTTGGCCTCAATATAAACGTAAATGCTTTATTACCAGGAGCTTCACCTAAAAAGGTCAAGCCAAACGATCAACCAGATGGCCAAAGTCAAAGTTTAGTTGACACTCAAAAACCAGAACCCCATCCTGAAGTTCAAAAGTCAGAACCTGAAAAAGCGGAAAGTCAAAACCCTGATTCTAAGTTAGTAAAAGCTGTTAGCTTTGATGGGAAACCTGAATCAGATGTTCTAGATAATAAATTGTCTAAAGAAAGGGCTAAGATTCAGGTTAAAAGACGTCCTTCTACTCGTAGGGCTAGGAGAGAAGCTGTCAGGAAATCTGGAATCGATTTTGGTGAAGACTCCACTGATAATTCTAGTTCTATCGATGATCCGCCTAGAAAACAATCAAATAGCGAAAAACCTAATATTGAAGAATCAAAACAAAATGAAATTAAACAAAATAGACAGCATGAAATTATAGACAATACTGACGTTCAAGCAAACGTAGATGAAACTACTGTACAAGCTGAAATAGACCCTATTACAGTAGAAAAACAGCCTATAATTGAACCTGTGGTCATAGAAAGAAAGGCTGAAATTACAGAAAAACCTTTGTACTCAAGAGATGTAAAATCTAAAGTAGTTTATATCTTAAATGATGAAGATATATTCAATACTAGCCCTGTTCAAAAGCCTGAAAGTTTGAACAAAAATCTAGATTCAAATACAGGCGTAACTACTTTAGGCAAAGTCTACGACAAAAAACTGGAAAATAGTTCAAAAAAAGATCCGAAGTCATCACTTTTCGGTGACGATAAAGATGAAGAAATATTTAAAGCTAAAACAGCATTGAAAAAATCTACTATATTCGATTCTGATAGCGAAGAAGAGTTATTTGGAACGAGTAAGAGAGAAGAGAAAGAGAAAAAAGTGGAGAAAATAGAAATAAAGAGAGAAATAAAAAGAGATGTCGTCAAGGGATCTCTGTTCGGTGACGAAGATGACGATGATGATTTGTTTGGCGTTAAAACTAAGAAGATTCCTGGTAAGTTAATTATTTTGTAAATGTACATTGATATTGATACATAGAATACTCTTTAAACCGTACCGTTTTCCAAAGAAAAGTATACGCTTCGGTAATCTTCGTGTTTCCGAATTAGCACGAACGTCGCGCTACAGAGTAGGTATCACCTCGTATAGGCAATGCGTCTAAGTTTTGTACTATCGCACTTTTAGCAGTGCACCTATCATTGCACGTTTGTATGAAGTATTCTTTCTGTCGGGTTAATCATTTATTTTATAAACATATTTATACAATAAATGGCACCCGGTTGTGTATCAATCTGCTAAACAATACATTTTATCTTGATCAAAATATGATTCGCGACTATCAGATACGGAAGAGCTCGTGGCTACGTAATAACAAGTTAAGCTACGCTTGCCGGGGTTGGTCCGTGGATGGGTGACCATCTTTACATACCGAGACTCCTCCGTGTCTCGGAAAGCACGTTAAGCCGTTGGTCCCGGCTGTCATTTGTGGATCTTTGACAGTCGTTACGGGTCGTCAGCAGCCCGAAAGTCTGACAACCAGTCTTACCAAGGGGTATCGTATTACCCAGATATTGGGTTGTGGAGGTCAGATAGGCAGCTCCATGTAAAATACTGGTATTCAGCTGCATCCGGTTAGACTGGAAGCCGACCCCAATATAAGTAGTTGGGAAAAGGCTAGGCAGATGATGACTATCAGATACGTATTAATAGAATTATTCTTTCTTTCTTTCTTTACAACAAACGAACAAACATCATTATATGAACAAATCTCTTATGGAAAAGTTCTTCGGGAACAAATCTAAGTTAGAGAGATGTATTAATCATTCTAATGATTTTAATTCTGTAAATACATATCTCATCACCTCAGTGCCGTAATTAGGGCGGTGCCAGCGGTGCCCAGGCACAGGGCGCAGCCCCTGGAGGGGTGCAGAAATGACCAGACCGGGGCCACTAACAATACCTATTATTTATTTTTATAGACAATCCATTTTATTGTCAGAACCGGTTATGAATAGAAAATATTTCAAGGACGCGGTTATAGCAGCTCGCACCGGGCGCATAAAAGGCTAATTACGGCACTGCATCACTTTAAGCTCAAATGATTATTATCTGTGTCCACAGATCAAAAACCCCAAGCATCCAGATCGACAGTTAAGGATACTCCTAAACCTGCGGAACCAGTCTTTGAAGACCCGCTATCAATGTTCGGAGATGACGACTAGTGTCAAACCTTGACGCCAGGTGGCGCTAGTGTGTATGGAGGTTTGAGTACAATACGCGGCCGTACAGTGGTTTCACAGTTGTAATTCTGCATCAGAGAAAAATCACAGTGATCCTTGTGCTCGTTAAAATAAGGCTGCTTTTCGATTGCTGCTGTCAGAGGTAAAATAACTGTGAAAGGACTGCATGTCACATCGAGTTTTAGAACAACTTCGGCTTTGTAGAGCGTTGTCTCTTTCACTCATATCTGTGTGACAGTCTCTCTCTAAAACTCGATTTGTCAGTAACGCCCGGGTGCTGTAGGTAGATAGCTTTTTTAATTAATTTAACAGGCAGTTGATTGGTTTGTTAAAATGCTTTAAATATAGTATATGTGAACACTGTTTAAAAAATGTTATATTAAAGTAGGTACGTACGTTTTGTTTTTAGCTATTAATTAAGAGAATATTTAACAAAGTTTACTTAAAAAAACAGAGTCTGTCAACATTAAAATAGCCTTCATGTTTAATGAACTGATTCTTAAATGTACAGTCACGGAATCTGATTGTGTGGCAGATTGACGATTAACTTAAATTGTCCGTGTTATACAACCGCACATCACTGGTAGCAATTTGCAAGCTTATGTCAGTCGTATACATTTTTTACTTTGCTTTTCCATCATCGTTATCGCTGATAGAATGTCACTTTGTCTAGGGCCTCAGCATATATTATATTACTAGCTGCGCCCCGCGGTTTCACCCGGATAAGTCTCGGTTCCGTGGGAATTTCGGGATAAAAAGTATCCTATGTCCTATTCCAGGTCATGGTCTACAATGTGCCAAATTTCATCCAAATCCGTTTAGCTGTTTTAGCGTGAAAGCGTAACAAACAAACAAACTCACTTTCGCATTTATAATAGTTAGGATAAGTTAGGATTCTTCTCCTTAGGTACTTACTACGCTTTGGAATGGGCAACTAGCTTCACATTACTGTCTGACCGACTCCTTGACAATTCAAAAGTTTAATTGAAATAAATTGTTTGATCCTTACATACTCCTTTTGCCTCGTTTACGTTCATACATCTTACGGTCATACACGCACGTAAGGATCGTAGCTTTGTGTACTTTCTGCTTACCCCCGTGGGAAGATGGCGTGAGTTTATGTATGTAAATCCTTTGTGCTTTACTGGTTATGTTCCACTGATGTGCGGCAGTTTGTATGAGAAGTTTTGCTGTCTGAAAGATAATGCAGGAGATAGTTTACCTAATGAAAGGGGCCTTGCTGTGACAAAGCACATAGTGCAAACATCAATTATTATTATTAAATGGGGAAGGGAACTGTCAAAATGGCGCCGTCGTAGCTATTTCCCAAGGCAAGCTAATAAAGCATTTATTGATTACTAGCTAACCCAACAGACGTTGTCCTGGCTGACATTTGTGGATCTTTGACAGTCGTTACGGGTTGTCAGAAGCCCGAAAGTCTGACAATCAGTCTTGCCAAGGGATATCGTTAATACGATATGACTGCCTATCTGACCTCCACAACGCATTATTTGGGTAATCCCAAATAATGGGTTGTGGAGGTCAGATAGGCAGTCGCTCCATGAAAAAAAACTGGTATTCAGCTGCACCCGGTTAGACTGGAAGCCGACCCCAACACAGTTGGTAAAAGGATTATTGATCGAAGTTGTCCTGTTCAAATATAAATATTTCATACAAAAATCTATAAAAAAATATTACATTCTATGATCCCATAGAATGAATGAATGATGATTCAGTTTTTCCCGAATTTTAACATTTTCCGTAATTCTTTTCCAATTTTTCTTTCCTAAGTAAAACTACCTAAAACCTAAGTAATTCTGACTAGTACGATAATTTAAAAAAAATTGCCAAATTTTTATTTATATAATATGTAGATTTATTTTTGCGAAAATAACTCGTTGTGTTGCTAAATGCTCGGAAATTGGAGTCCACCATTTTACGAAAGACCCTAACAAACTCAGCAGATTGTGGCTTAAATCTATTCTAAGGGAGATATTTTAATTTAAAAAAAAATTGAGATTACGTTGGAATTGTTTTGAAGACAGTATTACAAAAAAACATATAAAAAAATATTTTAAGCTTTCTAATTCTGATACTTTCCATGTCGAATAAATATTGATTTAAAATATTGAAATCACCGAAAATAACGAAATAGTGCAATAAAACCAAATTCATGAATGAACACGAAATGTAATGAATGAACGAACGAATGTCAAATTGATTGTAGGCCGTAGGGACTAGCTATGGTCACGCCATCTACAGTAACTTTGACCGACCTTCCCCATTCAATTATGCACAATTAATATGAGATTATGAGCTTCAACTTATTCAAAGTAGAATTTAAATAGGATTGGATCTTTGATTATTTATATGTCTAGATACGAGTGTCGCGCTGCAAAATAACTAAAACGTCTTACACTCGCGCCACGTCATTGTGCTGTCATAGTGCTTTTCTAGTGTGCATTTGGCAGCCAACAGTTGGGCGCTATTTTTTTTCGACGAGTTCACTGCTTTGAATGTCAGTGTTATTGACACATTTATATCTTTCGATAGGCTATTATAAAACCTCTCATTTAGAATTAATGATGCCAACAAGGAATACCAGTGCCTGAAAAATTCTGTTCTACTTATCTACTGCCTGGTCTAGTGGTCACAAGCGCTACTGTTGAGCATGAGGTCCCAGGTTCGATTCTCGGGTTGGCAAAGTGTTATTGGGTTTTTCCATCTGGAATTTCTCAGTAGTAGCCCAGTCTGGATTTGTGTCCGGTTGATGTTAATAGACTTGCCCCGTATTACATGGGTGTTAAAACATAACTGGTGAAATTAAGGTGGAGTGTACGTACACCTCTGTCTAACCCTTCAGGGAATACAGGTGTGATGTTATTTGTTGTAAAATTAGTTTTAGAATGAACGCTAAACCTACTTAATGAGATAATAATTGTTACATAAGTATTGCTTTCATTCACACTAGCGTCAGAACAACGTTTTGATATGTTTGCCCCCATATTTGACGTACAATCGTGGAAATGTGGCTCGTGGTCATGTGGGAACATCTGCACGGGTTAGTTAGTTGGCTATGCTTGCCTCAGTTGGTTCATGGATGGCAGACCATCCATTAGGTACTGAGACCCCTCCATATAGTTATTTCATACGACTGATCAGGAATGACAGCTGTCATTTTAATTTTGAATAGTAATGTTTCTGTTGATAGTCAATTTTCAGAACAATACATTTCACTGACTGTACATCAAATAGTGGCAAGATTAGGCCAATAAAATAAGGCCTAGGGAAGTTATTTAAAATATAATTAGTAGTATTAAAATAATAATGAAATATTTCAGCGCCTTAATGTGCTTCTGCTACTGAGCGAGACATTCCAATGTTATTTAATTTTATTATAAATGTTTATATTTGTTGGGGAAGAATAATTATGTATTTATAAAATAGATAAAAAAAAAAATTGTGAGACTTCTTTGGCGGCGATTAGATAATTGAACGAGAAATTGTGAGTGAAATTTGAAGGACTCGTCACGTTTAGGCACATTTCGTTACATGAAAGAGAAGAAAGATAAAACTCTTTCTGAAGTTTCACTTCTATCACGTGTAGGTACAGTGCTACAACCCACGCGCAATTTTTTTTGCTAATTTATGCCTATGAAATAGGGAAATTAATTGTTTTCCGAATTGACACACTATGTCAATGGTCGATAGTCAATTGGTCGATATTCAATTGGTAATAATTAATTTCGCTGACATTACGTAAGTATTTCGGTTAGTTGTAGGGTAATTAAAATAATGTATTCTTCCTAGCTAAATGAAATTATGGAGATTAATTTAAAAGATAACAATAAATTTTTTTTTTTCTTAATTAATATAATAATTGTGATTGTAAATATTGTTATTTCGTTATTGGCTCGTCACAGCTTGCTATACAAAGTGCCTACGGAATTATTCTTGTATGAAATGTAATAAAATGTTATATTTGTTTTGGGATTTTTATTTTGAACCTTAATAGTTATAATGTTACAAACCCGTGCGCATTAAGGGCCGAGTCACACCGGAATGGCAGCGACGCGGCGAGCACTTTCAGTGTGAAATAATTTTAAACTTTATCTACATACATAAAAGACCAGTATCGCTTGAAAAGGTCGCAAGACTGTGGTTCAGCCCGCGGCGACGCGAGGCCGCCCGCGGCACCGCGGGCGTCCTCGCGCACCCCCGTTCATTTGTTTCTTCTAAACAGTTATATTTGTAAGCGGCGACGCCGGGAGCCGCTGCCGGCCGCTACCGGCCGCTGCCAACCGCTTCCGGCCGCTGCCGGCCGCTTCCGGCCGCTGCTGGCCGCTACCGGCCGCTGCCAGCCGCTTCCGGCCGCTGCCAGCCGCTACCGGCCGCTGCCAGCCGCTGCCGGCCGCTGCCATTCCGGTGTGACTAACATGGCACCTGGCTCAATGACGTTTGTAGGGCCCCCGCTTCCCCGCATGGCGACGGCGGGGCGCGGCGCGGGTAGCGGGAGAAACGTACCTGGCTCGGAACTCAATGCTCCCCAGCATTGAGTTCCGAGCCAGGTACGTTTCTCGGTAAAGGCAAATCGTCGTTGATAGTCCAATTCCGCGTAACTAACATTGTTAAATACCGCGGATGTACCTTTGGGGACGTAGGTAGAAGGTATTCTACCTGTCTCCTTATAGATGATTTGGAGGTGAAGTCGCGAACGAGAGTGAAACTCCAATATACGGTTGATATCTTTATAATACTTTTACATTTATCATGGTTAGGGTTAGGTACATTGATTAAGCTAGAATATAAATAATTAAACTGTTAGGGACAAAGTAAACTTATGACTGACATCTAGTCTGTGTCCCGCGACGGTTGGTAAGGTAAGAGAGCGACCTACTTAAGGGACGCTATGGGTAACGCCCCGGATCGTGGCTTAGTGTTGGCACTTGACAAGGGTGCGTTCCTGACTAACTGAATAAAAGAAAAATACTTAACATAACATAATACAGGCGACGCCACGTATGTGTGTTCACAAATCACAATACGTGACGCCACACCACCCCCCACGGAGAAAGATGAACCGATTTAACAAAAATCGGAGAAATCCTTGAATTTGACTCGTCTGCCAGAACGAGTGGTATATGGTTTTGTAGTTGTTGTTGTTGGATTGGCGTCTGCGTTTGGAGATGGATCAGTTTGTTTAGGTTCTGATGTGGATGTGTGAGTGGGTTTTGTTGGAGGATCAAGGGCTGTAGGACTGGTGTGTTCCATGTAAGCTGGCTTGACGCGATCGATGCTTACAGCCGACGCTGTCACGTGTCGACGCTATCACATTTGACCAGGACTACGAAGCCAATCACAGAAGTCAGACTTAGAGTTATCTTTCCTGCGTTCTCAAGGATCAAGCCTGCAACTGACCGACGTTAATATTCCAGGAACCAAAATTTTAAAGGAGGGTCAAAAAACAGAAGTTCACAAAAACTAATCGGCCGAATTTTGATATGATTAAGGGGAACGAAAGGGTCCTAGACTTAAGTTCGTCCAAAATTCGGCCGATTCGTTTTTGTGAACTTCTGTTTTTTGACCCTCCTTTAAAATTTGTGAAAGGTACATCTGCGGTATTTAACAATGTTAGTTACGCGGAATTGGACTATCAACGACGAAATGCCGTTAGAATCCTGTTGATTCTGTATATAAGCTGCCAATTTTATCACTAATTCACTACCACTGGCTCATCAAATCATCAAGCCTCTCGTGCAGGCACCGCCTCACTTTCAACCGTTTCCCGACATTTGTGGTGAATTGACATTACTAACAGCGACGTCACTGCTGACGTGCTGGTTTGCATGTGATGTGCAAGTCTTAATCCAAGGCCAGTTCTCATTATTTTTATATATATGTCCATATAAAAACGCGCTGATGTTTCCTGATCAATAAATTACATCTTAAATATTATTATTATTATACTGATTTTGGTATGATTCTTAAGCAGACGTCATATAGTCTGAAATTACGTTACGCGTAGGTATTAGGCCCCTAGCACACGGCGTATTTTTAACGCGCAGACTACGCGCTACCGCTCATAAGTTGATCAAAAGTTTCGTCTACAGAGACCTAATGTCACAATGTCCATCAGTGGACTGCTGTAGGCTGAGTTATTAATGAGTTCTGTTTCGCTTTTGTAGCCCATAATTTCTAAACGCAATGTGTGTAGTAATGGTCTATCCAACCGAATGACCTAACCAAGGCTTGACTGTTGAACTCGCTTAAAACTAACGAAAATCGACTAATTAGACATGGCAGTTTAGAAACGAATACGTCAAAGAAAAATTGTCACCGTCAATGTCAAATTAAAACGCCACTGTCGCATGGCAATCACACGGTGGTCGTTTGTTTTTCATAATAAAAACTATTAAAATGAAGATCCCAGAGAAAACTAAAGAAAAGAAGGAGAAAATAAAGAAGAAGGAGAAGATAAAGCCTAAAAAAGAACATGTTTTGATTGTAGCACAAGAGATAAAGTTCGCACGTCTTCTATCGGGCAACGAGAAGAAAACCCGCGATAAAGTGCTAAACACACTGAAAAAATGGCTTCTAAACTGCTTCGAGAAAGGCTATGGTTAGTAACTAATCTTCAGTTGCAATATTTTACATATTTCACGACACTTTATAACAAAAACGACTTTTTAATGTCACTCGGTACTTAACCTCAAAACATCACAAATGTGCGTTGTATGTATTTTACACGCTGTTTTCTTGTTATTAGAACGTTTCACCGACTGAAGCATGCATCAATATGCTCTGAATACGTTTTTGTAGGCATTCTAAGTAAAATAATGACGATTTGACACACTTGAGAGTGTTAAAACACCATGCTTTTATGAAGTGCTAAGGAATAGATGTTGTAAGCTCTATTGATTATTCACCAATAACTTGTTGATCTCTATGTCTGAGAGTTGTCCTATGTGAGTGTGGACCTGTTGCCTTATGATCCAATTTCATTCACTTTCTGATGATTTTGTTTAGATTCAAACCTAATTATTATCAAATTGACTCTAACTACTTAGTAATTTTTGAACTAAGTATTACATTACACAAGCCAGTTATTCGCACGCTGAGAACGAAAGTGACCTATCTCAAAATTTTAGTAAAATGAGTTAAATATACAAAATTACTCAAAAAAGTAGACTTTATCACACTTATATTAAAAAACAGAACATTAATGGTCAGACAGGGATAGAGGGCTTTTCGGTCTCTTTGTTTTTGAGCGCTTCACACTCCCCGCACCAGAGTGAAAGGGACGCAATCAGTACTGCACCGCGAGTGGATGTAGCAGAAAATGTCAAGTTTAGTACCGTAGCGATCGATTACACTTTTCGTCACTTTTGTGCCGATTTGTGGGCGTAAGTTTAGCTACAATTTATAATCATAAAGTGACCAATTTATGGTATAGGTCACTTTCTTATTTCTAATATTAACAACCTAGGTGACATAAATCAAATTCGGTCACATTCTCATTTCCTATATTAACAACCTAGGTGACATAAATCAAGTTCGGCCACTTATTTATGAAGGCATGGGTTAAACTCATGAACTCATTTCTAATAATAAAGTGACCTATTTATTCCAAGTTATTTTGTATAGAAAAAATAATTTTTATTTTATTGTTATATACATATTTTAAAGTGATAAAGCCAAATAATATTATACAAAAGAAATTCGTAACTTTCGTTTTCATATTCAAAAGTTTTTCTAGTAAGAATAGAAAATGTTCAATCAGTCGAACACATTTTATTCAATTCCCAAAAATCGTAAATTTTGACTTGAATCACTTTCGTTCTCAGCGTGCGACGCTTCTTGTCCCTTGTGGTGATTATGTCCTTTATTTAATTAATTACATATTCATTTTATTTTTCAATAAGTATTAAAATAAAAAAAATAAGTATAAAAAATAGTAGCCCACCTGTATTGGGAACGCAGCAGTCAGGGCTCCAGAGAGAGAGGAACCTCCTAACTATGCGAGCCGTGTCCAGAAGTACTGCTGGCTACCCATTCAGCATGGTGATTATTATTATTACTCTTACTTATTTTGTTAATGATTAAACACTATTGCACACCACATAATAAAAAAGGTCAACCATTATGTAAAAACTAGTGTACATTATTGCAGAAGGTGATCTCTTACATACAGACACCAGTGGCGAGCCTAGGGGTCAAGATCAGGGCAAACAGACAGGTTTTTTACGATAAAAAAAAATTGCCAAGTGTGCGATTTACGGATTTTCTATGTTGTTCATGGTAACACCATTATTACATAGTGTTATTTTTTTTAATTTATTGATAGGCTTAGTTTTGAAGGGAAGCCGGGCTTTTGGGCTTCTATGGAAGGAACGCCACTGACAGACACACTTACTGTTATTATTATTTATTTATATTATATTATTTATATATGTTATTTGAATAAAAAATATAAATATTTTAGGATGTATTTACAGAATTATAATCATTAGAATCATTATTACATCTCTCAAAGTGTTATTATTTTTTGTTTTTAATATGTATGCTTGCGACAATCTAAGAAGTCCGTTTTGACAGCTATAAAAATGCATTGTGTAGCGATGAAAAAAAATATGGTTTCTTATAAACTGATTCTCGAGACATATCAATTGAACATACTTAGAGAGTTTGTAATCTACGACTTACCTATACTGTTGCTAAAAACTGATTCTCAAGGCTTAATGTTTTATTACATGTACGAGAACGAAACGTCAAACCGGACTTCTTAGATTGTCGCGAGTGTAAAAATAAAATATGTACATTAGGATATTATATATGTTAGGATAATATTTCAATCTATAACACCATTCTGAATGGGTAGGCAGAGGTGACTCGATAAATGGGGATAAGAACAAGAGGATGGTGGTGATTACATTTAGGAATAAAAACTTGTTAATTTCAGAATTCAAAGAAGATGACTTTATAAGAGTGTGGAAAGGATTATTCTATGCTGTGTGGATGTCAGACAAGCCTCTCGTACAGGTAAAATAAAATCATATGGTCTGATAATTCTTCGACATGGTCTCATTAATACACTAGAGTTATAAAATATCAAAAGGAACACGTTATATAGAATTTTTATCTCACAAAGTGATGCGCGCTTTAGTTGTGGTCACCAAGTGTACAGTCATCCTGCAAATGTGTGCATGGAAACGAGTAGCGTCAGCACATAACACATACACGCACACTTCCAACTTTGCCATTGTCTCGGATGGTACCAAGAGCTTCTACTTTTACACACACATTCCCAGCAAGTTTGTAGACTTGTTAACCACAAGTAAACCGCGCGTCGTTTCGTGAGATAAAACTACTGTAGCAAATTAAAGCCCTGAGTTCAATGGAAACAAAGGTTGCACAACTTTGTTTTAGAAACATGTTTTTGTTTTAGTATATTGGTGCGCCAATGCCCCAAATGATCTGAGAAAACTTGTTCAAAATACTTCATTATTTATAAAAAAACTAGCTGCACCCCGCGGTTTTACCTGCGTAAGCCTCGATCCCGTGGGAATATCGGGATGAAAAGTATGTCCTATGCCAGGTCATGATCTACCCCGGTGCCAAATTTCATCGAAATCCGTTCAGCCGTTTTAGCGTGAAAGCGTTAAAAAAATTAAGAAACACACTCTTTTTTCTAGTGATTGAGCTGGAAACAAGAAGTGACAAAGTTAATTATATTCTTTCGCAAGCACAGCTGATTTGGGCTGCCATAATTTACGATTATTAATTTTAAGCACCAGTTATTATAAATAACTGCATATAACTAGGTATTATAACACTCGTGTGATACCATTAAACTCTCACTTGTGAGTTAATAACCCCTTTTTTGCAATATGTTTTAAAACCCTATTTAAATTCTTATCTATGTTTAACATCAGGAGGAGCTATGTGAGAAGATAGCAGGTGTCCTAGACCTGTTCCCTGAGGAACACCTGCGTCACGCTCTACTCATGTACAAGGCAGGGCTCCGCGTGCTTGCTACTGAGTGGTACGGACTGGACCAGCATCGCACGGATAAGTTTCTTATGGTATGTACTGTTTCTTATGTCCTAGATCAGTTTCCTGAGGAACACCTGGGTCACGCTTAGGGTTGCCACCATAACATAAATTAAAAGTAGAATAATTGTAATATTTCGTTATTATTCTTCTGAAAATACAACGTGTAACGTTAAATGCGAAAAAACCTCAGACACCCCAACAGATTTTTAATTCAATTGAACTAATTCTGAGAGAAAGAATCATTAAAAAAATTGTAAAGGTTTTATGTGCTGTTTTAGTTTTACTGGCAATTCTGATCGTTTCTTGCGTCTGCGACGACGGTCTATCGAGGGACGTTACCGGGCCGCTGCGCCGCGCTGGCTTGGCCTATTAATAAATAGACACGTCAACGTTTCTAATGAAGATTTTTTGAAAAATGTGACCTATATTTAAAAGTGGTTCAATTGATTCTGCTCGTTATTCTGATCAAACTATTTACGTTGAATGCGCAAAACCTGAAAATAGTTTGAATAGAATAACGTTACACTGTATTGTATATATTGTTGTCCACAGTTGATACGTCGGTACTTGCGCGCTAGTCTCCGATGTTTGCTGCGCAGTGAGTGGAGCCTCAAGAGTTGTCAGATGTATGCCAACACCTTGTCTGGGAGTGACGGTGAGATATTAATTACAACAAAAATATTGATTAAAATATTTCAGACAAACAATACTCATACAACTATCGCCCGTAATGTATATGAAATTGCCTCTGTTGAAGATATAATTTATTTATTTTTTTTATTTGCGAATATTCTGCCCGCGACCTCAGACGAAGTAAAAAAATCTAGACAGAGCGCTGTTAACAGTGACATGAAGCCGGTTTCGTAAACATGTGTGCACTTAGTGAGTGTTGCCGCTCAGTAAAAACTCATTACTCTAATATTTTGTCTTAAGTACTGGCGGGGGACTGGACGAGTAAATAGATAGGTTAGCGTTATATATTTTTTAAATTATTTATAGGTACCTCAATTGATTCCGACAAGAAAATAAAACAATAGTTAAAAGTAACTACATTTTTATTATTACACGACTGCAAAAAGGAGTTTAATGTTTTCAGGGTTCATGTACCTATGTATTTAAGTATTTGAGTTTCTTTAGTCCACCATAACTTTTAAATTCCTGAACGGATTTGGATGTATGGGGTATGTTTGAATCCTTATCATCCCGAGTAACATAGGCTACGTTTAAAAAAAGCATTATGGCTGCAGTATGGCTCCATGTCCAAATGTGAAAAATGAACCTGTAATGTTACGTTTCGCATCACATGAATTATTTACCCAATTAACAGGGAAAATTGTGACGCATATTAGTGACAACACTTTGGTTAAGATTTTGTGTTCCAAGCTGTCATATTTTGATCTATTAAAATTATGGATTTTCATCTAGTTTTTATGTTTACTTACATACGAAACGTGATGCCATCTGGATTTTTAATTTTTTTTAATAATTGTTTTTGCACCCTTTCACCGCACAAGGCGGCATTTTCGCGGTAAAATAATTTAATTTGTTTCAGCGTGACGCTTCATTGACAGACTAGCTGTAAATAATCGATTTGGTGTAGTTTGGTTGTAAATGTGTGCGTTCGAGCGTGTATGCACAGAGCTTGGTGTAGTTTTGAATGCTTCACTTTATTGTTCGCAGCGCTCTGTCTAGATTTTTTACTTCGTCTAAGCCCGCGACTTTGTCACCCTGAAAATACAATGCCAGGAATCGGCTCGAATTGTATGTAGTGTCCGACAGACTTTCTATAATAATGATAATTCATATAAAAAAATAGGTAGAATTATACAATATAAATAAAATCTGTAGAAGCCCACCGTTAAAAAGTAATTTTAAATAGTTATTCAATTTAACAACACATTTCATAGCTACATTTTCAAATAGAAATGTTACCAATACCAAAATAAAATAATATCGATACGAAATTGCACTTGCAAATCGATTGCAATAATATCAATATGAAGATACGTAAGTGAATTTATTACTTACATAAATCGTAACTCGTAATTATGTTAATAAATAGCGTTTAATTATGTTTTTTAATAAGTATATTATATTTTATAGTAATGTAATGATTAAAAATAATTTTAATTCGATTATCGATATCGTTTAGCATAGTCTATTCCTAATAATGTAATTATAGTGCTGGCAACACTTGATGTAAAACTCTATCTGGCATTTGTCAATGTCAAAAAGTTTGATTTCTCCCGCGAGACACGAGCAACGAAGTATTTTCGTATTTTTGTGAGTTTTGTGTTGTTTATTACTCTGTTTCTGGACCCCGATTTTTCTACCATTTACCTTGGCTGTTGAAACTGAGGATAATGTGCTAAAAGTCATTATTTTAATTAATCATATGATTAATTATTTATTTCATGATAACGTTAAAATCAGAAGTATCAAGTGGTCAACTTTAAAACTATATTAACTTTTTTTGGTGTGCTTCAGATAGAAAACTAATTATACTACCAAATTCTATATTTATTTTCCTTTTTTATGAAATATAGTTCATCTTTGTCGGTTCTGGCCGAGTCTTGTGGGAGACCCTGACATTATCTTTTCTTGTTTTAACAAATCATATATCCTATATAGCGTGCTCTATAATTTGGCGATATGGCTCACAATGCGACCAGCGCTCGGCGTGGCAAAAGTCGTGTTCAGGTTAGCGACAGGTCAATCGTCATCCTTACCATACCTCATTGAGAGGTTTTCTTATAGGTTAAGCGGAATAGGTTATTAAATATATCTACGTTTATTGTATTTTTTTATTGGATTTCCTTAAAGTTAATTCTGAATCAATTAACTATCTAGCATCCTCCTTAACAATATGATGATATTTTCAGGTATTTTCGCGCTGAAGACTCCCCACTACGCTCGCAACTCCATGTCAATGTTACTACACATTGTTGACTGTTATCTCGACGAAATTGCTAAGGTATGTTAAGTTATCTCAGGTATGTGTGGACACCCGGCGCCAGACGAAAATCTCCGCTATAAACTAAGATATAAAGGCTAGGTTTCAAGTTCGGGCACTTTCTCCCTAATGCTTGACGGTCGTTACCAAAAAGCGAGCCACATGTGGACACCTGACGCCTTATGCTCGGTTACTATAAACAAAAACGAATCGTTTTGCCTACCAATGGTAACTTTATTTATTGCCAAACTGGGCATATAAATGGATTAGTAAGCTTTTTTTACCTGTGATAGCTATGGGAGATAGCTGATATAGCTGTGATAGCTGTCGATTCTTCCATATGGGAGGGTCTACTATGCAAAGATACAAGAGTCTTAATCTTAACCAATAACGGTCCGTAAATTATACGAATCGGTCATTCGAGGTTAAACTATATCTAAAATGTCTTTCTCCAGGTCAAGGTCTACCGCTGCTGAAAGTGTAACAAACAATCGAACTCACTTTCGCATTTATATTATTAGTTAGGATTTCTTATTCTATCCATTCGCGTATCACCACACATCGCTCTTAGCATTCTCACCTCAGCTGTATGCACTTGTCTTTCAATAATCCCTTTTGTACTTTTCAACTCAATTTTAACAATACATTGTAAACTTTCCACAAACAGGTCTCAAACGGCGACGTTCCTGATGAGAGCCTAGTAGAGCTCATCCGTCCACTATGTACATACATGTGCGGGGGCGAAGCACCCTTACTATGTGCCGCAGCCCGGCGGCTCCTCACCGCGTTAGTGCGGCAGAGCGAGCAGGGACTGCAGTACCAACATGCTACTGCTGCTTGGCAGAAGGTAAGCAGAAATAGTTATTACCTATAAAATATTTTAATTACCAGTTTTTTATTGTAACGAATTTCCTTATCGCGGCTTTATTTTATTTTTTTGAGGGTGGGAAATCATCAAATGACTTCTCCCACTCTGGGCGGAGCGGGAGGGCGTGTCAGACTTTTACTGACTAAAACCCACCCGTGTTCCTTCAGTTGCCTGTTGCCAAGGGTCCCGGTATCCCTTTCGAACTTTCGCAATCCTTATCGCGGCTTGCGATAGGAGTTGACGGGTAGAAATCGTCACGTAACGAGAAAGCGTTATGCCTCATTCGACTCTCTGCCTCTTTCTATTATATAAGGTGTATCTTTTCATACTCGTATAAATCAGCTGTTCCCTACATTTTGACGAGCGGACTTTTTTTTGCGAGTTTAGGGTTGCTCCCATAGTGAAAGTTGTTCATAATGATGAGTACAATGACCCCTTAAGAGATTTCGTGTATGAAAAGATACACCTTATTTACAAGTGTGTGTGTGTGCGTGCGAGTATCGAGATTCGAGCAGACGCGACGAGTGTTCTACGGCTAGTTATGTAACATCAATACTAAACGTGTGGAGATTTCGTTAAACCATTTGTTTTAGTTTTACTTCATACTTGAGAAGGAACTTCGTTCCTCCGACGTTTTATTTATTTTTAACCAGCTGCGCCCTGCGGTTTCACCCGCATAGGTGGGAGTATCGGGATAAGAGGTAACTGTGTCCTGCTCTAGGTCATGGTCTACCCATGTGCCAAATTTCATCCAAATCCGTTCAGCCTTTTTAGCGTTAAAGTGCAACAAATAAACAAACTCACTTACGCATTTATAATATTATTTATTTATTTATTATTTATGTACACACAGTAAAATACAAATACAAATATATATTATAGTTAGGATAGAACGGCCTAAGCCAATTATACTATTTAAATACATTAGAACAATATCAATAAAAAAAAGGAAAAGGATATTTAAATGTTTTATTATATTTTACAAAAAAAAAACACCGACTTCCAAAAAACAAAATAAAAAAATTACTTTAATTTCGGAAGTCGGTGCAAAAAACGAAAATTGAAAACCAAAGACATCGACATCCAACAACATACAAAAAAAAACATACAGACGAATCCAGAACCTCCTCCTTTTGGAAGATGGTTAAAAAAGAACAAAATATTATTTATAAAACAAGTCGGTTTTCGTGTCTGTCTGTACGACTGCTTAGTTCTTCAAAACGACACAATAGTGGACGCGGATTTCACCATCATTTAGAGAATACATTCCGGAAGGTTTATGTATATAATACATTTAAATTAAACTACATAATAATGAAGAAATATTGATGTTTTGCCATGTCGCAAAAACCGTGTGAAGCAGGGGCGGTCGCTTGTAAAGAAATAGTTTGTTAGACTAATCATCTGTGTTATATTTCAGATGGGATGTCCTGAAGGTGGCCCAGAGGCGCTAGAACTAATATCTGAGTCAGAGGATGACGAGGATCATGATGATAGGGATGTCAGCACTGATGATGAGGATGAAAGGTAAATATTTTAATGATTAAAGGTTTAAGGAACTACACCCTAATTGCGTAATCGATCGGTCAGAATTGGAAGCGGTTTGAAACAAATGTCTAATCCATTGCTTCATAAGTTCGAAAAAAAATCTGCTCAACAACGTAAATAACGCAATGAATGTTGTTGAACTGTCAAAAAATTTGCCTAGCCTTTTCCTAACTTTGTTGGGGTCGGCTTCCAGTCCAACCGGATGCAGCTGAATACCAGTATTTTACGTGGAGCGACTGCCTATCTGACCTCCTCAACCCAGCAACTGGGTAATACGATACCCCTTGATAAGACTGGTTGTCAGACTTTCGGGCTTCTGACGACTCGTAACGACTGTCAATGATCCACGAATTACAGCCGGGACCAACGGCTTAACATGCTTTCCGAGGCACGGACGAGTCTCGATATGTAAAGATGGTCACCCGTCTACGGACTAACCCCGGCAAGCGTAGCTTAACCTGATGGATCGACCCGCGCGGCTGTTATTACTTAGTCACGAGCTCATCCTGTTGTTGAACTGACAAAATGAAACATATTAGTCGTAATCGGTTACGAAAATAAGATACGCAATTAGATACCTGGTCCAGTGAATGTTTGAGCTGTACCTTTAGCGTAGCGTGGATAAATGTTATCAGCTGTATGGGTCGATTGAAGGATAAGCTACGCTTGCCGCGGTCGGTTCGTGGATGGGTGTCATCCATTACATATCGTGCCCCCTCCGTGCCTTGGAGAGCACGCTAAGGCCCGTTGGTCCTGGCGGTCATTTATAGAACTTTGACAGTCGTTACGGGTGGTCAGAAGCCCAAAAGTCTGAACACCAGTTTTAACAAGGGGTATTGCGTTACCCAGTAACTGGGTTGTGGAGGTCAGGCAGTCGCTCCATGTAAAATACTGGTATTCATCTGCACTTGTAACTGTGACGCACAGCTGGCATCGAAATCGCGTCATACACCCCTCCTTTTTCAATTTTCACTTTTGAGTTTTCTTTTTTATTTTTTCAAAACCTCTTGGCCAAATATGATACTTCTGTTGTTTAAGTGTACACATACACACTACACAAGGTCATATTCCGAAATTGTACAACTGAAACAGAAAAGAGTAGTTTTATTGATTTATTTTTACACCAACAGAAGACTCACAATCAACTGACAATACTGATCAGCACGTACAAATGACGCTTACCTTCATATTTTATTTAACATTGTCCCAATTTATTTTTAATTTATTAGTTGTTTTTTGGTTCTGTAATTGTGTTTGTTTTTACTTATCTAATTATTTATTTAAAAGTCTTTATATAAGTATTAAGTATGTTGAAACTGTGTGTACTCCCCGTCACTTGTCCCTAAGGGTTCATTAGAAAACCAGCGTCAGACAGCATTTGTCTGGCATTCATGCTGAAATGAACCTTTTTGGCGCAGCCGTGAGGCACACATTATTGTTAAAACATTATTTTCTCTTTTAATTTTTATTTTTTTGTATATTGTGTTTCACGAACTGTGTCCAAATAAATGTTATTCTTTCTTTCTTTTTTTCTTTCACTGGTTAGACTGAAAGCCGACCCCAACATAGCTGGGAAAAGGCAGGCAGATTGATTAGCGAATTGAAGCGTACCCTTTAGTGTAGTACCATACCGAAACCGTCGTATCAACAATATTCATTATTTTAATACATTTTCTAAATAAACCTTTCTCTCCTTTCACAGCACAGAAAAGCCCCTAGACCCGCGTGCGGGCCGGGTGAACGTGGAGCTGCCCTGTCTGCCGGTCCCCGCCACGTTGATAGCGGACATGTTACGAGACTTGCTCACTACTGCCACCTCCGGCAGGCATAAGAGAGTGAAGATCTGTTTGGAGCGGTGAGTTTTATTTAATAGTAGATTCCGCCCGCGGCTTCGCTCGCGTGGTATGTCCAAAAAAAGTAGCCTATATCCTTCCTCGGGATGCCATCTATCTCCTTGCCAAATTTTTATCGAAATCCGTTCAGTGGTTTAGGCGTGAAAAGGTGACATACAGACAGACAGACAGAGTTACTTTCGAATTTATAATATTAGTATGGATAAAAAAAAATATTACAAAATAAAAACAACCAAACAAAATTTTTTTCGGACCTATATAAGACCTCGCAAGTGCACCGACCTTGTCTAGTTTTAAAATATTATTATTTCTTTTTGCCGTGCAAAAATGTCATTTAAAACTAGTGTACAGAAATAAAATATCATGCAGTGGTAAAAATATTAACCAATCAGCAAGTTGGTAGTGGGGCCACTACCAACTTGCTGATTGGTTAATATTTTTGTGTGTGCCTGTGTGCGGGCATCCGGGATGTTACTTCGATATACCTGCCGTGGGTCAGCTTCCTGTCCAACCGGATGCAGCTAAATACCAGTATTTTTCATGGAGCGACTACCTATCTATAAAATTATTGTTAGTCTTAATGAATAAATGACTGACTATGACTATCTGACCACCTCCACAACCCAGTAACTGGGTAATACCGTACGATACCCCTTAGTAAGACTGGTTGTCAGACTTTCAGGCTTCTGACGATCTGTAGCACCTGTCAAAGATCTACAAATGACAGCCGGGATTAACGGCTTAACATGCTTTCCGATCCACGCAGGAGTCTCGGTATGTAAAGATGGTCACCCATCTACGGACCCACCCCGGCGCATGCGTAGTTTAACCTGATGGATCGACCTTGTGCGGCTGTTATTACTTAGCCACGAGGTTGTGAGATGTTTCATAAAGTTGTATAATATCTCCTTTAAACATTTTCTAGTTTCGAGCAACTGTCCCGCTCCGAGTACCCGCTCCGCGTCTCGGCCCACTCTGAGGACAATCCCGCTCCGAAGATCAAACAGAAGAAGTCAGCGCAGATGCTGCACGCGTTGGAGAAAAAACTTGTCGCAGCCAGCGACGAGCTGGCTTTACGAGGTATGTAGGATATATCCTAACATCGACAATTTATTGTCGTAAGCGCGAAAAAGAAATCAGCTGTTCCCTAAATTTTGATGACGTATGCGAACATAAATGTAGGGAACAGCTTTTTTTTGCGATTTCAGGGTTGGTCCCATAGTAAAAGTTGTTCATAATGATGAGACAGATCACAGATCAAAAGACCTGACGTCGCACTAAAATCCTAACGTCACATAAATCCTGTATCGCGCAATTAAAGTTTACCGTGCGATGGACATATATACAAGAATCCAACATCAACCGCCGGGCAGTTTCTATGGTGGATGAGTGAACTTTACACCCTGTTCCTCATACCCCTAAATTGTATTGGGTACCACCGTACCTATTTCTGCCGTCAAGTGGCATTGAAGGATCTTGCAGTTCTCATTTCAGTGAGCCTAGCATGAATAGTAAATGTTACGTGTTCTACACGCCAGAGACGTGGACGCATGGAGTGAGGGGTAAACTTCTTTACATTATTGCGACTCTATAACTTGCCTTATCTAGCGGCTAATGTTTTGGTTACTGGCACAGTTTTTCGATCGATTTTTTTATTGGAATAGTCAATGTCTTGGTAACGGTGTGAGCTAGCCGGGTGCGGGATGTCTCTCTTACGCGTTGTGTATAACCCTGAGTTGGTACGACCGTAACAAACCGAGGCGTCCCCGTAATTTCAAATTAACAAAAAAAAAAAACCGGCCATGTACGAGTCGGACTCGCGAACGAAGGGTTCCGTACCATTATCTATAAAAACGGCAAAAAAAAACACGTTTTTTTTGTATGGGAGCCCCCTTAAATAAATATTTTAGACTGTTTGTTTGTATTTGTTGTTATAGCGGCAACAGAAATACATCATCTGTGAAAATTTCAACTGTCTAGCTATAACGGTTCATGAGATACTGGTGACAGACGGGCAGACAGACAGACAGACAGGCAGACAGACAGACGGACAGACAGACGGACAGACAGACAGCAGAGTCTTCGTAATATGGTCCCGTTTTACCCTTTGGGTACGGAACCCTAAAAAACCGACTGCAGGCGGCTTCTCAGGCGATAATTAGTATTCTAGGGTTAAATATTTCTATGGTCGATTGTGGTCACAAACGCTACTGCTGAGCTTGAGGTCCTGGGTTCGATTCCCAGGACGGGCAAAGTATTATTTGGTTTTCCCATTATAAATTTCTCAGTAGCAGGCCGGAGTCTGGATTCGTGCCCGGTTGATGGCAATAGGGTCTCCCCCTATTACATGAGACTTAAACATAACTGGCGAAATGTGGGTGTACTATAGGTATACCTCTGCCTAACCGGTCGGGGAATACAGGCGTTATGTTATGTTATACTAACTCCCGCCCGCGGCTTCGCCCGCGTGGTATGTCGATAAAAAGTAGCCTATGTTCTTTCTCAGGCTCTAGACTATGTGTACCAAATTTCATTTAAATCGGTTCAGTAGTTTTGGCGTGAAAGCGCGACAGACAGACAGACAGAGTTACTTTCGCATTTATAATAATAGGTCTTTACCTATGAAATTGCCGTTTTGTATGAAAAAATTTAAACGAATTTTTTTCATGAATTTTTTATTTGTATTAATCGAAGTAATCACCCATGCAATCAATGCATCTTTGCCATCGCAGTGGCAGTTTATTGATGCCCTTCTTAAAGAAATCAGCTGGACGGGAGGCAACAAATTCTTCAAAGGCATTTTGTACTGCCTCTCGGGTATTGAATTTTTTTCCCGCCAAGAAGTTATCCAAATTCTGGAAAAAGTAGTAGTCTATAGGCGCAAGGTCTGGTGAGTAGGGCGGATGACGGAGAGCTTCCAACCCCAGTTCTTGCAACTTGGAGACCGTCTGCTGTGCAGTATGAGGTCGCGCGTTGTCGTGCAGGAGCAGCGGAGACGAGCGATTGACCAATGCTGGTTGGAGATGCGCCAGCTTCTCCATCATTGTGTTCAGTTCTTCACAGTACACATCTGCAGTAATGCTCACCCCGTTTGGTAAGAAGCTGTGATGAATCACACCGGCGCTAGACCACCAAACAGTGACCATCACTTTTCTAGGGGTAAGTTTTCGTTTAGGGCATTGTTTAGGTGCTGAACCAGGATCCAACCAACTTGCTGAGCGCTTGCGGTTATCAAACAGAATCCATTTTTCATCGCAGGTAACAATGCGGTTCAAAATTCCTTCATTTGTGTGTCTGTTGAGCAGTGCAAGGCACGTCTCGACGCGTACTTCGCGCTGGCGATCATTGAGTTCGTGGGGCACCCATTTGTCAAGCTTTTTTACCTTGCCAATTTGACGCAAATGGACCAATATTGTTTTGACGCTAACGTCGAAAGCTGCTGCTAATTCAGCCATAGATTGTGTATCATCAGCTTCCACACTCGCCTTTAATTCGTCATTGTCGACCAAAGTCTTCGGACGACCGCGAGGTTCATTTTTCAGGTCGAAATTTCCAGAACGGAAGCGAGCAAACCAATAACAGGTGGTGCGTTGGTTTGTAGTGTTAGCTCCGTAAACGTCGTTGATGTTGCGTGCCGCTTGTGCCGCGTTGCTGCCACGACGGTACTCATATTCCATAATTACTCGAATTTTTAACGTATCCATGATGACGAAAAAGATTGAAATGCGATGAAAATGTAACACTAATCAATAAAGAAATGACTACTTTTGGAAAAAAAAATCCATGTTTTTAAAATAAAATTAATTTGAAATTAGAATTCTTAGCCAAACAAAAATTATTTTGATTTGAAATGGCCAGTACTGCAGAACGGCAATTTCATAGGTAAAGACCTAATATTAGTAAGGATTTAATTGTTATGCGTTATCTGTAACGTTACAGGTCTAAGTCGCAAGCACAGAAAGCGGTTACTGGCCAAGAGTCGCTCTGGGACCAGCATCGTGGAGGAAGTGGAGAGCGTCAGGCAGAAACTTAGCACTAATGTTACCGTGAGTATTTTACCTTAACTTTGGAAAAGCAACTTTAAAATCCATGTAGTAAAGTTTAGTTTATTTTAATGATCTTTTCAATAATATTTATTCTGATATCAACCTAATCAACATCTCTGAGAGTCTGGATTTGTGCTCGGTTGATGGCAATAAATTTGCCCATATTACATGGAACATAATAACTGGCGCAATGAGGATGTAGTATAAGTACTTACATCTCTGCTTAACCCTTCGGGGAATGCAGACCCCATGTTAGTTTCAAATCAATCTGCCTGCCTTTTCCCAACTATGTTGGGTTCGGCTTCCAGTCTAATCAGATGCAGCTGAATACCAGTATTTTACATGGAGCGACTGCCTATCTAACCTCCACAACCCAGTTACTGGGTAATACGATACCCCTTGGTAAGACTGGTGGTCAGACTTTCGGGCCTCTGACGACCCGTAACGACTGTCAAAGATCCACGAATGACAGCCGGGACCAACGGCTTAACGTGCTTTCCGAGGCACGGAGGAGTCTCGGGTATTTAAAGATGGTCATCCATCCACCGACCAACCCCGGCAAGCGTAGCTTAACCTGGTGGATCAACCCGTGTGGTAGCAGCCAGTTACTTGGTCACGAGCTTATTATGTCTTAAATAACTTATATTTCAACTACCCTTTACAGAACGGCGGCTGGCAAGTGGAAACAGCAGAACCCGCAGCAAAGAAACCTAAACAAAGTACAATTAATAAAGAAAATAAAAAACGCAAGAATAACATAAATGACTCGAGCAACAACAAGCAACTTAAAGTTGACGCCAAAGTCAACGGAGACGCCACACACAAGCGACGTAAAGTTGACAAGAAGCAAGGAGTTGCCGGAGACAGCACTGTAGTTAATAAGTTAGATATGAACGCTAAAAGTATACGAAATGCGCAAAAGAAAGATAAAATAAGTCAAAGTGGTAAAAAAAATAAAGAAAACGTGACTAAAATTACAGAAAATGGTGTAAAGAATGATAAAAGTAAAATTAGTGTTAAAATACTAGATAGTAAGACTCAAAACAGTGTCAGGGATAAGAGTAATAACAAACCACAGAAGAGTAATGAAAAAATAATAATAAATGGCGAAAACAAGAAACCTGAAAGCCTTTCTTCACCGAAAAATGAAAAGAAAAATATAAAAATTAAAAAAATCTTAACAAAAACAGAGAAAAATTTAACAAAAACAGAGAAAAATTTAACAAAAACAGCAAAAAACCCATCATTATTAGTAAACAAAGTGAAACAATTTCAGAAAAAAACAGAATTTCAAAAGCAAATGAAAAAAATTGACAAAAAATCTGAAAATAACGATTTTGATACACCCAAGAAAGTGAAATTCG
Source organism: Lithophane ornitopus (assembly GCA_948473465.1). Taxonomy (NCBI): domain Eukaryota; kingdom Metazoa; phylum Arthropoda; class Insecta; order Lepidoptera; family Noctuidae; genus Lithophane; species Lithophane ornitopus. The sequence goes on along the minus strand of OX419642.1, from coordinate 8,775,432 downwards.
CGTTGAAAAACAATTCTATGCAACAGCCAGTGGACTATTATAAAAGTGTTAGACAGAGCCCGAGCATACCCTTTGACGGCGCTAAAAAACCTAACAAGACTAATTTAAAGCCATCGACGCCATCGCCTATAAACCCATTCTTTAAGAAAAAGTTACGACTAAAACATTGAATATTGGCTTAATTTATTTGAATATAAGTATCAATCGGTACATTGAGGGCTTGTTCCATAGTGTCCGGATAGGTAACACGTACCATATATAAACTGACTGATTCCCATGGGGGGTAGGCAGAAAGTACAGAACGAAACCGGCAACATTTTTTTTTTTTTTTGAGGTTGGGAATTACTTCTCAAAAGTCTGACACGCCCTCCCGCTCCGCCCAGCGCTCTGGGCGGAGCGGGAGGGCGTGTCAAACTTTTACTGACTTTAGTCAGTTCAGTCACCCACCCGTGTTCCTTCAGTTGCCTGTTGCCAAGGTCCCGGTATCCCTTTCGGACTTTCCCGCAACCCTGTCAGGTCTACTCACGTCTGATGTTTGGCACTCACTCAGATGGTTTGGCATACTATTTTCAACCCGGATACCGGATGGATAATCTACCAGATAAATTAAAAAATGTTTTTGTATTAAATTGTCTGCCAGGCAGGTAAAACTCTACCAGCACCTTCGGGGAGTACAGGCATAAGTTATGTTACCTTATCTGTCAGATAAGTTTGGGATATTTACCCGGAGAAGGTGAAGCAAGCCCTCTTATTTGAGACTTTATGCGATTTCGTTCGCATACAAACTCTTTCCCGGTCTGCGGCGAGGGGTAATGTTACTATATTAATATAAAAGAAAAACCTTTCGTGATGCGTCTAACCATAGAGAAGGTAGAGTTTTTGTTAAAGAAAATCCTTTTTACCCGACTACGGCGGAACTATGGCGAAAAAAAACAATAACGGGAAGAACAAGTTGGTTTCGTTACGGATATTTTTACACCAGTTATTTCATTAGGTGCATGTATTTGTAATTGTATCTGTTTTAGCATAATTCTAGTTAAAGATAGTTACATCCACGAAGACACACTATCGATACACTATCTGTACTGTACAGTACAACTTTTTTCATAATGTCTCTCGGCAAAGTTCGTGTTTCGTCAGTCGTCGAATTTCTATCAGTTGCCCTTTGCACTTGGTGCAGACCAGACGCTCTCAATCGACTTGGAAGTATATAGAGTTGTTAATACTCTTTTAATGTAATTTATTTTAAAAAATTGGAGGAAATAGTTTAAAGTACTGATAGACCTGCGTACTTAAAGTACGCGGCCTTTAAGTTCGCAACCTTACTCGGCTCGCCGTGGGTGACACACGTGAAGCTTTCTCAAAATTTCATTGTCAACGCGGCTCGCGGCTCGCGGCGGTGACAGACGACGAGCCAAGGCGGGCTACGAGCAAAATTTCAAACCTGTTGGATCGCCGACGAACTTACTCGGCGGTTTTAAAATCCGCGTACTTAGCATGACACACGGGCGAGTAAGCTCGCCGAGCCATAAGTACGCGGACTTGCTCGCACGTCTATCACCCCTTTAAGGAAAATATTTTTACAGCTCTATATAGTTCACACGGAAATCAAAACAACAATAAAGTACTTAATTCTGAATTCAAATTATTTTACGATAAATCTAATAATTGATGGACATGGAAATTAGCATTCGTTTGTATTCGGAAATGATTGAAATTCCCGAGGGACGTAAGGTAATAGTTGTGCTGTACTGTACTTGTTTATTGTTACTTCTACATTTAGCTTAGAAAAATAAATGGTCAAACTGCTTATGATTTCTGTTTTTATTCTCGCAGTTAGTCATCTTCTTCTAGGCTATAAAGATATATTGATTACATTATGTATTGTATTGTACTTTTTAAATAAAATAAATATGAAGTTTACAGAGATTTGATTGTTTTATTTTTATGTATACTTTTAATAAACCTTTTTAATAGAACCTTTGAACCAAATCAGGTTCATTACATATTCATCAAAGATTTGTCTCAACTAGGTACGATGTGGTCGGCTTCCAGTCTAACCAGTTGAGGCTGACTTTCAGTATTCTACACAAAGCGCCTGCTAAGTCACGTACACAAGTATTGGTCATGTTAGATGTAACAGGGAAAACTATTAATAACTGTGATAGTTAAGTACAAATCACACGTAAACAAGTTAGTCAGAACGAAAATATTTTAATAAGAATATTGTTTTGATCGCATTATAGTAGTACAATATATACCCTATAATGCTCGTGGAGGAGCTCGTGGCTAAGTAATAACAGCCGCTCGGGTCGTAAGCTACGCTTGCCGGGGTTGGTCCGTGGATGGGTGACCATTTTCACATATCGAGACTCCTCCGTGCCTCGGAAAGCACGTTAAGCCGTTGGTCCCGGCTGTCATAGTCGTTACGAGTCGTCAGAAGCCCGAAAGTCTCACAACCAGTCTAACCAAGGGGTATCGTATTACCCAGTTACTGGGTTGTGGAGGTCAGATAGGCAGTCGCTCCATGTAAAATACTGATATTCAGCTGCATACGGTTAGACTGGAAGCCGACCCGAACATAGTTGGGAAAAGGCTAGGCAGATTGATTTTGATTGTACTTTTTAGTACCAAATGGTAGATATCCGTACAGTCTACTGCCATCAAGGATGGATTCAGGATTTGTTTCTGGGAGTGGCACGTATCTTGTATTCCACTATGCTGTTTTTATTTCTGGGCGTTCATCACTGAAGCCATGTCTTGATAGATAATATGGATTCAGGATTTCAGGGGGCCTAGGCAAAATCCATGTGTTTTCTGCTCACGCTTTTTGCTTTCACGCTAAGGAATTGACGTTAGCGTGAAGATAACGGTAGACAAGTTACACAGATATTGCGATACGCCTATTCCGCAGCGTCACACGAAACACTCTATTGGAATAGTGTGTAGCAGTTGTCAAATTTGAGATTATGGAATGTTTTGTTCGACATTATATTATGTAAATAAAATTCCGGATTTTACTACATCAATTGGCAATATTTTATTCTTGAAATTTGAAATCATTTAAAATAACATCAAAAATTGTATAAAACATTTTTTTGTTAGATGGTGGTTTGACAATCAACTAAATAATTACTATAGAAACCGCATATTTGGTATTTTATCTCTGAGGTTCAAACAAAGAGTATCTACATAATATTAAACAGCGTGTGGCGTACTCACTATTGCCATACCACGAAAGTGAATGTAGATACTCTGTCACATTTACTGCTGTCTTTGCATCCTGTAATTTTTATGCGATAAAACCATTTAACTCTAATGGTCTTCTTTCTCGTCTCGTATCAATTTATCGCATAAATAAAACACAGTGAAGAAAGGCAATGGCTTCTATTGCGCGACTTCTCAGGCCTGAAAAGTTCGATGTGGATCCGGAGACTCCGACCGCCGAGCTTAAATATCGGCACTGGAAGGAGACATTTTTGAACTATCTTTCAGAAGAAACTAAGGAAGCCAAGATTCCAGATGAAACTAAGCTAAAAATTCTTTTCAACAATGTCTCTCCTAACGTTTACTCGTTCATCAGAGAAACAAAAGTATATGAGGACGCTTTACGACTCTTAGATAAAATTTACCTCAAATCGAAGAATGAAATCCACGCTCGGTATGTACTGTCTTCAACCAAACAAAAGCCTGGAGAAACAGTGGCAGACTATATGCGTGCGTTACAACAGCTAGCGTTTGAGTGCTCTTTCAAATCTGTTACTGCTGAAGAATATCGAAACGAATATGTCCGTGACGCTTTCATTGCGGGCTTAAGTTCACAAAAAATTCGTCAAAGGCTACTTGAAAACTTAGAAATAAGCCTAGAAGAAGCGTGCAATCAGGCAGTTTCGCTCGAAATGGCTGAAAAGAATTCTAATGAGTTCCAAACTGCAAAGGAACTCTACCAAATCGAAAACATAGATGAAAATAGTTCCAATCTAGCCGCGGCCCCATCACGCAGGCGCTGCTTCTTCTGCGGGGGAAATGTTCATCAAAGAATAAAATGCCCGGCTTTTCAAGCAACTTGTCAAAGCTGCGGTAAGAAAGGCCATTTCGCCAAAGTGTGCAGAAGCGGAAATGGCATAGATAAGCCAGTTAGCAATGCTGTAGCGCAACCAAAGGAGCAGGAAATATCAGCCATTTCAGCAGCATCTCCAGTTAGTTTACACAGGACAACAGTTTCAGTCACTGTCAACAACCATAAAGCTGATGCTTTGATTGACAGTGGAAGTTCTACAAGCTTTATTGACAAGAACTTTGCTCTATCGCTAAATTTGAAACGCCATCCATGGAAAGAAACGGTAACACTAGCTTCAAATAAACGGACTTCAATTGTAGATGGATTTTACTATGCTACAATAAAGCTAAGCGAGCACGTCTACAAGGAGAAGCCTCTTTACGCCTTGGAAGATCTTTGTGCTGATGTGATAATTGGTCATGACATTTTAAGCAACCATTCATCAGTAGAAATCCAATTCGGAGGCATGGCAAAACCCCTTAAGATATGTAATGTCATGGAAGCTACAGTGCCTGCTGTATCACTTTTCAGTAATCTTTCAAATAATATTAAACCCATCGCTATAAAGTCAAGAAAACATTCTGACGCTGATAATCAATTTATAAGAGAAGAAATCAGTAAACTTTTGCAAGATCGGGTTATCGAACTTAGTAACTCGCCATGGCGAGCTCAAGTCTTGGTTACTGGAGGCACAACGCACCGCAAACGTCTCGTCATTGATTACTCGTTAACAATCAACAAATTTACTGAACTAGATGCTTATCCTTTGCCCAACATAGAATCGATTGTATCGAAGGTGGCACAACACAACTTCTTCAGTCAAATCGATTTACGAAGTGCATATCACCAAGTGCCTATCTTACCGACTGAGAAAAAGTATACAGCCTTTGAAGCTTGTGGTAACTTATACCAATTTACACGTATACCATTCGGAGTCACAAACGGGGTCGCTGCGTTCCAGAGAACACTTCATTATATTATCAATAAAGAAAAACTGACAGGTACTTATTCATATTTAGATGATGTCACAATTTGTGGCAAAACAGCAGCGATACATGATCGGAATTTGTCTCGATTCAGGGAGGTTGTGGCAAAATACAGTCTAACTCTTAATGAAGAAAAGTGTGTATATAGGCAAGAAACTATTAAATTATTGGGTTACAAAATTGAAAAGAATACCATTCGACCAGATGATGACCGCCTTAGTCCTCTATTGAACTTGCCCGTTCCAACTGACTCAGGATCACTTAAAAGGACACTGGGCATGTTCGCCCATTACTCAAAATGGATTCAAAATTTCTCTGAAAAGATCAGCCCCCTGACTAAAATTTATGAATTTCCCCTCGAAAAGGTCGCTGTCGATTCTTTTCAAAAACTAAAAGCAGATATAATGGAATCAGCCTTAACCGTCATCAATCAGAATGAGGTATTCACCGTTGAAACTGATGCTTCGGAACACTCCATCGCAGCTTCCCTGTCTCAGAAAGGACGCCCAGTAGCCTTTTTCTCACGTTCACTCAACATTTCTGAACGCCTACATTCCTCAATAGAAAAAGAAGCAAGCGCTATTGTGGAATCTTTAAGAAAATGGCGGCATTACCTCATTGGTAGACATTTCTTATTAATAACCGACCAACGATCTGTCTCTTTCATGTTCCATCAATCCCATAACAGCAAGATCAAAAATGAAAAGATAGAGAGGTGGCGTCTTGAGCTATCAAATTATAAATATGATATAATCTACCGTCCGGGTAAAGACAATATTACAGCTGATACCCTCTCCCGTGTGTGCTCAAGTATAACCACGGATAGACTGAATGAGTTACACAATACCTTGGGACATCCCGGTATCGTACGAATGTTTCATTGGGTACGGACAAAAAATCTGCCTTACTCCGTAGACGATATCAAGAAGATGACATCTGAGTGTCGTATTTGCGCAGAAATCAAACCTAGGTTTGTTAAAAAGCAGGGAACGCTCATAAAAGCAACCTCTCCATTCGAAAGACTCAACATCGATTTTAAAGGACCTCTACCTACCAACACTGAAAATCGCTACATCTTGACAATTATAGATGAATATTCAAGATTCCCATTCGCCTACCCAACCAAAGATGTGTCTGCTGGCACCGTCATAAAATGTTTGAAGGACTTATTCTATACCTATGGGGTTCCACAATATATCCATTCAGATCGTGGAGCAGCCTTCATGTCTAACGAACTACGGAACTATTTGGTAACAAATGGAGTCATGTAGTCGAACTACGCCATATAATCCACAAGGAAATGGTCAGGTAGAACGCCTAAACGGTACCTTATGGAAAACAATAAAGCTATGCTTAAGAACCAAAAATCTTGAAACAGATAGCTGGGAGAAAGTCTTACCATACGCTCTCCATTCAATTCGTTCGTTGCTGTGCACGGCCACTAACGCCACACCCCATGAAATTTTTTTTAGACACACTCGACGATCTGCAAATGGGGAATCGATGCCAACATGGCTTTTGGAACCAGGACCTGTATTGATGCGTAAAAATAATAAAAAATCAAAATACGATTCCGAGGTGGAAGAAGTGGAGCTTCTGGAAGCTAATCCATCGTATTCCCACGTGAGATTACCAGATGGCCGTGAAACTACCGTAGCAAACAGACAGCTAGCACCTCTTCCGCTTAATCCGTCACTAGAGGCGGATCAGTCAGATTCTGATGATAACTATGAGGATGCCGAGGATGAAACGACAACAGGACACCAGCTACAAGAGACTACTGCAACCCGGCGCTCCACAAGGGAGAAGAGAGCTCCAACCCATCTAGCAGATTACGTTCTCTAACGCGGGGGTGAATGTGGCGTACTCTGTCACATTTACTGCTGTCTTTGCATCCTGTAATTTTTATGCGATAAAACCATTTAACTCTAATGGTCTTCTTTCTCGTCTCGTATCACAGCGCTTGGTGCTTGTGATTCTATATGATTGTGGTTCTTACATAATTATGTTATTCTTCTATAGATAAACTCGAATTACCTTAAACTTATTGCATATTATGTAGGGTGTTAGAGTGCCAAAATTAACGTTTACAGACTCCTATTCTTATTGTACAATAATGATATACTTCATGAATAGTCATTTTAGCCATGGTGATCTTTCAAAGCCACAAGCTGTGCTTCAAGATTTGTAAACTAATTTCCTGAATGACTTTTAAGAAGTTATACGCCGAAGATCATAACGAAGACGCCAAAAGCTTTGTTTATTTGGCCTAAAACGATGAAAATTTTATTCTTTTATGTTTATATAAATGTAGTCTTGTTTGCCGTCTTGCAATGCTCCTTCATTATTAGCTGCCCGTATTAATCTCAAACTATGTATTTTAATTGATTAATTTGAAATAAAAACACACAAAAATGACACTATTTACTGTTAGCGTCAGGGTCCGAGCTCCCGCTAATGTAGCGTGTTGCGGAACCGCCAAAATAGCATTTACGTTTGGCAAAAGTGGCACTTGTCTACCATTTTGATTAATATTTTTGGCGTTTAAACGTCACGCTCACTTCATCGTTCCTTTCCGCATGAGGAATAATGACTTTGTCTAACAATTTAGCAGCAGTCACGTGACATCTCTAAAGCTAATGTCAACTCCATACAATTTGATTTTTCCGTTGGCGTTAACGCTTACAGAAAAGGGATTTTGTCTAGGCCCCCAGGCCAGTCAATGCAGATGATTTTATTTTACTTAACCGTTTGGGGCGGGGGGGGGGGGGAGTTTTCGCTCCATAGCGCCCCTAAGGCTACACTCCAACCCAACGGGTCAGGATACATGCGAGATTACAGGACAGTCGAAAGTAAATCTAGCGAATTAATTTTTAACACGTTACATTACAAGGTTTTTATTTTTAGATTATATAAGAAGTGATGCTAAACCTGAATTTGAATCTGCCGCTCCGTGGAAGTTCGAGTACACCTCGGGTGAGCGGTTATATATGATACTTTATATTATTAACCAATCAGCGAGTGTTACTAAGGCCAATGCAACTGATGAATCAGATAAGCTTCTTGTTCCTAACTTTATACCTGACTAAAACCCACCCGTGTTCCTTCGGTTGCCTGTTGCCAGGGTCCCGGTATCCCTTTCGGACTATTCCGCAACCCTGGCAGGCATCGGTCCTAACGGACCCCGTCAGGTGTCTAACTTTATACCTAAGACTAGACAGCACATTCACTCGTTCGTATGACGAAATGCTGAGAATAATTTTGCGAACTACGATTTCCGACAAATTCATTGGATTAGTTCAACGAATTCGTTCAAATTCAAACTGTTTAATAAAATTTTGTAACAAGAACATCTAGAGTATATTACTTCTGTTTAACTATTTCAAGGTGTAAAATGAAATTTTGCCTTTCTAATACGTTTCAGGTTTCAAAATGTTGTCCCTTGGCCAGTAACACTTTCCAATGGTTGACGACACGGTTGGCGCAGTGGCTGAGCGATGGACGGCTGCGCAACGTGTCGCGGGTTCGATCCCCGCACGGAACAAATATTTGTATGATCTTCAAGTAGTTGTTCCGGGTCTGGGTGTTATTGTACGTGAATTTCTATGTTTGTAAACGCACCCACGATACAGGAAGAAATTCCTAGCATTGACATTCAACGTGGCAATGCTGCCAGCCTTTTGGGCACTTTTCCCATTGACAGCGATGCGGACGAATTTTTTATGATGCCCAATCATCTCCTCCCCTTTATTTTTCTTTTTAATTTTGTAATATAATTGTACATATTATACATATTTGTTTTTATGTCTGTTAGAGTATATATTATAATGATGTACATAACTTGATAGATTGCTGTTTTTTTCTTACAGATACTGATAGTTGTTTCAAAGAAATCACCAAACCCTGCGTGTTAGTAATGAATTTAAAGGACGTCATTTGTGAAGGTAAGCCTTTCCTTACCCTCTGCCTCTTCTTTAACTTTTCTTCACTCCCTACACTCAGACGAAGTAAAAAATCTAGACAGAGCGCTGTCAACAGTGACATGAAGCCGGTTTCGTAAACATGTGTGCACTTAGTGACTGTTGCCGCGCAGTAAAAACTCATTACTCTAATATTTTGTCTTAAGTACTGGCGGGAGACTGGACAAGTAAATAGATAGGTTAGCGTTATATATTTATTAAATTGTTTATAGGTACCTCGCTTTATTTCGACAAGAAAATAAAACAATAGTTAAAAGTAACTACATTTTTATTACTACACGACTGCAAAAAGGTGTGTAATGTTTTCAGGATTCGTGTGCCTATGTATGTATGTGAGTTTCTTTAGTCCACCATAACTTTTAAATGCCTGAACGGATTTGGATGTATGGGGCATCGATAGAATCCTTACATCATCCCGAGTGAAAAAGTTTATGTTAAAAAAAAAAGCAATATGGCGGCAGTATGGCTCCATTTCAAAATGTGTAAAGTTAACCTGTAATGTTACGTTTCGCATCACATGAATTATTTACCCAATAAACAGGGAAAATTGTGACGCATACTAGTGACAACACTTGGTTAAGATTTTGTGTTCCAAGCTGTCATAATTTGATTTATTAAAATTATGGATTTTCATCTAGTTTTTGTGTTTACTTCGTAATGTGATGCCATCTGGCTTTTTATTTTTTGAAGAATGGTTTTTGCACCCTTTCACCGCACAAGTCGGCATTTTCGCGATAAAATAATTTAATTTGTTTCAGCATGACGGTTCATTGACAGACTAGCTGTAAATAATCGATTTGGTGTAGTTTGGGTGTAAATGTGTGCGTTCGAGAGTGTATGCACAGAGCTTGGTGTAGTTTTGCATGCTTCACTTTATTGTTCGTAGCGCTCTGTCTAGATTTTTTACTTCGTCTGAGTCTCTACAATATTCAATTGACGGAGATTTCTGTCATAACTGTTTGATTGTTAGTGTGAAATAAAATGCACGCGTAAATATTTATTTTTACCCGACTACGGCGAAGAAAATAGGAGGGTGATGAATTTGACCGGTATGTATGTATGTTCATCTGTTCGCTCATATCTTCTAAACGATTCATCACAATTTGACAAATGAAGTATCGTTGGAAGTGTCTTGCTGATCGTCCGCTGGTTATAGGCTATGTAATGTGACGCCACATTACATTAAAAATGGCGCCCTCTAGAGTACATAAAGGCATGAACTAAAAAAACAAATATTTTTTAATCATACCATGTTAGTATCAAATGAAAGGGCTTAATTAGCACAAACAAAAAAAATATTATAACTCCAAATACAGACGAATTAAAAATCCGGAGTCACACGTAATCTATTCGATTTATGCCCTTACACGTGTGACTCCGGATTTTTAATTTGTCTGTCTGTGGTGTCTTGTTTATACCATTTTAGTTGATTGACTTTCTTTTCGTAGTTGGGTTCTAGTTTTTATTACTTTAATTTTTTTGTGATTTATGAACTGAGAACTTAGCTGAATACGCATTTAATAAGACAAACAACAATAGTTTTCCTTAAGGCAAATTATTTTAAGACAAGGTTACAAGAGAATTAGAGCTCCTCATTACATACATACATACACTCACGCCTTCTTCCCAAGAGGGTAGGTAGAAACTATAGATCGCCACCTGCTACGATCCTTTCCCAATAATGTATAATTATAAAACATACGTATAATAGTACTTTTCGCACCGAACTCTGAATCTTGCTCTGTTTATTCTTGTATAAAAATATTATTATACTAGCTTCTGCCCGCGACTTCTTCCACGTGTAACTTATCCCCCCGACCCGACCCGTCGCATCGCATCGCCTGCCCGCGCCATTACTTCGTTTCCACTTACCGTTATTTCTGACATTTTTCGTTTTGCTCGGATCAAAAAGATCCTAGCGTTGTGTTAAATAGCTCATAGCTTTTCACAAAAATTGACTGTTGGGTGGATACCGGATAGTTTTAAATAATAAGATGCCCTTAGTCTGTTCGAGAATAGGTGCCCCACCACAGGGGGCAAAGTGTAGAAACGGTCCTAGTGACGTCAGCACATTTATTCGATCACAAGTTGATATGAATACTTTTGTAATAGTTTTAAACTTTTGATTAATGACAAATTATGTGGTTTCAGTTGTACACGTACAGCCTACAAATGACACAGTCATTATAATTGGATCAATATCTGGCATAACGCTCCTGATAGCAATTATTGCAATATTGATCCAGACTCGTGTCCTGCGTTGCTGCATCAACCACAGTCCACAAGCCACACCCGACTTACCAACGAACCCCGTAAGTTACTATACTATATTCACTTATTGTTAAGAGACTCAACAAACTGTTAGTTATTAATAGAGTGCACCTTAAGTGGCAGTAGTGTCGGGAAGTACCACTAACATGTCCATAGTTTGCTGTCGCATGTCTTTGGCTGCATCAAGTACTGACCAGTACCAAAACGCATTATGGTAGTTTATTCACTAAATAAGTATTCCAGTTTTAAAGCCATTCATACATTAAAATATGCCTTGTATTTTTCAGCATACCGAGCCGTTCTACCTGAACGTACTCTTCAGAAGAGAGTGTGCTCAGGAGATCGCCGAAATAGAACAGCACGAGTATGAGGAGATACATCCACAACTGCCTGAACGAGTTCCTGAAGGTAGTTGAATATTCACTAACAGCAGCAGGATGTATTTGGATAAAGCAGAATGGAAGGCGTAGGAACATTACTGTCTGGTACCATATAACGCCTTCACCGAAACGGAACTAAAACTTGGGGATGTCGGTGACGTTAGGTATAAACAGGCTGACATGACACAATCGTTGCAGGAGCGCTTCTTCGATCACATATATATTATGTAAGCAGTATTTAGTCAGGCGGACACACGGTGAGCACCTTCAACGGTTGAGTCATGTCGGTCTTGATGTACTGCTTCGCAGACTCAAGTGGACGCAGACGGAGCTTGCTGCCATATCTAACTTTACTTTAAGCCTAGTATTATCTCGTTTTATTAAGATTTTTAGTCATACTTATTAAATTATATTGTTCGTATCATAAATGTAGGTTTTTAGAAATAAGTAATACTTCTGTTTACTACACTTTTTGTGTAATAATTAGAATAATAAATGTATAATCTCCTACAATAATATATTTAATCAAATGATCACTTATATTTTTATAAAATATAAATCCAATATATTCCCGAAAACATTGTATCAATGTATTCGATGTATTCATTGTCCTATATAATAGTTATTTTAATTTTGCTGTGCTTCTGACATTAATTGATTTGATCTGACATTTATCTGTTACTTTTATTTTTCGTCATTTATTTAACTTTATTGAAAATTGTGACACAAAATTGACAATTTATGCGTATTGTTTTTGTATTTAATGTGGGTCGAGGACCGACATAAATTAATTTTAATTTATTTTATTTATAATGTAGAGTGGTTATTTGCATCTACGGGTGACCATTTATAATTATGGTCATGAAAAAAGCTAAATATCTAATTAAGATAAGAATTAACCTTTGGAATATAAGCTAAAATTTCCAAAAAAATCCTTTTATTAATTGCATAAAACCGTATTATCTGCCATTTCATAGAACTTTGGTTCAACCAAATACAAAATGTCCTCAGATCATAATGATCGTAACCTTTTCCCATCCATGTGTAGTGTTCGGCTCTCAGTCTAACCTGGTGCGCCTGACTGTCAGCTTTGTACACAGACTGCTAAGCGCTGTCTGAATTAGCAACCGACTGGTGAATCTGTGATAGACGCCGTAGCACACAGTGAGCTACGCCGTAGCATAGTGTAAGCTACAACGTAGCACAGTGATCGCTACGCCAAATAGCGTAGACTGTCTATTTATTTTTTACATTTCAATGAGTATTTAATACTCCAATTAACTCGTTATAATGGCGATTCTTCGTCATGACTTCGTGGTCGACCGTCTCCACACACGAAGCGAAGATCCGCAAATAATACAACTTCGTTTGTGGTGGACTGAAAAAAAAAAACTATCATAATTATGTCTTTAAAAATCCTCTATTCCTGTCATAAATGACACGAGTTGTAGGTCGTGAGTTCGAATTCGAACCCAGCCAGGCGTTTTAATTTGTGTAAATAATTTCATCACCGCTGCTCTAAAAAACGGTAAAGGAAAACATCGTGAGGAAACCGAGATTTCGTAGAACCAAAACTTCGAAGACATGTGACCGCCAACCCGCACTGGGCCCGCGTGGTGGATTAAAACCACTCCCTCTCGAAAAGAGGAGGCATGCTTGTCCGTAGGTTTGCTCGTTACACGTGTGACGTGAAAGTGACGCTTTTTAGGGTTCCGTAGTCAACAAGGAACCCTTATAGTTTCGCCATGTCCGTCTGTCTGTCTGTCTATGTGTCCGTCTGTCCGCGGCTTAGCTTAGAGACTATTGGTACTAGAAAGCTGTAATTTGGTATGGGTATACATATAAATCACGTCGACAAGTGATAAAAAAATAATCGTAGAAAATATTTTTATTTAGGGTACCTCCCCTACACGAAAAGTGGCGACGGATTTTTTTTCTCGTAAATCCCGTTGTGTCGTTGGAAAGGTCGTTTGAAAATAATGATTTTGTGAAAACCATGTTTGAATTCAGGGATCCGTTTGCGAAATATTAAGCACTGCCAGGTAAATGGTTGGTTTTGGGTATGTGAAACATTCATGGCAGTAGTATATATAACGAAATTCAAAGGAATACTATCACCGTTACGTAGTTTCCACAAGTTACCGAGTAATAATCGACCAACTTAAATTTGCAGTTGCAAAACTTGTTCTCCCATACTAAATGTATGGGATAGCAAGTTTTTCAACTACAATGTTAAGTTTGTTGGATATATCATCCCAACTACGGAACCCTTCATTGTGCGTGGTTCGACATGCATTTGGCCGGTTTTTAAAGCATATTGTCAGACATTTTACACAACATGGGGCAACATGTCTAATTACTGCACATGTACCAGCCGTCATCTCAGCGTTGACCCGCTTTGATCATATTATCATCTTTCACACATATCGATCCGTCATTTCTTTGGTTTTCCTCTATTCTCATTGCCAACCACATTCTTCCTGACTACTCTCTGCACAGTAAAAGCAAACAGGTGGGCATAATGCCTGATGCCTTCTCTACGAGTTACGCAAGGGTACCGTAACGTTAATATTAATACCTGGTCGTCTTATGTTATGTGACATACTAAATAATTTTGTTAATGTATTAGTGATGGTTATGATTGTATTAATGAATTAGTGACATTATTTTTTTTTTGTTCAGTTAACTTTTTTTTTTTCTAGCCTACGCTGTCCCACTCCTGGGCAAAGGCTCCACTCCTTCCATCTTTCGCGAGCCCGCGCGTCCTCTTTCCAGTTTTGATGGAACCTATCCAACTCGTCCCGCCATCTCCCACGTGGTCTGCCGCGACCCCGTCTCACTGTCTCAGGGCACCAGTTCTGTGCTATTTGGGCCCACAGTTTGTCCGGCATGCGGCAGACGTGTCCTGCCCAGTCCCATTTAAATTGGGCAGCCTTTTGAGCCTCGTCAGCTATCTTTGTTTTGGAGCGCAGTATTACGAACACAATCCGTTAATTTAACACCTAGTATACTGCGCTCCATTGCTCGTTGGCAGACCTTGAGTTTGGACTTCTGGATGTTAGTCAAAGACCAAGTCTGTGCACCATAGTTTAAGACGGGAAGAATACACATGTCCATGAGCCTGCGTTTCAGTGCCATAGGCAACTCACCCTTAAATAGTTCCTTCATGGACCAGTAGCTCTTACAGGCGTTTTCTATTCGCCTTGCGATTTCTTTATCTTGCCTCGCCTGGAAAGAGACTACTTGGCCCAAGTAAAGGTATTCCTGGACATGTTGTATTGGCTTCCCGTCTACTTTTATGCTTACAGGTCTTTCGTTGCACATAACCTTGGTCTTCGACATATTCATCTTCAGTCCGACCTCAAGGCTTGCATCGCTAAGTTCTTGGAGCATCCGTTCAAGTTCTGTGGCTGAGGATGAAAAGAGAACAATGTCGTCGGCGAAACGTAGATTTGTCAGTCTCGCTTCGCCAAGGACAATGCCTCTTTCCCTCCATTCGGCTGCCAACTTCCTGAAGATTTCTTCGAGGGTACTGGTGAACAGTTTAGGAGATAGCGGGTCGCCCTGTTTGACTCCTTTCTCTATTTTAAATTTTAGACCTGTGGTTTCGAGTTTTATTGCGGCTGTACTATTTTTGTAAATGTTGCGTAATAGATTTATATAGGTGGGGTCAATGTTTTGGTTGCTTAAGGCGTCAACAATGGATGTGTGTGAAATGCTGTCGAAAGCTTTGGAGTAATCAACAAAAGCGAGGTATAACGGGATTTTATATTCTTGATGTTTTTCTATGAGTTGGTTGACTGCATGCAGATGATCTGTCGTAGAAAGGCCAGGCCGGAAGCCTGCTTGCTCAGGAGGTTGGTTTTTATCAAGTTCGCCAGATATGCGATTTTCTATTATTTTAATGAATGTTTTGTAGATATGTGATATTAAACTAATGGGCCTGTAATTATTAATATCTGATTTATCACCCTTTTTGTGGAGCAGAATAATATTGGAGTGACAGAAATCTCGAGGAAAGCTATCTGAATGCAGAATGCTATTAAATAGAGATGGGTCGTACTAGGTAAATTTTGTACTAGGTGCACCTAGTCCAAGTCCGTACAAATACTCGATCCAAATACCTGTTCCACCTAGTCCACGAAGTACGCATACTTTACAGTATGCTTAGTCTTAGCGTACCACCGATACGTCCTACGCAGTAATGAATTGAAATCTTCCCTTCATACTTTACACAGGCTTAGGCTAAAATCTTCATTCGCATCGAGTATACAATACCTAGTGTATAAAATCTGCCTAGTAAATTGATTCGTGAAGTCCCGACTAGTGTCGAGTATTGACAGACAAAGATGAAAAGACTACGGAATAGTTTAGTTAAAAAAGGACAGAATGTATTCTTGGACAACACGAGTGCGCGTTGCGTTACTTTTATGTCTATTGAATTATGGTTCAAATTCAAATGACTGACACACGAATTATTTAGCCAAACACGAATGCACGTTGCGTTACTTATATGTCTATTGAAATATGGTTCAAATTCAAATGGCTTGCACACGAATTATTTGGGCAAACACGAGTGAACGGAAAAGTAGACGTGCTATCTCGCTTCACCGCGCTGGTACTTCGGTGCAAGCGGGACGCGCGGGTGCCGTGCGGCGCGTAGGCATAGTGAGACTGGACTAGGTGGATCGAGTATTTTAAAAGTTGGAATAGGTGCAACCTAGTCTCATTAAATACCTAGTCCCTGGATCTGTTCTAGTATATACGCCTCATCTCTACTATTAAAGAGCCGGGTTATGTATGGAAGGAGAATAGGTTCGCCTATTTTCAGTGATTCTGTGCTAATACCATCTTCGCCACATGACCTATTGTTTTTCATTTTAGTGAGGGCTACATGGACCTCATATCCGGTTATAGGTGGAATACTGTCAGGGCACAAATAATCGAGTGTTGAGGGTAGTTGAGTGTTGTCGGAGTAGAGGGACTTATAAAATTTTGTACATATATCTAATACGTTTGTTCTATTCATTTGTTTCTTACCGTTGCTATCTTTTAAATATGTGATCCATGACTTATGATTAGAAATACCCTGTTTTGCTTTTTTCAGGGAGCAGTTATTTTCTAGTGCATCCTGAACTTATCTATTGTTGTAATTTCTAATACTACGTTTTACCTCTTTATCTTTAAGTCTATATTGTAAATTCTGTCTCTGATCTATTAATTTTACAGTTTCGTCTGATAGTTTTTTACTTTTATTTTTTATTTGTGTTACTACTTTGCTGACTTTAATTATACTTTGTATTATTTCGTCATATTGTTGCTGAACATCTTTTTCTTCAATCTCAGAAGCTCTAGTTTAAACTGTTTACTTCCTAGTATGAGTGATTGTCTATTTAATTTTCTTATTTGATTTTTCATATATGTTTTTTTTTTTTTAACCTAACCTATATGATATCATAAATACGAAAGTGAGTTTGTTTGTTTGTTACGCTTTTACGTTACAACAGCTGAACGGATATGGATGAAATTTTGCACAAGGGTAGACCATGACCTGGAAAAGTACATAGGCTTCTTTTTATTGACATATCATGCGGGCGAAGCCGCGGATGGAAGCTAGTATTTAATAAGACTATTATTTTGATCGCATTATAAGCACCAATCTCTCCGGAGCAGGCGGAAGTGACTAATAGCTATCGACTATTTTCTCTCTCAGGATACGTAGAGTAGATGACGTAGGTTCCGTGACAGTAAAGTAGATACATAATATACCAAGTGTAAGGGACACCAGCGCGCATACTGTTACCATGAATTCAGTACGTGATGATTTTTTGGAGTTTTTGCTAAATATTGTACGGTGGTACCCTTCGTGTGCGAGGAACCCTTCGTGTGCGAGTTCGACCCGCACTTGTTGACAAATCGAACTATCTATGATTAGGAATTACCTGTAATTTAATAGATTCATTTGATGTCTGGTTTTTAGTTGTCCAATACTTGAATTTTAGCCGCGAAAAGTAAATTAAAGTTCATAATAAAACTACGCATTTATAATATTTACAGGAATGTAATATTAATGTAATATTAATTGAATTTAGTTAAGTTTGTGTTTGTGTGTCGTGTTTTTCAATGTTTTTCAAATGAGATTAAGTTATTGCGAGGGATTTCGGGAAGCCGACCCCAACATAGTTGGGAAAAAGCTAGGCATATGATGATGACTGAAAAATAAAATGCTTTGAAGCGATAATTAACCATAGAAGACTAGCATTGTGTGTGAACATGAACAACTGAAAAATTGATTAAAATAATTAAACACGGTTTTAGTCACGGTGAGATTTTTACAGAATAGCACAACTGATTATAGGTTTTTAATTTTTAGTATCTTATTTATCTTTTGCATAGATTCTTTTCTACCTTGTGAATGTGAGAACGTTGTAGGCTTAGCCTAACCTACGAGAAACTTTTTGAAAGGCCTACACTGTCCTCCCCCTCCCTATTAACACTGTAATTAAAAAAAAAAAGTAAAAGTTTTTTTTTTTTTTAAAGAGTACCTACTACCTAACCGTTGATATTCTTGCGGCTCTTCTCCACAGGAAATGACTAGTTGGAACCGTGCACCTAGCTTTTGACGTTTCATAAGTGCCCATGTGCATAATTATGTGAAATAAAATATTTTGTTTTTTTTTAATTTTTAATTTCTAGTTTTTGTGTATGTACCTAAGATTCAATAATATTGTGCAGTTATTATTGCAGTCATAACAGTTTCATCAACACAGTGTCCTTGTACAATACTTTCCTGTTTTAAATAAGGATAAAAACAACATTTAACAATTTTGCGTAATGCATCTAATTAAGCGAAAATAATATTACTTCACATTTTTATGTCGCACAATAAACGTTGAATGCCATACCAAGACATTTTTGACTTCGCTGTGTAATCGAATAACTGATACATTTCAAAAAGTTATTACGTATTTTAAAATCTAACAACAATAACAGAATAAGATGATGACAGAAAATAAAAACACAAAATATTACGAAACATGAGTACATCGTGCCCTGGACTTCAAGGACCGAGTTTTGCCAACAATAAGTTGTTATTATGTCAAATCAAATCAAATCAAATCGTTTATTGCAATCCATAATGTACAAAATATAGGTGGTGATGTCGTTAAAGTAGGTAGTAGTATTTCTCGATGCTGACAAATTACTATTAGAGGATTACGTGCGAGGATGTGCAGCAGCGTCCTGCTGATGACAATCTTCAATTACTTCACTATATCTGGCATTGGTAGAACATTTGACGGTGGGCCTACACGGGTTTTTTAAATGATAATTAATTGTGTGTACAGACTGGTGAACTAATACAATTAACAGTCGACTATAGGTATTACCGCTGTTTATCATTTAATGTGGTGTCACTATATATATTAGGAGGAAATAACTGAAAATGGCGGGCTTTATAAAAGCGACAGCGAAGCCATTTTGTGACAATTCCTGTTAGTTTTGTGCTTGCAGTATACTAATCACTCATCTATGAGCAGTGTAAATAACTGTTTAATAATAATCATTTACAAGTGCGATAAATATACCCTTACCTAACTTACAATCATTATATAATATTGTGTCTTTTTTTAAGTGAAAATGCAGAGATTCATTTACTTTTTTATGATATTTATATTGAGTTTGGCTACGGATGTGTTGGTTTATAATGATTTTGAGCAATGTAAGTAATATTATCTTAATTCTGAAGCATTGACTTGACAAACGTATGGAATACTATAATAAATTCTGGCTGTTTGGTTTTTTAGGGCTCCGTTTTCAACAAGGAACCCTTAGAGTTTCACCATCATGTCTGTCTGTCTGTCTGTCCGCGGCTTAGCTCAGAGACTCTTAGTACTAAAAATTAATTCGGTATGAGTTGAAATATAAATCACGCCGACAAGTAGTAAAATAAAATGCCGAAAAAACATTTTTTAGGGTAGCTCCCCTACACGTATCGTGGTTATAATATATGATATTCTTTTTCTCGTCAATCCCATAGTGTGGGGTGTCGTTAAAAGGTCGTTTTAAAAATATTGTGCGTTTGTGAAAACCATTTTTAGATTCAGGGATCCTTTTGTTAGAGTTCTAATTTTTATTAGAGTCGTATGTCCCCCCTGCCAGCGAAATGGTTGGTTTTGGATATTTGAAAAAATCACAGCAGTGGTATAACGAAATTAAAAGGAAAACTATCACAGCTAAGTAGGCTCTGCAATTTACCGAGTAATAATCAACTAACTTACATTAGCAGTTACAAAAACTTGGTCTCGCATACATTCAGTTTGGGAGAACAAGTTTTTCAACTACAATGTTAAGTTTGTTCTTGGGATAAATTCATCCCAACTACCCTACTGATCCCTTCATTGTGCGTGGTTCGATACGCACTTGGGCAGTTTTTATTTGTATTTGAAAACATTCCCACTGTTCACGAGGCTATCTCGTTGGTCTAGTGTAGTTGTCGCAAGCGCGACTGCAGAGCCTGAGGAAGTTGGGTTCGGTCCCCAGGTCAGGCAAATTGACGTTGGGTTTTTTCATACGAATTTCTTCGTAAATGCCCACAGGGTCTGGAATCTTGCCCGGGTGATGGCAATTAACTCGCCCTCTGCTATGTGCTATCACATAGTATTGTAGGTACCCCTTCCGTACGCCTCGACACACACCCGCCTTGTGTGTGTTTTGAGCTTACGATAGTCCCGTGTCTTGTGTATCAAACATTCCGTGCGTTTGCACTGGCGAAACATTCAACACAAAACATGTTGAAGTCTCTATTAACTGTCAATGTTCCATACAATTTTTGTCAGGAACTAGAGATTTAAACATGTTATGTATGCAAACGCACGGTTACAGCCAACTGAGTTTAAATTTTTGCTAAGTAGGCTTATTTTTAATTTCGTCAAAATAAAAGGCTAACAAAGCTGAGCGTGAGGCGCGGCTTGCGCCGCCCCTCGCAGCCTACCGCCCCGGGCTATGGCCCTTTTGGCCCTAGGGTAAATAACCTAACTGACCTTAGCACCTGATTATAAGCGAACCGTTTTCTCTCAAAATGGGTTAAGACCAAACGAACAGAGCTAGAGCATTCTTTTGTTGATATTCTTGACATTTTAGTAGAGAGAGACCAGCGAAGGAATGTTCTGTACCTGTTTACACAAAAGGAATTTCGTAGAGAGGGGATTGAGTGTGCATTCGCTATTTATGTCTTAATCGACCTTTTTGAAGTGAAAACTTCTTTAGGCGCGTTGACCGATTGTTGGTAGGGATTTCGCGTAGTGCTTAACTATAAAATACAGATGGCGCTAATATAAATTTGAAGTTTCCACTTCGGTCGGCAGTCTCCATGACTGCTTTTTTTTGTTTATATACAGGTTTACCAACTAGATATATAGGTACACAGCATTTACTCATAGTCTTTGACATAATTAGAGATCGTGTCACATAACATTTAAAGCCGTGTTTTTCAACCTGGGGGTCGTGACCCCCTAGGGGGTCTAAAGGTTGGGAAAGCAACTGCAGTAAAAAAAAACAATAAAGTTTAAAAGATTTATTAAGAAAATGGTTAACTAAAGGACATAATCATTTGTAACAAATAATCAAAAAATCGAGGCATCCGCCGTGGTCGTACGTATGCGCGTAAAATGCGTTATCTATTGGCGGCTATTACTTATCTATTACTTATGTATTTATCCGAACACTTTTTTTATTTTTTTTTTTTTTGGGTGGGAAATCATCATATGACTTCTCCCGCTCTGGGCGGAGCGGAAGGGCGTGTCAGACTCTTACTGACTAAAACCCACCCGTGTTCCTTCGGTTGCCTGTTGCCAGGGTCCCGGTATCCCTTTCGGACTATTCCGCAACCCTGGCAGGCATCGGTCCTAACGGACCCCGTCAGGTGTGCTGACATCTCTTTGAGGCGCGCGTGGAACACGACGCGCCATCGACCTGGGCCTGGTCCTTATCGGACGGCGAGCTGCCCATTGCTCGCCGTCCGCAAGCCCACGCCTATGGTGGCCGGGAATCCGCCTGGGATTCCCGACGCCCAGGGTGTCTCCAGCGGCGGCGGTTAGGGGCGTGAGGGCGCAGGCTTTGCCTCTCCCTCACGCGTTCCGCCTCCTCCTTCGCGAGCATCACTGCTTCGCAGAAGGAGGTGACCGCCTCCCATGCCCTCTCGCTCCGTACCATGGCCTGGACCAGGGCCGGACGCGAAAGGTCAGTGCCGCCAATCGCCTCCACGAGGACACGGCGGTGCTCCGCCCAAGCAGGGCACACCTCCACCGTATGCTCCACCGTGTCCTCCGGACGATCCGCACAGTGGTGACACCCAGGCGTTTCCTCCCGCCTAATCCTGCACAGGTACCTCCCGAAGCTGCCATGTCCGGTGAGGACCTGTGTCAGGCGGAAGGTGAGGACGCCGTGGCGCCTCTCCAGCCACTCCTCAAAGAGGGGACTTATCGCCGCAATTGTGGCGTGCCCAGTTTATCCGAACCCTAAGTGTGAAAATTAATAAATATTTTGGATTGAATATTTCTCACAAAATGAAATACAAAAACCAACGGGACAGGATACATGCGAGATTACAGGAGAGTTGAAAGTAAATCTAGCGTATTAATTAATTTTTAACACGTTACATTACAAGGTTTTTGTTCTTAGATTATAGAAGAAGTGACGCTATGCCTGTATTTGAATCTGCCGCTCCGTGGAAGTTCGAGTACACCTCGGGTGAGCGGTTATATATGATAGTTAATATTATTAACAAATCACCGAGTGTCACTTCGGCCAGTGCAACTAATGAATCAGGTAAGCTTCTTGTTTCTAACTTTATACTTAAGACTAGACAGCACATTCACTCGTTCGTATGACGAAATGCTGAGAATAATTTTGCGAACTACGATTTCCAACAAATTCATTGAATTAGTTCAACGAACTCGTTCAAATTCAAACTGTTTAAAAAAAAATTGTAACACGAACATCTAGAGTATTTTACTTCTGTTTAACTATTTCAAGATGTAAAGTGAAATTTTGCCTTTCTAATACGTTTCAGGTCTCAGAATTGCCCCTTGGCCAGTAACACTTTCCAATGGTAAAAAATTGTATGTGTCTGTTGATCAATTAAGCGGCCCTGAAGCAATAATATACCAAAATCTGTATACATCAAATGGCTTGTGTAGATCTATTAGAGTTGCTGAAGGGAGACTCGTCTCCAAGAAGTCGGAGAAGGAACATAAATGTAAGCAAATATTATATTATATTATTGCTACAATAATCAGAGCTTCACTGTACGTTTTTGAGTAAATTGACAAAGATCGTTGAAATTGATCTATAAAGTTGGCATTTTAGGAAGATCATGCAAACAAAAGAGAAACATAAGTTAAATATCGGCGATCGAGATTTTAATTTAAAAAAAATTATTTATTATAAAAACAATGTTTATTCTTCAGATTGTTCTACAAGACTAAATTACAATTAAAATATTTCTAATAGCTAACTTATTGATAAATCTACTACTATGCACTTTACGCGATGACGCACTACTCCATCCGATGTATAGTCAGCAGTTCATGCATTAGGCGATTGCCTAACTCCTCCCTCCTTAAGATGGAAGCGCGTCCCGCAGCTTCCCGCAGCGTCCTCGGTGCGTGGTCCATCCTGTTTGGGTTTTTGCTGTCTTTGTTATTAGGATGATGTAAAGTCCTAATGTTGTCCAGCTCGGTGTGGCCATCATAATTTGCCAGTCGATTGTGGGCTCCTCTATATCTTCAGCACGGTCCATTAGCTCGTGTATGCTGTCCAAATCTATGTTTTCTAATTGTAGGTTATAGTGAATGTTTCCCTGTGGTATAACTGTATTACTGAGAAGTGGTATGATTTCATCTATTGTAACTGTATTGATGTGTGTCTTTAGAGTTTGATTTAATATCTCCATTTGACATTCGCTTGATATGCTAGCGATATGTATGCCTGCTAACTTTTTGTATTCCGTTCTGCTTCCACAGTAGGTTCTTAAGATTTTCTCTTCTTTAAGAATAATCAGCCATTTGTTGTCTTGGAGTTTCTGTATTTTCCCTTGCTTGAGGTCCATCCTGGCTCTAGTGCAGTTTCCGTTTCGATGTTGGATGAGCGATATTATGCAATCTGTAGAGTCGTCTACACGCTGTGTGTTCAATGATGTGCAGAGTCGTGTGTCTTGCGTGATCTTCTTGCAGTCTCCTTCTAGGTATGAGTACTCGTTGCTTCCCAGTGCTAGGAATTTGGTTTTAGGGATAATTGTGAGATTTTGTTTATCGGGAATGGAGTATAAGTGAAGGTTTTGTATCAGTGGATGGGATGTCTAGTATAAATGTTATAGTGTGTTCTGTATAGGCTTTTACACTAATAGATGTCTCTATACTATGAATATTTTTTATACTAATGCTATCTACTGGTCTAAATTGGTTTTGTTTTTGAATACCCACCATCTCCTTAATGAGGGCTTGTGGCGATATTATGCTGGGATGCATAACGTCTAGCTGAGCAAATATCATTGCGTCTTCTAAAATTTCTAATTTGTCTAAGGGTAACTGTAAACTAAAGTCTATTTGGATATATAAATCTAAGAAGTGCAATCTACTAACTACTATATTATTAATATTAGTGGTATTTTTCAACGTTGAAGTTAATCTATTCTGGTTTTCATTTAAAACCTTAATCTGTTTACCGAATTCTTCAACAGCATGTGTTGCTATAAATAGTGATTGCTTTTGAGAGCTATTTATTTTATTTACTGAGTTACGTAAACTAGATATTTCACTTTCAAATTTAACTGCGTCTTCGTAATCTAAGTTGCCCGTAATAGTTTTCACAATAGAACCTAGTCCGTTGATTATACCACGTCTATATCTAAAATGCGGTGCGATAAACAATATTTTCTTATTTATTAGATTTAAGCTACTATCTATTTGGTCCTTATAAGTTCTATGTAATTCTTCGTTGTTTTCAGCGGTTTTAGTACTGACATATAAAGCCATGAGCTTTATAGTTGTTTTTTGTAAGTACGATACGTTATAAACGGAATGTATCTACTTGTTTTAGAATTTGTCCCTGTTTTAAAAGCAGAATGCCATTTACATTGTCTACGGGATTAAGAGTCAAGTTTGCGGCTGCGTGGAGCAGGAGGGTTCCTGCGATGAGGGTCCTGTAACAAAATGTGGTCTACGTAAGAGTTTGATATGTACTCTAATGGATTATAGCGTTAGGGTGGCTTCCTATAATCTCGGCAACATTGTTGGGATGAAGATGGATGACCTCATATGGACCCTTAAATACCGGTTTTGTCTTATCATTCCTCGCAGTTTTAGCAACTTGCTTATAAACTGTTTCACCTACCTTCAATGTAATTGCTTCAGCTGTCTAGTTACGTTTCTCTATTACCTGTTCCTTATTTTTGGATACAAGCGCTGCTATGCATTCTTGTACTGCCTCTCCATTTTTCGGTGATTGAGAACATAGTCCTGATAAAATTCCTTAGAATAATACAGTTCTAATGGGTTCCTAGATGCAGTATGACCAAACAGAAGTTCTCGGGGTGTGTAGCCGGTAGTGGAGTGAATGGCATTATTGTAGGCAATGACAGCATATTTCATTATTAACTGAATAGGATCGTCCTTATTCGTCATTCTCTGTATTCTTATTATTTCACCGATGGTTGAATGAAAGCGTTCTATGGGGGAATTAGAGTTCGGGTTATAGGGTGTAGTAAAATGGATGTGAATGTCATGTAGAGCACAGATTTCCTTAATCACGTCATTGTCAACCTTTGTGTCAGAGTCAGTAGTAATTTTTAAGGGTAGACCTAGAATGGAGAATACCTGACACAAAGCTTCTGCTATGTGAACGCTACTAGATGCATTTAATGGGATGGCTTGAGCGATTTTGAAAAGTTATCTATTATTGTTAAAAATGTGGCTCCTCCAGTAGAATAAAGATCCATAAATAAATGTTGGATTGGTTTCGTGGGTGTATCTGTTATAGCTAATGGGGGTCTCAACGGATTCCTTTCATATTTGGCTCTCAAACATAAGTCGCATTGATTTATGAACTTTTGGACTGAAAGTAACATATTGGGCCAATGATAGTTACGATGAAGTTGCTTATACGTTTCCTGAATACCCCTATGCGAAGATTTGCCCTCATGATACCGTTTGATAAGTTCCTGTTGCTCTGTTTTATTTTCGACTAGTGTAACGCGTGATGTACACTTGATTAATTTAGGGCCTCTATCATTGAAAATAGTAGTGTAGACCCTCGAGAAAGCTAAATAAAGACTTTCATCGTAAAAATAACAGTGAAAGATACGATCTGCTATTGTGTGTTCTTTTAAAAATGTAATTATTTCAGTCTCCGAATTGTTTACGGGGATAAAAACATCCTTGATGACGGTTCTAGCGTTTGTTGATCTATTTTCTACTCTATACATTGAGCCTGGGGTAGATCTAATGTGAAATTGCTTAAGTTGTTTGTCTATTGCGTCTGCTAGGATTGGTATGCCTATGTTTTCGTTATCAGGTTGAGTATGGTTTGTTGAAACTAATTGATCAGCTGCAATGCTCACAGCATCTATTGTGTCAGTGTGAGATGGGGTTACACTTCTCATCTCAACATCCGTGTTACACTCGTGTTGATTGTCGTTGTGGGGTATGTTATTATCATGTCTGTCATTATTGTAAATAGGGTTAACATTCGCTTCTGCTTCTCTGCGTGCATTCTCAAATATTCTATTTATTATGTCATCGTCGTCGTTATCGTCTAAATTTACTGCTAATGAATCTATACTTTTATGAAAAAAAATTACTCTGGATAGGGCATCCGCATTGGTGTTTTGTTTACCCTTTTTATAGATGACCTTGTAATCATATTCAGCAAGTTTTAATTTCCAACGAGTTAATTTTGAGTTCGGATCCTTTAAGGACATTAACCACATCAAGGGTCTGTGATCTGTATAGATTGTAAATTTTCGCCCATATAGATAAGGCCTAAAGTATTTAATAGCCCAAATTATAGCTAAAAGTTCCTTCTCTATGGTTGAATAGCGTGTCTCTGTTTCCGATAGTGTTCTTGACGCGAAAGCAACAGGTTTATCAGAGCCAACATTACCCTGGGATAGTACTGCACCTATCGCAAATTCAGTATGTATAATCCCAATAAGTATTCCGGTTTTAAAGTCATTCATACATTAAATATGACTTGTATTTTTCAGCATATCGAGCCGTTCTACCTGAACGTACTCTTCAGAAGAGAGTGTGCTCAGGAGATCGCCGAAATAGAACAGCACGAGTATGAGGAGATACATCCACAACTGCCTGAACGAGTTCCTGAAGGTAGCTGAATATTCACTAACAGCAGCAGGATGTATTTGGACCAAGCAGAATGGAAGGCGTTGGAACATTACTGTCTGGTACCATATATCGCCTTCACCGAAACGGAACTAAAACTTGGGGATGTCGGTGACGTTAGACATTACACAGGCTGACATGACACAATCGTTGCAGGAGTGTTTCTTCGGTCACTTATGTAAGCAGTATTTAGTCAGGCGGACACACGGTGAGCACCTTCAACGGTTGAGTCATGCCGGTCTTGATGTACTGCTTCGACATACTCAAGTGGACGCAGACGGAGCTTGCTGCCATAACTAACTTTACTTTAAGCCTAGTATTATCTCGTTTTTTTAAGATTTTTTGTTATACTTATTAAATTATATTGTTCGTATCATAAATGTAGGTTTTTAGAAATAAGTAGTACTTCTGTTTACTACACTTTTTGTGTGTCAGTAATAATTATAATAATAAATGTATAATCTCCTACAATAATATATTTAATCACATGATCACTTATATTTTTATATAATATAAATCCAATATATTCCCGAAAACATTGTATCAATGTATTCGATGTATTCATTGTCCTATTCAATAATTATTTTTATTTTGCTGTGCTTCTGACATTAATTGCTTTGATCTGACATTTATCTGTTACTTTTATGTTTCGTCATTTATTTAACTTTATTGAAAATTGTGACACAATTTATGCGTATTGTTTTTGTATTTAATGTGGGTCAAGGACCTGAAATAAATTAATTTTATTTATAATGTAGAGTGGTTATTTGCATCTACGGGTGACCATTTATAATTATGGTCATGAAAAAAGGTAAATATCTAATTAAGATAAGAATTAACCTTTGGAATATAAGCTAAAATTTCAAAAAAAAATCCTTTTATTAATTGCATAAAACAGTATTATCTGCCATTTCATAGAACTTTGGTTCAACCAAATACAAAATGTCCTCAGATCATAATGATCGTAACCTTTCCCCATCCATGTGTAGTGTTCGGCTCTCAGTGTAACCTGGTGCGCCTGACTGTCAGCTTTGTACACAGACTGCTAAGCGCTGTCTGAATTAGCAACCGACTGGTGAATACCGATCTTATTCAATAGTAGCGCAGTGTGAGCTACGCTGTAGCGCAGTGTGAGCTACGCTGTAGCGCAGTGTGAGCTACGCCGTAGCACACAGTGAGCTATGCCGTAGCATAGTGTAAGCTACGACGTAGCACAGTGATCGCTACGCCAAATAGCGTAGACTGTCTATTTATTTTTTACATTTCAATGAGTATTTAATACTCCAATTAACTCGTTATAATGGCGATTCTTCGTCATGACTTCGTGGTCGACTGTCTCCACACACGAAGCGAAGATCCGCAAATAATACAACTTCGTTTGTGGTGGACTGGAAAAAAAAACTATCATAATTATATCTTTAAAAATCCTCTATTCCTGTCATAAATGACACGAGTTGTAGGTCGTGAGTTCGAATTCGAACCCAGCCAGGCGTTTTAATTTGTATAAATAATTTCATCACCGCTGCTCTAAAAAACGGTAAAGGAAAACATCGTGAGGAAACCGAGATTTCGTAGAACCAAAACTTCGAAGACATGTGACCGCCAACCCGCACTGGGCCCGCGTGGTGGATTAAAACCACTCCCTCTCGAAGAGAGGAGGCATGCTTGTCCGTAGGTTTGCTCGTTACACGTGTGACGTGAAAGTGACGCTTTTTAGGGTTCCGTAGTCAACAAGGAACCCTTATAGTTTCGCCATGTCCGTCTGTCTGTCTGTCTATGTGTCCGTCTGTCCGCGGCTTAGCTTAGAGACTATTGGTACTAGAAAGCTGTAATTTGGTATGGGTATACATATAAATCACGCCGACAAGTGATAAAAAAATAATCGTAGAAAATATTTTTATTTAGGGTACCTCCCCTACACGAAAAGTGGCGACGGATTTTTTTTTCTCGTAAATCCCGTTGTGTCGTTGGAAAGGTCGTTTGAAAATAATGATTTTGTGAAAACCATGTTTGAATTCAGGGATCCGTTTGCGAAATATTAAGCACTGCCAGGTAAATGGTTGGTTTTGGGTATGTGAAACATTCATGGCAGTAGTATATATAACGAAATTCAAAGGAATACTATCACCGTTACGTAGTTTCCACAAGTTACCGAGTAATAATCGACCAACTTAAATTTGCAGTTGCAAAACTTGTTCTCCCATACTAAATGTATGGGATAGCAAGTTTTTCAACTACA
The DNA here is from genome assembly GCA_948473465.1 of Lithophane ornitopus. Taxonomy (NCBI): domain Eukaryota; kingdom Metazoa; phylum Arthropoda; class Insecta; order Lepidoptera; family Noctuidae; genus Lithophane; species Lithophane ornitopus. The sequence continues at coordinate 8,746,118 of OX419642.1, read as the reverse complement.
ATGTTAAGTTTGTTGGATATATCATCCCAACTACGGAACCCTTCATTGTGCGTGGTTCGACATGCATTTGGCCGGTTTTTAAAGCATATTGTCAGACATTTTACACAACATGGGGCAACATGTCTAATTACTGCACATGTACCAGCCGTCATCTCAGCGTTGACCCGCTTTGATCATATTATCATCTTTCACACATATCGATCCGTCATTTCTTTGGTTTTCCTCTATTCTCATTGCCAACCACATTCTTCCTGACTACTCTCTGCACAGTAAAAGCAAACAGGTGGGCATAATGCCTGATGCATTCTCTACGAGTTACGCAAGGGTACCGTAACGTTAATATTAATACCTGGTCGTCTTATGTTATGTGACATACTAAATAATTTTGTTAATGTATTAGTGATGATTATGATTGTATTAATGAATTAGTGACATTATTTTTTTTTTGTTCAGTTAACTTTTTTTTTTTCTAGCCTACGCTGTCCCACTCCTGGGCAAAGGCTCCACTCCTTCCATCTTTCGCGAGCCCGCGCGTCCTCTTTCCAGTTTTGATGGAACCTATCCAACTCGTCCCGCCATCTCCCACGTGGTCTGCCGCGACCCCGTCTCACTGTCTCAGGGCACCAGTTCTGTGCTATTTGGGCCCACAGTTTGTCCGGCATGCGGCAGACGTGTCCTGCCCAGTCCCATTTAAATTGGGCAGCCTTTTGAGCCTCGTCAGCTATCTTTGTTTTGGAGCGCAGTATTACGAACACAATCCGTTAATTTAACACCTAGTATACTGCGCTCCATTGCTCGTTGGCAGACCTTGAGTTTGGACTTCTGGATGTTAGTCAAAGACCAAGTCTGTGCACCATAGTTTAAGACGGGAAGAATACACATGTCCATGAGCCTGCGTTTCAGTGCCATAGGCAACTCACCCTTAAATAGTTCCTTCATGGACCAGTAGCTCTTACAGGCGTTTTCTATTCGCCTTGCGATTTCTTTATCTTGCCTCGCCTGGAAAGAGACTACTTGGCCCAAGTAAAGGTATTCCTGGACATGTTGTATTGGCTTCCCGTCTACTTTTATGCTTACAGGTCTTTCGTTGCACATAACCTTGGTCTTCGACATATTCATCTTCAGTCCGACCTCAAGGCTTGCATCGCTAAGTTCTTGGAGCATCCGTTCAAGTTCTGTGGCTGAGGATGAAAAGAGAACAATGTCGTCGGCGAAACGTAGATTTGTCAGTCTCGCTTCGCCAAGGACAATGCCTCTTTCCCTCCATTCGGCTGCCAACTTCCTGAAGATTTCTTCGAGGGTACTGGTGAACAGTTTAGGAGATAGCGGGTCGCCCTGTTTGACTCCTTTCTCTATTTTAAATTTTGGACTTGTGGTTTCGAGTTTTATTGCGGCTGTACTATTTTTGTAAATGTTGCGTAATAGATTTATATAGGTGGGGTCAATGTTTTGGTTGCTTAAGGCGTCAACAATGGATGTGTGTGAAATGCTGTCGAAAGCTTTGGAGTAATCAACAAAAGCGAGGTATAACGGGATTTTATATTCTTGATGTTTTTCTATGAGTTGGTTGACTGCATGCAGATGATCTATCGTAGAAAGGCCAGGCCGGAAGCCTGCTTGCTCAGGAGGTTGGTTTTTATCAAGTTCGCCAGATATGCGATTTTCTATTATTTTAATGAATGTTTTGTAGATATGTGATATTAAACTAATGGGCCTGTAATAATTAATATCTGATTTATCACCCTTTTTGTGGAGCAGAATAATATTGGAGTGACAGAAATCTCGAGGAAAGCTACCTGAATGCAGAATGCTATTAAAGAGCCGGGTTATGTATGGAAGGAGAATAGGTTCGCCTATTTTCAGTGATTCTGTGCTAATACCATCTTCGCCACATGATCTATTGTTTTTCATTTTAGTGAGGGCTACATGGACCTCATATCCGGTTATAGGTGGAATACTGTCAGGGCACAAATAATCGAGTGTTGAGGGTAGTTGAGTGTTGTCGGAGTAGAGGGACTTATAAAATTTTGTACATATATCTAATACGTTTGTTCTATTCATTTGTTTCTTACCGTTGCTATCTTTTAAATATGTGATCCATGACTTATGATTAGAAATACCCTATTTTCTAGTGCATCCTGAACTTATCTATTGTTGTAATTTCTAATACTACGTTTTACCTCTTTATCTTTAAGTCTATATTGTAAATTCTGTCTCTGATCTATTAATTTTACAGTTTCGTCTGATAGTTTTTTACTTTTATTTTTTTTATTTGTGTTACTACTTTGCTGACTTTAATTATACTTTGTATTATTTCGTCATATTGTTGCTGAACATCTTTTTCTTCAATCTCAGAAGCTCTAGTTTAAACTGTTTACTTCCTAGTATGAGTGATTGTCTATTTAATTTTCTTATTTGATTTTTCATATATGTTTTTTTTTTTTTAACCTAACCTATATGATATCATAAATACGAAAGTGAGTTTGTTTGTTTGTTACACTTTTACGTTACAACAGCTGAACGGATATGGATGAAATTTTGCACAAGGGTAGACCATGACCTGGAAAAGTACATAGGCTTCTTTTTATTGACATATCATGCGGGCGAAGCCGCGGATGGAAGCTAGTATTTAATAAGGATATTATTTTGATCGCATTATAAGCACCAATCTCTCCGGAGCAGGCGGAAGTGACTAATAGCTATCGACTATTTTCTCTCTCAGGAAACGTAGAGTAGATGACGTAGGTTCCGTGACAGTAAAGTAGATACATAATATACCAAGTGTAAGGGACATCGGCGCGCATACTGTTACCATGAATTCAGTACGTGATGATTTTTTTGAGTTTTTGCTAAAAATTGTACGGTGGTACGGAACCCTTCGTGTGCGAGTTCGACCCGCACTTGTTGACAAATCGAACTATCTATGATTAGGAATTACCTGTAATTTAATAGAGTTATTTGATGTCTGGTTTTTAATTGTCCAATACTTACATTTTAGCCGCGAATAGTAATTTAAAGTTCATAATAAAACTACGCATTTATAATATTTACAGGAATGTAATATTAATGTAATATTAATTGAATTTTGTTAAGTTTGTGTTTGTGTGTCGTGTTTTTCAATGTTTTTCAAATGAGATTAAGTTATTGCGAGGGATTTCGGGAAGCCGACCCCAACATAGTTGGGAAAAAGCTAGGCATATGATGATGACTGAAAAATAAAATGCTTTGAAGCGATAATTAACCATAGAAGACTAGCATTGTGTGTGAACATGAACAACTGAAAAAATGATTAAAATAATTAAACACAGTTTTAGTCACGGTGAGATTTTTACAGAATAGCACAACTGATTATAGGTTTTTTATTTTTAGTATCTTATTTATCTTTTGTATAGATTCTTTTCTACCTTGTGAATGTGAGAACGTTGTAGGCTTAGCCTAACCTACGAGAAACTTTTTGAAAGGCCTACACTGTCCTCCCTATTAACACTGTAATTCAAAAAAAAAGGAAAAGATTTTTTTTTTTTAAAGAGTACCTACTACCTAACCGTTGATATTCTTGCGGCTCTTCTCCACAGAAAATGACTAGTTGGAACCGTGCACCTAGCTTTTGACGTTTCATAAGTGCCCGTGTGCATATGTGAAATAAAATATTTTGTTTTTTTTTAATTTTTAATTTCTAGTTTTTGTGTATGAACCTAAGATTCAATAATATTGTGCAGTTATTATTGCAGTCATAACAGTTTCATCAACACAGTGTCCTTGTACAATACTTTCGTGTTTTAAATAAGGATAAAAACAACATTTAACAATTTTGCGTAATGCATCTAATTAAGCGAAAATAATATTACTTCACATTTTTATGTCGGACAATAAACGTTGAATGCCATACCAAGACATTTTTGACTTCGCTGTGTAATCGAATAACTGATACATTTCAAAAAGTTATTACGTATTTTAAAATCTAACAACAATAACAGAATAAGATGATGACAGAAAATAAAAACACAAAATATTACGAAACATGAGTACATCGTGCCCTGGACTTCAAGGACCGAGTTTTGCCAACAATAAGTTGTTATTATGTCAAATCAAATCAAATCAAATCGTTTATTGCAATCCATAATGTACAAAATATAGGTGGTGATGTCGTTAAAGTAGGTAGTAGTATTTCTCGATGCTGACAAGTTACTATTAGAGGATTACGTGCGAGGATGTGCAGCAGCGTCCTGCTGATGACAATCTTCAATTACTTCACTATATCTGGCATTGGTAGAACATTTGACGGTGGGCGTACCGGGTTTTTTAAATGATAATTAATTGTGTGTACAGACTGGTGAACTAATACAATTAACAGTCGACTATAGGTATTACCGCTGTTTATCATTTAATGTGGTGTCACTATATATATTAGGAGGAAATAACTGAAAATGGCGGGCTTTATAAAAGCGAAAGCGAAGCCATTTTGTGACAATTCCTGTTAGTTTTGTGCTTGCAGTATACTAATCACTCATCTATGTGCAGTGTAAATAACTGTTTAAAAATAATCATTCACAAGTGCGATAAATATACCCTTACCTAACTTACAATCATTATATAATATTGTGTCTTTTTTTAAGTGAAAATGCAGAGATTCATTTACTTTTTTATGATATTTGCATTGAGTTTGGCTACGGATGTGTTGGTTTATAATGACTTTGAGCAATGTAAGTAATGTTATCTTAATTCTGAAGCATTGACTTGACAAACGTATGGAATACTATAATAAATTCTGGCTGTTTGGTTTTTTAGGGCTCCGTTTTCAACAAGGAACCCTTATATTTTCACCATCATGTCTGTCTGTCTGTCTGTCTGTCCGCGGCTTAGCTCAGAGACTCTTAGTACTAAAAATTAATTCGGTATGAGTTGAAATATAAATCACGCCGACAAGTAGTAAAATAAAATGACGAAAAAACATTTTTTAGGGTAGCTCCCCTACACGTATCGTGGTTATAATATATGATATTCTTTTTCTCGTCAATCCCATAGTGTGGGGTGTCGTTAAAAGGTCGTTTTAAAAATATTGTGCGTTTGTGAAAACCATTTTTAGATTCAGGGATCCTTTTGTTAGAGTTCTAATTTTTATTAGAGTCGTATGTCCCCCCTGCCAGCGAAATGGTTGGTTTTGGATATTTGAAAAAATCACAGCAGTGGTATAACGAAATTAAAAGGAAATTATCACAGCTAAGTAGGCTCTGCAATTTACCGAGTAATAATCAACTAACTTACATTAGCAGTTGCAAAAACTTGGTCTCGCATACATTCTGTATTTGAGAACAAGTTTTTCAACTACAATGTTAAGTTTGTTCTTGGGATAAATTCATCCCAACTACCCTACTGATCCCTTCATTGTGCGTGGTTCGATACGCACTTGGGCAGTTTTTATTTGTATTTGAAAACATTCCCACTGTTCACGAGGCTATCTCGTTGGTCTAGTATAGTTGTCGCAAGCGCGACTGCAGAGCCTGAGGAAGTTGGGTTCAGTCCCCAGGTCAGGCAAATTGACGTTGGGTTTTTTCATACGAATTTCTTCGTAAATGCCTGGGTCTGGAATCTTGCCCGGGTGATGGCAATTAACTCGCCCTCTGCTATGTGCTATCACATAGTATTGTAGGTACCCCTTCCGTACGCCTCGACACACACCCGCCTTGTGTGTGTTTAAAGCTTACGATAGTCTCATGTCTTGTCTATCAAACATACCGTGCGTTTGCACTGGCGGAACATTCAACACAAAACATGTTGAAATCTCTATTAACTGTCAATGTTCCTAACAATTTTTGTCAGGAACTAGAGATTTAAACATGTTATGTTATAATGTTTCGTCTGTGCAAACGCACAGTTACAGCCAACTGAGTTTAAATTTTTGCTAAGTAGGCTTATGTTTAATTTCGTCAAAATAAAAGGCTAACAAAGCTGAAACATGCGAGATTACAGGACAGTTCTCTCTATCTATGTTCTCTATGTTACGGGTTTGGTTTCCGCACTTAGTCCCTAAGATGGACCATTGTGCGTGGGCTATGGCGGCCGTTGGGGGTTATTCCATCCAGCCCACCTCCCTCCAGAAGTTTACCAAGTCTACTGGTTTGCTCAGAACCTCCGTGTAAGATCTGGGTGACCCTAGGGTTTCAGTTCTAATCTGGGCGACGCCCGTGAATTCAAAGAGCACGTGCGCGACGGTTTCCTCAGGCTCCATGCACACTCTGCACAGGGGACTGTCCGTTATGCCTATTGTGTGGAAGTGTTTGTTCAGCGAGCAGTGGCCTGTGATGGTCCCCGCCACCAGACGCAGGCCATTCCTGTCCAGGCGTAACAAACGCCTGGTAAGCCTGCTGTCTAGAGATGGCACAGCTTCCTTGGACTGCCCGGTGCCGAGGACCACCAGTTCACCGCTTGGGTATGGGTGAATTCCTGGAGCCACCTGCGTATTTGGTTGAAGGGGATGGGAACGATGGGCTCGGGCCCACAAACTGAAGTGCTAGATGCTCTTCTAGCAAGCTCGTCTGCTGCGTCGTTGCCCAGCGATCCACTGTGTCCTTTAATCCATTGTAGTGTCACTTTGTTGCAACCGGATACCGTTACACGTTCTAGTGCGTTGTGACATTCTAGTGTAAGCTTCGAAGTGATGTGTTTTTTCTGTAAGGATTGGAGAACTGAGGCACTGTCGGAGAGTATGCGTATGTGGGTAGCCGTAACTCTCCTGGCTTCTATGGCATAGGCCGCTTGTATGATGCCCACACACTCCGCCTGCTTACAGGACAGTTGAAAGTAAATCTAGCGTATTAATTAATTTTTAACACGTTACATTACAAGGTTCTTGTTTTTAGATTTTAGTAGGCGTGATGCTAAACCTGTATTTGAATCTGCCGCTCCGTGGAAGTTCGAGTACACCTCGGGTGAGCGGTTATATATGATAGTTTTTATTATTAACGAAACATCGAGTTTCACTACGGCCAAAGCAACTGATGAATCAGGTAAGCTTCTTGTTTCTAACTTTATACTTAAGACTAGACAGCACATTCACTCGTTTGTATGACGAAATGCTGAGAATTTTTTTGCAAACTACGATTTCCGACAAATTCATTGGATTAGTTCAACGAACTCGTTCAAATTCAAACTGTTTAATAAAATTGAGTAACAAGACCATCTAGAGCATTTTACCTACTTCTGTTTAACTATTTCAAGATATAAAGTGCAATTTTGCCTTTCTAATACGTTTCAGGTCTCAGAATTGCCCCTTGGCGAGTAACACTTTCCAATGGTAAAAAAGTGTATGTATCTGTTCATCAATTAAGCGGCCCTGAAGCAATAATATACCAAAATCTGTATACATCAAATGGCTTGTGTAGATCTATTAGAGTTGCTGAAGGGAGACTCGTCTCCAAGAAGTCGGAGAAGGAACATAAATGTAAGCAAATATTATATTAAATTATTGCTACAATAATCAGAGCTTCACTGTACGTTTTTGAGTAAATTGACAAAGATCGTTGAAGTTGATCTATAAAGTTGGCATTTTAGGAAGATCATGCAAACAAAAGAGAAACATATCTTGTTTTTTATTTTTTTGTAGGTATAATATTTTTATTTATATACCAGACGGCTGCCCTATTTTTAGCCCAAAGATTGAGCATTGCCATTCAACGTGGCAATGCTGCCAGCTTTTTTTTTTGGGGCACTTTTCCTGTTGATAGCGATGCGGACGAATATTTTTTGATGCCCAATGATCTCCTCCCCTTTATTTTTCTTTTTAATTTTCAAATATAATTGTACATACTGTACATATTTGTTTTTATATCTGTTAGAGTATATATTATAATGATGTACATAACTTGATAGATTGCTGTTTTTTTCTAACAGATACTGATATTTGTTTCAAAGAAATCACCAAACCCTGCGTGTTAGTAACGAATTTAAAGGACGTCATTTGTGAAGGTAAGCCTTTCCTTACCCTCTGCCTCTTCTTTAACTTTTCTTTGCTCTCTACAATATTCAATTGACGGAGATTTCTGTCATAACTGTTTGATTGTCAGTCTGAAACAAAACGCACTCTTAAATATTTAATTTTGTGATTTATGAAAGGAGAATTTTGCTAAATACGCATTAAACAGATTTAACTGAATAAGACAAACAACAATAGTTTTCCTCAAGGACAAGTTATTTTAAGATACAAGGTTACAAGAGAATTAGAGCTCCTCATTACATACATACATACACTCACGCCTTCTTCCCAAGAGGGTAGGTAGAAACTATAGATTGCCACCTGCTACGATCCTTTCCCAATAATGTATAATTATAAAACATACGTATAATAGTACTTTTCGCAGCGAACTCTGAATCTTGCTCTGTTTATTCTTGTATAAAAATATTATTATACTAGCTTCTGTCCGCGACTTCTTCCACGTGAAACTTATCCCCCGACCCGACCCGTCGCATCGCATCGCCTGCCCGCGCCATTACTTCGTTTCCACTTACCGTTATTTCAGACTTTTTAAAATCCGACTTCAGGTCCAGATTTTAGCGCGTTCACACAAACAAAATTTTGTTTTTTCACAGTCACATGAGTTATTCGCGCTCCGGAGCAAATAATGACATTGTATATTGCAGGCCCTTCAATTGTTACACGACACAGTACAAATAAGACGCCTTTAACTGATTTAGAAAACAATAATACAACGTTTGTGTCCAACGGTTCATCATCGTCGTTTGAAATCATGAAAACATCGACTAACAGCTCTGCAAATAATACTGGTAAGTCCTTGTCGCGCACGCGATATCGCGCCAGTTTGCACGAGCCTTAAAGCTAGGCTAAAATATTCTTCCCAACAACGGAACCCTTCAGTGTGCGTGGTCCGACATACACTTGGCCAGTTGTTTGTAATGAGACCGTTCTGCCCAACTCCTCGGGGAATACAGGCGTGATGTTATGTTATTTGTTTCTGGGCTTATTACACTGATTGTACACTAGCAGTAAGATATTGTATGAGACACTGATTGTACACTAGCAGTAAGATATTGTATGAGACACTGATTGTACACTAGCAGTAAGATATTGTATGAGACACTGATTGTACACTAGCAGTAAGATATTGTATTACTGCCCTCGTGAACGTTGTAGTTCTATTTATTATACACTTTTGGGTGGATACCGGATAGTTTTAGGTAATAAGATGCCCTTAGTCTGTTCGAGAATAGGTGCCCCGTCACAGGGGGCAAAGTGTAGAAACGGTCCTAGTGACGTCAGCACAATTATTCGATCACAAGTTGATATGAATACTTTTGTAATAGTTTTAAACTTTGATTAAAATACAAATTATGTGGTTTCAGTTGTACACATACAGCCTACAAATGACACAGTCATTATAATTGGATCAATATCTGGCATAACGCTCCTGATAGCAATTATTGCAATATTGATCCAGACCCGTGTCCTGCGTTGCTGCATCAACCACAGTCCACAAGCCACACCCGACTTACCAACGAACCCCGTAAGTTACTATACTATATTCACTTATTGTTAAGAGACGCAACAAACTGTTAGTTATTAATAGAGTGCACCTTAAGTGGCAGTAGTGTCGGGAAGTACCACTAACATGTCCATAGTTTCCTGTCGCATGTCTTTGGCTGCATCAAGTACTGACCAGTACCAAAACGCATTATGGTAGTTTATTCACTAAATAAGTATTCCAGTTTTAAAGCCATTCATACATTAAAATATGCCTTGTATTTTTCAGCATACCGAGCCGTTCTACCTGAACGTACTCTTCAGAAGAGAGTGTGCTCAGGAGATCGCCGAAATAGAACAGCACGAGTATGAGGAGATACATCCACAACTGCCTGAACGAGTTCCTGAAGGTAGTTGAATATTTACTAACAGCAGCAGGATGTATTTGGATAAAGCAGAATGGAAGGCGTTGGAACATTACTGTCTGGTACCATATATCGCCTTCACCGAAACGGAACTAATACTTGGGGATGTCGGTGACGTTAGACATTAAACAGGCTGACATGACACAATCGTTGCAGGAGCGTTTCTTCGGTCACATATGTATTTACTCAAGCGGACACACGGTGACCACCTTCAACGGTTGAGTCATGCCGGCCATGTTGTACTGCTTCGATATACTCAAGTGGACGCAGACGGAGCTTGCCGCCTTGTCGTGCACCGTACTATGAATGTATTGAAAATCTATGTAAAAAAATATTTGTATACGCACTAAGAGAACTACGCAAAACAGCGAACGAAGAAGCTGCACTCAATGTCTATCACCGCTACGTAGCGTCTGTACTGAGGTACGGCTCACTGCTACTGTTGCACGTCACATATCCAAAGAGCACACAGACAGAGGCGCCTCCGTAAACTGATTTTTCAACAGTGAAAGGTCATAATCACGTGCAAGTGAAGGATTCTAACGTCTGAATCACTCCCTACGGTCGTGATTTATGATGATTGAATCACGAGCATAGCGATTGATTCAAGTGTTAGAATCCTGAGCGCACTCGCGACGTCCAGGATTCTAACACTTGAATCAATTATTTGCCCTCGATATAAATCCGTTTTATTCAAGAGTTGCATACTATACTTTATGCCATGACTACGAGAAAAAGAACTTGCAACTTCGACAATGTTGTTATGCAAAATTATGCCTTGTTTTTATAGTACGCCGTAGCATAGAATACATAGTCCATAATGTCGATGACTTCTTTTTCATCGACAACTCATTAAAATACTTTAGGAAAACAGACTGAAAATGAGCCAAAAGCTTGATTTTCATTTTTCCATTTGCAAAACTCATCGTAGGCTTTTAATATAAACCAGCAATGATTAGCCGTGGTAGCAAGTTTTCTCTTATGTCGGCCGCCCTCTCTTTTCATTCAATCGATTTATTAAGTAACACTAAACTTTGTGTTCGTACAACTTACAGTATTTAAAATAGCGCCAATTTACTAATGACAGCAAAGAACACAAAAAGTTTTTATTCTAATGCTGAACTCCTTGTTGAAAATCGACCTATCAAATCGGAGTTTGTATCGAGTATTTTTTCGCAAGGAGAAGAGATGCTATACAACGCATTGAGATGGATTTCGAGTATATTGATGTGTTCTAAATTCAAACACCAAAACACTGATTAAAATTGCTTTTTATTCACTGTTTTCAGTGAATAAAATGAGCTTTTTAGAGGGGGAATGGTATAAAAGATTTTTTTTTATTATAATGGTAATAAATATTAGATTGTTTAAGTTTTTATCACAAATGTTGTAGTTTCGGTTTCAACCGCCTAGGTCTCGATCCCGTGGGAATATAAGGATAAAACGTATCCTATGTCCTATTCCAGGTCCAGGCTCTCGTCTCTAGGGTAGGTAACGTCGCGGCAGCGCGGCGCTGGCGTCGAACGGTTCGCGTATTGCATTATTATACTCGTGATAACTTCGAAATTAAATGTCCGATTGGAATGAATTAAAAAGTATTTTACTGCTACATAAATACCCTTGATGTTAAAACTATTTATTTGAATAAGAATTAATATTATATTGATAAAACTCCTTCGCAAATAATGCATTAATTTCGAATAAATTTGATTACCATAAAAAAGGTTATAGTGACTCAATCTTAAAAGATAGACAAATGCTGTCGCAGACTTTTTTTAGAACTTTTTAAGAGGAACAATTCTATCATTCATGATATTTGCGTAACTTAAACCGTTTACGCAGCGCATGCAACGGAAGCTCTCAAAAAGGATAAATTTTTCCCGTTTTTGCAACATTTTTCATTTATGCTTCGCTCCAATTGGTCGTAGCGTGATGTTTATTTATTTATATATTCTTTATTCTACACCACAAAAATATATAACAAAAAACAATAACAAACACTACAAAATATACAATGGGCGGCCTTATCGCTATCCGCGATCTCTTCCAGGCAACCTTGGAATGGACAGTGATTTGCCTGGACATAAAATGGGGCCGTCGTAGGTGCAAATAATAAGTCTACAATATACTAAAATAGATACACATATACATACATATCCTAAATAATAATAGATACATACATACATACATGCATACGAAATAAGTATATAAGCAACGAAAAATTAATGATGACTATAGATAACTACACAGTTACGAAAACCAGATCACAACGACAAGTAATGTTCCTTAACGAGTCTTTTAAACACTAGTATCGACTGCGCGCGTTTTATTTCTACTGGCAATGCATTCCACAAACGAGCGGCCTGGACGGCAAAGGATTTGTCGGGGAAAGTTGTGGAATGAATAGGCATTTTAAGCTTTAAGTTATCTGATGACCTTAAGAATTTCGTGTGGGAGTCACAAAGAAACTGGAAACGATTCTTGAGATATAGAGGGGTGAGAGGGGAAAAAGCACATTAAGGACGCATCAACACTTTTCTCAAAATATCACTGTTTTTTCGGTACCCTGTACAGGGATTAGGAATCATGACTGCGAAGATTTAATGGTCTCAAATTAAAGATAATTTATTCATCTCCAGAATGCTTTCATAAAAATGGTATAGCCTCATATTAAATTTTCTCACAAATACGTTTTCACCACCACAATAATCGCGCAAAATTGAAAGAATATGGGGTCTGAATAAGAACCCGATTATCTAGACCCAATACATATTATGACTTAAAAATAATAAGAAATTGTGGCTTATATAGTCCTTAATACGTGATGTAAATATTACGTACCTAAATAAATAACTTTTTCATTTATGAGAAAATTAAAGAACACTCTCAAATTTCTTCATACATTTTCATCTTGCGATGTGCCAGTCCGCGCTGAACCGCGCTCGTGAAAGGAAGGGTGTATCGCTTTTTCGCAAAAAAAATATTACGTGAATAATATATTGTTGGGTTCACCGTGTTGTATACTGTAGTTGGACGAATTTGATACTTTTTCGGAACGAAATAAAAGTAAGTACGATTATTTAAATTTATTCAGAAATAATTACATAGTTGTCATTTTTTGTGGATGTAGATTACGGATAAAGATAAAGATTACGAATAATTATATGAAAACATTATTTTTGAGAAATTCGGCTCAATTGTCGATTTTTGGGTTTTGGGATTACGAATAGGTTTTAGGCCTTTTTTTTAATTCAAAAAGGGGGTGGATTGAAAAAAATAAAAAAAATACGTTTTTGTCAATTGTGCTGGGCTTGAAGGTGGCGATTACGAATATACCATCTTATTTTTGATTCAAGATGTAATGTTTTTTTAATAAATCGACTAAGTTGCCAAATTCATAAATCCAGAATAGTAGAGTAGCAGCGTTTGAAAATCAAACAGGGGCATGGTTATAACTTTCGACACCGAGAAGGATTTTTCTTTGTTTTATGCATTGTTAAAATATTTATATTTGTTATTATAGATGCCACGAGTTCGGAAATTCGGACAAAAGACAAGAAAAACTGCACACGTAGCAGTAAACAAAAGTAACGAGACTTTGTAAGTATTTTCATTCAGAAATCACAAATCTACTCTAGAGTTTTGTTATATCTTGTATTAGAAAATATAGTAGGTTTTTTTATTTAACAGGGACAGAAGCTTGGATGTCTCCGTAGGCGATGATTAACCAACGGAAATTTCACTTACAAGTGAAAGTTTATCAACCTCTGTTAGTAATTTGTTCTATTTGATTTACCTTAGGTTCTTTTTTTTTCGTGTGGTTAGTTACCTTAGGAAAGTACTATCAGCTAAGCTACCGCATGTTCACCTATACTCCATTTGAAATAAGGCATTTAAAAAATACCTTTTTACAGTCCGTTCAACCGATTTTGACTTCTATACCGTAGACATAAGGATGGCATTAAAAGTTAAAAAGATTACACAATACCAACTCTCTACTGCAGCTGCCATTTGTCATGCCACCAACGCAACAGAAGTCAAAATCGGTTGAACGGACTGTAAAAAAGGCTTATTTAAATGTCTAATCTTATTTCAAATGGGGTATTGTCGATAATCGCATGGCACGGCTCACGGCTCGATCACCCGATGCATGCGTTTTGACTATAATGTACGAATATGTGTCATGAAAGAAGAAATTGATGAAGGTATCTTTTTCTTTACAATTAGTATTTGAACTAATAGTTGCCGCTGTTTATACAATATTATCAGAGCCTTTTGTTTATTGATGTCGCAACTGCGGTAAAAATAAGTTCATTGTCTAATTACCATTGTTATTTAGTGGGAACGTCTAAAAATCCGGTTTAACAATAGGAAGACTTAATAGAAGGGCCATAAAATACGTTCTACGTACCTACAGGTGTTGTCTTTTTTATTTTCAGGAGCAGGAATGCGTGATAAAAGAATATAAGCCAGAAAGTAGAAGAATAATCGAGATTGATTACCTTTTTGAGCAGCCAATCCGTATAACACTTCTATTTTTTACAGTTACTTACACTACGGTGTACATTTCGTTATTGACCTGACTTTATTTAATATATAATATTTTTTACTACGTGCTTTTGTTTTAATTTTTATCAAAAATACCTTCTAAACTCGCGGCCCAGTCAGTAAATCTTACTTTTTACCTGACTATGGCGCAGAAAAAAGGAGGGTTATGATTTTGACCGGTATGTATATATGTATGTATGTTCATCTGTTCCCTTCTATCTTCTAAAGCACTCATCACAATTTGGCAAATGAGGTATCGTTGGAAGCCTCTTAATCGTCCGCTGGTTACAGGCCATGTGACGTCACATTAAATTAAAAATGGCGACCTCTAGAGGACATAAAGTCAGGAACTAAAAAAAAAAATGTTTAGTCGAACCATGTTGGGTATCAAATGAAAGTGCTTAATGAGCACATTTCAAAAATATGTATATTATAACACCAAAAGAATTAAAAAAAAAAAAAAGTAATAAAAACTAAAACCCAACTACGACTAAAAAGGTATAAACAAGACACCACAGACAGACAAATTAAAATCCGGAGTCACACGTAATCTGTTCAATTTATGCCCTAACACGTGTGACTCCGGATTTTAATTTGTCTGTCTGTGGTGTTTTGTTTATACCTTTTTAGTCGTAGTTGGGTTTTAGTTTTTATTACTTTTAATTTTTTTATTTATAAGTATTTATGGGAGTGATTATTTTTAAATATCACAACGAAAGATTATGATAAACTCCCATTAATACTTATAAAACTCCCAAGCTAGTATTTTATTATGTAATGCTAATGTTGGAGCATTACATAATAAAATACTAGCTTGGGAGTTTATCATAATCTTTCGTTGTGATATTTAAAAATAATCACTCCCATTAATACTTATAAAAAAGTAAGATTTACTGACTGGGCCGCGAGTTCAGAAGATATTTTTGATAAAAATTAAAACAAAAGCACGTAGTAAAAAATATTATATATTAAATAAAGTCAGGTCAATAACGAAATGTACACCGTAGTGTAAGTAACTGTGAAAAAATAGACAAAAAAAAATAGAGAGAAGTGTTATACGGATTAGCTCTTTTTCCTCAAAAAGGTAATCAATCTCGATTATTCTTCTACTTTCTGGCTTATATTCTTTTATCACGCATTCCTGCTCCTGAAAATAAAAAATAAAACACCTGTAGGTACTATAGAACGTATTTTATGGCCCTTCTATTAAGTCTTCCTATTGTTAAACCGGATTTTTAGACGTTCCCACTAAATAACAATGGTAATTAGATAATGAACTTATTTTTACCGCAGTTGCGACATCAATAAACAAAAGGCTCTGATAATATTGTATAAACAGCGGCAACTATTAGTTCAAATACTAATTGTAAAGAAAAAGATACCTTCATCAATTTCTTCTTTCATGACACATATTCGTACATTATAGTCAAAACGCATGCATCGGGTGATCGAGCCGTGAGCCGTGCCATGCGATTATCGACAATACCCCATTTGAAATAAGATTAGACATTTAAATAAGCCTTTTTTACAGTCCGTTCAACCGATTTTGACTTCTGTTGCGTTGGTGGCATGACAAATGGCAGCTGCAGTAGAGAGTTGGTATTGTGTAATCTTTTTAACTTTTAATGCCATCCTTATGTCTACGGTATAGAAGTCAAAATCGGTTGAACGGACTGTAAAAAGGTATTTTTTAAATGCCTTATTTCAAATGGAGTATAGGTGAACATGCGGTAGCTTAGCTGATAGTACTTTCCTAAGGTAACTAACCACACGAAAAAAAAAGAACCTAAGGTAAATCAAATAGAACAAATTACTAACAGAGGTTGATAAACTTTCACTTGTAAGTGAAATTTCCGTTGGTTAATCATCGCCTACGGAGACATCCAAGCTTCTGTCCCTGTTAAATAAAAAAACCTACTATATTTTCTAATACAAGATATAACAAAACTCTAGAGTAGATTTGTGATTTCTGAATGAAAATACTTACAAAGTCTCGTTACTTTTGTTTACTGCTACGTGTGCAGTTTTTCTTGTCTTTTGTCCGAATTTCCGAAGTTGTGGCATCTATAATAACAAATATAAATATTTTAACAATGCCCAAAACAAAGAAAAATCCTTCTCGGTGTCGAAAGTTATAACCATGCCCCTGTTTGATTTTCAAACGCTGCTACTCTACTATTCTGGATTTATGAATTTGGCAACTTAGTCGATTTATTAAAAAAATATTACATCTTGAATCAAAAATAAGATGGTATATTCGTAATCACCAGCTTCAAGCCCAGCACAATTGACAAAAACGTATTTTTTTTATTTTGTTAAATCCACCCCCTTTTTTAATTAAAAAAAAGGCCTAAAACCTATTCGTAATCACCACCCCAAAACCCAAAAATCGACAATTGAACCGAATTTCTCAAAAAGAATGTTTTCATATAATTATTCGTAATCTTTATCTTTATCCATAATCTACACCCACAAAAAATGACAACTATGTAATTATTTCTGAATAAATTTAAATAATCGTACTTACTTTTATTTCGTTCCGAAAAAGTATCAACTTCGTCCAACTACAGTATACAACACGGTGAACCCAACAATATATTATTCACCTAATATTTTTTTTGCGAAAAAGCGATACACCCTTCCTTTCACGAGCGCGGTTCAGCGCGGACTGGCACGCCGCAAGGTGAAAATGTATGAATAAATTTGAGAGTGTTCTTTAATTTTCTCATAAATGAAAAAGTTATTTATTTAGGTACGTAATATTTACATCACGTATTAAGGACTATATAAGCCACAATTTCTTATTATTTTTAAGTCATAATATGTATTGGGTCTAGATATACGGGTTCTTATTCAGACCCCATATTCTTTCAATTTTGCGCGATTATTGTGGTGGTGAAAACGTATTTGTGAGAAAATTTAATATGAGGCTATACCATTTTTATGAAGGCATTCTGGAGATGAATAAATTATCTTTAATTTGAGACCATTAAATCTTCGCAGTCATGATTCCTAATCCCTGTACAGGGTACCGAAAAAACAGTGATATTTGGAGAAAAGTGTTGATGCGTCCTTAAACAAAAGGGAAAGAATATGAGCATTCCGGCGAAGGCGGATTGGTAACCACTTGAGTTTCACACGAAATTCGGAAACATGGTCATATTTACGCAAACCGAATATGAACCTTATACAAACATTTTGAAGCCGCTCAAGTTTATCGAGTTGGTCTTGGGTAAGGTCAAGATAGCTGGCATCAGCATAGTCAAGGATGGGTAAAAGAAGCGATTGTGCAAGAGCATCTCTTCAAAGATGCAGCGGATGCAAATAGTTTGCGGCTAACTTCCTGCAGCTGGGCAGTCCAAGAGAAGTTCTTATCGATGAATATCCCCAAGTTTTTAACTTTCTCACTAAAGGGAACAACGGAATGGTCAAAACAAACTTGGGGAAGAGTCGTCCAGTCGATCAGTCGATGTTATATAGCCTATAAACCTGCCTCGATAAATGGACTATCCAACACAAAAATAATTTTTCAATTCGAACCAGTACAAACAAACAAACTCTTTAGCTTTATAACATTAGTATAGATACTTACATAATAGAGACTAAATTTTGTATTGTTCGTAAGTGTATGTAGTATTTGAGTTAGGTTTTATGCCCATGTACCTAAATGTAAATATTGGTATGCAGCTTTTAGCGGCAGATGTGTCCTGAACTTATCTATGCTAACCAACTGTGTACCTACCATATCCGACGAATAAACCTAACTCTTTGTATACAAAATGCATGTTTTGCCTTCATCAGTAAAAGATTTGGAGCCAAAGCGCTAGATGGCGCGCGTGTTCCGGTTTTTTTCGGTATCTTGGTTCATGGAAATGAAATGAAATTGTTTATTCTGTAAATAGGATATTGGAATCACTTTTACACGTCATATTAAAAATAAACTAGATGAGGTAGGCGTTTCCTATCTGACTACTGTGAGAAGAAAGGCCGAAACAAACTCAGAGGTCACAGTCTCTTTTAAAGTCCAGACATAATCTTGGTCAGGCCATATGAGGACCATGTAGATTAGAGTCTGAAATAGTCTTTATTAAAACACGTTAGCTTTTCGTAAAAGACTTTATTTGACAGACAGATGTTACCACAGAGTCCTCAGTACAAAGTATATAATCTTGTTGCCAACGAGTACATATAGCACCATACCTACTAACACCCCTACTTAACAAAATAAAGTGAACTTGTAAACAAAATGCTTTCCTTTTATTTAACCTCAATTCCTAGCATATGCATAAACTGGTAATGCTTAGTTGATAAAAGACCTTTGGTTAACGAGTCAGCGGGCATTTCCTGAGTTGAAATGTATTCAATATTTATTTATTTATTTCTGACTGCATCTCTAACATAATGAAATCGAACATCAATATGTTTTGATCTAGTGTGTACCTGATGACTTGTTACTAACTTTAATGCACTTTGATTATCACATTTCAATTTAACTACACATTTTTTACCTGTAATCTCATATAACAGATTTCTTGTAAACAGCTTCTCTAGATGCCTCTGAAAGAGCAACATATTCTGCCTCAGTGCTGGATAAGGAGACAGTCTTCTGGTTTCTACTTTGCCAGGAAATCACAGAACCATTCAAAACAAAGCAGAACCTATTATAAGACTTTCGATCCAGGCTATCACTCGCCCAATCTGCATCAACAAAACCTGTCAGCTCTACTTTATCCTTATATGTTAAACAATAATGTTTTGTTTTTTGTAAGTATTTTAATACTCGTTTTGCATAACTAAAGTGCGTATTATCATAACAGTTATTAAACTAACTGAGATAACTAAGAGAATATGATAAGTCAGAGTCAAAACAGACAAATACATAAGGCTTCCTATCAGTCTTTGGTATGGAATATTTACTGCACAATTTCCAGCCTTTTCTATGTTCAGTTCTGCAATTTGACATAATTGCTCTATATATTCCTGTTGATCTACTGTTATGGCCTTACATTCTTTGTTCACATTAATTCGCATGCCTAAGTAACGTCTAACAGGACTTAAATCTTTCAATATAAAGAATCGTGGGCAAAACACACCCAGATGAAACCGCTGTAGTTTTGAAGACATCACTTCTCCCTTTACTCAGGCCAAGGCTCATTAAAATGTGTCCCGGGGGAATTCAGTTATGATAATGTTAAGTTGATGTTAGGTTCGGAGATTATGATAGGTTTGGATAGGCTATGTTAGGTTAGGTTAGGTTAGGTTTTAAATCTCACGACTTTTTCTAACCATTTTTTTTAGTTGTTTTTGTTTAATTATTACTCAGTAATGTAGAGTCTGCTCCAATAAAACTCACTTTTATGCACACTTAATACTTTTTATTATTTCACTTGCTTGCAACACAGTTAGTAACAGACTGACCCAAAAGCTAACGCGCTACACTGGCAACCAACAAGAGTGGGTACTGGAAAGATGCTAGCGCGCCACCACGTTTGGTAAAAGAGTATCATTAATGACATCTTGAATACCACTGTGGGCAAAATACACCCAGCTCCGCCAGTCATATATTAATTATGACTTGAAACACATAACAAAAATAAGCATTTTTTGTTATGACATCCATAAGGATATTCCACGCCCGCGCCTGGTCTGTCAGACTCACTAAAAGAGACTAACTAAAAACCACCCCGGTGTTCCCTTCCCACACTTGGACCATGAGATGTCGTGTGCCTTCCACGATCCCCGGACCTAATTAATATAACCTTTTTATTATTTTTTTATCGCTGAGAAATGCATTACGCATCCCCGCTCGTGGGGGTCGAGTCTGGGGTATGTGGGTCTCCTGTCGCTAACGACAGTATACCCACTAAAAAACAGCGGTGTTCCCACATCGCCGTGATGGGAGGGCCATGGGAAACCGGCTCAGCCTTTACATCCACAACCCTCCCGGCGCATGCCCGCCTAGCTGGTGGGCCCCACATGCCCCCCAGATTGGGGGGCTACGGGAATGGCCGGGAACACCTGGCCATTCCCGTCCGACACTGGTGGAGACGTGTGCAATACAGGCAAGGGTGCCCCCGCACCCATTGCCTGATGGTCTCCACCTGGGAGGAGCCGGAGATGACTATCGAACTGTCGTCTTCTTCGACCCCTCCTCCGCCTTCGGAGCGGCGCCGCGTCGGGATCGTCCTCCCGCGCGTACTCCGCCGCCTCCTTCTGGGACATGACGTGTTCACAGAAGGAGGCAACTACCGCCCAGGACCTCTCATCCCTCAGCATGGCGTTAACCAAGCTGGGGAGCGAGAGGTCCGGTCCGATCACCGCGATGAGACTGCGGCGCGGCTCGGATCACGACGGGCACACCTCGAGGGTGTGCTGCGCTGCGTCCTCCGCCGCACCACAGTCGAGGCACGACGGCGTCCTCTCCCGTCCGATTCGGTGCAGGTACGATCCGAAATAACCGTGTCCGGACAGCACCTGCACCAGACAGAAGGAGAGGAACCCATGTGACCGCTCGAGCCAGTCTCGCAAGACTGGCCCAATCGCGTCGAGAGTTTGGCGGCCGAAGGCTGCGGTGGCGAGGTCCCTCGTCCAATGGACGACGATGGCGTCCTTCGCCTCCTGCTGGACGGCTGCCGGACGGCTCTTCCGGGGCTGAGCGTTGTCCTCTCGTCCTCCGCCCCGCCGACCATTCATATACTCCGCCAATACATACCTATCCTAACCTGACCTAACATTGTCGGAACTGAATAACCCTGGGACAGATTTTGATGCGCCTTGGCCGGAGTAAAGCGAGAAGTAATGTCTTCAAAACTACAGTGGTTTTATCTTTGGCGGACGTGGGTTTGCTGCCAAAACATATCTAACCTAACCTAACCTAACATTGTCAGAACTGAATAACCCCGGAACAGATTTTGATGAGCCTTGGACTGAGTAAAGGGAGAAGTAGTGTCTTCAAAAATGCAGTGGTTTCATCTGTGGTGGACGTGGGTGTGCCGCCCATACATTCTTGCCCACGATCCTTTAGAATTTAGAACAGTTTTAAATTGTTAGTTTCCATAGTACAATCCGAAAAAAGCAACGATATTAAATGTCGTAGAAGTTAATTCTTATCTTAAATAGATATTTAGCTTTTTTAATGACTATAATTATAAATGGTAGATGCATATAACAACTCTACATTATATGTAAAATTCATTTATTTCAGGTCCTCGACCCTCATTAAATACAGAAACAATACGCATAAACTGACAATTTTGTGTCACAATTTTCAATAAAGTTAAATAAATGACCAAAAATAAAAGTAACAGATAAATGTCAGATCTAATCAATCGAAAGCAAGCGAAAAAACAACTTTGCAGCCTTGCGTAACAAATAACTATTATTTTGCTGTGCTTCTGACATTAATTGATTAGATCTGGCATTTGTCTGTTATTTTTATTTTTCGTCATTTATAGAAATCAAATATGGAAAACGTCAAATATAGAATCCTGAGCGTTGCGTGGGTTTCAAAGGTACGAGACCCAGAAAAACTTTTCTGCCGAGCGAAACACAACTTTTCACCTCACTACAGCGAGGAAAATGCAAGGTGTCTCCATGCATTAAACAAAAATATTGTACCTAAGCTTTTATGTGCTTTTCGTGCAATTTTTCCGGAAGAAAGCTCAATTCAGCATTATTTACCGATTGCAATAACTCTGCACTGCTAAACAAACCCAAATGGTGGAAAGTGAATTGAATATACAGAAGAAAATTATATAGGTACGTTTTTTTATGTGAAAACCGCGTTCTGCGATTTTTTTTCGTGCTGCCAGTGCGATTATTCTAAAAATGAGTTTGGCGCTCTGACATAAAAAAAGTATTGATGCATTATCAGTGGACCCGGCGGCGGCGGTAAAGAAGATTGTTGAATAAAAAGGTTCGAATTTTAAAAGCTCTTTCCACGCTAGCGTGGAAAATGCCCTTTTCCACGCAGATTTCGAATGACAAACAGAATCATTCCGAGCTTGTGAGGTGAAATAGTTATTATTATATAGGACAATGAATACATCGAAGACATTGAAACAATGTTTTCGGGAATATATTAGATTTATCTACACTAATATTATAAAGAGGAAAGATTTGTATTTTTGTGTGTATGTTTGTAATGAATAAACTAAAAACAACTGCGCCGATTTCAAAAATTCTTTCACCACTAGAAAGCTACATTCACCCTGAGTAGCATAGGCTATATATTTATTGCTAGAAAAGATTAGGGATCCTTACTAAAACTCCAATAATGTAACCCAAGGTGTAAAAAAATTACCTTAAATATTCTTTAAATCGCGTGCGCTGCGAAAACTATTGATGATAGAATAATATAATGTACTACGACTTTGCAGAACACATCATTATTTACAAAAAGTGTCGCAACAGCATATGTCTAGCTATTATAGTTATGCCACAATAAGTGTTATTTTATTTTGAAAATTTAATTGAAATGACGCCGCTAGAAAAGGCTCTTTATTTGTATCTTGGTATTAATCCTTATCAAAATAAATTACTTCATTATTAAGACTGCTTCAATACCTTAATATAACTTATTACGACTTAACGAATTATTCAATTCGGACATTCTATTCGAAAGATATCACGAGTTTAAAAATGTAAGTATAGCTCCAAAAAATACCGGCTCATACATTCAGTATAGAATGGCTTTTTTCTTGATGATATCTCGGTAGATAGGTAGGTAGGGTAGTTAGGTAGGTAGGGTAGGTAGGTAGGTAGGGCAGGTAGGTAGGGTAGGTAGGTAGGGTAGGAAGGTAGGTTAGGTAGATAGGTAGGGTAGGTAGGTAGGTAGGTAGGGTAGGTACGTTGGACCACTTGGAAACCAACATTTGCCGCGTTATTGCCGATATACAGCCCCAGTTGCTCGAAAAGTGGGCGAAAGTTGGACTTCCCGATTACGATTCATTCAGCCAACCATGGCGCCTATAAGTATGCCCAAAATCCTTTTTAAGCACTAATGGCATAAGAATATCTTTTAAATAAAACCAATACCATGATAATGAATTTAATTTTTAGGTGTTTTATTTCATTTCAATTTGTATACCTCTAAAAAAAACACCCTTTAGGTAGGGTAGGTAGGTAGGTAGGGTAGGTAGGTAGGTAGGTAGGTAGGGTAGGTAGGTAGGTAGGGCAGGTAGGTGGGTAGGTAGGTAGGGTAGGAAGGTAGAGTAGGAAGGTAGGGTAGGTAGATAGGTAGGGTAGGTAGGTCGGTAGGGTATGTAGGTAGGGTAGGTAGGTAGGTAGGTAGGGCAGGGTAGGTAGGTAGGTAGGTCGTGTAGATAAGTAGGTAGGGTAGGTGCGCTGTAGATAAGTACTTAGTGCTACCCGTGCGAAGCCGGGGCGGGCAGCTAGTATTATATAAAAATATAAGTGATCATTTGAATAAATATATTATTGTAGGAGATTATACATTTATTATTCTAATTATTACTGACACACAAAAAGTGTAATAAACAGAAGTACTACTTATTTCTAAAAACCTACATTTATGATACGAACAATATAATTTTATAAGTATGACTAAAAATCTTAATAAAACGAGATAATACTAGGTTTAGTTTTGAAAGTAAAGTTAGATATGGCAGCAAGCTCCGTCTGCGTCCACTTGAGTCTGCGAAGCAGTACATCAAGACGATGACTCAACCGTTGAAGGTGCTCACCGTGTGTCCGCCTGACTATTTACATAAGTGACCGAAAAAGAGCTCCTGCAACGATTGTGTCATGTCAGCCTGTTTATACCTAACGTCACCGACATCCCCAAGTTTTAGTTCCGTTTCGGTGAAGGTGATATATGGTACCAGACAGTAATGTTCCTACGCCTTCCATTCTGCTTTATCCAAATACATCCTGCTGCTGTTAGTGAATATTCAACTACTCTCAGGAACTCGTTCAGGCAGTTGTGGATGTATCTCCTCATACTCGTGCTGTTCTATTTCGGCGATCTCCTGAGCACACTCTCTTCTGAAGAGCATGTTCAGGTAGAACGGCTCGGTATGCTGAAAAATACAAGTCATATTTAATGTATGAATGACTTTAAAACCGGAATACTTATTGGGTGAATAACCTGGTCAGTACTTGATGCAGCCAAAGACATGCGACAGCAAACTATGGACATGTTAGTGGTACTTTCCGACACTACTGCCACTTAAGGTGCACTCTTTTAATAACTAACAGTTTGTTGCGTCTCTTAACAATAAGTGAATATAGTATAGTAACTTACGGGGTTCGTTGGTAAGTCGGGTGTGGCTTGTGGACTGTGGTTGATGCAGCAACGCAGGACACGAGTCTGGATCAATATTGCAATAATTGCTATCAGGAGCGTTATGCCAGATATTGATCCAATTATAATGAATGTGTCATTTGTAGGCTGTACGTGTACAACTGAAACCACATAATTTGTCTTTTAATCAAAAGTTTAAAACTATTACAAAAGTATTCATATCAACTTGTGATTGTCTACGGAGCTTCTAATGAGCGCTCGAGACGGAATCACTTCACTTGACCAACAGCTTGGTGATCGCTGTACATTCTGAGCGGAAGAAAATAACGTGTTTCCCTGACGTCACTTGCGGAGACCATCGTGCGGTTGTAAGTGGTCTCTGAGTGGGTAGCTCACCCAACTTACTTTAAATAAATGTGCTGACGTCACTAGGACCGTTTCTACACTTTGTCCCTGTGGCGGGGCAACTATTCTCGGACAGACTTTATAAAGGGCATCTTATTAGCTAGAAATATTCGTTATTATTCATTAGAATTAGAATATTACAAATTATTTTAATAAATTGAACAATAGTTGTAAAAACATTAATTATATAAGTCAAAATTCAATATGGTCAAGGAGATAAAATATGTTTTAAAGGTGATAATGTCAAATATTAGGTAAATTTTTCATTCTGTATGAATCTTCAGTCGTAATTTACATTTCAATGTTCTGAGGCTGAGAGCTTTGAAGCCATCATGTAATTTGTTATAAACAGTAATGGACATGCAGTACCTATACATTATTAGAAAACAATTTAATTCTACGCCTAGGAACATTAAGCATATGCACTTTGCGGCTGGGTATGGATACAACATCATTAAACAAGTCAAATTCATGTCTATTTTGGTAGTCATAAACAATATCTTACTGCTAGTGTACAATCAGTGTCTAATACAATATCTTACTGCTAGTGTACAATCAGTGTCTGATACAATATCTTACTGCTAGTGTACAATCAGTGTAATAAGCCCAGAAACAAATAACATAACATAACATCACGCCTGTATTCCCCGAGGAGTTGGGCAGAACGGTCTCATTACAAACAACCGGCCAAGTGTGTGTCGGACCACGCACACTGTAGGGTTCCGTTGTTGGGATGAATAGTTTTGCCTAGCTTTAAGGCTCGTGAAAACTGGCGCGATATTGCGTGCGCGACAAGGACTTACCAGTATTATTTGCAGAGCTGTTAGTCGATGTTTTCATGATTTCAAACGACGATGATGAAACGTTGGACACAAACGTTGTATTATTGTTTTCTAAATCAGTTAAAGGCGTCTTATTTGTACTGTTTCGTGTAACAATTGAAGGGCCTGCAATATACAATGTAATTATTTGCTCCGGAGAATAGTTCTTGTGATTGTGAAAAAAAATTGTTTGTTTGAACGCGCAAAAATCTGGAACCACCAGTCGGATTTAAAAAATTCTTTTTGAATTTGATGGCCCAATTTTTGTGAAAATCTATGGGCTATTTAACGTCACGCTAACATGAGCAGAGCAAAAAGAAAAATAGTCGGAAATAACGGTAAGCGAAAACGAAGTAATAGCGCGGCCCGGGCAGGCGATACGTTGCGACGTCTAGGCGAGACGCTACTCTTAACAACAGACACTGCAATAAATTTCTGTTTAAAGAAATTAGACTAATAACAAAGTTCTTTGTAACCTAAGTCTCGCCAATTCACTGCGTATCTGTAATAAGGAAAATAGCCTGATTGAGGCAAGTACATTACTTGCACCGCCTTTCTCAGCTGTTTCTAAAAGAAGCTGGATGCTTGGCTTTCAAACGTTAAATGTTACAGTGTCTTTAAAAGAATTGTATGAACGGTCAAATAAATTCACAACTGATGAACTGACGATACTAATTATCCCGCTAATACCAGTGATTCAAACGTAACAAAATCAGGTCCTCTCTGTCTGAAACTATATTACCCTTCGTTTCTTTCGTGCCCAATACATAAATTATAAACTTTCATAAATAATTTTTGATTTTATAATTTGAGTTTGTTAATATAGTTTATACATACAGTGTGTGGCGTAAATAATGGATAACCCTGAAACAGACGCGTGCGTTTTGTTTCAGACTGACAATCAAACAGTTATGACAGAAATCTCCGTCAATTGAATATTGTAGAGAGCAAAGAAAAGTTAAAGAAGAGGCAGAGGGTAAGGAAAGGCTTACCTTCACAAATGACGTCCTTTAAATTCGTTAATAACACGCAGGGTTTGGTGATTTCTTTGAAACAACTATCAGTATCTGTAAGAAAAAAACAGCATTTTATCAATGTTATGTTTCTCTTTTGTTTAATGCCAACTATATCGATCAGTTTATTGACAATTTACTCAAAAACGTACTGTGAAGCTCTGATTCTTGTAGCAATAATAATAATATTCGCTTACATTTATGTTCCTTCTCCGATTTCTTGGAGACGAGTCTCCCTTCAGCAATTCTAATAGATCTACACAAGCCATTTGATGTATACACATTTACGTCAATTATTGCTTCAGGGCCGCTTAATTGATGAACAAACACAGCATCTTTTTTACCATTGGAAAGTGTTACTGGCCAAGGGGCAATTCTGAAACCTGAAACGTATTAGAAAGGCAAAATTGCACTTTACATCTTGAAAAAGTTATACAGAAGTGGGTAAAATACTCTAGATTTTTTTGTTACTCAAAGGAGATGGTGTTATAGTTCACCCAAAAATGTAAGTGCAATCGATACAGTCAAACTGTGTGCACAAGAATTTCCTAGAACTATCTAAACATGGGATATCGAAGCTATGGGCTGTCAAAGTATGCAAAAACCAACTGTTTACTTGGGGTTTTCACATCTGCGGTACTAAAATAGTCATCCTGTCGATTGTATTATGTACCAACGATGCCATAGATGCTTCTTACGTTATTACCCTAAGAATAATATCGATGTACAGTTTGTCAACTGTACATCGATATTATTCTATATATATATATAATAATAAAGTAACTACTATTTTTTTTTTTCTTTTGGCTGGGAAATCATTATATGACTTCTCCCGCTCTGGACGGAGCGGAAGGGCGTGTTAGACTCTTACTGACTAAAACCCACTCGTGTTCCTTCAGTTGCCTGTTGCCAGGGTCCCGGTATCCCTTTCGGACTATTCCGCAACCCTGGCAGTCATCGGTCCTAACGGACCCCGTCAGGTGTGCTGACATCTCTTTGAGAAGCGCGTGGAACACGACGCGCCATCGACCCGGGCCTGGTCCTTATCGGACGGCGAGCTACCCATTGCTCGCCGTCCGCAAGCCCGCGCCTATGGTGGCCGGGAATCCGCCTGGGATTGCCGACGTCCAGGGTGTCTCCAGCGGCGGCGGTTAGGGGCGTGAGGGCGCAAGCTTTGCCTCTACCTCACGCGTTCCACCTCTACCTTCGCGAGCATCACTGCTTCGCAGAAGGAGGTGACCGCCTCCCATGCCCTCTCGCTCCGTACCATGGCCTGGACCAGGGCCGGACGCGAGAGGTCAGTGCCGCCAATCGCCTCTACGAGGACACGCCGGTGCTACGCCCAAGCATGGCACACCACCGTATGCTCCGCCTTGTCCTCCGGACGATCCGCACAGTGGTGACACCCGGGCGTTTCCTCCCGCCTAATCCTACACAGGTACCTCCCGAAGCTGCCATGTCCGGTGAGGACCTGCGTCAGGCGGAAAGTGAGGATGCCGTGGCGCCGCTCCAGCTACTCCTCAAAGAGGGGACTTATCGCCGCAATTGTGGCGTGCCCAAATAAAGTAACTACTAATAATACATAATAATAAAGTAACCGATATTATTCTTAGTGTAATAACGTTAATAGCATCTATGGCGTCGTTGATGAATAATATAATCGACAGCATGACTATTTTGGCACCACAGCTGTAAAATTCCCAAGTCAAAAAGTTGTTTTTTGCATACTTTGACAGATATCCCACGGGTTCGAATGATGCAACTTAGATACGTTTATTTAGATAGGAAATTCTTGTGCACACAGTTTGACCGTATCGATTACCTACGTTTTGATTTTGAGTTTTTGGTCCATACATTTTGGACCATTTGTGAATTTGAACGAGTTCGTTGAACGAATCCAATGAATTTGACGGAAATTGTAGTTCGCAAAATTATTCTCAGCATTTCGTCATACGAACGAGTGAATGTGCTGTCTAGTCTTAGGTATAAAGTTAGAAACCAGTAGCTTACCAGATTCATCAGTTGCATAGGCCTCAGTATTGGGTGATGATTTATGACGATATATTATCATATATAACCGCTCACCCGAGGTGTACTCGAACTTCCACGGAGGGGCAGATTTAAACACAGGCTTAGCATCACGCCTTTTAAAATCTAAAAAAAAACCTTGTAATGTAACGTGTTAAAAATGAATACGCTGAATTTACTTTCAACTGGGGCCCTATTATGAACTCTTATTTCCAGGCAGTTTATGGCGTAAACAGAACTGCCTTGCAATTTCGTATTACCAACACGTCAAACAAGCCAGTCAGCGGTCACGTGACACCCTGGCCGCCTTCTGCCTGAATATTGCCTGGCAATACCGTACTACGAACGTTCGTTTGACATTTCTTGACATATTAAAACTTTTAATAAGTAACATCACAATCCATTCAATATAATCTGCTTCAGAGGAGCTTTCATAGAATTGTTTTGGATTTGTTTGGCGAAATTATTCGAGCGTTATCCAGTTAACATAAAAAATATCAGGTGTGACGAATATGTACCGTTTGAGTTTCTGAAAACTCTAGAAAGTGGCACTTCTGAGTGATAAAAATACCGAAACAACGATAAAATTGTAAAACTCCCACAACTTTTCCAACAGAACATAAGTTAGGCGCCGACGAGGGCGAGACCTCTCATCCACTGAACTATGTATAATAATTACAACTGCCTTTTAATATCTCGTTTATTTATTTTCATACTTAATTATACATTTTTAAATATTATGTAAAAGTCATTTAAAAAATCGTATGAAAATATAAAAATAGGTCCGCCGGTGTCGGGAGCAGGGTCCAAGCTACCAGTGGTTAGGGTTGCAGAGACAGGAACCTCCTCACAATGCGAGCCATACATCCACCTTCTGAATCAGGCCCTTGATCCAACTGGCTCGAGACCTGTTGGTCGAGGCTTTCGGCCATCAGCCAGGCCATTGGCCGTTCCGACAATCGGCACAATGCAATGCTAGCCGAGCTCACATTCCACATGTCAACAACTGCCTCTAATAATAATAAGTATTATCATGATGAAAACTGATTATTAAAAACACTTGAAAACACCACACGGTCGTGTGGTGTGTATATTCATCTACCACCATATCCATCCTAACCTAACCATATTTTCGTTTATACTTCGTTATAACAGGTTTGATAAACATAATTTCTTCATTTGTGCAACAATGACAACAATACGTCCATGAAGTTGTCAAATTCCCCGCTGAACTACATGTGGAGTACGTTCGGAAACCTAATTTCGCGTTACAATTTGCACCCACACAAAAATATTAAATTAATTAATTATATAGCACAATATACATTGCGTTCATATTTTCACCTACTTTTAGTAACTTTTATAGAATTATACATGATTTATGATTTTTTCATAAAATACATGATTTAAATGAAATCGTAACTTACCGATAAATATTTAATTGTGTTTCTGAATGTTACGGCAGAGAATTACAAGCCAGCCATATACAAACTACCCAGCGTGAAGTCGGTCTGAATTACGAATGTCGTAATACGAAATTTAACCATGCAGGGAAATGAATGGCCTGGAACTTGCCAGGTTTTTTTAAAGTTCGTAATAGGCCCCTGTCCTGTGATCTCGCATGTATCCTGTCACCTGTGGCACGATACATGCGAGATCTATAATTATGTCAAAGACTATGAGTAACTGCTGTGTACGTATCTAGTTGGTAAGCGTGTATTTAAACAATAAAAAACAAACACAAAAAAAGTGAAAAATAACTTTTATTTCGGAAGTCGGTGTCATTGCTTTTTGCTTTTCAATTTTAGTTTATTGCCACCGACTTCCGAAATTAAAGTTATTTTTCACTTTTTTTGTGTTTTTTTGGAAGTCGGTTGTTTTTTTTTTGTAAAAAGTTTTTATTTTTCACTTTTTAGTTGTGGTACCTAACCCACACAAATTCGAATACCACTACTTGCTATGTAAACAACAGTGACGGAGACAAACAATATATCATCTACATACACCAAGTGGGAAAAAATACGTAATATGAAGCTAACTCAAAAACTACGCAAGCAAAGTTAATAAAATTTCTATGGGACCAACTCTAAAGCATGAACTACCAAACAAAAAAGAATCATCCAAATCGATTCATAATTGGCGGAGTAATCGAGTAACATATACACAAAAAAAAAAAAAACGAACAGACGAATTGAGAACCCCCTCCTTTTTGAAGAAGTGGGTTAAAAAAAAAGCAGTCATGGGGACTGCTGACAGAAGTGGAAACTTCAAATTGGTATTAGCGCCATCTGTATTTTATAGTTAAGCACTACGTGAATCCATAGGTTAAACCCTCACCAACAATCGGTCAACGCGCCTAAAGAAGTTTTCACTTCAAAAAGGTCGATTAAGACATAAATAGCGAATGCACACTCAATCCCCTCTCAAATTCCTTTTGTGTAAACAGGTACAGAACATTCCTTCGTTGGTCTCTCTCTACTAAAATGTCAAGAATAATCAACAAAAACTTTTTTAAATTTACAACAAAAAAAACAACCGACTTCCAAAAAAAACACTAAAACGTGAAAAATAACTTTAATTTCGGAAGTCGGTGTCTTTGCTTTTCAACGAGATACAGTGGGAATGTTTTCAAATACAAATAAAAACTGCCCAAGTGCGTATCGAACCACGCACAATGAAGGGATCCGTAGTTGGGATGAATTTATCCCAAGAACAAACTTAACATTGTAGTTGAAAAACTTGTTCTCCCATAGAGAATGTATGCGAGGCCAAGTTTTTGCAATGCTAATGTAAGTTAATCGATTATTACTCGGTAGGTTGCAGAGCCTACTTAGCTGTCATAGTTTTCCTTTTAATTTCGTTATAATATATAATTTAAAAAAATGGTTTTCACAAACTCACAATATTTTTAAAACGACCTTTTAACGACACCCCGCACTATGGGATTAACGAGAAAAAAAATACATCACCACGAAACGTGTAGGGAAGGTAGCTACCCTAAAAAAACTTTTTTCTTGATTTTATTTTGCCACTTTGTCGACGTTATTTATATGTATACCCATACCAAATTAATTTCTAGTACTAAGGGTCTCTGAGCTAAGCCGCGGACAGACAGACAGACAGACATGATGGCGAAACTATAAGGGTTCCTTGTTGACTACGGAGCCCTAAAAAACCAAACAGCCAGAATTTATTATAGTATTCCATACGTTTGTCAAGTCAATGCTTCAGAATAAAGATAATGTTACTTACATTGCTCAAAGTCATTATAAACCAACACATCCGTAGCCAAACTCAATGCAAATATCATAAAAAAGTAAATGAATCTCTGCATTTTCACTTAAAAAAAGACACAAAATTATATTATGATTGTAAGTTAGATAAATATTTTTCGCACTTCTAAATGATTATTTTGAAACAGTTATTTACACTGCACATAAATGATTGATTATTATACATTTGACTGCGAGCACAAAATAAACAGGAATTAGTCACAAAATGGCTTCGCTGTCACTTTTATAAAGCCCACATTTTTGAGTTATTTCCTCCTAATATTAATTAAGTGACACCACATTAAATGATAAACATGGCGGTAATACCTAATACCTATGGTCGACTGTTAATTATATTAGTTCATCGGTCTGTACACACATTTAATTAATATTTTAAAAACCCGCCGATGCCCACAATCGATCGTTCTCCCAATGCCAGATATAGTGAAGTAATTGAAGATTGTCATCAGCAGACAGCAGGACGCTGCTGCACATCCTCGCACGTAATCCTCTCATCTCATCTTACGATACCCACGCGTAGAGATTGGGTGGCTTTTCATTGTCAGCAACGAGAAGTACTTACATACCTTTTTTTTTTTGTTTTTTGTGGGTCGAATTTCATCAAATCACTTCTCCCGCTCTGGGCGGAGCGGGAGGGCGTGTCATACTTACATTCCTACTTCATAACTTTTTGAAATGTAACAGTTATTGGATTCCGCACAGCGAAGTCAAAAAATATCTTGTTATGGTATTCAGCCTTTATTGTGCGACATTATAATGTGATGCCCTAACTGTTCCGCAAATTAATATTATTTTCGCTTAATTAGATGCATTACGCAAAATTATTAAATGTTGTTTTTTTCCTTATTTAAAACAGGAAAGTATTGTACAAGGACACTGTGTTGATGAAACTGTTATGACTGCAATAATAACTGATATTATTGAATCTTAGGTACATACACAAAAACTAGAAATTAAACAATAAAAATTAAAGAGCTTCGTCACTTGACGAGACGACCGCATCGCCTAGTTAGACCGCATCGTACAGGGAAATACAAAAATATAAATTACAATCTACCTTATTACTAACTCGTACACTTGTTTACCTTTATCGGACACTGGTCAACGATAAACAAAACAGTGTTGACTAGGTCTGAGCCCAGCCTACCTAGATATTTAGAAATACACTTCCAAAAAGAATTAATTACCTATTGTTTTATTTAAGATTTAAACTTTTTTATGGACAAAATAAATTTTGCACTCGGATTCACCCGCGTGGTGGTCGGAAATTATCCAACAGGAACGTGACAAGCAAATAACGGGATAAAAACCCGGTAATCCTAACCCAGGTGATGGTCCACAGCATCCAAATCAGATCCGCCGTTAAGTTCCCTTGTTTCATAAATTAAAATTTCCGGTTCTTGTAAATGAGTGAGTGAAACACTATTTTATTATTTTAAACAATTTTCCTGCACACTATTTTTCAGTTTTTCATGTTCACAAACAATGCTAGTCTTTTAGGGTTAGTTATCGGCTCAAAGCATTTTTTTTTTCAGTATAAAGCCAAAAGCCGTCATCTGCCTAGCCTTTTCACAACTATGTTGGGGTCGGCTTCCAGTCTAACCGGATGCAGCTGAATACCAGTATTTTATATGGAGCGACTGACTATCTGACCTCCACAACCCAGTCACTGAGTAATTCGATACCCCTTGGTAAGACTGGTTGTCAGACTTTCGGGCTTCTGACGACCCGTAACGACTGCCAAAGATCCACGAATGACAGTCGGGACCAACGGCTTAACGTGCACGGAGGAGTCTCGGTATGTAAAGATCATCCACGGACCAACCCCGGCAAGCGTAGCTTAACCTGATGGATCGACCCGTGTGGCTGTTATTACGTAGCCACGAGCCAATAGCCCTCGCAATAACTTAATCTAATTTGAAAAACATTGAAAAACACAACACACGAACTAGTTAGTTAACTAGTCCTTTTAGTTTTTTAGTTAATTTAGTATAATAAGTGAAATTTAAAACTAAATTCAAATTAATTAAAATATCCTTTAAATATTATAAATGCGTAGAAATTATGAACTTTACCGGACTTTTGAAAGTGTTACTGGCCACCAGACAGTTCTGAGACCTGACACGTATTGGAAAGGCAAAATTGCAATATATCTTGAAATAGTTTTATAAAGAAGTGGGTAAAATAGGTTCTCTAGATGTTCGACTAATGGTGAATACCGATGTCCTAACCAATCCAATCGTAGCAGTAGCTGCTACACCGTAGCACAGCGTAAGCTACGTCGTAGCACAGCGTAAGCTACGCCGCAGCAGTGTGAGCTACGCCGTAGCACAGCGTGAGCTAAGCCGTAGCACAGCGTAAACTACGCCGCAGCAGTGTGAGCTACGCCGTAGCACAGCGTGAGCTAAGTCGTAGCACAGCGTAAACTAGCCGCAGCAGTGTGAGCTACGTCGTAGCACAACGTGAGCTAAGTCGTAGCACAGCGTAAACTAGCCGCAGCAGTGTGAGCTACGCCGTAGCACAGCGTGAGCTACGCCGTAGCACAGCGTGAGCTACACCGTAGCACAGCGTGAGCTACGCCGTAGCACAGCGTGAGCTACACCGTAGCACAGCGTGTGCTAAGATGTAGCATCGTGTAAGTTACGACGCGTGTTATGTGATTATTTTAACGTAATTTCTAACATAATGCGACAAAATTATTGTTTTTTAATTTTGTTAGTGAAAATACCAACAATACTCTGGCTTCATGGATTTCTACATCATCGGTAAGTCATATCAGAAGTAGCGGGACACTAGGTGGAACGGCAATAAAGTGGGTGGCTGCTACATTATAATTATTATGATCATAAACCTTCACGAGACACAAAAGAATTTTAATTGTTTTCGGTATTTAAAAGCCCGATTGACACATGATGGGATAATATTATGTTTAATAACTTCATATCTATTCTTCCTACAATCATGTTTATTGACGACGATATTGACACCGCGTTGGTACGGACGCCACATTTTCTCACCATAATATTACTATAAATCGTTTGGAATATGATTGAAAAATAAAAAGTTGATTTTAAACAAAGAAACATAATATTGCTCCTGAATTATTCCCCAAAGGGTTAGTTAGAGGTGTGTAACCTCTTTTGTCTGTTCTGGGTGTAGCAGCACCTACACCCACATTTCGCCAGTTACGTTAAGTCTCAATTTGTCTCAACTTACCTCTAAAGCCTTTAAAACCATTAAGACGAGAATTGACAATGCTCTAACGTCATTTTGACTAATTCGTATTTTGAATTTACCACCCTACATGGTGTCAAAATTTCACTAAGAGATTCGATTCTGAACCTCGATTTTGAGATCTAATTACCGTGTAATGCGAAGAATTACGAAAAAATGGTAAATTACATTTGAAAGCCCTAAAATTATCCTTTAAATTAAACCATAAATCTTTGAGTCACACTTGCATGACGCACGTTGCATGTTTCATACCGATACGAGGTTCCTTAGTCACTTGGTCAATGTCACTCATTTCTAAAATAGAACATTGTCATGTACGAGCGTTTCACTGCCGAAGCGCCGTAATAATTATTTTATAATGTAGGTTATTCGAATTCGAAAAATTCGAATTCACGTCGTTCACGTCGCGTCCCGCCATTTTTGTTCGATATTAGTATTGCAAAGAATATACATATAGAGGATTTTATAAAGGATTCATATCATGGGTGTAGATAAAGTCTTGTATGCAACTGTAAATAATTAGGTATTAAAACACTCATGTGATACTATTAAAATTAAACCCACATTTGTGTTTTAATACCCCTTATTATAGAACAGTTGTATAAATAACTATTTTTTATTAATTTTGCTTATTTATTTAGTGAAGTTTGAGTTTGAGTTTGTGGCCCAGTGGTAACGGCCACGACTTACGAGTTGTAGGTCGTAGGTTCGAACCCTGACAGGCGCTTTACTTTGTGTAAATTATTTCATCGCCACTGCTCTCAAAACGGTGAAGGAAAACATCGTGAGGAAACCGGCATGTCCTAGAACCAAAAATTCGAAGACATGTGACATCTACCAACCCGCACTGGGCCCGCGTGGTAGTTTACGGCCCGCTCCCTCTCACAGAGAGGAGGCCTGTGTCCCAGCAGTGGGAACATTATAGGCTGATTATGTATTGAGAAGATGTGCAGCAGCGTCCTGCTGTCTGCTGATAACAATCTTCAATTACTTCACTATATCTGGCATTGGGAGAACATTTGACGGTGGGCCTACACGGGTTTAAAATATTTATTAATTGTGTGTACAGACTGATGAACTAATTCAATTAACAGTTGACCATATTATTAGGTATCACCGCCAACATTTATAATTAACTGTGGTGTCACTATTAATATTAGGAGGAAATAACTGAAAAAGGTGGGCTTTATAAAAGCGAGAGCGAAACCATTTTGTGACTCTTTCCTGTCTGTTTTGTGCTTGCAGATACATGTATAATAATCAATCTTATAAGTTCAGTGTAAATAACTGTTTCAAAATAATCATTAACAAGTGCGATAAATATACCCTTACCTAACTTACAATCATAATATAATTTTGTGTCTTTTTTTAAGCGAAGATGCAGAGATTCATTTACTTTTTTATGATATTTGCACTGAGTTTGGCTACGGATGTGTTGGTTTATAATGACTTTGAGCAATGTAAGTATACGTTATCTTAATTCTGAAGCATTGACTTGACAAACGTATGGAATAGTATAATAAATTCTGGCTGTTTGAGTTTCTAGGGCTCCGTAATCGACAAGGAACCCTTATAGTTTCGCCATCATGTCCGTCTGTCTGTCTGTCCGCGGCTTAGCTCAGACACTCTTAGTACTAGAAAGTTGTAATTTGGTATGAGTATACATATAAATCACGCCGACAAAGTGGTAAAAAAATCACGTTTTTTTTTTTTATGTCTCTCCTACACTTATCGTGGTGATGTATTTTATTTCTCGTCAATCCCATAGTGTGTGTCGTTAAAAGGTCGTTTTAAAAATATTATGAGTTTGTGAAAACCATTTTTAGATTCAGGGATCCTTTTGCGAAATATTAAGCTTTAAAGTGCTATTTTTTGTTAGACTCAAGTGTCCCCCCCCTGCCCCTGCCAGCAAATTGGTTGGTTTTGGATATGTGAAACAATTCACGGCAGTAGTATAATAATATAACGAAATTAAAAGAAAAACTATCACAGCTAAGTAGGCTCTGCAAGTTACCGAGTAATAATCAACTAAATTACATTTGCAGTTGCAGAAACTTGGTCTCGCATACATTCTCTATGGGAGAACAAGTTTTTGAACTACAATGTTAAGTTTGTTCTTGGGATAAATTCATCCCAACTACCGTACTGATCCTTTCATTGTGCGTGGTTCGATACGCACATGGGCAGTTTTTATTTGTATTTGAGACATTCCCACTGTTCACGAGGCTATCTCGTTGGTCTAGTGTAGTTGTCGCAAGCGCGACTGCAGAGCCTGAGGAAGTTGGGTTCGGTCCCCAGGTCAGGCAAATT
Source organism: Lithophane ornitopus (assembly GCA_948473465.1). Taxonomy (NCBI): domain Eukaryota; kingdom Metazoa; phylum Arthropoda; class Insecta; order Lepidoptera; family Noctuidae; genus Lithophane; species Lithophane ornitopus. The sequence continues at coordinate 8,708,302 of OX419642.1, read as the reverse complement.
GACGTTGGGTTTTTTCATACGAATTTCTTTTTAACTTTCGCAATTAACTCGCCCTCTGCTATGTGCTATCACATAATATTGTAGGTACCCCTTCGGTACGCCTAGACGTGTTATTAGGGTTCCATACCCAAAGGGTAAACGGGGCCCTATTACTAAGGCTCCGCTGTCTGTCTGTCACCTGGCTGTATCTCATAAACCGTGATAGTTAGACATACAGTTGAAATTTTCACAGATGATGTATGTCTGTTGCCGCTATAACAACAAATACTAAAAAACAGAATAAAATAAATATTTAAGGGGCTCCCATACAACAAACGTAATTTTTTACTCGGTTTTGCTCGATATTGATAACGGCAACAGGTAGACGCTTGAATTATTCACAGAATATTTAGTTATATATTCACTTTAAAAATAAATAAAATAAAATAAATATTTAAGGGGCACGATTTTTTTGCCGTTTTATAGATAATGGTACGGAACCCTTCCTGTGCGAGTCCGACTCGCACTTGGCCGGGTTTTTGGTATTATGTTACGTGAAATATGAAAAATGATATACTTACCTATCTAAGATTGAGGATAAGAAAGCGACGACGGCGAAAAACTAGAGAAAAATGTATACTTGGGGCGTTATAGTTAATAACTAGAAGCTTACCAACTAGATATATACACAGCAATTACTCATAGTATTTTACATGATTAGAGATCTCGCTTATCTGCCACATATCATGTTTAACAAGTAAATTCAGCGTATTCATTTTTAACACGTTACATTACAAAGCTTTTGTTTTTAGATTTTAAAAGGCGAGATGTTATGCCTGTATTTGAATCTGCCGCTCCGTGGAAGTTCGAGTACACCTCGGGTGAGCGGTTATATTTGATAACGTATCATATTAAACGATCACCGAGTATTAATAACACCAATACAAGTGATGAATCAGGTAAGCTTCTTGTTTCTAACTTTATACCTAAGACTAGACAGCACATTCACTCGTTCGTATGACGAAATGCTGAGATTGTTTTTGCAAACTACGATTTCCGACAAATTCATTGGATTAGTTCAACGAACTCGTTCAAATTCAAACTGTTTAATAAAATTGAGTAACAAGACCATCTAGAGCATTTTACCTACTTCTGTTTAACTATTTCAAGATATAAAGTGCAATTTTGCCTTTCTAATAAATGTTTCAGGTCTTAGAATTGTCTGGTGGCCAGTAACACTTTCCAATGGTAAAAAAGTTGGTGTGTCTGTTCATCAATTAAGCGGCCCTGAAGCAATTATAAACATAAATCTGTATACATCAAATGGCTTGTGTAGATCTATTAGAATTGCTGAAGGGAGACTCGTCTCCAAGAAGTCGGAGAAGGAACATAAATGTAAGCGAATATTATATAATATTATTGCTACAATAATCAGAGCTTCACTGTACGTTTTTGAGTAAATTGTCAATCAATAGACTGATCGATAAAGTTGGCATTTTAGGAAGATCATGCAAACAAAAGAGAAACATAACTTGTATTTTTTGTATTCTATTTTTAGCCCAAAGAATGAGCATTGCCATTCAACGTGGCAATGCTGCCAGGCTTTTGGGCACTTTTCCCATTGACAGCGATGCGGACAAATTTTTTTTGATGCCCAATGAGCTTCTCGCCTTTATTTTTCTTTTTAATTTTGTTATATAATTGTACATACTTGTTTTCACCTCACAAGTTCGGAAAGATTCTGTTTGTTTCAAAATCTGCGTGCAAAAGTGCATTTGTCAAAGTGCATTTGTGTTTCAAGTGTCGATACGGTCCGCATGTAGGAAAACCTCCATGGTATTTCTTTATTTGAGATGCCTGTAATATTTAACATTTCCGCAATTTGTTTATACGCACTTTCTCTTGCATCTCGGTTTCTATATAACGTACTAGTCACATTCCATAAACAATCGTAATCTCGATAAATTTCCACAAGTTTTAACATTTGCGAATCCGTAAAGCGATTAGCCATTTTGCGCAGCGTCTAATCTATGTAATCCAACAAGCACTCACGAATGCAGGCGGTGTAAACAAGACGTATCGACTTGTAACTTTCATCGGTTGTTATCTCGCCTGCGGGTACTCCCCGTATGCTGTATACCGAACGAGTTAACGACCAATGAAATTGCGCCATTATTCTGCGTCTCGTACCTTTGAAACCTTCGCTTGCTCAGGTTTCAATACAGGTACTCGCTCGAAAAAACAATTTTGCAGCCTTGCATAACAAATAACTATTTTATGTCTGTTAGAGTATATATTGTAATTATGTACATAACTTGATAAATTGCTGTTTTTTTCTTACAGATACTGATAGTTGTTTCAAAGAAATCACCAAACCCTGCGTGTTAGTAACGAATTTAAAGGACGTCATTTGTGAAGGTAAGCCTTTCCTTACCCTCTGCCTCTTCTTTAACTTTTCTTTGCTCTCTACAATATTCAATTGACGGAGATTTCTGTCATAACTGTTTGATTGTCAGTCTGAAACAAAACGCACGCGTAAATATTTATTTTTGCCCGACTACGGCGAAGAAAATAGGAGGGTGATGAATTTGACCGGTATGTATGTTCATCTGTTCCCTCATATCTTCTAAACGACTCATCACAATTTGACAAATGAAGTATCGTTGGAAGTGTCTTGCTGATCGTCCGCTGGTTATAAGCTATGTAATGTGACGCCACATTACATTAAAAATGGCGCCCTCTAGAGGACATAAAGGCATGAACTAAAAAAACAAATATTTTTAATCATACCATGTAGTAGTAGTAAAAATCCGGAGTCACACGAAATCTGTTCGATTTATGCCCTAACACGTGTGACTCCGGATTTTTAATTCCTCTGTCTGTGGTGTCTTGTTTATACCATTTTAGTTGTTTGACTTTCTTTTCGTAGTTGGGTTTTAGTTTTTATTACTTTAATTTTTTTGTGATTTATGAACGGAGAACTTAGCTGAATACGCATTTAATGAGACAAACAACAACGGTTTTCCTTTAAAGCAAATTATTTTAAGATACATGGTTACAAGCTCCTCATTACATACATACATACACTCACGCCTTCTTCCCAAGAGGGTAGGTAGAAACTATAGATCGCCACCTGCTACGATCCTTTCCCAATAATGTATAATTATAAAACATACGTATAATAGTACTTTTCGCACCGAACTCTGAATCTTGCTCTGTTTATTCTTGTATAAAAATATTATTATACTAGCTTCTGCCGCGACTTCTTCCACGTGAAACTTATCCCCCCGACCCGACCCGTCGCATCGCATCGCCTGCCCGCGCCATTACTTCGTTTCCACTTACCGTTATTTCAGACTTTTTAAAATCCGACTTCAGGTTCAGATTTTAGCGCGTTCACACGAACAAAATTCTGTTTTTTCACAGTCACATGAATTATTCGCGCTCCGGAGCAAATAATGACATTGTTTATTGCAGGTCCTTCAATTGTTACACGACACAGTACAAATATGACAACAACGCCTTTAACTGATTTAGACAACATTAATACAACGTTTGTGTCCAACGGTTCATCATCGTCGTTTGAAATCATGAAAACATCGACTAACAGCTCTGCAAATAATACTGGTAAGTCCTTGTCACGCACGCGATATCACGCCAGTTTGCACGAGCCTTAAAGCTAGGCTAAAATATTCATCCCAACAACGGAACCCTTCAGTGTGCGTGGTCCGACACACACTTGGCCGGTTGTTTGTAATGAGACCGTTCTGCCCAATTCCTCGAGGAATACAGGCGTGATGTTATGTTATGTTATTTGTTTCTGGGCTTATTACACTGATTGTACACTAGCAGTAAGATATTGTATCAGACACTGATTGTACACTAGCAGTAAGATATTGTATGAGACACTGATTGTACACTAGCAGTAAGATATTGTATTACTGCCCTCGTGAACGTTGTTGTTCTATTTATGGCTCACTTTTGGGTGGATACCGGATAGTTTTAAGTAATAAGATGCGTGAACTTATCCCCCGACCCGACCCGTCGCATCGCATCGCCTGCCCGCGCCATTACTTCGTTTCCACTTACCGTTATTTCAGACTTTTTAAAATCCGACTTCAGGTTCAGATTTTAGCGCGTTCACACGAACAAAATTCTGTTTTTTCACAGTCACATGAATTATTCGCGCTCCGGAGCAAATAATGACATTGTATATTGCAGGCCCTTCAATTGTTACACGAAACAGTACAAATAAGACGCCTTTAACTGATTTAGAAAACAATAATACAACGTTTGTGTCCAACGGTTCATCATCGTCGTTTGAAATCATGAAAACATCGACTAACAGCCCTGCAAATAATACTGGTAAGTCCTTGTCGCGCACGCGATATCGCGCCAGTTTGCACGAGCCTTAAAGCTAGGCTAAAATATTCTTCCCAACAACGGAACCCTTCAGTGTGCGTGGTCCGACATACACTTGGCCAGTTGTTTGTAATGAGACCGTTCTGCCCAACCCCTCGGGGAATACAGGCGTGATGTTATGTTATTTGTTTCTGGGCTTATTACACTGATTGTACACTAGCAGTAAGATATTGTATTAGACACTGATTGTACACTAGCAGTAAGATATTGTATTAGACACTGATTGTACACTAGCAGTAAGATATTGTATTACTGCCCTCGTGAACGTTGTAGTTCTATTTATTATACACTTTTGGGTGGATACCGGATAGTTTTAGGTAATAAGATGCCCTTAGGCTGTTCGAGAATAGGTGCCCCGTCACAGGGGGCACAGTGTAGAAACGGTCCTAGTGACGTCAGCACATTTATTCGATCACAAGTTGATATGAATACTTTTGTAATAGTTTTAAACTTTTGATTGAAATACAAATTATGTGGTTTCAGTTGTACACGTACAGCCTACAAAGGACACAGTCATTATAATTGGATCAATATCTGGCATAACGCTCCTGATAGCAATTATTGCAATATTGATCCAGACTCGTGTCCTGCGTTGCTGCATCAACCACACTCCACAAGCCACACCCGACTTACCAACGAACCCCGTAAGTTACTATACTATATTCACTTATTGTTAAGAGACGCAACAAACTGTTAGTTATTAAAAGAGTGCACCTTAAGTGGCAGTAGTGTCGGCAAGTACCACTAACATGTCCATAGTTTGCTGTCGCATGTCTTTGGCTGCATCAAGTACTGACCAGGTTATTCACCCAATAAGTATTCCGGTTTTAAAGTCATTCATACATTAAATATGACTTGTGTTTTTCAGCATACCGAGCCGTTCTACCTGAACATGCTCTTCAGAAGAGAGTGTGCTCAGGAGATCGCCGAAATAGAACAGCACGAGTATGAGGAGATACATCCACAACTGCCTGAACGAGTTCCTGAAGGTAGTTGAATATTTACTAACAGCAGCAGGATGTATTTGGACCAAGCAGAATGGAAGGCGTTGGAACATTACTGTCTGGTACCATATATCGCCTTCACCGAAACGGAACTAAAACTTGGGGATGTCGGTGACGTTAGACATTACACAGGCTGACATGACACAATCATTGCAGGAGCGTTTCTTCGGTCACTTATGTAAGCAGTATTTAGTCAGGCGGACACACGGTGAGCACCTTCAACGGTTGAGTCATGCCGGCCATGATGTACTGCTTCGACATACTCAAGTGGACGCAGACGGAGCTTGCTGCCATATCTAACTTTACTTTAAGCCTAGTATTATCTCGTTTTATTAAGATTTTTAGTCATACCTATTAAATGATATTGTTCGTATCATAAATGTAGGTTTTTAGAAATAAGTAGTACTTCTGTTTACTACACTTTTTGTGTGTCAGTAATAATTAAAATAATAAATGTATAATCTCCTACAATAATATATTTAATCACATGATCACTTATATTTTTATATAATATACACGGATACGGGTGGCCATTTATAATTATGGTTATGAAAAAAGCTAAATATCTATTTAAGATAAGAATTAACTTTTGGAATATAAGCTAAAATGTCCAAAAAAAAACCTTTTATTAATTGCATAAAACGGTATTATCTGCCATTTCATAGAAGCTTGGTTCAACCAAATACAAAATGTCCTCAGATCATAATGATCGTAACCTTTTCCCATCCATGTGTAGTGTTCGGCTCTCAGTCTAACCAGTTGCGCCTGACTGTCAGTATTGTACACAGAGCGACTGCTAAGCGCTGTCTGACTTAGCAACCCACTGGCGAATACCGATTTCCTATTCAATCCAATCGTAGTATAATGTGAGCTACGCCGTCGCATATCCTGAGCTACGCCGTAGCATAGTGTAAGCTACGCCGTAGCACAGTGAGTCCTACGCCAAATGGCGTAGACTGTTTGTTTATTTTTTACATTTCAATGAGGATTTAACACTCCAATTATCTCAGCATATGGCCATTCTTCGTCACGTCTTGACTGTCTCCATGCACGAAGCGGATCTGCATATACAACTTCGTTTGTGGTGGACTGGTAAAAATAAGAAAATGACTATCACTATGTCTTTAAAAATACTCTATTCTTGTCATCCATTTTAGTAACGGTACAATTCAAAAGCACAAGGGGCTGTGTGAAATAAGTATCTCCAGCCGCTGTAGGGTGTGGCCCGCGGGAGACAGACTTGAGGAGACTGTCGCCTGAACAGACAGAGGCGCGAGACGGCGGGGAGCTGTGTTCCGCGCGCACCTCGCGGCCGTAAGGTGACGGCCGCAGAGGGTGACGGGGTCCGCAAGGAAGTCATGCGTCCAGCACCCTGGCTAAAGGCAGTGGCGTTCCTTCCATAGAAGCCCAAAAGCCCGGCTTGCCTTCAAAATTAAGTCTATCAATAAAAATAAAAATAAAACTCTATATAATAATGGTGTTACCATGAACAACATAGAAAATCCGTAAATCGCTCATTTGGCTATTTTTTTAATCGTAAAAAACCTGTCTCTTTGCCCTGATTTTGACCCCTAGACACGCCACTGGCCAAAGGTAGTTGGTTGTAGTCAATAAAAGTCTGACAGACTCAGTCAGTCCTCTGCCCACACAGGGCGGTGGACATAAAATTTCAAAGTTTCTTCAAGGTTTTTCGCTGACTTACGTAAGTATTCAATTCTACTGTTTCTGCTGAGTACGCATTTTGCTGAGAATATTTTTTGACAGTTATATAAATCACCAATAATATAACACACATCACTATGACAGGTGGTATCACGAACATTATCACAGCCTTTTGAGAAGGCACCGTTTGGTCAGTACTTTCTGTACTTAAATAAAAAAATACTTTTATAATAACAAAATAATTAAATAAGTGTTGCCAGTAAATAAAGCCGGTCTTATTTTACGTACACTATTAGGGAAAACATTGGTGGCCCTGTAGTAACGACCCCGACTTACGAGTTCTAGGTCGTGGGTTCGAACCCAGACAGGCACTTTACTTTGTGTAAATAATTTCATCACCGCTGCTCTATAAAACAGTAAAGGAAAACATCGTGAGAAAACCGGGATGTCGTTGAAAGAAAAATTCCAAGACATGTGACATCTGCCAACCCGCACTGGACCTACGTGGCGGATTAAAGCCCACATGAAAGTGACGTTTTTAAAGTATATTGTCAGAAAATTTACTCATGCAGCCTCTGAACAAGTTGTTGGGGCTGCCACGCTTCTGCAGTGCGTCGCAGTGGCGTATTAAGCCTAAGGCAAACTAGGCACGTGCCTAGGGGCGCGAGGATAAAAAGGGGGGCGAGGATAAAAATAAAATTAATATAAAATTAATTGTGTAAGTATGCACCTACTTACACAATATAAAAGATTATTTAATTCTATACAGATGTAGAGCTTCTGAAGCGTGCTCCGCCTTCTTGATTATTCCTTCATCGCCTGATTTTATAAAAGAAGTGGGTAAGATACTAAATTAATGATAACAAACGATCATCTGTCAACACACACAGATCTGTTTCCCAGAGAGGATAATGGAATTCCATGTTCGTTTGGTCCCTATTGCTTTCTTCACTTTCATCACATATTCTACCTGCCTACGTAATTATCCCTACTAATATTATAACTGCGAAAGTGTGTGTGTGTGTGTATAGGTATATCTTACTTCTTCATGCAATAAAAGAACCGATTGTGATGAAACTTGGTATGTAGTAGGTAGATACCGTAGATAGACAGAGACCATTTTTTTTTTTTTAATGTTTGGGCGCTAGTTGGCTTCGATGAGGTGCTTGCCTAGGGCGCTTTGGACATTTAATGCGCCACTGCATACTGGTGCGTCGGGAATGTTTTTTGATGCGCGCATTGATGGCTTCGCAGCGATCAGACGAAAGAGTGCCGCGTCGCTGCTGCAGAGGGTCCGGGGCAGCTCGAACAGTCTCCCGAGTGTCATTGCGGGGAAATTTGATTGCCCGCTCGTCCATTATTTGTCCAATCTCCATGTTTACTTACACAGCTATTAAGGTTAATGTCTACTAAAAAAAATAAGGATTTGTTCTGAAATAAAATGATAATTATATTATAAAAAACAAAGTTCCGAATAAATTATGATCTCTCGTGCACTTTCTTCACTTGGCGCACTATAAAACTACATCTAAATACTCTCTCGATATCGGTCCTCGGTCCTCATATCATATATCTGTCTATATACAGGGTTATTGGTAAAACACCAACAACCTCTTAAGGAGTCATTGTACTCATCATTATGAACAACTTTTACTATGGGAACAAATATGAAATCGCGAAAAAAAAAACTGTTCAGTACACATTTATGTTCGCATAACTCGTCAAAATGTACGTTGCTGTTTTTTTTTTCGCGATTACATATTTTTTATATACAAAATAATGTTTAGAATAGAATCTAAGTATCCATAGATCAACCATATTGGAGGAACTCAACGAGTCGATATACAACGTTATCATCAGCAGTACATTTCAGTGCGCATGACAGATCCTACTGCCAGACAGTAGACAGTAACTATATAGATCGTCCTACAGTAATGACTGCGTCATCAGTAACATCATTCTCCTGTCCTTATCCCAATTTATTAGTGGTCGGCGCAACAATGTCTTTCTCTTCCACACTTCTCTATCAGTCGTCATCTCAGTAGTCACCCCCTTTCTAGTCATATCATCTATCTAACAGTCTATCCATCGTTTCTTTTAGTCTTCCCCTACAGCTCTATAGCCATCCACATACATACTATCTCTAGAAGTAAGACGGTTGGGTTGCGCGATCAGGGGGCTTAAAACGGTCGCTTTAGCAGAATCATAATACGAAAATATTATGAATCATCGTAAAATGTCACATACTGACAATTCATAATATGATTTGCGTGTAATTCATATTACGAAATAATTCATCTGTTTGACAGTTTTTTATGGAGATTCGTAAAATGTTCCACAAAAGCAATTCATAAGGTTTTATGTCAAATTAGAGGAATTGCTAATGACAGCTGGGATTCAGGAAATGAACTACTTTTAGAGGAATTGCTAATGTGGCCGGTTTAGGCCCAGATGACTGTAATATTTAAAAAAGGGGGATTATTGACGTTCCTGATCTGCATAATGAAATCTGCAATCCATTTGTCCCAGACAATTACTGTCGTGGCAGCTAACACCGATTACTGGCTGTCGCAACTTGCCATACTGTTGCACACTCCAAGTCACCTGTTCCTCGCACATTAGCCGCGGTTAACGCTCTCCTGAACTCAAACACAGATTTTGATATGTTTGCGAATGAATGGAAGATGATACTGTCAGAATGTCTAAATTTTTAAAATACAATAGACGTAGATATATTTAGTAAAAACCCTGTAAGAAATCGACACGTGTTTCACCTCTCAACGAGGCATCGAGGTGAAACACGTGTCGATTTCTTACAGGGTTTTTTAGGACTCTTGAAGAATAGTCAAGCGGAATTGGTTACTAAATATATCTACGTCTATTGTATTTTATAATGGATTTCCGCAAAGTCACGCCTGAATCAATTAACTGTCAAAATTTTTGTCAGAAGAATTCACGACTGTGTTAAATAAATGATATGTTTAAATAGTGTAATTGGCTTCGGCCGTTCTATTTAAAATAAATAAATAGGTACTCAAAACTATTTCTTGAAGATTTTTCCTCATCCTTCTGCATCACGTGCTCATACCAAGACAACCGATTTCCATACAACTTTTCAGTCACCGGTGTCCCTTTCGGACTTCCTCTTATGACATGTCATCATCGTCATCAGCCTATTGCGGTCCACTGCTGAACATAGGCCTCTCCAATTGCACGCCATTCAGCTCGATTCTCGGCAACTCTCATCCAGCTGCTACCATCTCTGCTTGTATCATCGCTCCACCTGCCTGAGGGCGTCCTACCTTACGTTTACCGATTCGGCGGTCTCCACCCAAGCACACGTCTACCCCAACGGTCATCGGTTGCTCGGCAATTTTTTTTTTTTTTTATCTCTCTTCACAAATGTTCACATAAATATAAACATAGAAACAAAAACTATAGCGAGATGACAAAAAAGCATAAAATATGATCCTTTGTGAGAGACTGGCATCCATACTAGGATACCCTGTGTGACGGATCACCAGGCTCTCACCCCGAATTTAATCTAATTACCTACTTAACTTTACAATGGTTAATTTTAAGACTCTAGACGTTATATTGATGAAGGGGAAAAATAACACCAGCCCATTGCCACTTCAGAGGGCCTAGACAAGTGACAATCGCTTCCAAAGCGTTTCGTATTCTACAACGACTTTTAATAGGATTGACATAAGTTTTTCGATAGCTTATGTCAGTCCGATACATTTTGTTTTTTTTAGAATTTCACTTTGTCTAGGGCCTCAGCTTGCTTATTCTGTGAGCTATGTCGACAACTTTGGTTCTCTGCCGGATCACCTCGTTCCGGATTCGATAACTCAGAGAGACAGGTACTCATTAACTTATTCGATCTGATATGTACTGGCCACCAAGTGGCAACGTCTGTCGCGTTGACGGTTGAACGCCTTCGGGGCAGATGAGTTCCTAAACATCACGTGTAACTTTGTTCTCACATCCCGACTGAACATCAACTCATAGGGGGTCTCTGGGCATCGCCCAGGGGCGATCTTACGGATAAGCTCCTTGTCCTCAAGACCTGGCTCTCAGACGCACACCAACCCTGAACGGACAGACCCCCTATGAGTTGATGTTCAGTCGGGATAAGAGAACAAAGTTACACGTGATGTTTAGAAACTCATCTGCCCCGAAGGCGTTCAACCAAAACAACCCACCAGGGCTTACTCCGCAGGTGATCGAGTCCAGGCTAGAGCTTACTCAGACCAGAGGCGTAGATGGGAGTTCGGCACGATAGTGCGTCACCTGGGCAGGCTTCATTATGAAGTGCAGACTGACGGTGGCGTCGTGTGGCGTAGACACCTGGAACAGCTGCTTCCGGCCCCGGGGGTTACACAACCAGGAATAGCGGCGGAGGACTGATATGTACTGGCCACCAAGTGGCGACGTCTGTCGCATTGACGGTTGACGTCTCGTATCATTCATTTATTTGAAATAAAGATTATTGTTATTCAAAATGTGTATTTAATACTATCCATTCGCATAACACCACACATCTCTAGCACGGTAAAGGCTGCATAAAATCAAAAGTCATTTATTCAAACTAGGCTGAGAATCAGCACTTTTCGAACGTCATAATTACATAAGACAGTCCCCCAAAACGCCCACCCTTCACCACTTCCTAGTGCTTTAGCTGGGAAGAAGAAGTGGCGCAACAAACTCCCCAGCAGCACAGCTGTCTGTTCAGTTAAAGAAAAATTGATTCTATACAAAAGTATACAAAATCATTTACATTACATACATAAAACTTGAATCTAATTATTAGCCATATGTCAGCTAGCACACGCCGATATACCAACCACAAAAAAATATGATAAAATAAAAAAAAACGAGAACTACTCAAGCAGAAATAAAAGTTAATCATAAATTACCTAATACAACAACTCATACAGAATACATTGTTATGAGTAGATTATGTCAACAATAAATTAAATTAAAAATAATATTAAAATAAATTGACTATACAGTCCAAATAAAAAATATATATATATTAACCCATATAACCTGTCAGTGGGTAAACTAATTCTGGAGAAAGAACATAAACATTGTCTTGAGTTAATCACAGTCGTTAATAGAGTAGTACGACTTTGAACAAAGGTTGCATTTTACTTTAGCTTTAAACGCATTATAAGGCAAATCTAGCAAAGAAGAGGGTAGCTTGTTATAAAAGGTTATACCAAGCCCAACAAATGAGTTATGAACCTTATGAAGCCGGTGAAAGGGAACTCGTAGTTTGTCCTTATTCCTAGTGTTAACACTGTGAATATCACTGTTTTTAGTGTATAAGTGAATATTTTGCCTAATATATAAGATGTTGGCGAAGATGAATTGTGATGCCACCGTGAGAATACCAATATCTTTAAAAAAATCTCTCAGAGAAACTCTGGCACCTAGCTGGTAAATTGCTCGAACAGCTCGTTTTTGCAAGACAAATATATTTTGAATGTCAGCAGCTTTGCCCCACAGCAGAATACCGTAGGACATCACGCTATGAAAACAACTAAAATAGACCGAGCAGTATCAACGTCAGTGTATTGTCTTACTTTTCTGACGGCGTAAGCGGCCGAACTGAGCCTCCCCGCTAGGCTCGATATATGTGGGCCCCACTGAAGTTTGGCATCTACTGTTATCCCCAGAAAAACTGCCGAGTTTACAGTTTCAAGCACCTCTTTATTTAAGATGATGTTGGGCCCTAGATTTCTGACATTTGGTAAGGCGAACTTTACACATTTCGTTTTCTTGGCATTGAGAACTAGGTTATTTGTCGTAAACCAATCCGTTAGCATTGAGAGTGCACTGTTTACATCGTCAAAATCTTGCCTATTCCTGTCTACTTTAAAAATAAGAGAGGTATCATCTGCAAACAGTACAATTTCACAGACACCCTTTAGATAGAATGGTAAGTCATTGATATACACTAAAAACAAGAATGGACCCAGTATGGAGCCTTGAGGTACACCTAACTGAACTGGTAGCCCGGAAGATTTCACACCATTAACATCTACACATTGGAACCTATTCTGTAAATAAGAATTTATAACGTTGAGAGCTTCGTTTTGCACACCGTAATGACGTAGTTTACGCAAAAGCGTGTCATGGTGCACGCAATCAAAGGCTTTGGAGAGATCACAGAAAAGCCCAATAGCATTTTGCGAGTTTTCCCATGCGTTAAATATGTGTTTCAGCAGAGCAACACCGGCAATCTGTAGTTGAACGACCTTTTGTAAAGCCATATTGTTCATTATGAAGGAGGCTATTTAAATTAAAATGTCTTAGTAACTGCTTGAGGATTAACTTTTCAAATATTTTGCTAAATGCAGGTAGAATAGAAATAGGTCTGAAATTGCCAACGTCATTTTTATTACCAGATTTAAATAGTGGTATGACTTTACTACTCTTCATGAGGTCAGGAAAATTTCCTAGATCAACACACTTATTAAAAGTAACAGCTAGATAGGGGGCTACGATGTCTATTATATTACTTAAAAGTTTAATGGAGATGCCCCAGAAGTCACCTGTGTGTTAAAAACATTAACTACATCACGAGGCGTTACATGTTCGAAGCTAAATAAGCGAATACTTTTAGACACACTACCGTGCAAAAGGTTTTCAGCTTTAGATGGGGACGAATTTAAGGAGCGAGTCGTAGTTATAGGTATGTTGGCAAAAAACTCATTAAATGCCTAGGCTACGTCAGCTGCTTTATTAACTAATTTCTGGTCGACCATAATCTCAAATTGTTTATCTTGTTTAACCGATTGACCCGTTTCATTGTTAATAATTTTCCAAGTTGTTTTTACTTTATTATTGGAATTTTTAATTGTATCGCTTAAAAATTTAGATTTAGCAAAAGCACTAACCTTTTTAAATAATTTTGAATAATTTTTGACATACTCTAGGAAAGGAGTATCGAACCTGTATTTTTTCAAACCATGTAACTCGTATAGTCTCGCTCTACTTTTATAAATACCCGTAGTGGCCCATTGGTTAAAGCCAACAGAGGTGCCATTAAAGTTAATAGTTTTGGTCTTGAAAGTTGATAGGTACTCTGTTTGCACAACATCAAAAAGGGCTCCATATATTTCATTAGGATTCTCGTGTTCTACTATAGATGGAGTAATTTTATGAGCTATATTATTTTTAAACTTATTGCAACGACTAGCTGTATAAGGCCTGCATTCTATTTTATGCGGTTTTTTATTTAATGGCATGGGGAAACTATATAATAAACCACAGTGGTCAGACGTTAAGTCACTTAACACTAAATTATTTTTGGCATCACAATCACTAAATATATTATCAAGACAAGTTGACGAAGATGCCGTGATCCTAGTAGGTTCGAAATACAAGTTAATTAAATTATAAGACCTAAACAGATTAAGAAGTCTAATACTTATTGGAGTAACATCTAAAATATTGATATTAGGTCTTTACCTATGAAATTGCCGTTCTGCAGTACTGGCCATTTCAAATCAAAATAATTTTTGTTTGGCTAAGAATTCTAATTTCAAATTAATTTTATTTTAAAAACATGGATTTTTTTTTCCAAAAGTAGTCATTTCTTTATTGATTAGTGTTACATTTTCATCGCATTTCAATCTTTTTCGTCATCATGGATACGTTAAAAATTCGAGTAATTATGGAATATGAGTACCGTAGGCGTCGTGGCAGCAACGCGCCACAAGCGGCACGCAACATCAACGACGTTTACGGAGCTAACACTTCAAACCAACGCACCACCTGTTATTGGTTTGCTCGCTTCCGTTCTGGAAATTTCGACCTGAAAAATGAACCTCGCGGTCGTCCGAAGACTTTGGTCGACAATGACGAATTAAAGGCGATTGTGGAAGCTGACGATACACAATCTACGGCTGAATTAGCAGCAGCTTTCGACGTTAGCGTCAAAACAATATTGGTCCATTTGCGTCAAATTGGCAAGGTAAAAAAGCTTGACAAATGGGTGCCCCACGAACTCAATGATCGCCAGCGCGAAGTACGCGTCGAGACGTGCCTTGCACTGCTCAACAGACACACAAATGAAGGAATTTTGAACCGCATTGTTACCTGCGATGAAAAATGGATTCTGTTTGATAACCGCAAGCGCTCAGCAAGTTGGTTGGATCCTGGTTCAGCACCTAAACAATGCCCTAAACGAAAACTTACCCCTAGAAAAGTGATGGTCACTGTTTGGTGGTCTAGCGCCGGTGTGATTCATCACAGCTTCTTACCAAACGGGGTGAGCATTACTGCAGATGTGTACTGTGAAGAACTGAACACAATGATGGAGAAGCTGGCGCATCTCCAACCAGCATTGGTCAATCGCTCGTCTTCGCTGCTCCTGCACGACAACGCGCGACCTCATACTGCACAGCAGACGGTCTCCAAGTTGCAGGAACTGGGGTTGGAAGCTCTCCGTCATCCGCCCTACTCACCAGACCTTGCGCCTACAGACTACAACTTTTTCCAGAATTTGGATAACTTCTTGGCGGGAAAAAAATTCAATACCCGAGAGGCAGTACAAAATGCCTTTGAAGAATTTGTTGCCTCCCGTCCAGCTGATTTCTTTAAGAAGGGCATCAATAAACTGCCACTGCGATGGCAAAGATGCATTGATTGCATGGGTGATTACTTCGATTAATACAAATAAAAAATTCATGAAAAAAATTCGTTTAAATTTTTTCATACAAAACGGCAATTTCATAGGTAAAGACCTATTATTAAAATCTCCACATAAAATAATACTTTTATTACTTGCTTTTAACCTATTGAGTGAATCCTCCATTACGGATTCAAAACCAATAAAATCACCAGAGGGGGGTCTATAAACACAAATTATAATGTATCGCTCGAGTTCAACACAAGACAACTCAATAGTGCGCTCGATAGACAGATTAACTAAATCTAAACGTTGTTTACATTTCAACTTGTTTGAAACAAGAACTAAAGATCCACCGCGAATAGCGCTTTTCCTTACAAACGCACTTTGTACAGTAAAATTATCATCATTGATAAACACTACTTCATGTTACTTCAACCAGTGTTCAGTCAAACATAACACCTGAACATCATAGTTCTCCATAAATAAACTTAACTCTAGCTCTTTGCCGGACAGACCCTGCATATTCTGATGTACAATATTCAGTGTATGCGGCTCACCCGTTGTTGCACCTAATAGTTTAAACTACAAGGCGTAGGTATCAAAGTTCATGTTAGTACCACTACTAACAGTACTCGATGGTACCCTACAGGTACCTGTGTCACTGTGTATATTGTTTGCTAAAAGATTAGCAATTTGTCTCCTACCAGTAGCTGGCAAATACATTCCATAATTTGTCAATTTGTAATCAGTAATAAATTTATTACAATCAAAATATAAAATAGTATCACTGTGACGACATGTCCTATTATAAATTAACATATTTAAATTATAAATGTGTCTATTTTGCTTTTGAGAAGAGAAAGCTAAGTGAGTAAAAGGAATAAGAGAGAGGGATTAGATGTGGATAATAAGTACTAGGATGAATGGACTATTGGGAGATCAAATTAATTAGAATTGAAAGAAAACAAAGGAATAAAAGTTATGAAGAGTGTGTGATCTCAATTATGGGATGATAATTTCATTATTCACTGAAATGTCTAATTGAGATACTAAATATTCTAAAAATAAAAGGGAAAAACAACAAAATACAGTTTTCAAAATGGATGGCGGTAGGTACAACCTACTATTGTAAAATCCAGTTTTTAACATTAATTAAATGAATTGGCACTAATACAGTTATTTAAGATAACAGAGGTAAGTCTAGTAATAATGTGCAGTGATTTTTAAGGGGTCTCTAACGTTTTTAATTGAGATTTTATCCTAATTATGCATCAACATGTCCACTCACACACACACAGAGCAGTGGTGGCTCAGTGGTAACGGCCACGACTTAGGAATTGTAGGTCGTAGGTTCGAACCCTGACTGGCGCTTTACTTTGTGTAAATTATTTCATCGCCACTGCTCTCAAAACGGTGAAGGAAAACATCGTGAGGAAACCGGCATGTCCTAGAACCAAAAATTCGAAGTCATGTGACATCTACCAACCCATATTGGGCCCGCGTGGTAGATTACGGCCCGCTCCCTCTCACAGAGAGGAGGCCTGTGTCCCAGCAGTGGGAACATTATAGGCTGATTATGATGAAGTCCACTACATTATAGATAATTAAGTATAGGGATTTATTTTTATTGGTAAGACGCAGCTCACAGGGACGAAAGGGAAAAAGGTGTAATTAGAAGTAACTAATAGGATCTAAGCTTAAAATTAAAACAAATACTCCCCGGGTTACGTGTGATTTCAAATCCGTCCGTTGCATCCTAATAAATCATAATAATATAACATTTTGATAACATTTTTAAATTCGTAATATTATTCATAAACCGACGAGTAAACAAGTATTGGTCATGTTAGATGTAACAGGGAAAACTATTTATAACTTTGATAATTAAGTACAAATTACACGTAAACAAGTTAGTCAGACCGAAATCCTAATCCAAACTAATATTATAAATGCGAAAGTGAGTTTGATTGCTTGTTACGCTTTCACGCTTCAACAGCTGAACGGATATAGATGAAAATGGGTAGACCATGACCTGGAAAAAGACATAGAATACTTTTTATCGACATACCACGCGGGCGAACCTGAGGGCGGAAGCAACTACGATGTTAAGTTTGTTGGATAAATTCATCCCAACTACGGAACCCTTCATTGTGCGTGGTTTGACATGCACTTGGCCGGTTTTTTTTAAATAGAAAAACCTATTACATTCCATTTTTATCAAAGCAATTGTAATAAAATGTTGTCTACGTGTTCACTATTAAATACTTTAAGGGATTATTTTTCTCTCTTATTTTTGGACTGACGGATTATGGACTCTTTTTTTTATTTTTAAGATAAATAGACGTGCATCAAATCTTGACGACATAAATAACGCCCTTCAGCAGGTACATAATTGGTTGACTGCTAATAATTTAGTATTAAATGGGAAAAAAACTAAATGCATAAGATTTGTCTTACCGAATGTCAAAAGTAGTGATTGTGACATAGTATTGAATAGGGAGAAACTAGAATTCGTCAATAAAACGGTTTTCCTGGGGATCACACTCGACTCAAGGCTGCAATGGGGTCCTCATTTAACATCTCTTGCAGGACGGCTAAGTTAGCAGCATATGCTGTGAGAAAAATCCGTCAATTCACTGATGTAGATACCGCGAGGCTAGTCTATTTCAGTTACTTTCATAGTATCATGTCTTACGGTATTTTATTATGGGGACGGGCTGCAGACATCGAGTCTATTTTTATTCTGCAGAAAAGAGCGATCAGAGCAATATATGGCCTCCGTAGGCGCGATTCTCTAAGGGAACTGTTTAAAGATATTGACATCATGACGGTACCTTGTCAATATATCTATGAAAACATCATGTACGTAAGGAAAAATTTAAGTCTTTTCAGTAAATGAGGTGAAAGACACAATTATAGACTAGAAATAGGGACCAATTAGTTCAACCAGGCTTCAGACTGGCTAAAGTAGACTCATCCCTCATGGGGTACTGTTTAAAATGCTACAATAAAATACCTCCCCACACACTCCAATTGAATGAAACAAAATTTAAATCTTGTATAAAACGCACACTATGCCGCCAAGCATATTATAAATTGGGGAATTACATCACTGACAAAAATGCTTGGCTCAGCGCTGGTCCAGCTCCACAGGTCGCTTAACTAATTGATTAGCATTCGAAAATTTTGTTGGAGCTGCTGTAGATTGTAAAAACTATCATTACATTGTATAAATTCAATCTCCTAGTATTGTATAACTTCATAGCACATGTGTGTGAGCACTATGTATTTACCTAAGTACTTTAAAGCTACCATTTACTAGGTACGTCTTTAATTGACTTGAATGTGCCCTGGCGGCTGAGAGTATGTCATGCTCACTTTAATGTCTCGCTGGTGGTGGCGTGTGTGTTGGATCATTACGTTCCCTTCAACATGGTTGAGCTGAATGGTGCTGATCCATGCGTCATGTTCGTGAACAGGCGCCGTCAGTAGGGACTGGTCATCTCTTAGCTGCCACGGCTTATTTTAATTAATTTTAATTTTTGAATTGTTTTGTTTCTTTTTTATCGTTTAATTACGGACGCTTTTAACGTGCACGTTTCTCTACATTGTACTCACATGTATAATTTGAACATTAATGATGTAACCAATATATTGTAACAATATTCTGATTTAAAAGAGTGTCCGTGGAGTTTCTTGCCCGTTCTTCTCCATAGGAACCTACTACGCTTTGGAATGGGCAACTAGCTTCATCTTTCTGACTGTCCGACCCCTTGACAATTCAAAAG